>CM077091.1:171585584-173023388 GCA_039513925.1 Platanthera zijinensis
TCATCCTCCCGCTGCGGAGGCGATTCGCCTCGTCATCGCTTGGCGGGAGGAGAGGCAAAACGGCAGGCCCCAGAGAGACGTCCCAGCGCCAAGCCGAGCTCTCCTAAGGACGCGGCCGACTGGGACCGACCAGAAGCGCCGCCTCCTTCAACCGGCGCTTTCCCGAACCTGTCGGCCAGGTTGCCGAGTTGTACTCCAGACACTGATCCCTGCACCTCCCAAGCTCGAGGGGTTTTGCAAGGCCTGAGGTCCCCTCCCCCTGCACCTCCAACCTTTCCCTGTTCCCGCCCAGCCCGCTCAGCGAGAAGGAAGATAGCTTCGACTCGCTCTTTGCGGGGGTGAGGGAGAAGGACGCTCGGCTTGGTGACGAGGAGGACCGTCACTCGAGGGGGGAGGGCGAAAGTTAACTTTTGTTTTCTTCTCTCTGTTTTTTTTTGTACCCTGCCGAGGCGGGCCTTGTAAACTTGTAATGATGAATCAAAGATATTTTGCACAATTTTGCTATCTTCTTTTTAAGCTCACTTGCGATATTATACCCGCGCGCTTGTAGAGCGACCTCGCCCGTAGAATGTCTTGAGTTAGGACCAGCCCCCGCGGTGCTCGCGGCGAATCCCTAGGACACGTGCTCGCGCCATATCCTACTCGCGCCTCACCTTCCCCCGCCATGTCTCGCCTCAGTTTTTCGATAATTCAGACAAGTGAAAATACGTTTGGGTCAAGATGCTGCCGGCATCCGCCTTAGACATCAGGGCGTGTCTTTCGCCGAGTTAGCTGGAGCGAGCTAGGCTCGCTGGAGAGAGCCGCTTTCCTTCCCCTGGGTCTGGGACGGGACCTGGGCTTCCTTAGTAGCGAGCTGAAGAGAGAAGGGGGGGGGGTAGGATATTCCGAGCTCGCCGTCTTGACTGGCGAGCTCGCACCCTGGTGTTTTCCTCGGGCCAACTCCCAGTCTCGACTCCAGGGTCGCAGCGATGTCCACCGAGACTCGGCCGTGCCAGCTAGGTGGGAGCCTGGCAGGGGAGTGACGAGACCTAACCCCAGAGCGAGAAGACTTAGAAACTTTTGTCTCTCCCGGGTGCTACCACCGGGCCAGTCAGCTAGGTGAGAGCCTGAGGGCGAGTGTTTGAACATCCTCCGGGCTCAGCCCCAGGGTCATAGCGATGTCCATCGAGGCTCGGCCGTACCAGCTAGGTGGGAGCCTGGCAGGGGAGCGACGAGACCTAACCCCAGAGCGAGAAGACTTAGAAACTTTTGCCTCTCCCGGGTGCTACCACCGGGCCAGTCAGCTAGGTGAGAGCCTGAGGGCGGGTGTTGAACATCCTCCGGGCTCAGCCCCAGGGTCATAGCGATGTCCATCGAGGCTCGGCCGTACCAGCTAGGTGGGAGCCTAGCAGGGGAGCGACGAGACCTAACCCCAGAGCGAGAAGACTTAGAAACTTTTGCCTCCCCCGGTGCTACCACCGGCCAGTCAGCTAGGTGAGAGCCTGAGGGCGGGTGTTGAACATCCTCCGGGCTTAGCCCCAGGGTCATAGCGATGTCCATCGAGACTCGGCCATGCCAGCTAGGTGGGAGCCTGGCAGGGGAGTGACGAGACCTAACCCCAGAGCGAGAAGACTTAGAAACTTTTGCCTCTCCCGGGTGCTACCACCGGGCCAGTCAGCTAGGTGAGAGCCTGAGGGCGGGTGTTGAACATCCTCCGGGCTCAGCCCCAGGGTCATAGCGATGTCCATCGAGACTCGGCCATGCCAGCTAGGTGGGAGCCTGGCAGGGGAGTGACGAGACCTAACCCCAGAGCGAGAAGACTAGAAACTTTTGCCTCTCCCGGGTGCTACCACCGGGCCAGTCAGCTAGGTGAGAGCCTGAGGGCGGGTGTTGAACATCCTCCGGGCTCAGCCCCAGGGTCATAGCGATGTCCATCGAGACTCGGCCATGCCAGCTAGGTGGGAGTCTGGCAGGGGAGTGACGAGACCTAACCCCAGAGCGAGAAGACTTAGAAACTTTTGCCTCTCCCGGGTGCTACCACCGGGCCAGTCAGCTAGGTGAGAGCCTGAGGGCGGGTGTTGAACATCCTCCGGGCTCAGCCCCAGGGTCATAGCGATGTCCATCGAGACTCGGCTGTGCCAGCTAGGTGGGAGCCTGGCAGGGGAGTGACGAGACCTAACCCCAGAGCGAGAAGACTTAGAAACTTTTGCCTCTCCCGGGTGCTACCACCGGGCCAGTCAGCTAGGTGAGAGCCTGAGGGCGGGTGTTGAACATCCTCCGGGCTCAGCCCCAGGGTCATAGCGATGTCCATCGAGACTCGGCCATGCCAGCTAGGTGGGAGCCTGGCAGGGGAGTGACGAGACCTAACCCCAGAGCGAGAAGACTTAGAAACTTTTGCCTCTCCCGGGTGCTACCACCGGGCCAGTCAGCTAGGTGAGAGCCTGAGGGCGGGTGTTGAACATCCTCCGGGCTCAGCCCCAGGGTCATAGCGATGTCCATCGAGACTCGGCCATGCCAGCTAGGTGGAGCCTGGCAAGGGAGTGACGAGACCTAACCCCAGAGCGAGAAGACTTAGAAACTTTTGCCTCTCCCGGGTGCTACCACCGGGCCAGTCAGCTAGGTGAGAGCCTGAGGGCGGTTTGAACATCCTCCGGGCTCAGCCCCAGGGTCATAGCGATGTCCATCGAGACTCGGCCGTGCCAGCTAGGTGGGGAGCCTGGCAGGGGAGTGACGAGACCTAACCCCAGAGCGAGAAGACTTAGAAACTTTTGCCTCTCCCGGGTGCTACCACCGGGCCAGTCAGCTAGGTGAGAGCCTGAGGGCGGGTGTTGAACATCCTCCGGGCTCAGCCCCAGGGTCATAGCGATGTCCATCGAGACTCGGCCATGCCAGCTAGGTGGGAGCCTGGCAGGGGAGTGACGAGACCTAACCCCAGAGCGAGAAGACTTAGAAACTTTTGCCTCTCCCCGGGTGCTACCACCGGGCCAGTCAGCTAGGTGAGAGCCTGAGGGCGGTGTGTTGAACATCCTCCGGGCTCAGCCCCAGGGTCATAGCGATGTCCATCGAGACTCGGCCGTGCCAGCTAGGTGGGAGCCTGGCAGGGGAGTGACGAGACCTAACCCCAGAGCGAGAAGACTTAGAAACTTTTGCCTCTCCGGGTGCTACCACCGGGCCAGTCAGCTAGGTGAGAGCCTGAGGGCGGGTGTTGAACATCCTCCGGGCTCAGCCCCAGGGTCATAGCGATGTCCATCGAGGCTTGGCCGTACCAGCTAGGTGGGAGCCTGGCAGGGGAGCGACGAGACCTAACCCCAGAGCGAGAAGACTTAGGAACTTTTGCCTCTCGGGGGTTTAAACTGCGAGCCCCTCTACCCTCACTATTCTGCCAAAGCATAAGATGAGATAATGAGATTCGTTTTTATTCATGAGGCCAAGATATCTACAATATTTTCAAGGATAGAAACGTTTCAGATCGTCGCCACTCCAAGTGTGGCTGAGGGTGTCCCCTCTTACATCTTGGAGGCGATACCCCCCCGATTTCAAGACCTCCTGCACAATGTAGGGGCCCTCCCAATTGGGGTGGAGTTTTTCCCATAGCGGCTGATCTCCCTGCCGCGTCCACTTTTTTCAAAACAAGGTCCCCCTCCACGAACTGCTTGACACGGACGTGTTTGTCGAAATACTTGGTCATCCTTCGCTTGGCCTCTTCCTGCCTGACGATGGACAAGTCGCGTAGTTCTTCCACCATATCCAGGGAGAGTCGAAGCTCCTCCTCATTTTCTGACCTCCACTTCCATTCTTCTTCCGACTCCTGCCTCGACGACCCGAGGCGTCTGACCTCGAATTCGACAGGTAGAACGGCCTCGCAGCCGTGAGAGAGTTTGAAAGGCGTCTCCCCTGTGGCCGTATTGGGGGTGGTCCTCAAGGCCCAGAGGACTGATGGGAGCTGTTCCACCCAGCTTCCCCTCAAATTTTCCACTTTCTTCTTTAAGAGGTTCACGATGATTTTGTTGGCCGCTTCCACCTGCCCGTTGCTCCTGGGGTGATGGACAGAAGCAAACCGAAGGTCAATCCCTAGCTGTTCGCAGAAGCGAATGAACTCCGTGCTGGCGAACTGAGGTCCGTTGTCCGTGATGGATCTTTTTTCTGCTGGATGGGGGGAGCCTCCGGGTCCAGGTTGAGGCGATGGCAGGCCACGTCGGGGTCGATCCCTGGCATCTCCGCGGCGCTCCAGGCGAAGATGTCCACGTTCCTCTGGATGCACTCCAGCATCCTGCCTTGAGCTTCCGGGGTCAGGCCTCCGCTGACGCGGACCTTCTCCACCCTGCCTCCAATGGTGAGGACCTCCATCTCCTCCACCTCTTCCGCTGCCTCCAGACGGGACTGCTCTCCTCCCATTCCTCGATACCTCCCCTTCCGGGGGCGAGGACCTCTTCCTCAGCCTCCTCGACGGCCATGGCCTCGGCCGACTCCCGAGTCTCTTCCGCGACCTCCTCGCGAGCGTGGCACTCCACCTCCATTTCTTTGTCAGCTTCCTGCTTCTCCTCCTCCAACCTCCGCCCCATCTCCTCGGCCCCCTCCAGCCAAGAGATGGAGTTTACCGCCGAGACGTAGCACTCCCTTGCCTCCTTAGGGTCTCCTCGGACCCGGATCTGGACCCCCTCGACGTTGAGCTTTAGACACTGGTGGAAGGACGAGGGGACGCAGCGGAAGGCGCTGATGAGGGGTCTCCCGAAGATGGCGCTGTAACTGCTAGGAGCGTCCACGATAACAAATTTGCAGTTGCGTGACTGCCCCCTAGAGAGTGACATGGAGTCACACTCCTCCCTCGACTTCTTTCCTCTCCCCTGAAAAGCCGAACAGAGGCCCGTCCGAGGCTAACACCCCCTGGCCTCTACCTTCATCGCATCGAACGCCTTCTTGAAGATGACGTTGACCGAACTCCCATTGTCCACAAGGATCCGGGAGACAGTGAAATCCTCGATGGCTGTCTGGATAACCAGCGCATCGCAGAAGGGGTCCTCGTGACCCGGCAAGTCCTCTCTGGAGAAGGTGATTTTCTCCTCGGGGGGAGGGGATCGGGATGTGGAGCCAACGCTCCTCCGGTACATAGTGTGGAGGCTTGACTTACGGGAGGCCTCGATCCCGGCCCCCCCGTGGATCGCTCCGATCCTTCCCCGGGTGCCCACATCGACCCGGTCTTCACACCGATCCCCCTCCTCCCGAGGCCGGATCTCCTCTATCCGAACTTCCTGATGGCCTTGTTGTTGCTGTTCCCTTCTCCCTCTCATCTCGAGGAACTCCGGACACGTGGATGTGAGGTGCCCCTCTTCCTGATGAAAGTCACAATAGGGCAGGTCCACCCGACCTCCCTCCTTCTCCTCGGCTGTCCTCTCCTCCTCCCCCTCATGGCAATCGCCATTGCCTCCTCCTGGTCGGGGAGAGGGGGTCTCTGACCCTGCCTACCCCCCTGGGGGTTGTACTGCCCTCGGCCACCCTGGCGGTTATCTCCTCCCTGATAACCTCTTCGTGGTGCCTGGTCTTGCCACTCGGGCCTCCATCCCAAACGGTGGGTCTGCTCCGGACGCACCCACCTGGGTTGCGGCTGCTGCTGCGGCTGCTCCCTTTGCCGAGGTTCAGCCCTCCTCTCCTCCTGAATTCGGCCACCCCTTGGCCTTTCCTCTTCCACGGCCCACTTGGCCAACCTTCGAGCAAACTCTGGATGTGCTGCCTCCATTTCGGCCTCCCTGACCGCCCTCCTCTAGGAGTGCCTCAAAAGACACTGGAGGTGATCTCTTCAGTTCCATTGCGAAGAACCCGGATTGGAGACCCAGGGTGAAGGCCACCATCATGGTGTGCCCCGGCATCTCCTGAACTTGGGACAGTTCCTCTTGGAACCTGTCCAGATAGCTTCCCAGGGTCTCTCCCACCCTCTGCTTGATGCGGAACAAAGACTCTGCCTCCTTCTTCCTCTTCTTAGAAGTGGTGAACCTCAGCATGAAACCCCGTCGCAGATCCTCAAAGCAGTAAATGGACCCGGTCGGGAGCTGGTGGAACCACTCTCTCGCCTTTTCTCTGAGGGTGATGGCGAAGAGTTGGCACTTGAAGCCGTCTGACATCTGTCGAATTGAGACCATGTCCTCGAACCACTGGATGTGGTGGACCGGGTCTCCTCTCCTGGAGTAGTAAGTCATCTCCGGCTCGCGAAACCCCTCGGGAACTGGGGCTGAAGAAACGAACTCGCTGAAGGGGCTCCCCCCCTCAGCCGGGCGAGACGGGAACTCCCTCCCTGCAGTCTCGCCGAAGTGGTACTCGGCGGCCGAGCCGGGGAACAGAACTCGCCCATGGAACTCGCGCTCGCCCCTCTCGGCGGGTTCCTTCCCTGGTCGCCTGAGCGGCGCGTCGTCGCCGAGTGCGGGAGCGGCGACCACCGGGACTGCCGGCGTCGCACTCTCAGCTCGCATGCCGAGGGCGGTCCTGACGAGCCCGAGGATCTCATCCCTAAGCTCCGCCGGCACACTCGCTGCTGGGGGTGGGGGGGGTGGCGAGTTGCCCCTGCCTGATCCTTGTCTTTCTTCTCCAGTCATCGAGCCTGCAGAAGGTTTTCTCTGCTGACCACTGTCCACGCTCACCGCACCAAAATGTTGAAACCGGAAAACCGGTCTCTTGTGGAGTTCGACCCTTGGGGAAGGGGTGGCCGCGCACCTACTTCACTCCTGCAAGTAAATGACAAAGAAAAGAGAAGAAACAAGGACTAGACCAAGGGCCCGGCGGGGAGGTCCCTCCACACACCCGGAAGATCTTAGAGCGCTTCCCCTCCTTAGCCAAATGTCGGGCTAAGGTACCTCAGAAAGCGCTAGTAGGCCGGAGAATTAGTAAGCGTGCCTTCTGGGGTACCCCTTGGGTCCTATTTATAGGAAAAGATGGCCTGCCAATATACAACCTTCACTGTTTTCGAGGACTACAGGCAAACCAAAAGGGGCCACATAGTAAAAGTATGCCATGGCCAAGATGCGAGCTGGACCTGAGGGGGCACTCGCTCGGCAAGGGGCCCGACTCGCCTCGCCCTGGGCCTAGGCGGGCACGTACTCGGCGGGCACGTACTCGGCGGACTGTGCTCGGCTAGCGCTGAGCTCGGCTTGACTACCGCCGAGCTCGGACTCGGCACGGCGATCGTCGAGCTCGGACTCGGCACGGCGATCGCCGAGCTCCAACAGAGACTGAAAACGGCACAAGGATCGTCGGGCTTGGCTCGACCACCGTCGAGCCCTGTTCCCGTACCCGAGCTCGGTCTCGGCGTGCCGGGCTTCGTTCGGCCATCGTCGAGCTCGGCTCGACTATTGCCGAGCTCGGGCTCGGCATGCTGGGTCCAAGTTGGTCTGAGCCGGCCGGTTCAACTCCTGTCGACCACTCGCGGGATACGGGGTTGTACAAGTGGGATCTAAGAAGGAGTGTCGCGAGGAATAATGCATACTTAACGGGAGGTGAACTAGATCATGGTAAGATCCTCTCGTGTGCCCTTAGAATAAGACGGATCTTTTGGGGAAGAAGAATCATGCATCCATGGTGCTCAAAATAATGAGAGTTCCTCATGCCATCATGCATGACATGTCAGTTGTACGATATGAGCTCCCTTTAGAATACTCTATGAGACAATGGTGGGTAAGGGGTATAGTCAAATGACTATTAGCTCTGGTTAGGTTGTAGGTTGTTCAAATGGGTATAACTTTAGCCATAATTGTATCTACCATACATTGAGAAACGAAGTTCTCCGTACTACCACTATCAATGATAATGGTACAAAACTGACCCTGGATGCATGCGGTAGTATGTAAAATATTGTGTCTCCTATAGTCATGCTCAATAGACTCGCTATGCGTGATCAAGCTATAATAAAGGACACAAATTAAGTAATCAACATGGTCTCCTTCTACCTCTAGTACGTCCTCAGACTCAGGCTCGGGTTAAGGATTAGGGTCACAAATGTAAATATCATATACATGCTCATGTCCATCAGTAGAATCAATGATTGCGATGCAATGATGTCGTGGACACTCAAATGATTTGTGTCCCGACTTCATGCACTTGGAGCGTCAGAATAATCCAGATTTGGGCTTAGACCCAATAATCTCTTTACCAAGGGAGGGGTTAGTGTGAGGAGTCGGGGTCTCAATAGTGATGGGAGGGCGAGGGAAATCTAAGATCTAAGTAGTGGGCGGAAGTGGTGACACTCGGTGGAGTTCTATCAGTATACTTAATTCTAAATGTCTGTTTCTGTAAGGACTCTACTCCATGGGCTCTACTAGATATTTCTCCTAAGCCGCGATAGTCGTGCAGCTCCTGTTAGTCCTGAATGGAATAACGTAACTCATTTAGATAACGAGATATGACCATGTCACATTCTCACGAAGATCGAGTAGAGACTGAATAACGAGAAATTCATTGGTGTATTCGTTCACCGATAATTTTTCATAGCATGGGTTATGGAACCTATGATATAGGGTTTGGAGATAATCAAGGGAACATACAACTTTATAAGTTGTCTTGAACTCAACTCATATAGTGATGGCCATCCCTATATTGAATCATATATGTTCTAATTGACCCCACCAATTTAATGCGGGTATCTTCAATCTAAGCATTGGATATTCAACATGTTTACTCCAAGGCATTTGCTTCCAACTCATAAATCACTTTATATGGTCATACAAGTCTACATATCCTTATGGTTTCGAAGTTGCCTACATCTAACTTAACTCCAATGTCCCAACGGGGTTGATTACAAAGTTCAGGATTTGGATGTGCAAGCTCTAGACATTTATGGTTAGGGTTTTCGACTGCGTGCTTGCTCTAGGTGTATGGTGACCTCTATCTTATTGAATAATATGCAAAACTCGTTCATTACGTGAGCTGTGTTTCCCATACTCGTAGTGAGGGTTTCATTTTTGCTAGATATTTCAATTGCACATTTAAATACCATCGCTATTCTCTAATTATACAATGTGATATTCCATTAAATTTATTTGAAAATTGCTTACAATAATTAAATAGCTCGATTTTTTTGTCTTTCTAATTAATAAAGAGAGAGAAAATACTTAGTTTTAAATTTTAAAAGGTCCTTATTTTCAAATGAGAAAGAAATATATTTTTAAGAAAAGTAAACACTTTTTATGAGAAAAAAACCAATTTATTTGAAAGGGCTTAATAAATTGTTTTTATAATAAAGATCTTAATTCAAAATATTTTTTGCTAACTTATCATTTTTAAGATCTAAAAAACGGTTCGCCTAATTCCGGTGAGGAGTAAATTAAAAATATCTATGATACCAAACTGATATAACTGCTTCACAACCTAATGGCGAAGACAAAAATTAGCTCGAAATTTGTTACACTCTCAAACTTAGAGTATATGAATTGTCTTATAGTTAAAAACCAAAATTCGAGAGTGAAGATCTCATGTGCTAGCGGTTTGAATTTTAACACGATACAATAATTCCATAGGCCGAAGTTACATCAAATAATTTATGACAAATGATAGTAACTATGAATAATTAAGTAGATTTCGGCACGCTCACGACTATGTAAGAAAACCGAATAAAAACATTTTAATAAATCATAAGCATGAACTGTTGCAACAACAAGGAGTCTGCCCCAGTTAAGCAGAAACGACCGTTGAGGACTGATGTAGAAGATGCAAATTGAGCGGAATCAACGGCCCCTGGAAAGGGTGGGGGCGACACTGTCCCACAAATGCTCTGGGACGGTAATGATGAACAGACTCCTGAAGTTGCGTTGATGTCGACAGGGGTCAAAGACCGTCACGGGACCTCAGATACGAAAACCATGATAAAAGGTACGGCGTCGATGGTGTCAGTAGTGTCGGCACATACAGTGAAGAGGATGGTGTTGGCGCACACAGCGAAGAGGATGGCGTCAACGTTCTTCCTCATGTCGTCTCATTGTCATTTATAATGGAGTAGGCTAGGAGATGTCGCTGGATTTGGCAAGGTCAAAGAAGGATGCAGGTCGAAGACGGCGATGTAAGTAGAAAAGGCCGATGCAGGTCGAAAAAGACGACGCGGTTTTCATCTAAGTGTTAATTTCCCATATTTTATTTGTTATTTTTAGTTTTCCATAACCAAATCTTTCTTCTTTAATGTAATTATACTTATTTATGAGCAATGAGATACTTCCTCCTTAATTGTTTTACTTCTCCATAATTGAATATTCCTTAATCTAATTATACTCATTGATGAACAATGAGATACCTCCACAGTTGTTTCTTTTTTGTTACTTAAATTATTAGTCTGCCTTTCACCCCTAAGCTATCATAAATTTCCGGATGTCTTTATTCATGATTTTACTGTCGACCAGTCCAATAATCGTCTTCAAACAGGAAACATACACATGTGAAAATAAAAAACATACATAATAACATAGTGTGAAAAATAACTAGCGGAGATAAAGAGTCAACTAAGGCATAACTTTAGATGCGATGTAGGATGCATCCGTCGTTCAAGTAATTGTCGGTGCTTAGCCCAAATGAGAAAGATTGAGCATTAGTGTTAGGATTACATCCAATCATAAAAATGAATCCAAAGTTCATTTGTTAATGCTAGGGTGATGTTATGATCTCACAAGAATTAAAGTTTATTATGAATGTATTACTTTATTTCATTTAAAAGAACTTTGGGGATTAAGTTCAAGTCATGTAATCTTATTTAAAGACCCCTTGAGCTAAGGATATGAAATAAAAGAATTAATGAAAGTCCCTCCTACTCTCTCTAGTTCTTTCTTCCTTTTCTACTTCTAGGTTTACGCTCTTCATTTTCTTCTCCCTTTATCTCCCTTTTGGCGTGCTCAATTCCCTTGTATATCTGACATTTTCACCATCTCCACCTACAACAAACTTAGTATGAGAGCCTTTGGATTCCCTTTTTTCCGCTAGCCTGCCTCCATCACAACCTCAGAGCTTACACACATCAATTGTGCGTCCTCATTGACATCATAGCCCGCCATCAGTCAATGACCCTATTTCCACCTTGCTGATTTCAAGGGTCGGCACATTCTGATTTTGAGCCTAAACAATCAGTCACACTCACATTTTGTACACAGGGCTATTAGTGCTTCTCCCAGAGGGAGCTGCTCCTCCATCAGATCCTTCGATTTCCCATCAATCACACCCTGTTGATGCAAAGGAAGTTGTCACTGCTGCTAGCGCAGTCTATGCAAGATCTTCTTACAAGGTTTGTTCCCAGCCACTCCATCGGAGTCGACTCCCAATAAGATTCACCAGTCTGCAACTTCGTTCCCAGTCAACTCAAGCACAGTAGACTCCCATACCAACTTCGACGCAAAGCTTCTACTAGTAGTTTTAACGCAGCCCTCACCACCCTTCCCGTCATCGACGACACCAGCGCTCCTGGCAGGGTCTTCTCCTTCATTCAACATTGTCGCCGACTATCATCAAGCCACACGCCATCGTCGAACCTTATGACTTTTGAGCCTTGTGTCTCCATCGAGCTCTTTCATGTCTCTCCACGCACCTTCCAGCACGTGAAGCTATAGTTACAACTTACAACTGCAACAAGTCCTCAGACCCACTCTGATACACATCTTCTAGCACGTCATTATTATTAGACATCACTTAGAGTTATTATAAATGTATTACATTATTTCATATAAGGGTGTTTTGATAATAAAGTTCAAGTCGTGTAATCCTTTTTAAGACTTCATTTGGGAAGGCGTTTCATGTCAGCTCGTTTCAGCAAAACGCAACGCAGGGACAATTATTCATTTGTTTTTCCGCCTGTTTTTTGAGTCGCGCCTAAACACTCTAGCGTGAAAAACTTGGCGTCCCGAAACCCTACCTGTGGCCTCCAGTTCGTCGCGTTTAGGGAGGAGGAAGAAAAATCTGCATCGACGGATCCTCCGCCGCGAGGTCGGGCCTTCACCCCGCCCCATCATCTCTCCCGTTCGTGACTCCGGCGACATCATGGCTTGTCTTCTCCTCCGTCGTCTCTCTCGTCGCATTGTTAACTCTACTATCTGGCCGCTTCTCCTCCGCCACCGTCGGCGCCGCCTACACCCTAAAAATCTAAAAAATCTATCTCACTGGAACCGCACTCGCGCCCTAGCAGAGGCCAGGCACGCACTCACCGAATACCTTCAAGCCACCCACACCCTTCCTTTCTCTCTCGCCGAACACATCGCCAAGCTCACCCAGTCACCCTCACCGAACACCTTCGCGCCGCCTCTATTTTTCCACCACCGGGAGGGAGGATAATTAAAAAAAAAACATATGACTTTAAGAAAATGTAATAAAGAATTAATAAAAAATTAATTTATTAAATATAATATATATAATTAGTAATGGCATAATAATGTATATATATTTGTGTATATATTTATATATTTATATATTTATGTATATAATTAATCGTAAACGTTGTTTTGCCAAACGATTCTCTATTTTGAGCTCTACAGACAAACACAGACTATCCAAACAAATCTTCATTTCTAGCAAACAGTTTCAACAGCTCCATTTACAAACCTGCATGTACAACAGCTCCTTTTACAACCGCAATCGCTCTCCCAAATGAAGTCTAAAGGCACCTTGAACAAAGAAAATGGTATGCAAGAATTAATGGAAGTTCTTTCCTCTCTCTAGTTCTTTCTTCCCCTCCTTCTAGGGTTAGGGTTGGGCAAACTCCTCACTCTTCCTCCTCTTCTCCTTTCCTCCTAATGGGGATCATAGTTCTCAGGCGGGCCGACCCGTATCGGAGCCCTTTTGGGTTTACACTCGTAACTCGTAAGAGAAGTTAGGGTCGTCGTATGGACAATTTGAGTCCATAGTCACATTCAGTGCGTCGAAAGGGCATTACATATGTATTTTTGTATTCATCTATGCATTTTTCATATACAATTGTATATTGTTGTGTTGGTTAATCACAATCGTTCGATGTGTATGAGAGTCTATAAATACTTGTTATGGAGTTTCTTTTAACGGATTGTAAAATTTTGAGAAATTTCAGGTCTTGTGATCACCACGATGCCGATTCCGTAGAGTATTAGTTTTTGAAGCCTAATGCATATTTTTTTGTCCTATTTGGCAGACCCCAACATATATCCATCCACTGGACCTCACGATAGTCAGTCCACTATTTTTTGTGGGAAGGAAGCAGAGTATACAAACTAGTGGGTTGGCAAAATGCCTTCGCAGTATAACAGACTCAACAATGTATAACGATACGCGGAACATCCTTCTTCAGACTAGGCCAAAATAAGTGATCCTCAACTAACACAGTTGTCTTGTATCGACCAAAATGTCCAGCGGCTCCACTCACGTATAGCTCATAGATAAGGAAATTTCGGAGGGATGTTTGCGGTACGCAGATGCGCGAGCCCAAAAATAGATAATCATCAGAGATTACGTAATCCTCGTGAGGCTTCGGAGGTCTCTCATCAAACGTCATAAATGTCGCCAAAATTTGGGCACTCTGGGTAGTAGTAAACCAAACCCTCGAAGTACTTGCTTATAGTATGTAGGAGGCTTACTCAGCAACAAAGGGGGTTAGCCAGCTTGTTCTCAACGCCTGCTCGGTGCATGAGAACGTAATGGTAGTCCTGCATAAACTCTAACCATTTTATTTTGCGATGGCCTGGACAGACAATAGCATGGATTTCATGTCTGGGCTCCCTCACAACCTGAAATATCTTGACCCTATCTTTGTTGTGATGGATCCTTTTTCGAAAATCGCTTAATTCATTCGAAGCAGAAAGACAGCTGATGCGTCTCATGTGGTAGCTCTATTCTTTAGAGAGGTGTTCAAGTATCACAGACTACCCACTTTTATTGTTTTTGACCCGACGTTCGATTCATGAGCTATTTATTAAAAAAGTTATGAAAGAATATCGATACAACACTGAAGTTTTCCACAATCTATCACTCACTGACAGATGAACAAACCGAAGTTATCAACCGTAGCTTAGGAACCCCCTGCTTATTTACCCTCAAATTGACGCCTACCTGTCACTTTTCCCCAAGTCGCAGTCGTTGTTCATCCCCGCCCTCAAATCATTGTACCCCGACTCCTTCCCTTTCAGCTACAGTGGCATCTGACCGAACCTCTGCTTCCACCGTCATTAGTCACCACCTATTCGGAGTCAACAACCCTCCGATCGCCGTCTCTGTTGTATTTTGTCGACGCCTGCACGCATAAATTGTATTTTGGGATGCAATTATTATGTGTAGTTTTTTGTGAAATCGCTTGACTTGAAAGATCCATTCATTGCACGCTTGAAATATTTATGTCTCAATTGCTTGTATATTATCGCTTGTATATTATCGCTTGTTGTTCCATTCAATCTTCTGTAAACGACTGTGCTTCTAATTTGGTTTTATTGTAACAAATTATTTGTTGCTAATTTATAATCGGATTGTTTCTATTGCATACACACTCAAGGTATGTCGACAATCACACTGCATTCCACTAGGGTTGCACTTTAAGGCATCGACATTGACAACCTACCATGCATCAATATGACTATCTAAAATATTGAACCAAGTTGTATTGAGTAAAAAAAATATGGTGGTAACGAGTGAGTGAATAACTGAAATAAATTTGATAGAAAATCTATAGAACTATAATATAATACAAAAAATTAATTAATTAATTAACAAAGAATTATTCTTGTGTTTTCATATAACTGAAGTTTTTCCCCCAACAGCATTTAATGAAACACCTTAAAACTGACTATTTTGCTTGTTATAAAAGTAGAATCAAGCAACAGAAAGTAACACAAAAAAATGCCTTGGTATTAATAATTGATCAAATACCTGCAGGCAGCTCCTCTTCTTGTTGTTGAGGTGCTCCCTAGCAGACCCTATCACAGTCCATCCCTTCACATGTCCACGGCAGAGAGGGCATTGCGGACATTGAAGCTCTGGTGACTTTGACTTATTGCAAACAGCTGAACTAAGATGGCGGATTATTTTCTGTTTAGAGGGCATTGACGTTGTGTGGGCCTTCTGAAATAACTCAAGGCAATTGGAATGATGGTAGCTGGTGTCACACATGTAGGGGCGACAGCCCTTTTCATGCGAAGAGCATAGTAGAAGAACGGCATTGTGCGGCGGTTCCATGCATACGGAACAGGTTACGCCCTTCAAATCTATTTCCAAAGAAGCAGACATTTTAATTTTCTTATGACTGCCAATGGAAGGTTGAGAGCAAGGATTGAGATGGCGTCGATAGGAAGAGAGATGAAGGCACCCTCCTCTGGCTCTTGTCATTTTCAAGCAATAATCTGTAAAACAATTGCAAAGAGAATCACGGGACTGCATTAATGAGAACGCATTGGCAATGAAACATTGAGAGTTGGCAGACTGGGCTAAGATATAAGAAACACCAGTAAGATATTACAAAATGACTCAAAAGTGATGTAGGGTAGGCTAGTGGTGCTCGGAAGCTAGGACTCTACGTGCACGTGTGAGGGATAGACGAATGCAATGTTACATGCAATGAACAGTCGGATAGAAACGACAATTAATTTCAGCAATGAGAATTAACAACACCACGCAGTTAATCAAAATAAAGGAGCAATTAAATAATTTCGGCAATTCGGCAACGGCTTCCTCCGCGCGGAGGGCCTAAGCAAGCGGCGGCAATTAATTCCACAAACAAATATTAGCATAAAAGTACAACAACTACCAAACTATGATCACAGGACAAATATAGATAAACAACCAAGTGCAAATATCAAATACTAAACACAATACCACGAGATACTCACGATGCAGTGGGCTGATCTGAGGTGGTGGAGAAGTTGAGGGACCGGATGCAAAACGGGCGATCGGAGGCGAACACGGTGGCACGGTGACGTCACGGTGGCTGCCCACGGTGGAAAAGAGGAGATGCGGGCCGGGAACGGCGAGATCCGGCCACTAAAGAATGGATCGGGGTGTCGGTGGGTAGATCCGCTAATTTTAGGGCGGATCCGGGCTACGGGAGAGGGATTATGTAAGTGGACGGTAGATCGGGGGAAGGTAGTGCCAGATCAATTAGATCTAGGGTTTTCGGAGCGGTGGGAAGTGGGTCCACGGAGGGGAAGGTGAATGAGTGGGCGGCTAGGGCAAATAGGGCCCTTGGGGTGGCCAGTTTTGAGAGGAGGGCTGGTGGTGGCCTAGGGGTGGAGGCTCCAGGCTGTCGCCCTTTACAGGAAGGGGAGGGGGCTGCTGAACAGGAGATGGAGGGGTGGCTGGGAGGCGTTATTGCAGCAGCAGGCGGCTGTTTTCGGTGGCTTGAAGGAGGGATTAAGACTTTAGGAATGAACAGTTGATTTCATTAATCAACAGTGCATTGAAATAAAGTATTTCTGGACAAAACTTCAGCCGGCTGCAGGGGAGGAAAGGGGGCGGTGGAGGGGGTATTCAAGGTGGGAAAAGGGGCCTATGGATGGGTAGTACCTTGGGAGGAGTTTGACGGCCTAGGAGTCGTCACCTAGGGTTCCACGGCGTCGGCACCGAGGAGGGATCGCTGAATCCGGGAAAGCTTCTTCTCCAAATCCAACAATGCTCTCAAATCAGCCCCCTAGCATCTATTTATAAGAAAACACAAACTAGGGCATCCCCATCAACGGCTATGATTGGCCGGTGGATTAACCCTTAAAATACATCAAAATAAACTCAAAAAATATAAAGTAATATAGCGTTTTACTCGCGGCGGCGATGCTCCAGACGCAATCGCGGAGCCCGATCGTCGATCCGGGCACGCCATATATGGAAAGTTGTCAAATCAGCCCCGAACGGGCCCAAAACGCGTCCTCGTCTCTGCTCCGCATCAAAAAGTTTACCAGTACAAGTTTATTTCAACATGTGATCATATGGGCCTATATAAAAGACTTAAATAATTTTATAAGCAGTCCTAAAATGACTATTCACACTCCGAAAAAAACCCTAAAATCTATCCTTTTATTCAGTATAATCGTTGTCCAAAACTCTCCCCTGTCCTTCGAGGAGGAGGTTCTAAAATGGTTGTGGGAGTCGCGAGGCTAGTTTTTCTGCTGCTCACATCTTGGCGATGGAAGCCTTTTTCTTCACTAAGCGGTCCTGTATATCCAAATCCGTCGGGCAGAGGCCGAGGCTTCACTCTATCTTCGCGTCGCTGGCGGAGGAAGGGCACAGGGTTTCCTTCCCAGAACCAGAAGTTCTAACCTTTTCTTTTAGTTCTCACCTTTCTTCATTTTTTTCAGTTCTAACCTTTCTTCACAGAGCGTGTCTCTGTTGACATATTTTTTCAGTAGATAATTTTCAGTTCTAACCTTTCTTTGTTTTTTTGTTATTGAAATCTTCAACATGGTTAAAACAAAGCACTTTAAGCTCTAAAATTAGAAAAGGATTTTTCAAAATCTGAAACTATAACAAAAAAGATTAGAATTCAAGCTTCCGCCAGCTCTACCTCCACTCGACATGCTCGTATACAGAAAAGATTAAAAAGAAATTAATGATGTCTTAAAGAAACTAGAAATTTGTCTTATATGGTAGTGATTTTTTTTAAACTTCAAAATAGTGGGAGAATGAAATATAATCAAATTGAATAAAGATAAAAACGTATGCAATTCATAGTTTCTTAGTATTAGTGATAAAGAGAGGCCAAAAATTAAAATTATATAGTTCCATACAATCCTTCCAAGGCATTCAAGATTTAAAAAAACAGTTGGAAAATCAACAGTTTGGGGTGCGGATAAAAAAATTGGAGAGCAAATAATTTGTTTGGATTGCGGATATCAATGGACTGTGAATAGCAAGATTTGGACTGCTTATAATATTGCTCTAAATATGTTAGTAAGTTGTTGATTAGTAATAAAATTTGGATAAATGTAAGCTCACGTCTATGAAAGAACTCACCTTCCCATTTGTTCAACTAAATTAAAAGCACCGACATAGGGCAATCAGGTAAAAAAAAAGTGCTTGCGAACAGCTTATGTTGAATTAAGTGATCATGTTAAGCTTGCTAAGTAAACAAGCTAAGCTTCATATTTTGTTAAGTTTGTTAAACAAAAAGAGAAGGGTAAGGTGTACCTACATTTCACCCTTGTGGTGGGACCCTTCCCTGGATCATGATGAATACACTAATGTTAAATTCTGAACGAATCACCCCTTCACACATATATAAGAGACATTTCTTATTACTCTTTTCCCCTCATACCAAAACCTTGAATCCACCGCTATATCTTTGGTGATTTGGAGTCCTTTAAGTATTTTTTCAATAGGTGAGGAGCTTGTCCAGCACCTTTCTATAACAAAACAACTAAATACTGTAAATAATATATCATCACAGCACATGTTTCAAGGTATAGAATACTATAATTCACAAACCATTTTCATGCAATTGAATCCCATCAATAAAAAATGATTGACGCAATTTATAATCATCAACTTGGTTTATTGTACATGTCAGGCGGGCTAGTTCGATAATAAACACGCCAAACACCAACACAACTTTTAGCATGTTACAGAATTTTTTATTTTGTTTCTGTTCAGTTCAAAAGTTCGCAAACCAAGCCACTCTTTTTCAAACCTATGTATATATATGACTGTTCCAAAAATTAAACAATATGTTAGAACTTGAAAGGCAGCCTCAACCATAAAGTTTCTTGAAGAAAACAATCTCCACTTGGAGCCGTTAGACAAAATCTACAGACAAAATGGTGTATGATTTCTTAGTACCATGTAGCTTACAGGTTGACAATTTAGCGTTAAATAGATGGTGCGATAAATGTACTAATATGGTGATTATGAAGAAATACCACTACTAGCAAACCTCAATGAGAACTAAAGGAAAAAAAAAGTCCACCACTAGAAACACCAAGAACATGTTAAGGCAGATTTGAAAATAAAAATAAACAGATTTTTAATGCACAACTGTTACCAGTAAAATGTATGCACAGCACTCAAGAAATACCTTAGGCAGAAGCAAGTAAATTAAAGAATTAGTTTTTATTTACTTCATGAATCATGACAAAATAATTATAAATTCCTAATTTTACATTATCCCCTGATCTTGCTCATGCATTCTCTTCCAGCCTTGAGAACTGCAATCAAGGTTTTTTTTTCGTTTCTCATGACTACATAATATTATTTAGAACAAGCAGTGGCACTAGCTAGAGGCAAAGAATGAGATTTGTTC
Organism: Platanthera zijinensis; assembly: GCA_039513925.1. Classification (NCBI taxonomy): domain Eukaryota; kingdom Viridiplantae; phylum Streptophyta; class Magnoliopsida; order Asparagales; family Orchidaceae; genus Platanthera; species Platanthera zijinensis. Next base: position 171,604,750 of record CM077091.1, read on the forward strand.
TACACTAAGGTTTAAGTTAGCCAAGGGAGAATTTGAAAAGTTTATCAACGTGAACCAACAAGAAATAATATTTGAAGATTTTCAACATAGAATATAAAAACTAATGTTTTTGCCCAGAAGAAGGAAAACTAATTTATTGATATCTTTAGAATATTATACTAGCAAAGAACCAGAGATTCCAAATTGTTGATATAACCAGCAATTGATCAAAGCACACGTGAGAAAAATAAGAAGAGAGCGGGGGAGAACGAAACTTACGCTTGATGAAAAATCAAGAGGAACCCTCACCCCAGGCCCTGGTACAACCAATCCCAAAATGTCAGAAGCCCTAAAACACTCAAATTGTTCACATATATATGGGTTGCAAATTAATCATGTCAAAATACCCCCAACAATTCAAAAGTGTCCTTAAGCTTCAAATGGATTGGGGCCTTTTTCAAATATAAATTCTTAGAGGGGGCATAGCATTGCAAATTGTCACTACCTTAGTCATCTCCACTGTGTGTCGGTCATGGGTTTTGTACCCGTAACAAAACTCATTAGTTTAAGGCATACTCGTAACAATACTCCTGTTATGAGCTGCGTGTCCATTTATCTAGTTATGATTATCTCTATTAAGTAAATGTTATCGTTGTGGAGGGGCCTCGAGCACTGGGCTTAGTTAATAGGTGTTATTATTGTCGTTTGTCTTTTAATATGTCGTAAGTCTATATAAAGGCATATGTATGGTTGTTTGGGTATGCAAGAAGAGTACTATTTTCTGCCTTTTGTGTGAGATACTTGGTGGATCTCTCCTTTAACAAGCAACCCCGCTTAGGCCACCACGGTTTAAAGCTCCACGGTATCCTTCCTTCGGTCACAATTCTAAATCTTCTGAGTAAGCTAATAACAACATGGTATCAGATCCCATCCATCCTCCCCACCATATCTTCGATCGGTTTTCCTCCTCCAACCGACAATCCTTCCCCAATGCAACAGAACCGGTTTCCCTTATCATCTTCTCCGTCGATGGGGTTCAGTCCAGCCATTGCCAATCCTTCGTTTTCACTGGTTCATCGACTACAACAACCACAGTACACCTTCCTCCATTCAGTTGCACTTTCATTTCATCCTCCACGCATGCCAATATTCTCTACAATCGGAATTCCTATGTCGAAGATGACGCGGACTCTTGGCAGCCATACTCTGACATCAACATCTTCACAAACTCCCAGTCGCGCCCTCATCCGTCTGTGTTCTTCCGCATCACCAACATCGTCGAAGAAGCGACCCTTGCTTCTTCCCCCATTGTCGCAGAAGCTCCGCACGCAGCGCCTCTGTCTCCATTACAGAACACCTTACTGCTGGGGGGATCCTTTCTGCAGCCGCACCGCAAGCTCCTCTGCATCAACCTGCTCATCAAAGGAAGTATCGCACGCAATCGAGCCATCCTCATCTCTCTCGAGTTGTCTGTTTTCCATTCCTCCTTACTTTATCGAGCCGACATCTGCATTAGCACGCGGCCTTAGCTTATCGCCAGAACCGTAAGCGACCTTTTGGTTTCGGGCCTTGCCTCTCTCAATGCTAGGGTGTTATTATTGTCGTTTGTCTTTTAATATGTTGTAAGCCTGTATAAAGACATATGTATAGTTGTTTGGGTGAGATATTTGGTAGCTCTCTCCTCTAATAAGCAACACTGCTTAAGCAGTCGCAGTTAAGGCTCCACGTATCCTTCCTTCGCTCCTTCGGTCACTACTCTCGACATCTTTCAAGTAAGCCATAACAACTCCCTCAAGGAAAAATGTTTTTCCCCAAAGTCAAATGATGGGAACCATGCATGGAACTCATGTAAACTATCCAAAATGTGTCTTATGCTGCTCATCCGCTTCACTACACCAAGACTTGTGGAACCTTATAATTCGCATGTCATCATACACGTGGCTACGATGGAGTCCGACTCAAAGGAAAGTCAAGGCTATAGAAAGTTCTTCGAGAAGTGAGTGCTCCACTGGTGACCTTCGATAGCCCGTTTTGACTGATAATGGGATTCACAATTTATCTCATGTTCTCACATATCCAACAAAATGGGGGTCTTGAATGCAAGAACTATCTAGTTAAAGCAACCACACTCTACTCGTACATATCATATCTAATCTCAATTTGGGGATAATACAATTTTGACGCGTGATATCATATAAATCACATGCCCTCTTTCACTTTGCAAATATGTATCACCATGTTCTATTTTCTATCTTTTTCCTTGGAGATCATTTGTATCAGTTATCTCCTTGAGTCAGTTGAGTGTACATGCTTTATACATAACTTACCTTCCAGACAAGATCGTTCATGATTCATTAAGTGTCTGTTAGGATATTCTCCTAAATAAAATGGAATAATCAATATACCCTAGCATTTTGACATGCTTTCGTCTCTGCCGGCATACCTTTTTGATTCTACACGCTTATTTGGCTCCTTTTACTCATTAATTGAGTCTGGCATTGGATATTTTTCAGTCTCTACTCATGTTTTAGCTCTCAAAGTTCAATGTCCTTCATGTTAAGAATGTGTGTTTATGATAATAATAGAAGATCCTGTCATCGGGCAGATGACATTGCAACAACACCTTGAAGTCCAGGTGTTATGAATGCTTTGTCTCCTTCAAAGTGAAGACATGTATAATTGCGAAAATGAAAATTCTAGATTTGAATGGCGCGTTAGATTTGTCTCTCCCTCCTTTAGTGAAGTCCATTGTTTATTGTTGGTTCTTGTAAAGAGAGAGCTCAAAACTTGTATATACTTCCTTGAATGAATAGTTACAGGTATACATACACTTATATAGGAAGAATGAGGAGAGAAATCCTAATACATGATGTGGGACTAATACCAGGAGAGAGAAAGGAGGAGAAAACATGGGCCCTTAATTGGGTTTTCTAACACTCCCCCGCAAGCTGGAGCGTACAAGTCGTAGGCACCAGCTTGGATAAAAACTGATAGTATAGCGTCTGGAGAGAGCTTTCATCAGGATGTCCGCAACTTGGTCTGTAGCAGGAACATGCTCAAAATCTATCTTCTTTGACTGTACCTTTTCCCGGATAAAGTGACAGTCAACTTCGATATGCTTTGTGCGTTCGTGGAAAACCCGGATTCTTGGCAATATGAATTGCTGCCTGACTGTCACAAAAAAGGTCGTCGGAGATGAGAGACGAACACCCAAGTCTCCCAGAAGGCCCTCAAGCCAGGTTAGCTCGGAAACAACAGCAGTCATAGCCCGGTACTCGGCTTCAGCAGAAGACACGCAACCACAGTCTATTTCTTGCTATGCCAAGTTATGAGATGTCCACCAAAGTAAGTACAGAACCCAGTTGTGGAGCGCCTATCATCAATAGATCATGCATAGTCAGCGTCAGAATACGCGACAAGAGATAGAGATGTGGATGGCTTGTACACAAGTCCTTGTCCGGAGGCGTTCTTGAGATATCGAAGGATGCGCTCGACAGCTTGAAGATGAGATGTCCGAGGAGCGTGCATGAACCGACTCACAACTCCTACAGCAAACGAGATGTTCGGTCGAGTTACCGTAAGGTAGATCAGCTTCCCAACCAGACGTCTGTAATATTCCGGATTTGTAAGCAGTTTGTCAAAGTCAGAGTTATGGGCCGAGAGCTGGGATTGGCGTCCATCGGAGTCTCCGCAGGTTTGCACCCAAAATAACCGGCATCATGAAGGAGGTCCATACAGTACTTCCTTTGAGATAACACAAGACCATCAGAGCGTCGTGCAACCTCGAGCCCAAGAAAATACCGAAGATTGCCCAGATCTTTGGTCTGAAAGGCGAAATTTAACTGTTCCTTGATCTGTTGTATTCTTATCGTGTCGTTGCCAGTAATCAGGATATCGTCAACGTAGACCAGAAGAATCACAGTCCCGGTTGACCGTGTCTGGTGAAGAGAGAAAAATCAGTCGAGCTCCGAGTGAAGCCACTAGTACAGACAACCTTACTGAATTTTTCAAACCACGCGCGCGGGGACTGTTTGAGACATAAATGGATTTCCGAAGGTGACTTACCAGAGCCTCCCACGTGGTCTCAAACCCGGAGGTTGTTGCATATAAACTGTCTCCTGTAGATCGTCATTGAGGAAGACATTCTTAATATCCAGCTGATAAGTGGCCAGTGACGATGAACAGCCAAGGAGAGAAGAACGCAGACCGTGTTCAATTTGGTCACGGAGAGAAGGTTTCCTCGTAATCAGGCCATGTTGCTGAGTAAAGCCCCGTGCCACGAGGCGGGCCTTCAGACGGTCAACAGTGTCATCTGCCGCATGTTTAATAACAAAAATCCATTTGCAGCTAACAGAGGGGTGGCCAGCAGGAAGAGGAACCAGATCCCATGTCTAGTTAGCCCAGAGAGACCGCATTTCATCGTTCATAGCGACCCGCCACCCTGGGTGTTGAAGCGCCTCCTGCACAGTGTTAGGAAGAGAATTAGAGGAAAGAGAGGTGGCAAATGCGTAGAGAGGCGGCGTCAGTCGATGGAGAGAGACGTAGTTGGCCAAGGGATGAGCTGTAGAGACGGGAGCTGGATCTGCCGTAGCCGAGGTATCGCTGGTAGCGGGGAGCTGGGTCACGGGAGCATCCTTGGATAGGGGACGAGAGTAGACACGGATAAGGGGTGGAGGAACCCGAGGAGGGACGTTGTGAGAGAAGGAAGAAGACGGCAGAAAAGATGACGTGACCGGTACGGCAGGCCGGGGAAGAGAAGGAACCGAAGACGAGGTGGGGCAAGGTAAGTGGAAGGGTTGGTCTTCGCAGAAGGTGACATCCGCAGAAACGACCAGCTTGCCGTCAGAAGGAGAGTAGCAGACGTACACCTTTTGAGTCCAGGAGTAGCCAACAAACATATACTTGGCGGCCCGAGGAGCAAGTTTGACGGAAGGAGGGCCAAGAAGGTGGACATAGCAAACACACCTGAAGATCTGCGGTGTGAGAGAGGTGAGGTTGGTGGAGGGATAGAGGAGTTGGATGGGTGAGGCAAAATTAAGCACAGACGAGGGAAGGCGGTTGATGAGATGACAGGTTGTGCAGACAGCAAAATTCCAATACTCAATTGGAACCTGCATTTGGAACATAAAGGAGTGTGCAACATCGAGAAGACGGCGATTTTTTCGTTCCGCCACCCCGTTTTGCTGAGGGGTATACGCACATGAAGTTTGATGGATGACACCAAACTCGGTGCAGAGATTGAAGAAGGTGTGACCCGTATACTCGCGAGCATTATCAGTGCGAATGACTTTGAGGAGGGGGCGAACAGCGTACGCATCTCAATTAAAAGGCGCGAAACACAGAGGGAAGTTCAGTTCGATCATGTAGAAAATAGAGTCACGTGGTACGCGAGTAATCATCAATAAACGTTACAAAATAGCGAAAGCCAAAAATACTGGGGACTCTATAAGGACCCCATACATCAGAAAGAACTAAAGATAAAGGAGTACTACTCTTAGTACAGGCAGGGGGGAAGGAAGAACGATGTTGTTTGTCGTAGATACATGATTCACAAGAGAACTCCCGCAGAGGAACATCAGGAAGAGCCCGCTTGAGAATCGGAAGGGGAGCATGCCCAAGGCGGCGATGCCAATCAACAGTGGAGATGACGAAGAGAAGAGTAGGTGGGATATCCAAGATGTATAGACCATTCAACAACTGCCCCTTACCAATGGTACTCCGGGTGCGGCGATCCTGCATAAGAAAAGAAGAAGGTGAAAAGGTAATGCAACAATCAAGGTCGTGTGTGAGACGACTAATAGACAATAAATTGAAAGGAGACTCCGGAACGTGAAGAATCGAGGAAAGAGAAAGGGTCGGCGTAAGCTGAAGAGCAGCGGAGCCAGAGACTGGTAGGGTGTCACCGTTGGCCACAGTGATGCAAAGAGGATGAGCCGTCCGTAGGTACTCTGTGGGCTTCTGGGAGGTAATATGGTGAGTAGCGCCGGAATCAACAATCCAGTAAGGACTACGAGAAAGACAGGTTATACCTTCCGCAGAAAAGGACGCAACGGAGCCGGAGGAGCGGCTGAGGGCACCCTGAAGCTGTTGGAGTTGGGTGCGGAGCTCATCAATGTCTTGGTGGGTAGTAGCGGACGGATCAGGGGCAGAAGACCCAGTGGGAGCCGGAGCAACAGAGGTAGTAGCAGTAAGGTGAGGAGGTAAACCATGCTTGCGGTAACAAGTAACTTCAAGATGATTATCCCGGCCACAGTAGGTGCATTTCATAGAAGAGCGACCACCACGTCCTCGTTCCCGAGACGGGGTCGCCCCCCCCCCCCCCCCGAGTGGAAGATCCGCGAGTAGGAGGGGTTGAAAGGAAAGGATGTTGAAGAAGAGTCGGGGCAAAACCAGAAGGATCCTCGAAGGGAGGCGTGACTTTTAGCAGCATGGAGAAGACATCAGACAGTGAAGGAGTTGTGGCAGATGATAGAATATGGGCACGAACACTATGCAGGTGGGGAGGAACTCGGGACATCATCATGGCGATAGCGACAGCTTCTTTCTGGTTTCGTTGAGTGGTCAGATCGGTAGTAGGAGGCTGATGTTGAATCCAAGCCTCTGCCAAGCTCTTGGCGTTAGCCACGAAGGAGAGCATATCGCCAGAAGCACCCGGGGTCAGATTCTGAAGATCGGAAATGATATCATACAGGTGATGTATGTTGTCATGGCCTGAGTAAAAAGAGTGAAGCTCCTCCCACATGGTCTTACCCGTGTCATGATACATGGTCATCCTGTAGGACTCGGGGTCCATAGAGTTTAGAAGCTAGGACTGGACCCGACCATCATCGCGAAGCCAGTCATCGGAGGGATCAGTCGGAGTAGCGCGGGTCAAGTGGTGAAGAAGACCTTTCGTTTGCAGAACACGGCGAACCGAGTGAACCCACTCCAAGAAATTCTTTTTTCTAGTTAGAGAGATAGTAGTAATCTGTAACTCGTCACGGAGTTCGGAAGCTGTGGCAGCCGCACGGGCTGGTGGAGCAGAAGTAGCAGCGGAAGTATCGGAAGCCATGCGCGGCCAGCAGAAGGGCCCGGGCGGTGATAATAGGTAGTCGCATGGTCTCGGCGGACACACCAGCGACCAGGAGATCGCGACCAGAATGCGTCTAGGGAGAAGATAGTCGCACGGTCTCGGCGGGTACACCAGCGACAAGCGAGGTCGCGACCAGGATGCGGCTACGGACAGAGAGGAGAGCGCTAGCGGCAAGGCAAGCCGCAGGCGAGTAGAGAGCAGGAAAGCCAGCTGCGGGAAGGCGAGGTCGCGGCGAGCAAGAGGCAGGTCGCGGCGAGCAGTAGAGCAGGTCGCGGCGAGCAGGAGGCAAGTCGCGGCGAGCAGGAGAGCAGTTCGCGGCGAGCAGGAGGCAGGTTGCGGCGAGCAAGAGAGCAGGTCGCGGCGAGCAGGAGGCAGGTCGCGGCGAGCAGGAGGCAGGTCGCGGCGAGCAGGAGAGCAGGTCGCGGCGAGCAGGAGGCAGGTCACGGCGAGCAGGAGAGCAGGTTACGGCGAGCAGGAGAGCAGTTCGCGGCGAGCAGCGATCAACGAGCAGAAAGGGCAGGTCACGACGAAGGAACTCGAGCGGTAAGAGGAAGAGGCCGCGAGTTAGAGAACCCGGGCGGCTAGAAGAGGAATCCGCGAGTAGGATGAGAGAGCCCGCAGCGGACCGCAGAGAGGAGAGGGTGCAGCGGATAGAAAGAGCCCGCAGCGGATAGAAAGAGTCCACAGCGGATAGAAAGAGTCCGCGCGGGGAGAGAAGGTATAGGAGAAGGTGGACCCACGTGAGAGAGGATTATAAAATGAGAGGTGGTAGGAAGGAGGAGGTGGAAGCCACGAGAGAGACAGAGTTGGAGGCGGTTAGAAAGACAGGCCGGAAAAGTCCGCGGCTAAGGGAAGCCGCGCGGACAGCCAAGGAAGAGAGGCGGTTAGGCCGGATACCCAAGGAGGAGTCCGGTTGGCCTCTGATACCATGTAAAGAGAGAGCTCAAAACTTGTATATACTTCCTTGAATGAATAGTTACAGGTATACATACACTTATATAGGAGAAGAATGAGGAGAGAAATCCTAATACATGATGTGGGACTAATACAAGGAGAGAGAAAGGAGGAGAAAACATGGCCCTTAATTGGGCTTTTCTAACAGTTCTACTCAATCAAATGCTCCTTTTACTATTCCGTTGACAGGTTGAAGACTTGGATGGTGGCTAAGGGGTATTTTCAAGTGCTTAAATCTAATTAATGATTATTTTGATACCCTTTCTCTCATCACTGAAATTGTCTCTTATCAAGTTTTCTAGAGCCACATTGTTATTCATGATTTTCACACTACCAACTTGATATGAAAAATGTTTTTTTCATGTGGGGCTTGGAAGAGAAAGTTTGCATGTAACCACCTCCTATCTTAGTTTCTTGTAGCCTTATATGGAGTCTGAGTTGGCCTGCACTAAAGAATGGTCTAAAGCACTAACCACGAGCCTGTTTCAGTACATTCAACTCGGTTCTTCTACATCCTGTCATAGTAAAAACTCAGGAGTAACTCTGACATCTACGTGTTTCACCATAAATTGATCTACGGAAGCACATTCTATTGATTTTATACGTTGATGACATCATTATTTTGCTAGAGACGACGATAGTGATAACAACCCACTCAAGGGACATCTATAGCAACATTTTGAAGCTAAAAGTCTAAGAAAATTAAAGAATTTCCTAGTAACTGAAAAGACTAGACAAAGATAGATACATTCATCTCTCACAAGAAGCGTGTTATGAAAATCTTGGAGGAACCCATCATGCATAATTCAAAGCAACTCGACAAGATATGCATACGAATTTTATTTTTATTTTAACACGATGGAGTGGGTTCAAACTTTCACAAAATCTAAGTATCACCGAGATACATTACCTAACAGTTCAAACCAAAGAGAGAAAAAATTGAACATGCAGAATCATCATCATAGTTGATTATTTTAACTGGTAAATTGCCTAGTAAACTTGTAGGATTCCCATTTTTAAGCATGCCTCTTCAACATAGAAAACTCTATAGCCCATATAGATTCACATTGGATATAGCAGACAAGCAGAACTCTAATAAACTATGAAAGTTCTCATGATGATGTAATTGCGTATATCCTCAACTCACAAAGCTTTCATCAATAATCATTAAACATAAAGAGATTCTCCTTGACTTGGTGGGCTAGTTTGACAATAACATAATTGCAAACATTAAAAAAAAAACAATAAAACCACATGTTAAGGCTCTGTTTGGCAAGGTGGTGGCGGCCGTAAACACATGGGTTAAACCGTCATTCGTTAAGGATCTCCTAACACAGTGGCGGATCCAAAAAATTAATAATGGGGGTGCACAAATTGATAACAGGTGTGAACAAAATTTTTTTTTAATGCGTCACTGAGTTCTAAAAATTTTAACATGTGGTCAGTCATCAACTTCCTTCAAATATTTTTTATTAAACGTTTCCATCTTATCGGAGTTGTTTCTCCCTCATCTGGCCACCGTTTTTGACATATAAGTAGTCAAAATTCATTGTCTCGACGAGAGAAATCCAAATACACTAGACATTTTGAAAAATAATGGGGGGGGGGGGGGGCCAGTGTCCCTCGAGCCCGCCTCTGGATCCACCCCTGTCCTAACAAACATCATTGGTTTGAACATAAAAGTGAATGAAGTTCCTTAGGTGGCCATTAACGAATGACAATTTAACCCCCATGTTACACTCATCCACTTGCTTGATCGTGAATGTTAGGAAGATGGGCTCCATGAAGGACAGAACAATTGCAAAAAAGGAGACATATAATGCCATTATCATGATGTAACCATCCTTTCCTCGGCGCATAGCTCGTCTGTCAAACCCTAGAACGCAAGTCAAAAATCCAGCTCGCGTAAAGCAATGCAATCGCACATTGAGACTGATGGTTGGATAAAAGAGGCGATACCTTGGATCAATACATAAATGCCGAAATAAACCCTAGATAAGTATATCAATTAAGATCGGAACCTTCAGGAGAAACGAAGGGAAAGATGATACGCCGGTGATTTTGACTCCAACAGCGACCGGGGATGAAATTTGCGGCGGCGGCGACCTCCGGGATGGAGATGAAGAGCTCGCAATTGCCGCTCTTTTATAGCCGTGGAGAGGAAAAGGGGAAGCTGAAGCTACGCCATCACGTCCATTTGCGGAGAAATCTCAGTTCCATTTTTGCCGCCCTCGGAGCGAGAAGGGAATTCCAGGAGAGAAAGTATTTATAGTAACAAAGTATGGGTGTGCAAAAAGAATCCAATTATGGAGAACTCAAGAACTGAGAACAAATTCGGAATGAAATCGAACCAACTGTAGCTGTTACTTAAAACTGAAAATTGTAGGTCAAACTGGAACCGCAAAGAATTAGACGGAGTCATTCTTGATTTATTCAATTTCCAGTTTGAAGTTTGGAACCTTAAAGAATAATGGGCAAGGCTCTATTGTTTTTTGTAGACCACATTCATCGCTTAAAAACGTTAGTTTTGTTTTTTTAGATCACAACCATCTCATTGTCAGCGCTCTCATTCTGACCGCTCCATGTCTGACATCAGAAACAAATGAACCCTAAACTTGCATTCAATTCTGCTTAATTTTGTTTATAGCTAGTGTCATTAATTTCAGGTTGTGCCACATTTTATATCTATTCTTTTCCAGTGTCTTGTAATTTTGAGCCGACTTGAAATTTGAAGAATTTTAAACTTTTTTAGGTTATGTTTTGGGGAACTTATTTTTACCGGTGAAGCGACTACGCCCGCATGAATCGGAGCTTTAGGCTCCGTTTTGGGGACTTATTTTCACCGGTCAAGCGGTTATGATCGCATGTACCAGACCTTAATTAAGATCCGGTACATGCGATTGTAACCGCTTGACCGATGAAAATAAGTCCCGCCAAACGGAGCCTTAATCTCATTTTGAGCAGAATTTTAGTTGACATAGGATTCATAACCACCATAGATCAAATATGTTATATGCATGTCATTTTTGATTATGTGAAGTCTAAGGATAAATGCATGTAATGTTTTGCCCTGCCTTTTTCATGCGCAGTAATAGAACTCCGTCGATGCCTCAAAACAATCTAAACTATATAATGGGCCGATTTTGCATGATCTTGGCAATCATCGGCGCGATGGATGAGTCATTGTCCATTAATTGGCACAACATTTGTGCTCTGGTCATTTAGGCTTCGTTTGGGGGGACTTATTTTCACCGGTCAAGTTGTTCCGACCGCATGAACCGGAACTTAATTAAGCTCCGATTCATGCGGTCGGAACCGCTTAACCGGTGAAAATAAGTCCACCCAAACGGAGCCTTAATGTGTTTGACATAATAACAATTATGACCCACAGAAAAAAAAAATAACATAAAAATGAATGAAGTTCCTTAGATAGTTTGGCGTTCACGAATGTCGGGTAATAATCATAGTTTCACGACCTCCACCACCTAGCCAAACGGGAGAAAATTCAGTATGTGATTCGTACGTAGAGAATGTTGCGCGGTTTATTTTTTCGGGCAAAAACACAATCATTTTAAAGAAATAATTAACGGAATATTAATCTACTTATTTTAACGGTCATTTTAAGTAATTATCTGTATATATTTTGGGAAAAAATATAGAAATACAGTTGTAATCAACCGTAATTTTGCCGAATCACATACAAAAAATAAAAATTCTATTAATTAATATACCAAGTTTTTTGGGTGAGTAAGGCTTCGTTTGGGCCTTTGGGGGGACTTAATTTTACCGATCAGGCAGTTACAACAGCATGAACCGGATCTTAATTAGTACTTATTTTCACCGGTCAAGCGGTTACGACCGCATGAACCGGACCTTACCGCTTGACCGGTGAAAGTAAGTCCCCCAAACGTAGCTTAAATATGACGGCAAATTGAATTTAGCTTAAAGGTTATTTATGGATGTAGAAACATCAATTTTAATTTATTTGGAGATATTTAAATGTCAAATGATTTCATAAATAAATAAAACTCAACATCAAAATCCCTGTGACAAAAGCTTACGTGTTAAAATACACGTGACAAATAGTATCCATGAACCCGGAATACGACAACACCACAGCGGGCTAGCTGTCTGTGCCCAATAGCGGGCACCGACGCATAGGCCCGCCGTCAATACGATGCAGTGCACCGCGGTTTAGTTGAGACACAAAAATTTCTTGATCGGACGCTTATCTAAGGGAAGGGGCGGGGCGGGCCAGACTCCACCAAGAACTTTATATAATGGGATGTCTAATTTTCTTCTAGTCGAGTCAATAAATTTTGACAGCTTTCGCACACAGAAAGGTGACCGGATGATGGAGAAGCGGCTCCGTAAGTTGGAGACGTTCATGTTTTTCTGACTGGACTCTTGAGGAAGACAATGGCTTCGTTTGGAGGGACTTATTTTCTCCGGTCAAGCGGTTACGACCTCATGAATCGGACCTTAATTTAAGGTATGATTTATGCGGTCGTAATCGCTTGACCGGAGAAAATAAGTCTCCCCAAACGGAGCCAATGTTGGCCCTATTATTGAAATTTCTACATCCGCCCCTCATCAAGACAAATTGTGAGGAATTTAAATCACACACAAGATATGGAAAGTTCGTCGAGATTATGGCAGCCTTTACGGCGGGCCTCTTAGAAACTGAAATGGCACGGCGTTAGGAACTTCGGTTATGATTTATTATAGGTGGTTCTTGATATTATTTATTTATTACTTAATTGATTGTGATTTAATGATGCAGTCGTGAAAGCTTGATATTCTCAATATGATGGTGCTTATTCATTTCTTACTCAAAAAAACTTTAATAAATTGTTTATTCAAAAATATATATAATTGCACACAAAAATACTATATTTTTTTATGCTTATAACATTTGGGTGATCCTCACGGTCCGGATCCGAGCTGTTGGAATCGGCAGCAGATCACAAAATCTTGACGATCTTCTCTATAGAAGTCCGTTTGGAAATCGTTCACCATGTGCGCACCCCACAAGTATAGAATTCAACAGGAATCACACAAAAGAGATTGATAGAAACCTCCGGTAAAATACCCACCAGTGCCTATAACTCAACAAAGAAAGTACATTACATAGTCCGTTCACCAGGCTAAGTCTGTTTCCAGTACCTGTAACCCAGCAAAGAGCGATGCTATTTCATACAATGATGTACTTCAATTCCGAAAAATGCTATAAATAGTTGTCATTTTAAAAGTACGAGTGATAGACACAAGACTCTTCTCATACAGTGAACTAGGGCAGCATTCCAATCGCGACAGTGCACGGGGCGGACCTTCAATGCCCCGCGCGACTGTTCTCCAGTCATTACATTGCCTCGACGTGATAACGCTCCCGCCGCTCTCAAATCGTGAAATACTATACTCTAGTGTTGCTCTTTTTTTTTCCGTGTGCAAGAGAGTTTGCAAGTGATGGCTATGAAGTCACAATTTATATAAAATAAAATTCAACCTATCAACGGTCAGACATTAGTCGCACCGATTAACATTTAAATAATTAAAATATTTACGTAAAATTACAAAAGCAAAAGTGTGTGGTAAACTACGAGAAACCTAATCTTTTGACTTGGAAGCCTACAGCTTTAGCTTTTTAACACATTTGACTTTGATTGACTTTACCCTAAAAGAAAATGAACGAATGAAAGCGTTGACAAAACAATGAACCATTGTTGTAAACAAATCAAATATCCAAATCCAGAAGAAATATTTTAGAATAAATTATATTATTGTTATTTTATTTTTTTTATTTTGGCCCTTCCAGTAATGTCGATTTCAAAAACCCTTCCGTTGACTTTCAATGCATCAACATTTCAATTTGTCAAATATTAGGGATAGGATTTCACATTGGGGATAAAATTGTGGGGGTGGCTCCATGCATGCTCATAATGTATTAATGTAGTGACTTGAGGGATATTCTTAAATTCAACCCCTCTCTCCCTAAAAGAGAATCTCCCCCTACTTTTAATTTCTAGTTCATGTCGCCAACACTCAGTGTTGCACGCCTAGCTCGAATCAGTCTGTCATGATTTTTAAAAAGTTTGATGGTATGCTAGTAATAAATTGATTTTTAAATAATCGTTTTCAAATTTCATGTTTGCTAATAGTAATGATTTGTTAAAAGTGAAAATGAATTTGCTAGTAACAAATTCTAGGGGGGAGTATAAACAAAAAAAAGATTTGAAACATCATTTATTTGGTCTTAGTTTTTGCACAATATTGGCTTGTTTGATTTTATTTCAAAGAATATGCAAATCTTTGAAATATTAGGAGTTTGGGATAATAATAATAATAATTGTTGTGGTCTAATTCGGCGCTCCTAAATCGGTCCAAATTCGATCGTCTTAGCCCGAGAGCGGTCTAGCGCACACACAGTCAATGAGATAGAACAATCATATACACGAAATTTTAACGTGGAAAACCCCTCAACCGGGTAAAAACCACGTGACCGGGACTACGCCGGTCAAAGTCCACTATTTGTCTGCGATTACAATCGATTTGTTGAATCAAGGGGGACAGACCGCTGCTCGTTACAATTTGGAGGTGAGAGAATACTTTGCACTCGGCGGACAATATACTGACTTGCTCGACGTCTTGCCCAAATTACACTTGGCGGTGATGGGTGTCTTTGAGCGTCGTGATGGCGCTGGACGCAGGAGTGGAACGCTCGGAATGGTGCTGGTAAGGACTTCCGGGAAGTTACGAAATAGGATTCGTTGGATGGCTCATGGGTGTCTTGAACGCGGCTCGAAGATGGCTTGGACGTGACTTGGATGTGGCTTGGATGTGGCTTGGATGTGACTTGAATGTGGCTTGGATGCTGCTCGTATGAGGAATCTAGCAGAGCTCTGGCATGAGGAAGAAAAAGACTCGGAGAAAAAAGGTGAGAAATGAGAAGGCACGAGGCTCCTTTTATAGCCTCCAGGAGGTGGTTATGGTGGTTATGCGGCTATCCAGACACCATAACCACTCAAATTAATATTTTTCTATAGTTTAGGGGTGTGCATTATGATCATCTATTTCACTACCAGTAGACCAATCAATTTAATAATAAAATTCTTCAACTGACCTGGCGGTTATTGGGTGGTTACACGCGAATCGGACGATGATGAATGATCTGAGAAGATCAGACGGCGGGGACGCGCTCCCTTCGGGCGGATGATGAACTTGTCGGCGAGCTTGTCGGCGAGGAGGGAGGTTGTCGCCGAAGGTCGAGAGAGCGGGCGACGGCCAAGCTGGCGGCAGAAAGGGGGAGCGACCAGTAGTTTGTCGGGGGCGGCCGACTCGGCGCCTCCACAGCGGCGCGCCGACAGCCGAAGAGGGGAGGGAGGCTCGGCCGCCTCGTCGGCCGCGCGCCGGCGGCCGAAGAGGGGAGGCTGGCTCGGCCGCCTCTTTGGTCGCGTGCCAGTGGCCGAAGTGGGGCAGCCGGCCCGACCGCCACCTTAGCCGAAGGGGGCCAGCCAGCTCAGTTACCACCTTTGGCGCGCACCAGCGGCCGGGAGGGGCGACCGACGTCTGGAGATGTCGCAGGCCGCTTGATGCCGACGAGGCAATGTCCTTGGTGGTTTGGGTGTCCTGCGTAATGAGATCGGCGTGTGAGGGGATCGAGCGTGGCGATCGCGTGCGTGGTTAAACCCATGATCCCACTAATTTAGTGGAGATCATGGGGGCGGCGATATGTAGCCCAACTTCGTCATAAAAGGGGGTTCATCAATTCTCGGTGTCAGAAACCGGTACGAGTGAAGAAGGAGGATTTCTTCTCTTGAGAGCTCTTGGCGAGTGCTACGACAATGACGAATGGTGAAAGGTCGGAGAAGGAAGATGGCGGCACCTCGCGAATTCAGGTAAGGCGTTAGGGCGATGTCATGGCAGGCATACTCGTCGGAGCGAGCGGCCGGAGGCGGCCTTCGCCGCGGGTGCACGCGGGCATGTCCACACGCCGCCGCCTGGGCGCGCGGTTAGGTGTCCGCGTGCCCCCGCCTGGGCACGCGGTTAGGTGTATGCGCGGACAGCTAGGGGCGCGCGGGCACCTATCTGCGCGTGCGGACCTAGGAGCGTGGTCAAGTGACCGCGCGGTCACCCGTGCGGGGGGGGGGGGGGTACGGGTGCCCACACGCCTTGGTGCGCGCGTGTATTCGCGTGCACACACGGGTGCACACAAACTCACGCACGCACTGGGACGCGAGCGTACTCGCGCGCACACCTGGGCGCGTGCATGCCCGATCGCGGGGCCTAGGGTGTGTGCGAACTCGCGCGCACACATCTAGTCGCGCGACCAGGTCGCGCGGCCTAGGTTGCGCGCACACCTGATCGTGCGAACTCGTGCGCGCACCAGGGTGCACGCGACATTGTTGTGCGGCCCAGGGTACGCGCTCAACCGGCTGCGCGGATACCTGCGCTGGTCGCGGATTGTGCATGCGTTCTTGGCTGTGCGTGATGTTGGGTTCGTTCGGGCGCTTGCATATACACGTTTATGCTTGTGTCAATATTTTTGCTACACGGGGCTTGGTTTGAATTACTTGACACTAACTTTTGTTTTTCCTTTTGTTTCAGGCTTCGAAGTGTACTGCGAGACCGATGCTTTTGCATTCGTCTCTTACCGACAATCAAGTTGCGATTTCGAGGAAGAGATACGATTTAATTACCTGCTGATCTTGAGGTGAGGATACCACGTATTAAGGAGAGGGTCCAAAATCCTATGCGGGGCTGGCTGACGATTTGCTAGGTTACTTTGAGGTCAGGCTTCCAACTTTCGTCGTGCGAGGAGGTGGTAGACATTCTAAATTTTTATGGCCTTCCAATGCCCCTATTTTACCCCGCATGGGATGATGCGTTTGGTAGGGCTGGTCGCGTTCTTCAGGGAGCATGGTTTGAGGTTCTCCTTGGACTGCTTTAGAGACTAATGCGACGTTCGCGTTGATGGTGGTGGCTGTGTTGAGATTTTTAGCAACGAAAGCTAGCTTGATTTCGAGACCCGGACGGACTGTTGTCACGTGAATACATTGTTTGGTTATGTTATAAACTTTTGGGGCTTGCCGGAATTGTGGAATGTGATGTCAGACCGTTGTCGTCTTCAGAATGGGAAAGAGCGAGAGTTTTCTCCGATGCTTGGATTTGCAGAGCCCCGCAAGTTGGCCAATCATCTTTTCTGCATCTCCTCTTTCATGGAGGAAAATCATTTGCTACGTTGTGGGATCTCTTCCGATTCGGCGTGGATAGATGATGCTTCTCCAGTTCGTGATAGAAAGAGGAAACCTATTGCAGTTGTCTGCATTAATACAGGTGTAGAGCCTTGTTTGGCTTCTTTAGGTGAGGCTGTTCCTTCAGGTTGTCGAGCCGAGACTGCTTCGGTAGAGGTTGATGTTCAGGTGCTTGGGTACTCTGCCCTCCAGGCCCATCTTTTAGAGGCTTCTACTTCACGGGTGTCATCTATTTCGCTACCTATAAACCAATTAATTTAATATTAAAATTTTCCCATTAAGCTAGTGGTTAGTGAGTGGTTACACGTGAATCGGACAACGATGAATGATCTGAGAATATCGGACGACGGGGACGCACTTTGTTGTTTATTGTATCCACAATAAGCATCATTTGAAGAAGTGTCCCTTGAACTAAGATGAATTGAGATTGTATTTGATTGAGTGTTTTTATTTATGTGCTTGCAGGACGTTATTGTCAAGTACAACTCAATGTCAGGTTATAGTGGGTCATGAAACACAGAACTATACAATGTAATCCCTCATTGTGTAGGACAATGTGTTGACCCACGTGTAATCTCTTTGTTGAAGTGTACTTCTGTTTCAAGTGCATTAGAAGAGTCAAGGAAGGACGTGTTGATGTATTCAGGAAGACAGAATTTTTTCTAAGAAAAATTCGTCGAGTAGACTCGTCGAATTCGTCGTGGTTATCTGTTGATACTCGTCGAATTCGTTGGGTATACCTACTGAGACTCGTCGAATTTGTAGGAATTAACCCTGCGAATCTTTCCTGCTTCCTTGAGATTCGGCCAAGTAAAATTCTTCGCCTACTCGTCGAATTCGTTAAAAGTATCTTTTGACACTCGTCAAATTCGTCGGGTATGCTAGTCGATATTCGTCGAATTCGCTGAGTCTCTCTAGGATTGCGGTGAGCTCTCAGTTAGATTTACTGGTTTCTTCTAAGTCATTTTCGTCGAGATTCGAAGCAGTTCGACGAATATTCCCTTATATACTCGATGGTTCTCGACGAATAAGACTTAGGGTTTTATTTCTATTTTCAAAATTCTGTCTCGGCTCATCCTGACCGCCATGTGCAGTAACTCGTGATTCTCCACATGGAAGTGATTTCTAGTCGTTAGATAAGAGAAGTTCCTATAAATACCTATGGTGATTTTCTTTCACCCCTAATCGTGCTTTTACATTTTCAAATCAAGAAATTTCAAAAATATCCCGTCAGCATACGCGATACGCTCTTCACGATTCACTAGGCCGACGTATTGACACACGCAGGGACAGAGCCAGAATTTTTGTTCAGCGGGGTCAAAAAATTGTAACATACAAATGATTTTAAAAATGTCAACATATATGAAAAAAATTACCTCATAAGCCAAAATTAAAATACATTGAAAGTTGAAACATTATTTATAATTGACTGAATATGTTTGTAGAGTTGATAATAACAAGACTTTAAAATATTTATCCATAACTGGTTACTTTGCACAATGCCTAAACCCCAAAAATTCAGAAATCCTACCATCAAGTTACATCAGAGAAATGAGAATATCACAATCTTTTTGAAGCATCAAACCACACAATCTGAGAAAATATTCAGGAAAAGCACATTTGGCGGGAAGAAGATGACCAGTACCTGGCTTGGAGATGGCCACGCGGTGCGGGATCGCGATTTTCCGGCAACGACAAGGCTTCGAGAGTTGGAGGCGGGCCAGGCGGCGACTGGGTTCTCGGTTTTCCGGCGAGGCCAAGGCTTCGAGTCGTCGAGGCGTCGAGAGTTGGAGGAGGCCACGACTGGGTTCGTCCAGCGAAGAAAAAGCATCGAGAGTTTAGGGTTGAGGGAAAATTGAAGCTCCGTGCGTATTTATGCGGGGGACTGTTTGGCTCACGACTCCTACGTCCAAATTATCCTGCTAAATGCTAATATATATATATATATATATATATATATATATATATATATATATATATATATATATATATATATATATATATATATATATATATTAAATTCAGGGGGGTCAATTGACCCCCCTGGTTCCTTGATAGATCCATCCTTGGACACACGGTTCGTCTCTTCAACAAGAAGTGTCGACTAGACCTTTCATCTCTGAAAGACCAAGTACTCCTCAGATCTAGTTGATTCTGTTCCTTCAGATCAATATCTCAAGAGTTTCAAGTTCTCTTTTTTCTCAAGGTTTTCAAGTTCTACTTTTCAGATGAAAGGACGGCTGAGAATTTCAGATCTAAAGAAAATTACTCTTAATCTATTGTTGTATAACTCCTTTTACATCATTGTAGGATGTCTTGCACTCGAGTTGTAGATCCTTGTTTATAGGATTGAGTTTGTAGGAGAGGTTGTTCTCCGAGTGATAGAAGAGTTATCTTCGAGTTTGTAGAAGTTGAGGCTCTGAGTTGTAAGATTGTTTTCAATCTTAGATAAAGGTGAAGTAGCCAAATCTAGCCCTTTGTGGTAGATAGGCGAGGGGGGACAGTAGACATACCTAACTCGGGAAACCACTATAAATTCTCTATGTTTCTGTGTGCTTGTTTGTACTATTTTTTTTATTCTGCTAAAAGACGCGGAACTCACCTATTCACCCCCCTTTAGGTGATTAAGTTTGACAACTAGACACTTTCACGCTCCCTTCGGGCGGACAATTGAACTTGCCGGTGAGGAGGGGGGCTGCCGTCGATGATCGGGAGAGCGGGCGGCGGCCCAGTCGGCGGCGAAAAGGGGGGAGCGACTGGTGGTTGGTCAGGGGTGGCCAGCTCAGCTGCCTCCTTGGTCGCACGCCGACGACCAAAGAGGGGAGGTCGGCTCGGCCGCCTTGTCTGCTGCGCGCCGACGGCCGAAGAGAGGCGGCCAGCTCAGCCGCATCTTTGGCCGCGCGCTGGCGGCCGAAGAGGGGCGGCGGGCTCGGCCGCCTCTTCGGTCGCGCGTCGACAGCCAAAGAGGGGCAGCCGGCCCAGCCGCCACCTTGGCCGAAGGGGGACGGCCGGTTCGGCCGACACCTTTGGCGCGTGCCGGCGCCCGGGAGGGGGCGGTTGGCGGCGACAAGAGGGGGCGAATGGGGTCCGAAAATATCGTCGTCCGATTGACGCCGACGAGGCGATGTCCTTGATGGTTCGGGTGTCCTACGTAATGGGATCGGCGTGTGAGGAGATCGGGCGTGGCGATTGCGTGCGCGGTCAAACCTATGATCTCACTAATTTAATGGAGATCATGGAGGGAAATGGCTATGTGCAACCCGACTTCTTCATAAAAGGGGTTCATCCCCATCAATAATAATAATAATAATTGATGAGGTTGTACCAAATTTATAGAAAAACCAGACCGTAAATAACCGGTTCACCCACTCACTCCACCCACAACGTGGGAGTTACACGTATAACCACCGTGCCCACGATCCGCGCACCGAATCACGTGCAATAACTAGAACGCGCAAGATCCCAACTGTCGCATCAGATCCAGTGCACTGAGTTAACCGTCGACGGGCGACGGTCCCGAGGGACCTCGCGAGCCCCCCCCCCCCCCCCCCCAAGGGCACGCCGTACTGCCTTGGCTGCGGTCGGCCCCGCCAAGGACCGCACCTTGCGGCTTTGGCCGCGGCCGGAGCGGCGATGGCCGGCCGCCAAGGCCGCACCTTGGGGCCTTGGTTGCGGTCGGCGTCGCAATGGCCGGCCTCCCTCGCCACCAAGGCCGCACCATGCGACCTTGGACGCATCCGACGCTGCGATGGCCGGCCTCCTTCTCCGCCAAGGCCGCATCTTGCGGCTGGTGTCGCATTAGCCGGCCGCTCTCGCCGCCAAGGCTGCACCGCGCGGCCTAGGTCGCGACCTGCCCCGCGGGGGCCGACCACCCTCCCCGCCGGGTTGCCCGGTGTACAACCCGTATTCGACGAGGGTGGTTCCTACCACCGCCAGGTCATCAGAAGTCAAAGTCAACAAGGCAAGACGGGGATCCAGATCAGCATCCCAGGCCGCAGGAGGTTCGGGCAAGTATGACGAGCTCCCCAGGCCAACTCGCCAGGTGGCGACTACGGCCAGATGCTCGCCTCTTCTAGGCGAGCTCCCCAGGGAAGTCGCCAACTCGCCAGGGCGGGGGTATAAGTAGGACCCCCCCCCCCCCTCTCCTTGGATTTCCCTATAAATAGGGCCCCAGGGGTACGAAGGAAGACAAGCAAATCTTGGCCTGAGCCCTCGCGAGTTCCAGCAATTGCCTTCGACTCGCTGTTGCTCGAGCTCGTCTCCTTCGTACCTAGCTCGGCCAATCTGGTTGAGAAGGGGTTGCTTCTAAGAAACTGGGTACGTGGTGGGACCTTCCTACCGCAGCGACCTGGGGTCTTGTTCGCACAGCTCGCTTCTGTTTCCTGACCAGAGACCGTCTTTTGACCGCTCGACCAGTAACTTCAGGTGGCCTAGTCCGATTTCTGAGGTTGAGATATTTCTCGGCATCAACACTTGGTGCGGTAAGCGTGGATAGCGACCGAAGAAGAAAGTCGTGGTTGGAAGATGGCCGATGGTGGAGACCGGGGCGAGTTGGGAGGTAACTCGGCGGGAGCTGGAGTCCTGGGGCAGGGTAGCGAGTATGTGACAGTTGCGGCTTTTGCAGAGTTCGCGTGGAGAGTGGAGAAGGCGATACTCGTCGGGTTGTCCAATCCGCCTGAGGTGACGGCGACTTCTCCCCGCCGCCGGACACCCCCGGGCGAGGAGATGCCAACTCGGCGAGCAGGGAAGGAGCCCGCTTGGGCGAGTGGAGAGCAGGTGATCCCGCCGCGACATCACCCGACGAGTAGTCAGGGAATCCGGTTTCGAGATCCGGAACTCTCGGCGAGGTATGGAGATACTCGCCGATGGAGCGAGTATGACTGCTCGAGCGGGGAGGATACTCGCCGCCACCAGGAAGGGAGGAGCCCCTTTTGCGACGAGATCCTCGCAGCCCTCGTCCCCGACAACTTCAGAGAGCCGGTCCTCTCGTACTACTCTGGCAAGGACGACCCGGTGAGACATCTTCAGTGGTTTGAAGATGTGGTGTCTATTCGCAACATGTCCGATGCTCTCAAGTGCCGGCTCTTCTCCATTACCTTCAAAGGTAGCGCAAGAGATTGGTTCCACCAGCTACCAGCAGGGTCAGTCTACTGCTTCTCAGATCTTCGACGGGGTCTGTTGGCAAGGTTTGCGACGTCCAAGCGGAGGAAGAAGGAGGCAACCGCCCTCTTCAAGATCGTGCAGGGGCAGCACGAGAGTTTGGGCCGTTACATCGATCGGTTCCAGGAGGAGGTGCTGGAGGTGGAAGAGGTAGACGGGTTCACCTTGATGGTGGCCCTAAAGTTTGGGCTGAAGCAGGGCCTGTTCAACATGGAGCTGGGGCACAGGCCGCCCAAGTCGTTCGAAGAAATGGTGGAGCGAGCCAATGTGTTCATCCAAGGAGAGGAGAGGAACAAGGAGTTCCTGGCGCGGTTGGACGGAGACAGACCGCTGGGGAAGGACAGAGGAAGGCTACCGGAGAAGGAGAGGGCGTCGGAGGGGCGCAGCGACAGGAAGTAGGAGAGGCCGCAGAGGAAAGAGGAAGAGAAGAGAGAAAGGGGAAGGGAGCTCAGAAAAGCGGAGAGGCAGGAGAGGCCTCGAAGGCAGGAGGATAGGAGGCCCGTCGGGGGTCGAGAGACGAGGAGCGAGGAGAGAAGATTCCAGTACCCGAGGGATCGCCCCCAGTGGAGGCGACCCGCCCATCAGGAGGAGAGAAGGAATTACCATCCTCGGGAGCAGGGAGGAGGAAGAAGGGAGACCATGGCCATCACCCAGCGAGCCGCTAAGCGCCGGCGGAAGGAGAGGCAGCAGGAGAGGAGGCAGGGGAGGCAGCAGGAAGCGGCGATTCCCCTCTACTGCGATATCCATCGAGTGGAGGGGTACGGAACCTTGGCTTGCCCTGAGTTCTGGGAAGCAAGGAGGAGGATGGAAGCGACGGCGGCCGAGAGGGAGCAGCCGTAGCAGGAGGCCCAGGTTGGGCAAGTGGCTTACCAGGTACCGCAGAGGAGGAGAAATGAGGACAGGATCGACCAAGGAGGAAGAGGGAATGTTATCCCCGGTCCGGGAGGCGGACACGTCGGAGTAATCAACGGAGGAGCTGGGTTAGGAGCTTCCCGCAAGGGAAGCCTCCACCAGATCTACAAAAAGAGCGTCGCCTCGATGTCTCAAACCCCCCCCCCCTCCATTGAACGAGATCACCTTCTCGGAGGAAGACATGCTCTGGAACGAGAACCCCTTCCACGACGCTCTGGTGATCCAGGCCGCGATCGAGGACTTCACCGTCGACCGAATCCTCGCGGATAACGGTAGTTCGGTGAATGTCATCTTCAAGAGAACATTCGTCGGTCTTCAGGTGGAAGCGTCCCGGGTTTAGGCGGCGGACGGGCCTCTTTTTGGTTTCGCGGGAGAGAAGAAAGAGGTGGAAGGAGGGGTGGAGCTGCTGGTCACTCTCGGGGGAACTTCGATCCGATGTCGCTTCGTCATCGTCGACGCACCCAGCGGCTACAACGCCATCTTCGGGCGACCCCTCATCAACTACTTCAAGGCCGTTCCGTCGTCATATCATCAATGCCTGAAGTACTGTCGGGACGACGTCCAAGTCAGGATCAGAGGAGATCCCAAGGCCTCCAGGGAATGCTACCTGAATGCTGTCAGCACCATCAGCTGGATGGGTGACGCAGAAAGGTTGGAGAGGATGATGGAGCAGGAGGAGGGCCTGCAAGCTGCCGAGGAACTGGAGGAAGTGGAGGTGATCTCCCCGAGAGGAGAGCCTGAGCTGCTGAAGATCGGAGGAGCCTTGCCCCCGGAAGGGAAGGTGGAGGTAGCTGCTTGCCTGCAGGAGAACGCGGACATCTTCGCGTGGAGCGCCGCCGAGATGCCAGGGATCGATGCTGATGTTGCCTGTCATCGCCTCAACTTGGATCCAACGACGGCCCCAGTCCGCCAGAAGCAGAGGAAGAGCGCCACCGCACTGGCGGGACCAATCCGGGAGGAAGTGGGGAAGCTGCTTGAAGCGGGTTTTGTTTCGGAGATACAGTATCCAGGCTGGGTCTCCAATGTTGTAATGGTGAAGAAGTCGGGAGGAGGCTGGAGACTATGTATCGATTTTTCTATGCTCAATAAAGCTTTCCCCAAGGATTGCTATCCTTTGCCTCAAATCGACGCGCTGGTTGACTCCGCCGTCGGGTTTCCCGTAATGAGCTTCCTTGATGCCTTTTCAGGATATCACCAGATCCGGATGCATCCCCCTGATTGCCGCGACGTTTCCTTCATCACCAGCGACGGATGCTATAGCTACAAAATGATGCCCTTCGGGCTCAAGAACGCCGGCGCGACATATCAAAGAATGATGGATCACGTCTTCAGAGAGCAAAAGGGGCAGAATCTGGAGGTTTACGTAGATGACCTGCTCGTCAAGAGCAAGAGCGCCGCAGAGCACGTAGTGGATCTGGCAGAGACCTTCGCCACCCTGAGGAGGTACAAGATGCGGCTAAACCCGGTCAAGTGTGTTTTCGGCGCGGGAAGAGGGAAGTTCCTAGGGCACCTCCTTACTCCCCAGGGGGTGGAGCCTAACCCCGACAAGGTGAAAGCCATCGTAGAAATGGCGTCCCCAAAAGATTCCAGGGAAGTTCAAAGGTTGACCGGAAGGCTGGCAGGTCTTAGCCGGTTTCTCTCCAAGGCCGGAGAGAAGTGCTCCCCATTCTTCAAGGCCCTTCGGGGCAACCAAAAATTCGAGTGGACCCCGGAGTGCGAGGAGGCTTTTGTAAAGCTCAAACAACAGCTGACCCGAGCTCCTCTCCTTCAGGGTCCGCAGGGCGGTGAGGATCTCTTGCTCTACCTAGGGGTGGGGGCTGAAGCAGTTAGCTCGGTGCTGGTCCGAGAAGAGGGAAAGAAGCAGCTTCCAGTTTACTACGTGAGCCGGGTGTTGAGGCAAGCCGAAGCGAGATATCCGATCCTCGAGAAGTTGGTTTTCGCCTTGGTGGTTTCGGCCAGGCGACTCCGTCCGTATTTCCAAGCCCACTCTATCAAGGTAGTCTCCGACCACCCCCTGAGGAGTATCTTGGACGGAGTGGAGCACTCCGGCAGGCTAGCCAAGTGGGCTGTGGAGCTGAGTGAGTTCGACATCTCCTACCCCCCAAGGGTCGCGATCAAAGCACAAGCCGTGGCAGATTTCCTGGCCGACTTCTCGGCCGAGGTCGAGGTGGACATGGGCGTCTCTCGGCCAGTCCCCTGGAAGATGTTTGTAGACGGCGCGTCGGGAAGGCATTTCGTGGGAGCCGGGGTGGTGCTGGTTAGTCCTCAAGTGACTAGGATCGAGCAGGCCATCGAGATCCTTTTCCCAATAACCAATAATCAGGCGGAGTACGAAGCCATGGTGGCTGGCTTGCGACTCGCCAAGGAGCTGGCCATCAGAGACATCCAGGCTTTTACCGACTCCATGGTGGCCGCATCTCAGATTCGGGGAGAGTTTGAAGTTCGAGATCCCATTTTGCAGCAATATCTGGTCAAGGTCAAGGGCATGATCGGGGGATTCCGATCCTTCCGCGTCGAGCACGTGCCCCGAGAACGCAACTCCGAGGCAGACGACCTTGCAAAATACGGCCCTCGGGCTGGGGGAATCACCATCGAGTTGTTTCGACCATCCATCGAAGAAGGCGGGCTGATGGAGATCGACTAACGAGCCTCGTGGAGGGATCCGTTCATCACGTTTCTGACAACAGGCCGACTACCATCCGACGGGCAAGATCAGAGAAGGTTCCGGTACAAGGCCACATACTACTTATTGCAAGACGGCGAGCTCTATCGCAAAACCATCTCAGGCCCTCTGGCCTGATGCTTGTCAGAGCTCGAGATTCCCCGGGTCCTCGAGGAGATTCACTCAGGAGAATGCGGCAGCCACTCCGGGACCCGTACCCTGGAGCAGAGAATTTTGAGGCACGGTTACTTCTGGCCAACCATCCGAAAGGACGCAGAGGTCTATTCTAGGAAATGCTCCCAATGTCAACTCTTCGCGCCCCTCGCGCTCCAGCCGGCCCAGCAGCTTCGCTCGATCACCGCTCCGTGGCCTTTCGCAATCTGGTGAATGGACTTAATCGGCCAAGACCACGTCTCAAATCATCAAGAACTTCATCTGGGGGGAAATCGCATGCAGATTCGGGATCCCTCTGGCCATCATCACCGACAATGGGCCGCAGTTCGCCAGCTTGGAGCTAGGGGACTTTTGTAAGCAGTTGGGAACCGACCTTCTGTTTGCCTCGGTACACCACCCTCGGAGCAATGGGCATGTAGAGGCCGCGAACAAGCTCATCATCAACTTGCTGAAGAAGAAGATCACCAACCTCAAGGGAAATTGGGCCGAACAACTCCCTTCCATCCTATGGGCTCTCAGGACCACCCCAAACTCAGCCACAGGGGAAACACCCTTCAAACTGTCACACGGGTCCGAGGCACTCATCCCGGTCGAATTTGAAGTGCATAGCCCAAGGGTCATCGCAGCCGAAGACGGAAGCGAGGAATGGCGGCTAGAGAATGAAGAGGCTCAGAGGCTCTCCCTAGATTATGTATAAGAGCTTCGGGACTTGGCCTCCATACGCCAGGAGGAGATCAAGAGACGCATGGCGAGGCATTTCGACAAAAATGTCCGCTTAAAAAACTTCCTCGCAGGGGACTTGGTCATGAAGAAGGTGGACGCCGCTGGGCGGGGAGCCGCCGTAGGCAAGCTGCATCCCGAAGGACCTTTCATCGTCCAAGAAGCCCTGGCCACAGGAGGCTATTACCTACAAGATCAAGCGGGAGAGCAGCTGACTGGGACCTGGAGTGGGGATGATCTGAAAAGATTCTACCCATAGCGGTGACCCATATATCTATTTCTGTAAACATAGTTAATATACGAAGGATGCGGGATTTTATCTCTTTTGTGTTGAACATGCCTCAAGGCTTCTGAGTGTTTCCATGGCCCGCCTCGTAGTCGACTTCAGGAGGCAGTGGTCGGTTTGTTCCTCATACATAGCCCAGTACGGATGATGGGACGATGCTTCGGGATTTTAAGCGCTCTTGTAAGACCGGGCCTCTGCATTGTCGGCCGAGATCAGCTCCCCCCTTGCATGTCAGCCTATGTCTCCCCGAGTGCATCTCTCTTCTGTCTGGAGGAACTACGAGGAACAGATCTGCACCCTGATCCCCCGAACCCGAGGAGAGGCCGGCCTCGTAAAACACCCAGAAGGAAAAAGTCTCAAGTGAACAACAAGGCAGGATAACCTGCTGAAGGGAGGGCGTGGACGAGCCCAGGGGTGTGTGTTGATTCCGAGTGCGTCCGGAGAGGATCCTCGATGAACACCACCACCGTTCAAATCGTAGCTGGAAGCGAACTTCACCATCAAATCGAGATACGTGCCTTCGACCCGTTCTTACTGAATAACATAGTACGGATGATAGGACGATGCTTCGGGACTTTAAGCGCTCTTGTAAGACCGAGCCTCTGCATTGTCGGCCGAGATCAGCTCCCCCCTTGCATGCCGGCCTAGGTCTCCCCGAGTGCATCTCTCTCCCGACTAGAGGAATTCTTAGGAACGGGTCTGGACGCCAACCCCCCGATTTGACAGGGTCAAGAGCGTCTCTCCGGAGAGAGTTTCTTTCTTGTCAAGATGTCTCTGAGATTAATCTCCAAACTATGTAAGGATGCAGGATTTAATTCAAGACTTCGAGCTGAGCAGCGTCGTAAGACCGGTATCCCCACGAGCTCCTCTCCTCGGGAATCGGCCGATCTCCTCGATTGTAACTCAAGACTTCGAGTTGAGCAGCGTCGTAAGACCGGTATCCCCACGAGCTCCCCTCCTCGGGAATCGACCGATCTCCTCGATTGTAACTCAAGAGTTCGAGTTGAGCAGCGTCGTAAGACCGGTATCCCCACGAGCTCCCCTCCTCGGGAATCGGCCGATCTCCTCGATTGTAACTCAAGAGTTCGAGTTGAGCAGCGTCGTAAGACCGGTATCCCCACGAGCTCCCCTCCTCGGGAATCGGCCGATCTCCTCGATTGTAACTCAAGACTTCGAGTTGAGCAGCGTCGTAAGACCGGTATCCCCACGAGCTCCTCTCCTCGGGAATCGGCCGATCTCCTCGATTGTAACTCAAGACTTCGAGTTGAGCAGCGTCGTAAGACCGGTATCCCCACGAGCTCCTCTCCCCGGGAATCGGCCGATCTCCTCGATTGTAACTCAAGACTTCGAGTTGAGCAGCGTCGTACGACTGGTATCCCCACGAGCTCCTCTGCTCGGGAATCGGCCGGTCTCCTCGATTGTAATTCAAGACTTCGAGTGGAGCAGCATCGTAAGACCGGTATCCCCACGAGCTCCTCTCCTCGGGAATTGGCCGGTCTCCTCGATTGTAACTCAAGACTTCGAGTGGAGCAGCGTCGTAAGACCGGTATCCCCACGAGCTCCTCTCCTCGGGAATCGGCTGGTCTCCTCGATTGTAACTCAAGACTTCGAGTTGAACAGCGTCGTAAGACCGGTATCCCCACGAGCTCCTCTCCTCGGGAATCGGCCGGTCTCCTCGATTGTAATTCAAGACTTCGAGTTGAACAGTGTCGTAAGACCGGTATTCCCACGAGCTCCTCTCCTCGGGAATCGGCCGGTCTCCTCGATTGTAATTCAAGACTTCGAGTGGAGCAGCGTCGTAAGACCGGTGTCCCCACGAGCTCCTCTCCTCGGGAATCGGCCGATCTCCTCGATTGTAATTCAAGACTTCGAGCTGAGCAGCGTCGTAAGACCGGTATCCCCACGAGCTCCTCTCCTCGAGAATCGGCCGATCTCCTCGATTGTAACTCAAGACTTCGAGTTGAGCAGCATCGTAAGACCGGTATCCCCACGAGCTCCTCTCCTCGGGAATCGGCCGATCTCCTCGATTGTAACTCAAGACTTCGAGTGGAGCAGCGTCGTAAGACCGGTATCCCCACGAGCTCCTCTCCTCGGGAATCGGCCGATCTCCTCGATTGTAACTCAAGACTTCGAGTGGAGCAGCGTTGTAAGACCGGTATCCCCACGAGCTCCTCTCCTCGGGAATCGGCCGATCTACTCGATTGTAACTCAAGACTTCGAGTTGAGCAGCGTCATAAGACCGGTATCCCCACGAGCTCCTCTCCTCGGGAATCGGCCGATCTCCTCGATTGTAACTCAAGACTTCGAGTTGAGCAGCGTCGTAAGACCGGTATCCCCACGAGCTCCTCTGCTCGGGAATCGGCCGGTCTCCTCGATTATAATTTAAGACTTCGAGCTGAACAGCGTCGTAAGACCGGTATCCCCACGAGCTCCTCTCCTCGAGAATCGGCCGATCTCCTCGATTGTAATTCAAGACTTCGAGCTGAGCAGCGTCGTAAGACCGGTATCCCCACGAGCTCCTCTCCTCGGGAATCGGCCGATCTCCTCAATTGTAGCCCAAGGCTTCGGGTCAAGTAGCATCGTAAGATCGCCACCCCCACGAGCTCCTCTCGTCGGGAGTCGGCCGATCTCCTCGATTGCGGGAATGAGAGGCCCGCAGGTTATGATTCGACAGCTGAGTCAGGTTCGACTTGCGTCATGTGCAGGTAGGCGAGCAGGCCTCGCGCGAGTAGGCGAGCTGATCTCGCGCGAGTAGGCGAGCTGATCCCGCGCGAGTAGGCGAGCTGGTCCCACGCGGGTAAGCGAGCTGGAACCGCGCGAGTAAGCGAGCCCCGGAGGGCATGCGAGTATGTCCCACGCGCCGACCCGCGCGGTGCGCGAGGTTCTCCCAGCAGGTTCACGAGTACCCGGGCGCAGGGGCGAGTAGGTCCCGGCGAGCAGATGATCGACGTCAGAACCATCCCCCTGCGATCTAGCGAATGCTCCTCTCCGAGCCTATGAGCCTAGCGAGCAGCATGTCAGAAAAATGCAGGAGCAAAAATTTGTATAAATCACAAGTCCAAAATTGATTTACAAAAGGAATATCGGCGAGCAACTAGGACTCCTCGTCGCCAGTATCTGGCCGATATTCGTCGTCTCCGATATCACTGACATCTACCGAATCATCGGTCTCGCTTCCGCTGCTGCTTCCGCTGCTGCTGTCATCGGAATCGCCGGAGCTGGTCGGCGGCGAGGCGCGGTACGGCAGGACGGTCCCCTCGGCGAGTAGCTCGGGAATGAGCTCGTCGACAGTGAGCGGCTTCTCCCCCTCGACGAGCTGGCCCCCGAGCCTGAGGCGCGCGAGTATGACGTTCCCCTCCGCCCGCGCAATCTCACGGCGAACAGAGGATCTCTCCTCCCAGAGGACGCGTGATTGCTTCACCACTCGCGCCGGGTCTTCGGGTAGCGGGGTTGAGGAGCTCGGCCGTCCTTCAGCAGCGACCAACCTCGTCTCCATCACTGCTGCGCGAGTTTGGGCCGCCTCCAGCTCGGCCTGAGAGGCGGCGAGCTTCTCCTCGCACTCGGAGAGCTTCTTCGCTGCTTCTATCTCGGCAGCCTGCGAAATGATCGACGTCAGGACCTATCGACTAAACAAATCGAGCAACCGACCCAAGGACAGCTCACCTCGAAATCCTTCCAGCGGACCGACTGCATGCCGAGGTCGATGGCCTTCTTGGAGACGACCTTGAGGGCATCGGTCGTCTCCAGCAGCTTCCTCGCCGAGTAGTGCCCCAGCTCGGCAGACCGCGCGAGCGCGCAGGCCGACTGATGGGCGAGCTCCAACGGGGTCAGCTCCAGGACAGACTCCGCATCGACTCGCCCATATATGGTGTGGAGGACGGCGAAAGCCTCCCCCTTGTCCTCCCAGTCGGTTGACCAGGACGGGAGGTTGGTGCTCAGCGACACCGAGTTATCCGTCGCCGACCAAGTCACGAGCGGGCGGCCGTAGGAATCCACCGCCCCCTGCCCGAGGCCGTAGTTGGGGTGGAAGTGGGGCGACCGGGCGCCCGTCAGCGACCGGCGATCGACGGATGGTGGCGACGAGGTCTTCGCCCTCTTCCTCGCGGGACCCTGCGAGCTGACCCGCGACTTTCCCTTAGTCGCCTTCTTCTCCCCAACGTCGACAGGGGGGCAAACGTCCGAGCGCGTAATGGCGACTTCCTTCGCCGAAGGAAGAGTGTTGAAACCGGAAACCGGCCTCTGTGGAGTTCGACCCTTGGGGAAGGGGTGATCCCGCACTTACTTCGCTCCTGCAAGGGAAACAACAAGGGGGAGAAGAACAAAGGATAGGACCAAGGGCCCGGCTCGGAGGTCCCACCACACACCCGGAAGATCTTAGAGCGCTTCCCCTCCTTAACCAGTTGCCGGGCTAAGGTACCTCAAAAAGCGCTATAAGACTTGAGAACAAAAAGCCTGCCTTTTGAAGTACCCCCTGGGTCCTATTTATAGATTACCTTGGACGGTCTGCGAATAACCCGCCTCTGGTGGTCTGAATTTACTAAAGAGCCCCTCGGATTGGCCTGCCAACAGCCAAACCCCGCTGTTCTGGCTGGTTATATGCACCTCTTGCCGGGTCACCCCCCGTCATCTGGAGGGAGGTGGGCAGCAGCCGGTCCGCCTGAGAGAGACAGCTGGGGCCCGGTCCGCCCAGAAGAGGCGAGCGGGGGTTGGCCCGCTTGAGAGGGGCGGCTGAGGCCCGGCCCGCCTAGGAGAGGCGAGCGGGGCTGGCCCGCCCGAGAGAGGCGGCTGGGGCCCGGCCCCCCCAGAAGAGGCGAGCGGGGCTGGCCCGCCCGAGAGAGGCGGCTGGGGCCCGGCCCGCCCAGAAGAGGCGAGCGGGGCTGGCCCGCCCGAGAGAGGCGGCTGGGGCCCGCCCCGCCCAGAAGAGGCGAGCGGGGGTTGGCCCGCTTGAGAGGGGCGGCTGAGGCCCGGCCCGCCTGCTTGCTTGGGCCCCTTCGGCGGACACGGGGTTGTACACAATCCCCGATCTTTGCGTGCTTCGCAGAAGCTCGGAAAGAAACGTCCAACCCTCGTGTCCAGCGACGACCTTGCTGAGCTGGAGGGAATCTTTTGGTGGGACCCACCTTTTAGCTATAAATAAGCCACCGGGCCTTCGATGACTGGCCCTCTCCTCTTGCTCCCTGCGTGGTTTGAAACCCGGAGATGCCTGCGTCTGAGGAGATACGTGCTCGGTTGGCAGCCGCTAGGGAGGAGAGTCGGGAGGAGGCCCTCGCGGCCGCCCCGTGGTTGGCGCCCAGATCATCCGGCCCGCAGTTTAAGCCGGTAAAGGGAAAGGTTGTCCGTCGTTCCACGCCGAGTGATGACCAGGGTTCCGGCGGCTCCGAGGTTGAATCTGGGTACGTGGTTTCGCCCTTCGACCTGTGCTTTCCACTGACTTTTCCCTTTGCAGGAGACGCCCCCTGAAGACGCATTGGAAGGGGGCTCCGGGAACCTTGCGGATCTCTCCGTGGAGATGATCGACCTGGGCGTCAGTCCCCTTTCCCCAGCGTGCAGCCTTCCTGCGACTCCTCCCCCGCTGAGAGTCCAGGGTCTGGGGAAGCCACTCGTCGCCCCGGGAGGGAAATCATTCCAAGGTCGGCCGGGTTCTTCTCGGCCAGCTGACGACGCGGGAGACGTGCAGACGCCGGGTAACCCCCCTGAAGCTAACCCGCTCGCCGCTCGTCTGTTTCTGACCTTGCTTCTGCAGGGTATCGCGTCGTTTCTTCCGATGTCGAGATGAGCGAGGGGTACTCGCCTCCCGTGGAGCCGGAAGACATTGCGGACTTCTTGGGCGACCCGCATGATAGCGAGAAGATGAAGGCGCAGGTGGCGCGAATGTTTCAGAAACACACGTTGCTGCTCAAAGAGGCCTTCGTGGGGATGGAGAGGGACAGAGTCAGGGAGGAGGAGCGACTCGCTGCTTTGGAGGGGGCAAGAGGCTCGGCTGAGGAGGATGAGCCGACATCTCTGGGCGCGCATATTACGCGAGCAGAGGAGCGGCTGACCAACATTTCGAAACAGGCCGATCAGACCAAGCGGGAGCTGGCGGCGGTTCGAGAGTATCATGACTCTCGCGTGCCGCCTCGAACCGGCTCGCAGAGGCGGGGTAGGTGGAAATGGATCGAGTACTAAGCCACCTGCCTCGCCCGCCCGTGCCCGCAGTTGCTCGCGGGGTCTGAATCGCCTCGATGCGATCCATCCCAGGTTATCGGAGGCGAATATTATCTAAGAACAATTGCTTGTAATAATTCAGGGCTCTTCTCGCCCGTTCCAGGGCGCATGCTGTTATTATCATTATTATTATTTATTATTTTTTTGCTGGATTCTTAGCTTCAACCTTGGAGAGCCCACCTAGTAGAGGCGGGCGAGGGCCGGCCCGCCTAAGGGGAGGCGAGCGAGGGCCGACCCGCCTAGGAGAGGCGGGCGAGGGCTAGCCCGCCTAAGGAGAGGCGAGCGAGGGCTGACCCGCCTAGGAGAGGCGGGCAAGGGCCGGCCCGCCTAAGGATAGGCGGGCGGTTCGCTCGTCCCCCCTCGACTGGGCATTCTTCTCAGACTCTGCTCTGTGCGGGAGGGGGAATGGCTCGCGGCCGGGAGACTCTCGCGGCCGACCGGCGATTCGACGCGGGCCCGGGCGGGGCTCGGGAATCGAAGCGTCGGGGTTGGCCCTGCTGTCACTTCGCTTTCCCGCCTTTTCCGATTTTTCCCGCTCTTTTCCCGGCCCTATAAATAGGCCCTTATTTATTATTTCACCTACCGTATTCAAGAGCCCTTCCAGCTTTACCTCGCGAGAACCCTCTCTTTTCTCTTTCCTCTCGCTCGGCTCGCTTATCAGTTCCGCGAGATGACGGGCGGCAGCGGCGAAGCGGACGGGAGGGGCAAGTGTGCCTGGATCTTCGCCGACCACAGCTTCCCTCCCGCCGTTATCTCGGAGAAGGAGTTCTTGGACACCGTCGGCAACTTCATCCCGCCGGGTTTCGTGGCGAGGCGGCCCGGGAAGGAAGAACGGATCAACGAGCTCTCGGGTGATGAGCTGGCTCTCCCGACGGCCCACTTTGAGGCGGGGCTCCGGCTACCCCTCTGGCCGGAAGTCCGCCAGGTCTTCAAGTATTATGGGGTTGTCCCGGGGCAGCTGACCCCGAACTCTATCGCTGTCGTCGTCGGGTTCGCCTGCTACCTTCGCTAGGAGAGGATTGAGTTCAGCCTTGCGGTCTTCCGCAAGCTGTTCTCCTTCCACGCGAACAAGGACGGGACCGCGTGCTTCGCGAGCATGCATGCCAAGGTGCGGGAGACGGTCAACAAGAGCCACAACTGGCTCAAGAAGTTCGTCTTCGTCAAGGGCGACTTCGGCAACATTCCTTTCTCACCGGTTCAACTCGGCGAGGCGAGCTATCGGCCACCTAGCCTGGGGGGCCATGAGGTGAAACTATACGAGTTCTTTGTCGGGAAGAACTTCGAGGTCGCATTCCTCCGCCGGAATCTGGATGACCTCGTCCCTGTCCCGCCCGGTGAAGGTAAGCGGCTCGCTCGCCTCTGCTTGAATCGTACCTCGGATTTTTCTAACTCTTGTTTCTGCAGGCGAGCGCGACGTCCCTCTCCGCCCGCCTTACGAGAGCGCGCGGTCCGCTTTGAGCGAGCTTGGTCGTGCCGAAGCGGCAGCCTTAGCTCACCGCGAGCTCTCGGCTCCCGCCGGCCAGAAGCGATCCGGAGGTGAGCTGACTCAGGGCCCTCCCCTTTCTAAGAAGCCGAATAAAATGGGCGGTCAGGCTCCTTCAGTCGGCGACAAGGGCAAGGCCCCCGCGGATCAACCATCCTCTGCCCCCGCCCCTGCGGCTCCCTCGACCGCCGATCCCGCCGGCGGGGCGGCAGGTTCGTCGCGGCGCTCGCGGCGACTCGGCCCGCCGAGAAGCCGGTTCCCCGAGGGCATCCCAACTTCGGCTACGGCGAGGGGCCCACGGACAGATCCGGTGCCCCGTTGCTTCTGTGGGACAAGGAGGGCAACCGCGTCTCGGTGTCCTCGCTGCTGCCTAGTTGGTCGGAGCAGGACATCGCCTCCAGGGACGCCTTCAATCTCTCCTTCGGCGTGTACGGGCGGGAGGATGCCTCTACCTACGGCGAGGAGGCCACGCGGGTGCTCATCTATGAGAGCGCGCGGGCGCAATTTCAAAGCCTCGCCTTGGCCCACATGGTCGGCCGGCGATGCCTCCGACTGGACAGGGATGCCCCTTCGCTCAACAAGTTGATTGACGAGAAGGAGGAGGCCCGCAAGCTCGCCCAGGAGGAGGCGGACGACCTGCGAAAGCGGCTCGAAGCGGCCGACGCCGCCCTCGCGCGATATCAGGGGGGCGCGGTAAGCCATCTGACTCGCACCCGCCTTTATCCCGCGACTCGTCCTAATAAATTTCTTTGCAGGATGCGGCGACCGCCAGCCGACTTAGTACCGAGATCGCCACCCTCCAGCTGGAGAACCAGACCCTGCAGGCGCGGGTGGGTGCGCTCGAGGCTGCTGCTGCCGTCCCGCCGGCATCTTCGAGCGGCTGCCAACTCGTTCATCACAGCGAGTACGATCTGGCGGTTCTGATGCAACAGAACGGGGCCGACGCGGTGACGTACCTCTTCCGGACGCTACAGCGGGCCAGGCTCCTCAAGGACGAGTGTTCTGGCTTGCGGGTGACCGACGTGGTACCGGAGCTGTTCCTCCCAGTACCTAAGTCAGACGAGTACCACCGCATATGAAGGACTCGCCGCCTTGAGGCTTCTATCTTCCCCCCCCCCCTTTTGGACATGTATTTTGTTTATTTTTGTGTGATCGCGCCGCGGGCCGAATTTTGTAAAAGATAATATACTCACTGCATTTACTTTCTTGATTGCCAATTATTTCCCGCCTCGCAATCGCTACTGTGTTTTGTTTGTTG
Organism: Platanthera zijinensis; assembly: GCA_039513925.1. NCBI lineage: Eukaryota > Viridiplantae > Streptophyta > Magnoliopsida > Asparagales > Orchidaceae > Platanthera > Platanthera zijinensis. Next base: position 171,640,868 of record CM077091.1, read on the forward strand.
ATTAACTCTGCTTTTCGTTGCTGCGAGCGAGTGAGTGAGGCTGCCCGCCCGTTTGAGGTTCGGGACGTAGATCTGGGTTCGAGAGACACAAAAGCTGGCGCGACGCGAGTGGCGAGTCGCGCCTTCCGCTCAGGCTCATCATTTTGACCATATCTTGGAGTGGACTGGGCTCGGCTTCCGCGCGTGAAGACTTCGCGCAGGCCGGCCTCTCGGGGGGGGGGGGGGGGGGTCTTGGCGCTTCCGAGCCTTTGCCTCTAATCCACCCTGGGACCCGCCGAATTGTAGGTTGGGGCCGGCGTTGCGGCCTCATAGGGTCATCTTGACCGGCTCGCTCACCTGATCTCTGGCGACGTGAGAGTCTAATCTCTCCACTCGCACGCCATGATTAGGGCTCGCCCCTTTATGCACCGGGGCCGGCCTTCTTGGCTCGCCGTCTTGCCTGGGCATCTTGGCCGGTCCGCTTGCTCAATCTCTTGCGCCGCGAGAGCCTAACCCCTTCCCTCGCACGTTGCGCTTAAGGCTCGTCCCTTTATGCACCGGGACCAGCCTTCTTGGCTCGCCGACTCGCCCGGGCATTCCTCGGGGATGGTATCCAATCCCTGGTTGCTCGGCGAGAAGTCGCTGGCCCGATCCTGCCCAGGGTCTGGGGCAGACCCCTCCGAGTGACATCCAGCCCTGCCAGCTTGGTGAGAGCCCGGCAGCGGGATCTGCTCGGGGTCTGAGGCAGCCTTCTCCGAGTGACATCCAGCCCTGCCAGCTTGGTGAGGGCCTGACAGCGGGATCTGCTCGGGGTCTGAGGCAGACTCCTCCGAGTGACATCCAGCCCCGCCAGCTTGGTGAGAGCCTGACAGCGTGTAAGACCCCAACCTCGGAGATGATCGCGGGGCGATCAAACGGCTCTTTTGGAGGTCTGAACAGGGGCACACGGCCAGGCACACGGCCGTGTTCCTACCCGTGTTCAGGGATTTATTGGGTTTTGTGCTGTCTCGAGTCAGAGAGGTACACGGCCTGAGACACACGGCCGTGTCTCAAGCCGTGTGTGGGGCACACGGCCTCGAACACGGCTGTGTTCGAAGCCGTGTTCTGGAAGCCCGACGATCGTCTTGGAGCTCCAGGTAACACGGCCCGTGGCACACGGCCGTGTCAGGAGCCGTGTCGGTCGGCGAATGAGCTACACGGCCAGACACACGGCCGTGTGTCAAGCCGTGTTCGGCCCAGTTTTTGGGATTTTGGATCTAATCTCGGCCGTTCGTTCTCTTGGATCTGGATCCGACGGTGGGGGCTGCTCCTGGGGGGTTAATAGCCGGGATTAGGGCTTTGAATCCTCATTTTTCTTTGGTCCACTCTCTCTCTAAGTGTTTAGAGAGAAGGGAGAGCAAGAGGAAGGAGGAGCCCAAGTTCCGGCCGCCGGAGGAGTCTTGAAGCACCGATTCGCGATCCGAGTCCGGATCCTCGAAGGCAAGGGCGAGGCGAAGCTTTCCATCCGACTACATCTTCATGGCGCCGCGGAAAAATGCGAGGGTAACGATCCTCTTCATAGGGCATGTGTAGTCGCCCTTCTTTCTATGCATAGGGAAATCCCCCTCTCGCGAGTGAGCGTTGAGGCGCGGAATCCCTTCGGGTAGATATGTAAAGTCCCCGTTGTTAGAGCCCGGAATCGGAGTACGGGTGTATGCATTGTGTGTGAAGCCTATTCGGGTTTAACCCGGATCGGTGATGTTGCATTGCATGGCCGGAGAAGACTCCGCGCCGATGGATTTAGTTTTTCGAAAATTCTACGCTGTAGATTGCATGCAGGGATCCTTGGGGGTTAACCTCGAGGCGCACCCGGAAAGCTTGGGCGGAATCGCATTACCGCCGCGATGTTGCCTTGGAGGGCAAATCGGTACATAACGGGGTTATGTGCGTGTTTTGATCGATTGTGGGAATGAGGAGAAACTTGGCCCGCACCGATGGCTAAATGGCCGTGGTGAAGTGAGCAACGGGCGGGTGGAACTCTACCCATTCCAAGTGGTCTCGGTAAAAGCGACCTAAAGTACATGGGACTTCCCGGGGGGCTGGAAACGAGCCTAGGCTTCGGCTGAAAGGGCTAAATGCTCACGTGTGTTGCCATCCGAGGGATGGTGGTGGAATCGCGGTGTCGGACTGGGTCCGGACCGGGTTCACCGATTAGTGCCCTGAGAGCACGGAGTGTGCGGCCGTGCGTGCCGACACTTGTGGTGAATAGAATACTCCATAGAATTGCTATGATAGTTTTTATATGCAGGGAAGGAGCACCGCCGTCCCGAGAAACGGGACGGGGTCGTTATAATTTGGTCAGCTTTTGCTGACCGTTGCCCTTTTGTATTGCCACCTCTTGGGTGGGTTGTTTCTACAGGTGCTGTTGCGGAGCCAAGCGGCAAATAGCGGGCTAAAGCCCAAGTTGCAGCGCCAGCCCTCGAAGGCTTAGTTATTAGCTTTTTCATATTCATGTATGGCCGGCCTGCGCGCCGATGTATGAAAGACGCTATCTTGTTAAGCGAACACTTATGTAAGGCCTTAAGGCCGTGAACTCTTTTGTGTATGTACTCATTCCTGGGTTATAGTGGACATTCATGCTCTGTGGCAGGGTTCTTATCTTTTTGCAACTTAACTAAATTGCTTCCGCTAGGTGTTGTGTAAGACGCTCTGATTGGTTGTGTGGTTTCAACGCGTAACCAACCGGTCTGTCCGTGGTATATGGCGTCGGGCCCCGGCCGGACCTACTGCTATATGCTATGCGACGGATAGGGGTGTTACAAATTGGTATCAGACTTCTGGTTTCGGTCAAGCTTAAATGAATTCGTGGACGAATTCACTTTAAGGGGTGGTGAGCACAGTGTGTGCGTCATCGTTATAACATGAAAAGAACCCATGAATGTCCACTTAGGAATGAAAATACACATGATTGAGGAACCTGCGTGTTCCTATAATTGCTGTTTGCAGTAATTTTTGGGTCGCTTATCGGTGTTTTGCACGATTTTAGGTGACCAGGAGTGGTGCTGGGCCGTCTGAACGGCCAGGTTCTGAGGCGAGCAGTGCGCCAAGCGATGCGCCTGCAACACCCTTGTCTGCTGAGACCATTAGGTTGGTGGCAGAAGCGGTCATGGCAATGATAAATGCGCAGCCTGCAAGGCAGGTGCAGCAGCCTGCTCCTGCTGTGGAGCAAGTACCGGTTCAGACGGCAGAGCGAAGGAGGGTTGAGCAAGTAGTTTTGGAGCCAGAGTTGCCTAGGAGAGCAACTGAAAGACAACTGAAGCATGTCATGGGCTTTCACCCACCAGTGTTCACGGGGGCAGAAACCCCGACCCAAGCAAAGGATTGGCTCTCAAGGGTCAACAGGGTGATGACTGCGACGCAAACTGAAGAGTGGCAGAAGACCACTATAGCGACGTTCCTTTTGGATGGGGACGCAAGACTGTGGTGGGAGGGCCTAGAGCTGCATCAGTTGAGGGGAAGACCATTGGCCGAAGTCCCGATGGAGGAGTTTGCGAGACTATTTATGGCTCGATACCTCCCCTCGGCGCAGAGGATTGCGCTAGAGAGCGAATTCCAGAAGTTGGTGCAGGGTGATAGCACCGTTGATGAATACCTCCACGAGTTTACTCGGTTGGGGAGATATGCCGGCGCTACCTTCGCAGACGAGGAGCGCAAGACGAGCCGCTTTTATGAAGGGCTAAGGGATGATTTGAGGTTGCTGCTGTCGGGGCCCAAGACGCAGGGTTTCATGACCCTGGTCAGTTCGGCCCGGTCCTTGGAGAAGGATATGAGAAACGTGCAAGCAAAGAAAGAAAGGGAATCCGGTGGCAAGAAATCAGAGTCCAAGGCGCCGACTACATCGAAGTCGGGCTACCGTAGATTCTTCAAGAAGGCTAAGACATCGGGTCCAGCTTCTTCTGCAGGTGCCTCGGGGGCAACTACCCATCGAACCCCGGGCACTTGCTTCACGTGTGGAAAGCCGGGGCACTTTGCCCGTGACTGCTGGAGTGGACGCTCAAAGTCCGAAAGGAAACAAGGAGCTACCTACGAGGAAAAGGGCAAAGCGGTGGAGTCGACTGCGTCCCACTATGCTCCGACTCAGCCTAGAGTCTACAACTTGGGCCAGCAGGAGGCCAACAAGCAAGCTGATGTGGTGACAGGTATGAGTTAATTTATGCAAGTTGACTTGAGAATACTATTACCTATTGCTTGTTAAGCTAATGTCTTTTGCTTAGGCTTTGTGGTAATTAGCGACAGTCCGGCACGGGCACTGTTCGACACTGGTGCTTCGCATTCTTTCTTGTCCGAACAGTTTATATCGCGTATCGGAGTCCCTTCTTCGATGGCGAAGGACAAGTTAGATGTGTTGCTACCGAATGGGTGCTCGATGCGTGCGGACAGAGTGTGCGCCGTGAAGGTTCACATAGGGAGCCAAGAGTTCGACTTGCTAGCGTCATTATTGCCGTTGGTAGAGTTCGATGTTATCTTTGGAATGGATTGGCTGTCAGAGCAGAAGGCTTGGATCGATTGCGACCGTAAGGAGGTCAAGCTGGGTGTAGGGCGGGAGACTACTTTCGAGGGGCTTAAGGGGTCGAGCAAGACATTAATGTCTGCTCTTCAGGTGGTGAAGGCGGTTCGTGCTGGTGCAGAGCTGTTCTTTGCGATAGTGGGGGCTGTGGAGCCAAAGTCCCCGTTGGATAGCATCCCCGTGGTTTGAGAATACCCCGATGTGTTCCCGGATAGCCTTCCTGGAGCCCCACCGCAGCGAGAGATTGATTTTACGATCGAGCTCGTGCCGGGTGCCAAACCCGTGTCACGTGCTCCTTATAGGTTGGCGCCAAAGGAGATGGCGGAGTTGAATGTTCAGTTGGAGGAACTGATGGAGCAAGGTTATGTGCGTCCAAGTTCGTCGCCTTGGAGCGCACCGGTCCTCTTCGTTAAAAAGAAGGACAGTAGTATGCGGCTGTGCATCGACTACAGAGAATTGAACAAGTTGACGGAAAAGAATAAGTACCCGATCCCGAGGATTGATGATCTCTTTGATCAGTTAGTCGGATCATCAGTATACTCCAAGTTGGACTTGAAGTCAGGGTACTATCAGCTGAGGATCAGGGAGTGTGATATCCCGAAGACAGCGTTCAGTACGAGGTATGGGCATTTCGAGTTCACAGTCATGCCGTTTGGACTAACGAATGCGCCATCGGTGTTTATGGATCTGATGAACAGGACGTTCAGAGATTTCCTGGATCGCTTTGTGATCGTCTTTATTGACGATATTTTGGTATACTCGCAGTGCGAAGAAGACCACTTCAAGCATTTGCATTTGGTGTTGGAGACTTTGAGGAGGAATGAGCTTTACGCAAAGTTCTCCAAGTGCGAGTTCTGGCTACCCTCGGTAGCGTTCCTTGGTCATATAGTGAGTGGTGAAGGTATAGCGGTGGATCCGGCGAAGATAGTTGCGATACGGGAGTGGTCTGTGTTGTCTTCGGTAGCGGAAGTCCGTAGTTTCCTTGGGCTTGCCGGCTATTACAGGCGCTTCGTGGAGAACTTCTCGCGGATAGCGTTACCTCTCACAAAGTTGACCAGGAAGGATCAGAGATTCCTATGGACGCAAGAGTGCGTGCAGGCTTTCGAGGAGCTGAAGAGGCGGTTGACCACGGCGCCAGTGCTTAGTTCGCCGAGTGGGACCGAGGGCTTTGAGGTGTATAGCGACGCTTCGGGTAGCGGCTTGGGCTGCGTGTTGTTGCAGCATGGTAGCGTGATAGCGTATGGATCGCGTCAGCTAAAGGTGCATGAAAGAAATTATCCAGTGCACGACTTGGAGTTGGCGGCCGTGATATTTGCACTCAAGTTGTGGAGGCACTACCTATACGGAGTAAGGGTCGATATATACACCGATCACAAGAGCCTAAAATACTTGTTGGATCAGAAAGACCTTAATATGAGGCAGAGGAGGTGGATGGAGTTCCTGGGGGACTACACCTTCAAAATACATTATGTACCCGGGAAGGGCAACGCAGTTGCGGATGCGCTGAGCCGCAGGGCTCCCGCCCGAGCCAACTGGTTGTCGGTGCATGATGAGCGGCTAGTGCGGGAGTTGGAGGAGCTTGAGATCTGTTGCGTTGACAAGCAGACGAGCGCCAAGGCAATGTTAAACTGGACAGAGGTGCAGTATGACCTGGCTGACCGGGTTCGACAGGCATTGGAGTTGGATGACTCCATGAAGGAGCTTTTGGAGGCCGCTACGGATGGGTCAAATTCCCAGTTCTCGGTGGAAGATGGTTTGTTAAGGAAGGATCATCGGTTGTGCGTCCCGAGTGGGGGTAACCTCCGGGCGGAGTTGATGTACGAGGCTCATCATACCAAGTACTCAATCCACCCAGGGAGCACGAAGATGTATCGTGATCTCAAGAAGTTGTTTTGGTGGCTGGGGCTTAAGAAAGATGTGGCGTTGTATGTGGCCAAATGCCAAATATGCGCCTTGGTGAAGGCGGAGTGCCAAAAGCCGGGAGGATTTCTGAAGTCCTTGCCTATACCGGAGTGGAAATTCGACGATATATCTATGGACTTTGTGCACGGGTTGCCAAGGTCGCAGAAGGGGAACGACGCCATCTGGGTGATCGTAGATCGGCTAACTAAGGTGTCGCATTTCATTCCGCATAGGAAGGATGATCCAGTGGAGAAATTGGCGAAGTTGTACGTTGACAATATTGTTAGGCTGCATGGTGTGCCTCGTAGCATTGTGAGTGATCGCGATGGGCGGTTCACGTCAAATGATTGGAGGTTGGTGCAGCAGATGTTGGGAACAAAGTTAAAGTTCAGTACAGCTTTCCATCCGCAGACGGATGGGCAGACCGAGAGAGTTAATAGAACGATGGAGGACATGCTCCGCATGTGCGTTCTAGACTTCGGGAAGCATTGGGAAGACCATCTTTATTTGGTGGAGTTCGCGTACAACAACAGCTACCAAGCAAGTATACAAATGGCGCCCTTCGAGGCCCTGTATGGTAGGAAGTGTCGCACGCCGTTATCGTGGCTTGAAGCGGGTGAGGCAAGGTTGTACAAGAAGCAGGAGGTGGAGAGTGCTACCTCGTTAGTGCGGATCATTCGGGAGCGCTTGTTGATCGCTCAGGACCGGCAGGCGAAGTACTACAATGCCAAGCACCGGAACGTGGAGTTCGCGGTAGGCGATTGGGTGTACTTGAAGATCAAGCCGTTCAAGGGTGTCTCACGGATTCGACGCTTGAAAAAGTTGAGTCCGAGATACCTTGGGCCGTTTGAGGTCCTGGAGCGAGTTGGCGAAGCGGCATACCGTTTGAAGCTATCAGTGGAGTTGAGTGGATTACATGATGTGTTCCACATTTCTGTGTTGCGGAAGGCGGTGCAAGAGCCTTCACAGGTGATCGCGGCTGATCAAGTACCGGTTGAGGAAGGGTTGACAACGAAAGTCAAGCCCATATCTATTGAGGACTTCGAAGTCAAGCGGCTTCGGAACAAGGAAATCAGAATGGTGAAGGTCCGTTGGGATAACTGCGGGCGCGAGGAGCTCTCTTGGGAGCGAGAGCAGACAATGCGCGAGGAGTACCCCGAGTTGTTCCCCTCAGGTACTCGATTTGTTTATTCTTTTGTGTAGTCTCTGTTCTTAATTTCTGGACGAAATTCTCTTAAGGGGGAGGGAGTTGTAAGACCCCAACCTCGGAGATGATCGCGGGGCGATCAAACGGCTCTTTTGGAGGTCTGAACAGGGGCACACGGCCAGGCACACGGCCGTGTGCCTACCCGTGTTCAGGGATTTATTGGGTTTTGTGCTGTCTCGAGTCAGAGAGGTACACGGCCTGAGACACACGGCCGTGTCTCAAGCCGTGTGTGGGGCACACGGCCTCGAACACGGCTGTGTTCGAAGCCGTGTTCTGGAAGCCCGACGATCGTCTTGGAGCTCCAGGTAACACGGCCCGTGGCACACGGCCGTGTCAGGAGCCGTGTCGGTCGGCGAATGAGCTACACGGCCAGACACACGGCCGTGTGTCAAGCCGTGTTCGGCCCAGTTTTTGGGATTTTGGATCTAATCTCGGCCGTTCGTTCTCTTGGATCTGGATCCGACGGTGGGGGCTGCTCCTGGGGGGTTAATAGCCGGGATTAGGGCTTTGAATCCTCATTTTTCTTTGGTCCACTCTCTCTCTAAGTGTTTAGAGAGAAGGGAGAGCAAGAGGAAGGAGGAGCCCAAGTTCCGGCCGCCGGAGGAGTCTTGAAGCACCGATTCGCGATCCGAGTCCGGATCCTCGAAGGCAAGGGCGAGGCGAAGCTTTCCATCCGACTACATCTTCATGGCGCCGCGGAAAAATGCGAGGGTAACGATCCTCTTCATAGGGCATGTGTAGTCGCCCTTCTTTCTATGCATAGGGAAATCCCCCTCTCGCGAGTGAGCGTTGAGGCGCGGAATCCCTTCGGGTAGATATGTAAAGTCCCCGTTGTTAGAGCCCGGAATCAGAGTACGGGTGTAGGCATTGTGTGTGAAGCCTATTCGGGTTTAACCCGGATCGGTGATGTTGCATTGCATGGCCGGAGAAGACTCCGCGCCGATGGATTTAGTTTTCCGAAAATTCTACGCGGTAGATTGCATGCAGGGATCCTTGGGGGGTTAACCTCGAGGCGCACCCGGAAAGCTTGGGCGGAATCGCATTACCGCCGCGATGTTGCCTTGGAGGGCAAATTCGTACATAACGGGGTTATGTGCGTGTTTTGATCGATTGTGGGAATGAGGAGAAACTTGGCCCGCACCGATGGCTAAATGGCCGTGGTGAAGTGAGCAACGGGCGGGTGGAACTCTACCCATTCCAAGTGGTCTCGGTAGAAGCGACCTAAAGTACATGGGACTTCCCGGGGGGCTGGAAACGAGCCTAGGCTTCGGCTGAAAGGGCTAAATGCTCACGTGTGTTGCCATCCGAGGGATGGTGGTGGAATCGCGGTGTCGGACTGGGTCCGGACCGGGTTCACCGATTAGTGCCCTGAGAGCACGGATTGTGCGGCCGTGCGTGCCGACACTTGTGGCGAATAGAATACTCCATAGAATTGCTATGATAGTTTTTATATGCAGGGAAGGAGCACCGCCGTCCCGAGAAACGGGACGGGGTCGTTATAATTTGGTCAGCTTTTGCTGACCGTTGCCCTTTTGTATTGCCACCTCTTGGGTGGGTTGTTTCTACAGGTGCTGTTGCGGAGCCAAGCGGCAAATAGCGGGCTAAAGCCCAAGTTGCAGCGCCAGCCCTCGAAGGCTTAGTTATTAGCTTTTTCATATTCATGTATGGCCAGCCTGCGCGCCGATGTATGAAAGACGCTATCTTGTTAAGCGAACACTTATGTAAGGCCTTAAGGCCGTGAACTCTTTTGTGTATGTACTCATTCCTGGGTTATAGTGGACATTCATGCTCTGTGGCAGGGTTCTTATCTTTTTGCAACTTAACTAAATTGCTTCCGCTAGGTGTTGTGTAGGACGCTCTGATTGGTTGTGTGGTTTCAACGCGTAACCAACCGGTCTGTCCGTGGTATATGGCGTCGGGCCCCGGCCGGACCTACTGCTATATGCTATGCGACGGATAGGGGTGTTACACAGCGGGATCTGCTCGGGGTCTGAGGCAGACTCCTCCGAGTGACATCCAGCCCCGCCAGCTTGGTGAGAGCCTGGCAGCGGGATCTGCTCGGGGTCTGAGGCAGACTCCTCCGAGTGACATCCAGCCCCGCCAGCTTGGTGAGAGCCTGGCAGCGGGATCTGCTCGGGGTCTGAGGCAGACTCCTCCGAGTGACATCCAGCCCTGCCAGCTTGGTGAGAGCCTGACAGCGGGATCTGCTCGGGGTCTGAGGCAGACTCCTCCGAGTGACATCCAGCCCTGCCAGCTTGGTGAGAGCCTGGCAGCGGGATCTGCTCGGGGTCTGAGGCAGACTCCTCCGAGTGACATCCAGCCCTGCCAGCTTGGTGAGAGCCTGGCAGCGGGATCTGCTCGGGGTCTGAGGCAGACTCCTCCGAGTGACATCCAGCCCTGCCAGCTTGGTGAGAGACTGGCAGCGGGATCTGCTCGGGGTCTGAGGCAGACTCCTCCGAGTGACATCCAGCCCTGCCAGCTTGGTGAGAGCCTGACAGCGGGATCTGCTCGGGGTCTGATGCAGACTCCTCCGAGTGACATCCAGCCCTGCCAGCTTGGTGAGAGCCTGGCAGCGGGATCTGCTCGGGATCTGAGGCAGACTCCTCCGAGTGACATCCAGCCCTGCCAGCTTGGTGAGAGCCTGGCAGCGGGATCTGCTCGGGGTCTGAGGCAGACTCCTCCGAGTGATATCCAGCCCTGCCAGCTTGGTGAGAGCCTGGGCAGCGGGATCTGCTCGGGGTCTGAGGCAATGACATTCATCTCTCATCGGGGGGGGGGGGGGGGGGAAACAAGTTTATCGCAAGAAATTCCATTAGAGATTGAACACGGTTTACATAATTTTAGGGAAAAAAACGCTTCAAGTCGTCTCCACTCCAAGTGAGACTTAGGGTCTCGCCCTCCACATTCCGGAGGCGATACCCCCCGACTTCAATGCCTCTTGCACGATGAATGGTCCCTCCCAATTGGGGTGGAGCTTTCCCACTGCGGCTGATCTCCCTGCCGCGTCCACCTTCCTCAAGACCAAGTCTCCTTCGGCAAACTGCTTGACTCTGACGTGCTTGTCGAAATACTTGGCCATTCTTCTCTTTATCTCCTCCTGCCTCACGGCTGAAAGGTCCCGCAGTTCCTCGACCATGTCGAGAGAGAGCCGCAGCTCCTCTTCATTATTGGCTCTCCATTCCTCTTTGTGCTCTCCGGCCCCGACTACCCGAGGTGTCCGGACTTCAAACTCCACCGGAAGTACTGCCTCGCACCCGTGGGAGAGTTTGAAAGGTGTCTCCCCTGTCGCTGTGTTGGGTGTGGTTCGGAGGGCCCAGAGAACCGAGGGGAGTTGCTCCACCCAGCTTCCTCTCAAGTTCTCCACCTTTTTCTTGAGGAGGTTCACGATAATCTTGTTTGCCGCTTCCACCTGCCCATTGCTTCGGGGGTGATGAACTGAGGCAAACCTGAGATCGATCCCGAGCTGCTCGCAGAAGCTGGTGAACTCGGCACTGGCAAATTGAGGGTCATTGTCCGTGACGATGGCCTGGGGCAACCCATGACGACAGATGATCTCCCCCCACACAAAGTTTCTGACGACCTGGGAGGTCACCTTGGCCAGCGCCTTAACTTCCAGCCACTTGGAGAAGTAATCAATCATCACGAGCAGGAACCTCCTCTGGCCGCTGGCTTGGGGAAAGGGCCCGACCAAGTCCATTCCCCAGATGGCGAATGGCCAGGGAGCTGTGATACTCCTGAGGCGCTGGGCCGGTTGTAGCTGGAGGGGAGCGAATAGCTGGCACTTATGACATTCCTTTGTGAATTTTGCCGCGTCGAGACCCAGAGTCGGCCAGAAGTATCCCTGCCTGACGATCCGGCCTTCTAAGGTTCGACTTCCGGAGTGACTCCCGCACTCCCCGGAGTGGACCTCTTCTAAAATCTTCGGGACCTCCCTCTCGCCCACACAACGCGCCAGCATCCCTGAGAGAGTCTTCCGGTATAACTGGCCATCTCGCATGAGGTAGTATGCCGATTTGTACTTGAGTTTCTTTCCGTCCATCCCCTTGGGATACTCCCCGATGGTCAGGAAAGTGACGAATGGGTCCATCCAGGAGGGGTGCTGTTCCACCTCCATCAGCTACCCCTCCTCGATGGATGGGCAAAAGAGGTCTGTGATGGTACCCCCCGCCCGGGGTCCATGCTTTGCCAGCTGATCCACCTGCTCGTTATCCTCCCGAGGCACGTGCCGGATGGAGAAAGTCTGGAAAGTGCCGATGACTCCCTTTACCTTCACCAAGTAACGCTGCAGGGTGGGTTCCCTTGCCTCGAATTCCCCATTGATCTGGGAGGCCACCACCAGGGAGTCAGTGAGGACCTCCGCATCATGCACCCCCAGTTCCCTGGCCAGACGTAGACCCGCAATCACGGCTTCATACTCGGTCTGATTGTTGGTGATGGGAAAATGTACCACCACCGTTTGCTCGATCCTCGCCCCCTGGGGGCTTTCCAAGATGACCCCAGCCCCCAGAGAGTGCCTCCCCGACGCACCATCCACCATGACCTTCCAGGGAACCGGGCGAGTGAGTTCCTCCTCCGCCACCTCGACCACATAGTCAGCCAGGAAATCGGCCATGGCTTGGGCCTTGATCGAGAGGCGAGGTACGAAGGAGATGTCGAACTCGCTCAGCTCCACCGACCACTTGGCCAACCTGCCGGAATGCTCCACCCCCTCGAAGATGTTGCGGAGAGGGTGGTCAGTCACCACTCGGATCGAGTGTGCCTGGAAATAGGGCCGGAGCCTCCGGGCTGAGATGATGAGTGCGAAGGCCAGCTTCTCTAGGATGGGGTACCGAAGCTCGGCCTTCCTCAAGACCCGACTTACATAGTAAACCGGGAGTTGTCTCTTCCCTTCTTCCCGAACAAAAACGGAGCTCAGGGCCTCGGCCCCAGCCCCCAAGTACATGAATAAGTCCTCTCCCTCCTTTGGCCCTTGGAGCAGGGGGGCCTGGGTCAACTGCTTCTTTAGGGCCTGGAATGCCTCCTCACACTCCGAGGTCCACTCAAATTTCTGGCCTCCTCTCAAGCTTCTAAAGAACGGAGAGCACTTCTCCCCGGCCCGGGAGAGGAACCTGCTCAGTCCTGCCAGCCTCCCAGTCAATCGCTGCACTTCCTTCGCATTCCGCGGAGACTCCAACTCCAGGATTGACCTCACCTTGTCGGGGTTGGGCTCTACGCCGGCAGGGGTGAGGAGATGCCCCAGGAATTTTCCTCTGCCTGACCCGAAGGTGCATTTGAGGGGGTTCAGCCTCATCTTGCACCCGCGGAGAGTGGCAAAGGTCTCTTCTAGGTCCCGGAGGTGGGAGTCGAGATCCGGACTCTTGACCATGAGATCGTCTACGTATACCTCCAGGTTCCTTCCCTTTTGCCCTTGAAAGACCCTGTCCATCATTCTCTGGTAGGTCGCCCCTGCATTTTTCAGCCCGAAGGGCATCATTTTATAACAATAACACCCATCCCCTGTGATGAATGAAACGTCTTTGACGTCGGGAGCATGCATCCTGATTTGGGGATAACCTGAAAAGGCATCTAGAAAACTCATCAAAGGGAAACCGACGGCTGAGTCAACCAGCGCGTCGATCCGAGGCAAGGGGTAACAATCTTTAGGACATGATTTATTAAGAAGGGAAAAATCGATACACATCCTCCACCGGCCGTCTCCTTTTTTAACCATTACAACATTGGAGACCCAGCCGGGGTATTGGATTTCGGATATAAAGCCGGCCTTGAGGAGCTTTGCTACCTTCTCCCTGATGGGCTCGGCGAGCTTGTCCGCAACGGGCCTCTTCTTTTGTCGGATGGGGGGAGCCTCCGGGTCTAGGTTGAGGCAGTGGCAGGCGATGTTGGAGTCGATCCCGGGCATCTCCGCGGCACTCCATGCGAAGATGTCCACATTCTTCTGGACGCACTCCAGCATCCTGCCCTGAGCCTCCGGGGTCAATCCTCCGCTGATGCGGATCTTCTCCACCCTGCCTCTAGTGGTTAGAACCTCCATCTCCGCCACCTCCTCTGCCGCCTCCAGACGGGACTGTGCCTCCCACTCCTCAGCCTCCCCCTCATCGAAGGCGAGGACCTCCTCCTCAGCTTCTGTCACGGCCATCGCCTTGGCCGGCTCTTGAATCTCTTCTGCGACCTTCTCCTAGGCGCGGCTCTCCTCCACCTCCATCTCATCCCCGCCAGCTTCCGGCTCCGCCTCCTTCAGCCTCCGCCCCATCTCCTCGGCTCCCTCCAGCCAAGAGATGGAGTTCACCGCCGTGACATAGTACTCTCTCGCTTCTTTGGGATCTCCGCGGACCCGGACCTGGACCCCATCGACGTTAAATTTTAAGCACTGGTGGAAGGATGAGGGGACGCAGTGAAAGGCGCTGATGAGAGGCCTCCCGAAGATGGCGCTGTAGCTGCTGGGGGCGTCCACGATGACGAACTTGCAGTTGCGGGACTGCCCCCCCAGAACGACATGGAGTCTCACTCCTCCCTCAACCTCCTTCCTCTCCCCTGAGAAGCCGAACAGGGGTCCGTCCGAGGCCAACACCCTTCGGGCCTCCACCTTCATCGCATCGAACGCCTTCTTGAAGATGACGTTGACCGAGCTCCCGTTGTCGACGAGGATCCGGGGGACGGTGAAGTCCTCGATGGCTGTCTGGATGACCAGCGCATCGCAGAAGGGGTCCTCGTGACCCGGCATATCCTCCCTGGAAAAGGTGATTTTCTCGTCCGGGGGCGGGGACTGGGACGTGGAGCCAACGCTCCTGCGGTACATAGTGTGGAGGCTCGACTTGTGGGAAGCCTCGATCCCAGCTCCCCCGTGGATCTCTCTGATCCTTCCTCGGGAGCCCACATCCACCCGGTCTTCGCACCGACCCTCCTCCGCCCGAGGCCGGATCTCCTCAATCCGCACTTCCGGACGCTGTTGTTGTTGTTGCTGCTCCCGGTTGCCCCTCATCTCGAGGAACTCTGGGCATGTGGCTGTGGCGTGCCCCTCCTCCTGATGGAAGTCGTAGTAAGGCAACTCCACCCTCACATCCCTTCTCCTTCTCCGTATCGCTCTTCTCCTCTCCCCTAGTGCTATGGTCATAGCCTGCTCCTGGTCGGGAAGGGCCGGCCTCTGGCCCTGCATCCCGCCTGGAGGGTAAAACTGACCCTGTCCTCCTTGACGGTAGTCCCCTCCACGGAACCCTCTCCTTGCCCCGGGCTCCTGCCACTCGGGTCTCCACCCCAGCCGGAAGTTCGGCTCATGTCGCCCCTGCCTGGGCTGCTGCTGATGCTGCGGCGGCGGCTGCTGTTCCCTTTGCCGGGGCTCAGCCCTTCTCTCTTCCTGCCCTCGACCACCCCTTGGCCTCTCTTCCTCCACGGCCCACCTGGCCAACCTTCGGGCAAACTCCGGATGCGCCGCCTCCATATCGGCCTCCCTAGCTGCCCTCTCCAGGAGCGCCTCAAAAGATACTGGGGGGGGGGGACCTCTTGAGTTCCATTGCAAAGAACCCGGATTGGAGACCCAGGGTGAAGGCCACCATCATGGTGTGCCCTGGCATCTCCTGCACTTGGGACAACTCCTCTTGGAATCTATCCAGGTAACTCCCCAGGGTCTCTCCCACCCTCTGCTTGACACGGAACAAGGACTCCACCTCCTTCTTCCTCTTCTTGGAAGTGGTGAATCTCAACATGAACCCCCGACGCAGGTCCTCGAAGCAGTAGATGGACCCGGTCGGGAGCTGGTGGAACCATTCTCTCGCCTTCTCTCGGAGGGTGATGGCGAAGAGTCGGCACTTGAAGCCGTCTGACATCTGTCGAATAGAGACCATGTCCTCAAACCACTGGATGTGGTGGACGGGGTCTCCCTTCCCGGAGTAGTAGGTCATCTCCGGCTCACGAAACCCCTCTGGAACTGGGGCGGAGGAGACGAACTCGCTGAAGGGGCTTCCTCCCTCAGCGGGGCGAGGGGGGAACTCTCTCCCCGCCGTCTCGCCAAAATGGTATTCTGCGGCCGAGCCGGGGAACAGAACTCGCCCCTGGAACTCGCGCTCGCCTCTCTCGGCGGGTTCCTTCCCCGGTCGCCTGAGCGGCGCGTCGTCGCCGAGTGCGGGAGCGGCGACTACTGGAACTACCGGTGTCGCGCTCTCCGCTCGCATGCCGAGGGCGGTCCTAACGAGCCCGAGGATCTCCTCCCTAAGTTCCGCCGACACGCTCGCCGCTGGGGGTGGGGGTGGGGGTGGCGAGCTGCCCCTGCCTGATCCTTGTCCTTCTTCTCCAGTCATCGAGCCTGCTGAAGGTTTTCCTTACTGACCACGCTCCACACTCACCGCACCAAAATGTTGAAATCGGAAACCGGCCTCTGTGGAGTTCGACCCTTGGGGAAGGGGTGATCCCGCACTTACTTCGCTCCTGCAAGGGAAACAACAAGGGGGAGAAGAACAAAGGATAGGACCAAGGGCCCGGCTCGGAGGTCCCACCACACACCCGGAAGATCTTAGAGCGCTTCCCCTCCTTAACCAGTTGTCGGGCTAAGGTACCTCAAAAAGCGCTATAAGACTTGAGAACAAAAAGCCTGCCTTCTGAAGTATCCCCTGGGTCCTATTTATAGATTACCTTGGACGGTCTGCGAATAACCCGCCTCTGGTGGTCTGAATTTACTAAAGAGCCCCTCGGATTGGCCTGCCAACAAAGAGGCTTCTCCGGAAGCTCGTTGGAAACTGCAGGATGCGTGATAAAGTTAGTTTCAGCGGTAAAAGGGCGAGCGAGTAACCAGGACGCATTTCGAGCACGGCTTACTTTCATTGGGGTGAACTGCCTCGAGCACGTTGACGTTTAGACGCCAGAAAATGACGTCAAAACGCCGACCACGGAAGTATTCGAAGAGCTGCTCGCGAGCTCCTTCGAGGATGGGAGGAAGGAAGGCGACGTCGGCCGGTTGGTGCGGCCTGCCGAGAATCCCGCCGAAGTCGCCGTGGGCGACCACCAACTGCTCGCTCCAGCGGTGGACCTTATTCGCGGTGCCGACCAAGGTGCAGACGTGGCTGCTAAAAAAGATGACTCCCTCCGAGGTCGCCGCAAAGGCGAAGATGCGGCTGAAGACGGAGAGGTCGAAGGCGATCCTCTCCTCCCGGAGGAAGCATAGGAACCCCATGATGATCGCCACGCCATTAGGGTTGATCTGCGCGGGGACGATCCCGAAGTAGCGCAGGATCTCGCAGAACTCCGGCCAGAAGGGTAGCCGCAGGCCGGCGTCGAAATGCCGCAGCGACAAGACAAGGGCGCCCTCAACATAGGTGTTGAGCCGCTCGCCGCGAGTAGGAAGCCTCGCCGAATAGTCCTCGGGCAGCAGGCGCTCCCTGAAGGCCTCCAGGTCCTTCTCTGAGGTAACGGACTTCTTGAATGCCGCATCCGCGAAGTTAATGGCATGAGCTTGTCGGCGAGCGCTGGCATCGTCGCCGACCATGTTTGCAAGCTGAAAAAAGAACGAGAGAAGGCGAGCTGGATGTTCGGATACTCGCCGATATGAAGAGAAGATCGCTATGACATACGCTTTATGACCCACCTACCCCTCCTATTTATAGATATGTCAAGGCAAAGGGGGTGGGTCTGCCCGTCTCGGCGAGTATCGAACGAGCTCGCGCGGTGAAGAATAAGAGGCGACATTGCCAGAAGACCTAGAGCTCGGCACACCACAAAGAAAGCGCACACACGAAGGATCAGAAGGCGAGAATACTCATACACGCAAAGACGAATTGATCAATAACAAGAAAAAATATAGATGTCCGAAGGGAATTCAAAGTCGCGCATGGCGAGCTACATTCAAAAAACATACTATGGCGCCCTAGGCCGCTCGGGGGGGGGGGGGTGAGCATGTCGCCCGGCCCAGCCGATCTCGCGTGCATGCCGGTAATGCTCCGTCACCAACGCTGTCGCATCGTCGCCGAGCCGGAGTTGCTCCTCCATCCTCGCCAGACGTCCGACAGACCCCATGCTCGCCCGGATGCCGGCCAGCTCGTCAAGCACCAGCTGCAGGCGGTGGTTGTTCAACTGCAGCTGCCGGTCATTCTCTTTAACCACGTGGAAGCGAGCTTCATAGTTCTCCAAAGTCGCCTGGAGCCCTTCGACCTTGGCCATCCTCGCCTCCAGAGTCGAGATGCGTCGATGAGGGTCGCAGATAGCGAGCTGGTCGAACTTGCTCTCCAGCTTCATGTGGGCGCGAACGGCAGCCTGGCGATACTCGCTCCCGGACAGCCCGATGGCGTCAATGAAAGCCGCCCCAGAGGTCGTCGGACGATCTGACAAAGCAGGAAGGTGGATCGTCAGGTCAGAAAAAGCAGAGCAGTAATCAAAGTACTAGAAGACTCGCCGCGGCGAGGAGATCGGGATCGGCGCGGCGAGGGAGGTCGCCCGGAGGTATCTCGCCTCCCCGAAGAGCTGCTCGGAAGATCGGCAGGCCTGCCCTGCCCGCGCTCTCCCGACCCTCGGCCGACGTAGTCGGGGTCTCCAACCCGCGGAGGGAAGTAGGACGGCCGCTGCCTCTCCGGCTTCTTCAACGGCGGCGGAGCTTGAGATGAGCTCGCCGGGGGGAGTGGAGCCCTCGGCGCAGGAGGTGGAGGAGGTCGCGGAAGATCCGACCTCTGCAAAGCAGACAAAGGCGGCAGCGGGGGCAGGGAGATGCCCGGCATCTGGGCAGGAGTGGCGACCAAGGGTGGCGGCGGCGGCAATGAGGCACTCGCCGAGACTACCTTCCCACCACTAGCAACGGTGGGGGCCGCCCTGCTCGCCGGAGGATCCTCGCGCGCCGACCCGGACAACCCGGCCAGAATTTCTTTCACCGGCAGCTCCTTGCTCGCCGGGGGGGGGGGGGGGGTGCCCTTCACCAACGTCGCCCCCGACGCCTTCCCCGAGCTAAGGCCCATCCAGACCGAGTAGGCGGTCTTGGACGGCCTATCGGCCGCCAGGGCGAGTAGGGGGGCCGAGCTCAGCGGGACTACGTCAAGAGTCGCGTCCGCGGCAGTCGGAGAGCCTGCATAGAAAAGTAGTCAGTAAAGAAGAAGCGGCGACAATCTAGCAGGAAAGATTTCCAGATGACGACCTATCACGGTGATGACCTCGACCTGAGCCGCCGCGGATTCCTTAGCGGCCGCGAGCTCCTCGGCCACTCCCGGGTCCTCCGGTGGGCTGTCCCGAACAGATCCGAGGAGGTCGTCAAGCCCGAGATCGCTCAACAGCTTCTGGGTACTGGAAGAAGCTGTGGGATTTCCAGTCGTCGCGGCGACTTGGTTCAGCGGTGGAGGCGAGTCGACCGCCGTAGTGGCGGACTGCTTGACCCTCTTCGCCTTTTTCTTCTTCGGCGGGGTCAAGGCGGCGGCATCTTCCTCGCGCGGCCTTTTCTGTCTGGCTATGCCGAGGAGGCCAGACAGGGCGGCGAGATTATCCATCAGCAACTTCTCAGCATCCGACATTTTCGGCGAGCTTCAGGGTCCGTCTCGAAAATCAAGCCCCCCTATTTATAGACTACTACCAGCAGGCGATGATGCGAGCTGTCCAGATACTCGGCAGAGGTACTCGCCGAATAAGTGTTGGATGATTCTTTCCGGGTTCCTACGTCGCCCAAAAAGAGCGGGGATTATGTACAACCCGTATTCGACGAGGGTGGGTCCTACCACCGCCAGGTCATCAGAAGTCAAAGTCAACAAGGCAAGACGGGGATCCAGATCAGCATCCCAGGCCGCAGGAGGTTCGGGCGAGTATGGCGAGCTCCCCAGGCCAACTCGCCAGGTGGCGACTACGGCCAGATGCTCGCCTCTTCTAGGCGAGCTCCCCAGGGAAGTCGCCAACTCGCCAGGGCGGGGGTATAAGTAGGACCCCCCCTCCTTGGATTTCCCTATAAATAGGACCCCAGGGGTACGAAGGAAGACAAGCAAATCTCGGCCTGAGCCCTCGCGAGTTCCAGCAATTGCCTTCGACTCGCTGTTGCTCGAGCTCGTCTCCTTCGTACCTAGCTCGGCCAATCTGGTTGAGAAGGGGTTGCTTCTAAGCAACTGGGTACGTGGTGGGACCTTCCTACCGCAGCGACCTGAGGTCTTGTTTGCACAGCTCGCTTCTGTTTCCTGACCAGAGACCGTCTTTTGACCGCTCGACCAGTAACTTCAGGTGGCCTAGTCCGATTTCTGAGGTTGAGATATTTCTCGGCATCAACACCCGGTGCGGCCCCGGCCGTGGTCGGCCTCACCGAGCACGGTAGTGGGGCGCGACCGCCGCCGTTGGACTCGGACCTCCATCGTGCACGGGCGGGCTCCTTTTCGGCCCAGGGGAAGGATCGTCATTTTCCTAAAAGTGGCGATCCATGTGCCCGAGACCGAGCATTCTCATTGGCCGACCGCACCGGTAGTTATCAAGAAAAATTACCGCACCGTCCCTGACAAATCATATAAATAGACCCCTTCTGTGCTTCATTTGCATCTGTTATGAAGTTCACTAACTTTTGGACGTTTTATTGTCTCTCTCTCTACTTTCCCCCTCTACAGGAAGATCATCCGTAGGCTATTACGACCGGGAGCGCATAAGCGAAGAAGGCTTGTTCAAGACAAGACCAAGATCCCGCGAGCAAGCGAAGACTCCGTAAGGGACGAAGTCTCCATCGACGAGCAAGACGACAGTCGAGAAAGAACTCCCCAAGTGGCAACGACGCTCAGAAGGCTCAAAAGGAACAGGGGAAGTCTAGAAGCAGACCAAGAGACCGTGCCCCCCCCCCCCCCCCCCCCGATCCACATCGAGTTCTCTCATCTACAAGTGTAATGAGGAGCGGTCTGTCGCCCTCGCCTTCACCAAAGTCTCTGTAATAAACTCTCAAATTGTGGAAGTTAGGTCGACAACGAATCGACCGCGTGGTTTTTCACCCCGATTGCGAGTTTTTCACGTCATCAAGTCTGCTTTTCACTCTTTTGTGAATCTGTAGTTGCTAGCACACTCGGTCGCTAACGGGCTAAGACGGTTCAAAAATCCCGGTGTACTAGGAGCCCCGAGCGGATTACAACAACAACAATAATAATAATAGGAGAATGAAACATAATTAAGTTGTCTTTGATCATTGATTTAGGGTCTGTTTGGCATTGCGTTGGAGGTTGTGAACGTGGCGATTAATTACAACAACTCGTCTGTTAACATCCGACCTCACCGAAAGACTCCATCCACTTTTATGTACAAAATTGTCTTTTTTTTCTTGATGATGTTGGAGATGATAATTTTTGTTTTGTTAAACACATATTTTATGAAGGTGATGTTTTTATGTTAACTCACTGTAACATGACATGCAGACCCCTTTGTTTATTTAATGCACAAAAAAGTAGAACAATAAAGTTCTATTTTGTAGGAATTTTGTTCTACATTTGGCATGTTGGCAGCGGATGCAAACGTAGTGGTTACAAATTGATGTTCGTGAATATCCGACCTCATCTTATAATTAAAATTTTATCCCTTTTTATGTTGAGAACTAATATTTTTCTTAGCGACGATTATAGGCTATGTTTGAGAACCCGGGCCGGCGGGAGGAGAGAGGAAACGACCGTTCTAAACGCCGGACTGATGCTCTTCCCACCAGCGTCAAAAAGCCGGTCTGTCACCCTTTTACGCCGGCTGTTCTCTCCGGGAGCTCGCAAACAACGTCCCAAACAGTTTTCTCCGGCTCGTTCCTGCCGGAACGGCGCTCCGCTGAAATGTCAAACAGTCATAAACGTTGTCATGTGTATTCACATTGATCGCACGAAGTCCAACAAAAGTTTATAATATTATCGCAAGATTTAGACTCTATTTGTTTGGGCCTTTCGCTGCTCCGTTTTGGGCAAGCGTCACCGGAAGGAGGGAAAACAAATGAATTTCCGGCGGCATTTGCCCCGTTTCCACCTGCCCGCCTTGAGAAACGCCCCAAAAAGCTCCGTTTGGAGCAGCCACCTCCCCCCTCCGATTCGAACACTCCGTTTCCACCCGTCGGATTGACCCGCCACCGCTAAACCAAATGAAGCCTTACACAATTTAATCATAAGTTTACAAAACTTAAGGCCCGATTCAAGCGATCGTAACCGCTTGACCGGTGAAAATAAGTCCTCCCAAACGAAGCTTTAATCGCACAAAGTTCACTTTGCAGCATTGCAACGGCCGTCTCCAAATCTAGAGAGAGGGCCTGTACTAAAAAAACAAACTCCCACCACTAATCTTGTGCGATCATGAAGATCGCCTCAAAACCTCTGTTCACTATGCGATTCAGGGGGGCAAAATGGGAACTCAATCATTGCCAAAAACGTTCCCAATTAAATACCGCGGGTTTTCTTCTCTATTCAGAATTGCTCTATAATAACTTTCTGCCGCGTTCTTCTCGCCTTCTTCAGTCAACCACACATTCCAGTCGACCTAAGAAGAAGAATTCTAAAAGAAACACTCGGTTGCCATCTCCCATCGCGAAACCCTAGCTCATTTCCTCCCTGTAATGGATTCTATGTTCGACGGTCTTGGAACTCCGGTAACCAATGTTCCCTTTCAGTAAGAAGAAGGGAAACCGCCGGCGACAGGCAGACACGGCGCGGAGGCCGCTGTTCGAGCGGACATACGCTGCGAAGAATATAGACTACGACTATTCCTCATCGTTTTCGGACGAGTCGGGGACGCTGCGCGGTACGCGTTCGCTCGATTTGTCGCCGTCGGGTTACTCGCCGGAGAGCAGCATTCGCATTGGAGGGAGTGTAGTTGGAGAGGTTGAGGATCTCTACCGTAGGCTGGGACTATCCGGCCCCGAGGCCTTTGCTATCGATGTTGCTGAGTGGGAGGCATCCCTTAAGTCTCGACCGGCCTCGGATATTCTTCCTCCTTCCCGATTTATCAATTCAGATAGCTTATCGTTTAAGCCCGTGAGTTCTATCTTAGCCTCTGAACTCCCTGCGGAGTCTCCTGCCGAGGCGGCGGTGCTCAGCGATGAAGCTGGAGTGAGATCACCTGCAGCTGTGGAATCCGTGCTTCTCGAGGAAACTAGGGTTGTAAAGGATGAATTGGAAGAGATCTCGCTGTCGTCAAGTAGAGATGGTCTCGACGATGCGGGAACTAGGGTTACTCGGCTGCCTGTCGTCACACCTTCTCCACCGTTAGCATCAGTTCTTTCCCCTCCGCCAGGATGTCCGGTTCGCGCGCAGCCAACATCTAAATCCCTTCCTGTTGACGACCGGTTTAAACCCGTGGTAGTGGCGTTGGCACTCAGTGAAGAAATTAATATCAGAGATGGGGAACCAGTGGAGATCTGTCTGTCTTCATCAGAAAGGAGTCGTCGCTTGGATGGAGGTATTAAGGGTACCCGACCGCCCATTCTCACTCCACCTCCAGCCTCCCTTCTTTCTCCTCCACCCATAAGAAGAGTCCTTGCTCCTCCGCCTTCACGGGCACTCCCTATTCAAGACAGAACTAGCTCGACATGGGATATTGTTTGGTCTATGGCTCCAGCGGATGAGACCGAGGAAGGAGGCAGGCGGAGATCATTTGACTCTGAAGTGTCGGAGGAGGAGGAGGAGGAGGAGGAGGAGGAGGAGGAGGAGGAGAAATGGGTTCAAAATGGAGGAGCTGGGGAAGTTTTGGAGAAGCCTTCGATTTCAGCGGAAACAACTGACGGCGCCGGATCTTTCTCAACTACAAATGACGATGATTCTTCGAGCACTACCACCGATATTGTCATATCGCCAAATTTACGTTTTGGGAAACAAATTAAATCTTGGATGCGCGGTCAACTTCTTGGGAGTGGATCATTTGGAACAGTATACGAAGGGATCAGCGAGTAAGTTGTTTTGTTCGGCTGATTATTCTTCCTTTTCGATATCATGATTTTATGATCAATGCCACTTTTTTGCCGACTTGGTGTTAAACTTCAAGCAGGATTGGACATAGTAACACGAGTATAGTCTGGCATTCACGCAAATTAGTGGCTTTAAAACTGTTATTTCTATTTCTAGCATGTAATTACTAATTTCCAAACCTCCAGAGAAGACAAAGGTCCGAACAATGAAGTACGCCTTGTTTTGTCGAAGTTAGTCTTAGGTAGCTTTTAGGTTGGGACAATACACATGCTAATTTCTCAAAACAACATTTTGAGTCAAAATGTCACCACAGTTGTGTAAGTGCGCACAAGTTCTAGAGTTCAAGTACGACCTGACTCGAGAAAATAGAATTTGGGTCAAAAAAACCGTGACGAAAGCTTCAAATCCAGCTAAACTGCCAGTGCCCATAACCCACATGTCGGAGGATCAAACCTCTCTCTGATTCCATGGTAGAATCCGATCAAAATTACTATTCATATAAACAATAGAGTATATATACACATGTACATTTGAGGATGCTCACAACACCCAAGGTGAGCACAAGATATGTTTACCATATATAACGTAGAATGTATCAAACACTTATCACCACCACTCAGAAGACACATTTATTATGAATGAAACCTTAATTAATAACCTTGAACCATACGTGCATATGATTCCTCAAAGTAGTTTTCTGTATTAAAATTTGTTGTTCATAATTAACATGACTACCCTTGGAATGGCTCAGCAGCTTAATATGCATTGTTTTTTTAAGATAAAAATATTAATATTTTATGCCACTTAATCAGGTCCCTGCTGTTTCAACCTGATTCAATCTTCAAAACATTCAAAATGCAAAGAGAATGCATTTTGGTGTGTGGTACTAACATATACAAATTTATAAGTTATAACAGTCTAAATGGTTGGTTTATGTAACTACTTTCTATAGGACTCTGTTTCATGAAATTTTCTTCTTCTTCGTTCTCGTAAGTAGTATCCATGCCTCTGTGTCAATATGGTGTTCATAGTTTTGGACTTGCTGGCTTACCAATGAACCCTTAATGCTCTTATATATAATATACCTATTGCCAAGCCTCACTATAGAATTTCTAAATTAAGTAGTTTACTTTTTCACAAAAAGTTGGCGTTTGGTTTCCTCTGAATTTACATGATGTACTTGTGTGTGCAGCGACGGCACATTTATTGCCATTAAAGAGGTGTCTTTGCTCGATAAAGGAAGCAATGCTCAGCAATGCATCCTTCAACTCGAGCAGGTTAGATTATTCTATACTTGATTAATTTCTACTAGTTTATCATTTCATCTCTTTGTCATTTTAAAGCCAAGATAGCTATCAGTCTCATCAACTGAAAACTCGTGCTTCTAACCTTTTTTTATAACTTTCTCAGGAAATTGCACTTTTAAGTATGTTTGAACACCCAAACATTGTTCAGTATTATGGAACCAGTAAGGTACTTTGCATGATTTTCTATCTTCTTACCATCATTAGTTTCCTTTTTCCTACTTTGGTTCCAGTCCTTACGCATCGGTCTGGTTCTGTTTTTATGATAGCTATTGGGGATTTTAATTGTAATTTATGTTTCCATTGTTGAGGTATATTTATATATTTGGTAACAGATTCTTATTGAGTTTGGTTAGGATCCTGTAGGAATCCAATAAACCGTCGGAGATTTATGGTTACGCCTATAAATACCCCTGCTGTGGCAACGTGAAGGTCGTTCCAAACTTGACGGCCACACGGGATGCTTCGAGCACAGTAACATCCATATGCTACTTTTTGGTAGTGATTGTTTTGAGAACCATGCAAACGAAGTTAAATTAAAGAAATACTACTATAAAGAATTGGTAGGAGTGACATGCACAGAATTGATCGCCGCCGCGAGTAGACCTCAAGGGTGGGGTGACATATTCCTCTTCAAAATGTCATTGATCTCTGATTCCAAACACATCAAAACATGCCAATCTATGTATTCTATGCTAATGGACTAAGATGGTAATACGTAGCAAGTACTGGTCATAATAAGAAATGACACTAACAAACAAAACAAGCTAAATATGCTGATAAAATTACATTACAATGTTTAAAGAAATTCGTTTTATGACAACATATTTTTGGGTGGTGACAAAATCATTGGTCAATGAAAAGAATTCGAACAACCTTAAACAAATGTTCTGATCTTTCAGAATTTTATTTTACTTGCTGGGTTACAAATTTTGGGATTGCATTTTTTCATCCTGTAGACAGTATGTTGTTACCCTTAAGTATGTTCGTTCTTAATTTGCTTATTTTTCTTTCCTATGATCTCTTCCCTCTTTTGTTATTGTTGTTTTTGGATCTTTTAATTTTGATGTTCTTGTATGTCAACATTTTCTTTGCAGGAAGAATCAAAGCTACTCATCTTCCTTGAACTTGTAACGCAAGGTTCACTAGCTTCTCTCTATCAGAAGTATCATTTGCGTGATACACAAGTATCAGCATATACTAGACAAATCCTCAATGGTTTGAATTATCTTCATGAGCGGAATGTTGTGCATAGGTGATTAATATGCTTTCATTTTATTTATTTTTGAGCCTTTTCTTTTATTTATTATTTAGCTTAATGGTTGGCAAATTGGGGCATTATGATTGCAACTATGATTAATAGTAGAACTTCTATAATCATGTGATCTGTGAAAGAATATTGAGGCTCCTGGCATTAGAAAGGAGGATTTTCTTGTTTGTTTCATGTTTTTAAGCCAAATTGATGCGGAGCATAGACGAGCACTCACAGTGCAGGACGAGTTTTGGGCTCATTCGGGGCTGATTCGGCGACTTTTCATATATGGCGTGCCCGGATCGACGATCAGACTCCGCAGATGTGTTTGGATTTGTGTTGCGAATCGATTTGATATATTATTTTACTATTTTGCATTTTATTTTGATGTATTTAGGTGACCCCACCTTAGACCAATCATAGCCATCGATGGTGGGTTGCCCTAATCCTCCTTTTATTATAAATAGATGGTTTGTGGGCTGGTTGAAGACATTGCAGAATTTGGAGAAAGAAATCTTGGATTCCAGCGATCAAGTCATGGTGCCGATTTCATGAAACCCTAGGTGACTACTCTTAGGTGCCTATCTTCCTCCCCAAGGTATCCCCTAACCCTAGACCTCTTTTCCCCCTCCCAACTCCCCCTCGCAGCCCCCTACAACCCCTGAATCATTCATCTTCTTGCTGTCCAGAGAAATCAGACCTTCACTATTCATTTATGCAATTCACTATTCTATTTATTCTATAGTTTCAACAATGAACCTTTACCACCGCCTCTAGGGCTCCCTCCCAGCAGCCGTCGCTCCTCACCCCTCTACAGCCCACCTCCGGTCATCCTCCTGTGACACCCCTTCTCAGTTTTACAATAATCAGTCATTCGGCCGGGTCAGCGATATAAAGAGAACTAGGAAACAGTATTAAAACTAGTATGCAACAGGTAAAAAGAAGCAACTACTAAGAATTTAAAACTTACAACGAAAGCTAAGAAAGTAAACTAAGGGTAACCACATACCTCATATCTTGATTCACAGAGCCACTAAACATGAATAAAAGTGAAATGACTGAAAATCTGAAATAACATTATAAGTCTGATACAAGACATACAAAATATTAACAAGATACATTAACCATAACTACAAGTGTATGCTGACAGTAACAAAAAATTGAATGGTAAAACACTATAGACTGACGCCACCATAACGCTCATCCTATGCGTAGTTTTCCACCTGGGTCACCTGTAAAAACATTGCCCACGAGGGGTCAGAGTAAGGAACAATAACTCCTTCTAGTGACACTAAAAACATTTTCTCATATGATGAATGCATGTCTTTAGAAAAATAGTTTCGTGCATTAAAATCATTTATGCTATATGTTATGCATGTCTTCACAATATTTCATGGTCAATACATCTACTTGTTCTATGTTCGTGACTTTCAGTCCAATACCCAAGTCTCGGTGTTCACTAACTAGTGTACTGTCTCACGTCAGGTCTATACTTGAGTTCTAGGTGGCTTCTAGCCTGCACATCTACTTGAAAGGCTCTAGGCAGAGTAACTCCTAACACGCATCTGAAACTGACGACCCGAGACCATCTTATGAACTCAATTGTTCTAGTGTCGCGCGGACACGGTCTCGAATCTACTAACTGTCTCAAATAAGAGTCAACTCCCAAGACTATACTGCTTATAGGGTACCATATGCCTTATGAGAAAGGTAGTGCGCCTCTACCTAGCACGAAAAGACTTATGTGTGCTTACTGACCTTTTTGGTCTGATGCTGCTCTGCTTGGGACATCTCTTTTGGTGTACTACTGAGCGACCCTTGACTTTCTCGCGGTCGACTAGAAGGGACATTCACGCCTTTGGTTAGACAAATTTCAAGCTTACGTACACGGGTAAAGGTTTCATACCTAACGTTACTGTTCATGATCTGACCACTTTGGTCTGGAGAAGGGTGTCATCCTACATGTTTTCCGCGACCGTTTTTCTACCACCACACATTTTTATGCATGGTCATGATGTTTGTACAAAACCTACACATGCGTATACAAAATACATTTCTTGCTACGTCTAACTAACAGGGATTATGTTTCCTTTTCGTGGTGATGCGACGCTCGTACACTCGACGCGGGGACATTTGTTTTTCCGAAGTAAATCCGACTGTTGGGGACTTTCAGAATCTTGCCCCGAGGCCACCAAAATCCTGCAATCCAAGACAACCCTAAATTTCACATTTTCCTCTTAGGGTTTTCGTTGGAAAAATTCCAATAAGCTAGGGTAACCAAAATCAAAAGGCTAACATAGTGAATTGCCTTTACGTGGGGGGGGGGGATTGAGGCTCTCAATGCGCCCAACTCCAATTTTGGGGTGGATCCCGTACTTCAAAACCTAATTAGGGCAAGAGGATGAAAACCTAGTTTAGATTAACTTCCAAATCGAAGGGTTTCCATGAAGAAATAGAGACGAGAGAAATCGAACTCACCGGAACCAAATATTTTTCTCAACTTCCACCGGTTAGGGTGAAATCGGTTCTCCCACGACAATAGAAGGAAAGAGAACACCCACCGGCGCCCGTAGAGGAAGGAGAAGTCGATGTTGAGATCTGTAGCGGGGGAAGCCGTCGGCCAGGGCAGCGGGAGGCGTCGGGCTCGGCGCTTGCGGGAGACGGAGCGCTTGGGGGGGGGGTCAGCTGCGGTTTTCTCCCGTGAGGAAGAAAGTTACGGGATATAAAATTGTCGGGTCTTGCGGTTCTTAATAAACCCCATGTATCGGTTTTTGATAATAACCGCATGAGGAGAGGGGGTTTAGACCTGCTATTGGCACCCCAAAATGTGCTACACGACGCAAATTTAAAATAGATAACGTCACACGTTTTTACGACAGATATAAATTACTAATTAACGAACGTGATTTATAATCATACTGATATCGTACCTCAACGACGCGCTGGCCCGATCAAAATCCGTCACGACTCGACCCTACAATTTAAAATAAATTTCGCATCAGATTATGGATGTTATTCCTCCACCCTCCAAAGCTACCACCCCCTCCCTCTTGCAACCACAGTAGCCACCTCCCCTATCCAGCAATCTCAAGCCACCAATAACCCTCTCCACCCCTCTAAAGCAGCTCCAACCCCTTGGAGCTTCTCCTCACAGCCGCCCTTCATACTCTAACCTCCCCTCCTTGCAGCCAACTTCACCCACCTCGTGGAGCCACCTTCAACAACCCTCCTACTGGTTTTGTCCAGAGCTGGACAAACCAGTCCCCGATTCGCCAATTCCCTCGCCCGTTCATTATTTCCTAGCCCAGATTCGTTCTCAAAACAACGGATCTACCCGCCCCTGCCCGGATCCATACACATGTGGCCGAATCTATCCATTCCCGACCTAATTCCACCATCCATCGTCGAGAACAACCACCTACGTTATTTCCATGCCGCCAGTTCTGCATTCGGTCGCCATCCTACGTATTTGGCTCCAGAATCTTCAGTGTCTTCGTCAACCCACTACTTTCTGAGTCTTCGTTGTACTGGATTGTTATTTTCAGTATATTTATTGGATTGATTACTATATTAGTTTGGATATTTGTATTGTGGTGGTCTGTTAGATAATTATCGTGATTTGCAAGATTATTCGCCACGTGCTCTTGCTTTGGCCCTCCACGCGGAGAAAAGCTTAAACTTGCTTTGCCCCAGTAAGTTATCTTTGTCGTGCTTTGAATATTCTGCGTGGTATGATGTTGTTTATTATCAAATTGTGATCTAACGGTCGGACTTTTACATAACATGTAGGGTTAGATCACCATTTATCCGCCGCCTATAGGAAAAGGACTGTTGTTTCAAAGAAACAATCACTTACACATTAAGACATATTCTGATGTAAACTATGCAAATGACAAAAGAGATTGAAGATCTACTTCTGGATTCTACACATATGGTGGAAGAAATATAGTCACATGGAAATGCAAGAAACGTGGTAGTGTCCAGGTAAAGTGTTGAAGCTGAATACAAAAGTACGTCTCAAATTGCTTGCGCTTTGCGAATTGTAGTGGTTAAGAACACATTTAAAAGACTTTGGAAAAATCTACAATTATCCTCTATCTATGTTTTGTGATGATAAAGTTGTAATCTTCATATTTAAAAATCAGTATTTCAGGAAAGAACAAAACATATTGAAGTTGATTGTCATTTCATGAGAGAAAAAATTGTCAAAGAATAAATTTGCACTATGTTTGTTCCCTCAAATAAAGAGTTGACCGACGTTTTCACCAAATCGGCTTATTCTTTTTTTTTCCGGATATTTGTGTCAAGCTGAAAATGATCGATATATATATGCTCCATCTTGAGGGAGGGGGGAGTGTGATGAGTGATTTATATATAGTGTTTTGACATGCATTTAGCTCAGATTTGCATTGATTAGCTTCTTATTTGATAGATTTCAATCTTCATATTCTCTCATTTTTATCATAGATCATATATGAGCATATGCAAGCTATTTGGGTGCATTTCATGTAGTTCATGCATGGGGGAGAGTCCATCCCCCTCATTTTTGTTTGGTTCTGATTTTAGTTGTCTTATTTGTCACATCTTTATTGTAATTGCACTTGTGGATATATGGGGAGATCGAGAGACACCCTTGAAACACTTGTGAGCATGCGCAACTGTGCGCGGTCATTGCCGCACACAAGTGGTCGTCTCCTTCGCGATGACTTTTCTTACACACCTCCTTGTGAACTCCCTGATGTGCTACGTTTCCCGGGAGACATTTGACACTTTACGAGCCCGTATTTGAGTATAGTTGTCTCTCACAGTCATCTGAGCACTCGTCTCATACGAGATGAGTTTTTCTACACTCCGTCGAGAGAGCCTTCTGATAGTCTGCCTCCTTTGACAAGTTTTCTGGTCATTATTAGACTCTCCCATAGAGAGCATGTTGTGTCGGTCATTTGCATCATTTGCATCATTTGCATGCGTCTGTTGAGTCATTTCATCATCTTTTGCATGAGTCTGTTGTGTTGTTTGTTCATCGTTTGCATGTATATCATGAGTCGGTCCGACGAGGAATCCATAATAATAATAAATTTATAAATCACATACGGATGTTCACTGACAAGAGCAGGTACTTCATGAAGGCGAGCAAGTGATACTGAGAATCCGCGTTGTGAGGCTCCGTGCGAGGCTCTGTGCGAGGCTTGCTAAAATCTTGAGCGCTAGGCGAACGAATCCCTATATAATCATGAGACGGATCGAAGCAAACACCTACGATCTTGATATCCCTGCAAGTATAGGCATCCATCCGATGTTTAGTGTTGAAGGTATGACGCTGTATTACGAGCCTCGCGAGTATGTGGACCCAAGCTGTGGGGAATTCCAGCCGCCCACACCTCCACTCCCCTTGCCTTACCACCCCCATAGCCCACCTATGTCTGATGACCACCACTACTCACCTACTTCTGACACCCACTCACCTGGGGACTCATCTTCTTTGGTTCTACCGCCGCTGCCGCCGCCGATCGCACCGGGATCCACCACTCGGGAGTTGAGCGATGAGAGCATCATGGAGACCAGACTCCACCAGTGCATTACCACTACAGACGTTGGTGACTCTTGGATACTTGCCGCAGAGCTTGATCGATTTGCCCCTGGATTTCGACTTCAGCACGACTGTCTCCATTCACCGGAGATGACCACTTTTCAGTCAGAGGGAGTTGATTGGCGAGGACACTTTTCCAGCGACGACACTTGGGCGACCTCTGGTGGACTTCTTTGAGTTTTATCTGTCATGCAACGAGAGAATTTTGATCCCTATTCATCGAGAGATGAATTCTTTCAAGCCGAGGAGATTGATGCGCAGAATAGACGAACACTCACAGTGCAGGACGAGTTTTGGGTCCATTCGGGGCTGATTCGGTGACTTTCCATATATGGCGTGCCCGAATCGGACTCCGCAGATGTGTTCGGATTCGCGTTGCTAATCGATTCGATATATTATTTTACTATTTTGCATTTTATTTTGATGTATTTAGGTGACCCCACCTTCGACCAATCATAGCCATCGATGGTGGGTTGTCATAATCCTCCTTTTATTATAAATAGATGGTTTGTGGGCTGGTTGAAGGCATTGCAGAATTTGGAGAAAGAAATCCTGGATTCCAGCGATCAAGTCACGGTGTCGACTTCGTGGAACTCTAGGTGACGACTCCTAGGTGCCTATCTTCCTCCCCAAGGTATCTCCTAACCCTAGCCCTCTTTTTCCCCCCTCCCAACTCCCTCCCGCAGCCCCCCCTACAACCCCCAAATCATTCATCTTCTTGTTGTCGAGAGAAATCAGGCCTTCACTATTCATTTATGCAATTCACTGTTCTATTTATTCTATAGTTTCAACAATGAACCTATACCACCGCCTCCAGGGCCCCCTCCCAGCAGCCGTCGCTCCTCATCCCTCTACAACCCACCTCCGGCCATCCTCCACCCTCCAAAGCCACCCCCCCTCCCTCTTACAACCACAGCAGCCACCGCCCCTATCCAGCAATCTCAAGCTACCAATAACCCTCTCCACCCCTCTAAAGCAGCTCCAACCCCTTGGAGCTTCTCCTCACAGCCGCCCTTCTTATTCTAACCTCCCCTCCTTGCAGCCAACTTCACCCACCTCGTGGAGCCACCTTCAACAACCCTCCTACTGGTTTTGTCCAGAGCTGGACAAACCAGTCCCCGATTCGCCAATTCCCTCGCCCGTTCATCATTTCCTAGCCCAAATTCGTTCTCAAAACAACGGATCTACCCGCCCTTGCCCGGATCCATACACATGCGGCCGAATCTATCCATTCCCGACCTGATTCCACCATCCATCGCCGAGAACAGCCACC
The DNA here is from genome assembly GCA_039513925.1 of Platanthera zijinensis. Lineage (NCBI taxonomy): Eukaryota > Viridiplantae > Streptophyta > Magnoliopsida > Asparagales > Orchidaceae > Platanthera > Platanthera zijinensis. The sequence continues at coordinate 171,673,763 of CM077091.1, forward strand.
TACGTTATTTCCATGCCGCCAGTTCTGCATTCGGTCGCCGTCCTACGTATTTGGCTCCAGAATCTTCAGTGTCTTCGTCATTCCACTACTTTGTGAGTGTTCGTTGTACTGGATTGTTATTTTCAGCATATTTATTGGATTGATTACTATATTAGTTTAAATATTTTGTATTGTGGTGGTCTGTTAGATAATTATCGTGATTTGCAAGATTATTCGCTGCGTGCTCTTGCTTTGGCCCTCCACGCGGAGAAAGGCCTAAGCTTGCTTTGCCCCAGTAAATTATCTTTGCCTTGCTTTGAATATTCTGCGTGGGATGATGTTGTTTATTATCAAATTGTGATCTAACGATCGGACTTTTACATAACATGTAGGGTTAGGTCACCATTTATCCGCCGCCTATAAATTCGCACTGCGTCACAAACTCTTTGACTTTTCAACTTTAGTAGTGATAACCACTAGTCATGCACCTGTTTGACTCAAAGAGGAAGTTGTTACTTATCACATTCAACCCAGAAAACTGTTGGTTGATACTCTCACTAAAGTTTTATTGTTATTATGCACACGCGTCGACCACAGCTATAACTTAAAGTGCTTTATTTTGTTATTTATGTACTTTTCCTTATGAAGGACATTCTGGTAGTTTGCAAGTGGGTCTATATAAAGAAAGGACTAGTGTATCTTATGGTTATATTGCATTTTCTTAGGATTTTGGGCTCTCATTTGAGAGATGAATTCTTTTAAAGATCTAATCTCCTAGGGCTTGACTGAAGCTTGTCTCTCAGTTTGTATGTTATCATTTTAATGCAATTTTATGCTTTAGGTTTTCCTTTTCTCGATTCACGCTCGTATAAATTATTTCTTCATAACATTGATCCGACCTGCTGTCCCTCCCACTACAACAATTGGTTGTTGTCCCAAACCTATCGTTTGGGGGCTATCCTTCACTAGATCGATTTCACGATCAACCCCTTCTCGCCAGTGACGAACCTCGTTCTCCCGTCCAAAATTACACAACCTTGAGTTAAGCCGATTCTAATCCCCAGCTTCGAAGCTACTTACTAGACTTACCACCGACATTGCGATTACAGACCATAATCATGTGCTATTCTGACTTCCCGTTATGCGCCAGCCATGCTGAAACCCTTCTACCCTGCCTCGTCCAGAATAAAAAGACACATATACCAATTAGATTGACACTCCCCAACAACTTTTTCTCGCACCAGTCGTGACTTGGTGTGACATGTCCCACCTCATCCCGTGACTTTCTTACCGCAGTTTACCAGCACCGCCCCTACACCGCTAATCTTTTTTCCTTTCACAACGATTCCTAGATTTCTCCACCGTTCCATCCCTCTGTAGCACCTCCGTCTTTTTTTTGTTATGCCCAAGATGCGCAAAATGATGAACAACCTTGTCGATGCCCTAGATCACACATTCTCCACCATCAACACTTGCCTCGATGCAGAAGACAAGCAATTCACATCGATTTTGGCAGTGCTCTGCATCATGTAGCTGAACCAACTATTGATGGACAATGCCACCTCCGCTCTAAGATCCTCAAGCTAGGCATTTTCCGCAAATGCCATGACAACCAGAGTGCCTCCAATGCACCACTGCATAGACATCTCGACGTTCAACGATACCGACCCACTGTGCTGGATTGCATGAGCTAAGCAGTAATTTGATATTCACCATACAATAGAGGCACTGAAGTTCTCCACCAACCTCATTGGCCAGGGTCCTCTTGCTTTGCCAACCCTCCCCGAGTCTCACTTGGGCCACTCTTACGGAGACCTTTATAGAATATTACGATCATCGTTACTCCGGCAATGCGATTGAACACTTGTGCGGGGTCCTCCAGATATACTTCGTTTACTACTACGTGAGCGAGTTCATCGAACTTGTCACACACATGCTAAGTATTCTCCCCGACCTTTACTTGTGTTGCTTTATGCATGACCTACAATCTCATATCCGTGCTTGCCTTTGCACCCTTCATCTATCCAACATTAACCATGACCGGTACCTCTCTCTACTTGTGGAAGCCGCCTATGGAACATCAATAAACCTCCACCTTAATCACCAAATCAATTTCATTCATTTGAGGATTAAGCTTGAATTTGATGATATCTACTATTTAACTTTAGGGGGTGGCAGAGTTTATTTCTCCAATGCTGGGAGAAGAAAGACAATTGCTTAACTAACAAAGTTTTCTGTACAAATGATCATCATATTCATAAGAAAAGCATCATCATAAATCTAATTATCAAATATTGGATCTATAGGAGTATGAGATGTATATGTGATGTGAGAGAGCATTACACTTGCTACGAGAAATCTTTCAACAACAAGAGACTACCACCGCATCACATAGAAGTATCAGATCCATTGATATTTTGTGTGGTGATGCTATAGTTGTCTTGAGGTCCATGATAAAATGAATGTCATATTTGTGGTAGCAAAATTGGAAGAGTTAGATATTATAGAAGATCTACAAGCTCAACAAGGCGAGGCTTTGCGATGGAAGAAAGCCCTGCTTTGTGGAGAAGGATTTGGTATGCCAAAGTAAATATACTATGCTTTGTTAAGGAAGTAGCCTTTACTCATTATTGAAGGAAGAAGTATTTGCTTTGCTGTAGGATGTAGATGCTTCTTTGTTGAAGAAAGTGAGGACCGGGACAAAGGAAACATTTCTCTGCTTAAGTAATAACATAGTGTGACAAAAATAATAGGAACTCTGTTACGGACATTCACGACGAGGTGCGTCCATGACGGGTCTTCAAGCGGTGGGGACCGCATGCGGCGGTGACGGTAGGCGCCGCTCGGACCATTGAGGATGAACCGCCTATGGCGAGCGTGTAGGACAATTAATATTCAATTTATGTTTTGTTTTATGTTTATGTTATTTTGTAATTTTTGTTATTGGCATCCCTCCTCTTCCTCTATAAGAGGAGCTGGTTTGAACTTGTGATGTTTTATCCTTGATGTGTTATGTAAAGGGCTGCTCCCTTGTTTCCTCTCAAACCCTAATTTTCCTTCTTCTCTCCCTCTTGCCGCCAGCTCTTCCCCTAGTCCGGATTTCTTCTCGTACTATAATATTTGGTCCGACCTGCTGTTCCGCCCGCTACTGAAGCCGCTGGTGTCCCGCCCTACCTCCACTTCGTTGCCGCAGTCGGTGTTGCTGTTCACGTACGTGACATGACACGCGAGGCTGCGTCGCGATTCCGTGCGCTAGCTTCGTCGTTCGCTTCGGTGTCGTCGTCCGTTCCCGCGACAGGAAGCGCGAGGCTCCGCCGATCGCCCAGGCAGCGAATCCACCAATCCGCCCTCGCCCAGGCCGCCGATCCGCCTGCTCCGCTTCTGTGACAACCGCCCCTGCGTCTTCTTCGTGCCCCTCTCTTCCATGGCTCCTACGACCACTCGCGCCCACTCCGTTGCCGAGGGACACGACGACACCGTCCATCGTCGCCTCGACAGCCATGACGCTCAGTTCGCCTCCATCTAAGCCACACTGCAGGCCATCCTTGCGCGTCTTGACGCCAGCCCTGCCTTGCCCGCATTCGCATCCACAGGAGGCTGCACCTCCTCGGCCGACGGAGGCTCTCTGCTAGACACTCCTCCCCTGCCCGCCACCGCCTTCCTCTATCGGGTCACTCGACCCTCGCCCTTGACGTTCTACATTTTTCCGGCATCGACCCCATGGGGTGGATCGCCAAGGCAAAACAATACATCAACTTCCACCTCACACCCGAGGCGGACAAGGTTGGCACTGTCGTGGTCGGTCTTGACGGATCCACTCTCCATTGGGCGCGATGGGTACGCCAATCCCAACCCCACATTTCCTGGGGGGGGGGGGAACTAAAATATGAAATGGTCCAACGGTATGAGCCCTGCTACGCCGGTTCCGCCGTCGAGTGCCTTTGTAGCATCCTCCAGTCGGTCGGTCTAAATGCCTACATCGACGAGTTCGTCGCCCTGGTGACACATGTACAATCCCGTATTCACGGAGTGGGGGTCCCCCGGCAGGCGCAAAACTTGCTGTGCAGTTTTAAGCTTTTATGAGGGTTTTCCACTCTTGGAGGCCAATTTAGTGTGAATCTGTGTTTTATACTAGTAGGGGGATAAAATATTTTTCTCCCCCTGGCCCCCTCGGGGGGTCACCCAGTCTCGAGCTCGCTCAGCTCGTCCCAGGTCGCTGAGCTCGCCACCTAGCCGCTCTCTCCCAGGTCGCCGAGCTCGCCAGGCCGTCAGCTCGCGCTCTCCCCTGGCCGCCGTATCGCCTAGTCGCCGCACTCGCCTTGCCGCGCACTCGCCCAGGCCGCCGCCGTCTCGCCTAGCCGCTCCCCCAGGCCGCCGTCTCGCCTAGTCGCCGCACTCGCCTTGCCGCGCACTCGCCCAGGCCGCCGTCGTCTCGCATAGCCGCTCCCCCAGGCCGCCAGCTCGCCCAGGCCGCAGTCTCGCCTAGTCGCCGCACTCTCCTTGCCGCGCACTCCCCCAGGCCGCCGCCGTCTCGCCTAGCCGCTCCCCCAGACCGCCGTCTCGCCCAGGCCGCCAGCTCGCCCAGGCCGCCAGCTCGCCCAGGCCGCCGTCTCGCCTAGTCGCCGCACTCGCTTTGCCGCGCACTCGCCCAGGCCGCCGCCGTCTCGCTTAGCCGCTCCCCAGACCGCCGTCTCGCCCAGGCCGCCGCCGTCTCGCCTAACCGCCTACTCGCCCGGACTCAGCTCGCCTTGTCCCCTGCTCGCCCGGCTTGAGGGGCTGCCCCTGGTGGGCTCATTTAGCTGTTTAGAACAACGGGATTTAGCTATTGGCAGACCAATTTAGGGGCATTTCAGTAATTTTAGAGGAGCGGAGGTTTGTTATTTGCAGGACATTCCCAGAAAACTATAAATAGACCCTTGAGGGTGCCTTGGAGAGAATTGCTTCTTAGCCACTTAAATCCCTCTGCTTTCTTCCTCCAAGGCACCTAGCTCAAGCATTGGCTAGGGAGGGGGAGACCTTGAAGGTCTTCCGGGTGTGAGGTGAGACCTCCGCGATAGAGCCGAGGGTCTGTTCCTAGCTTCTTGAGGCTTTGGCCTGTGACGTTTTCCTGAGTGTAGTAGGTGTGAGGTCACCCCTTTTTTGGGACCCCAAACTCCACGGGAGACCAAGTTTTTGGTTTCAATATTTTGGTGCGGTGAGCGTGGACAGTGACCAACACAGAAGATCTCGGGAGTGTCATGGCTGGAGATCAGGGAGGTAGCGATGATCTCGGCGAGCTCCCCAACCCATCACCCTTCGTAGGAAAAGAGGAGTTCATGGCTTCCATCCAAGACATCATGGAGATGCTGCGAGGTATCACCCCTCGGGCTGACAGCTCAACTCCCACCCCCCAGGGACTGACGCCTAGGGGTCTCGGCGAGGTGGTCCCGAGTGATCTCGGCGAGGTGGCTCTGAGTGGTCTCGGCGAGCTGCCTCCTAGGGACCTAGACGAGATGACCCCCGCAGGGGGAGAAGGAAGTGCACCAAGGAGAAGGCCTGGGAAAGAAAGAATGAGAGAGGGGGTCGAGTGAGACCTCCCCGGCCGGGAGCTGTTCCCCAGCCCGGCGAGTGCTCGCCTCCTAGGCGACCAGGTCGCGCGAGTAGATCTCGCGAGACCACCAGTGAGGGGGTCACCCTTCAGCGAGCTAATCATCTCGGCTTCCGTTCCCGTGGGGTTCAGAGAGCCTGACATGACCTACTATACCGGGAAGGATGACCCCGTCCAGCACCTGCAGTGGTTCGAGGATGCCGTCTCCATTAGGCCGATGATGGATGCCTTCAAGTGCCGCCTTTTCGCGATCACGTTGAAGGACAAGGCACGAGACTGGTTTCATCAAATCTCAACGAGATCCATTTACGGGTTCAAGGACTTGAGCCGGAGCTTTCAGCTTCGCTTCTCCACCTCCAAGAAGAGGAAGAATAATCCTGAGTCCATCTTCCTGATAAGACAAAGGGCCGATGAGTCGCTGACCCATTACGTTGACAGGTTCCAAGAGGAGATCCTGGACATCCAGGAGATGCCGGGGTATGCCCTCCAGATGACGTTCACGGTGGGGTTGCGCGAGGGGTTCTTCAAGATGAGCTTGACCTGAAAGACCCCTCTTTCCTTCGAGGAGCTGATGAAAAGGGTGACAGAGGAGATAACCATGGAGACGGCCAACCCAGCATTTGTTAAGAAGTTGGCAAAACTAACAGAGACAGAGCCGAAGGAGCAAGGCGGCTCGAGGCATCAGGAGGGAAGATAGAGAGAGGAGCAGAGAGCTCAGGGGTTCCAGGGACAGGAAGGCCCAAAACCAGGTTGGAGGCAGCAGGGAGGACCTGCCCAAGGTCCAGGAAGGGTTCTCATCCAAGGTGGGGGGAACTTTCACGGGGGCCAAGGGAGGTTCAACTTCCATAGGCAAGCCCCAAGACAGCTCCTACCCCCACCACAGTAAGCCTTGACAATAGACGGAGGAGGAAGAGGCAACGAGAGAGACCGCCGAGCCCGCCGAAGGAGGGGAGGATGAGCATTGCCGTACTGTGACTTCCACTAATTGGAGGGTCACGCCACGGCTACCTGCCCCGAGTTCCTGGAAGTGAGGGGGGCGAGAGGCCCTGCCCAGCAGCAGCCACCGTTGCAGGTTGAAGAGGTTCCTCCCAGAATGGGGGGGGATGACATATGTGAGGACCAGGTCGATGTAGGACCCCGAGGTGGTATAACAGTGATCCACGGTGGAGTGGGGATCGAAGCCACTCGAAAGGCAAACCTCCATGTGATGTACCGACGGAGCGTCGATTCGACATCCCAGACCTCGCCCCAGGAGGAGAAGATCACCTTCTCGGTGAAGGACATGCCAGATCATGAAGATCCGTTCTGCGATGCGCTGGTCATCCAGACGGCCATCGAGGGCTACACCGTCTCCCGAATCTTGGTTGACAACGAGAGCTCCGTCAACATCGTTTTCAAGAAGGCGTTTGACGAGATGAAGGTAGAACCGAAGAGGGTGTTGGCCTCGGACGGATCCCTGTTCGGATTTTCAGGGGAGAGGAAGGAGGTAGAAAGTGGAGTAGTACTTCAAGTAAAATTGGGAGGGACTTCAAGGAACTGCCGGTTCGTCATTGTTGACGCTCCAAGTAGCTACAACGTCATCTTCGGAATGCCTCTCATCAGCGCCTTCCGTTGTGTGCCGTCATCTTTCCACCAATATCTCAAGTTCAACTCAGGAGGGATCCAAGTCAGGATCAAGGGAGACCCCAGGATGGCAAGGCAGTGCTACGTCACGACTGTCAACACCATCTCTTGGTTGGCCAAGGCAGAGGGGATGAAGAAGATCATGGAGAGCTTGAGCAGGATGGAAATGTCCGAGGGGAAGGAGTTGGATAATGACCGTCATGCCCAGGCCCCCTGAAGAAGCCTCGCCTCGGCGGAGTCCTGTATTTTTCTTATGTTGTAGTGAGCTCAGCCCCCGACCAGCTGAGTCGGGGGGGGGGGGCGGTCATGTAACCCATCTTTTTCCCCCATTTGAGGATGTTGGAATTGATAAAGCTTAGGTGACACGCCCAGTTCCCAACCCCCGAGAGAATCTCCTCATTCCAGGCTCCCACCAGCTGGATGGGTCGAATGTACCTCGGGGGGAGGCTATGTTCTCTTTGCTCCGAGACGGTCCCGCTGTCCAGACTCTCACTAGCCGGCAGGGCCGGAGTACCTCTCGTGGACGCCAGGTTCTCTTTGCTCCGAGACGGTCCCACTGTCCAGGCTCTCACTAGCTGGCAGGGCCGGAGTACCTCTCGTGGACTCTAGGTTCTCTTTGCTCCGAGACGGTCCCGCTGTCCAGGTTCTCACTAGCTGGCAGAGCCGGAGTGCCTCTCGTGGACGCCAGGTTCTCTTTGCTCCGAGACGGTCCCGCTGTCCAAGCTCTCACTAGCTGGTAGGGCCGGAGTACCTCTCTGGATGCCATGTTCTCTTTGCTCCGAGATGGTCCCGCTGTCCAGACTCTCACTAGCTGGCAGGGCCGGAGTACCTCTCGTGGACGCCATGTTCTCTTTGCTCCGAGACGGTCCCGCTGTCCAGGCTCTCACTAGCTGGCAGGGCCGGAGTACCTCTCGTGGACGTCATGTTCTCTTTGCTCCGAGACGGTCCCGTTGTCCAGGCTCTCACTAGCTGGCAGGTCCGGAGTACCTCACGTAGACGCCATGTTTTCTTTGCTCCGAGACGGTCCCGCTGTTCAGGCTCTCACTAGCTGGCAAGACCAGAGTACCTCTCATGGACGCCATGTTCTCTTTGCTCCGAGACAGTCCCGCTGTCCATGCTCTCACTAGCTGGCAGGGCCGGAGTACCTCTCGTGGACGCCATGTTCTCTTTGCTCCGAGACGGTCCCGCTGTCCAGGCTCTCACTAACTGGCAGGGCCGGAGTACCTCTCGGGGACGCCATGTTCTCTTTGCTCCGAGACGGTCCCGCTGTCCAGGCTCTCACTAGAAAGCAGGGCCGGAGTACCTCTCGTGGACGACATGTTCTCTTTGCTCCGAGACGGTCTCGCTGTCCAGACTCTCACTAGCTGGCAGGGCCGGAGTACCTCTCGTGGACGCCATGTTCTCTTTGCTCCGAGACGGTCCCGCTGTCCAGGCTCTCACTAGCTGGCAGGGCCGGAGTACCTCTCGTGGACGTCATGTTCTCTTTGCTCCGAGACGGTCCCGCTGTCCAGGCTCTCACTAGCTGGCAGGGCCAGAGTACCTCTCGTGGACGTCATGTTCTCTTTGCTCCGAGACAATCCCGCTGTCCAGACTCTCACTAGCTGGCAGGGTCGAAGTACCTCTCGTGGACGCCATGTTCTCTTTGCTCCGAGACGGTCCCGATGTCCAGGCTCTCACTAGCTGGCAGGGCCGGAGTACCTCTCGTGGACGCCATGTTCTCTTTGCTCCGAGACGGTCCCGCTGTCCAGGATCTCACTAGCTGGCAGAGTCGGAGTTCCCCTCGTTGACGTCGTGTTCTCTTTGCTCCGAGACGGTTCCGCCGTCCAGGCTCTCATTAGCTGGCAGGGCCGATTGACCTCTCGTGGAGGCCAAGTTCTTTTTGCCCCGAAGCCGTCTCGTCACCCAGGCTCTCATTAGCTGACATGACAGGTTGACCCCTCGGGGAGGCCAAGTGTTTTTTACCCCGAGGCCGTCTCGTCACCCAGGCTCCCATTAGCTGGCATGACAGGTTGAACCCTTGGGGAGGCCAAGTGTTTTTTACCCCGAGGCCGTCTCGTCACCCAGACTCTCATTAGCTGGCATGACGGGTTGACCCCTCAGGGAGGCCAAGTGTTTCTCACCTCGGGGAGGCCAAGTGTTTCTCATCTCGGGGAGGATCTCGCCACCCAGACTCTCATTAGCTGACAAGGCAGGTTGACCCCCCGTGAAGGTTGTATGAACTCGACTCAAGGAGGCTGTATCTTTTCGACTGCGCAAGAGAATTACGCTCAGCGAATACGTTGGGTTGGATATTTTTTCCGAGCTTGTGCCAACTTCGAAAAGAGCGGGGATTGTGCACAACCTCATATTCGCGGAGTGGGGGTACCCCGACAGGCGCAAGGCTTGTTGTGCAGTTTTAAGCTTTTTGAGGGTTTTGCACTATTGGAGGCCAATTTAGTGTGAATTTGTGTTTTATACTAGTAGGAGGATAAAATATTTTTCTCCCTCCGGCCCCCTCAGGGGATCACCTAGCCTCGAGCTCGCCCAACTCGTCCCATGTCGCTGAGCTCGCCATCTAGCCGCTCTCGCCCCAGGTCGCCGAGCTCGTCAGGCCGCCAGCTCACTCTTGCCCTAGGCCGCCAGCTCGCCCAGGCCGCCGTCTCTCCTAGTCGCCGCACTCGCCTTGCCGCGCACTCGCCCAGGCCGCCGCCGTCTCGCCTAGCCGCTCCCCCAAGCCGCCATCTCGCCCAGGCCGCCAGCTCGCCCAGGCCGCCGTCTCGTCTAGTCGCCGCACTCGCCTTGCCGCGCATTCGCCCAGGCCGCTGTCGTCTCGCCTAGCCGCTCCCCCAGACCGCCGTCTCGCCCAGGCCGCCAGCTCGCCCAGGCCGCCAACTCGCCCAGGCCGCCGTCTCGCCTAGTCGCCACACTCGCCTTGCCGCGCACTCGCCCAGGCCGCCTCCGTCTCGCCTAGCCTCTCCCCCAGGCCGCCGTCTCGCCCAGGCCGCCGTCTCGCCCAGGCCGCCGTCTCGCCCAGGCCGCCAGCTCGCCCAGGCCGCCGTCTTGCCTAGTCGCTGCACTCGCCTTGCCGCGCACTCCCCCAGGCCGCCGCCGTCTCGCCTAGTCGCTCCCCAGGCCGCCGTCTCGCCCAGGCCGCCGCCGTCTCGCCTTGCCGCCTACTCGCCCGGACTCAGCTCGCCCTGTCTCCTGCTCGCCCGGCTTGTGGGCCTGCCCCTGGTGGACTGCATTTAGCTGTTTAAAACAGCGGGATTTGGCTATTGGCAGACCAATTTGGGGGCATTTCAGTAATTTTAGAGGAGCGGGGGTTTGTTATTTGCAGGTCATTCCCAAAAAACTATAAATAGACCATTGAGGGTGTCTTGGAGAGGATTGCTTCTTAGCCACTTAAATCTCTTTGTTTTCTTCCTCCAAGGCACCTAGCTCAAGCATTTGCTAGGGAGGGGGAGACCTTGAAGGTCTTCCGGGTGTGAGGTGAGACCTCCGCGCTAGAGCCGAGGGTCTGTTCCTAGCTTCTTGAGGCTTTGGCCTGTGACGTTCTCCTGAGTGTAGTAGGTGTGAGGTCACCCCTTTCTTGGGACCCCGAACTCCACGAGAGACCAAGTTTTTGGTTTCAACAACACATGTTCTCGGCCTTCCGTCGGGCCACTATTTGGGCTTTTTCTTACAAGGCCTCCTCCCCTAAATCCATTTTCGCTTACGCACCCATCATCCACGAAGGGTCTCCGAAGCGCTCGATCTAGCGCATGACGTGGAGGGCGACCTCTTTGCTCGCCCGTGGTCCGCCACTGAGGCCCTTCTCCTCGGCCACCACCACCGCGGGACTTCGGTCCACGACCACCTCTCACGGGCGGGCCCCGCCCGGGGCGCACCCCGACAACGCACCGCCTTTCTAACGGAGACTACAACAAGCTCAAAAAAATGGGCTCTTCTTCAGGTGACGACAACCTTATTCTCCCAATCACGAGTACACCGTGAAAGTGTTTCATGCAATCATCGGGGACCTTGGGTCGGAAATCACATTGAAGGACTTTGAGGTGCTTGAGATCTTCGAAGAGCCGCAACCCCCATAGATCGACGGAGCCACCTTCACCGCTTGGATCTTCCATGCTTTTCGGTGGGCGACCTCATCGGGCCGCGGGCGATGAAGTTGGTCGGCCTCGTCCAGGGGCAACCAGTTCTCATTATGATTGACAACGACGACGACCACAATTTCATTTCTCATCATTTGGTACGACAACTCTCTATTCTATGTACACCATTGTCAGGCTTCACTGTCTGTTTGGGAGATGGCCGCCGCCGTCTGACCGCGGGCTCGTGCACCGTCGTGTAGTTTACCTTGGGACCTTGGTCAGTTACAACAGATTTCTCCGTATTCGAGTTGGACGGCGCCGACATCATCCTTGGCGTGGTATGACTAGCGACACAGGGCGACGTTCGGGTCAACTGGGCCAAGATGTCTATGCAGTTCCTTAGGGAGAGGTCACCCTGCCACCTCGTTGGTGACTCCGCTCTTCTACGCACACTAGTTTCCTTTTGTGCCATCCAACGCACTACCGATGTGGCATTCTCTGCGTGGCTTTGACAGCTACTGGTCGAGCCGACGGCTTCTTCAGTGCTCCATCCCGACCTTTGTTGTCTCCGCGAGGAGTTCTCCGACGTGTTTACGACCCCCACAGGCTTGCCTCCGATGCGGGCAACTGACCATGCTATTCCGCTGCAGCCCCACACTTTAGTCGTGTCAGTCTAACCTTACTGTTATGGGCATGTTCAGAAGGATGAGATCGAACGCTTTGTGCGGGAGGTGCTCATGGGCGGCCTCATCCGCCCTAGTGCGTGCCCGTTCTCCAGCCCGGTTCTCCTCGTGCGCAAGAAGGATGAGAGTTGACGCTTCTGTGTCGATTACAGGGAGTTGAACAAGGACACGGTCCCAGACAAATATCCCATTCCAGTCATCCAAGAGCTGTTGGACGAGCAAAAAAGCGGTCAAGAACTAATCGCAGAAATTCAGTCTCAGGTAACTTTATTGGTAGAACACTAGGAGGGTCCTGACATGTATTATAATCCTACCGATGGTGACCTCTATAGGGTTCCCGAGGGCTGTCTAGACGGTAGTCCCTAACATAATCAGATTGTGCTCATGGGTGCGTATGTGCCCTGTAAAAGTGCAGTGGAGGTCGTTCATATCCAAACCCAGGTTCCTCTCCTAGAGGAGATGTGTAGCTGCGATGACCTGAACGATGTTCAATTCTATCATCATGGAGTCGCGGAGAGCTGTAATGATGAAGACGTGAGGACCTCTCGTCGTGGTGATCGCCTCTACCATAATGGAATTGTGTCGAGGGGTTGACACGATCTCTAACAGTGGTGTGCGGGGAACGATGATAATCATAATGATAACATGAAGGTTTTTCTAAAGGGGCTTTATGAGGTCGGGTATAGGTAGACTCAAGATACTCAGATAGATGAGACGAACGACGACGATAACTAGACATAAATGAACCCAAAGACTATTTAAAACCTACCACTACGAAGCATGCAAATGGCCTAACCCGACCCTCTGATACCAAAATGATGTGGGGGCAGGGTGATACGCTAATATGAACCTAAATGCAATGTAATCGTCGATAATTCGACAAATAAATTTGAGCAATGAAAATTCTAACTCCATGCAAATATTTGAAATTAAAAACATTTAATTAGTTTCGGAGGGGGAAAAAGAAGGCTATGCATGGGTAGTACCTTGGGTGAGAGTTTGAGCTCCTAGGAGTCATCACCTAGGGTTCCACGACGTTGACACCGGGGAGTGATCGCTGGAATCCGGGAATAGAAGTCTCCAAATTCTGCAATGTCTTAGTTTAGGCTCTTAGACCAATATTTATAATAAAACAAGACACTAGGGCAGCACTATCAACGACTATGATTGGCCGGTGGGAGAGGCCACTAAAATACATGAAAATAAATCAATAAAAAATAAACTAATATTTGATCTCGACCCGCGACGCGGATTCGGACACATCTGCGGAGTCCGATCGCCGATCCGGGCACGCCATATATGGTAAGTCGTCAAATCAGCCCCGAACGGGCCCAAAACTCGTGCTCGTCTCTGCTCCTCATCACTAGCTCTTAGGTTAACTGCTAATTTCTAATGTTAAATGGCTCGATTAAGAAACTTGGTTTTGGGAATTGCTCTTGTGATATTAGTTTTTTGTATAAAAACGTCAAAGAATCTCATTGTTGGAGATTCCACTGAAATTTTAGCCATCTTTTTCACCCATTTTACAGCATCGCAAAAACTGTTCGTTCTATTCAAGATTCAGTATATTCTTGTCACCATTTATGGGTTCTGATTTCTTTGTTGGCCTAGGGAAGCTAGTTTTCTCAATATTTAATTACCTAATCTATGTTTATTTTGCAGAGATATCAAATGTGCCAATATATTGGTTCATGCAAATGGATCTGTCAAACTTGCAGATTTTGGATTAGCAAAGGAGGTATATTTTCTGTTTTTTTATAAGAATCCCGTTTTTCTATTATAACTTTAATATCTTATACTGCTGTTTCCAATTTCAGATTTCAAAATTCAGTGATCTAAAATCTTGCAAAGGAAGTGTGTACTGGATGGCCCCAGAGGTTACTTTTATCTCTGTTACGATTAATTCTAATTAGGCTATATAATGTGCGACATAAATCTGTACTGGATGGCCCCGGAGGTTATATTTATCTCTGTTACGGTTAATTCTAATTAGGCTATATAATGTACAGCATAAATTTGTTATCACTTGAACTTTAAGGACTTATGTTTATGCTCCATATGATGATTTTTCTAATTAAAGATTGCAGAACAAGTTTTATGCCTTTAAATTCAACATCATAGTTTGATGACTACAGGTTTGAATAAAACCACAATATATGTGATTTCATTATTTCACCATAGTGCTACAACTTATACCTATGTATAGGCATAATACAAAGGAACATTAGGTTGAAATAAGATAAATATTGGACATATTAAAGATTAATTATATTGGACTCTTTCTATAAAGTTGGGAAAATACATCGATCATTATTAACTTAGATATGCCTAGTGGAACTAACATAGCTCCGCTCTTTGGTGAAAATATTTGCCAATTGATCTTTGGAGTGATGAAATGGGTGCAAACATTTTTTGTCGACGTGATCTCTACTAATTTGTCTACTTCTCCATGTTTGGTCTTATTATCACAGTATAAGAGAATGCGTTTTTCTTCCAGGAGTCCAAGATCATGTAAAATAAATCTTAAACATAGTCCATATAAACCTTGTAACAGCCCAATATTTTTCTAGTGCACTATATGTGTCCTTAACGTTTTAATTTGCACTTCACTGCATCTCTAAGTTACCATCAACAAAACCAAAAGTGAACGTCCTATCATCTTAGTTGTCATCCTCGTTATATTAGCGAAAAGCTCAATCTTCAAATTATCATTTAAAAAAATGAATTTCACGTTTAGGAGCCTTCTTATGATACCTTAGGGGGGCAACTTGCCCCACATCATTGCATTTTTTTTTACTTTTTATTCACATATTTTTTTTCAATAAGTGCATGTTAATTACACCCATGTATCTTTTATCATATATCTCACTCACTCATGCACACACAACTTATTGAAGTGGCCAACCAATAAACTTATGAATGCAAATATCAGTCAAATTAGGACTAGCGATCATTTTGGTAAGCAAACTAAATTAAATTTAAAATTAAGTAATTTATTATATTTAAAAGAAATAATAATTTTGATATTAAATTTTAATCTATAAAGTTTATTTTCAAAATTATTAGGAGAATCCTTATAGTGTTGGTTAGGCCCTCAGCTTGATTTGCCATCTTCATTAAGATTTTCGTTAAAGATCAATTTTAAGTAAATACCTTTTACATTCTCTAAGTTACAGCCTTTATAATCATTCTCTGCTCCTGAAATGTTAGGCCAGGTATAATCGAAAGCACAAAAACGTTTTCCCCTGTTCTTTTGACAATCCAACTTGTTTACTTACTGATGTTTCTCCCCTTAGTCACTCGACTGGTGCATTCCAGAGCATGTCGACGTCCTCCCCAGCCTCGATGATACGGCTAGAGTCCTTCCCTAGAACCGAAGACCCTTCCCGCTTTGTCTTCTAACGGAACAATTATTGCCACCAAAGATTCTGACACCGCCAACCTCTATAAGATTTGCAATCTCCTCCCTAGGAGTGTGCATAAAAACCAAATCCGGCCTAACCAAACCGAAAAATCCGAACCGAACCTTAATTACTAGATTAACTTTTTATGGCCTGCATAAAATTTTAACCTAGGTACACTTGCAATTTAAATTGAGTTATGGTTTGTGTATAACCCGTAATTCATCGAGATCAGAAGTACCCAAGAAAACAGCTATTCGCAGACCATTGGGCGAGCAGAGGCGAGCTTGAGCGAGCAGAGACGAGCTTGGGCGAGCAGAGGCGAGCAGAGACGAGCTGCTGCGAGCAGCGACGAGTTTGGGCGAGTACCTCGCGAGTATGGGCGAGTAGCCCTAGATACACGCTAGCAGAGGCTGAATACTCGCCTATATCCCCCCCCAGGATTTCTCTATAAATAGACCTTTAGGGGTACTAGAAATGTACTTTTGGAAGACCCCGAGGTCCCATAAGTGGATACTCACCAAGTCCATACCTGCCTAGTACCTCGCCCAGTCTTTTGGTTGCGGAGGGGAAGTTTCTCCCAAACTTTAGGGTACGTGGTGGGACCTCCTTGCTGGAGAACTTGGGGTGTACTTATAGATAGTTTCCTCTCTCTCCCGCTAGCCATTTGAATTGTGACGTCGGACTATAGAATCTGTAACCTTAGGCCGTCTTGATCCGAATTTTGGAGTTGAGATTTTCCCGGCTTCAACAGTTTATATCTTTAGTTTCGTTTTCCCCGACATGAATTTGGAGATGGTGATGGAAGATCTAGAGTGATTTATTACTAAGCCAGTATCTCTTTCAATCATCTCCAACTTCTGCATTAACCTTTCGATGGAAGAAATCATGCCGTTACAAAAGATGATCATATCATCTACGTAGCATAGTTGTGAAATCATGTTACCTGAGTTACAGTAGGTTAATCGGGGGTGTTCATGGAATAGCTTAGTTAGATGTAGTGAGCTGTACTGCACAGCGATAACGAAAAGTGAGGATTAGACCGCGTGTAGAGGGAAAGAATCCACAAGCATTTCCATTGACTAGAACTGAAAACCGAGTGTTATTGATGCTTCTAGAGAGAAGATCAACTGTGTGAAGACAATCCTAGGCTAGATAATATTTTATAAAGTGTCGCCCATTGGATTTTATCAAACGCCTTGGTAAGGTCTAATTTGATGATTGCGTTGTGGCCTATTGTGTCAAGGTTTATGTCTTGCATTAGTTCCGGAGCTAATAATATATTGTCGGCAATATCTCTATCCTTTGTAAAGCCTTTTTGATTGGGGGAGAGTTTTAGGTAATAGTATAGCTGGGCTTTTGGAAATGATTTTGGTTACTATTTTATTAATCAACGTGCATAGACTAATAGGGAGGTAATCGAGCCAGGTGGTGGGGTTAGGGATTTTAGGAATGAGTGTGATCATCGTTGATGCGAGATATCTATGAATTTTGCTTCTTCTAGTGATATCTTTGATTGCTTCACATTGGTCATGTTGAATGATGCTTCAACATGATATAAAGAAGATTGCCGAAAAGCCGTCCGGGCCAACGACTGAATCAGCGTTGATATTAAGCTTGTATTCTTAATTTTTACATATGTGGGAATGACAGTGAACATTAGGTTTTCATTGTTGGTAATTATTGTAGTGAAAATCGACCAATCTGTATCCTGGGGTAGTGCGAAGTTAGAATGATTTAGCGTATTGTTAAAATATTGTACTGCATTTTGTTGAATGTCTTCAGTGAATGTTAGGCGTTTCCTTGGTCCATGATTTTATTTATATATGATTTTGCATGTTTGTTTTTAACAAACGTATGAAAATGTTGTGTTTTGGTCACCGTTCTAGATTCTTTTTTCATTTAATTTTGTGTCCAAAACTCTTCTTCCATTGCATAGGTTTGTATCAGGTTTGCCTTTGCTAGCTTGTAGTTGATGCGGTTTTGTGGGGTTTGGCGTTCAAAGTAGATATTTTTCTAGTTTGTTTGTTTCCTCTTCTATGTGTTTTAAATTTGCAAAGAGATTTCCAAAGGTGGTTTTGTTCCAATTTTTAAGGTGCGCTCTTAGCCTTTTAAATTTGATCCACAATCTAATTACTTGTGGGCAGTCAGAGTCGGGGCGTCCAATTAATTTTAACTGTGTTTACAAAGGTTTTGTGCTTGGTACATGTGACCTTTACGCAGGTACAAAATTCCTCTTCCATTGCTGGATTCCAAAAGATGTGAACCAAGCACAAGACCTTTGTAGACTCCAAAATGCAGTCCTAAATGACGGAGAAATAATTGATGATTACTAAATGATGGAGAAATAATTGATGATTACTAAATGCACACACAATACAAATTCGACAATTTAACTTGCAATAGTTGGAGAATGAGGGGGACTGTATGTGCAGGAAACCACCAGCTAGGAGGTTAATCCGACTCCTGGCTGCAATGATGGAGCTTCCTGGGCAAAATCTGGGCAGAGGGCAGAGGATTGGGAGCTGAAGAATGGAAAACCAGGTGGCTGAAATGAATTTCCAGAGGGTGACGGAAGCTGTTAGCTCTCCCGAATGGCAACTGAGTGGGTGAGAAAGGTGTTGCATGGAAGTGAATCCAGAGGCTGGATGCTGTTTGCCTGAGATGGGAGTAATTGAAGTATTGGGAGAAGGTTCAATTCAATTTCTGTACAAGAGTAGTGGAGTAAGTGGGGAGGGGAGATATGGTTGGACGTGGGTGGGGATTAGAGGGGCTGTTGGCAGTGGAGGGGAGGAAATAAAGAGTGGGGAAGTGAGAGTTGGGAGTGATTTTATGACAGTGGGCTGCAGTTTTAGCAAGTTATGAGTTTATGGTTAGTGAAGAAAGGAGGGATGGAAAGGAAATTTAGGGGAGTGGCCTAAATGTTAAGGATATGAGATAATGAGGTAGTGGGATTAGTAGGAGGTAGTTATGACGGATATGCGGTGGTGGCTGGCCGGAGGTGATCACCGAAGGCGGTTTTCGACGATCACTGGAAAATATAAAATGTATGGAATTTTGGGGAGGTGATGGTGATCCGAGGCATCATGGGTGAATCATCGTGAGAAGCCCCAAACGTGAGCTGAGCCTCTAATATGAAGTACTTTGAAAGAAGTTGACGTAGGTGGCTGGAAATATATTCCGACAATCGCTGAAAAACTGAACATGGATGAAAGTGGATGGGGGAGGTGGTGGAGGGATTTTGGAGGGGAGTTTGAGGGGTGGTGATGGACTAATGGAGGTGGGGAGGAAGAGGGTTGGCCAAGGAAGGTGGAGGGGTGGCCGGCTAGGAGAGGTGGAGGGGATAAAGAGGAAATAACTTCTAAGTTCCCGCTTCGGTGCCGGGCGATCAAAAGGAGGAACCTCTTCTTCATTTAAATCTTTCCATTCCTTCAAATTGAACTCCATCATGGACTATCATTATTCTCCGATCATGACCGCCCTCAAAGTACATGAAATAAAAATTAAAAAATAAAAAAAATCTCTAATCGTCAAGCAATATAAAATGGACAACTCTGATCATCGTTTAGTCCGATGTGTGTCATGATCCTCATTAATTCCCCCCTCAAAAACATTCATCTTCGTGAATGAAGATGACAATGCTCTTATTTAAAGGCGTGGTGAATCTCTCTAGCTCTAATGGTGTCCTGAGCTCGTGGACCGTGCTCTAGGGTACAACTGTTGTGAAGGTTGGAGATGGTGTCACTGAAGCTGGTGCTGGCGATGGAACTGAAGATGGTATTGCTGAAGACGGTGCTACTGCTATAGGAGATGATACAAAAGGTGTCGTAGTCGGTGTAGTGGACGTTAATTCTGAAGATGTTACTGACGATGTACTGTTGTTGTCATCGACGTCGAGGAATGTATGGTACTGTTGTTAGAATTAGCTGAGATGATACCTGTGTTGGAGAATGTGGTACTGTTGTGGAAGAAGCCGGATGATAAATCAGTGTCAAAGTCTAAGGTTGTAGTGTAATTGATGAAGCCTGAGGTTGTATTGAGGTTCCAGGTGAAAATTGGGGATGTAATGAGGTAGTAAGCAAAGACTGAGGCTATAGTAAAGTAGTAGGCAAAAGCCGGGGTTGAGTAGTTGAAGTGGTAGGAGGCGAAGGGTACATGCAGTCTTATGGCTCGAAGAATGAAATCAAATCTTCTATGTTGAATACAAGTGAAACTCCCATATTATGCAAAATATCTAGTCCATAAGCATTTGCTCTAATTTTTTTGATAACTTTGTAAGAGCTCATTTACTTGACATTTAATTTTCGAGCAGTTCCCTTGGGCAACCTCTCAACACATGTACAGATAAACGCATGTTCTTCTTCTTTGTAGCTTTGCAATCTCCTGTGAATATCAACATAAGATTTATTAATAAATTTATTGCAAGTACTCTTACGTCGGATAGACTCATGCATGCTACACAGTGACAATGAATGATGGTTGACAGACATAACAAATCTTCTATGTAGAGGCTCTATGTGATGATCATTTAAATAATCACTCGAGGTGTCAACACAAATGACAGTGAAATCTATCCCCAGGTTATCGAGAACACTCTCACTCTCTCTCTCGATTGACTTATAGATGGTGGACAGTTACCTAAGGAGTGGTGGTTTATCTGAAGGTTCTCTTGATGGAATGTAGAAATACTCATCAAATGTGAGATAAAGACCCAGAAGACTGTGTGAGACTTTGGCATTGAGATGTCTTCCATAAAGTGAAAACTCATCTATCCAGTTTATTCATGTTCTAATGCAATTCATTTTATGCATCGGTGACAAAATACTTGTGTAAGTTAAACACCCCTTAGAGAATGATTTCTCATTTTGTATTCAACATTGAGGATTTGACTCTATATTAGTAACCCCACGAATATTTGTGTCCATTGCCTGATAGTAATCCTATGCCTCAGTCACCACCTATATCAAACATTCCTCTTCAGTTCCAGCCTCAACCCACTACCCGGCTATATACATACTCATAAATTCCTACTTAGGTGCCTATTTCTCCTCCTTCACCTTAGAGCATATACTCTTCCACCAAGCAGCTTAAAATTTTGAATATTTAGAAGCGCCTGTATTCTTATGGCATACTTTTTTCTATAAAAACTTGGGCTTAAAGAATCAATTGCTGACCTTACCATTGAAGATGAAAAATGCTCTTAGGGGTTGAGTCTCCATCATTTTCTTTTGTAAAATCTTTGGATAAGTGAATCTGACACTGTAATCTATAACCAATTGAATATGCGCTGTTTAACCTACGTAGCCATGGTGCTTATAAATTTATTTCTTTCCAGGTAGTTCGTCCTAAAAAGACATACGGGAGTGCAGCTGATATATGGAGCCTGGGCTGCACTGTACTTGAGTTGTTGACTCGGCAAGTTCCTTTTCCGAATGATGAGTGGGTGAGTGATGTGAAGTTAAAACTAATTGACCATTTTGTCTTTTCTTCATCAGTTTTTATCCTATGTTTTTGTTCAGTCAAAAGTGTGCATATCCATGTTTCATTATTCTTTCAATGATTTTAAAATTCTCATAATATGAACATTTTACAAAGAATCTAAAGGTATTCTGTGTAGTAAAAAAACTCAAGATATTAGATAAAAAAGTTTAAATACATCAAATGATCGCAGTTGTTCAACTATGATTTTTTTTTTCAAATAAGAATCTCATAAAAAAACTTCAATTGTTTTCCAGCTGATTGAGAATGACCCGAGTGGATCAGTCAACAGAGATGAGAAATTTAAAAGATGGAGGAAATGTCAACATATCTCTAACAGATGACATATAATATTATCAATATTATAATAGCAAGAGTATCAATAAAGTTCAGTAGAAATGAAGAGGAGAAATACTTGAGTGATTTATTCTTCCACATACAGGGTTTTAAATAGGATTACAACATGAATCAAAGACACCGATAGCCGGTGTGGGACTAAACACAAATACACATAAATACTCTAATAACCCGACATTGACCCGATAATTCCAACACTCCCCCTCAAGCTGAAGGGGGGACCCTTCTGCTTGGACACAACAAATAACGGCAGTGGAGGTAGATGATGCTGAACAAAACATCAGACGAGTCACCGAGGGAAATTCCAAACCGAGGACATAACCACACAGGACGCTGACCCACACACGACGCAGGACCCACACACGATGTGGACTCACTGAAAAACGGTCAACCCACATCACCTACACACACACCATGCGAACGAGAATGAAAGATGTTGAGCAAGTCATCAAACGAGTGATCGGGGATAATCCGTCGGGGATAATCCGCACAATAACGGTCTCTCACGACACAGTCCCGCACGACACGGTCCCACGCGACACAACCCGATGAGAATAGAACACCAACATCAATCACCTCCCCAACACACGACCAATCAAAAGAAAACATGGGGAGAAGCAAAAACGGCAATGCAACATAAGCCTAGAGGTCGTGTGGGACTAAGGCGAACACCGGGAAGGATCATCCGGGTCGCATCATCCCAACACTCCCCCTCACGTGGATACCACGTGCACGTGTCGGACCCTCGTCGGGTACATGAATCCAGATCACGTGGAAGAGGGTCGAGTCGCACACAAACATAACAACACAACTATAAGTCTATAACAACAATTAGAAAGCAGCAACTTAAAAAAAAAACTAAGGCAGGACTCAGCCGGGCCGAAGAATTAGCAGCGACGACGCAAGTAAAGCAGCAATGGCAAGACAACTGCCAGGCCGGAGAAGAGCAGTAGCCGGGAGAGGCACCCGACAAGTAGAAGGCCGGGACGGAGAAGAGCCAGCAACAGCGCACGAAGAGCAGCAACAACAAGAGGGTTGTTGGGCCAGGAAGCAACAACGGCAAGAGGCGCAGCCGGCTAGAAGAAGGTCGGGCCGGAGAAGGGGCAGTTGCCGGAGAAGAAGCAGTTGCAGCAGCAACCCAGGGCCGGAGCAGCAGGGAGATGCCGGAAGCCAGGCCGGAGAAGATGAAGTAGCGGCGGAGCAACGCCTTCTGCTGTCGACGGGAGAAGCATCTGGCAGCAGCAGAGGCACGCAGAGCACCCGGAGACAGACGGTGAAGCCGTCATCGATGAGATAGCAGAGGTTGATGGAAGAAGCGGTCGTCGGCATGACGGGAGAAGCTGGAACCGTCAGAGGAGAAGAAGACAGGCCGGAGACAACACCGATGATGCAGGCTGGAGCAGTCGCAGAAGAGAGGCCCGCTCCCGTCTTTGAATCAAGGGCCGATCCCGTAGACGGGAGCAGGGGAGAAGCACCCGTCGAGCCCTAGCAGGGAAGCGGAAGCGGAAGCACGAGAAGGGGTCGGGTGCGGCGGGAGAAACGGGTGACGGGGGAAAAAATTTAGGTTACAGAGGGATGACTCTGATACCAAGTAAAAATGAAGAGGAGAAATACTTGAGTGATTTATTCTTTCACATAAGGGGCTTTAAATAGGATTACAACATGACTCAAAGACACCGATAGCCAGTGTGAGACTAAACACAAGTACACCTAAATATTCTAATAACCTGACATTGACCCAATAATTCCAACAAGTTCATCATCATCAATAGCCTTATGGTAGCCATTTGGGGCCCGCTTTATGAATCAACATTTTCTATTTGTTTTGTTATACATTTATCAATATTTTTGCAGTTCTATTATCAAATGAAAATAAAATTCTTTTGGAAATCTAGGAATTGGTCGTATTACATTATCAAATGATGGGGGTCGCGACACATATCTGCCTACGCAACGATCAGAGCCATCCATTTTATGCGAATTGACAGTCCGAGATTTTTAGTTTTTTTCTGTATTTTTAATTTTTATTTCTTGTATTTTAAGCGGCGTCAGATCAAAGAATCATTGATAGGAGTCTGGCCACCTGACCCGCCGCCGCCCGACTCGTTAGAGTTTATTCCTGCCGACTACGCACCCAGTGACAACCGGGATCGCTCATCCTGAGCGGATCGCCGATTGTAACATTTTTTGTTCTTTGCATTTTTAATTTTATTTTGTATTTTTGTTTGTTTTGAGGTAGACAATGAACGGAGAATCGTGATCGTTCATTGTTCCCTCACTTGTTTATATATAGAGGTAGAAGGCTCTAAAGAGGGGCATTGAAAGTTTAGCGTGAAACCCTATTTTGATCATTCAAGTGCCAAAGCTGGACTCGTGGGCATGAAACCCCCTCCCCTCAACTTTGGCATGCCCCTCCACTCTTCTCCCCCACTCCCTTGGACGGCCATCCATAGTCTCCCCCTTTGCCGTGAACCATCACCAATCCACCTCCCTCCACATAGCTGGCCATCCTCAACCTCCCCCCCCCCCCCTGCCGTGAAACCACCTCCCTCCACCTCCTCCACACAGCCGACCATCCCCACAAATCCCCTACTACCCCATAACCACCTTCTCCCACTAACCCCACTACTTTCATAACTCCCCCATTCCCCTGTCACCCGTGTAGCCTAACTCCCCACTCTTGCTGCTGCCGATCCACTCCTCCCTCTCTCCATTCACCCCCTCGAACCGAGCCCCACTAATAACTCCCAGCCACCTCAATTCCCCAACTGCCACTCGGAACTCCCTCCACATCCCATTTGAACCACTTCTCAACTCCCTCGGCCTGCCCTACAGGTTTCCCCACCCAGCCATCCCATTTGAACCACTTCTCAACTCCCTCGGCCTGCCCTACAGGTCTCCCCACCCAGCCACCCCATCTCCACTCTAGGAAGGAGCCTCCTATTCGTATAAACTGAGGCCAAGATCCTTGTCCCTGCTTCCGCCTCCCATTCCAGCAGCCGGGCACCATTCCAGCATCTCAGATGGAGCCTCCCTCCATTACGTACAAATTGAGCCCCACTTCCATATCCTTGCAGCCTCCTCCCATTCCAGCTGCCAGGCGCCCTTCCAGCAGCCCAGTTTTCAAAATTCCTGCCCAGAGGCCTAATTCCAGCACCCAGGAATTAATTCCTGCTGCCCGAGCCCCCATTGCAGCAGCTGGGCACTATTCCAGCCGCCCCAAACCCCATTCAAGCAACTACCGGGACTCCCACTACCGGCCGGCACACCGAGCTTCCTCTCAAAGCCTTCTACCACTACTACCGCGTTTGAAGTTGATTCCTAGTATTGAATGTTGTGTTTATTGTATACTCAAGGTTTTTCAATCCGTTGTGGAAGATGATGAACATGGAATGGGCGGTGTTGTCGTTTCGATAGAGGACCTCACACCACATATTTCACGGCGTCGCACCACAGAGGATTGCCGGATTTGGATTCGCTCACAAATTCAACAACCACTGAAAATGAGAACATCCACCCATATTTATAACGAGTGGCGGTTGGGTACCCGACGTGAATGACTATGATTGTCTGTTATGCTCGGTGTTCTAAAACACTAAATACAAGCCAATAAAATAAAATAAAATACGGACGCGCTCGTCGAGTGGTGGCCTGATCTCCTCCATCGAACATGAACATGCAGTCGATTCCCATCACAGCCTCTTGCAAAAATGCAAGGTAAGGTTTGCCTACATTTCACCCTTGTGGTGGAACCCTTCCTCGGACCCTCGCTGTGCGGGGATGCTTTGTGCACTGGCCTCCCCTTTATATATATCTTATATATATAAGGGAATATAGATATTTGGAGGCACACCATAGATTGAATCTTGGCCATTGGATCATGAGAGAGAGCATGATAGGGGGAGATTTGATAGAGAGAGTGGAGAGAGAGGAGGGAGAGAGAAGGAGAGAGAGATAGAGGGGGGAGTGATAAAGAGAGAGAGAAAGGGAGAGATGAATTAATTTTTATAGATTAAAATTTGCAAAATTGTATAAAATAAAAATAGGAATAATACTTCATATTTTTTTGCGGTCATTTTAAGTACTCATATGAATATGTTTTGAAAAAAAGATTTCGGGCGCGTGCGCAACCCGCTCATAGGCTGACGCAGCCCGCAGCGACGCATCGAGCACGGGCGAAGCCCGTGCGCAGGCTGGGGAAGCCCGTGCGCAGGCGGGCGAAGCCCGCCTGGATGCGGCTGAAGGCCGCCCAAGAGCATCGAGCGCGGGCGTAGCCCGTGCGAAGATGCTCGTGTGTGTGTGTGTGTGTATATATATATATATATATAGTTACAAGTAATAGGCACGGGCCCCTATCCAAGGCGACATTTGTCGTGGGAGTGACATTTGTTGTAAGGGCGACATTTGTCATGGGCGGCGACATTTGTCCCGGGGGTGACATTTTTCGTGGGCGATGACATTTTTCGTAGGGGCGACATTTGTCGTGAGAGACGACATTTGTTTTGGAGGTAAATTGTCTGAGGCAACAATTTTCGTTGGGGATGACATTTATCCTGGCTGACGGCATTTGTCATGGGCGACAACATTTGTCATGGGCAGCAACATTCTTCGTGGCAGCGACATTCGTCGTGGATGGCAATGTTTGGCACGGGTGACGACATTCGGCGGGAACGGTGATGTTCGGCAATGTCGATGACATTCGGCGGGGGACATGGTATGGATATAAAGGATAGTCTATTAGCTTGCAGTCTAATGTGATCGAAATACTACCTATCATTATAAATCATTCTAAAACATTTATTGTTTTTTAGACCCAATTCATAGATTTTAGATGATCGCATGATCCATTGAAACCTACATCAGACAACTTATAAATTATAATATTCAAATATGTAATTAAAAGCTGGGAAAATATACAAAATATTTTGTTACAAACCTCGCTCTTGGGCTTGTACATCGGCAGAGCCAATCAAACCTTTCATTAGGAATGTTAACACGTGCCTTGTTGGGCTCTATTGTGCAAAATGGAATATTCTCTGTAGGAATTGATAACTTGGTAAGAGTTTTGAAAAGGGTAGACTTCCCAATATTTGGTAATCCTACCTACATAAAAGGAAGTGACATGACCAGTATTTAGTAGCATATAACAGCTTCTAAATTCAAATAATTTTGCAGATAGGCTGACATCTAAACAATGAGGGGAACATCAGAGTACCTCAATAACTATATCATTAAAAGCACAGCATATCTAAATCTAGCAGGAGGATGTCCCAACTGCTATGAAATCCACCTAAATAGTGGTTGGGCGGGAGGCCCGTGACTTGCGTGACAAGCGCGACAAAATCATCGATGTAACCATCCAGGTCGGCTGTTTGGCGGATGCTGCAGAGGTGTTCAACGACGGAGCTGACGTAACGCGACTCATATCGACTGATCATCTCCTGTTTGAACTCGTCCAACGAAATGGCGGGTTCAACTTGACGGAGCCAACACGCCTAATGGAGGGCCGAGCCGGAGAGGCTGACCACAGTTGTGCCCACTTTGTCCCCCGACGGAGTGAGGTGAAGGTCTTCAGTGCCGCGAGTCACTCCCGGCTCGCGCGGCCTTTGCGTGTACACCTGTCATGGTGGGTCTTCCTCCTGCAGATCGGTAACAGAAGGTTCATTTAGAATGCATTAAAAGTTGAGTGAAAGGTTCATTTACACCTGCCATGGTGGGTCTTCACGTGTACACCTGCCAGTGTCAAATCTTGAACCTAAGTGCAAAGCTTTGAAGTTACGCCTCCCCTCTCCATCTAGCCGGCCACCCACCTATCCCTCCACCTCCACTAGCCGGCCATCTCCCCACCCTCTCCTCATCAATATTTCCAAACTGGCCACCCCCTCCCCCCCATGCATGCACAAATTCACCTCCTAAAAATTCCACCATCTCCTCCGGCCACCACTCTCCAGCCACTATCCCAAGCCACTACTCAACTCGTAACCACATCCTGAAAAGGACCGCTAATAAAATTATTCGCCACTTATTTCCCACTCCTCCTTAATCCCCCCCACCCCTGTGCGCACGATTCCACTACTTTGCCGCACATTCCCCACCAGACTCACCTCCCATCTAATTTCCCCCAAGCTGACACCTGCCCCTTCCAGCCCTCTGTACACGCTTGTTTCTCCCCCAATCCCCCGTCGCCATACCCGAGCCCTCCTTCTGGGCTGTTTCCCCTCCACAGCCTCAGGAATCACATATGCCATCAGTCTCGCGACTTCATACAGGCTCAAGTCCTCCAACCGTTCTTGCACTGCCTCCCATCGCCCCTCTAGCCACCGGCACCTTCACGGACATTTCCTCGAGCCTTCTACCCTTGCGTATTGTGACTTATAGTCGATTGCATTGAATCTTGCTGTCGAATCACAGATGCCAGCAGTCTCGCGACTTCATACAGGCTCAAGTCCTCCAACAGTCCTTGCACTGCCTCCCATCGCCCCTCTAGCCATCGGCACCTTCACGGACATTTCCTCGAGCCTTCTACCCTTACGTATTGTGAGTTATAGTCGATTGCATTGAATCTTGCTGTCGAACTTGTTAGTTTATAATCGTTGCCGCAAATCTTTTGTGGCTTGTTAGGACTTCTCTGCTTGAGTATTTGTTTTTTCACGCCCTCATATATCTATACCGCATTACATGCCTCACTGTTTTTGGAGCTCGTTTGATTTTGACTTATCTTTATTATTGTGTATAGAGTTTAATTAGTGCAAGTTTAGTTTGCTGCCATAGTGGGAGCTCATATAGTTGTCTTGGGAACTACCCCTACATGAGTGACGTGTTTGATTTGTCTCACTGACGAAATAGAAGTGTTTGGGTAACCTCTGTTTTGGAGTTCCGGTGCGGAGGGAATGGCCAAAAATACTTCATTTTTCAAGTTTAATACCATTAGATGACATCAATGTATCTTAGCAATGTACTTGAACATACCATTAGATTACAGCAATGCATCGTAGCAATGTACACATTAAGACATAGCAACATACATAACATGCTGTGACTGTTGTTCCTCACACTGATCACACAGATCAACAGAAGCCTCACATCGTCGGAATCAAAGTGCAATTGAGAAACAAGGTAACCTCACATCTTACCACAAACCACCACTACATACGCAGAACCACTCACAAGCTCCTGATGTGAACCAAAAAGATTAGAACAAGAAATTGCATGAATCAGGGAAAAAAGCATAGCAAACAAATGGCATAATAAAATCTGGTCGGCAACTACTGAAGATTACCGGGGGAAATCAACAAAATGATCTATTACAATGAAATAGATGAGGGTCCAGCATAAACATTACCAAAAAAGAAAAATGGTGATCGGATGGACGATCGGCGGCGTCTCCAATTGTTTTGAAGAATGTTGTGCAAACCCTAATGAGAGAGGAGAACGAAACTCAAATTTCTTCATTGCGGTCGATTTCTTCTTTTACGAGCCTTTACGATCCAAATTGGATCGTATAAAAATAGGCGTGAAGGAGTCTCGGCGGCGCACCATCGATGACGTCCTGTTTTGGAGAGAAGGATAAATTGAGGAAGAAGACAAGTTAATGGCTCACCCTCAACTAATTGGCCATGAGGAAGAAAGGGATACAGGCGGAAACACATTTAATTCATTCATACATGATAATGGCGTACACACAGAGGCCTTTTACATGGCAATTATAGCAGCGGGAACAGTTACAAGGCAGAAACATTTTAAATTTCAAATAAAGGAGCTTAACAGAGCCGCATTTAAAATGGGCCCCTTAGAGTTTATGATTTGTAGTAGGAACCAGTAATCACAATAAAATGCAAAAGATCACGTAGACATTAACTTCACAATAATGCAGAAGATCTCCAAGGCACAAACTTCACAACTGTTTTTGAAATTTTATTTAGCCTCCGTTTGGGGGACTTATTTTCACCGGTCAAGCGGTTACGACTGCATGAATCCTGATATAAACGAATCCTGATAAGTGATAACTAAAAGAGAAAAAACTGGAAATAAATCATCCTAAATGCTTAAGTTTGATTCTGAAAACCATAAATATAAGAAACTTTAGCTAATCATCGTTATTTTCAGTATGCTGGATGCTGTAAATAGTTAATATTTATACATATTCTTTGATGTGGTTAATTTTATACATAAATAGTTAATATTTATACATATTCTTTGATGTAGTTAATATTTGTGATTTCGCCATTTGCAGCAACGTGCTTTCTACAAAATCGGTAAAGGCGAGCAACCTCCCATCCCTAATCACCTGTCGAGTGAAGCCCGGGACTTTATCAGAAAATGTGTTCAGGTGGATCCAAATGCTCGGCCCACTGCTGCTCAGCTATTTGATCACCCCTTCATCGCCAAGAGACCGCTGGAAGCCTTCAGTCGTTAGCACACATTGGTAAGGTAAATCAATACGTTATATATATATCAAAATAATGTTATTTGCATCATCCTTAGTGCTCCATATATTATTTAAAATATAGTCTCAGATCAGGAAACTCTAGTACATTTGATTCTCGTGCACTTAATATATCCAGGGCCTCTGGTCTCTGGCATTCCTCCGAACACTGATGCAGTCAAATCTGCGTGAAACAACGAATTTGGTGTGGATTCGAGCGTTTGCGGTCTGTCGGTGGTTTGCGGACACCCGCCCCAAACAAACCCATGATATAGAGCGAGCCAGACCCAACAATTTACTCGCACACCACCAAATAAAAATATAAATTTCACATTTTAAAGGTCGAAAGCCCTTGCACAAGAGATGTGCGTTGAAAATATAGTCTCAAGTTTGGAATCTCGTGTAGTTGTGTATTTAATACAGATTTGGTGCACCTCTAACCACAATCAATAAAAACTAGGAATTATTGTGTGAAGAAGTGGCGGCCACCCTTCACAATTTTCACTTCTAACTCTCTTTTTTTAATCAAATGATGTTTTTGATGCAGATTTTTATTCGTTGGTGCTATATTATGGCACAATGCTCATCGAGCGGACCGTAATCCGCGTGAGCTTCAGATTCGCACGTGTGGCCTGCCTCAATATTGATCTGCATCGCGCCCTAGTTAGTGTTGCTTATTGATGCTAAGTATAGATTAGGCGAATCTGGGATTCTGGCATCGAAGTGAT
This sequence comes from Platanthera zijinensis, assembly GCA_039513925.1. Taxonomy (NCBI): domain Eukaryota; kingdom Viridiplantae; phylum Streptophyta; class Magnoliopsida; order Asparagales; family Orchidaceae; genus Platanthera; species Platanthera zijinensis. Next base: position 171,704,091 of record CM077091.1, read on the forward strand.
TTTTATTGAGATTGTATGTAGTGAGAGTTAGTGAGTGTAAATAATAATTTGCGTGTTTGTTTTCCTCTTCTGTCTATTCATCTCCACCTCTAAGCCTCTAATTATATATATATGATTCCCCATCTTATTTCCTGTGAACTGCTGCATATAAAAGAGTGCAGAATGACTACTAATCCATTCTCATTTTTAGCGGCTTATACTCCCGCACGAAAAAATGTCTTCGGGAGCGAAACGCAGCGGGCATGTGAATAATTCCCAGCACATAAACGCTTACAAGTGCTCAACAATGAGGGAACCCATCTCATAATCTGTCAGAATGGGGCTTGTGTTATTCTGCAGTTGTCTACTGGCGTTTTAATTTGTGGGTTCTCTGAAATCTGATCTCTCAATCCAATTCATAAAGGTATAAATATGAGTGAGGGAGAGAGAGCGAGAGAATTGTTTGTACATATATTGTATATTAAGAAAAATTTCTTATTTGGTGGGGGCATTATCAAATTTATCTTAATTGTCCAATTATTATATTATAATAATCATTACAAGTTTATACTAGTGAAATAAAATAAGATTCTGTTTGAATGAAACGCTGAATTGGTCATTTTCCCCTAAATTGCGCCAAGTGTAAAAATATGTTCGGATGTTTTTGAACATTTTGAGTGCTTAAGGGTTTGCAAGTGCTACTATGAATTGCTTTCAACAACTTTCTTAAATGTCGGTGGCAATTGCAGTTTAGGGATTAGGATTTATGTTTTAAAATTTTATTTATCAATCCTCTCATTTCCTTAAAAATAATTTGACCACAAAATGGTTACAAATTGGCGCCACAGTAATACTACATACCACAAAATGGCATCTACAACATCAAGCACCGCCTCTGCATACATAACAATTACCACCAGATCAAGCCGATGAGGCATGATATGCAAAATTCGACTCTAGGAAAGATGCATTCGCTATTCAATAGACAAGTAGGCAGCGCAAGTTGTACTTAATACTATCCATGAACTCGTAACTACATCAATTCGCTTTCCACAACACTATTGATGTGTCATAAATTAACGAACCCATAGTCTTAGTCCGAAGACCTACATGACTCCTTACAACAACAACAACAACAACAAAATTATTAGTACGCATTTGCACTTTTGTGACGATTTTCACAAGAGTAGACCCTTTCAAGCATGTAAGCATCGTTCAACTTTCCTCATAATTATTAACATTTTTAAGCAACCAGAGGGGCCTCAATAACATCCACAAACAAACGGGATTTCAACCAAAAAAGTTTTTTACTTTACCTAATTTGGAAAACATTTCACCTTCCATATCAAACACATTATTGTGCACGCACACTCACACTAAAAATATTAATACTAAAAGCCAAATTTCTACCCAACCTCACACACTCTCTCTCCTCCATATGGAAGGACTCCTAAAACTTTCTAATTTGCCTCCAAAATAGAGGTTACCGCGATTGCATAAATCAAGAATAAAAGGGTAGCACAGTGTACAAAGCAATCCCGAGCAGGAAGGGTCCAGGAAAAGGTCACATCAAAAAGGTGAAATGCAAGCAAACTGACCTTCCATTTTTTGCAAGAGGCTGCTTCGAGTGAGTGCTCAAACCCGTGACCACAAGATCAGGGGGCAACACTTTAACCAGCACGCTAAGGCTCCTCTTCAATGCATAAATCAAGAATAAATAAATGAAATTCAAAACTAACCCATAAAATCAAAGCAGTTCAAACTTTTTTCATAAATTACAATTTGAACCAGAAACATCTACCAAAACAATCCTCCAAATTTCACCTTCCAACCAATCCATATTCAAAAAATTACCTGCATGCCCTGCAGCGCAAAAATAAAGGCAATTAAAACATTATATATCTTATCAAGGAAAAAGAAAGTGAGAACGCACTTCTGTGTTTGGCAAACGCTGAAGAAGAGCAAAGGGAGCAGAAAGCACTCTACATCTTATTTTTTTGCACTTTTTCAGATCCCATTTTCAAACAAGGGGGGGGGGGATAAAAATCAAGGCTCCCTCTCTGTTCAACACTGTAAGCTCAATAGCAGCACTCAGCTCAACCCAATATGTTAACAAGGGTAACCCAAAAAAAACAAAAAAACAAATTTTAACAACCAGCTCCTTAGCAAAAGGACGCTTCCACCTCTGCGCCCGACGAACTCAGCTTAGTCGACCAGTCAGCTATCTTCAACTTTGAAGCAGGCATCCTCTTTTCATACTGCCAAATATAACAATAAACTGCCTCAGTATAAAACAAGTACAATAACAGATAGTTTATATCTATACTATACAATAGGAATACTACTATTTGATGATGATGCCGCCAACTCATTACATCCATTCAATTGTTCTATTATTATTATTAGTAGTAGTAGTATTTAAACTGTAAGTAGGCTGACAGTGCCGCAACCTCCGCATATCATAGTGAACAAAACTTTTATCTCGAATTAAAGCGAATGAACTGCACGTTTGGTGAGCCCAACCTTCATTATTCAACCAAACAAACAATTAAACTCACTTAGGGATTGTTTGGCTAGCACGACGTTTTGCTCCGGTGAGTTTGGACAAACAACACCGTCATGAATGTGTTTGACATAACGGTTATGACTGCCGTTAAGAAAAAAAATTAATTTCAAACATAAAAATGGATGAAGTTCCTTAGGTGAGGACGAGCGTTCACGAACGACGGTTAGTAACCACCACGTTCACGATCGCTGCCGCTGTGCCAAACGGGATCTTAGATGCAATCACTTCTGGACACTTTCAGCGACAGACAGTTGATCCTAAGAGTACAAAACATCAAGGAATTAGAGCGGATCACGTGGCTTACGAGATAATTGTAGAGGCACGGTTCATGAAAATTAGTCAATCCAATGCAATCGACCGAACGAATTAATTTTCTGTATGTTCAATCTTAAATGACGAAAGGCGAATTGGATGATTTCATGAACTGTGGCTCTAGGGCTACACCCCGAGATCCACACCATTTTCTTCTAGAGATCATTACTACCTCGGAAAGAAAAGATTCAATCTCCTCCCGCGTCAATGCTTCCTCCCTGTCATTCTCCTCCCATCCAAGAGATCGAAGAAAGGCTTCCTCCTCCTCGTCCGGAACTAACTGCTCAGACTCATAAAAATAATTAGAACTTTCGGAACAGTTTCCATTCTCGACGGAACATTCTGTAGTGCATATCAACGAAGAAACATCCTTCGCCTTCTCAGAAGCATCATCAAACTTCTGCGAGTTGGGCGCTGGTGCCCTGCAACTTGAGTCCTGACTAATGTTTTCTTGACTCGAAGATGAAGTTTTCTTCCGGAGTGAATTAAAGAAGTCGTTCCGGTTCTGAGCTTGTGAAGGAAGCTTCTTTTCTCCAAATGAAATCGAAGTCAGCGCACTGGTCCTCCCATCAACATTAAGAAGCTTTGGGTTGACTTGACCTTTTAGAGGCGGAATTGTAGCAATTCTGCTGTCAGTTCTTGGCTGTGAATTGTCTTTCTCGATCGTAGATGCATCAATTTTTTCCCGATTAAGGACCTGAAAATTTCCGGGTTGGGACAATTTTGGAGCATCTGATCGGAAATAAGAACGGAAAGTATGATTAACCAGCTGGGCCGATGAATGCTGCCCCAACTTTGCAGAACTGAATTCAGGCAACTTTGCACCTTTCGTTTTTGATTTTTCAGCTAGGTTCAGACCCTAGAAAAATAAAGATGGCAAAAAATTATAAAAGTATGACAAGATCTTACTTCCATTTTTTGATAATCATTAATTTTTAACATGCAGGTAACAGAAGATAACATAGAAAATAATAATGAAGGAAAATAAGTCAAATTAATATACATTTAATAGAATTAAACATTAGCTAAATAGGTCCTTCACTATCTAGGTGTGTGATCTTATGTAATAATTTTTGCTGCCTGAAGAATTTTCAGAATAATCTAAATAACCGATGAAAAAGCGCATTAAAAAAATGAACTTGATATCAATATTGGAGAAGAATAATATTCATAAAGAATAATATAAAATGTAAAAGTGCAATGAAGTGAAAAATGATCTTTAACTGCGGTGAGCGTTTGGAGTCCAAACCTGATGCACATATTATGGCAAACTTATGATCTAGTTGAATAAATTTTAAATCTACATTTCAACAACCCGGAATAATCAAATTAATGTTGCACTTTGGATCTCCAATCTCCTACCACTGAAGACATAAATTTCTGAATTCCCAACTCCTGGTTTATGTTTATTGTAGTGGATATTTGTTTATTTTTTTAAGAAGTCCATCTTCAGAGTGTTTGGAAATATATACAAGAATATCAAAATGACAAACAAATTTTCTAATCAATCAAGTTTATGTAAGTATTTTACAGAGGTACAGGAGAGGTCCAGATTAAATCTCCTCATCTTCCACATTGATCTGAAATTAAATGTTAACCCGCAATTTTATCAATTCAGACAAAATAGAAGATTTTGTTTTTGATCCCATGATTCATATATTCTTATATAAGGGGCATTAACATCACATTCAAGCTTTCACACAAAGGAGTCTGTTTGATCGCCGAACTGATGATCATCCCCAAGAAATATTGTAAACATAAGTGGATCGTGGCCAAGTTAACTATAAAGTCTAGTTTTTCTTTTGGCCAAAAGTTACTGTCTAAACAGCATATTTAAACATAAATGTCCTCATTGTTTATAAACGGCCACTCCATTTAGCCAAGGCAAGCATAATGCCATCAGATGCAAACAAGATTTGCATCAAATCAAAGGACGTATCTAAACATTCATCATAGTTGGAAAACATGACTCATCCTCGAAACTTTCAGTAAATAAAAGGTGTTTTTGTAAGACCCGAATTCAATACATAATGATTTATCTTATGTGCTTATTTTGATAAGAAAAGAATTAATGAATATCCCCTATGATGAACGAGGAATTCAGTGTTGACGCTGCATGATTAATTTTATGTTCGAGCTTCTCCGTTAATTTTGCGACGTTCATTTTGTTTTCGTTTAACTCTTATTCGTAAAAGCCATGTTACACCTGACAAAATGGAACTGTTCAGTTGGAATAGAAATGGGCCGGTTGGAATAGAAATGTGGGCCGGACCTTTTATAGGTGTGCTGGCTGGAATAAATGTATAGGAATATTTTATCCTCCTATATTCTCTTAGGCGGTGGAGTGGTTGCTGGATAAATTCCTCCCGATCCATAGTTGGTCGTTCAGTGCTCGCCTCCTGGAGTTCGTGCCGGATGGTTTGTATTGCTTAGGGTTTCCTTCTCCTTGCTAAGAGAATATAGGAGAAGCTGCCCCTGATCTCCTTGCTTAGTCTTGTTGTTTTGTGCGGCTGCTACTTATCTGGTGATGCTGCCCCTGATCTCTTGGACAGCCGCTGCTTTTAAGTGGCTGAAATTTTCGGCAATTTTGGGGCTGCACCTCCACTGTGAGCTCCCTTATCCCTTCCCTGTTTCTTATGGTTGTGAACTTATGAGTTTCTATGTTGAAATTTGGGGGGGATGCTTTCCGATTTGGGGTTGGTTCTATGTTATCCCGTTAGGGTTACATTATTTTGGGCTGATTGGTGTTGAAATTAATAATATGGATTGAGTCTCCATGGACTATTGGAGGATCTCTTCTTGTTTTCCTTGGCCGGCTGTTGGTAGTCGCTAATTTGGTGTTAAGGGCTGATTGTTGGGTGCTGGTTGGTTTTGTGTGTGCTGATTGACTGTTGTTGGAGGGGATATTGCCTTGAGAGTAGTGTCTCTTGATTTCAGCTTCTGATGATACTGTTGGCAGCCTTTGGTGCTGCTGTGGCAGCCCTTTGTGCGGCCAACAACAACTCTTTTGCTGCGATTGGCTGCCGAATTGTTGTCCTTATGTCTCATGTTGGTTGGATTAAAATGTTAAGTGACCATAGTTGATTTAAATCAGTGATAGCTGAATATTGTTGACTCGATGTTTGTTGTGTCACCAAAGTTATCCTTCTCTAGGCAACTCCTAGAGGTCGTAGTTGTGACCATCATAGGAGTCCGCTCGTGTTTATTTTCGGCACAACCTTAAAGTAAATGAATTCTTGATACTGCAGAGAATGACGTCCGGCGATAGACGCGACGAGAATCCTACGAGGGACAAGGGCAAAGGAAAACTTGGGGTGAGTCTTTACTATGTTGATTACGAATATTTTGTTCTGCACTCTTTTACTTCGAGCAACTTATTTGAATGACATTGCCCCGGAATTGAAATGAATATGAAAAGATGAAATCGCTAAAAAGCTATTAGCAAGCAATAGAAACTCTGAGGGGAAATAGATATATTTAATTCCTATTTTTGAAAATGCATATGAATGGAATATGAAAAGAACATGAAATCGAAAACGCGTCGACGTATCGAAATGCTAAAGGTCAGCCTTGCATAGGGGGTGGAGCCACAAACTCCTACCTCGTGAGGGGGTAGAACTCTCACACCTCGTAGGAGGGGTTGAACTCCTACATAATTTGATATAGACTTGTCCAATATAGGAGGCGTGGAAGCCTATTGCGTGTGTGAGCGTCCTAAGGCGGACATTGATGTGATGGGTCGACGGGTCCAAATATTGAAGAAAATAAGATAGACCTTCAGCATTTCGAATCAACGATTGATATGAATACCAAACTGAATTGATTACAGAAATGATTAAGAAAGAAAAGAATAAGAAGAGATATTTTTGTTTTACCTTGCCTTTCTTGCTTAGATATGTCTATTTTGATATAGATTTGAATAACTGTTTATTACTGTTGACTTTCTTGTCTGATTGCAGTGCACTTGAAAAGGTAAGAAACTCACTTAGTTTTCTAAACTATTTGATTGTTGCTTTTTCTTTTTAGGATCAGACCGCCAGCATACCAGGCCCCACTAGGAGGATACCAGCGGAGGCAGATCAAAGTCAGAGAGAAGACGCGGTTCGTCCACGGGTTAGCAAGTGTTTTAGATCTACTATCTATTTAGTATTTGTTTTTTTTTATGGTAGACATGATGTATATTACCTGAATGAAATAAAAGTTAGTTATATTTCTCCTGGTATCATTCTCGTGCTTTAATTTAATATCTGTTGCGTTAACTTCATTGTGAAAAACCGCTCAAAATATAGATGGAGGAAGGTGATTGTTGTCTCGGAAAAGGATCAAAATGGAGTTTTTGAGCGGTGGCGTCAGGAATGAGAGTTTACCCAAACTGTTTTAAAGGTGACGTCTTTCTTCCAACGGAGATGGAACAAACACGCCCAAACAATCAAACCCAAAAACTGAAGTTGTAAATGGAATGAAGTTATCTCGAATCTTTTGCAATTTCAATGGTGCAAATAATCTGGTTGACCATCCCCAGTCATTTATAGGGTGGAGTGTGTTTAATAGTGGTTGTGGAGGGCTTCCCTGGTGTCTATGGCGTTGTGAGTCATTGTGTGAGGATCAATGGTGGGGGCAGTGAAAGGCACAATTGTAATTGTGAAAGACGCCTCTATGTGTGTGGAGATGAACCATGTTACGGGAAGTGACTGATTAAAGCACGAAGAAAGAAAGAACATGCGTAGGTAATAATTCTGAGGATAATAGAGTGTATTAATTTGAGTGTTTGTGGGACTTAAGAGAATATAGGATAGGCAATCTAGGGTTTGAAATCTGGTGCAGTAATTAGCATATAGTTGTATTGTCTTGTAGGCTGGTGGGGTTCAATAGAATTAACCAGAAGGGGTTGCGGATTTAACCTGTCAGAATCTAGGATATTGGTCATGATGGGTTTACAATAAAGAAAAAGATTCATGGAAGTAGTTGTGATTGGGCTAGAAAGAGACGTGGCATGACATGCGAAGCTAGGAAGTAAAGAGGAGACTGGCAGACACATGATGGACGGCATGACGCAAGGACAACAATGAGTTGAGATTTGGCATGGTTAGGGAAGATGAAGTACTGTGGTTGTGGGTGAGTGATTGTGTAATGCGGTGGTGAAAGGGGGAAAATGACAAACTACGGGATGAGCTTAAACAGCAAAAAAGTAAATATGTTGTCTGGAAGGGAGATGGAGTAGGAGTTGGACTGAGAATGGAATCGTCGAAAGGTCCTGGAGTAGTACTGCACGTGGAGGTCATTGGAATGGGGTGGTTGGGACGATGTCATTCGTTGAGGCATCGGTCCTGTGAGAGGGGGTGGGAACTAAGGGTGCGGTAGCTTGATGGAGTATAAGGTACATTTCTACATAGACAAAGAAAAAAAACATATTTGGTACGGTTGAAAATTAGAAATGAAATATCAAGTGTTTTGTATTCATCCTTCAAAGGGGGTATATAAAGGTTTACAACGACATACAAAACTCTAGTAAACCATGTGGGACAAGATCCATACATACCTAAAGACTAAAATAATGCACAAACTCCAACACTTCCCCTCCAGCTGGAGGGGAAACCTTCATCTTGAAAACATCAAATAAAGGTAATGGAGGTAGACGATGTGAGACAAATCATCAGACGAGCCACCGGGGAAAATTCCAAACCGGGCCCAGCCACACACGACGCAGACTCACACATGACGTGGACTCACTGGAATCAGGTTAACCAACATCATCTGCACACACATGTGGAAGGGGACGAAAGATGTGGGGTTAATCATCAAACGGGCAACCGTGGATAATCCGTCGAGGACAATCCACACAAAAAGAGGTCCCGCACGACACGGTCCTGCATGACACAACCCGCTAAGATTAGGAGAACCAACAACACATTTACCAATCAAAAGAAAAATTGGGGAGGCGTAGATAACACAAGACATAAGCCTGGAGGGCCGTGTGAGACTAAGGAGAAAGTTGAGATATACATCTAAGTCGTCGTCATCCCAAACACTTCCCCTCACGTGGAAAATAAGTGCATATAGGCATGACAAGACCATACTAAGCAAACATTAATAATAAACCAAACAAAGACAATTAAAGACACATAAACAACGAACAAACCAACAAGAGGCTCCATCATTGCGTTATGGGCCTACTCGGTGATTGCCGGAGGAGTGGCCGGAGGTGGAGATGATGGTGGAAGATATACTACAGATCCATGATCGCGGCTGTCTAAGCGAGGCGTGCTCAAGAGAATTTCCAAGATCTCTTTTAGGGTTTAAGAAAATAAACTTTCTTCATTGTTACCAATACAATACCCAATGTGTGCTTTAAATAGACATACAACTGACACTAATGGAAATACAAATGAACTTGGAATGCAAATAAATATGAGATCAACGACAGACTTGGAATGCGACTAAAAAGGGACACCATATAAAGACACGACATAAATAACGTTATATAAGTACGCGACTTTTAAGACAGAATAAATGCATATTAAGAAAAAAATAATGTCATAATAAGACCCATAACATCTCTCTCGGCTTTCAAATCGAGCTTGTCCTCAAGCTCGAACTTTGTGTGGATGGTCAAGCCATCTGGCATCTTGATCTCCCTCCAAAACAATGCCCAATAGCGTGTAACGGTGGAGGGGATGTCAGCAAGTAGCGGCAGCGCCGTCGAAAAAATGGGCGGTAAAAGGAATGTCTTCGGCAGGGCTGGTGGAGCGGTGTTCAGCAGCAACGGCAAGACGGTTGAAGTTATGATGTCAAGGCGCGCGCCTAGGCACGCCTGAGGAGGCGGGCGCACCAGGCGCAGCCCGCCACGCCTCAGCATGGTTGAGGCGGGCGATGTGCCCTAGGCGCGCCCAGGCGCGCGCCTTACACGCTTCCAGGCGCACCAAAGGCGCGTCTGGGCCTTTCAAGGCGTTTTTTTCAACCTTTTTTTGGTAAATAGGCAAGAACATGATCTCAAACGCACCCGAGGCACCCCTAGGCGCACTTGGGCGCCTAATTCGCTGAAAATTGGCGAATTGGGCGCCCAATTCACTCAATTTCCATTTTCCCCATCTGTGTGGTGCGCGCCTGCGCTTTGCGCCTAGGCTCCAGGGCCCCTTTGCGCCTTTAACAACATAGAGCTGAAGGAGCGATGATCTGCAGAAGGAACGGATCTGGCGGCGAGGTGGCCGAAGGTACCGACGGAGTAGGGGCCGACAAAGGAAGTTGTGGGACGACGGCCACAATGACTGACGAAGGAAGCCCAAGGTGGGGTGGCACCATCACATGAGGTGATGGTGGAAGGGAAATCATTGCGGAGAGCGGTGGTGTACTTCGTCGGCTAGTGAAGACGACGACTGCACGAGGAGAGGCAGCGACGGCGACGAAGGAGGAATCTTCAGCGGAAGGCCGGCTATCCAATCATTAAAATTGCGTATGAGCGCGGTCAAGTCATCCTCTATCGAAGGAAGGGCGGCGATCTCTGTGACATTAAGCTTGATGTGCTCCATAATTAATTGATTACTTAATTAATTCAATTATGAATTAATAAGCAATGAAGATTAATTAATATATATTATGGGATGATCATCCTATTGTAGAGTTATCAGGCGACAAAGTAAGAATAAATTAATTCCTATTCAGTAAGATGTTAGTTCAATCGGTTGTGGAGTTATTGGGACTACCATATAAGAAGAAATTAATATCTATTCATCCTACGGAAGGGGATCGAAGAGAAGCGTGTGCGACACGATGGGGAGACAACCTGTTGAAGGCGTGTAGGGATGGAAAGGGAGCACATAGTCGACGAGGAAGCTGCACCAAGGGAACAACAACAACAGAATACTGCGTTCATGATCGGAGGCCCCAAATCGGCGCTCGGTAGGTGAGTTCGATCGTGTAGGAAGATCGTTAGCGTCGGTGAAGATGAAAAGGGCATGCCGACCTTGTCGTTGAGGACGCAGAGCAATGTGCGTGCGGCGTTGATGTAGGGGCGATCTGTCGATGAAGGAACTGGAGAAAAAGCGGATGAACGTTGGATGGAGATGCTGTCGTCTTTCGGTGGTTGAAGTGGAAGCAGAGGGCACACAGGGAGGAGACAATGTGTACGATACGATGACGAGACGATGCAGTGGAAGCCGAGGGTTGTTGCGGTCGGTGGAGGAAGGATGGTTCTGAGACCAAGTTGTTATGGACCTACTCGGTGATTGCCGAAGAAGTGGCCAAAGGTGGAGATGACGGTGGCGGAGATACTACGAAGCCACGACTGCGGTTGCCTAAGCGGGGCGTGCTCAAGAGAGAGAGCTTTCAAGATCTCTTTTAGGGTTTGGGAAAATAGACTTTCTTCATCGATACCAATACAATATCTAATAGGTGATTTAAATAAACTTACAACCGACTCTAATGAAAATACAAACGATGGACTTAGAATGCAAATAAATAGAAAATCAACGAAAAACTTAGACTACGACTAAAAAAGGACACCACATAAAGACATGACAAATAACGACGTCATATAAGGACACGACTTTTAAGACAATAAATCCATTTTAAGAAATAAATAATGTCATAATAAGACCATAACATATTGAGATATTACCACGTAGAAGGGGATGCCCTGGCAAGGAATCGACATAAATCGAAGCAACGGACAAAGGTATTGCCTCAAGAGAAGCAACTTGGAAGGGCATTCATCCTCGTCGAATAAGTCCCAGTCCCAGTCGTTGTTGGAGAACACTCGCTGATGTAAGATAAGGCGAAGACAAAAATCACGCTGGCTGACTGGATGGGAAAGCGCAGCTGGGTACAGCGGCATGAAGATTTGTCTGCAAAGCCGTTGACTGGAAGATGGTCATCAACCACAGTTGGGATCAAGAAAAACCAACAAGAACGATAGAAATTGGCGTCGACGGGAGCAACAGGGACACCAAAAACTCATAGATTAGGAGCCAAGAGAACGACGACATGTTGGAATGAGGCTCCTAGACGGAACAAAAGAAGGGGAGTCGATTGATGGCGTCGTCGTCAGCATGCATCGTCGGCAGCGGATGGAACATCAACAGACGTCATCGGCAGCAACAGGAACAATCCCGGACAATGTCGGTTTCGTCGTCGATGAGTAGTGACTAGATCAAGTAGCGGTAAAGAGATCAACGATGAGATCGCGAGGCGAAAATAACAATGGGATTAACACCAGGCAACGAGAATGACGTAAGAGCACGCAAAGGGATCAAGAGTAGCCGCAAACTTCGAAGATGAGAGGGAACAACGAGAACCGACGAGTGTTCTTGTGCAAGAAGATAAGCGGACGAAGCCATAACGAAAATTCTCGAGCGGGCGAAGCCACAACGAGAATTCTCGCGCGAACGAAGTCGCTCGGGTTCCAAGCGAGGGAACCAGCGAGGAATCATTTTTCCTCCTTTGATACCATGTTGAAAATTAGAAAGAAAATATCAAGTGCTTTTTATTCATGCCTCAAAGGGGGTATCAAGTGTTGAGAATTAGAAAGAAAATATCAAGTGTTTTTTATTCATCCCTCAAATGGGGAATATAAAAGTTTACAATGACATAAAATTCTAGTAGAGCATGTGGGACAAAATTCATACATACTTAAAGACAAACAATGCGCAAATTCTAACAGGTACAAAATTGGTGATCTCACAATGATTCGGTATCAATAGTTTTCGATTTACTGATTCCATCTTTCACGGAATCGGTCCTCCCTTTTTTAAACATACACAATTTTTTGGAGATCATGTCTAGAAGCACGGGAGAATATTTCTTTGTTGATATTATTAGCGGAATTCGATATTGGGTCATTCGTGTCTTCCCTATTCATTGTGGGTTGGTAATTCATCAGTACAAGTTTAGCTTATGATGTTTTTAAAAGTCCCCCGACAAATTAGAATTTCATAGAGAACAGACAAGGGATTCCATAAATAACTGGCTGTTTCATTCTCTGGAACAACTCGATGAATTTATTTTCCCCCGCGATGATCGATTGAATAGGTTAGAGGCTTGTGGGATTTACGTGGTAGGGTAGGGATGTCTATATAGCTGGGAGCTAAATCCAGGCTAATATGAAGCACATCGATACAAGTATTCAACCTTGGAATAGAAGACAATTCCAAATTATGAAATGAAATTATGAATCTCATGGAGAGTTCGATTATGACCGAACAGGGCTTCAACTAGATCTCATGTAACTTTCTTTCCTGAAATAGTTCGTGAAAAAACTCCTTCAACGACCGATACTCAGCATTAGTGTGTTTTGTCTCCCGATGGTATTTGTTTACAAGGATTAATTTCGTGGATAAAGTGGAACAGGTATGGGAGGATGTAGTTGGAAGAAATTGGAGGGACGAATGGTTGCAACAATCTGTGTCGGGGGTTGATTTAGCGGGGGAGGGGGGACCTTACGTTGTGTATGAAGTTATGGCGGACCGTTCAATGGTGTGGGCGCTTGTTACGATGACAGGGGTGCATCCCAGCCACCACGATTGAATTGCTAAGGACGACCAGGTTGTCGTTTATCTGCTTCTCATCTTGATGGGTCAGAGGATTGTGGGAGGAATGGGTCAATGCAAGGAGTTGGCCATACTTTCTTCCGCATCCATGTGCCGACTGGCAAGCTCCAAAGCTTGAGAAAAAGTTGTTGGAGGAAGGAGATTCAACTGATATCTAAAAAAGACACATTTGACGCCTTTGAGGTTAGCCAAGGCAACCCGTATGGTGTCAAAGACGCATTTGACGCCTTGCCCATAAGATTCATGGGTGAATCAAAAAAAGATCGAGTGTAATATGGTTAATGGGGTAGAAGGACATGTGATTTCTAGGAGAAGGGAAGATTTGCCCATGCGAAAAAAGATTTGCCTCCATAAATGGCGAGAGTATTGAGTTTATCCTCAAAAGGAAGCGAGGAGTGATGGAAAGAGTAAGCTTAGTGGAATAAAATAGGTTTCACTAATCAACAACTTCTCGGGGACGAATTGGGACCTCTTGGTGAGATAAAGGCTTCTTGGTGAGGTGAGGGGCTTCTCGGTGAGGTGAGAGGCTTCTCGGTGAGGTGAGGAACTTCTCGGTGAGGTGAGGAACTTCTCGGTGAGGTGAGGGATTTCTCAGTGAGTGTCGTATGGTGTAAGGAAAAAAAGCGAAGGGAGAGGAAAGGAAACATGTGGCACTAGTTGAGAAAAGGAGGCGAGAATCGCGAGATGCTCAAAGTTATGAATATCTTCCGACATGGCCAACATGTCGGACAACATAAAGATTTTAGAAACAAAATGACACATTTCCGATATTTTTTTACAAAATATCATTTTGGAATATATCATCTGATATGTCCGCTATCGGATGATATATTTGCGGATATATTCCGATGTCATATCGGCCATCCTATTTCAAATTTTTTATTTAGTGTATATGGTCTAATAGAAAATAAATCAAAATTATTTTGTTGCTAGGTTGCTTTATGTCCTCCCTCTGACTTTTTTCCCTGCACCCGTGCATCATTGACTTTGATTCTGCTTGGCCTCTGAATTTTAGATTGAAAGTTTCTTATCTTCCATCATTATCGACGACTTCCAAACTTTCTCTTGTTTTTTCCACGTGTTATACTGCCATTAACTGTATAAATAAAATGCTAATACTAGTTTAGTAGATTTAGAAGTTCAATAAATGTTAAATAATTAATACATTAATATATATAAATTAAAAAATGAATACATTTGTATATACTTATGTATATAAATAATTAATTACTAAAACCCGATATCTGAAATATCCCCGATATATCCCCCGACAAAATAAAAACTGACGTGTCCCCGACATTCGACAACTGCAACTATGGAGAGGGTAGAGAGGAGAGCGAGATGAGTATCTTGGCCAGTTTGCCATCTCGGAGGCATCCCGAGAAGGTTTTGTATGGGAAGCTACGTGATGTGTCAGAAAGTAATGTTTGCGGAAAGCGGGATAGCATATCGCGGGCTAGTGGGTCACGAATGCGAATTTTGGATCTTGTTGTCGTGTGCTTTGAGATGCGTGAAGTGATCGTATGGCGACATTTATGGCGTGTTGTGAAGAGGGATCTGGGTAATTAATTCCAAATCCACTCATGACCAACTCTAGGGCTCTTCCAAATTGATCTTACTACTAAGATCATAAATAAGAGCCATATTTAAGTTTATATAGTGTCTAGCTTAGAAACACACAAGGGGCAAATAATAAATAATCACAAGGCCCAAAATACATATGTGATAATAAACTATAACAATTTCAAGAACACAACCTCAAAAGTGAAAAGAAATCCATTTTAGAATAAAATATAACTATTTCAACAACAAAAGGAAAACAAGTTCAACTTTCATGATGATACATGAAATCAGTAAAGGGCGGTAACAACATTGATGACTAAGTGTGAGATCATTGCTTAGCAGGTGTGTATAGGTTAATGTTTTATGTATCAGAGTGTTTGTAACTGTGGAGAAAACCTGAAACTTATATATACTTTCTCAATAATCAAATACAAGGTATGAAAACACATTTATAGGAGGGAGAAGGAGAAGAGATCCCTATACATGAAGTGAGGCTAAAGAGGAGAGAAGAAAATAAACAAATGGGCTTAATCATGAGCCTTTTTACATAGGCTTTTCCAACACTCCCACGCAAGCTGGAGCGTACAAGTCATAGGCACCCAGCTTGGACAGAACTGATAAAATAGGGTACTTGGTAGGGCCTTTGTGAGGATATCAGCAACTTGTTCAGTGCCCGGAACATGCTTCAATTCTATCTTCTTCATTTGAAGTTTCTCCCGGATGAAGTGACAGTCCATTTCATTATGTTTCGTCCTTCCATGGAAAACTGAATTCTTTGCTATGTGTATAGCCGCTTGACTGTCACATAATAGGATGACTGGTGAGGAAAATTTTACTCCTAGATCAGCGAGGAGACTTTCAAGCCATGTGAGCTCAGAGACAACTGATGTCATCGATCGGTATTCTGCTTCAACTGAGGATCGAGCAACCACGGCTTGTTTCTTACTCCGTCAGGTAACAAGATGACCACCAAAATATGTACAAAAACCACCGGTTGACCGCCGATCATTCAAGCAACCAGCATAATCTGCATCTGAATAAGCAACCAACGTTGGAGTAGAGGATGAGGTTGTGTATACCATCCCTTGACCCGGAGCAGTTTTAAGATAACTTAGGATGCGTTCGACGACTTGAAGGTGAGATATTCGAGGAGCATGCATAAACCGGTTGACAACCCCAATAGCAAAGGATATATCTGGTTTTGTGACCGTTAGGTAGATCAATTTTCCAACAAGTCGTCGATAGTATTCAGGATTTTGGAGAGGAAGATCTGTATCGGAAGCATGTGCAGCATGCGCACATAGCTTATGATTTGCATCCATTGGAGTAGTAGTCGGCTTGCATCCAGAGTATCCAGCATCTTGAAGGAGATCGAGGCAGTACTTCCGTTTGGAGAGGACAAGTCCATCCGGACGTCTCGCGAGCTCAAGACCAAGGAAGTATTGAAGGTGCCCCAGATCTTTTGTTTGAAAGACGGAGCTAAGATGTTGTTTGACCGCTTGGATTCCCTTTGAATCGTCTCCAGTGATCAACATATACTAACAGAAGAACCGTTCCTATTGCCCGATGTCGAGTGAACAGAGAGAAGTCTGTTGAGCTCCGAGTAAAGCTAACTTCCCGAACTGTCTTACTGAACCTATCAAACCATGCCCGAGGGAATTGTTTGAGACCACAGATGGACTTCTTAAGATGACAAACTCGGGACTCCCCCGTGGTCTCAAACCCGTGAGGTTGCTGCATGTAGACTGTTTCCTAGAGGTCGTCATTCAGAAACGCATTCTTGATATCCAGTTGATGTAAGGGACAGTGGCGATGCACAGCCACGGAGAGGACACGAACAGTGTTGAGCTTGGCTACTGGAGAGAATGTTTCCTCATAATCGAGACCTTGTTGTTGGATGAATCCACGAGCCACCAGTCGGGCTTTCAGATGGTCAATTGTCTCATCAGGAGCATGTTTGATGACAAAGACTCATTTACACACAACAGGTGTCTGGCAGGTAGGTAGAGGTACCAAGTTCAATGTCTGGTTAGCTCAGAGAGCTGTCATTTCTTCTTCCATGGCTGCCCGTCAGCCAGGATGTTGGAGAGCCTCCTGCACATAGTTAGGTACAGAAATCAAGGATAATGAAGTGACAAATGTTTGAAGTTGTGGGGATAGGCGATGTAAGGACTAAGGATACATAGTTCGCCATGGGATGAGCGGTTGATTCTGGTGTCGGATCAGCAGGACGCGGAGCGTCAGAAGTTGAAGCCGACTGCATTGGGGCAACGGAGCGAGGATGGCGACGAGTGTAGACATGGATAAGAGGCGGCTTGGGAAGAGCGGGATCCCGGTCAGGAATTGGTGGTGGTGGAGTGGTAACAGGAATGACAGATCGTAGAACGGGTGGTGGTAGAGGAGTTGGATCTGGAGCGGAGAAGAAAGGAAAATCCTCCCGAAAGGTAACATCAGCAGACACAGTCACCTTGCGGGTAGCAGGATAATAGCATACGTAGCCTTTCTGAGTTCGTGAATAGCCAACGAAGATGTGTTTGGCCCCCCGGGGATCCAACTTGTTTGTGGATGGACCAAGAATGTGAACGTAACAAGTACAACCAAAGATGCAGGGTGTGAGAGAGAATGTCGGAGTAGAGGGGAAAAAGAGGCTGAACAGAGTGGCATTGTGGAGTATGGGGGAGGGGAGACAGTTAATTAGATATCATGTCGTTGAAAGCGCAAAGTTCCAATAAACTTTGGGGACCTGCGTGTGAAGCATGAGAGAGCGAGCAATATCAAGCAGATGTCGGTTTTTACGTTCCGCGACTCCGTTTTGTTGGGGGGTATAGGCACACGATGTTTGGTGAATGATCCCAAATTCAGAGCAGAGATCCGCAAATTCGTGGCTAGTATATTCACGAGCATTATCAGTGCGAAGAATTTTGATGTTCGCGGAGAATTGCGTGCGGGTCTCAAGAATGAATGTCCGAAAGACACGGGAAAGCTCAGAGCGATCACGAAGTAAATATAGTCACATCATCCGAGAATAATCATCAATAAAAGTTAAAAAATAGCGATACCCATAAAGGCTAGTGACTTTGTACGGACCCCAAACATCGGAGTGTACTAAAACAAAAGGAGCAGAACTCCGAGTAGAATGAGATGGAAAAGATAAACGAGGTTGTTTGCCGAAAATACAAGATTCACACTCAAAAGGAGGAAGAGATGCATCTGGTAGAGCCTTCTGGAGGACTGGTAGAGGGGTATGCCCAAGACGCCGATGTCAATCGACGGAGGAGACGGAGGAGAGGATAGTAGGAGAGTCATCAAGAAGGTAGAGCTCGTTCTGCAGTCGTCCCTTACCAATGATATTCCGCGTCCGTCGATCTTGTATCAGAAAAGAAGATGTAAATGTTACGGAGCAATTCAAATCGACAGTGAGACGACTAACATAAAGTAAATTAAATGGGGAGCCCGGAACATGAAGAACCGGGCATAGGGATAAAGAAGAAGTGAGAGGTATATCAGCAGAGCCGGAGACCGGAACAGTGTCCCCATTAGCCACTGTGATACACTTAGGATGAGGAGAATCCAAGTGCTGATGTGGCTGCAGTGAGGTTATGTGATAAGTGGCACCTGAATCCACTATCCAGCGCAGACTAGTGGAGAGACAAGCAATACCTTCATTTGAGATAGGGGCAGCGGAGGCAACGGAGGCAGGTGGGCGACTGAGCAGACCATGGAGTTGTTGGAGCTGAAGCTGAACCTCTCCAAGGTCAGTACGAGTGACAGATGAATCGTTGGCAGCAACAGAGGCAAGCAGACGAGGAGGAATCCCATGCTTGCGGTAGCAAGTGGCCTCAATGTGGCCATCCTTACCGCAGAAGGAACACTTAGGTCGTGGTCGGCCACCTCGACCTCAGCCCCGAGAACCTAAACGTCCCCCACGAGCAGGAGGAGGGAACAGTAAGGGCGCAAAAGTCTGCTGAAGGAGGGTTGGTGATGAAGGTCTAGAACTGTCAAGAGGTGGTGAGACCTTGAGCGACATGGAGCACACATCAAACAGTGACGGAGTAGCAGCAGAGGAGAGGATCTGAGCTCGAACGCTCTGAAGATGAGGCGGACACGAGCCATCATCATGACAACACCGACGGTTTTTTTTTGGGCACGATGGGCAGCAAGATCCATCGTAGGGGGCTGATGTTGAATCCAGGCTTCAACCAGAGTCTTAGCCCGAGCAACAAAGGAGGTGAGGTCGGCGGCCCCGCCAACGTCAAGAGTTTGAAGATCTGTGATGATGTCATACAGGTGTTGGAGACTATCTCTGCCAGAATAGAGAAAATGAAGCTCATCACACATCGCATTAGCCGTCTCGTGATACATGGTCATGCGATAAGGTTCGTCATCAAGGGAGTTGAGGAGCCAAGTCTGAACTCGACCATCGTTGCGCAATCAGTCTTCAGTAGGAGCATCGGGAACAGCTTGGGTCAAGTGATATAAAAAACCTTTGGACTGAAAAACTCAGCAAACAGAGTGCACCCACTGCACAAAGTTCTTTTTCCAGACTAAAGATATAGTGGTGATCAACAATTCATCCCGGAGTTCAGAAACAAGGGTCAGGCGGTCTGCAGGAGAGGAAGTCACCTGTCCGGTAGAATCAAGAGAAGACCCCATGGCAAGGCGGCCAGGAGGCTAGACTGGCGGTGGGTAGACCAGCGAATATAAGAGAGAGATCGCGCGGACAGCAGATCGCACAGGTAGAAGAGAGATCGCGCGAGCAGACCGGGCGACCAGAACAACGAGCAGAGGAGCAAACCACGGCGAGCAGACCGCGCGAACAGAACATCAACAATAGGAAAGAGGCCGCACGGTAAACCGCGCGAGAAGACCGCACGGTCACGGTGACAACACACAAGCGGCAAGAAGGAGGCCGCGACCAAGATGCGGAGCCTGCAGTAGAGAGGAGAAACCGCAGCGACTAGAGAAGTCACAACGACCACGCAGCAAATAAACCGCGGGAGAAGACCGCACGGTCACGGTGACAACACACTAGCGGCAAGAAAGAGGCCGCGACAAGATGCGGAGCCCGCAACAGAGAGGAGAAGCCGCAGCGACTAGAGAAGTCGCAGCGAGAAGAAAGAGGAGACCGCAACGAGAAGGCGAGTAGACATGCACGCGGCGAGAAGGCGAGTAGACAAGGAGATCGTGTCGGTCAAGGCGAGAAGACTAAGATAGATCGCGTAAGGAGACCGCAACGAGTATCACAAAAAAGAGCGGGTAGACGGGAAGAAACCGCGCGGTTAGATAGGAAATGGCCCCAGCGGTCAGAGAATGAGAGCTATAAGAGGGCCAAGAGGAAGAGGAAGAAAGGGAGGTGGAATCCACGAAGAGAGCACAAGGAGGAGTGGTTAGAGAAGACTTAACCGCGCGGGTAGCAGCGGTTAGAGAAAGCTTAGCCGCACGGAGGACCTGTTTCGCTCTGATACCATGTGGAGAAAACCTGAAACTTGTATATACTTTCTCAATAATCAAATACAAGTTATGAATACACATTTATAGGAGGGAGAAAGAGAGAAGAGATCCCTATACATGATGTGGGACTAAAGAAGAGAAAAAAAATAAACAAATGGGCTCCATCATGGGCCTCTTTACATAGGCTTTTCCAACAGTAACCAAACAGTAACAAAAATCATAAATTAATCCTTAATCTTGAGAGAGCATACTATGTGAAGCAAGAAAATGAAGTAAAGACAAATAAAATCATCTGAGAAGCACTTTAAGAAGCACAAATAATGATCCCCTAAATACAAAAATTCCAAGTAAAACAGCAGAGATCAATGAGAGCTAATCAGTAGCATCATCATTAGCCTTGTCTCACCTGTTTGGGTTAGCACCATAATTCATAAAAATTTTTTTCAATCCTGTAAACTAACGCATCTGGTGTGAACTTTAATTCGAGTTTCCTTTTCAGCTTTTATTTCTTAATGCTTCCACATTGATTTTATTTATCCCAGCCTAGTCGTGGAGATTTTTTTTTAAAGTTCACATGTTGCTATACTCACACTTTGCGTTATCCTAGCACTTCATGTTAAGCATCTAGTCCTCATTTTAAACATGGAATTTCATCTATACCATCATTTAATATAATAGGTAAACCTATTACAATTAGATAATTTATCTTTAGGCAATGTTAATTAATTTCATATGCTAAAACTACATACCAAATTTTCATATTTGCTATATTAATTACTCTTTATCCCCTAAAATGTTATCCATATTCTGATTTTTTTCCTTTATATCCAAAAATCTCTCAATTTAAAATAGCATTTATTATAACTTTTCCTTTATTTTATAAAAAATCTCACAATTTAAAATATCATATATAACTTACATACACAGACATACCTCACTACAAATACCCTTCTAAAACATCTTTGCAACCAACACAAGAAGATTCTAACTTAACGTTGATTCTTGACAATATTATGTGAGTAGACACTATTTGGTTACCCTATGATTACTAATGGAAGCAATTGCTCAATATATACACTAGCTCCGGCAGCACAGTGTCCCTCGGTGCAAATTAAAAATACATTTGAAAGATTTATTTATGACTATTCCAAGTTTGTATGTAATGTTTTCTATATTTGTTGATATGTTGCCAAGGCGCGTGCCTAGGTGCGCCAGAGGCACCGGGCGCAGCCCGCCGCGCCTCAGCATGGCTGAGGCGCGCGATGTGCCCAAGGGGCGCTCAGGCGCGCGCCTTACAGGCTCTCAGGCGCACCAAAGGCGCGTCTGAGCCTTTCAAGGAGTATTTCAACTTTTTTGGGGGGAGATGAGTAAAAACATGATCTCAGACGCACCTGAGGCACCCCTAAGCGCAATTGGGCGCCCAATTCGTTGAAAATCGGCAAACTGGGCACCGAAATTCAGCGAATTGGGCGCCCAAATCGCTCATTCAGCGAATTGGGGGCCCAAATCGCTTAATTTCCTTTTTCCCCTCATTTTTGCGACTCACGTGCCTCAGGTAGGCGCGCGCCTAGGCTCCAGTGCCCCTTTGTGCCTTGGTGCGTCTTGCGCCTTTAACAACATAGATTTGCTGGATGGTTTTAGATTTGCTTGGCAATTCAGAGTAAGCATCCTAAAGGAACCATATAATAGAATATATATCTTAAATACAGTTGTATAACTGTCAACAAATATTTGGTATTTGAAATTATCTAACCAAGGAATCCAAAATAAAACACGATTTTCACACAAATAGATTTTATGCAATGGTCAAATCAAAAATTGTTGACAATTTGAAAGGCTATATGATCAAGGACACGCGCCTGCCACCTTGGAGTCCCACCAAGGGGCCCACCTTGGCGTCGCACAAAGACGGTTTTATCAAGCCCGCTCCGGTCCCACCACAGGATGTCGAAAGGTTGTTGAGGCCGAGAATCAATCTCAAGAAATCTTTGATAAAGAGCTCTCGGACGAGCTCTCATCACAAATTGACGCAGGACGGAGCTATGTGAAAATGTTGGTGTGCCGACACGATAATGCAAAGCTAAGTGGGTGCGCGGAATGAATGCGATGAAGCTTAACCTAGAATGATGCATGTTTTAATTGTTCCGGAAGCAAAATTTTAGCAAGTAAATTTTATAAGCCAAGCAATCAACACAACGTCCACCAACATATTCAAATACACCAGCATTAGCATGTTCTCTACGCACAAAGATTTTCACCACAACCAGCACGAACAAATTTTACAGAATTTTTAAAGAGAAGTGCAAACAACTACAAAACGAGTCAAATTCACAAACTGACATGAAATTTTCTCACAAAATTTAATACAGAAAATATAACACGAACTATAATACTCACAAAGCACGAAGAATCCAGTGATGACGGCTGGCGTGGTTCCACAAGATGAACGCAATGGTTGTGATGGGGTAAACTTTTCCAGCCCTAATGGGTAGTGTGGAGAGGTGCGGATTTGGGGGGGGGGTGCGGTTGTGAAGTGAAAAGAGGGAGTAGGTTGTGGGAGAGATCATACTGGGTCGGGAATGGGACTATGGGGATTGCGGGTTTCTGTTGGTGGCTCCACGACAAAGAAGGGGGTGAGGGAGACGGGAGAGGTGCCTGCACGAAAAGGGAGATGCAGATTAAGACAACGGTGGATGGGAGAGGCGGCTGTTGTCGATCCGAGGCGAAGGTGTTGACGAAAGAATAAGGCCGACGGGATCCACAGGGGGAATGACGGTGTGAAAATGGCAACTGGAGAAGGGGTCACAGCTGTGGCTTGCAGGAAGGAGGCATGGCATAGACAGTGGCGGGAGTGAGGAATGGGATACATGGTTGTTTGCGTCGACGGAAAGGAAGATGAGCGGTGACACTACTGTGAACGGGATCGAACAGTCGGCGAGCAGCCGGAAAAAATAGTTAGAAGCTTCAATCCCGCCGTCAAAGGAGGAAAAGAGGGACAAGGCTGGGAGTGGCAATTTCCACCTTAGATTGGATGGAGGTCGTGGGATAACAGAGAAGTTACAGACAGTTTTCTGCAAACGAAGGAGAGTACAAAGATATTAAGAAAAATAAAAAAATGAATAGTTGAAAAGATAACTGAAATTCATCGAGGCTTCGCATCCCGGGCTCGCGGCGTCGCACTACGAATGACTGTGAATTTTGGATTCTCTCAAAAAATACACAATACCTCTAACTACAACGTCCACCCCTATTTATAACAAGAGGGGCGGTTGGGCAACCGACGTGAACGACTATGATCATCTGTTACGTCTGGTGTCCTAAAACACTGAATACACAACATAAAAATAAAATAAAATACATATAAAATGAAAGGTGATGCTCCGCGGTCTCAGATCGCTGATCCGACCAACGCATCTCCGGCAAATCTGAAAAAACGGGTCCTGCCAAGTGATAGCCCGATCTCCTCCTATAACGAACATGTGGTGGATGCCCATCAATTCCCCCCGAATGATAAACATTCATCTCCGAGGAATGAAGATGAATATGTTGTAGTCGAAGATCGGGGGAAAGCCCAACAATCTCTGTCGTTAATATTCAAGCATCATCAAAGGTGTAGTGCCCACTCCAGTGCACCACGTAATGACAAGGACAGTCTATAGTGGTGATGCACTCGTCCATCACAATATCGCTAATGCTCTCAACTCTCACCTCTCGTGCTGGTGGATCCAAAAAATCTGATAGAATCATAAAAAGTGCGGGCAAACTCATGGCTGCTCGTCCAAGGTGAAAGGGAGAAGTGTGACGCTGTAACTGGAAGGGTGTCAAAATAAGCTCAAGGTATGGGTCCTTGGGAGGTGTCAAAGAATCTCAAGGTATGGGTCCCTGGGAAGGTGTCGGAGAAGCTCAAGGTATGGGTCCCTATGCTCGAGAGGATCAAAGTAATGTGTCAAATCTCTCGTAATAAATACATGATGAATACTCATACCTGCAAAGAAATCGATCTCGTGGGCATTTGTCCCAACTTTCTTTATAACCCTATAAGGAGTCATTCACTTAAGTTGTAGTTTAGTAGCATCTCCTATTGGGAGCCCCTCCTTGCAAAGTCCGACCATGACATGCTCGCACACTCAAAAATGCTGCTCATGTCTGTGAATATCTGTCCATGCCTTATATAATTCAAAATCGCTAGCAGCTTTCTTCCGGATTAATTTATGTATTTCATGCAAATAATGCAAAACACATAACATATATGGATCATGCAACACAGATGAACCATGTACCAAATGTAAATGGATAGACAACAAATGCAAATGATGAACTACTTACCGACCAACTCAATCAACTAGGGATTTTAGGTATTATATGAAACTCCTAAAATAGGTACATGATCAGGAGGTTCAGATGATGGGTCATAGAAGAATTTGTCGTGCGGGCGATGAACGCTCAAATGAACATTCGAGACATCAGTAGTAAGATGTGTTAATATCGTGTGTGAACTGTCTCTGCCAGTACGAGTAGTGAGACATAAGATCAATGAGTGACCCTCAAACTCGACTATACTACGGATGATAGAAACATCCCAGATGAGTAGTGATCTACTATATGGCTCATCAGGGGGTTCACCGGGAGAGGTATAGTAATATTGCAATGGGTGGTGGTACTGGTTCCTCAAATTGAGGATCAGTGTAGTGATGACACTGTGATAAGACATTGGTTGGCATAACATGTAGTCTCGCGTATCTAAAAGTAGGCCTTAACCTGCCTCTGATACCAAACTGACGCAAGAGGGGGCTATGTGAAAATGTCGGTGTGCCAACACGCTAATGCAAAGCTAAGTGGGTGCACGGAATGAATGCGATGAAGCTTAACCTAGAATGATGTGTGTTTGTTTTAATTGTTCTGGAAGTAAAATTTTAGCAAGTATAATATTACCGTATGAAGAAGATTCAGTAAGGGAAGGGTCGGCGAAGAGGAAGAGAGGAGGCTAAGGTTGAGAGGGAAGAAACAAGGGAGCAGCCCTTTTTTTCAATTCACATCCCAGACAAAAATAATACAAGGTTCATATGCCCTCTTATAGTGGCGAGGGGCGAATACAAAAGGAAATAATAGAAATAGAAAATAACAACAATTACTAAAAAAATGCATAAACCAAACATAGCAGCATATTTAATATTAAATATCCTCGACGCTTGTCATATCTGGCTTCTCCCCGTTGACACCCACCGGGAACGACTTCTCCACCGACGCTGATTCCCGCCGCTTGTAGACCTGGCATGTCGCGCCTCGTCGTGCATATCTGTAATAATGTCGCCGTCTGGAAAATTTGCTTTGTCCTCAAGGCAGTAGTCGGAAAACTGACGGCGGAAATCATCTCGCAGCAGCCAAGTGGCCTCGGACGGGGGACGGTGGCGCCACACAACAAGGATCTCCTTCGGGGATGCATCTCTGGGAAGGTGGTGGCGACGTTCTAGAATGTTTTGCGGATATTTCACAGCGGAGTAAAAGTAGTCAAGATCCGTCGGAATGTGGTCCAAAATTGGATGGATGCGGCTCCCCTCGGGGAGTTTGATCTTGTAGGCGACGGCCCCAATCCGGGCCACGACGGTGAACGGCCTAAAGAAACACGGCGCAAGTTTGGGGAAAGGGCGCTTGGCGACCGTGAGTTAGCGGTAGGGGTGGAGCTTGATGAAGACCTTCTTGCTGACTTGGAAGGACAGATCCTGACGCTTCAGATTGGAGAAGGATGTCATTTTTGCTTGGGCCCGGCGAAGATGATGCTTGAGGCTCTCCAGAATGATGTCCCGATCTTGGAGGTGATCTGCCAAACTAGGTATGACGCACTCTCTGGGTAGGTGGCACACTACATCCGGTGGTGGTAAGTCGTAGACAGCTTAAAATGGTGTTGATCCTGCTGCATGGTGGTAGGCAATGTTGTATGAGTACTCAGCCCAATCCAACCATTTGGCCCGCGTGCCCGGTATCTCGCCAATGAAACAACGTGGGTAAGGCTCCAAGCAACGGTTGAGAACTTCTGATTGGCCATCCGTTTGTGGATGGTACGCGGAGCTCATGCGGAGCCACGGAGGTGTGTGCCCTGAAAGCGGAACATGGATGTTTAGAAACTGCTCAGAAAAAGGGGATCGCGATCGCTCACAATCGATCGTGGAAACCAATGGAGTCGCACGACTCCAGAGATGAAGTAGTCGGCTACACTCGCTGTCATGTACGGATGCCGAAGAGGAATAAAGTGTGTGTACTTGGAGAGTCAGTCCACCACGACAAAGACGCAATCGAACCCGTTGGACCGGGGAAGAAGTGTGATGAAATCCATAGCAATGTCCTCCCAAATTCGATCCAGGATGGGTAGGGATTGAAGCAACCCAGCCGGAAACATTGCCTTGTACTTCGCCTTTTGGCATGGAAGACAAGCGGCTACGTGGGTTTTCATTTGCTTGAACATGTTCGGCGAGTACAGGGAGGCCGCCAAGCATCGCTAGGTGCGGAAAGCTCCTACGTGGCCCCCAGAAAGCTCTTGTGTGGCCCCTGGTTGTAGCACGGAACTCAGAATGAGAGTGGAGGTCACGGATAGCACTAGGCGGCCCCGGTAAAAGAGCTGATCACCCACCAGGGAGTAAGGAGAGTGGCCTTTCGGGTTGGTGATGAGGGTCGTTCGGATGGCCGCAAGGTGCGGGTCGTTCTCCACGTCATGTTGAATCGATGTTGCATCTTCCCAGACTAGTCGGGAGATGGCCCGAATTCCGGGGAATGTACTTGTCGGGAAAGAGCGTCCGCCGCCCGGTTGGTGCGGCCTGGTCGGAATTAGATGGAGAAGTCGTACTTCGCCACCCAAGTTGATGTGTTGGCGTGACAATCTTCTGCTGAAGGAGGTACCACAAGCTATGATGATCGGTGCGGATGACGAAGGAGCGGCCCAGGAGGTACGGTCGCCAGTGTTGCACTGTCAGGACAAGTGCCATGAGCTCGTTCTCATAAGCTGAACGACGCTGAATGATGGTGGAGAATGCCCGACTATAGTAGGCGATGGGACGACAACCTTGCATGAGGACCGCACCCACCCCGGTGCTTGAGGCATCGCACTCCACGATGAAGGGTTGAGTGAATTCGGGCATGGCCAAAACTGGGCCATTCACAAGAGCCGCCTTAAGGGTGGTGAAGGCGGACATGGTCGTTGGAGTCCACGAAAAAGGTCCCTCCTCTGTAGATTTGAGCAATTGTGTGAGTGGCCAAGCCAAGGTGTCGTACCCCTAAATGAAACGTCGGTCGTAACCAGTGAGACCCAAAAAGCCTCGGACATCCCGAAGAGAGGTGGGGGTCGGCCAATGTAGAACCGTCGTGATTTTGTCGTTGTCCATGGCCACTCCCTGTGTTGAGATTGTATGACCCAAGTAGCTAATGGCGGTTGCCCCGAACAAGCACTTCTTGCGGTGGACCAGATGATGCTGGCGAATTGTCTCAAGTGTTTGGCGAACATGGCATAAATGCTCCTGCCAGGGTGAGCTATATACCAAAATATCATCAAAAAAAACAAAGACGTGTTGTAGGAGTACCGCTCGAAAGATGTCGTTCATGGTGGCTTGGAAGGTGGTCGGAGCGTTGGTTAGCCCGAAGGGCATGACCAAAAACTCGTGTCATCATGCGTCTGAAACGCTGTCTTTGGTACATCTTCCGGCCGCACCCGGATTTGGTGGTACCCCACCTGAAGATCAAGCTTCGCGAAAAAGACGGTATCGTGAAGCTCGTCCAAAAGTTCCTGGATGATTGGAATAGGATATTTGTCTGAAACTGTGGCCTTGTTTAATTCTCAATAGTCGACACAAAAGAGCCAACTCCCGTCTATTTTTTGCACGAGGAGGACCGAATTGGAGAAAGGGCTTGCGCTGGGGCGGATGAAGCCGCCCATGAGCATCTCCCCACCAGGCGTTAAATCTCGTCCTTCTGGGCCTGCCCATAACGGTAAGGTCGGACGGATACGACTGCGGTGTGGGGTTGTAACGAAATGGCATGATCGGTGGCCCGCACCAAAGGTAAGCCTACATGAGTCGTAAACACGTCGGAGAACTCCTCGAGTACAAGACAGAGGTCTGGTGGAAGCACCGTGGCGGCTGCCGACTCGACTTGTAGCGGTCAAAGCCACGCAGAGAATGCCACATCAGTCGTGTGTTGGATGGCACAGAAGGAGACCGGAGTTCGGAGAAGAGCTGAGTCGCCGACGAGGTGGCAGGGTGACCCCTCCCAGCAGAACTGCACAGACATCTCGGCCCAATTGACCCGAACGTCGCCCAAAGTTGCCAGTCATGTCACGCCTAGGATGATGTCAACGCCCCCCAGCTCAAAACGTAGAAATCTGTCGTCACAGCACAAGGTCCAGTGGTGAAGTCTGGCGAGGGCGTACACGGGATGGAGAGATGTCGCACAAACGATGAGAAATGAAATGGTGGTTGGTGTCACAGTCGATCATAATGAGAACAGGGTGCCCCATGACGAGGCCCGCTAACTTCATAGCCCGTGGTCAAGTAAGGCCGCCCACCGAGAAGCAGGGCGGGTCTAAGCAGTGGAAGGTGGCCCCGTCGGATTTCGGTGGTGGCGGCTCGTCGGGGAGCTCGAGCGCCTCAAAGTCTTCCATGGTGATTTCGGACTCAAAATCCCCAATAATGGCATGTAACTCTTTCACGACGCATACATGAGTGGGAGAATACGGTTGTCGGCACCTGAAACAGAGCCCTTTCCTTCTGAGCTCGTTGTAGTCCCCACTAGAGATCATGTGGGGGATCGGGTTGCGGACTGGGCAAAGACCGCAGGGTGGAGGTGGTCGTGGACCGAAGTCCCGTGGTGGTGGTGGCCGAGAAGGTGGAGGCCCGGTTGTGACCGGCGGACGCGCCCAAAGATCTGCTTCCACGACACGCACGATATCGAGTGCTTCAGAGACCGTCCTTGGTTGATGGGTGCGGAGGCGCGAGCGGATGGGCAGCAAGAGGCCTTGCATGAAGAAACCCAAATAGTGATCAAGTGGAAGGCCGGAGACATCAGTGACAAAGGCTACGAATTCGTTGATGTAGGTATCGAGCCCGGCCATCTGGCGGGTGCTGCAAAGGCGCTCGACGGCGGACCCGGCATAGCGGTGGTCGTACCGTCGAATCATCTCTTGTTTCATTTCGCCTCAGGAGATAAGGGGTTGAGATTGGCGTAACCACCGCGCCTAATGGAGAGCGGATTCGTCAAGGTCGACCATGGTTGTGTCGACCTTGTTCGCTTCCGGTGTGAGATGGAGGTCAAAGTACTGTGTTGTCTTTGTGATCCACCCCATGAGATCGACGCCTAAAAAATGTGGAATGTCAAGGGCGAGGGTCGAGCGACCTGAGAGCGGCACGGTGGTCGGCCATCTGGCGGGTGCCCCATGAGATCGATGCTTAAACTTTTGAGCAACGTGGGAGATTCGAATATATTTATCTTAGGTACCTTTAATTCATATATATATATATATATATATATATATATATATATATTACTATGGTTGTATTAATATAAAAAGGCTTAAACTTTTAATTCATTCTTAACCTAAAAATGGGTGGAGAAGAAGAGGCGCAGGCAAAAATCTTGATGCTTTCATTCTCTGGTTTTAAACAAACAGCAAAGGCTTCATCGAGGGCACGCTATAGTTCTCCCTGGGATCGACTCCTTTCTCCCTGGGATTCAACTCCTCTTCTTGATGCTTCTCCTTCGAGGGGATGCTACGGGGGATTTCTGGAGAGAGTTGCATCTTCTTCGGTGCATGGAGGATGGCTCGCATCGAGCAACCTGAGCGGCTTCACTACATGCAATCCCAACTCCTTCTCCCTTGATATCGATCTTTAATCAGATGGAATGAACTCCTCTAAATTACTTGAATGAGAATATTGATGCCTTGTGGGGGGAATTGGACTGAAATATGTGAATTATAAATTCCCTTTGATCTTCCTCTTTTGGTCGAACGATGAGGCTGGATTTTTGTGTGCACCGCGGACGGCCTGGGTCTCAGGCAACCCGTGCAACGCTCTTCTCTTTTATTTTTACCCCCGATTGGTTTTAATTCTCCGATCGAGAATGCTTTTCTTACTCCTTCCCCCGATTCCCTGTTTTGTCTGTGCCTTGGATATGAGGTTTGGCTTGGGAGCAAATTTGATTAGTCGTATTCTTCCTAGAGTAAATTGAGAGGTCTCGGATTGAGTTATGTCTATTGATGCTATCTGCTTCTTCATTTTGCAACTTACCTTTCATCCCTTGGTTCTGGGAAATGGATACCAAAGTAATTAATTGACTGCGGTTCGAGAAAGGATTATGTGGTGCCGCATCTTCATCCTTTCCTTCTCTTCCTTATTATTCTGCTTCATTCTCAGTTCTAATATGGAGGGCAAACATCTAGTCACTGCTATCAGAACATGACGATGAAACTATGAGATTCTTCTTCCCTCGATTTTTAGGGTTATTCTAACCATAAAAGGTATTCTTTGTAGCACTAGATTAAAATATAGCATATCTATATTTGATTTGAACTTGAGGTTAAGGAATATATTAGCTTATAATTTTCTTAGTCCTCAAACAGTCAAACCTAAGATTAACATATTGGTTGCTTTGATTCTCCATATCTTGTGGGTTTCATTGCAGTGCACTAAGGATGGCATGAGGAGCATATTGTTTCAGTGTTACAGTTTTGGGTTATCCTTAAATCTTACAAACATAAATTCTTTTGAAACTTTGTACTTCTGCTATACCTTCTAAGTTTCTTGATAATCCTTCTACTACACATTTCTTCTGCAAGTTTAAATTTGAATCAGAGATGGCAATCATTACTGTTGAAAGAGCTCAAAACTTATATGTATTGCTTGTGTATGTAAATACAATGAGAGAATACAAATATATAGGAGGGAGAAAGAGAGAAGAAATCTTATACAAGATATGGGACTAAGGAGAGGAGAAGGAAAAGTCATAAAGAAAGGGGCCCAATAATGGGCTCTTTACATGGGCTTTTCTAACACTCCCCCGCAAGCTGGAGCGTACAAATCGTATGCGCCAAGCTTGGGCAAGCACTGATAGAAGAGGGTACTGGAAAGAGCCTTTGTGAGGACATCCGCAACTTGTTCAGCCCCAGGAACATGCTTCAGTTCGAGCTTCTTCATTTGAACCTTTTCCCGGATGAAATGACAGTCGACTTCAATATGTTTTGTTCTTTGGTGGAAGACCGGGTTCTTGGCTATATGTATAGCAGCTTGGCTGTCACAGAGGAGGAGAGCTGGGGAAGGGAGTTTTACACCAAGATCGGTAAGGAGACTTTCAAGCCACGTCAGTTCTGAAACCACTGACGTCATGGCCCGGTATTCTGCCTCAGCTGATGATCGAGCAATGACCGCTTGTTTCTTGCTTCGCCAGGTAATCAAATGTCCCCCAAAATATGTGCAATAGCTACTGGTTGACCGTCGATAATCAAGGAAACCAGCATAATCAGCATCAGAATATGTCACCAATGTTGGAGCTGAAGATGAGGTTTTGTATACCAGTCTTTGAACAGGAGTCGTTTTAAGGTATCTGAGAATGCGTTCAACGACCTGAAGATGAGATTTTTGAGGGGAATGCATATATCGACTGACAATACCAACCGCGAAGGAGATATCTGATCTGGTTACCGTGAGGTAGATAAACTTTCCAACAAGACGACGATAGTACTCTGAATTCTGGAGTAGGAGATCTGAGTCAGATGCATGAGCGCGCAACTTGTGATTTACCTCCATTGGGGTGTCAATCGGCTTACAACCTGAATAGCCTGCATCATGAAGGAGGTCGAGGCAGTACTTCCGCTGAGAGAGGACAAGACCATCCGGCCGTCTGGCCACCTCAAGACCCTAGAAGTATTGAAGGGGCCCCAGATCTTTTGTTTGAAATACGGAGCTCAAATTTAGTTTGACCTCATGTATTCCTTTCGAGTCGTCTCCTGTAATTATGATATCATCAACGTATACTAGCAGAAGAATCGTTCATGTTGTTCGGTGATGAGATAACAACGAGAAATATGTCGTGTTGACGCAAGAAATGCGCCCTCTAGTTAACGGATTGTTCGATCTCACAAGCTAGGTGAATAAGAGGGTTGCGGGAATAGATGAGAGGTTTCATGGAGCAAGGGAGAAGCTTGCTCGAGCAGAGAAGAAGCTTGCTTGAGTAGAGGAGAAGCTTGCTCGAGCAGAGAAGAAACTTGCTCGAACAGAGAAAAAGTTTGCTTGAGCAATTGAGAAGCTTGCTCGAGCAGAGGAGAAGCTTGCTCGAACAGAGAAGAAGCTTGCTCGAGCAGAGAAGAAGCTTGCTCGAGCAGAGAAAAAGCTTGCTCGAGCAGAGAAGGAGCTTGCTCAGGAGCAAGGGAGAAGCTTGCTCGAGCAGAGATGAAGCTTGCTCGAGCAGAGAAGAAGCTTGCTTGAGCAGAGGAGAAGCTTGCTCAAGCAGAGAAGAAGCTTGTTGGAGCAAGGGAGAAGCTTGCTCGAGCAGAGAAGAAGCTTGCTCGAGCAGAGAAGAAGATTGCTCGAGAAGAGAAGAAGCTTGCTCAAGCAAAGAAGGGGTTTGATCAGGAGCAAGGGAGAAGATTGCTCGAGCAGAGAAGAAGCTTGCTCGAGCAGAGAAGAAGCTTGCTCGAGCAGAGAAGAAGCTTGCTCGAGCAGAGAAGAAGCTTGCTTGAGCAAGGGAGAAGCTTGTTCGAGTAGAGAAGAAGCTTGCTCGAGCAGAGAATGAGCTTGCTCAGGAGCAAGGGAGAAGCTTGCTCGAGCAGAGAAGAAGCTTGCTCGAACAGAGAAGAAGCTTGCTCGAGCAGAGAAGAAGCTTGCTTGAGCAGAGGAGAAGCTTGATCAGGAGCTGTCGAGCAGACGGTTACTTTGGCGGTTGAGCTCTGATGGTTAGAACGAGAGAGGGAAAAAAGAGACGGGGCCGCTTGCAGCGACAACAACAGACTTCGCCCGCCGCGGCTTGAATACCACTCTTGCGGCGGGCTTTTCCTTTAATCAAGAAGCAAGTTTACAGTTTGCTATTGCACCATTACATGTAAAAGCATTAAAGGGTACAAAGGGGGAAGCTGGCGGCAGAGTAAAGAAGATGCCAGAGACTAAGTAAAAGAGGTTGCTAGCAGCTGTGGAGGACTGGGAGGACTGAGAAATCTGAGTCCGCAGACCTTGCTGGATCAACTGTGGAGGACTGGGAGGACTAAGAAATCTGATTTCGCAGACCTTGCTGGATCAACTGTGGAGGACTGAGAAAAATATGAGTCTGCAGCTCTTGCTGGCAGCGGCAGTTCTGTCGTGCGTGTCCCCAAATGAGAGGCCTTGGGGGCTATTTATAGGCCCGCGGAGGATTTTCTAGAAGCGGGGCCCAGTGACGTCATCATGGAGGACTGGGAGGACTCGGAAAGCAGGTCGCCGACCTGGGCGGACTGGCCTTTCCTCTGTTGGGCGGCTGAAGAGAGCAGGCTGCCTGAGACAAGCAGAGGGGGCGGCCTGAGGAGCAGGCCGCCCCTAGGGCAGGCAGAGGGGGCGTCCTGAGGAGCAGGCCGCCCCTGAGGCTGACGGCCTGAGGGCCAGGCCGCCCACAAGGCCGGCGGCCTGGTGCAGGCCGCCCACTAGGCTGGCGGCCTGGGGAAGGCCGACCACCAGGCTGGCGGCCTGGGGCAGGCCGCCCACAGGGCTGGCGGCCTGAGGAGCAGGACGCCCTCCTGGGCCGGCGAAAACCTGAGCCGGAGAGAACTTGCCGAGCCGGCGACAATTGTGTTGGTCGAGGGTTGACGCCGGCGGGACGACCCAGCAGGCTGAAGGAGTAGATCGCACAGATCGCCCTCTGCTGCTGTAGGTTGCCTCCTGTAAGGAAGAATGTTGCGCGGTTAGCTGGCCTAACCGCGTGGCCTGCGAGGGTGAGCAATGAGAGCAGCCCGCCGTCCCGCAGGGCACGCGGTGGCTATGCGACCGGGGCGGTTAGACTGGGGAGACCGTCCTAGCCGCACGGCCCGAGCGGATAGGAGTCCCTATCCGCCTGACCCAAAAAAAGGAGGGCTGAGGCAGATCGCAACCCTCGGGGGGAACCCCTGAGCGGGCCGCGATTTGCGAGCTCGAGACCTTGGGGAGGGATCGCCGATTTTGGGGTTAACATAATCCCCGCACTTTTTCAAGTTCCGAAGGGAACTTCGAAAAAGTAGGAGATCCACGAAAATCGTGATCTTTCCCTCGAGAAAAAAGGGAAAGGAGAGATGGAATTTGATGTCTCTCCTCAGAGAAAAATTTCCTAATGCATGTCTTTCCCCTGCGAAGGAAAAAGTCAAAGTAGGCGAAAATAGGTACACCTTATGCGTACCTGGGTTGCCTTTGCAAAACGAATAAGACATGAATGTCTCCTAATGGGTTCTGCAAAACAACGATGAGATGAAAGCATAGAAGAATGACAACTTGCAAGTACCTGAAGGGGGCTTGCAAGCACTGGTTAACTTCTGCAACAAGACAGATAAGAGGCAGATATAAAAGAAAATTAAGCTGCAAATACCTGGATAGAACTTGCAAAATCTGCTAAGCTCTGCAAAAGAAGAGTGAGCAAGCAGATATGAAGTAGGAACTAAGCTGCAAGTACCTGGGCAGAACTTGCAAATATCTGCTAAGCTCTGCAAATGAAGGGTAAATAGTAGATATGACAAAGAACTAAATCGCAAGTATCCGGAGAGAACCTGCTAATGTTGACTTTTGATCTGATAAGATATGATAGAAGAGATATCTGGCAAACTCTGTTATTAACTGAATAGAGATCAGAATGTGATAATGATCGTCTCGCGTGATCAGATATAATGTTAACATGAAATCCAGATCAGCAAGATGAAACCATCTTAATTTAGACTTATAACAGCATGACTTGTCAACCAAGGAGAACCAGATACTTTGATTAAATGATTCGTGTCGTTAGCATCTGATAAGAGAGCTTGTGGATAACCATCTGATAGAACTTTATGCAGGCAGCGCATATAAGATGATCATAAGCCAAAAAGATATTGCCGATCCTTAGAATAGATTGAATTTAACCTGCCAACCTGCCAGAAGGCAGAAAGACAAAGGAGGGCTACACCTCGAAGACGATCGAAAAAGACTAGATGCTGCCACAGGTGTTCCCCGTGGGCATTATGCATCGCTTGCCTTAAGAAGAAATCATCCAGGGTGTAGTCCTACCTAAAGCGGGCTGGTCGCGCTCCCTTTGAAGGGCACAAAAGACAAACAAGGACGGAAATTCCTGAGAAGGAAATGATAGATACATTGCTCTCATGCCTCGGGTTACAAGCATCGCTGATCAATTAGACTAGTTGCGCCAAGTGGTCTATTGCTTGTCTGCGAATTGATCAGCGGAGTTGTGGGCCCCGCGAAGGCACGGACTGAGAGTACCAAAGAGTGTTCGGCCGTCACAGTTGTGAGATGATCAAAGAGACGCGGCTACACTTGATCGTCATTGCTTGTCATGCAAAGATCATCGTAACTGTAACGTATCCTTTAGCGAAGCACAGCAGAGCTAACACATGGGTCCTCCCTAGAATCGCACTCTGTGTTAGATGTCGGCCAGGATCCGAAGTCTCGTCATCCTCCGCACGAGAGTTGAACGGCCCCCACTGCACATATGCGAAAACTCCCCGCTATATGTGGTCGTTGTGGTCTTACGCTAGAGAACAATCTCGAGGGGGCCCTGAGCAAGACTTGGCGATATCTCGGTGGTTCAGTGATCTCTTTGGCAAAGAGAAAAATATGGAGGAGAAGCATTACAAAAAGAGAACTGTGTCAGTATGAGATCTCTGACGTAAAATTTATTGAGATGAAAATGAAACAGTTAGAAGTGTTGAAAAAGAGAATGTTTGAAGAGTAATGTAAAAGCAACCGGTCATGATTGCGTGGGGCTTTGAGGAGCTGCGATTGGTCATAACTGTTGACGCAAGAAAAGCGCCTTCTTTGTTTTAGAATAATCTTCCAAGGGCACCTTCGTCATCGGCATCGAAGTACTCAGGCCGAACATTGATAGGCCCCAGACGGCCTGCATCCTCTATCTCCACACACTTCAACTGAACTTCAGCCACCTCCTTGCCCTTGGAGGTGGAAGGTTTCGAAGAATCAATTTTATTGACCAGGTCGTTGATCTTGCCCTCGACAAGCAATCTTTCAACCAACCATCGAAGGGCCTTGCAGTCTTCAGTTAAATGACCTTTCTCTCTATGGACTTCACAGAACGAATCTGAATCTCTTGATCTCTGATTCGCCGACTGGTAAGGCCTTTTGGAATTTGCCCTATCCTTCATGATCTGGCAGACTTCTAGCATGGCCTCATCAAGTCCAGAGCATGATAAGTCATCATCTTGCGGATGATGCACCGAAGCTGTTTGCAAAGGTGGGGCTGGTAGCGGTAGCAATCGTTCGTGGGCTCAATCCTGGCCTGGGAAGGGGTGTCAATGATGATGCTGGAACTTCTTCGCTTTCCTAGAGTGGGATGGAAAATCTTTCCGAGGAGACCTCGGAGACTGCTTGTAAGGTGGATTTTTCTCTGTTACAAGCCTGGAGACAAAGTTGGGGTTGCTCTTCTCACCACGGATGTATGAGTTGGCTAAACCAATCAACTCTTGATATGTCCTCGGTGCTCGGATGTTAGCCTCAAACTTGAGTGGTCCTTCACGCAGACCGTGAATAAGAGCCACTCGATATATTTCTTGATCGACGATCTCAATGTCTAAGATTTCTTTCTGGAAACGATCCACAAAATGAGACCAAGTCTCGTTCTCTCGCTGCTTGATTTCAAAAAGGGCTTCTGGACCGCCCTTTCTCTTTGTTGAAGTAGAGAATCTGAGCAAGAACTCCCTTCGTAAATCAGCAAAGGAAGAGATTGACTGAGGTCGCAATCCATAGAACCAATCCCTCACTTGGCCATCAAAGGTCGTTACAAGGAGTTTGCTTTTGGTTGCATCTGAGAGAGTCTTGAGAGCAACGACAGATTCAAAGGCATGAACGTGTTTGACTGGATCAGTCTCTCCAGTATAAATGGGCAACCGTGACTCTCTGAAGTTAACTGGAGTTGGTTCATGCCGAACATTCTCTGTAAACGATGACTGCTCTTCTTGCTCTCCTACAGCATAAGGAAAAAAGGGAGCACAAGTTGCAGCTGCACAAGGAGCTGGTGGGTAGGAGGGAAAAGTTGTAGCGGAAGGAGCAAAGGCAGGAGCTGATGAGTAGGGATAACTTCCCTGAAAGTTTAGAAATCTTGCAGGACTTCCTCGGGCAGCTTCTCGGAATAAGTTCTGACGAGCTGCAAATTCATCATTCTGAGACCGCAAAGGGGCTGCAGGCCCTTGCGGAAAGGTTGGAGTGTAAAGAGGAGGATAGACCGGCAGATAGGCCGGTGGGTAGACTTGAGGAGTCTCGGATGCTGGTGCTGGATTGATTGGAGGAGTTGGTGCTGCTGAAAATTGTGTTTCCAATCATTGGGTGATAACAGCTAGAGTACGGTTGACTGCTTGAAACTGTTGTGCAGTTTCTCTGCGAGATTGCTCTAAGGCCTCCCAAAGAGAATCATCACTGGGACTTGAAGCAAGGTTCTCGGCTGGTTGATGGACTGACATGAGTAACCGCTGATTTCACTGTCTGCTCGAGATCTGAAGGCCGCGTGCTAACTTTTGACGCAAGAAATGCGCCCTCTAGTTAACGGGTTGTTCGATCTCACAAGCTAGATGAATAAGAGGGTTGCGGGGATAAAGGAGAGGTTTGATGGAGCAAGGGAGAAGCTTCCTCGAGCAAAGAAGAAGCTTGCTTGAGTAGAGGAGAAGCTTGCTTGAGTAGAGGAGAAGCTTGCTCGAGCAGAGAAGAAGCTTGCTCGAGCAGAGAAGAAGCTTGCTTGAGCAAGGGAGAAGCTTGCTCGAGCAGAGAAGAAGCTTGCTCGAGCAGAGAAGAAGCTTGCTCAGGAGCAAGGGAGAAGCTTGCTCAAGCAGAGATGAAGCTTGCTCGAGCAGAGAAGAAGCTTGCTCGAGCAGAGGAGAAGCTTGCTCGAGCAGAAAAGAAGCTTGCTGGAGCAAGGGAGAAGCTTGCTCGAGCAGAGAAGAAGCTTGCTCGAGCAGAGAAGAAGCTTCCTCGAGCAGAGAAGAAAATTGCTCGAGCAGAGAAGAAGCTTACTCGAGCAGAGAAGGGGCATGCTCAGGAGCAGAGAAGGGGCTTGCTCAGGAGCACGGGAGAAGCTTGCTCGGGTAGGGGAGAAGCTTGCTCGAGCAGGGGAGAAGCTTGCTCGAGTAGGGGAGAAGCTTGCTTGAGCAGAGAAGAAGCTTGCTTGAGCAGAGGAGAAGCTTGCTCGAGCAGAGAAGAAGCTTGCTTGAGCAAGGGAGAAGCTTGCTCGAGAAGAGAAGAAGCTTGCTCAGGAGCAAGGGAGAAGCTTGCTCGAGCAGAGAAGAAGCTTGCTCGAGCAGAGAAGAAGCTTGCTCGAGCAGAGAAGAAGCTTGCTTTAGCAGAGGAGAAGCTAGATCAGGAGTTGTCGAGAAGGCAGTTATTTTGGCGGTTGAGCTCTGATGGTTAGACCGAGAACTCGGCTTGAATGTCACTCTTGCGGCGGGCTTTTCCTTTAATCAAGAATCAAGTTTACAGTTTGCTATTGCACCATTACATGTAAAAGCATTAAAGGGTACAAAGGGGGAAGCTGGCGGCTGAGGAAAGAAGGTGCCAGAGACTAAGTAAAAGAGGTTGCTAGCAGTTGTGGAGGACTGGGAGGACTGAGAAATCTGAGTCCGCAGACCTTGCTGGATCAACTGTGGAGGACTTGGAAGACTGAGAAATCTGAGTCCGCAGACCTTGCTGGATCAACTGTGGAGGACTGGGAGGACTGAGAAATCCGAGTCTGCAGCTCTTGCTGGCAGCGGCAGTTCTGTCGTGCGTGTCCCCAAATGAGAGGCCTGGGGGCTATTTATAGGCCCGAGGAGGATTTTCTAGAAGCGGGGCCAAGTGACGTCATCAGGAGGACTGGGCGGACTCAAAAAGCAGGTTGCCGACCTGGGCGGACTCGGCGGACTGGCCTTTCCTCTGTTGGGCGGCTGAAGAGAGCAGGTTGCCTGAGACAAGCAGAGGGGGCGGCCTAAGGAGCAGGCCCCCCCTAGGGCAGACAGAGGGGGCGGCCTGAGGAGAAGGCCGCCCCTGAGGCTGGCGGCCTGAGGGCCAGGCCGCCCACAGGGCCGGGGCCTGGAGCAGGCCGCCCACAGGGCCGGCGGCCTGGGGAAGGCTGCCCACCAGGTTGGCAGCCTGGGGCAGGCCGCCCACAGGGCTGGCGGCCTGAGGAGCAGGCCGCCCTCCTGGGACGGCGGAAACCTGAGCCGGAGAGAACTTGCTGAGCCGGCGACGGTTGTGTTGGTCGAGGGTTGACGCCGGCGGGACGACCCAGAAGGCTGAAGGAGTAGATCGCATAGATCGCCCTCTGTTGTTGTAGGTTGCCTCCTGTAAGGAAGAATGTTGCGCGGTTAGCTGGCCTAACCGCGTGGCCTGCGAGGGTGAGCTATGAGAGCAGCCCGCCGTCCCGCAGGGCACGCGGTGGCTATACGACCGGGGCGGTTAGACTGGGGAGACCGTCCTAGCCGCACGGCCCGAGCGGATAGGAGTCCCTATCCGCCTGACCCAAAAAAGGAGGGCTGAGGCAGATCGTGACCCTCGGGGGGAACCCCTGAGCGGGCTGCGATTTGCGAGCTCGAGACCTTGGGGAGGGATCGCCGATTTTGAGGTTAACATGCCGAGCTCCGAGTAAAACCGACCTCCCGAAGGGCCTTACTGAACTTGTCAAACCACGCTCGTGGGGATTGTTTGAGATCATACAAGGCCTTCAGAAGACGACAGACCTGAGACTCCCCCGTGGTCTCAAACCCGGAAGATTGCTGCATATAAACTGTCTCCTGGAGATCGTCATTCAGAAAGGCATTCTTAATATCCAGTTGGAGTAAGGGCCATCGACGATGGACAGCCACGGAGATGAGGACGTGAACAGTGTTGAGTTTGGCAACCGGAGAAAAAGTTTCTTCATAGTCGAACTCCTGTTGTTGAGTGAAGCGGCGAGCCACCAGACGAGCTTTCAGTCGGTCAATCGTTCCATCAGCAGCATGTTTGATGACAAAGACCCACTTACACCCAACCGGTTTCTGACCCGGAGGGAGGGATACGAGAGTCCATGTCTGGTTGGCCCAGAGAGCGGCTATTTCCTCTTCCATGGCGGCCCGCCAGCCAGGATGTTGGAGCGCCTCCTGCACAGAAATAGGGACCGAAACCGAGAAAAGAGAAGTGGAAAATGTGTGAAGGTGGGGAGAAAGGCGATGCAGGGAGACACAGTGTGCTGGAGGATAAGCAGTGGAGGGTGTTACCTGATCAGCAGGGCGCGAAGTAGCCGAGGTCGAGGCCGACTGCAGAGGGGCAACGAAACCGGAAGGGCGACGAGTGTAGACACGAATGACAAGCGGTTTGGAAGGCGCTGGAGCTGGAGCAGGTGGGAGTGGTGGTAGAGGTGTAGTAATGGGGATAACAGGGTGTGGGAGGAGTGGAGGGAGAGTTGTCGGTGGGAGAGAAGTGGGTAAGGGAGTAGAGAAGAACGGATGATCCTCCCGGAAGGTAACATCAGCAGAAACGGAGACCTTGCGGATAGCGGGAGAATAACACACATAGCCTTTCTGCGTACGCGAGTACCCGACGAAGATATGTTTAGCCGCCTGGGGATCCAATTTGTCCGAGGACGGGCCCAGTCGGTGGACGTAGCAAGTGCAGCCAAAGATGCGAGGCAGGAGAGGGAAGGCCGGAGTAGAGGGAAACAGAAGGCTGAACGGAGTAGTATAGTTGAGGACGGAGGAAGGGAGACGGTTGATAAGGAAGTACGCAGTGGAGACCGCAAAGTTCCAGTAGGGTTTGGGAACATGCATTTGAAGCATGAGGGAGCGGGCAACATCAAGCAAGTGTCAGTTCTTTCGTTCGGCAACGCCATTTTGCTGGGGTGTGTAAGCCATGATATTTGATGAATTATCCCGAATTTAGAGCACAAGTCTGTAAAGCCGTGGCCGGTATATTCACGAGCATTATCGGTGCACAATGTTTTGAGGGT
The DNA here is from genome assembly GCA_039513925.1 of Platanthera zijinensis. NCBI lineage: Eukaryota > Viridiplantae > Streptophyta > Magnoliopsida > Asparagales > Orchidaceae > Platanthera > Platanthera zijinensis. The sequence goes on from CM077091.1 coordinate 171,745,638, forward strand.
GGTGTGGAATTCCGTACGGGTTTCAAGGACAAAGGCCCGAAAAAACACAGGGAAGCTCGGTACGATCACGAAGTAAATGGAGTCGCGTCGTGCGAGAGTAACCATCAATAAACGTAATAAAGTAGCGATAACCAGAAACACTGGTAATTTTAAAAGGACCCCAAACATCTGAATGTACTAAATCAAAAGGAGCAGTGCTCCGGGTACAGTGTGCAGGAAAAGAAGAGCGTGGTTGTTTGCCAAAGATACAGGACTCGCACTGAAAGGGGTGAAGAGAGATATCGGGAAGAGCTCGCTGGAGGATCGGGAGAGGGGCATGCCCAAGACGTCGATGTCACTCACTGGAGGAGACAGAGGATAGGACAGTGGGAGAGTCATTGAGGAGGTAGAGCCCGTTCCACAGTGTGCCTTTACCAATGGTAGTCCGCGTCCGCCGATCCTGGATGAAAAATGAAGAGGAGGTGAATATGACAGAGCAATCTAAATCATTAGTAAGGTGACCAACAGAAAGTAAATTGAACGGGGAGCTCGAAACATGAAGAGCCGAGCGAAGGGAGAGCAATGGGTTGAGAGAAAGGTCAGCCGAGCCGGAGACTGGAACCGTCCCCCCATTTGCCACGGTGATATATTTCAGATGAGGAGAATTCGAGTACTGGGATGGTCGCAGTGATGTAATGTGATGAGTGGCACCCGAGTCCACGATCCAGCTCGGACTGGTGGATAAACAAGCAGTACCTGTGTTGGAGACGGAGGTGAGGGAGGCAGAGGGCGGGTTGAGCAGTCCTTGAAGTTGCTGGAGCTGGAGACGAACGACCTCAAGGTCAGGAGGGCCGGCAGAGGATGTGTCAACAGCAACAGAGACCGACGGACGAGGAGGATAACCATTCTTCTTGTAGCAGGTAGCCTCAAAGTGGTGTCCTTTCCGCAGTAGGAACACTTCGGCCGACCCCGACCACCACGCCCCCGGCCCCTAGATCCCGAACGTCCACCACGAGCGGAGGTAGGTAGGGGAAGTAAGGGGGGAGGGGTTTGTTGAAGAAGGGCCGAGGGGGAAGGCGCAGAAGTATCTGAAGGAGGTGAAACACGGAGGAGCATGGAGTACACATCAGATAAGGATGGTATAGTGGAGGAGGCAAGAACCTGAGTCTGAATACTCTGGAGGTGAGGGGGAACACGAGCCATCATTATGGCAATGCAGACGGCCTCCTTCTGAGCTCGTTGAGTAGCATGATCATTCGTAGACGACTGATGCTGGATCCATGCCTCAGCAAGAGTCTTGGCGCGAGCGACAAAGGAGGTCATATCTGAAGCCCCCCCAGTGTCGAGAGCTAGAAGATCAGTGAGGATATCATAGAGATGCTGGAGACTGTCCCAGCCTGAGTACAAGGAATGCAGCTCATCTCACATAGCCTTGGCCGTTTCGTGATACATGGTCATCTGATAAGGTTCGTCATCCAGGGAATTGAGGAGCCATGTTTGAACATGGCCATCATTTCTGAGCCAGTCGTCGATAAGAGGAGCGGGAGGAGCTTGAAGGAGATGAGGCAAAAGGCCCTTGGCCTGAAGAACCATCGAACATAGTGGACCCAAGAGATAAAATTCTTCTTCCCAGAGAGGGAAATAGTGGTGATCCGCAGCTCATCGCGGATGTCAGTCGGATAAGTCGGGCGGTCTGCAGGCGGAGCAGCCTCCTGGCCGGTGGAGTCAACGGAAGAACCCATAGAAGCAAGAGGCAAGCCGCGGCGACTAGGGAAGAGACCGCTCCCTCTGATACCATGTTGAAAGAGCTCAAAACTTATATGTATTGCTTGTGTATGTAAATACAATGAGAGAATACAAATATATAGGAGGGAGAAAGAGAGAAGAAATCATATACAAAATGTGGGACTAAGGAGAGGAGAAGGAAAAGCAATAAAGAAAGAGGCCCAATAATGGGCTCTTTACATGGGCTTTTCTAACAATTACTAATAGATCCTTCCTAATTTAAGGGTTTCTTATTTTCAGTTTTGACTTCTTCCTCATCTTCTACCCCTCTTGGCCGGGAAGAGTCTAAGGCTTCATTTGGTAGAGCGATTACGGTTGTAAAAAGAGCTGTTGTAAAGATAGATTTGTAAAGGGAGTTGTTAGAAACTTGATGCTGGAAATGGAGATCTGTGTGGATAGTCTGTGTTTGCAGAGCTGTTCAAAACAGAGAAACGTTTGGCAAAACAGCGGTAACATTTTGTAAATATTTTTTTTTAAATTATTATATATTTTTATAGTATATGTATATATATTGCTAAATGACACAGCACAAATATAATATTATCCGCATACACACACTCACAAAATACATACACACTCAAAAAATAAAATACAATGCATACACACGCAGTCATGAAATAAAACACATCACATAAACACACACATATTCATATGTATATATATATATATATTAATAATACTGTTTAAACATTATGCTATAGAAGTATTTTTTTTGTAATTTTTGTATTGTTTTTGTAAAAAAATCTATTCCTCCGCCCTGCTCCGCCCGGCTCTGCCCTGCTCCGCCCGGCTCTGCCCTGCTCCGCCCTGCTCCGCCCGGCTCTGCCCGGCTCTGCCCTGCTCCGCCCGGCTCTGCCCTGCTCCGCCCAGCCATGCCTCCATCGTGCTTCCGCGCGACTCTACCGCCGTCGAGGGAGATACCTGAAGCCCCGCCTGCGTTGTCGAGGGAGATGCAGGGGTGGAGGTAGCTGGCGTTGTTGAGGGAGATGCCAGTCCAATTCCACCTCCGATCCGGTAACGGAGATGGAGCCCTGCGTCGAAGAAGATGGAGCCCTGCGGAGTCGGAACCCTGGAAGCTTGACCAGCGAGTTTTGGGTGCGGTGCCGCCGGAGAAGAAAGCGGCGACGGGGAAGACCTCCGTCGGAGAAGAATCACCCGTGAAAGGGAGCGCGCAGTGCCGGCTTTCACCTCCTCCAAACGGAGCAAAGGTGCAGGGTTTCCTCCCGCGATTTTTTGATCTACTCGCAAATGTCGGGCGGATCGAATTGAGGGAGGAAAAACAAATGAGAAACCAGCATGCGGTGCGTTTTTAGGAAACAGAACGCCCATAAATGCTAAAACAAATGAATCCTAAATTCATAATGGTCTATTTCAGTTTGGGTTCTTGATTAAATGCTAATTGGTGGGTGATTATTCTGAATGATCTTGACTACTGGAACCGTAAGGTAGCCCTAACCATTCATTAATGGCAAACCCCTTTTGCTATGCTCTAGTTTCCATCTCTATTGCATGTTAGTTGCACTACTCGTCTTCATCACATTTAGATTGCAGTTTTGCATGTGGTTCTCTCTCTTTATTCTCGGGTTAAAATATTGTTACGTTGGATTCTCATATCAAGTTTGGTTAAGGTTTAAAGATCGAATTCTGGTTGAAAGAAAATCTTTCAGCTTCTTTCTAAGTTTGATTTCCTTGGCACTTTTGCTTCTTGGTCTCAATAAATCATTTTTGGTTTTGTTTTACTATTATGCAATAAAGCTAGTTTGGAAACCTCCTTGGTTAACCTGCACTACAGTTAGTCCATTTTTGTTATTCCGTGAATTGGACTTAGAATATTGTTTTGGTATCTATTACAGTTATATTCTTCTACCGGTATTTGTTGATTTTTTTTGATGATAATTGTGAATATTCAGTATGGGTTTATCTAGAATATTAGTTTAAAGGTGTCGAATTCACTAAATGTTATTTTGTAAAGTTTTTGTTGGTTTAAAGAGTTGCTTTTCATTTTGCTAGTTGCTACTATAGGTAGTTTCTTATTGGAGTATTCATGTCTACATTGTTTTACTTGGTAAGCTTAATTGATATTAATATGGTTTTGAGTAAGTTGATCTATTTATATTTTGAGAAATATTGTGCCTTTGGATAAAGGAGATCATTAGAAGTACCTGTTAGGCGTTGTGATAGTTTAGTCACTAGACATGTTAAACGGGGGAAGGGTAGACCTATAAAGACTTGGAATGAAACTATAAGGAAAGACATGATGTAACTTAGGTATTAGTAAGATTATGACTAAAGATAGGGCACAATGGAGACAAAGAATCCATAGAGCCGACCCCACAATAGTGGGATAAAGGCTTGAGTGTTGTTGTGTTGTTGTTGTAACTATGGATAAATGTACCTTAAAATTCTTAACTATCCCTAATCTGATAGTTTGCCCATTCCTTTGATGTTCACATCGCACATATGTATAATATATTTGCAAGTTATATAAATAGAACTAGCATGATTAATTGTTTTATTAAGTTGGTGAGATGATGTTATGGACAATTCGGTTAATAACTCAAGGAGGCCATGAAGCTTACCCAGCTGAGCCAAGAATTTGGTTTTCAATTTACCAATGGTTTAGATGATCTTAATTTAATCCTTTCTTTGATCTTTGGCTGATGATCTAGTTGGAGGCCTTGGTTGAAATTGGAAGTAAAGTTTATTATTTATCAAGTAGAGGTGTTAATTTGTTCCTTAGTTCGTAACTCCATTGCCAATGCATGCAAATCTGACTACAGATTCCTTACATTTTGATAAGATTTTATAACTTGTGTAAATTCTAACGTTTTCACTTAATAATGATTTTGGTAGATTGATGTTCGAGATATAATTCATTCGGGAATTTATGTGCTTTCGAGATATACTTCCTACGGGAATTATTGATTTATTGTGTCTTCAATATTTTCCTATAGAAATTAATGTGCCTTCGAGAAATGATTACTCCGGAAATTTATATATTTTCGAGATATAAATCCTACGGAAAATATTTTGCCTTCGAGATATAATTCCTTTGGGAATTTATATGCCCATGAGATATAACTCCTACGGAAATTATTGTGCCTTCGAGATATGAGTCCTACGGAAATTATTGGGCCTTCAAGATATATTTCCTTCGGGAATTTATGTGTCTTTCAGATGTAATTCCTATAAGAATTATTGTGTCTTTGAGATATAATTTCTATGGGAATTAATGTGTCTTCGAGATATAATTCTTACGAGAATTTGTGTCTTCGAGATATAATTTCTAAGGGTATTAATGTGTCTTCGAGATATTATCCTTCATAATATTGTGCCTGGATAACGTGGCTAACAATAAATATTGAATTGTCTGTGAGTTCTACTTTAAGGCAACCCGCATGCTGAATAATCTGAAAAGATAACCCGTGCGACACAATGATAAAACTACGTGTGTCTGAGGCCGTAAGCAGATTGATATGAAGCACGTAGGCAATGGTTAAGGAAAACCTCCATGACCCACTCCCTTTCAGATACTTTACTACACTTGTTACTGTCGATTATAGTTATTGCTTATAAATTATTGATTGATTTGTTATGAACACAAGTGACATGTTGATACGCACCGGGCTGCTCGCAGGGCCATCTAACCCAGGATCCATAGCCGGCCGCACCAGGTCCCGCAGACCATATACCCCAACCCTTCTCCATAGCGGCTACCAGGCTGCTCCCTTAACGGATCCATAGTTGGCAACCACAAGGCGGGTTGTTGAGGCGAGGGCTCGATCCCCCTACCTCCTAGATAAGACTCGCTTCCGCAGAGTCTGATCACCAACTGAGCCACGTCTTATCTAGGAGGTAGGGGGATCGAGCCCTCGCCTCAACAACCCGCCTTGTGGTTGCCAGCTATGGATCCATTAAGGGAGCAGCCTGGTAGCCGCTATGGAGAAGGGTTGGGGTGTATGGTTTGCGGGACCTGGTGCGGACGACTATGGATCCTGGGTTAGATGACCCTGCGAGCAGCCCGGTGCGTATCAAAAAAGTGCACTTTTATGTTACGGTGGGCATCCCCCCTATTATACTGGCCATCCAGCCAGCGGATGGCCCCACTCGCTCTACAGGGTCGCGGCCCGTACACCCCAACCCTGGCCCCACCTGTTCTCAGCGGGGCTGGTTGTTGATGTCAGGTCTCGAACCCGGCATCCTAGATAAGAAAGCCTTAACAACGCCTCTCATCACCAACTGAGCCGTAAAAGTGCACTTTTATGTTACGGTGGGCCTCCCCCCTATTATACTGGCCATCCAGCCAGCGGGAGGCCCCACTCGCTCTACAGGGCCGCGGCCAGTACACCCTAACCCTGGCCCCACCTGTTCTCAGCGGGGCTGGTTGTTGTGGCGAGGATTCGAACCCCCGCCACCTAGATAAGAATACCTTAACGACGCATCTAAGCGAGTCTTATCTAGGAGGTAGGGGGATCGAGCCCTCGCCTCAACAACCCGCCTTGTGGTTGCCAGCTATGGATCCGTTAAGGAAGCAGCCTGGTAGCCACTATGGAGAAGGGTTGGGGTGTATGGTCTGCGGGACCTGGTGCGGCCGGCTATGAATCCTGGGTTAGATGGCCCTGCGAGCAGCCCGGTGCACTTTTATGATACGCACCGGGCTGCTTGCAGGGCCATCTAACCCAGGATCCATAGCCGGCCGCACCAGGTCCCGCAGACCATACACCCCAACCCTTCTCCATAGCGGCTACCAGGCTGCTCCCTTAACGGATCCATAGCTGGCAACCACAAGGCGGGTTGTTGAGGAGAGAGCTCGATCCCCCTACCTCCTAGATAAGACTCGCTTCCGCAGAGTCTGATCACCAACTGAGCCCTCGCCTCAACAACCCGCCTTGTGGTTGCCAGCTATGGATTTGTTAAGGGAGCAGCCTGGTAGCTGCTATGGAGAAGGGTTGGGGTGTATGGTCTGCGGGACCTGGTGTGGCCGGCTATGGATCCTGGGTTAAATGGCCCTGCGAGCAGCCCGGTGCGTATCACATGTATAACTGTTCGACATTGTTATAGCGAGATAAAGGCTACAGACAAACTGTTAAGGTACAATTTAATTATGTGGCATTTCATTTATAGTCTTTACTAAACATAATTATTATATGTATTGAGACCGTTTGCCACTTGAAAGATATGTTACTAGAACCTTAACACACGGCTTAAGTAATTAGTTAATCCAAACGTATATGTCTAAAATCATAAAGATGTTTGTATATGGTTCTGTGATACTAGTAGTAATAGGTCTTCCGCTAAAATATTTAAAACTTCCGCAAATCTGATATTAAGTGCAATCTGATGATTAAGCTTCTGCTAATATTGTCACTTACTTCGTTAGTGTGTGGAACGTATTCGCTTAGCATTGTGGTTGATGTGTGGCATCAGGGTGATGAATAGGAGAGGTGTCGGAGATGGTAGTACTTCCACTCTTTCGTTAGCCGCTTCGGTGTCGAGTGTCGGCGGTGGTGTGCGGTAAGATCTCCCGAACGATGCAGCTTTTTCAGGGGGGATCTTACAGGAAGCGTCGACAGTGAGGAGGTGGAGGAGGACAATGACATGAGGGAAGCATCGTGGCCACACCTACTAAGCCACCATACGCGCTGATGAAGAAGGGTTACGAAGAAGCGGAAAGGGTGAGGCCTCTGGCGACAAACTAGGGGTGTGTATAGAAAAACAGAAACCGACCAAACCGACCCGAACCGAGCCAACCGAACTAAATTAGAACTGAACCGATCGATTCGGTTCGGGTTCGGTTTAGGGGGGTCGAAAACCGAGCATATTCGGTTCGATTTTGGTTCATAGGGTTGGTAAACCAAACCGATTATGGGTTTGGAGTTTGTTCTGGTTGATAAATGGTAAGTGGTAACATAAATTGCATAATTAAGCCAATCATAAATCTCACTCATTGGCTCATGCACATAATTCCAATTTTACGAGTCACCTAAAGGCTAAAAGGCTAAAATTAAAACAGTCACGCTCGGCCGAATTCGAACTCCCGCTCCTACTTATTCCTAGTTGTTGAAACCGAAAAATCGGTCCCTGAGGAGTTCGACCCTTGCGGAAGGGGTGATCACACACTTACTTCTCTCCACACGAGCCAAAGTGACAAGGGAAAAGAACCGGGGACAGACCCAAGGCTTCAGCACGGAGGTCCCACCACACACCCGAAAGATCTTAGAGCGCTTTCCCTCCTTAGCCAAGTGCTGAAGCTAAGGTACCTCAGAAAGCGCTAGAAGACCGGGCACCAGAAAAGCGTGCCCTCTGAGGTACCCCTTGGGTCCTATTTATAGGAAAAAAGGGCCTGCAAATATCCAAACTTCACGGCTTTCGAGGACCATAGGCAATCCAAAGGGGGTAACATGGTAAAAACACCCCACAACTGAAGGGCGATGCGAGCCGGCCCTGAAATAACGCCCGCTAGGCAAAGGCGGCGAGTACCGGAGCAAGAAAGCCCCGCCCCATGCCGAGGTGAAAAGCGGCAAGTGAGCTCGCCTCTCTCAGCGCCGCGGGAGAAGGCGTTGAGTGAGCTCGCCTCTCTCAGCGCCGCGGGAGAAGGCGTTGAGTGAGCTCGCCTCTCTCAGCGCCGCGGGAGAAAGCGTTGAGTGAGCTCGCCTCTCCCGGCGCCGTCGGCCTGGCTCGCCTCGCCTTGGGCCCAGGTGAGTTGGCCCTGAAGCCCCTGCTCGCGGATGACGGGCGTGTCGGCACTCGCCAACCCCTTAGCTCTGGGCAAACACGTACTCGGTCGGGTATGCTCACCCGATGAACTGACTTCCTTTCGTCGGGCTCAGCTCCACGAACTCCAAGCTCGGCCCGACGATTGCCGAGCCCGTACTCGGCATGCCCTACTGAACTCGCATGGGGCTCAGGGGCGGTCTGAGCCGGCCGGTTTGGCTCCTGTTAGCCCACTCGCTGGATACGGGGTTGTACACTAGTGACTTTATGAAGCTGTGACCTAAATGTAAAATCTAAATGGTATTATGTTTCCTGAGTTCCCCTTCAATGTTAATGAACTTATTTTTAGATTTACTATTAGAAAAAAACTCTGATAGATATTAAAAATTCTTTTTGAATCATGAAAATGGTCAAAATCAATATTTTTGGATAGTATGTTTTAGGTTTACCGAAAAACCGAACACATGTTAAAAAATCGAACCAAACTAAACCAAACCAAACCGTTTTGGTTTTGGGTGTAAAAACTGAGGCTAGTCGGTTCGGTTTTGGTTTTACCTCAAACCGAACCAAACCAAACCGCTTGCAGGCCTAGACAAAACCAATCTAATTTAGTAGGTTTGGGGAAGTACCTATTTTTTCAAATGCCCAAAACCGATGGGTTTTCATCGAAAGCCAATTCCAACTGTGAAAAAGATTTATGGGAAATGCTCTTTTAACCAACTCTGAATTTCCGTGAAATGAACGCTGCCTAAAAGATTTATGGAAAATGCTATTTTAACAGACTTGTTTCTTATTAATTAGATACCCATACAAATCCTTCCATACAAATCTTTCGTCTCCTTTAGCAAATACCACATCCCATCTGAAAATTTTGGATGCACTATTTACATGAATATTTAGTCCCATAACTGTGCAAACTTGATCCTCTGGCTACTAGAAGAATGTTCATTGGTTACTCTTCCTAACGAAAATGGCATAGATGCTTTGACACCATTCTAAAATCATCTCAAGGAAGAATCGAATGATATTCAAGATCCCATCCCTACAACTTTGGAAGATATCAGGTTTCTCTCATCTTCAAATCTTTGAACAAACCAAAAATTACATATAGAGGCCAACTGGAATGACAGGCCAACCTCCCTAAACTCACCACTCGAACTTCTAAGGACCTACTCTACAGACCGAGATGTTGTTATTTTATCCAAGGCATTGCTCATCTCAACAGAATCATCAGCGCAAAATGATTCGGATCATGAGAAAGGATAAAGTGAAAAGAATAAATAAGTTGTACATTCTGATTTAGTCCTAAAAAGTATAAAAACCTTTATATGACTTCTCCACTAGGTTTTGATAAGGCACCAAATATATTACTTAGTATTCCATATTGAAATACTTTTTGCATGCCTCTTTACCACACATCTTTGATTTTTGTTTTCTCATTGCCTTCTATATTTATTCCTCATAAGTGGCAAGATGCAATTACCAAGGGGGCTATGGCAAAAGAGATGAAGCCATTGAACAAGAATGGTACTTCACTTCTAATGGCGCTCCGCGGAGGAAAGAAAATTGTAGGTCTTAAATAGGTGTTTTCTATTAAACAAAATTCTAAAGGGAGTTGAACAATATAATACTTGTTTGCTAGCAAAGTGCTACGCTCCCATGCATGGGATCAATTACTAAGAGACATTTGCAGAAGTAGTAGAGACAAACTCAGTCTGCATTAGTTAACATGTGCAGCAAATTAGGAATGGCTTCCATATCAACTAAATGTAAAAATTGCCTTTATGCAAGAAAATGTCTAGGAAGAAGTATCAAGTATGTAAAAAAATCCACAATAGGTTCACTGACTCGAGAGAAGATGTGCAACAGCAAGTTAAAAATGTGATATATGGTCTAAGATAATCTAGAAGAGCATAGCTTGAGAAGTTTCAAAAAGTTATGATCTCATTTAGGTTTTCGAAAAGTAATCATCTTCAACACAAGAAAAGAGGGGAAAATGTTAGTATTGTTTGTCTATGTCAATGGCATTATTGTTTCATGTGATCATGGTATTTAAGTGATGATCTAAAGAGAATTTGACTGCTAAAGAAAATGCTATCCCAGGATTTGAAATAAAGGATCTGAGGCCTTGGAATTGAAATTGTTCACACAAAACACTATCATTTAATTTTCAAACAAAAATAGATTTTGGATTTTCTAAATGAAACATGTGTGATAGGACAGTTAATCCTAGGAGGCTCTTTTTCTTATCACTAAATTTACAATCCGCAAGTGGAAATAATTATATTGGGTGCATTGAGATGAATTGATAAGTGGTTGCCTCCTAAAGTATATATTGCAACTCTAAAACAATGATCAGATTACATGGTAAAGATGTTGTTCGCCTCTCGGGTCAACTAATGACCTTTTTTGCGAAGAAGATTGGCACCTTAGGATGATTCCTCGAGAGGCCTAATGATTCCATTCATCATTGGGAAAGTGGGACAGGTATCTGCAGTAAGAAATCATCGTTGGGAATGTGGGACAGGTATCTGCAGTAAGAATTTCAAATCACTGTGATGAAGGTGTGGGACTGATACCTTAGGATGATTTCTCTAAGGACCTAATTATCGGTTCAACATCAGGAATGAGAAGTGGGTATTTAAAGATGGTGGCACATAAGAAGTGCGTGCCCTGTAATGTCTTCTCTATGGCATGGCCTCATGCAGTCATGTTCTTGTCTCGGTATAATGTTAAGAAACATAATTTTATGGTTGATAGATATCTTCCAAACATTTAATCCACTAAAAACATAATAAAAAAATAGACACGTGAATCCATCCTAATCAAGGCTAGACATGAGTTTACTTTTAATCCTGGTATAATAAAAGGCATAAAACTTAAGTGGGTGTTTTGAGCAGAAATATTAGAAACTAACAAATGAGCTAACTTGTTTGAGAAGCTTTATCACTCCGATGGATATGAAATAGATACGCAGACTTCCTTTAATAATGTTGAGTTGTTGGCTGTCATGTGATGTATAATATAAAATCACCAATGCTATTGCATAAATAGATAAGTTAAAACTCAATATGTGTTCTTCCCCATAGTTTGTGAAGCTGTGGAGGATCCACACAAATAATACAAGAAACTCTACTATCTATCATTGTAGAGATCAAGATTGTGTTACGTACAAATTAAAAAGTGAAGCTAAAGACAAGCACTACAAGAAAAACATGGTATCTCACGTTGAGTTTCATTGGCTCATAAAGTATGTCCTAATTGAATTGGAAATAAAAAAGAAAGAAATTTTTCCCATTGTACCAGGTTCTTAGGCATCGAAGGTGTCATAGGTCTAAGCTTCAAAATCTGTTGACGATGTAACTCCTCTATCTTTTGGGACTCGCCAGGTAACTGACACAAAATATTGTATAAGAAAAGTCCTACTACACAAGTTCTGTGCAATTACAAAAAATATATTGCATTTGTCAGATTACCGAAGGAGCGGCGCAAGATCGTACAAGAGGCTGAGCCACTGTTTCAGCCATATTTAAGCCTGTTGAGGTACTTGAAACATTAGGTGCCAGTGCATGACTGCTCTGAACAGCAGATGAAACATCAAAACTAGTTTCTCCTACAATAGAAGGAACCTCTGCTAACACAGAAGTCCAGCCATCAGTTCCAATGATACTTGAAGCAGTCCCGGGAAGACTATGAATGGCAGAGTTTAAACCAGGTGAAGAAACTCTTGGTAACTCCGAACCCACGTGTTTTTCTTCAGCCACAAGTGATGGAAACTCCTTCTCAAAGGAGAATTTATTAATGCCATTGATTCTGCTACCCACAGACTGCACACCATTGCTTGGATCATAGCCAGCTTTCTTCAGCCATGAATCAGACCGTTTCCCTGATAAAAATGATTGTGAACGCCTTGATATGTCTTTCTTAGATTCGCTAGGGATTAATACATCAGGATAGTCACCAAATCCTTTGTCCGATGAAAGAGCAATATCTCTATGGATTTCGAGGTCCTTTCCTCGATCCCTATCCCAATCATGATGGCTTCTACTAAAACCATTGTAAGCACGTGAAGAACTATCTTTATCGCGTCCAATGTAACCATTGCTGCTAGCACTTCTCCAAAAAGAAGACGAGGTTCTCTCGGAGAAAAAAGATGAACGAGAAGCGTCGTAATCACTATTGCTCGCTGGCAATCTACTCCTTAATGAGAAGCCAACATTCTGAACATCTGTTAACAAGTCAAACCATCACAAAATTAACAAGTTCTAAGTACCAAAAATAATAATTAGTGAATGAATCTTGTTGGAATTAATACCTAGTTGTGAGGATCCATTTTGGTGGTTCGAATTTCCATTACCTGTCACAGTGCTGTTTGAGCCTTTATACCACTCCGGTACGAAAGTCGGTTCAATCCGTTCCATTGCAGAAAAGGATCATCCTATAAGCCAAAAAGAAACTCTGAACTGACACTGAAGTAGTCACTCTATCATATAAAGAAATACTTGAATTCAATATATTCTCTCAGCACCACTTTTTTTCTGTACAGATGTCTACCACCACTGCTAATATATGTGCTCCAAAGACAAGAACAAGTTGCATGCAGACAGGTAATGCAAAGTTTGTGGTCTTAATCAATACAATTGATTTCTAAATCTGACACCTCTTCTACACAAAATCCACCCGATAACCCTAGAAAGGCTTTGATGGCTGCAAAAGTGCTTCAAACCTAAATAGATCTTTCCATTTTCCAAAAACTAAATAGGTAATAGATCAATCCTTGGGATTTCACCGTCAGTAATCCATATCTGGAAAACAACCGGATGCCCTCATGAGAGACCCATCTTCAACCCTGGAACGAATCCCAAACAACGCTGAAGAAACAAAGAACCCTAAGAATCAATGCTATTCTTCCGCATCAAACCCATGAGAATATTACAAATAAGTGATCAACGAATGCAGGAACTGAAACCTAAGTGCTTCCCGCCAAAACCCTGTGGAGCCGTCGTCGGGGCCAGCACGGGAAAAGGGAATGAGAATGTACGGAGTCTCGATCAACTTCCCCTTTGTGCGAAGAGGGAAGCTTTTACCTGGGCACGAAAACCTAATCCTTGATGCCGTCGGGCTGTTTCAGGTTGTTTTGAAAGTAATGATCATAGGACAATGAGATTTGAATCCGCCGGCGTGAATAGGGCGATTTGAAGCTTTTTTTCCTTCTATTTCTATCTCTCCTTCGCACAAACACCTTTTGAGTGTTCCTCCTTTCTCTACGTCTTTGTCCTCTTCTCTAGTTTAGCTTGAGATCGCGCGATTTAAGCAGTTTTTCTTGCTTTCTGGTTGCCAACGATCTTTTATTACTCTCACTGGTTAGGGTTCGGATTGCAGATGGGGAAGAGAAGCGGAGAGGACGAACGATTTCTTTCTCAACTGGTTTTCTTTTTTATTTATTTCTTCTCTATTTTTCACTATTTATTTTTCTGTATTTTTCGATCTAACTTTTTCAATTCATATTAAATTATACTTATGGAATTATGGGTTATCTTTAACGGAAAAGTTGTTGTTTTTTTGGTGAAACATTCAAAAAAAAATATTAATTATATTCTTATTTTTATATTTTAATGATTTAATATATATTATAATTTATTTCAAATAAATTAAAATAGAATGCCTATTCAAGTAATTATATTATCAAAAAATTAGAAGTAATGATGAAAATTTATTTAAATTCAAAAAAAAATTAGTATAGCTCATACACCTGCTATGGTAGGTTGTCATTAGACATGTCAGCGATCTATTCAACGAAGGTTGTCATTAGGCATATCAGTGATATTTTCAAGATTATGACATTAAATCAATCAACTTTATTAAAGTCAAAATTAATATTTTTATGTTAAAATATATATTGTTTTGAAAAATAAAAATTGTAATATTTATGTATATTTTTTACGGTCATTTTGAGTACTCATATGTATATGTTGCGGGCGAAACACGCCTTGATGGGGCGGGCGAAGCCCGTCTTCGCCGGTCGGGTACTGTCGCGCATGACCATAGGGGCGGAGCCCCGTGTCGGGCACTCGTATTATTATACATGAAATTGTTATTTGGAGCGCAAATTCCTTTATCTTATTATTTGATTTTGAATTTTTATTGTAATTTTGAGAAAAAAAATTAGGTGAGTTACTCTCACTTATAAATAGGTGTTTAAATACTGACCGCTGATCTGATATCTTATGACACATATGATATTAAATACAGACCGTTGATCAGTATTTTGATCAATCATATCATTTTTGCAGGAAATCAACGATCAGTATCTAACACTGCACCTATTTCTATGTGAGAGTAACTCACCTAAATTTTTTTCGGAATTTTGAAACTCTCTGCTTAGTACTTGCTGACTAATAAAGCTCCAGCCTAAAACCTCAAATCTCCTGTCATAACACTCTCTGCTTAGTACTTCTGATGTGAGATCTCGACGGGCGGTGAAGTGGCTTCCTACTCGAGCCTGATGATGGTAGATATTGTAATGTATATTTGTATTATATAATGAGTTTGAAACTTTAACAGGTTTGGTTTAGATATTGGGATATCTGATGCCCGCTCGGATCTTTGGTTTGCCTATAAAACCCCAACTATGGGCAATGGGGAGGAGATTCCACTTTGACCACCACCCGAGATACTTTGAGCGACATAATAATCTCGAAGTAAATCATAGCCGCTCGAAATCTCCCGCTCTCATTTTTTTTCTCTTGTGCGATTTTTTTAGGGACGCCTTTATTCTATGGGGTCTCCGGTGCATCACTCTTGATAGCAATAGGAAGAGAGGGGGAGATCGTCTTCCTTTGTCGCTGAACGCAAAGAAGGAAAGCCTCTCACGATTTTTGTCGTGCAACTCCCGCTCAAGATCGCAAGGAAAGTTTGCTTCCCTTTGTTGATGTCGGAAACTGCAGAGGCCATCATTGCCCTGTGTGACCTTCCCTATTTCGTGAGTTCTTCCGATGTCAATCAGGCTCACGAAAAAGAAGCCCTCGATTTTCCCTCTCCTCCGCGCCGATAAGAGGAGGATCGCGCCCTATCTTGCAGTCCTCTTATAGAAGTGCGCCGCTCGCCATAGGAAGAGGTTGTCTGCTATTTTTTCAGCCGTCGTTTGAGCAAAAATCTAGGGATGTCGCCGGAAAATTGTTCAGATATGGTGCGGTCAGATCTTTTACTGTTGAACCAAGTCTGCCCATTGTTTTTCTGTTGGAAATCTTACTGAAATCTGGTTTCATTCCTTATTGGTGCATAAATCTTTGATTGTTAAGCAACTACCAGGAATGCACTAAATCATTTACTTCCTTGATGGAACGATCACATCTCACTTTATATTACTTGAACTGACACGTACACTTGTGTTATTTTATATATACGTTACCGGCGTACCAAGTTTTTGGCGCCGTTGCCGGGAAAGTGTAACAGATTTAGTGTGTTATTTCTTGCAATATTAGCAAGATCTGAGTATTTAGAGATCAAGTGTTTGTTTGTTTTTAAATCATTAAATGTTGGTTCAGTGTATGTCTAGATATAGGCAAGTTGAGTCATTGCCTTTAAATTCTGAAATCGAGCGATCTTGTAGACAGAACCGAAGAGAAGCTAGAAACGTTAATATTATTCATCCTGCGATGGATAATTCTGTGCGAGATAATGCTAATAATAATGATGGTCAGGTGGATCAAAATGGCCAACCTGCGGCCCCACGAATGACTTGTCATGATTATAACACAACTCTACGAGGAGGTTTGCATTTCAGCATTGCTCGACCAATAATTGCTGATAATAATTTTAAAATGGATCCTCTAATTATGCAATAAGTGCAGAATAATAAGTTTGGAGGTTCTAGTCATGAAGACGCAAATTCTCATTTGAGAAATTTTCTAGCAATTTGCGATATGTTTAAATTCAATGGAGCATCTGAAGATGCAATAATGTTAAGATTATTTCAATTTTCTTTAGAAGGAAGGGCGAAGGATTGGTTAGACTCGTTGTCTAATGATTTAATCACGACATGGGACCAGTTGGTTGAGAAATTCTTAAATAAATATTTTCCATCATCTAAGACTGCAAAACTGATTAGGGACATAACCACGTTTACACAAAATAACGGGGAAACTCTTTACGATGTTTGGGAGCATTTTTAAGGAGTTACTAAAGAAATGTCCAAATCATGGGTTAGCCCAACATCAACAAGTATCTACTTTTTATAATAGACTACAGACGGTAACTATGATTTTGGTTGACGGAGCTACAAGGGGTTTTTTGATGAAGAAATATCTTGAGGATGCATATTCTATATTAGAAGATCTAACCTCAAATAACTACCAAACGTATGAAAGACAAGGGAATAGCAACCCAGTGGAAATCCATCAAGTGAACCAATTCACATCTTTGGCCACCCAAATGGCCTCACAATTTAACCTGGTTAACAAAAGATTAGATTCACTATCAACCACTACATCTAATGCCCCACTTACGGTTGAACAATTAAATCAAATTACTGAAGAAGCAAATTATGTGGGCGAGCCACAAAGGCAAATTTCACCAGGATTCGCAAATCATTACCATCCTGAGTGGCGAAATCATTTGAACTTCTCGTGGAAGACTAATCAAGGGATGAACCAACCGGGGGGATTTAACCAAAACCCGAACCCACCTCCAAATAATGCTTCACATCAACAAGTAAATCTTAGGAGAATGGCAGATGAATTCATCTTAGGAATGTTTCAAAAACACGATTCTAAAATGGTAGGAATCGAATCTTCCTTAAGGTCTTTAGAGACAACTTTAGGCCAACTGACAAACTCAATAAATCAAAGACCAATGAGATCTCTACCTTCTGACACCACACCTAACCCTATTAGAGATGACCACAATGGTCATTGCAAGGCTATAACTTTAAGGAGTGGAGTAGAGATAGCAAGCGGGGATGGGTTGTTGGAGAAAGCAAGAGAGGAAGAGAAGAACGAGAGGAATAATAAGCCACGAGAATTAGAGAAGGAAAGTCCTAGTGAGAGTAAGGAACTGGAGGTAAATCAAACCGAAAATCCGATTAATAAAAAGAAAAACACCATCTACCCTCCACCATCTTTTCCATCTAGGCTCGTTAAGAAAAAGCTTGATATGCAATTCCAAAAATTTATAGACATGTTTAAGAAGTTAACTATAAATATACCATTTGCTGAGGCACTTGAGCAAATGTCTAGCTATGTCAAGTTCATGAAGGACATCTTGTCTAAGAAAAGAAGATTTGTCGATAAGGAGATAGTGACACTAACTGAAGAGTGCAGCGCAATTCTGCAGAATAAGTTACCTCAAAAACTGAAGGACCCTAGAAGTTTTACAATTCCATGTTCAATAGGAATGAAATTTTCCGGAAGGGCGTTGTGCGGCTTGGGGGCTAGCATCAACTTGATGTCGTTATCTATTTACACCAAATTAGGCATTGGGGAGATCACACCAACATCTCTTACGCTCTAATTGGCTGATAGATCTTTAGCATTTCCTAAGAGAGTGGTTGGGGACGTACTGGTTAAGGTAGAAAAATTTATATTCCCAACTGACTTTGTTGTGTTAGATATGGACGAAGATAAGGAAGTGCCGATTATTTTAGGACGACCCTTCTTAGCCACAGGACGCACCCTCATAGATGTCCAAAAAGGTGAATTAACAATGAGAGTCAATGACGAGGAAGTAACGTTTAATGTCCTTAAGGCTATAAAATTTCCTGATGATAAAGAGGAGTGTTATTCGATGGAAGAAGTTGTTGTGCCCCCAAGGTTGATACATGAGAGCGATGATCTAGAATATGAGTTGCTGAGTATTCTGATTAATGAAAAAAAAGAGAATGACTTAGAAATGGAAGAGGTGGTCAAAACATTAGACTCATATGACAAGTTACCAATCGATAGGAACTTTGAAGTTATAAGTAGGACCAGCGAGCCTATAGTAATGAAACCATCCATTCTTGAACCACCGACATTAGAGTTAAGGCTCCTACCCATACATTTGAAATATGTTTTCCTTGGGGAAGATAACACCTTACCAGTTATCATTGATGCATCATTGGAAAGGGAGAACAAACTAAAACTACTGGAAGTCTTGAGAGAGTTTAAGGGTGTCATTGGTTGGACTCTAGCCGATATCAAAGGAATCAGCCCGTCCATTTGCATGCATAAAATATTATTAGAAGAGGGGGCAAAATGATCCATAGAACATCAACATAGGCTTAGTCCTCCAATGAAAAAAGTGGTAATGAAAGAAATAATAAAGTGGCTCGACGCGGGTATCATCTACCCCATCTCAGATAGCAAGTGGGTGAGCCCAGTGCAGTGTGTACCGAAGAAGGGTGAAATGATTATTGTTAAAAATGAGAATAACGAAATCATACCCACTAGGGCCGTCACGGGATGGAGAATATGTATGGACTATAGGCGATTGAACAAAATGACTAGGAAAGATCATTTTACACTTCCATTCCTTGACCAAGTCCTAGATAGATTGGCGAGTAGCGAGTACTTTTGTTTTCTAGATGGATATTCGGGGTACAATCAGATCATGGTTGCACCCGAAGATCAAGAAAAAACGTCCTTTACATGCCCGTTCGGAACTTTTGCATTCCGGAGAATGCCTTTCAGGTTATGTAATGCACCCACCACATTCCAAGGTTGTATTATCGCTCTCCTTGCTGAGTTAATGGAAGAGTGGATTGAAATTTTCATGAACAATTTTTCAGTGTTTTGTCGATCATTTAATGCTTGTTTGAGAGTATTAAGTAAAGTTTTGAGAAGGTGTGTTGAAACCAATTTAGTGTTGAACTGGAAGAAGTGTCATTTTATGGCACGAGAAGGAATTGTCTTAGGACATAAAGTGTCTAGTAAGGGGTTGGAAGTTGACCGAGCGAAGGTGGAGGTTATAGAAAAACTCGCTCCACCGACGAATGTTAAGGGAATTCGTAGTTTCTTAGGGCATGCGGGGTTTTACCGACCGTTCATAAGAGATTTTTCAAAAACAACTAAGCCGTTATGTAATTTGCTTGAAAAAGACACCGTATTTGTTTTTGATGCTAAGTGTTTAGAGGCTTTTGAAACATTGAAGAAAAGCTTAGTCTCTGCACCTATTGTTAGAGCGTCGGATTGGTCATCATCCTTTATTCTCATGTGTGACGCAAGTAATTACGCAGTAGGTGTCGTGTTAGGACAAATCCACGATAAGATCTTTCATGTAATTTATTATGCAAGTAAGACTCTTATAAATGCTCAAATAAACTACACTACCACAGAGAAGGAACTCCTTGCGGTGGTCTATGCATTTGAAAAGTTTCGAGCATATTTGATATATTCTAAGGTTATAGTTTACACGGACCACGCCGCGATACGATAATTAGTGGACAAAAAGGATGCAGAGCCTAGACTCATTAGGTGGGTTCTCCTGTTTCAAGAGTTTAACTTTGAGATCAAGGACCGGAAATTAGCTGAAAACCCGATATCTGACCATTTATCACGACTAGAGCAAGAGTGTGAAAGGGATAGTCACGTAGAGATCAACGAAAATTTTCCTGATGAGTATATACTAGCAATCACAGAAGGTAACACTCCGTGATATGCAGATTTTGTTAACTACATCTTTAGTAAAGTGCTCCCTCCATATTTTAATTACCAACAAAGGAAACGGTTTCTTCATCAGGTGAAATTCTACTTATGGGATGTACAATACTTATTCAAAATTTGTGCGGAACAAATTATTCATAGGTGTGTTCCTGAAGTTGAAGTCCAAAGTATTTTGGAAAATTGTCATGCTTCTCCATACGGAGGCCATTTTCGGGGAGACTGTACTGCTATGAAAGTTTTAGAAGCAAGATTTTATTGGCCGACACTATTTAAGGATGCTCATACCTTTGTAAAATACTGTGACCGATGTCAAAGAGTGGGAAATATTCATCGTGGTGCAAACATGCCTATGACTAATATTCTAGAAGTCGAAGTATTTGACGTGTAGGGGATAGATTTCATGAGTCCTTTTGTAAATTCAAACGGGAACTTGTATATTCTGCTAGCGGTAGATTATGTCTCAAAATGGGTAGAGGCAATAGCCACACAAAGAAATGATGACAAGGTTGTACTAAAATTTCTCAAGTCTAACATCTTCACTAGATTTGGTACACCTAGGGCTATAATTAGTGATGGAGGGGCGCACTTTTGTAATTTAAATCACTTTTGAAGAAATATGAAGTAACTCATAAAGTTGCCCTTGCCTACCACCCGCAAACCAATGGTCTAGCGAAAGTTTCAAATCGAGAAATTAAATTAATATTAGAAAAAACGGTAAATGTCACTCGCAAGGATTGGTCGCAAAAGCTAAATGATGCTTTATGTGCCTATAGAACGACATTTAAAACTCCTATAGGATTGACCCCGTACAAAATGATTTATGGGAAGACGTGTCATCTCCCAGTGGAGCTGGAACATAGAGCTTATTGGGCCGTAAAAAATTTGAATTTCGATTTTCAAGAGGCAGGGAAGAAAAGACTACTACAGATTAATGAATTGGATGAGATTCGATCGAACGCATATGAGAGCTCGAGAGTATATAAGGAAAGGACAAAGAAATGACATGATTCAAGACTAATTGTAAAAGAGTTCAAGACGGGACAATTAGTCTGGTTATTCAACTCGAGACTAAAATTCTTTCCAGGCAAACTTAAGTCTAGATGGTCGGGACCGTTTAAAGTAAAAGAGGTGCACCCGTTTGGAGTAGTAATGATTTGCAATGAAAAGGATGGCTCTGAATTCAAAGTGAACGACCAAAGATTGAAAGTGTATTATGTAGATAATGATCATCGTAAGACGATTGTCATAAATTTACAATGAGAAGTTGACGCGAAACGTCCGATCGGGACGTTCTAATTTCTAAACGAGGCGCTTGGTGGGAGACAACCCATCAATTAGATATATATATAATTATATAAAGCAGTTATTTTATTTTTGCTACCGAATTTTTCATTTTGGGAGGAAGTATGTTGTATCCCTTACTAAATTTTGGTTGAGAATCTCTAAGAGAATGTTTAGAAGCTTTGGATGCGATTAAATTGGATTAAGAAGGGTTAAGAAGGGTTGAAATGTCGAAATTTAAAATCTTGCTTTGTGTTACAACAACTCCATTACATGTGTAATGTGATTTAGTGGTCTGCCAGTTCCCTTTAGAAAAGGCGCTGGCGGTTCAATGCCGGTTCAGTTGAACCGGTGCGCGGGTTTATTTCCTGGGCGATTATTGCAACATTCCCATTACATGCGTAATGGGAATTAATTCTCTGCAATTTCCTTCTGCCGGTGGGCGGCTGACGGTTCAGATCCGGGTTTAACTGAACCGGCGCGCCTTTTCGCCAAAGATGGCGGTTCAAGCTTTATCAACTAATTAATCATGTTTAACCCTAACTTAAGCTGGGTTTAATCATATAATTAAAACCTCTTGGTATAAAGGCAACGTAATTTCCCCGTTCTCCTTATTCGCGATTCACCAGCTAGGGTTAGAAATATAGTGCGGAAAACGACGTTCAGAGGCGACTGCGTCGACACCGTCGTAGGCTTCTCCAACTGCGGTTTGCGGATACGGAAGCAAAAAGCGCGACGGAGGAGATCTCGAGGCCGGCGGCGACGCTTGCACGAGGCATTGGGAGCGACAAACAACGATCGACGGCGACTGGTGTTTGTTGGAGACGGAAACTAAGGGTGGGCCGCGCGCGATTCTTCTACCCCGAGAGCAGTTGAGGCCTAGGGTTTCTTTGCTCACAGATTTAACAAGATTCCTGAGGTATAACCATCACTCTCTTCCTTTTGCGCATACAATGGTGTAGGGTTTGGTTAAAATTTTATTTCTCTTTCTGTGCTTGTGTCTGTTTGTGTGAATGTGCTTAACTAGCATTATGTTTTCTAAGAAGGGGGATAAGAGGAGGAAAGGAAAGGAAGTTGTTAGGATTACAAAAAAGTTCATTGGAGAGGGAGCGAGGCTGCGTTTTGATAAGGTGAAGTCCATTCCTTTCATTGAGGAGTGAGGGTTTATGATGAAAAAGCGAAAGTGGAGTCTTACATACACTGAACAGATTAAGGCAATCCATTGGGAGTCCTTTTGTCACCCACGAACTGAGATTCTGTTAGCTATAGTCTATGAATTTTACGCGAATGCGAAGTATGTTGATGGTGAGACAGTGTTAGTTCGGGGACGGGAGGTCAATTTCTCTGCGGCAAAGATTAGTGACATGTTCAATCTAGAAGATCAAGAGTACAATGATCCTACAGAAATTGTGAACAAAGTCCCAGTTAATGACATAGTGAAAGTAGTGTGTGTTACGTCAGCGCCCGAATGGATGAGTAAGCGGCCTAGGACTTTGAAAACCTCTTGCTTAACTCGACAAGCCAAAGCATGGCTCTTATTTATCAACGCCGGCGTGATACCTACCAAACATCCTAATACCGTGACTTTGGATAAGTTAGCGTTGATCTACGGAATCATCACAGGAGTAAAATTTGATATTGCAAAAGTTATAACATTGCTGCTGCGACAGAAGATTCGAGAGGAGAAACCTCGGCAGTTGTGGTTTTCGTCACTAATTACTGAGCTCTGTAGAGATGCAGGGGTGCCAACGGAGGCGACTGACATTATTATACAAGTCAAGCGGCATATCACCCAGACGGTCATTGAGGTCAACATCCAGGTCGCTCCGGGTGCAGGCAAAGAATAGGTGGTTTGGGGCATGGAGATGCTAAAGCCACGCCGAGGCATAAAACAAAGCTTATACGTATTACAATTCTGTCGGTCGATCATGGCCCCGATCCAGATCTTTTGATGGAGCATGTTGAATACATCAAGGCTTATCAGAGGTGTCAACAGTTGTATGCGAAAGAGCAGTTTGAAGATCTGCGTTCCAACATGCGGAAGGTCATGAAAAAGGCAAAAATTCCAATGTCGGAGCTGAATTTTAAGATGTTGGGCCAATTCGACAAAGCTGGCTACCTTCTGACATCGGACGGGTCTAGAGTGGATCCAGCAAAGGTTATGAACGAGGAGGAGGCCGAAGATGCTGATGATGATGAGGATGATGACGAGGACGATGACGAGGATGCAGGAGATGAAGAAGACGAAGAGGAGGAGGACGAGGAGAACGAAGCTGATGGATCTCCCTAGCAGCTGAAAATCAACTCCAATTATTTACTAATTTACTATTCTGCTTGGAACTATTTGGATGTTTGATACTTTATGCTTTCTTTTGGACTATATTATGCGCTGACAAACATTCTGTTTTTCTATATAATTTTTGGGTAGCTTCAAGCTTTATAATGTTTTAAATACTCTATGCTCTAGAATGATACTTATTTACTGATGATTATTTCGAGCAATGTTATGAATGTACTGTAAGTTTTTGTTCATTTTGGAGCTAACTTTTTCAGGAAAAGAAGACATTTTTATTGTTCGATGGATTTATTTGTTTTCTTATGTTGAATTTTGTGTGATGAAGCTTCTTTTTATTTTGGCATAAGATTTATCTAAACTTTGGTATATAGTCAGGATGCAGAACAAGTTGATTATTTAATTGACTATGATTAGTACTAATGAATACTTAATTAATGAAGAAAGTTAAACAACTGTCCACACTTCTGAATTTAGGGGAGTTATTTGAATTCATTTATTTATATCCTTATATGTTTCATTACTAGTATCGTCTGTTATATCAACATTACAACTTATATACTGCATGTAGTTTTGCTAGGGTCTAGCAATGATTTAAGTGTGTGTGTGGGGGGGGGGGGGGGGGGTTATCCTCCACTATTTGGGTGCTTAATATTTTGATTGAGCTTGTGATTAATGATCCGAATTCTTTCCCCAATTATGATTAGGCTAGACAATCTTAATAGTTCGGACTCTGAATTTGAAGTTAGTAAGATATTTGACTTAAGTGTTTATTTTTATGCACAACTTTCTTTAATTTATTTATTCTTTCCTGTAAATTTTTGTTGATAATTGACTCCTAGAAAATGAATAGGGAGGGATGAGCAAGAACTGAGTTTATGATGTAGGCCAAGACAAGGGATTATGTAGCTAAACCATTTTGAGCATTCATGAGTTTCTTTGAGGTTGTTCCTTATTCTTTGCTACACATTACCAAATGATTAAATTCCTTAGTTGTCGATTAGTCGTATCTTAATTCACTAGCCATTTATGGGTGTTTCAATTCAACATATAAAAAAAGATAAATGTCATAGTGATATGCGGCCTAAGTATGTAGGAGCCTACCTGGAATGATCTCAATTATGACCATAAAAAAAAGAGAAAAAGCAGAAAAATGATCAATTTTGTCATAGTGATATGTGGTCTGGGTAGGCGAATACATACTTGGAATGATCCAAACTATGAGCATAATATTTATATATTTAATGCTTATGAATTGAGCCACATAATATGGTAATTGATTAGGACTATCGACTAGGGATTTTTCCACTCCACTATCAAGCATTAAAAAAATTGCTAACCAAGCCAAAGCCAAACCCACTTTCATATGAACTATTAGCTCTTGTCGAGGTTAAGATCAAAAACTTAGCATATTCTTATCCTTTTCAATTCATGCAGAGGCTAAAATAATTGCGTGGGAGTAAATAAATTTTGAAGAAATCACACACAACACCAAAATTTTTAATTGCACTTTTTCTTTTATCAAACTAATGAATTTATGATGGTCGAACTTTTAATGATTGACAAGCTTATCAGTTGTGTAGTCTTGATTATGCTTTGACTGAGTTGGGTTAAGGAAAAGGATCATTGAATTCTCATCTCAATAGTTATCCATTCACCCAAATCAATTTTATGAATTGTCTTTGCTCGGGACTAGCAAGACACAAGTGTGGGGGTGTGATAACTTCTTAAATGAAGTTATCTATGTCCATTTTATTTGGCAAAAATAGTGAAAAGATGTTTTATTGAGTATAAAAAGATGATAAAATTCATATTTAACTTATTTTTGAGTAATTTGACCATTTTCCAATATTTTCTTATCAGAATCGCCGAAAAATCCAATTCGGAGAAGGAATGCTGATGCAGTTTTCTGTGCTGGGAAAGTTGTTATAACAACTTTTCTAGTTGTTATAACAACTTTCGGAATTTCAAAATTCGAATTTTCAAAACCTGCAGCGATTTGAAAAGTGAAAGGAGGCATCCTTTTAGATAGAGGCAAAAAATTAAAGGGCAAAATTTTCTGAAAAAAGAGGGGAATTATTTCATTCTTTGAGAAGAAAAAAGAGAAGGAGATTGCTTGGAGAAGAAGAACTAGGGCAAAATCGGATCTTAGAGAAGGGTGGTTTGTACGCGAATTAGAGAGCATTTTCCTGCACTATTTTGCATTCTTATCATCATGTGCTGTAAGATCTTTCCTAGTTTTGTGGTGTTCTTTCCTTCCATTATGAACTAATTTCAAAAGTCTTGTGTGTTGTAAGTACTTAGACTCATTATGATGATTTGATTTCAATTTATCTTTCATGTTGGTTGATGATCTATCTTTATTGGGATTATGTATTTCATTTGTGGAATTTTTGAGTAAGTGTTCTTCTCCTAGATAGTGATGCGAGATTCGAGAGAGGAGTCATGCTATTCTAAGATTGATTCCTCATTGTGCGCGGCGAGATTCGAGAGAGGAGTCACGTGATTCTTTAGTCAAAATTCCATCTTTCTACTGCGCTGCGAGACTCGAGAGAGCAGCGGCGTAAGTGTAACATAAGTCCTAATATAGCTCTGAGAAAGAAAGAGATTTCATCTCAAGTTAGCAACATCGATTTTAGCACTTCATGTTATTCTAAATCCGCCTAAGTTAGAGATGACTAGGGGAAGTAGGGTAAGCGGATTTCGGAGATTGAGAGATAATGTTATCAATATTAAAAATCATTGCAGGATAGTAATTATCTAATCATGAAAGATTACTTTAAAATATACGTCATAATAGTCTAAGGGAAACAACATGCAAGACTAATTATCCAATTCAAGAAAAAACATTCTAAATAAGAACTAAGTAGTTATTATTATCTCTAGTTTCACTTAACTAAATCACACCAATTATCTCACTTGAATTTAAGGAAAATGTTAAGCTAGTAGTTGCGAGCACTAAATCATTCACTTCCTCGAGGGAACGATCACTTCTCACTTTATATTACTTGAACTGGCACATACACTTGCGTTATTTTATATATACGTTACCGGTGTACCAGGAACCGAGCTCAACTGAGTTGGAGAATATAGTCGATACCTAGAAGGAGGAACCTCAACTGAAGGTGGAAAGAAAGGTCGACAACTCACATGAGTCGAGCTCAATTGGAGGTGGAGAGTCGATAGCCCACAGGAGCCGAGCTCAACTGGAGGTGGAGAGAAAGGTCGACAAATCACAGGATCCGAGCTCAACTGGAAGTGGAGAGAAATGTCGATAACTCACAGGATTCGAGCTCAATTGGAGGTGAAGAGTCGACAGCTCACAGGAGCCGAGCTCAACTGGAGGTGGAGAGTCGACAGCTCACAGGAGCCGAGCTTAACTGGAGGTGGATACTCGACAGCTCACATCAGCTGAGCTCAATTGGAGGTAGAGAGTCGACAGCTCACAGGAGCCGAGCTCGACTGGAGGTCGAGAGTCGATTTGGGGAGGTAAGTAGCCAGCATGTAGGAGGGAAGCTCATACAGGGGCCCGGACTATGACAACAACACACGGGGAATTTATCTCACCCGAGGGGGTTGGTTGCTGATATACAATATCTCGCCCGAGGGGATTGGTAGCTGATATATAGGAGAGGAGCTCATGCAGGGACTCGTACTACGATAACTCCATGACTCGAGGACTTCTATCGGTGTTGAGGTCATTCACTTTGTTACTTAAGAGATTGCCGAAGAATTAGATGTATCAATTTCTTGGACGACAAAGGAAATTTTTAAGGAGACGACGATTTTCCCTTCGTCAAGTTGGGAGGTTGGCGTCCAGACCTATTCTCGATAGTTCCTCCAGTCGGAGGAGAGATGCAATCAGGGGTAGCTAGGATGACATACAAGGGGGTAGCTGATCTCGACCATCAATGCAGGGGTTCGGTCTTACAAGGACACTTACATCCTGATACATCGTCTCATCGTATGCCCTAGGATTTTTAGGAGAATCAGGTCGGAGGCTCATTTCCCAACCCACTCATGGAGATCACTTCCAGCTCTTCTATCTGGCTACAAAGGTCGGGGTACACGTAAAGTGAAATGGCCCTCGGGGGCCCTATATGGCGCACACACTCGAGCCCACCATCCTTCAATGGACTCGTACCTTCCAGAGCTTCTTAGCTAAGCTGCTTCTAAAGCATTGCGGGTTATCCCACCTTGGCAACAATGGAGATGCGTCTTGTTGCAGGACAAACAATTGCTAAGAGCGGGTATTCTAGTCCTCTCAAAGACCGATGATGCCTTTACACAAGGTATCACTTTGCGAGGTCGATCCTTCATCGAGTTTAGGAGGTTATCATCCAGACCTGTTCTTGATAGTTCCTCCAGTCGGAGGAGAGATGCAATCGGGGGTAGCTAGACCGACATACAAGGGGGAAGCTGATCTCGATCATTAATGTAGGGGCTCGGTCTTACAAGGATGCTTACGTCCCGATACATATATCGTCCCATCATCCGCCCTGGGATTTTTAGAAGAATCGGGTCAGATACAGGTTTCCCAAACCGATCGTAGAGATTGACTTCATTGCTTCTAGCTAACTTGAGACGATCAAAACAAAAAAGACAACTCGCATCCACTCGTGCCTCTAAGGGCGAGGAATTGTATAAACAAAATAGAGGCATTCTTATAGATAAGCGGTCATTACATGTTACCGTTAGGGATGGAACCTTTTCAGGTCATCCCCACTCCAGGTACTTCCCAACAGTTCTCCTTCTTGATTTTGTAGGCGATAGCCTCTAGTGGCTAGAGCCTCTTCGATGATGAAAGGTCCTTCCCAATTAGGATTTAGCTTGTCAACAGCAATTGCCCTTCCTACTGCGTCCACCTTCTTCATGATAAGATCTCCTGCAAGGAAATGCTAGAGGCGGACGTTTTGCTCGAAGTACTTCGTCATTCACCTCTTGATCTCCTCTTGACGAAGAGAGGCTAAGTCGCAAAGCTCCTCGATATAGTCCAGTGAAAACTTTTGAGCAACTTCATTCTTAAGGCGTCATTCTTCACTACCTTCTCCTACCACCACAACCCTCGGGCTCCGAACCTCAAATTCTACTAGGATGAGGGCCTCAGACCCGTGGGACAACTTTAAAGGTGTTTCCCCCATAACTGAGTTGAGAGTTGTTCTCAGAGCCCATAGGACCGAGGGGAGCTGCTCCACTCAATTGCCCTTCAAATTGGTGACCTTCTTCTTCAAGAGGTTGATGATCAGCTTTTTGGCGGCTTCTACTTGTCCGTTGCTCCGAGGATGATGTACAAAGGCGAATAGAAGATCCGTCCCTAGCTGCTTGCAAAAGTCCTCCAGCTCTAGGCTGGCAAATTGTGGGTCGTTGTCGGTGATGATGATGAGAGAGATCCCGAACCTACAGACGATCTCTCCCTAGATGAAGTTCTTCACGATCTGAGATGCACTCTTGGCAAGAGCTTTTGCCTCGATCCACTTGAAGAAACAGTCAATCATGACAAGAACAAACTTTCTCTAACTGCTGACTCGGGGGAAAGGGCGGACCAAATCCATTCCCCAGATGGCGAAGGACTAGGGAGCGGTGATCGAGCGAAGTTGATGAGCTGACTATAACTAAAGAGGCACGAATAGTTGACACTTTGGACACTTCTTCGAGAAGGCTTCTGCATCCTTCCGAATGGTCGGCCAGAAGTAGTCGTGCCTCAGAATCCTCTGCTCTAGAGTACGAGTTCCCGAGTGACTATCACACTCTCCTGAATGAATTTTCTCAAGTACTCGAGGGATTTCTGCTTTTGACAGGCATCTGGCTAGAGGGCCCGAAATTATTTTGCGATATAACTCCCCTTCATGCAGCAGGTAGTAAGCAGCTTTGTATCGAAACTTCCTCTAGTCTCCCTCTTTGGCTGAAAGCTGGCCTGCCTTTAAGAATGTAACAAACGAGTCATTCAACAAAGCTCTTTGCTCGATCTCCATCATCTCCCTTTCCTCGATGGACGGTCGAAACAACTCCGTCACTGTTCCTCCAGCCCTTGGGTCGTACTTGGCGAGATAATCTACCTCTGAGTTCTCCTCTCGGGGCACGTGCTCGACGAAGAGATTGGAAACCTACCACCAAAACTTTAACTTTTACTAAATATCTCTAAAGGATGGGGTCGCACACTTCGAACTCTCCCCTGATTTGTGACGCGACCACTATTGAGTCGGTGAAGGCTTTGAGATCCTAGATTCCCAACTCCTTAGCGAGACGCAAGCCTGTCACCATAGCTTCGTACTCCGCCTGGTTGTTGGTGATGGGGAAGAGGATCTTGACTGCTTACTCGATCCTAGTTCACTGAGGGCTCACCAACACGACTCCTGCTCCCACAGAATTTTTGCTTGAAGCTGCATCCATGAACATATTCCACGAGAATGGGATGGAAGAGCCTTCGTCTCCTCCTACCTCAGTCGTGAAGTCGGCCTGAAAGTCTGCTCTTACTCGGGCCTTGATCGCGACTCTTGGTGAATAAGAAATGCCAAACTCATTGAGCTCTACCGCTCATTTCGTCAATCTTCCTGAATGCACCACTCCATCCAAGATACTTTACAGTGGATGATCAGAGACAACCTTAATGGAGTGAGCCTGTAAATATGGGTGGAGCCTCCGAGCCAAAATAACTAAGGTGAAAACTAACTTCTCCAGAATAGGATACCTCGCCTCTGCCTGCCTCAGCACTCTACTCACGTAGTAGATGGGGAGCTATTTCTTCCCTTCTTCTCTAACGAGCACAAAGCTGACTGCCTCATATCCTACTCCTAGATAGAGGAGGAGATCTCCGCCTTCCTATGAGCCTTAGAGTAGAGGAGCTTGAGTTAACTACTGCTTGAGCTTTCCAAAAGCTTCCTCACATTATGCGGTCCACTCAAACTTCTGATTGCCTCGAAGACACTTGAAAAATAGAGAGCACTTCTCTCCTACCTTAGAGAGAAAGCGGCTAAGACCTATCAGCCTTCCAGTCAGCCTCTGGACTTCCTTTGAATTCTTTGGGGATGTCATCTCCATAATGGCCTTTACTTTGTCAGTGTTAGGCTCCACCCCCTAGGAGTGAGGAGGTGACCTAAGAACTTTCCTCTTCCCGCCCCAAAGACGTACTTTGCTAGGTTGAGTCACATCTTGTATTTTCACCGGGTTGCGAAGGTCTCTACCAGATCCTTTATGTGTTCTGCGATGCTCCTGCTCTTGACCAGGAGATCATCCAAGTACACTTCTAGATTTTGCCCCTTTTGCTCTTTGAAGACTTGATCCATCATCCTTTGGTAGGTCGTGCCTGCGTTCTTAAGCCCAAAGGGCATCATCTTGTAGTTGTAGCAGTCATCACTAGTGATGAAGGAGACATTGCGATAGTCAGGGGATGCATCCGGATCTGGTGATACCCTGAAAAAACATCAAGGAAACTCATCACAGGAAACCCAATGGCTGAATCAACCAGCACGTCAATTTGAGGCAAGGGGTAGCAATTCTTTGGGCAAGCTTTATTTAACATTAAAAAGTTTATACAAAGTCTCCAGCCCCCTCCGGATTTCTTAACCATTACAACATTGGAGACCCAACGAGGATACTGAATCTCCGAAACAAAACCTACCTCCAACAGCTTCTTCACTTCTTCTCAAATCGGCTCGTCTAGCACGGCAACGATCTTCCTCTGCTTCTGATGGAGGGGGCAACTTTGGGATCCAGGTTGAGGCGATGACATACATCCTCTGCATCGATCCTTAACATCTCCGCGGCACTCCAAATAAAAATGTCTATATATTCTTGCAGACATACGACCATCTTCATCTTCCTCTCCAGCATCAGGGATCCTCCGATCTTCAGCAACCCTGACTCTCCACTATAGGAGATCACCTCTAGCTCTTCTAGCTCCTCGACAGCCCTCAGCCCTTTTTTCTTCTCTATAACCTTCTACAGCCTCTCTGCATCCTCCATCCAACTGATGGTGATGATGGCATTCAAATAGCACTCCATGGTAGCCTTTGGATCACCTCTAATTCACACTTGGACATCTCCCCGGCAGTACTTCAAGCACTGACGATACAACGATGGAACCGCCTTGAAGTAGTTGATGAGGGGTCGCCCAAAGATGACATTATAACATATTGGTGTGTCGACGATGACGAACCTGCATCGGATCGAAGTACCACCAAGGGTAACAAGAAGATCCACTCCACCCTCCACCTCTTTCTTCTCTCTAGAGAAGACAACGAGGGGTCCCTCCGCAGCTTGGATCCTGGTCGCTTCCACCTGCAGCCCGACGAAGGTTCTCTTGAAAATGACATTCGTTGAACTCTCATATTCTACCAGGATTCGATCGACGGTGAAGTCCTTGATGGTGGCTCAGGTGATTGGGGTGTCATGAAAGGGGTTCTCATTCCCCAGCATGTCCTAATACTGGGATGAGTGACCTCTTGTAAAGTCTTCGTAGGGGCGCTTTGTAACGACCCTAGCCGATCCAACGCGACAATGTCACGGCTCCGATCTATGCGACGCTACCGGGCTGCAGCCCAAGCACCCCAACCCCTCTCCAACCCACTGGCGGGTTGTTGGTAGCCACAGCCTCAACTGAACTGGTGATGAGAAGTGAAGGAATTCATAGTTAAGCGTGCTTGAGCGAGAGTAGTAATGGGATGGGTGACCTCCTGGGAAGTCCCCGTACGACCTAACTTAATTGTCGAGTTCACTCATCAAAGGGAGTTTGTGACCACCAACTACCCGTCAGTGGGCTGGAGAGGGGTTGGGGTGCTTAGGCTGCAGCCCGGTAGCGTCACCTAGAGCGGAGCCATGACATTGTCACGTTGGATCGGCTAGGGTCGTTATAATAAAAAGTGCATTTTTTTGTGACGACCCAGGCCCGGCTCCACTCGGGACCATGTCCACCGATGGAGACTCAGCGGGACCCAGCCCGAGCACGCTACAACCTCCCTTTGATGAGTCAAACTCGATAGTCAAGCGCGAACTACGGGGACTTACCAGGAGGTCACCCATCCCAATACTACTCCAGCCCGAGCACGCTTAACTATAGAGTTCTTCCAACTCTCATCACCAATTGAGCTAAATGTAGCACCTCCCTTGTAATGACCGTATAATATGGGTCCGACCGGGGCCCCACAACATATAGACGCCACAGCTTTAGCGTTATAAGATGATATTAACTACCCAGCTCAAAACTCAGAATAAAACGACAGTGAAAACATACCAACTACAACCATAAGTTATCCACTACTGAACAGGAGTAACAAGATGACATTAAGGCTGTAAAACAAAAGAAAGTTCTAAACTCCAAAAATAACAGGAGCGTCAACGTGCATAACACTCCTACACTACCTCGGCATGCAAGCTGGAAAATACCAATACATGGAGCATAACAGTCAAGAAGAAAATAAGCTAGTAAGCATGACAATCACTTCATGAGGCTTAGGGTTTTTCGGCCGACGCACTTGCGATCCTTGCCCTGTAAAATTTGTGGTAACGTGGGTCAGCAAAGGCTGACCTCTACTGTGTAACCAACACATCTCCTCCCGGCCGCCCCTAACGGACCCCGAGGTATCCCTCCAACCTACAAGTTAGCACTTCGTATGTCAAATACATAAACATGTAAAGCTTTTAAAAACAGGTTTGGATGTCTCAAACAACAAACTCGTTTTCTATGTTAAGCACAGAATGAAAAGGGGCCTACTATGCAGCATGTATGCAAACCCGGGCTTCACCCAAGGCACCCTATCACATATGCAGCTAACACATCATCATAACATATGGGTACTTCCAATTTCCCCATTGGCATTAAGCCGCAACAAAAGGGTACTGTAATTCCCCTAACGTACTAAAAGCTGCCACACGAAAATCTTGCCAAGGCCCCACCCACTCGTGGGTCTTAGACCCGGGCTTGCCTGCAAGCTCTGACTTCTAACGGCAGGATTCCGTCTCACACACAAATCGAATCTAAGAACCCTTGCTGGACCCCACCCGCTCGTGGCTTCATTGCTCGGGCTTGTCATATGCTTGGCGTTCTCGTTAATCTCACAGAATGATACTAGTCTCGTCGGGACACTCTCCCCACGTGACCTGCACGTCACGGGATATCCAGCCAATCACAGAGACCAAGCCGCGCCTTAGCACATCACAATCCATAACCTTTCCCACCATATCCATCATTAGTACTGCAACATTCCCGCGCACCAAGAAAACCATCTACAGCCAATGCGGAGCTAACCTTGTCCGGTTTCGGCTACACGTACTCACTCGAGAAAAGGGGGAAAACACATACATCACAAATGACATCTTGTCGCAACGGATTTCTACAAAATCCCTAAGGCTCGCTATGCAACATCACCGAGTCGGACTAATGGTCGCGACTATGGCTTCACCCACAATGCCTAATCCACTAACGAAGCGGATCTCTAATGCAAAATCATGCCGAGGACGTACACAATCGACCCGGAGGCTTCTCTTGAACCATGACAGCCCAAACCCCTCTCACTTGAGTGATTTGGTGCCTAAAAGCTTGAAAGGAAAAGATGTTATGCACGCATCCTAGAAACCGAGAGGAGAATTGTCGTTACCTTACGACCCCTCTTCCTAGCCATGGAAAATTTAGTCGGATGAAAAGCACCGCAACGGTCTTGCCTCCGCGGATCTGGACTCAGCTCGAGAATCGGAGCTCCGAAGCTCCACCGACGGCCAGAGTTGACCTTCTCCTTCCTCCTTGCTCTCCTCTCTCTCCAAGGATTTAAAAGAGAAAGATGAAGATGGAATAAGGGTTTGAAACCCTATTCTCGGCCACAAACCCTGCCAGGACCAGCCAGGCCCCTTGGATCTCTTTTGAAAGAAATGAACGGCCACGATTCACCCTAAAAATATCATCTCTGGGCCGAACACGGCTTGCGACACGCCCGTATCCAAGGCCGTGTTCCACACTCGCTGTAAACCAGGAAATCCAGAACAGGACACGACCTCTGACACGGCTTGGGACACGCCCGTGTCATGGGCCGTGTGCCCCAATCGACGCTGAAACCTTCGCATCCCGACCAGGACACGGGATTTGACACGCCCGTGTCAAACTTGACACGCTCATGTCAATCAGTACACGTCCGTGTTCCGGGTCGTGTTCCTCAATTGACACATGAACAAAACATCCCAAAGAGGACACGACCATGTAACACACCCGTGTCACATACCGTGTGCCCGACATGCCCCTGGGACACGCCTGTGTCCCAGTCCGTGTTCCCAGCCCTCAACGATCATAGACTGTAACCCGAGCACGACACGGACGCCTGTGTCCCAGGCCGTGTGACCCTTACCAGGGCCCAAACTTGGCTTCAAACGCTGCCCGTTCCTCTTTTGAGTTTTGGGGCGTTACACGCTTAACTTGACTTTCCCTCATCAAAGGGAGGGTGCGGCCTCCAACAATCCGTCTGCAGGCCTGGAGAGGGGTTGGGGTGCATGTTCTGCAGATCGGTTGAGGTTGAACTCTTTTGAGTGTGATGTTGAGGGTGTCGGCGGTCGTCCTTTCGAGCTGTGGCCTAGGGAGGCCGTTACACTGAACCTGATCCCTGGACAGCTCGCTAGACAATACTACGACATCATCGGTCACTCCTGATCCTCTCTCGCTCGTTCCTTCCCTGGTCGCTTAGGAGGCTGCCATTCCTCTGACAGTGTCACGCGATGAGGCGAGGTCATCGTGACATCAGGGCGAGGAAGGAACCCTGCTAGGATGCTCCTCTCGATCCTCCTTGCAAACTCCTTTAACACTGTCACTGTTATAAAGTCTCCTTCTCTCGCTGAGTTGTTGACTCATGTCGAGTTGTCGACTATCTCCTCATTCTCGTCTCTATTCACCATCTCGCCTACTCGTGAAACTTTGCTGCAGCGAGTAGGTCCCGCCACACACCCGGAAGTCCATAGGAACTTCTCCTCCTAAATCCATTGCTGAGCTCGACACAAGGGAGGCGGACACTGAACTGTCCCACCATAGGGGGGGGGGGGTGAAGGTCTTTCAACTTGTGCATTGGGGTCCTATTTATAGGCAAATCCAAGGGGGAAGGGGGTTTGGTCTGCAAACAGCCGCTCCCGCCTTAACCAGATTGTTATTCCAAGACCAAGAGAGGGGGGACGAGTACTCTCCTGAAGGCCGACGAGCACTCCCATCGAGTACTCCCGACGAGTACCCTCTTGTAACGTCTTCCTTTGTCATTTTTGATCTCGACGAATTATGAGTTATACATAATGCATTGTCGACATTTTGGACTGCTTAAGTATACGAGAGAGCTGTGAATTTTACGTTTGAATTGTGTTTATGCATTGCCAATGTTCTGGTCTACTTAAAAATACTTGTTGAGGGTCGCTCGAAGTTCTTAATAGACCGTACTAAATTAGATCATCTTAGCTCGCGGAGCGGACGAGCGCGCAAACTGTCACAAAAAAGTTAGAAGTAAACAAGAAGTTTTTTTAATGTGGAAACCCCATGAATTGGGTAAAAAAACACACTGCTGGTTCGGTGCCGATCAAATTTCACTATTTATTGTTGTTTACAAGGTTTTGGAGAAATCGGGGGTGATAGACCGCTCATCGTTACAACTTAGGGGTGAGAGAGAAAAGGGCACATTTGGAGAGTGACATACCAACACTCATGAATCTCAATGTTTGTCTCTTGTTGGCGATGGAGAACCAGCGTTCTAGATATTGGGCGGACTTGCTTTGAATGCTCTGAGGCAGGTGCAGACAAGGTCTTCTCGGAAGAATTGTGCAGGACTTCAGCCCGAACAAGCCTGCACCACGGAACAATAATCCAACTAAGGGTCGCACAACAACCCGATGCAGATAAGTTGGAGACTGCGAGCAGGGGTCCCTCCCCCTAATAGCGAGTGCAAAGCCAATGTCTCAACTTCATGTTTTTTTCCTTTGACATAATAAGTCGCAAGATGAAACTTGAACACACACATATGTTCCTCTTTTTTCTTCAACATTACCACTGCTTTATGACTTCCGTCGGTCATATATGTCTTCCCAAAACAAGATTCTGAGGTGAATACCATAAGCCCTTACATCAACCCCAGGTGACAAGAAACGTGGCTCATCTATGAAGCAAAGCATCCCGCTCCCACGCTACAGGGCATCTCGCTCCCACGCTGCAGGGCATCTCGCCCCTGCGTTGTCGGGCATCTCGCTCCTACATTGCAGGGCATCCCTCCCCCACATTGTAGGGCATCTAGCTCCCACGCTGCACGATATCTCATCCCCACGTTGTAGGGTATCTCGATAGAACGGGCCCCGAACCTTCTGAGGAGCGAATGGGCAAAGGTTCTTTGTCACCTCCACCCGGATAGACCACGGTCCCCCTGAGCAGCGAATGAACAAAGGTTCTTCGTCACCTCCATCCGGATGGACCCCGATTCTCCTATGACGCGAACAAAAAAAGGTTCTTCCACTACAAGAAAAATGATCTTTAGTGACAAAAAATTTATGACGAAATATATTTCGTCACTAAACTCATATCATGAGTGACAAAAAAATATTTTGTCACTAAAGACATATCTTCAGTGAGAAAAATATATTTTGTCACTAAAAATACGCATTTAGTGTCAAAATAAAAGCTCTGTCACAAATGACATGCCTTTAATGACAAAATATATGTTCGGTCACTAAAAACAACCCTTTAGTGACGCATTATAAGTTCCATCACTATAACTAATTTCTAGTGCAAAAATTATTTTGACCACTAGGCATAAAAATTAGAACTTCCTCCAAAGTAAAAAATAAATTTATAATAAAATCATTAAACCTATGAAAAAATATAATTAATTTAAGCTAAATTACTAATATATTTTAAAAAAATTTATCACTAAATGACTAAATCGTTCTCTCTTGTATTAAAATAAATTTTAATTTGTAATAAAATTTATGTATTAAATGAGAAAATAATTTATAGTTCTTTTTACAATACTTGTTGCGGTAATCTCTTCACTTCTCGCGGCATGCCCCACTCATTTCTCAATCCCGTCAGGGTTTTTCCCCGTCGCTCACCCTTCAAGGATGCCCTTCCTCGTTCCTTCAGTAAGTTGCGACGCCCGACCGTGTTCCGACGTCGGAAACTCTCATCCCAACCGACGATACTCCTCCTCCGGCCTGCCATATCTCCGATCTCTTCCTCGCACGCCTCCCGTGTGAAGCGATGCGATGCCTTCCTAGCGGGTGTGCAGTCAAAGCCTGAAGTAACGGACCCTCCTCCCACCATAAAACCCTCACCCCCACAACCCCACGACATCTTCACTCGCCTGGATCCCATCTCTCACCCCGAAGGAATGACTCCCCCAATTTGTAGATCGCCGACACTGACTTCCCCGGATGCTACATGGACTTCTGCATGGTAAATGGTTATGCCCTCTCTGCTTAGTTCAAATTAGAAATTTGTTAACACCCATTTCGATTTCAAGTTGCAACCTTCATTTCCACCCTGATTTTGATTTCTCATTTGATTGCATGCCATGTTATATTGATCTTAGAATGTGGTAAAATTTATAAAGAATGGTATCATACTGTCAGTAGAGTTAAACGACATTCTATGCACAATAGTAATGATGGTGGAAATATTCATGAGATACAAGTTGGGTGTAAAGGATTCGTGTTAGAGCATGTCCGCCTTCGCCTGGCCAGTCTCGGCAGATCAAAACGATCTCCTTAGACTCCATTTGGGGGACTTGTTTTCATCAGTCAAGCGGTTACGACCGCATGAACCAGACCGTAATTAAGTCCCCTCAAACGGAGCCTTAGGCTCCGTTTGGGGGGACTTATTTTCACCGATCAAGCGGTTACGACCGCTTGAATCAGACCATAATTAAGGTCCGATTCATGCGGTCGTAATCGCTTGACCGGAGAAAATAAGTCCTCCCAAACGGAGCCTTAGTCATCTGCTGCAGGTATCTTCCCGTCTATACAGGTTTGTGGCGGATGATTCTTTCTTTTAATGCTTGAATTTTTCATTATTCTCATGTTATGTCGTTTTTCCAGGATACATTCGGAGCCATATGGATAGTTATTGCTTCATGCTTCTTAAGTGAATATGCAAAAGAATGTTATGAGGTAATCATGGTTCTGAACTGGGTTTCCTTCGTGATACTCATTTCACAAATTGTGTGCATAAATTTGGCCACAACACATGGTGTGATTATCGTCGAAAGTGTTATTTGTTGTTTCTAAAGTTTCATTATTTTAGATGATTATTTTCTTTTTTTTCCAAGAATAGTTCTTTAACCACAAGATTTGCAATGAGAAACTATAAAATTTTCTTTATGTAGAATATTGTAAGCTTACAACAACCACTTCCTTAATCTACTATCCATGATAAATTATTTTATATTTATATTCTCTCCTTGTATTTTGACACAAACAATACATACAAGTTTTTGAGCTCACTCAACAGTAACAATAAATTTGGCCGTTAGAAATTTCACTTGAACAAGAGAATTTTATCCGCACTCGGAGGCCTGTTGACTTCCATAGAGTAACGTTGGTGTGAAGGAGGGACACGTGGCAGAATTCTATTGGAGATCAATACCTATAAATAGGTGTTACATGTTTGCAATCAGATGTGAGCGGAAGCTTGGGAAGAATGCTGGAGCATAGGAGCGCGTGAATTAAGAATTTTGGTGGACAAAATTTGGAGGCCGCGAATCCCATTCTCTAACCTCAAAAATAGAGAGCGAAACTCCTCTAGCAAGTTTGCCAATAGTTCGGAAGAGATTGCAATCTCTGCTTTGTGTCGTATGTTGTAGTGAAAGATATTTTGGGTGTGCAAGTGTTTGTTGTGACGTGTTTGTAGCGTTGTGTTGTAAAACACGTATGCGCGCGTGGTGTCAAGTTGTAAAGGAGAATTTATAACCTTGTTAAAAGTGAATATATATTGTGCTTGTCTTTCTTTGGTGTCCACCTTTATTACTTCCAACAATAATGAGATGTGAACCAAACGATTCTTTCAACCAGTCTATTTTTCTCCCACCAAAAATGGAGAGAAAATGCCCAAATTAAAACTGTTTGTTTGAGCGGTAGCAATGCCTTTGGCCGCCATTGCTGTGAGAATAAAGGTTTACCAAACATGTCTTACTTCCGATCGTTTTCTCTCTCTTACTAGAGATGAGCTAAAAGCCCAAACAAACAGAACATTAAATTATAATACCTAACGACACAACATTGAATGAATGAAGAATTTGAATGTGGATATAT
Organism: Platanthera zijinensis; assembly: GCA_039513925.1. Taxonomy (NCBI): domain Eukaryota; kingdom Viridiplantae; phylum Streptophyta; class Magnoliopsida; order Asparagales; family Orchidaceae; genus Platanthera; species Platanthera zijinensis. The sequence goes on from CM077091.1 coordinate 171,785,577, forward strand.
GGAAAAACCTCTAATACTGTTTCTTAACAAATCAGACATTAACAATTCCTTTTTTCTGAAAACTGGGTTTTATTCTGATTGTTGTTCTTCATGCCCTTCAATAGCTGCATATATATCTATTTAGGCAGAAACTGCTAATTTTCAGTTTAGTAATCTAACAGTTGATCTTTCTTGTTTGTCATCTTCAGGTCACCGGAGCTGGGGATTTCTGGTGCGTGACATTCTTTCACAAACTTATCAATTTCCATTCATTTTACTCGTTTTTTTCTCATGAGCTCAATCGAACAAATTTCTTATTCTCAGCGAATGGTTCCACACGCTCGCCGGCGACATGCGCCTACGACGTATACTGCATGCCTAGGAAAAGTGATGCTTGAACTCATCACAGGCAAGCTGGGCATCAGCTCTTCCGCCGGCATGATTGATACCGAGTGGATGGATCAATCTCTACCGTACATCGACATCAACGATAGGGACCTCATAACCAAGATCGTCGATCCGACGCTCATGGTCGACGATGACCTCCTGGAGGAGGTATGGGCGATGGCGATCATGGCGTGGTGCTGCCTCAATCCGAGACCAAACAAGCGCCCTCTTGCCTGTAGAAAATAAGTTGGAGGAATACATAGATTGAGAAAGAAAAACATACGGAGGATGAAAACATCACAGCTACAACAACAGCGTTTGCAAGAGAAGGGAAAAAGGGAAGTTCATCCATACGATTTCATTCATTTTTTTTTTCATCTTTATTTGGTACATAGCAGCATACATATATAGCTAACATATTAATTATGCAGGAAAGGAAACAGGACATTGGAAATAGCATAACACAGGTAAGGGAATAAAGCAGGCTTCATTCTTCTGCTTCGTCTTCTGTGACTTCTTCTTGGTCCACACCATGCTCCTTCGATTCTCCCGCAGTGGTGGCTTCAGCATTAATAGCTTCAATATTGCCCGTCATCTCTTGAAGGCGTTGCAGAATCTGGTGAAGGTGGTGAGGGAGGAGACTTTTTCGAACTCTGATCCCTCGAGGAGCAACTCGTTTCACAGCTCGTGGGTTGCGACTTTACTCGGCGGCTTACTTCGCGGTTCGCCGGAAAGGGCGCCAGTCTCAGGATAGGTGACAAGATATCTCGATTTAAGGCAGGCGGGCAAGCCCTGAAAGGCCTTGAGGGAGCCTGGGTGATCGCCCGTTGTCGGGTGCTGGAGATTCACGAGAGGATTTCCCGCAGCGAAACGGGACTTCTGGTGAGGTGGATGTGTAGGGAGGAATGGAGGATAGAATCCACCATTGTTTTCCAATTTGAGAGAGATCTGTTGAGCAGAATGGGCATGGCATATGGTTGTTATTTGGCTTCTGGAGGCTGGAGAGAAGCAAAACTGCAACCTGATATGCTGGCGCGGCTGTTTTGAGGTACTGTAACTCCGGTTTGTGATTTCATTGTTCCCCCTTTTTGCTTTTTGGTTAATTGGTGTATCATGTATATTTGTTTTACAGAGGATTATTATTTTTTGTATGTTTTCGTTATAAAAAAAAGAAGTAGAATAAAATGATTGAAAGGAGAAAGCTTTTGATGAAAGAAAATGGAGAAGATAATTTGCTTGATAGTTTTACTATTGGAGATATAGGCTCCGTTTGGGGGGGCTTATTTTCACCGGTCAAACAGTCATGAATCAGATCTTAATTAAATTCTGATTCATGAGGTCATGACCCCTTGACTAGTGAAAATAAGTCCTCCCAACGGAGCCATATTGAAATAGCTGCAGAATTTCAGGCAGTGTAAAGTTTTTGTTTTTCCTGTATTTGTTAAGCTCTACAGTTTTTTCTGCTGCAGATGGGGGTAACTGAAATCGATGCAGAATTCGGGCAGTGTGAGGTTTTTGTTTTTCCTGCATTTGTTAAGTTGTGTAATCTGTACATTTGTTAGTTATATATTTTCATTGTCCACTAGCTTCTAATTTTCCTTTGTGAGAGGGTGAGATCCTAAGCAGCTCAGCTTTAAATCCAACGTCAGCCATCAGCTGAAATAAATAAATAAATAATACAAGCAAAACACTTTTTTAAAGGCCCATCGGACAGCACATGCGCTACCCGCGCTCCTTTCTCTGGGAGTGAGTAGCACAGGAAAAAAATGTTGCTCTCTTACATATAGGTCTTACATTTCCCCTTCCCTCTACACCCAGTAGTTGATTTTACGATTCATTCTATGTATTTATCGTATACTATTGATTGATGCTCTCTTTATGTAGTTACATGTCTTAATGTGGATGAGTTGTTGATGGAGATTATAGAGATACGGAGCAAGGGGATGGGAGATCGGTCGTAGTTGGTTGTACAAGAGAGGGCTTATCGGGATGTTGCTCGTCAAGACACAAAAGAAAGATGCGTTGAGTTACAACCTTCAACTGATGATGGACGAGTGCAAGACCTTCGCCAGCCACGAGACATTGGGCTTGGGATCTTTTTCTTTTGTAAATATATTTTTTCATGTATATAGTTTAATTATAGTTGAAAAAAATATTATTCTTTATTGAGTTGTTTGGACTATCTCTCATCTTTTTTTCATTAATATAATAATTAATATTGAACAAACTTCTATTTGTGATTGAGTATTACTTTTTTTTATATTTGAATGTCTATAGTGAATTCTAATGAATAGCAAATAAAATAATTATTTGATATTTTTTGAGGAATTAAATAGAATTTAGTGATAAGAACTGTTATGTTATAATGTATTCTTTTTAGTGGCCAGATATTTCGTCACTAAATATACGCATGCGGTGACTGAACTAATTTAGTCACTAAAACTTAATTTAGTAACCAAATCCATTCAGTCACCAAAACTTCATTTAGTGACCGAATCAACTTGGTTACTAAAAGTTTATTTAGTGGCCCAATAACCTAGGTCACTAACAGCTTGTTTAGTGACCGGACCAATTCGGTCACTGATATTACATTTAGTGACCGAATCAATTTTGTCACAAATTTTCTTTTCAGTGATTGTAATTACTTTGGTCACTAAACACATACAATTAGTGACAAAAATCTTTTTGGTCACTAATTACATTTAGTGGCGGGGCTATTGTGACCACCTTGTGATGGACTCGATTTGGTCACTAATTATCTTTAGTGACCAAAATCCAATCTTTAGTGACAAAAAATTTTGTCACTAAAAGTCAACTTTCTAGTAGTGTTCGCCACCTCCACCCGGACGGACCCCCACCCTCCGAAGGCGCCAACGAATAAAGGTTCTTCTCCATCTCCACTAGGACAGGCTCTGATCCTCGTGAGGCATGACAAACAAAGTTCCTTCGCCACCTCCACAAGTGCGGACCTCGAATCCTTTCATGGGGAGAACGAAGAAAAATTCTTTTCTGCCCTCAATAGATCGGACCCCATATTTTTCCAATGCATAAACCAACAAAGGTTCTTCGCCACCTCCAAGAAAACGGATCTTGGGTCCTTCCCAAGATAGTAGTAAGTCCTTTATCCTCCAAGGGATTTTTTCTAGGATGAACCATGAGGCCTCCTGCGCCACTCAGCTAAAGACGAACTTCGAGCCCTTGGGCGCCATCCGGACAAAGGAGGGCAAACGTCCCCTCGCACTACACTCAAGCATCAGCTCAAGGCGCTCACGCCCAATGTCAATCGCAAAATCAACATGTCGCATCAAACACACATGTTCAAGCAAGGTGGTCACGAAAGATAAAGCACTCCCGATTCAACGGGACACCAGAACTCAAACAAGAGAACTCTGTAACGCCCCTAAAGACATATCACAAGCAGGGAGCAAGCTGCATGGCTAAGTCACGCCCAATACAACAAGGGCAAAACACTAACAAAAAGGACAAAGTGTGTGCATGATGCAGATGCAATCGAGTACTCCCCCGACATCAACGTCATTTGTCGAGGCATCACCTATTCAAGGTACGGAACTCCCATGTATCATTCGCACTGCACGGAGCCCCTCGCCAAGTGCAAGGCAGGGTGCAATGACACACTCGTCACAAACCTACCAGTGCGACCGTCATCTCGGGGCCCCCACAGTCATCTGACACCGCACTGCTCCAAGGACCTAAGAATCTCTATGTTCTACAATTGTAAAGGCTCACATAATTTCGACATCCTAAGGCACAACCGTCATCAATGACCTCCACCTTAAAAGACTTTATCTCAACTTTTGATAAGAACAGATATCGAATCTTTTTTATGCTTCCACACGAGAACGAACACCAAGCCCTTCTGTGTCTTCTAGTAGGAATGGACCCACTAGTCCTTCCTTATCACCAAAGCAAGGGCGGTATAACGCCCCTCCGCATCAAGTCCATGTGTTCACCCCCAGAACTAAGACCCAGCGACAACTGTCCAAGCTAACACGCAACGTCATACTCGCGAGTTCATGTATTGGGGAACATGAAAAGCAACATACTCCTGAACCAACACAACACACAATGCGTGAGGTAGGAGGACGTTCCTGCAAAGCATTACAAGGACCAACACAAATGCACAATTTATCAGCTGTTAAGATTCCCTGCCAAATGTCAGCTGCGAGATCTCCGTCTCATAAAGCTAACACCGAGCCACTCCAAGACACCAATGCTCCTGCAAAGCACCACAAACAAATAGTAATTCGACAAACAAAGAATCACGACCCAAGGTGAAAAGGTTAAAGTCAAAATTTTCGGCCTTGTCGCTTCGCGGATCGCGGCAGCTAGAATTTTGGGGAGAATTGATAGGGTTCCCCCTAAAGGTTCTTGAGTCAAACCGGAAGACTCCCAACCAAAGCTCTCAAGCAAGGCTAATCGACCAAGTAAATCACACTTGCTTGAAGGGTCCGGACTTACCCCAAAGGGGGAAGCGAAAACAAAAGCACAAAGGCGCTAATGCAAGACCCGCACAGACGAACAAGCGCACACAAGCACAACACATAAGCGCGACACGCGTGTACACTCTGTGCGTGCTCCTGCGCACGTAACGCGCCCACACAGCGCCTCGCACTTCACGCTCATGCACGCTCCCTGCGCGCGCGCATCACAGCCTCCAAAACACACATGCCCCATGCGCGCACGCGTAGTGCGCAGGGGCAAGCGCGCCCACACGCGCTCCCTGTGCATACGCCGGCGGCCACCACCGGTTGCTGCCGTCTCCGGCCATCGCTGTCGTCGGGCAACGCCAGTGGGCCAGGTTCATCATTTCATGAAAATTAGTGATCCAGGTAACTGGAACGGAGCGAAGTCATTTACCAACTCAAGATCCAGTTCAATGCAATTATCATCACATCCCTTTAGAAATCTATAAAAAGTCTCTCAGGACTCAACGCAGACGCTCTCATCCAAGCTTCATGGATGCTCTTATCCAAATTTCATGGACTTAGTTTTTTTTTTCTGTGCTCAGAGCTTGTAATGGAGCGATAGTCTGTCTCCGTAAAAGGAAAATCTCAATACTTGCAAACTCAAAACTAAATAGTGGATTTAGGCAAGCCGCAGATCCGACCGCGTGATTTTTCATCATTTCCTGATTTTTCACGATAAAAAAAATCTTATGTTATTGTTGCTTGGTATTCTTTAACTGTTTGTGCGCCCGGTCCAACTCAAAGCTAAGATGATTTGATTCTCCAGACCGAAGAAAAATCGGGTGACCCACAACAATATATTTTGATAATAGAGATTGCTGTTGTGGAATTACTCTAGCCAAATGGGATCAATTAAGTTAACAAAAAAAAAAGATCAAATAGCATGTTTTGCTAGCGAATAAAGACCGTTGATTGAATTCAAGATGAGGGGAGGAGAGTCGTATGGGTTATGTAAGTGGCGGAAGTTCTAGAAGAAAGCATAGAAAGATGTGGATGGATAGCGACTTCCTCTTGGTCTTGCTGCCAATAGTCAACCCCAATTTCTTTGGGAGAAATAATTTACTTTTAAGTTTTAATACAAGTAGGTATTTAACGGACGATTATAGAAAATTGAGAGTACGGCTTCATTTTGGGGGACTTATTTTCACCGATCAAACGGTTACGATCGTATGAACCGGGTCTTAATTATGATCTGATTCATGCGGTTGTAACTGTTTGACCGGTGAAAATAAGTCAACCCAAACGGAGCCTAAAACTACGTTTGGTAGAGCGGAGGCGGTCGTAAACGATGGGTTAAACCGTCATTCGTTAACGACCACCTAACAAAATTCATCTGTTTAAACATAAAAGTGGATGAAGTTTCTTAGGTGTGCGTTAATAAATGACAGTTTAAGCCTCATATTAACGAGTTACGACCACCACCACCGTGCCAAACGGAGCCTCCCCATGTTCACGAGTCACGACCACCACCCCCGTCAAACGTAACCTAAGAGTGGCTAAGGCTCTGTTTCGCGTAACCTTTTTGGGACCGAAATTCGCACATAATTTTTTTCCCGGAGCTGCAATTTTTTGAAATCATTTCAATCTATTAGGAGATTCTTTCAATCGGGATCTTCTAGGATGCCAACTTCCCCTCTCTCGAGTCCCACACGGGGGATTGAGATTTGGAAAGAGAACCCGGTTGGAACATTTTCTCCCGTTTGGCACGTTGTTTTTTCTTTAGCGAGTTTGGACAAAAACGCCGATATTGTAGAATATATGTTTGACATGACAATGATCATAATCGCCACCAAGAAAAAAATTACGTTTGAACATAACAATAGATGAAATTCCTTAGCTTAGTTCAGGCGGTAACAAACGACGGTTTATAACCACCGCGTTCATGATTGTCACTACCATGCCAAACGAAGTCGGTAGCTTAAGTATTTAAAGTAATTATTTAAGAGCATTTAGAAATGCAAGTTAAATGATTTTAACTTGCAGTAGATGTGTTCGACCATCTCGCAAATTCGTGACACGAATTTCATCTCTCATTTGACGTGAATTTTGACATGATAAGTAAGCTCCTTTATATATTTAATTTCGGAATTTCATATTACATATTACATTTGGCATCACAGTCCAGGATGTTTTTACGCATTCATGCAAAAGGTGTTTTAAAAATTAATTAGCACGCAAATTTCCAAAATTAAGATTTCCTCTGAATTCTTAATAAAAGATTGTATATGTGGACTGTGGAGCATTGAAAAACAAATTATGTATGCCAGAATGTTAAAGTCCCATTTGGTTTAGCGTTTTTTGTGAGTTGCGTTTGCTTAAAATGTCAGGACCGGAAAATTTTCATTTGTTTTTACGCATTCATTTCGAACCGCAGCCGAAACCCGCGGCATGAAAAATTTGGCGTGCCGAAACCCGCAGCTCTGCCTATATTTTATCGCGTTTTTAGGGCATTCTTCTCACAGTCAATCGCGACATCTCCAGCGGCATCCGACGATGAACGGCGAACGGCTCCGGCACTGGGCTTCTTCTCCGACAAGATCCAGTGCTTCTTCTCCAACAACGAAGGGCTTCACTTCTCCGGCACATGTCTGTTCTTCTCCGGCTCAGGGATCTCCTTCTCTGACGGCATTCTTCTTCTCCGACGCAGGTTCGCTTCTCCGGCGACACTCTTCTCCTTCTTGCAATTACTATGTTGTCAGACATCTCACCTCTTCCCTCTCCCCTCTCCCCCTCCCCCCGGTTTTGTGCAGAACGCCAGTTTTTTCTTTACGGTTACTGTTGTGCCGGCCTTCTCCTTCGTACAAATCTGATAGTGTTGTGCATGTAATCTGCATCACTACAACACCAACATGTATACCTCCCCCCCTCCATTTTTTTTGCTGATTTTGATGGATTGTGTGTTTTTTTATTCAACAAGGATGTGTAATGTGTGTGTTTGTTTGTTTATGTGCAATGTGTTGTGTATGTACAGAAGGTAGAGTACTAACTATGCAATGTATTTGTTGTGTGTGTGAGCGTGTTTGTGTTGTGTGTGTAATGTGTGTATGTGTATGTGTTGTGTGTGTGAAATAATGTGTATGCAATGTGTGTGTGGGTGTTGTGTATGTGTGTCTGATAGGGTTGTGTGTGAGTGTTGTGTGTTCGAGTGTAATGTGTGAGTGTAATGTGTTAGTGTAATGTGGGAGTGTGTCCTGTGTAATGTGTGAGTGTGTGTGAGCGTGTGTTGTGTAATGTGTGAGTGTGTGAGTGTGTGGTGTGTAATTTATGAGTGTGTATGTTTTGTGTAATGCCATGTGTTGAGTGTTGTGTATGTTGTGAAATAATGTGTGTGTATGTAGTAATTTGTGAGTGTGTGTGCACTTGTGTGTGTGTATGTAGTAATGTGTGTGTATGCGCATGCATGTGATGTGTGGCAATATGTGTTGAGTGTGTGTATGTGCATGTGTGTGTGTTTATTTTTATGTGGATGTGTGTGCGTGTGTGTGTGCGTGTGTGTGCGTGTGTGTGTGTGTGTGTGTGTGTGTGTGTTGAGTGTGTGTATGTGTTGAGTGTGTGTATACACACTTGTGTTAGAGGAGAAACTTGTGCGATTTTTTTGACCTGTGTCTGAAAGAAATTGAGTTGGGTAATCGCTCAACCATGTACTTTAGCAGGGATGGGTGGACAAATATAACAACATGTTTTTTGCGCGCACGGAATAGTCGTATGATCGAAATCAAATGAAGAATAAATGAGATCAGCTAAAGAAAGATTGAAAATTATGGAGAGAGCTAAAGAGCCGTGAGACGGGTCTTGACTGAGATCCAATCCGCAAAACTATTGCTGCTTCGGAAGACTGGTGGAAAGAATGCTGAAAGTAAGTGGATTCTTCGCACTTGAGAACCTTATTTTTTAATACTTTGGTGGATGATATGTCTAATCCATACTTTTCTTCTTGTTAGGTTCTTCAGAGTGCATTGAAGTTTCAGTTTTCTGAGATATCTCCTGAGTTAGAGGAGAAACTTCATATAATATTTAGCCAGATCATTGCAACTGGAGATCTTGCATGAGCTCCAAATTCTAGAAACTTTGAACATGAGTCGATCGGTGAACAGGATGGGTCCACTAGAGATAATACACAGAATATCAACGAGTCTTCACATTCTACCGCAGCTAAGGAGAAACGAACATCTAGGGGAAAAAGTAAGAATACTGCGATGAAGTCAAGGAGTTCGGCTATGGATGAGTTAGTCGAAACATCACGTATTATTGGGCATTGCATGCAAGAGCCACCTCCCATCCAGATATCTTCATCCTTATTTGTCGCAGATGTACAATGTCATCCTCGAACAGTTCTAATGAGGAGGTTCAGTAGCAAATAGTTGATTTGTTTTATCATAATAGAGCACTCGATAGCCATCAATTTGTAACATCTGTGGCTTTTCAAATAACTGGGACAACTACATCAACTAATAGATCTTGCATGACATCTGGGCAAACATGGGCTAGATGGGTAGTTGGACTTCTTGATGGACACCCGCATAGATTTTTCAATGCCTTTAGAATGTCAAAGGTGATATTTGGTGATTTTCTTACACTTCTCACACTTCAATGTGGATTTCAAGGATTCAAGAAAACTCTATCGCGTGAAGTGCTTGCAGTTACATTGTACATTTTAGGCCACAATCAATCAATGCAACTTGCAAGTGAACGATTTCAACACTCTACAGATCGAAATGATAAGTAGATTCTTTGTAAAGGGCATTACTGCAATTAAGAGACTATCTTCTGATGTCGTTAGACCTGTAGATCATCTTTTCAGTAATATTCCCCCACAAATTTTAAACGATGCTCGATACATGCTATTCTTTAAAGTCTGTATAAGAGCTATTGATTGAATACATATGGATGCTCGAGTTCAAGTTGATCTACAAGTTTCCTATATTGGTCGGCATGACACAACAACGCAAAATGTGATGATGGTTTGTGATTTCAACATGTGTTTCACTTTCACATTAGCAGGTTGGGAGAGTTCTACACATAATAGCCGTTGTTGAAGCCAAAAACTGGCCTCGACGAGAGTTCGGACCTTGGGGTATAGCCAACACCTACTTCTCCCAAACCCTGACCCCTGACTAGCAACGAAGAACCAATAACTGACCCTAAGCCTCAACTGGGAGGTCCCTCTTCTAACCCGGAAGATCTCTGAGCGCTTCCCTTCCTTAACCAATCGCTGGGCTAGGAGTACCTCAGAAAGCACTAACTGATTTGAGAAAATATGAAAGCTTGCCTTCTGAGATACCATGTGGGTCATATTTATAGACTCTTAGTATCTAGTCTGTCAACAACGTAAATCCGCTGTTCTAAAGGACTAATCGTAGCCTAGCTTGGTCTGCCAACAATGTAATTCCATTGTTCCGAGGAGCTAAACGCAGACCAAAGGGCATCTGAGTAATTTCTCCTCTGGATCGTGCTGGGCGGAAACCTTTTCGCTATTCTATAGGCCTTCCGCCTGCCCTTAGTCATAGATCCTCCCGACTTCGCCTGTAAGCAACTTAGGCGTAAGCCACGAGGCGTTGAGAGCTCCGAGTGGCGAGGCGTAACTCAATACCGAGAACTAAAAGAGCGTTGAGTGGCAGAGCCCCACTCAACGCAAGGAGCTGAAGGGATCCCGCATGCGTGAACCTTTTAGTTATTTACTTGTCTGATCTGTTTTCAGCCCAAAGCTAGCCCAATCCTGGTCTTTCGGGCCTCTAGGTCCCACCCAACGAATATGGGGTTATACACAATCTCCGCTCTTTGTGAGCTAGCCTTGCGCTCGGAAAGACACATCCACCCCCTGATATTCGCTGAGCACTTGCTTACCTGGAAGGGAATCATGGGTGGGCCCTATCCCGACCCTGTATATATATGTCGTTAGGCCAGTCCTAAGGCCACTGATGCTGCTGCCACCTTCCGCTTAAGCTCATGCAAGGCTGTTAAGATGTATGCCAAGCGTAACGAGAGGCCACTCTCGCAAGAAATCCAAGACTGTCTCGCCGCGGCTTAGGCGAGAGCCCGTGCAGACTGCGCCGGGGTTGCCCCCTGGCTAATGGTCAAGAGGCCCGTCAGCTCTCCCTCCCAACCGAAGAATAAGAAAGCCAAGTCGGTTAGGCGAGACCACTCAGAAAGATCTAGTCACGCCCACCCCGACCCTCGGCCGTGCTGATAACCCCCCTTCCCTGTTGGAGGTATTTTTCTTGCTTTGCCGCTATTGTGTGAACCCTCAAAGGGGCCTGCCCTACTAACATACTACCCTTCTCGCATGGATTAGTTCCAGAAGATGTCGTGAATGACTTTCCAGCGAATACTGAATCACTCAGGCTCCCTGACGAAAGCCTGTCGCTGGTGTTAGAGGTTGTTCCTCCAGTGATCCAAGTCGAGCCCGCGAGAACCCCAGGTACCTTTCCTGCATGGTCCCCGCTTTAACCAGCCCGCTTGACTTTCATTGACTCACTTTTCGCAGCTCCTGGCCTCGAAAGTCGAAGCCTCCTCGACCGGAGGTCCAGAACTCCCGCACACAAAGATCCCATCAACCTGACAACCGGTCTTCCCCTCTCTCCTGGGAGGGTTATTACCGTATCAACTGCACCCACGTCAGGGTCTCAGCCTCCGGCGGAGGAAGGTACCGCCATCCTGCAATTGGCCGAAGCCAACACCCTAGAGCGCGCGACGCACCCCCGGGACGGGGCAAACCGATTCACCTGCTCTTTGGAAAAAGCACTGAAGGGCAACCCGGCCTTTCTCGCCAGTCCACTGTCGAGAGCCCATCCCCTTCCATAGGTAAGCGAGAACTTTGCCCCGTCTTTTCATATTCGTCTGACCTCACTGGATTTTTCTTGCTAGATCCGAAGACTTCGGAAGCGGAAGCCAATGATGAAGAGGAGATGATCACGCCCCCGCCTTCCCCCGGTGAAATGGAGGACTATCTCTACGCCTGTGGGAACGGTAAAACTTTGCGGAAACGAATAGTAGAAGTCCCGTCGGAGCTTGTGTGGATGCGCTGAGCCGACTCGCTGGCGGTGAACAGGCTCCAGACGACGGTCGAACGTCGGATGGCCGTGATCGAGAGGGATTACACCCACCTTCTCGGCGAGCAGGAGCGGCAAGGTGAATGCGAAGATACCTCCCCAGAAAGGCACATCGCGCAAATCCGGGACCAGCTGCGCTTGGCAAACCCGGGGCTTACCGCCGTGACTGCTTCTCACTACCCGCGGGTGCCACCAAGGTCAGGAAGACGAGGTCGAGGCTGCTGGCGATGGGAGCAGTACTGAGCTCTGTCGGACCTCGCTTCTTTTTTCCCCAACCTCCCGGCCTACCCTTCTCGTGATGTATCCCTTCCGATCATTAGTGATTCTCGACGAATCGGCGAGAATCACTTATGATTCCCGTCGAATTCTCCTTAGAAGAATTTTAGCTGAAGAGCTTGCCATCCGGAGAGAATCGGCGGGAATGCGCGGTGATTCTCGACGAATCGGTGAGAATCACTTGGTGATTCCCGCCGATTCTGTCTTAGCAGAATTCTTGAAGGCGTTGAGTCAGCCGGATGCAGTCGTCGGGAATCGGCGAGTTATTCTCGACGATTCGGCGAGAATCACTAGTGATTCCCGTCGAATCGGCGAGAATCACTTAGTGATTCCCGTCGAATTTTCCTTAGAAGATTTCTTCTTCCTTCCTCTGCACTTGGTCTTTGACCCATCTTTGCTCCTCTTCTGCTCTTGATCTATCTCAGCCCTGTACTGGAAAATAAGTACACTCCAATAGAGAGAGTACACATGAGCCAACATACTGATCTGCTCAACGAGGGATTACGTTGCGCAGACCCGTGTATATTGATCCACTGCACCCTGACATTGGTGTGTACTTAACATGGAATAGTTGCAAGCACGTCTTGAAGAAAATCATCAAATACATTATTTATTCACCTTAGCTTGTTCAGGGACTTCTTCAAATCAGGTACATTGTGGATACAATACCCAACAATCTCCCCCTATTTGAAGAAGCCTAAACCCTACAAGCTAAGGTGAATATAACATATAGGAATGAAAACCATAACCGAAGAATTCAGTTGAGAGTGAGATTCATTATCATTTTCCTGAGAGCATACTTAACGTTGGCAGCCACCTTAGCCTTAGCCGAGAGGGTAATCTCCCCCTTTTTCGGCTTCTGCAAATCTGGTACTTCACTTGGAGCCACATGCTCCCCCTCAGATCTTGCATCCATGCTCGAGCTTGAGTTCCTTGCTGATGCTCCCCCTTGATCCAAGAGCCTTGTGCCGTACAGTCTTCACTCTTCATAGTTTAGCATGCCGAGTTCAGTTTTGAAGAGACTGACTTGGCCTCGTCTAGGGGCTTTGTGAAGATATCTGTAATCTGCTTATCCGTGGGGACATAACAGAGAGAGATATCTTTGTTTTCCACATGCTCCCGAAAGAAGTGGTAGCACATTATCTCTTTTCCCAAATTTATTATTCCAGTGCAAGCCTGGAACATCTCTTGTCTATGTCCCATCACGTTCCTGGGAACCTAGACTATCCTGCCAAATAGAATTACCTTACCTTAGGAACCCAATAGGCATTGGGTCCTAGGTTCTTGTCAGCATAAAATATTGAATGCCTTCCTACAAGAATCCTGTCAGGAAGGCTAACTCTGCCCAGATGAAGTGGACATACCCTTGGCCTTGACACAGAGGGATTGTGCCAACAATCTATGGCAAAGTGACCCACCTTGCCACAGCACCAATAATCATGAACGTTGTATCGTCGTTTCTGACCTGATCTACTGACTGAGGTAGTCATGATCTTAGGTCTAAACGGGATCGGGCAGGTTCTGCTCACAAATTTGCCCTTTCCACCGAGACACGAGGGAGGGTGGATAGAGAGCATGTGGTGAGTGTCATGAGGCCTGGGAGGTGGTGCCTTCCTTTCAGTCAACACACATTCGGGGGCCCCATGGGTACTTACTACATGTTTCCCAACTCCCCTTTCCTGTGTCTTGGGGTGGTCAGAGACGCAGTGAGAGCTGGTTTCTACAGATTCATGACGAGTTGGGGCTGAGGCCGAGAATACAAAGGATTCAGGATGAGCCTTGGGTATTATCTCATGGGTAGCCATGACAGCTCTTGCAATGTGGGTATTTCCACCTGAGGGTCGATCACTCTTGCAGTGACCAAGGTTATTCCTGTGGTCATGCCTGAAAGCATGACGTGTGCCCTTCCTACTCGGGGTGGGGGGTCTGAACACAGTTTCCCCATTTCTCCATGAGTTAATGATTTGGGAGATCCACCCATTTTCTGCTTTTCTTTTGATAGCATCTATCTTGGAAAAGTTAGAAACTATCCTCTTCTCGGTCTCTAGACGACTCTTTAGATCCGAGATCTTTGAGTCCTTTACCTTGATGGATTCCAATTGGAGATTCATCAAGGTCCTTAGTTGATCAATCTCTTTAGCTTGTTCCTCAACAAGTAAGTTGCTCTTCTGAAGGGCACTCTCAAGGGAATCAAGATTTTCAATATTTTGATTGACGCTATCCATTTCCCTTGCATCACTATAAGGACAACCCTCTGAACTATTCCTGTTTTCAGGAAATTCAAGGGGAGAGGAGCATGATGAAGAAGTTACCTGATCCTGACTTTGATGTTCAGGGTCAGTGTTAAAATCGGCAGAGACTGTTGTGGCAGCTTCATCAGAACTGCTTTCCTCAACCTCTTCTTCAGTCTCAGACAAGGACACAGGAGCCCTGATACTGAGAGATTGATCTTGCCCTTCATCTTCAGAAATGAGGACCCCCACATAGGCTTCATCCTCCTGCTGGCACCTGGTCCCTGCTGTCTCCGATCCCTCCATGAGGTCTGAGATGGTTTCCCACATGGTCTTGGCAGTCCTACACTTGTCCACTCTGGAACGAGATATACCAGACCAGACGTCAGTGATGATCTGACGAATCAACTTGTCCAAGTTGAACAGTGAGAGCTCGGTCTCAGACATCTCTTCGGGACTCTTGGGGATTTCGAGATCCTTTCCTGAGCCAGAAGCCTTCATGGGAATGAAGGGACCCTCTTCCAAGATGAGTGATGCTCGAGGGTCGATGGCCTCCAGATGAAACAACACTCTCATCTTCTAGATGGGATAATACTCCTTTGTGCATGCAGAGAGTCTTAGGGGAGAGACCTCAGAATACAACTCCATGCTTGAGTCTGATCTTCTGGTTGACACTAGAGGCAGGATTATACTCAAGGTGTTAATCTTTTTGATGAGTAACCTCCCTCTGATACCACTTGAAAGTCACTCTAGTGTCAACTACCTTTACCTAGGGGGGATAAGTGATTTGCAGTCGTTTTGCGGAATTAAAAATTTACCTGCACAATAAAATAAAACAAGCATAGTACAGAAACACACAGACAGTTATAGTGGTTCCCCGATTTGGGTACGTCCACTTTCCCCCTACGACCTATCTCCCAACAAGGCACGACTCGGTCACTTCACCAACCGGATTGAAAACCAATCTTCACACTATGGAAGAAACCTTTCCACCCGAAGGAGTCACTACTCCTCCACCACGGGTTGCACCTAACCCTTACAATGAGGAACCAAAGTTCCTTTACAACAAAAGTAAAAATAGAATGTACAAAATACAAACTACGTTTGGAGCGCTCGGTGTCCCTCTTCGTTCGATGAAGTGTTCTTGAAGAAGACGAAAAGTCCACGACCTAAGCACTCTCTTGGAGAGGATCTTCCTGAGATCGGCGGCGGCAAAGGATTGCGGTGGCGATGCTTTGTAGATCCAAACTTCGTAACAAAGCTAGCAAAGTCTACCAACGATCTTACTTGGATCGATCGTCTCAATCGATTCGGAAGGGGAAAGTATTCCCGTTCAACAAACCAAGAGACAAAGGATCTCAAGATAGAAACGTGAGACGCGTTGCTTGGCTAAGTTTTTATCGCCGAGAGATCAAGAAGAATCCGATCAGTGGCGGCGACAAACTTTCGAGCGGCGACGGCGGCGGAAGGAAATCTGCGATCTGCTAGGTCACGTCCGCGACGACCGACTTTTTTGTTTTCTTCGCTACTTTGTAAGTTCAAAATAGGAGAATATATATACTGTAGAATACCCCCTTATGACCGTTGTGGGCCCCACAAGACGAAACCCTAATTTCGGTTCAAACAGCGCCTGAACACTTGGTCCGGTCCAGCGAGCCAACGGAATTCGCCTAAGGCAAATTCGGCGGGAATCATTGGTGATTCTCGACGAATCGGCGAGAATCACTTATGATTCCCGTCGAATTCTCCTTAGAAGAATTTTAGCTGAAGAGCTTGCCATCCGGAGAGAATCGGCGGGAATGCGCGGTGATTCTCGACGAATCAGCGAGAATCACTTGGTGATTCCCGCCGATTCTGCCTTAGCAGAATTCTTGAAGGCGTTGAGTCAGCCGGATGCAGTCGGCGGGAATCAGCGAGTGATTCTCGACGATTCGGCGAGAATCACTAGTGATTCCCGTCGAATCGGCGAGAATCACTTAGTGATTCCCGTCGAATTTTCCTTAGAAGATTTCTTCTTCCTTCCTCTGCACTTGGTCTTTGACCCATTTTTGCTCCTCTTCTGATCTTGATCTATCTCAGCCTTGTACTGGAAAATAAGTACACTCCAATAGAGAGAGTACACATGAGCCAACACACTGATCTGCTCAATGAGGGATTACGTTGCGCAAACCCGTGTATATTGACCCACTGCACCCTGACATTGGTGTGTACTTAGCATGGAATAGCTGCAAGCACGTCTTGAAGAAAATCATCAAATACATTATCTATTCACCTTAGCTTGTTCAGGGACTTCTTCAAATCAGGTACATTGTGGATATAATACCCAACAGAGAGCCCATCCCCTGCCATAGGTAAGCGAGAACTTTGCCCCATCTTTTCATATTCGCCTGACCTCACTGGATTTTTCTTGCTAGATCCGAAGACTTCGGAAGCGGAAGCCGATGATGAAGAGGAGATGATAACGCCCCCGCCTTCCCCCGGCGAAATGGAGGACTATCTCTACGCCTGCGGGAACGGTAAAACTTGGCGGAAACGAATAGTGGAAGTCTCGTCGAAGCTTGTATGGATGCGCTGAGCCGACTCGCTGACGGTGAACAGGCTCCAAACAACGGTCGAACGTCGGATGGCCGTGATCGAGAGGGATTATGCCCACCTTCTCGGCGAGCAGGAGCGGCAAGGTGAATGCGAAGATACCTCCCCAGAAAGGCACATCGCGCAAATCCGGGACCAGTTGCGCTTGGCAAACCCGGGGCTTACCGCTGTGACTGCTTCTCACTACCCGCGGGTGCCACCAAGGTCAGGAAGACGAGGTCGAGGCCGCTGGAGATGGGAGCAGTACTGAGCTCTGTCGGACCTTGCTTATTTTTTCCCCAACCTCCCGGCCTACCCTTCTCGCGATGTATCCCTTCCGATCAATCTAAACATTTATTGTCATTATTATTATTTCTAAGGCTCTCGCCAAGCGAGATGCCTTTGATGTTTGATTTTATGTACTTTGTTATTTTATCTATCTTGCCGAGTGTCTGGTTTCCACACCCTTTTTTGCTTTTCATGCGCATGCTACTTTGCTCTTACCCGGTATCCCTCCTGGAAGCTCTCGCCTTTTGCAGGTGCGAGAGGCGTCGGTGAGGCGGGGTGAAATACAAAGAGTCACAACATTAAAATTTGCTAACTGCACTTCCGCCGCCTAAGAAATCCCTAATGATTACTTCTCTCTATAAATAGGCAAGTCCACCAACCATATTTACTTCTTTCCGACTCCGCGCCTTCGTCTTTTCTTCCCTTGCTCTCGCCGCCCTTAGCAACTCATAGCCTCTCACCTACATCCTTTCCTCTCCCCTTCCTCCTTTTATCAAGATGCCTAGCGAGATCGATGGCCGTTCTAAGTGTGCCCAAATCTTCCTGGACCATGACTTCCCGCTCTTCCGGTTGACCAAGGCGGAATACCTTTCAGTAGTTGAAAATTTCGTCCCCCCCGAGGTTTGTTATGCGAAACTCTGAGAACGAGGACAGGGTCAACCTTGCGCTGGAAGGGGAGCTCGTCATCCCTCTGGAACATTTTGAGGTGGGGTTCTGCCTACCCCTCTGGCCGGAGGTGAGCTTGACTTCGCTACTATGGGGTAGTGCCGACCCAGCTCAACCCCAACTCTGTCGCGATCCTGGTAGCTTTCGCCTGCTATATGCGAGCGGAAAGGATCGAATTCAACCTATCCATCTTCCAGAAGCTTTTCAACTTCTGGTCCAAAGGCGGGTCGATTTTCTTCTATGGGCAAACAGTGAAGACTAGCGGTCTCGCCAACAAGAACCACAATTGGGCACAGAAGTTCATTTTTGTGTCCGAGAATTTTGGCAACATTCCCCTCGCGCCTGTTCAATATGACGAGGTGACATGCAAGCCTTCCGCCCTTGAGGGCGAGAGGGCACCCTTCTCGAGTTCTTCAGAACGAAGACCTTTGACGTCAAGTTCCTTTGGCGGGACCTGGACTCTCTTCGGGCAGTCCCTCCCGGCGAAGGTAATTTTTCGGCCCATTTCTGCAACCTTTCGTCATAGATTCTAAGTTTAACCGCTAAAGCCTTTGCAGGTGAACTGGAAATTCCCCTCCACCAGCCCTTCGATGAGACTTGGGATTTCTCTAGCACCCTAGCTCTCGCCAAGTCCACCGCACTGGACTGTCGAAAGGAGCTCGACTCCTCCTCCACACCAAGTGGCCGGAAGCGGAAGCCTAACTCCCCCTACTGCTCCTCCCAAGAAGAAAACAAACCCGACCGTGGCGGACAAGGGCAAGTCCCTCGTCGAGACCCCAACCGGACACCCGACCGAAACCCCGACCACGCTCCCGTATTCCGCGGGAGAAACAGGTGTTTCCGATAAGATTCTCACTATCGCGAAGAGAGTTCCCGCCAATCTCATGCCGAAAGGGCACCGTAACTTCGGCATGGGAGGGAAACATCTAGACGAAGAGGCCGACCCCATCTGAAGTGGGACCCAGAAACCAACCAGGTCATCCTCTCGTCGCTTCTCCCATCCTGGCTGGAATAAGAAACCTCCAGCGACGAAGCCTATGTGGTAGGCTTTGGGCTATACAGCCGGGAGGACGCGAGCGTCTACGATCAAGAGACCACGAAGGGTCTCGCTCATGAGGCTGTGCGAGCCCAGATGCATGCGCTTGAGCTCACATACATGTGTGCGCGCTGCGGCCTCCATATAGAGCGGAACCTAGGCGACTTGAATAAGTCGCGTGATCAATCCGCAGCTGAGGCGGCCGCACTGAAGGCAGACTTGGCGGACTCGCAAATGCTTCTCTCCCTTCGCCCGTCAATTGAGGTATGTAGGGCTTTTGATGCCTTTCGCCTTTTTATCATTTACCACAGCTCAAAGGACTTTTTCGCAGGATTCCTCCCAAGCCCAATTGTCGCGCACGAGGGAGACCGGCTTTGCCTGCGAGATCCAACTTCTGAAGGCCGAACTCAAGCTCGCGCAAGAAGCCAAGGCGTCGGCTCCGCCGTCCTTGGACGAGAGGCTCAAAAGTCGACACTTCTCAGAGTACGAGATTGAAGTGATGATGCAAGAGAATGCGCAGAAGGCGACCACGATGGTGATCAAAGTGTTGCGGTAATCAGGCTTTTTGAACAAAGGTGGCAAGACCCTTACCGCGTGCGGGGTCCTGCCCTGGCTGTTCGAGCCCATCCCTAAGCTTGCGGGAGAGGGAGACTCTCAGGGCGAAGATGATGTATTGGATCTCAACCAGAGCAACGGGTCCGACGGCGAATCTTCCAGCGAGACCTCCGACGACTCTACCTGATAGCCACCCGCCTTTTTCTGTCTTCTAATATCTTTCCTTCTTTTTACTTTTTGGCTTTCTATGTAATGAGCGAGATGTCTGAGAACATGTAACATTTTGGGATACTTATATAAAGAATTGGCTTTCTTTTCTGCTTCTCGCCAAGAGGCCTTTTATTCCTGTTCATTTTTTCTCTTTTTGTTGTTGTTATCGTTCGCAAGCGCTTCCGCGACCACTTGGACCTTAGGCTCTTAGGCGATGACCGCGACTTGTTCATTGCGTAGATTATCTAAGTAAATTTCGCTGAGAGGGGTGTGCCGAATAGGCCTGTCAGGAAGCCTTTGCCAAGATGCTATGTGTCGAAAGGCCATGAGTTCCCCTCTCTCAGCTTAGAACAGGTGCTGGCTATCTGCAAGCCCGCTAGTGAGGCTCTTTGCAATGTTCGTCCTGGGTCAAGTTACCCTGTCAGCTAGGTGAGAGCCTGACAGCATGATCCTCTCGGGGTCTTGCAAACTACCACCATCTCTTTCCTTTTCCCCCCTAAGCGATCCTACGACTCTGCCAGCTAGTGAGAGCCTTTCAGCGGGTCTACTCGGGACTGAGTGCGCCTTCCAGCCCTGCCAGCTAATGAGAGCCTGAGTAGCGGGATCCTCTCGGGGTATTCCCTTACCCCCCAAGTGAGCCTACGACCCTGCCAGCTAGTGAGAGCCTGACAGCGGGTCTACTCGGGGTCGAGTGCGCCTTCTAGCCCTGCCAACTAATGGTAGCATGAGCAGCGCGATCCTCTCAGAGTCTTGCAAACTACCACCATCTCTTTCCCTTCCCCCCAAGCGAGCCTACGACCTTGCCATCTAGTGAGAGCTTGGCAGCGGGTCTGCTTGGGGACGAGTGCGTCTTCCAACACTGTCAGCTAATGGGAGCCTGAGCAGCGGAATCCTCTCGGGGTATTCCCTTACCCCCCAATCGAGCCTACGATCCTGCCAGCTAGTGAGAGCCTGACAGCGGGTCTACTCGGGGCCGAGTACGCCTTCCAGCCTTGCCAGCTAATGGTAGCCTGAGCAGCGGGATCCTCTCGGGGTTTTGCAAACTACCACCATCTCTTTCCCTTCCCCCCAAGTGAGCCTACAACCCTGCCAGCTAGTGAGAGCCTGACATCGGGTCTATTCGGGGTCTTGGAAACTTCAACCATCTCTTTCCCTTTCCCCCAAGCGAGCATACGACCCTACCGAGAGGGCGCGTCCTGCGACCTTGGCTCGCTAGCCCTGTCAGCACTGACCTGCCCGAGAAAAAGCTTCCGCCCAGCGACATCCCTCTCGGCAACCTCCGCTGGAACCTTCTTCCCAGGACGCTGCTCGGGAGCGTTTTCGCCCAGTAATGTGGCTGCCACCACCGGAACCGAGGGAGTTTCCCACTCTCTTCTCTCCGAGAAGGCCAAGTGGATGGTCTATAGGACTTCCCGTCTGAAGTCCTCCAACATCCCCAACGTCACCCCACTTCCCTGTGAGGGAGAACCTTCCGAGCCAGCTCCTTCGCCTTCACCCCCAATCATGAGACTTAGCTTGAGAATTTCTTGTATCATCTATAGTCCACGCTCACCGCACTAGAAATGTTGAAGTCAAAAACTGGTCTCAACGAGAGTTCAGACCTTGGGGTATAGTCAACACCTACTTCTCCCAAACCATGACTAGCAACGAAGAACCAAGAACTGACCCTAAGCCTCAGCTGGGAGGTCCCTCCTTTAACTCGGAAGATCTCTGATCGCTTCCCCTCCATAGCCAATCGCTGGGCTAGGAGTGCCTCAGAAAGCACTAACTGATTTGGGAAAATATGAAAGCTTCCTTCTGAGGTATCTTGTGGGTCATATTTATAAACTCTTAATATCTGGTCTGCTAACATCATAAATCCACTGTTCTAAATGGCTAATCACAACCCAACTTGGTTTGCCAACAACGTAATTCCACTATTTCAAGGAGTTAAACGCAGACCAAAGGGCATCTATGTAATTTCTCTTCTGGATTGTGCTGGGTGGAAACCTTTCTGCTATTCTGTAGGCCTTCTGCCTGTCCTTAGCCGTAGATCCTCCTGGCTTCCCTTGTAAAAAATTTTGGCGTAAGCTACGAGGCGTTGAGAGCGCCGAGTGGCGAGACACAACTCAACGCCGAGAACTAAGAGGGTATTGAGTGGCAGAGCCCCACTCAACACAAGGAGCTAAAGGGATCCCACATACATAGGCGCAAGCCTTCCCGCATGCCCCGGGCGGGAATCCTTTCGGCTATTTACTTGTCTGATCTGTTTTCAACCCAAAGCTAGCCCAATCCTTGTCTTTCGGGCCTCTAGGTCCCACCCAGCGAATATAGGGTTATACGGTCGTATATTTCAGCGTGCTCTTATGGTCCAGAGTTATAATTTCCCGTATCCGTCGCCAGGCGAGCCTTTTATATCTTGAGACCATTTTTTATAAGAAAGATTATTTTAGTTACGGTTACTATTATTCACACATAAATAATACATAATTTTGCAGGCAAATATTATGTAATAGATGCCGGATATCCACTTCAACGTGGTTTTTTAAAACCATATTCAGGCACACGGTATCATTTACCAGATTTTAGAAGGACAGTAGACCTATACAAGGGCGCCGAGAAATATTCAATCAAACCCACTCATCCTTACGCAGTGTCATAGAACATTCATTCGAAGTATGAAAAAAGAAGTGGAAGATACTTAGAGATATGCCGACATACAATTTGACAAAACAAAGAGACATTGTGATTGCAACAATGACATTGCATAATTATATTTGCAGTCATTCATCCCACTCAGACACTCATTTTCGTGCTTGTGATGAAAACAAGCATTTTATTTACCCGGCGGGCCTTCAGAGAAGAACATGATAGGTTAATGAAAGCTCAAGTGGAGACTATATTAGAGGGATACGAGTATGGGTGGATGAGATAATGACATTGCGTGACTCCATTACCGAACAAATATTCAGAGTTTGAACGTGTTTACAGTATCTGCATAGTCACCAGTTGTATTTCGAGTTTTCAATGTTTTAATATTTACATGTATTTTGGAGTATTTGTAGTACCTTTATATGTTTGAACTGAGCTTCACAGTCACGATCATCGCCGGAAGTTAATTATAAAATAATTATGTATTGCTAGATTCTCATTTTCAACATTTAGAAATATATATACATATATTATGAAAAAATATTTTAAAAAATTATATAATAAATTTTTTTAAAAAAAAAAAATCCAAAACATCACAGCAGTTTTGCCAAACGATTCTCTGTTTTGAACAGCTCTACAAACACAGACTATTCAAGCAGATCTCTGTTTCCAAAAATCAGTTTCGAACAGCTCCATCTGCAAACCTGCATTTACAACAGCTCTTTTTAAAACCACAACCGTTCTACCAAATGAAGCCTAAATTGATTTTTTTGCACGAAAAATTGATCCGGAAAAATATGCTCATATTTGAACTTATGATGTGAAATTATTCGGGAATATATATATATATATATATATATATATATATATATATATATATATATATATATATATATATATATATATATATGAGATTTTTAGGAAAAATAGTCGCCATTTTCATAATTGAGACTAAGGCTTCATTTTGTTTAGCGGTGGCGGGAGGAGCATGCGGGTCCAAACGGAGCTTTCGAACCGGAGGGGGGAGGTGGGGGTCGAAACGGAACGGTGGGGGGCGTTTCCTCCTTGTTGTGGGCGAAAACGGAGCAAACGGAGACGGAGTTTCGTTTGGTTACCCTCCGTCCGATGACGTTTGCTCCAAACGCCGCCTGAAAACGCAAAACCAAATGAAGCCTAAATCTCCATTTGAGGGGACTTATTTTTTCCGGTCAAGCGGTTACGACCGCATGAACATGTCCTGTTCATGCTGTCGTAACCGTTTGACCGGAGAAAATAAGTCCTCTCAAACAGGGCTAATTTTTTAATACGTTAAATGCATGTAAGAATCATGCGTAAAATGAAATTTTCTTCATATTGAATTTTTGGGTCACCAAAAAAATCATGGAATATTGATCATTGCAATTTTATGATCATTTAAGTAGTCATATGTATACATTTCGATTTGGAAATACATACGCAAAAAATAATTTTGCAACTGCATTTTACTTCTCTTACAACTGCATTTTACACTGAAAATATAGTTCATTTGCAATTGCCTTTTATGTTGCAATTGTATTTTATACTGAAAATGCAGTTCCGCAAGATCCCTTATATATGTCATACGCACAAAATTATTGTTCCTCAAACGGAGCTTTAGGCTCCGTCTAGCAAGGTGGCGGCGGTCATAATCATTGGGGGGGGGGGGTGGTTAAATTGTCATTCGTTAATGCCCAACTAAGGAACTTTATCCATTTTAATGTTCAAACAGATGATGTTTGTTAGGTGATTCTTAACGAATGACGATTCAATCCATACGTTTGCGACCACCACCACCGTGCCAAACAGAACCTAAATTTGAAGTCAATATGCTAAAAAAATCCCTATTGAGCGCCTTCAAGTTTCCCAACAAAATCGCGGCCAAGATGGCGACAATTGTGACCTTGAGGCATATAGAGCCCTACTTTCATTATATGTTAATATGATAACTAACTGTTTTAACACAAAGCCGCCCGTGTGATTCTCGTGTGGAGAACTTTTTAATTGGATGTGTTAGGTGAGAGGTTAGGTTGTTGTGTTAGGCCGTCAAAATATTATAAATAGAGGCATCTCTCAAGCTTTTAGCAAGCCAGCCAAGACAATCTTTCTTCACTGACAAAAGAACGTCTTTTTCTTCTCCCCTTCCACTGCATATAGAGCCCTACTCCAGGGAAGTCGCGAAAGAGGCTAGACATTGCGGTGTGTCAGTGCGCACAGTTCACCTAGAGGTAGCATCGTTCGTGTTCATGGAGAAAATTGAACGTTGTTTTGGAACTGAAGGTTTGCTAGAGCGAACTTGCGCGCCCATCTAAGGATTGATGACTAGGTCTTCTTCTCATCCTTTCAGATCTAATCTTGGAATAATTCAAGTTTCACTATTTTATGTTGATGATCGCCATGCCCGGGGAAAAACAGTTCTGGAGAGATTTTCAGTGGAGAAATTCGATGACGACGAGAACTTTAGGCAATGGCAAATTCGAGTTAAGAATATGCTGGTTCGGCAAGACTTGATTTGAGTATTATGGGGGCACGACAAATTACCCGTGATGGTAAAGGATGAGGACTGCAATGATGTTGATGAAAGAGCCACAAACAGAATGACGATCTGTGCCGCTGACCAGATTTTTTCAATATTGGAGTTGAATTAATAACATTCGGGCTTTGGGAGAAGCTGGAGCGGCTCTACCAGGCAAAATTTATGTTGACAAGATTGTTGTTAAAGCTTGTATGCACTGAAGATGCGAAAAGTGGCAACTTGCAGAAACACTACAATGTGTTCAATGGTCCTATGAGTCAATTATATTACATGTGGTTGTCTCGAAGGCAAAAGAAGAACACAAGACCCTCTTGTTTACTGCATCGCACCTGACGTCCTACAAGCACATGATGACTCCACTTCTATATAGGAGGGATACTGTGGGGATGAAATTGAAAGAAGTCACGTCGGTGTTGTTGTCTAGGTAGACGCAGAAGGACCTCACTCCTCGAGGTGACCAATTTTTTGCAGCGCGCAGACACAATATGAGTTTCATCAGAGGATCGAGCGGTACACGGGCTCTATCGACGTCAAAGAAGGTAGTGACATGTTTCCACTATTGACAATTTGATCACACTAGGAGACATTGTTCGCAACGTGTAGGGAGTTCTAATACTTCAGGTGGCGTCAAGTATGCGGGCACGGTGACAATGGACCTTGCAGAAGATGATGACTTTTATTGCGTCACTGAGATTCAGAACGACTCTGATAACTGAATGTTTGATTCTAGTGTGTCACAGTACGCTTGCTCAGACACATCGATGTCCAATATCTTAGAGGTGATAGTTGGGCCAGTCATTCTACGACCAGAGATGCGAGTTCACGGAGATATGGATGGACTTGCGGGCATGATGGATAAATGCTTAAGCTTGAGAGGGTGCATCTGGTGCCAACATGCGTAAGAATCTGGTGTCATCAGGCATATTGGGCTCAGAGGGCTGCAACTGGGCGATCAGGCTTGGAGTTTTGACGATGATGCGAGGGTGCATCGTGCTTACGCTAGTTGTGCAATGTATTAAGCTTTGTCGGCTAATGTGAACCAAAATGTGAGGTGATGTGCCTGTGATTTCTATTGACAATATGATTAATAATCGTGGTGGTGGAGCAGATAGCCTTCCAGGGACTCGGGTTTGATGAGCCATTTTTCCTGATCCGGTTGCATTGACTTTCTTAGATTGAGTTAGTGTAGGATGGAGGTTTCTAGAGTAAGTCGATTGACACCTCGGTCAGTGGGTTGGTGCTTCATATAAATACTCAGTGCATTTTGGTTCTTTGTATAGATGCTCTCTACAGTTTGGTGTTTCATGCAAATGCTCAATGCATTTTGGTGTTTCACGCAGTTGCTTGGTGCAGATGATGCTACATGCGGGTGTTAAGTGCAGACTCAGGTTTGACCCGAATCAAGGTGATGTTTGTTAATTTGATTAGGTTAAAGACAATGGCCCATGTGATTCACATGAGGAAATTTTTGAACTGGCAATGTTAGATGGGAGGTTTGGTGGTTGTGTTATGTGAGAAGTTATGTGGTTGTGTTAGGTAGGAGGTTAAGGCTTCCTTTGGGGGGGACTTATTTTCACCGGTCAAGCAGTTACGACCGCATGTATCAGATCATAATTAAGGTCCAATTCATGCGATTGTAACCACTTGGCCGGTGCAAATAAGTCCTCCCAAACGGAGCCTAAGTGGTTGTGTTATGACTTGCTATAAATTGAGGCATCTCCGAAGCTTTCAGCAAGCCAGCCATACCATTCTTCTTCCACGGGCAAAACAACGTCTCTTTCTTCTCTCCTTCTACTTCATATAAATGCCAATTACGGGGAAGGTGGAAAGGAGGATATGATAGGACTGAAAAATCTAGGGCACGCCTAGAGCGCAGCGGAAACACAAGAAGATCACGCATAGAGGAGTTTAGAGGAAGTTATACCTCCCGCCATGTGGGCAAATGAGAGCAGGAAATGCTTGGCTGCTGGGGGGGGATGCCCGATTTCAGCCGCCGCGTTAAGGTCGCCGGACTGGATCCCGGTGAGAAGAGCCTCACGAGGTCGGAAGAAGCGCCGCCTGGAGAAGTCGGGATGAGGCAGCGTCGCCTGAAGCGTCGCCTGAAGCTGGATCGGGAAAAACGCCGGCCGGACGGGGTCGGGAGAGCGGCGCCTGGACGGAGTCGATCCCGCCTTCTGGATCGGGGAAGATCGCCGCCTGGAGACGAAGGAGCGGCGGGAGAAGCGCCGCCGGACGGGATCGGGAAGGGCTCCCCCTGGACGGGATCGGGAAGAAGTCGGGGGCTAGGGCCGGCTGCTACTATTTTGGCTTCTTGATTTTGGGGAGAGAAAAAAACTGATGAGATTATTTGAGATGGGTTTTAATCTCCTATATATACCCCAAACCTAGGGCCTCAAGCATGCTAGATCAATCGCGACCGTCCATCCTCCCATCTAGAGGATTGTGACTTAAAACGCGATTAGGCTTGAACCGCTCGTCACAAATGGGTTCGTCGAGTCACCCCGTTATACTATCACCCTACTGGACTCCAACGTGTCGAATCAAATAGGTAATCTAACATTCTCCCACTTGATTCAACACGGGAAAGTCCAACCTATTATTTAGAAAATCGTAGTTTTTCTTTATAGGAGAAAAATAACACTAGACTCATAGGGTGATAGTGAACAAAGGACTTTATCGTATGGCCATACATAATAGTTAAAAAACAACAGTGACTCTTGGCCCAAACTTTATGTGACGTCTTTATACTTGCATAGGGCGTCACCACCACATGGACTGCAACGGTTGTACCTTAAGTAGCAGGTACTTCCCTTCCGCAATCACAATGTAGTCGTTAAATCCTATCAAGTGCTTTACGCGGCAATTGTTCTTTATGAGTGGAAAACTCCCACTCTTTAATGCAATATTAAATCTCTTACAATATTTTAATATGCGCATAAGAGATGATAAACTGGAAATGTTGCATTAATCAATTAAAAAACAGGAGAACAACATAAAATGTCATGACAACTTCAAACATCAAACGAGTCCGCAAGTCCCATTCTTTCTACATGACTTTTGTATAACTTAGGTGGGAGCCCTTTAGTCATGGGATCTGCGACCATAAGCAGTGTGCCTATGTGCTCGATGACGATTTTACCCTCCTGCACATTCTCTCTAACCACCAAAAACTTTATATCAATGTGTTTGCTGCGGCTCCCGCTTTTATTGTTCTTGGCAAAGAACACTGCTGCAGCATTATCACAAAGAAGCGTCATGGGCTTAGGAACTGTATCCATCACCCTAAGCCCTGAGGAGAAATTCCTCAGCCACAATGCATGCTTCGTTGCTTCATAGCATGCAATAAACTCTGCCTCCATAGTCGAGGATGCAACGAGGGTCTGTTTGACACTCTTCCACGCCACTGCACCACCAGCCAACATAAAGATGTAGCCTGATGTGGATTTCCTCGAGTCTTGGCAGCCTGCAAAGTCTGCATCTGTGTATCCGACTAGGTCCAGATTGTCGGATTCTCTATATGTAAGCATGTAATCTTTCGTCCCCTGGAGATATCGTAATACCTTTTTGACAGCTGTCCAGTGCTCCATACCAGGGTTACTTTGGTATCTCCCCAACATCCCTACAACGAATGCAATGTCTGGTCTAGTGCAAACATCTAAGTAGACCAAACTGCCAACCGCGGATGCATATGGAATATTCTTCATGGATTCCAATTCCAGAGAATTTTTGGGACATTGTGACAAACTGAATTTGTCACCCTTTACAATAGGAGCTATGGAACTGGAACAGTTTTTCATATTGAATCTCTCTAGAATTTTGTTGATATAGGCTTTCTGAGATAACCCCAAGATCTTTCTAGATCTATCTCTATGTATCTCAATTCCTATAACATAGGAAGCCTCCCCTAAATCCTTCATATCAAAATTCTTAGAGAGGAACTGTTTAGTCTCCCATATCATTCCCAAATCATTACTTGCTAGCAAAATGTCGTCAACGTATAGGACTAATAACATAAACTTGCTCCCACAGACCTTGATGTATATGCAATCATCCACAATGTTTTCCTCGAAACCGAATGAGATAATTACATTGTGAAATTTTATATACCATCGTCGTGCGGATTGTTTTAGCCCATATAGTGACCTTAATAATTTACATACAAGATTATTGCCTTTCTCCGAAATGAATCCTTCAGGTTGGATCATGTATACTTCCTCCTCAAGTTCCCCATTTAAGAATGTCGTCTTGACATCCATCTGATGTAGCTCCAGATTGAAATGAGCGACGAGGGCCATGATTATCCTTAATGAATCCTTCTTAGAAACTGGAGAGAAGGTGTCGTGATAATCAATACCCTCCCTTTGAAGGAAACCTTTGGCTACAAGTCTCGCTTTATATCGTTCGATGTTACCAGAGGCGTCAACTTTGGTCTTATAGACCCATTTGCAACCTACCACACGGAAGCCTTCTGGTAACTCTACTAGATCCCATACTTGGTTTACTGCCATTGAGTTAATTTCTTCCTTCATAGCTTCATATCATTTATCAGAATCTGTACGGCCCATGGCCTCTGAAAAGGTGAGGGGATCTTGATTGAGTCCAGACAGATCGTCGGTCTCTTGTAAGTACACTACGTAATCCGATGGAATAGCCGACCTTTTGGCTCTTGAAGATCTCCTTAGATCTGGTTGATCAGGTGGTTGTGGCGCAGTCTCAACCACTGGTAGTGGTTCCTGGATGACTGCCTCACTAACCACTTCTTCATGAGAGTTCTGGATAGGGGGATCATCGATCACGCCTTCATAAGTTGGGATCTGAATAGGTAGGTGTTGAACCATAGCAGGTATGAGCCCACCGGGTTCAACACCACTACCAGAGTGTGCAGTCTCCTGCAACTCTTCTATCACAACCTTATGAGAACTGTTCTCACCAGTGTGGAGTTCTTCAAGAAATGTGGCATTCCTTGCTTCAACTATTTTCAGCGTGTGAGAGGGACAATAAAATCTATAACCCTTGGATTTTTCTGCATAGCCAATGAAAAAACCACTGACTGTCCTCGGGTCCAATTTCCTTTCATGTGGGTTGTACACCCTAACCTCTACTGGACAGCCCCATATATGCACATGTTTTAAACTGGGCTTCCATCCATTCCATAACTCAAACGGTGTTTTAGGAACCGATTTGGATGGGACCCGGTTTAAGATGTACACGGCCGTTTTCAAGGCTTCACTCCACATGTTAGGAGGGAGAGATGAGACACTAGTCATGCTCCTCACCATGTCCATTAGGGTACGATTCCTCCTTTCAGCTACGCCATTTTGTTGTGGCGTGCCAGGAGTCGTATATTGAGCTATAATTCCATGCTCCTGAAGGAATTTAGCAAATGGACCAGGTTTTTGAGTTCCATCTATGAACCTACCATAATATTCACCACCTATGTCAGATCGTACGATTTTTATACTCAAACCAGATTGTTTCTCTACCTCTGTCTTATAGACTTTGAAAGCATCGAGTGCTTCAGACTTGTCATTTAGGAGGTAAAGATACATGTATCTTGTAAAATCGTCAATAAAGGTAATAAAATACCTTTGACCATTCATGCAGAGGGTGTTAAACGGTCCACAGATATCAGTGTGAATTATCGTTAGTTTGGCATCACTTCTTCTAGCTCCTTTACTGGACTTGCTTGTATGCTTTCCCTTTATGCATTGTATGCAAGTCCCAAAGTCAGTGAAGTCTAGTGCCTGAATGACACCTTCTTTCACTAACCTTTTAAGGCGCTCTATGGAGATATGACCTAATCTCCTATGCCATAAGCTAGATGAGCTGATGTTCTTCACACTTAGGCTACTACTGTTATCAATCACTGTAGTGAATGATTGCATATAATTTAAATCTAAATCAAGACTATATAAACCATCAATCAATCTACCAGAGCCAATAGGGACTGAATCTTTAACAATCAGAATTGAAAATTCTTTAAACTGAAAATTAAAGCCCTTAGGCGTTAGTCTTGATACAGATAGTAAATTTTTGGAAAAACTAGGAATGAAGAAGGTCTTCTCTAACTCCAAAATGTATCCGGTCTGAAGGACGAGCCTGTATGTCCCCACACCTTCAACAGAAGACGGCATCTTGTTTCCTGAATAGACGCATAGTTCTCCATTGCTAGGTTTCCTTAGGCTTTGAAACCCCTGCATAACAGTAGAAACATGGATTGTAGAACCTGAATCAATCCACCATGTGTTATGAAAATCATGAGAATTAACAAAATTTGATTCATAACACACTAATGACGTCATACCTTCTCTTTTCGCGAGCCAAGTTTTGTACTTGTTGCAATCCTTCTTCATGTGACCACTCTTTTTGCAGAAGAAACAAGTTGATAGCTTCATGTTCTCCGATTTCTTTATGGGAACAGCTATCCCCTTGCCCTTGCCTTTTGGGTCACTCTTTGTCTTGCTGGATTGCCCTTTTTTATGGTGCACAAAGTTCACCGATTCCAGCTTCTCTTGCTTCAGCCTGCCTTGCTCTTGAACGCACATGTTCAATAGCTCGTTCACTGACCATTTTTCCTTATGTGTCATATAAGACACTTTGAAGGCAGTGTAATCGGCAGGCAGGGAGGTCAAGATAAAGTGGACCAGAAAAGACTCCGAAAAATCAACGTCCAATGTCTTTAGCTGAGCAGCTATGTCTCGCATCTCCATTATATGTCCTCGTACGCTTTCTGTCCCTTTGAGCTTCATGGAACAGAGCTTTGCCATCAGGGTGCTGGCCTGAGCTTTATCCGAGCTGACGAACTGTTCGTCAATGGCCCCCATCAGTTCTTTAGCAGTTTTGCACTCAGGGATGGATCCCCTAATGCTCTGACTGACGTGGGTCTTGATCACCATTATACTGAGACGATTGGATCTCTCCCATCGCTCGTATAAGGTACGGTCAGCTGGTGTGCTCTCCGCCGTGGGGAGCGCAGGCTCATCCACGCGGAGTGCCAAATCAAGGTCCATGCATCCTAAGGCTAGAAGCACCTTATCTTTCCATATTTTATAATTATCCCCCGAGAGAGTGGGGATGAATTGAGTTGGGTCGATTACCGTATTAAACACTGCAAGAAAAAATAGAAAAAAGGTACACGCTTACAATTTATTTAAAGCAACGCCATAAGTAAAAAGAAATTATACGAAGCGACACAAAAAACTTTATTTAACAATTAACTCAGATTAATTGTTAATAATAAAAATCCAGTCTCCCTGTGGGCAAAGACCGCTATCGCATAGGATTTTTATTAATTTCCCTTTATTTTTATATAGCTAGTAAGGCCGTGTATCAAAATCAATGGGAACTCGAACCTGTGGGCATGGATGCCCATTAATCAGGATATACTCTTACTACTATATACCAATTAAAAAATTTGTTGTTATCAATTACTTCCCTGTGGGGCCGAGCAATTTTTAGCAACCTTAAAATTTAATTGCAACGAGCAAAAAATTAGATATGGTGACTATGATTACGCACCCCACGGTGTGTTCCCTGAACAGTCACTATTACCGCGCTTATCAGGATGCTTTGGCCACTCCTAATACTCGCGATAAACCAGTATTCTAATTTTATGCAACTAAGCAGAAAGAAATGTTGGAGCTCACACAAGCGAAAGACCCGAATCCGATTTCCATAAACGCCTTCAACTGAAAAGCTTCATAAGAACTCTGGATCGTCCACCATCGCCAAGACTTGGACGTTTTGAAATGTTCCTTTACCACCGCGTCGGAGAGCCCCAAAAATCACTGGATTTGAAGCGCTTGATCTCCTCCATAAGGTGGTCATGAAAATCGGATTCGGGACAGGAGAGCGGGGTTGTCCATTGCCGTTACATTACATTCCAGATAAATGAATAAATAGATACATAGCCTTGAAAGAATATTACACCATCACAGAACAACCGGCAATAGACAACCACGACGATCCCTGAGCGCGCCAAACGAAAAAAGCGAGCATCCAACGGGAAAACTACGCGCATTTTGGAAGAAATCGCCACAGGATTTTTGATTGAAAAAACATCAAAATAAAAATTTTTTTGGGAAGAAATCTTCACACAAAATTGCTTTAAAACCGCATTTGGACCTCTATACGCCGCTCTGATACCAAATGATAGGACTGAAAAATCTAGGGCACGCCTAGAGCGCAGCGGAAACACAAGAAGATCACGCATAGAGGAGTTTAGAGGAAGTTATACCTCCCGCCATGTGGGCAAATGAGAGCAGGAAATGCTTGGCTGCTGGGGGGGGGGGATGCCCGATTTCAGCCGCCGCGTTAAGGTCGCCGGACTGGATCCCGGTGAGAAGAGCCTCACGAGGTCGGAAGAAGCGCCGCCTGGAGAAGTCGGGATGAGGCAGCGTCGCCTGAAGCGTCGCCTGAAGCTGGATCGGGAAAAACGCCGGCCGGACGGGGTCGGGAGAGCGGCGCCTGGACGGAGTCGATCCCGCCTTCTGGATCGGGGAAGATCGCCGCCTGGAGACGAAGGAGCGGCGGGAGAAGCGCCGCCGGACGGGATCGGGAAGGGCTCCCCCTGGACGGGATCGGGAAGAAGTCGGGGGCTAGGGCCGGCTGCTACTATTTTGGCTTCTTGATTTTGGGGAGAGAAAAAAACTGATGAGATTATTTGAGATGGGTTTTAATCTCCTATATATACCCCAAACCTAGGGCCTCAAGCATGCTAGATCAATCGCGACCGTCCATCCTCCCATCTAGAGGATTGTGACTTAAAACGCGATTAGGCTTGAACCGCTCGTCACAAATGGGTTCGTCGAGTCACCCCGTTATACTATCACCCTACTGGACTCCAACGTGTCGAATCAAATAGGTAATCTAACAGGATATACATTACTGTGCGTGCAATACGTATAGATGTAGCGTTGTTTATGTCTGTGGAGAAGATTGAACGTCGTTTTGACATTGAAGGTTTTCGAAATGAACTTTGTGAGCCATTTTAAGGATTGTAATTCAAGATTGTTTGCCTTTCTGCAGATCAAGCTAATCTATATCATTCACGATGTACTTGTAACCGATTGGTATTTTCGTCTCTACTATTTGTAGCTTATTATTATTTATTATTGCACCTTTTTTCTACAAGTGGTTGTGTGATCTTTATGCCCCTATGATTACTATAACTATTCTGGAGATTGTGCTAATCTATATCCTTTAGTTGAACGATTGTTTTAAATCGTTGCTCGGTCACAAGAAAAAAAGAAATATTTGTTCCAACAACTGGAACTGGGGGAGTAAAGTGCACATGCTACATTTTACGGTGCAGTGCGGGCCATCCAACGGATGCAAGCACATCTTAGATCGCGCACACATATCTCAAAGCGAGATGTGATGTGCACGCAGCTCCGTGCAAACTGAGATGTGCTTAACGGATGCCGCACTGCACCGTAAAGTGCTTTACACCTCCGAATCCCCTGCAACTATTTAATTAGTAGCGTTTCTCTTGTCTTGGAATCGGTGCATGCTGTACTCAATCCATGTGAAGGATTTTGATTAATAATATCGATTTGTATGGGTCCTATTTTCATTTTTATGTGAACATAATAATACAAAGAGGTCCCCAATGTATGTTATTGCTTAATAATATTAGAATACACGTTGTAAGTTTAACTTTTGAAATGATTTGAAAATTAATTGCACTCATAGTCTCATACACGCATAAATTGATAATTTGCTCATTTAATATTTTTTGGCTCACGCTTATGCATTAATGTGCAAATATAATAATTTAATTTTGATCTTCAAATAATATGTTGATGAATAAATATAATTATTTAGGATGTGAATAATCAATATCAACATAGTTATAACATTACATCAATTTAGTTTTCATACACAACAAATGGCACTTTCACCACAGTTTTTAAGATCACTAGGCTAAGGCTCCGTTTGGGAGGACTTTTTTTTACCGGTCAAGCGGTTACGACAGTAAGAACCAGACCTTAATTAAGATCCGATTCATGTGGTTGTAACCGCTTGAGCCTAAGGCTTCGTCTAATACAATGGTGGTGGTTGCAAACGTATGGATCAAATTGTCATTCGTTAAGGATTACCTAACAAACATCCATTTGAACATAAAAGTGGATGAAGTTTCTTAGGTGAACGCTAACGAATGACAATTTAACCCCTATGTTCATGATCGTCACCATCGTGCCAAATAGAGCCCAAGTTTTTTGTCTATTCCGATCACTGAGCTCGGGGTCGCCGGGGAGCGTTTGTGCCTTACATCTTTTTGTTTGACATCATTCATCCGGGGTATTGATGTGCAAGATTGAGCATAAATTTCGCATTATGAACCGTATTACTGATGTTATGTTATTACCTGGCCATTGTGCCAGAGAGATTTCTCTTGTTTTCCGGAGGATCTTTACGGTGACGTTAGAGTCTTAGGCCTCGTTTGGCGATGATGTGGTGCAGCCCAACCAAACGCGCTTTTTTCGGGGCTATGCAGTGCCTTCCGCGCGACTGGCGCATATCCACCCCGTCAAATTGGTAAAAAATTTTCGTACGTTACTCTCACTTATGATCACCATACGTTAAGTGCTATCAGACCATCCAGTTCTACAAAAAAAAAATCTGATTCATCAAAATATGATAGTATATCAATTAATAAAAATCTCTGCAATAACGGTTAATTCATACATGATACATTGCAGGAACTCATTTCTCAATAGATCATTATTCTTCCACCGCCCTTCATCGTTCTTACATTGGCGTCGGCGATGTGGAGACGGAGAATTGCTCGAGGAATTTTCATCGCCGGCGTTGCTTCCTTGATCTCGCCTTCGGGAATTTCCCGGCGGTGTTTCTCGAGTTCCACGCGGATATTCGCAGCTGTTTGGGGCAACGGAGATTACGGCAGGTTAGGGCTTGGAAGCTTGGAGTCCAAGTGGAAACCAACAGCATGTCCCTTCTTCGACAAGGACGATTCTCCGGTAGCCATCTCCTGTGGCGGCGCTCATACGCTCTTCTTGACTGGTGGGGCATTTTTTCTCGTCTGTTTTTGCCGTTGAACTAAATTTCACCCAGGATTACATTTATATGCGTAGGAATATATGATTTCCAGGATCAGTCGGGGAAATTTAAATGTTAATTGGGAATTACTGGCTGTAATCTTAATATTTGTTGCCTTTTTTGTTCATATTTGATAGGGTTACGGCCATTGATGCTCTTGGCTCAGTACAACATCCATCCTGATATCTGAAAGATCTATTTATAGCTCTCTTACAAAGGTGTCTTAAGTATCTATTGATTTTAAGCTTTTTCTAGTCTCAACGGAAACAAATTTAAGTTCTTTAGTGAGCTAATGCTAATGTGAAAATGGTTGATACACACAATAAGTTATTTATAGAACTTTTAGTAGAGCATACAAATAGTTTGTTTATTAATAATGAGTTCTGATGATGGTGCGAGGTGGTACACAAATACAGATGCTTTCAGGAAGGGGAAAAGTGATTACTATTGAGCCATATAGTGTTTTAAGTTAAAAATCTTGCAAGGGTAGTGTGCAAAACAAAATAAACATTTGATGATTCGTCGAATAAGCATAGCTATTACCAATCACATACATGTCCCAAACTGCTATTACGCTAACAAAGTTTCAATCCATATTTCCTAACAACAACATGCATATTATAAATTTTGGGTTCTGTTATACAAAATAGTCTCTAGCTTCTCACATTTCATAGTTAGGTACTAAACACTAACTAGACTCTAGATTGCATACATTGGACGAGTATCCATGCACAGTACATGACACCAGCTAGGCTTAGCACGCACACATGGGTCGACAATTTATATATAGTTGGATACCTATTCGGCTCTAGCCCCCGCAGAGTGTGACGACAGTCCATCTTCAATAGGACACGAGTTAGGTTTTAGCCACCATACGATGAGGAGACAATTTAAGTACCACAGGACCCAGACCCGTACCATGTACTCCATTAGTCAATCACAAACATAATAAAAAGTAATATCACTATGCAAGGCTATCAAACATATTCAGTGTACTCATAATCCTATTTAGTTGATTTGGTCTTATGCGGAGAACCGGTCTCATACATGATACAACAAATAAAATGTGTCTTGATCTATCTACCCACAAACACTTATCAACATATAAATTGTGTCTTGATCTATCTACCCACAAACACTTACACTAGTCCAAACATAAATTTACTACTTTTATATAGTTTTTCTACATACTATTGGCATGTCCATAATCGAGTTGACCAACTCATGGGATACCCCAACATTTAGGATTCCATGTGCTAATGGGAATCATTGTGCACCCAAGTTGAATGATTGAGTCGATTAATATTACAAAAACTATAATATCTACTTCATAAAGAGTTTTGTGTGAAAATTTTCAAGTAGTGTAAAAAAATTTAACTAAACAAATAGTTCCATGACATGATGGAGATAAGCTCACCGCCCCCATCTCATGCACTAAGTTACACACCACACTTTTGTTGATGGGGTACGCTTCATAAGGTCCCCTCGTCACCCTCCCCAGTGACGATTATTAACATAGGGTTGCTGACCTCCCACTCCCACAGTCCCACTCAACCTTTGTTGAGTAGGCCAGAGATACCACATTGACATCATAATCTATGCTCCGATCAATTACTACATCCATTGCACAAGATTGCATGATCTTACCGATGGCTAATGTTTATCAGGAATTGCAGTAGATGTAGGCAGCTAGACACTACCGGTCACCCCGACATGACAATATCCATTGCCAACAGTTGGGGACTCCGCCCATAGGACACCACAATAACCTCTTGTGAAATTATTAGAGGTTTTCTTCCCTTTCTTAGTCTATTTGACTATAGAGACACTAACTGAGACTTGATTGACTTAGTGATGCGGAGCAGAGATGTGTACTAGCAGCGGAGGACGAGTTTTGGGCCCGTACGGGACTGATTGGGGACTTTCCATATATGGCGTGCCCGGATCGACGATCTGACTCCGTGGTTGCGTCCGGCTCGTCGTTTAGATTCAGTTTCATATATAACATTATGTATTTTGGATTTTATTTCATGTAGTTATGAGGTCGGAACCGCCGGCCAATCATAGCCGTCGATTCCGGTTGCCCTAATCCTATTTTCTTATAAATAGATCTATTAGGGCTGCAGGAATGGCATTGCTGAATGTTTGGAGAAGAGCTTATCTTCCTTCATTCCGGTGATCACCTCCGCGGTGCCGACTCCGTGGAGCCCCCTTGGTGACGACTCCTTGGGTAAGTTTTGTTTCCTTTTATTTCCCCCTCCTCTTCCACCTTCTTCCCTGGCTGTCCAGCCACCGGCCTCCCTCAAACACCCCCTCCAGCTTTGCTGTCTAGCCACTGAAAACCC
The DNA here is from genome assembly GCA_039513925.1 of Platanthera zijinensis. NCBI lineage: Eukaryota > Viridiplantae > Streptophyta > Magnoliopsida > Asparagales > Orchidaceae > Platanthera > Platanthera zijinensis. The sequence continues at coordinate 171,823,900 of CM077091.1, forward strand.
TCCGCCATCTTCCTATTCAGCCACTGTTCACTAATTCAAATCACTGTTCACTAATTAAAATCACTATTCATTTCCGTGATCTTCCCGTGCCTTGCCTTCCGCCTCCCCTTCCTGCTGTATTCCTGCTGCCAACCACCCTTCCCAGCAACCTTGCCGCCACCCTCCCTGCATCCCCACAGCCGCACTCCACCAACCCTTCCTCTAACAACCCCAAACAGCCCTCCTCCACCCCCCAAATAGCAGCCCTTTCATTCCCCCACGTGGATCCACCTTCCCCCTTGCCCGATCTCGTCTCAACACCACCCGGAAGTCCATCCAAGCCTCCGAAATTTCAGATCTATACTGATTTTCTGCAGCCTCAACTTTTAATTCAGAAATTTTGTTATTTGCTTTTGGGATTTGTATGTGTTGTTTGGTTTGGAATATTGTATGCTTTGTGGAACTTGTGTCGTACTGGAATTACAGTCTGTTATCATTTGCTTGTGAAGATCTCTAACTTGCAGGTTGCTTAATTCGCCGCGCGCTAATTTTAGGCCTCCGTGCGGAGGAGTGCTTTTGCCTAACGCCTAAGGAGATTGCTCTGCCGCCTAATGAATAAATGCTTTGTTTAATTTAACGTTTTGTTGCTTAACTTGATTAGCTTGCTTGATCAATATTGAGTCGGCATATAGGCATTGCTTAGGGTGAGTTCACCCCTCACGACACTAGCGGGCGTCTTAGGAGTTCACCCCACAGCCTACCCTACTTTACTTGGTATCAGAGCCCAGGTCGGGCCATTTTGCATGCTCAGTAGTGGTAGGTTTTATAGAGTCTTTAGGTTCATTTATGTCTAGTTATCGTCATCGTTCGTCTCCTCTATTTGGGGATCCCGAATCTACCTATATCCGACCTTATAGAACCCCTTTAGAGAAACTCTCACACTATCGTTGTGATTATTATCGCTCCTCGTACACCACTTTCAGGGATCGTGTTGACCCACCGACACGACCTCACCATGCTAGGGACGATCATTATGATGACTATCGTCGTGCTTATCCGTACACGCGAGCGGACCGTGTTGACCCTTCGACACGACTAAGTTACCTTAGAGATGATTATAAGGATCGTCATTCCGAGAGAGATCTTAAGAGTCATTTTTGTACCGCTGCCCCTTCCTTTGATGGCTCATCGAGTCCCGAGTCCTTCAGTTATTGGCTCGTGGACATGGAGCATTATCTTGATCATTTTGAGGTGTTCGGCGAGCGTCGCGTCAAGTTCACGAAACTTAGACTTTTAGACCGGGCAAGAGCTTATTGGTCTAGCGTTGAGAGGACCCGTGAGCGAGACCGTCTTCATCGCGTCACCAACTGGGTGGACATGAGGCGTTTATTGTGTCAGAGGTATCTGCCTTCGTCGTATCGGAGTCACTTGCTCGACCAATTATTTTCCCTTCAGCAAGGACTCATGTCTGTCACTGAGTACATGGATCTCTTCGATGAGTTAGTGGTGAGGAGTGATAGCCGAGAGGACTCAGCCATGACCACTTGCAGATTTCGATCTGGGCTTCGATCTGACATCCGTACTAAGGTAGTTTATCATAGCTCGAAGTCCCTCGAGTCGACATATCAGCTCGCCCTACGTTACGAGCAGTCTTTGAGATCCGCAAGCGCTGATCGAGGGGACTCTCGCCTTGGCCTCCACAGTAGGAGCTCCTCCCACACCGAGGACACCGCTCTGCCTACCATTGTTCCGTCAGACATGACAGCAGGGATACCTGATAGGGATTACTCTCACCCCAGCGAGTTGCTTAGCCCAGTGAGTAGTCTATCTTTTGTTTCTGACCCGTTTCTCGTGACCCCGATTGAGAGTGAGCAAGAGCGACCTCTTGAGCCTATAGTGTCGTGCCCCTCACCCACACCACCACCTCTGGCATGTCATGGGTTGATTAACACCCTTACCCTGGACTTACGTCCTGATACCGCACCCACAGACCCATTTTTGAGCGTAGATCTATGTCATTCTCCCATTATCATGGCCCTGAGTCACATCGCGACTGAGAGCCCAGCGCCTAGTGTTGATCTCGTAGTGGGCATGTCATCCATTCAGGGGGACACTACCCCTTATGTTGGTACTCATCTAGAGGACCTTGAGCTTAGTAATGAGTTCCATGACGAGCCCCCAGTTGAGCCTCCTGATGATCCACCACTTCCTGGTGAAGATGAGATTCAGATGAGACGTTTGTCTATGAGTTTCGAGTTATTGACGTCTCTTTCCCTATCATCGCTGGCTTTGCCCCAGAAGATGAGTCGTGAGTGGAGAAAGACGTATGTAGGTCCTACCTTGAGCACACTTGAGCCTACTCATATTTTGAGGACCTACTTTTTGACACATCTCACTCGTGATGAGTTTTGGGACACACCGCCTGCTGACCCACCAGACGAGCTCGTTCTTTTCGGGGACACGCACCACACTCGAGAGTCACATCTTTTAGCCAATATACACGATTCTCAGTCAGGTGGACGTCGCATCCGTGATGACTTTTCTTACACAGCTCCTAGCGAGCCCCCTGATGTGTTACGACCCTTGCGCGACATGTTGCTTTTCATGGGTTCACACCTGAGGGTAGCTGTGTCGCACGGTCACCTGAACACACGTCTCTCCCGAGATGAGTTTTTCTACACTCCGCCGAGAGCGCCTCCTGATTGGCCACCTCCCTTGATAGATTTTCAGGTCATTATTACATCTTCCCATAGAGAGCATGTTGTGTCGATCATGTGTCATTTGCATCATTTGCATGAGTCTGTTGAGTCCTTCACACGTCATTTGCATGAGTTGCATGAGTGTATCAGGCGTAAAATCAATTTAAGCAACGAGCATTATAAAGAACAGGCCGACAGACATAGGCGGGAAAAGCATTTTCTGGTTGGCAAACAGGTGATGGTACGAGTCCGTGCGGAGCGGCTCCTTCAGGGGCCTGCTAAGAAACTAAGCGCCAGGCGAATTGGGCCCTATACAGTTTTGAGACGGATCGGGTTGAATGCTTACGAGCTGGACGTTCCTGCGAGCATGGGTATCCACCCTGTGTTCAATGTTGAGGACCTGACACCCTACTTCACACCTCACGGGTACCCCGATCCCCACCTTGGCGGCCCTCCTGAGCCTACACCACCACCCCTTTCTCCCGCCACCCAGCCTCCACTTGATTCCCACTTCCCCAGGAGCTCATCACCATTGGCTTCACCTGAAGCAGCACCACCATCACCGGATCGCTTTCCTCGAGTGCTGAGGGTCGAGCAGATTACTGAGATCCTTGCGCATGAGTTCGTCCCCTCTACGGATGGGCTCGTGTGCCGCTACATGGTTCGTTGGTTTGGGCGACCCTTCACTGACGACACCTGGATTGCTGCTGCAGAGTTGGATCAACTCGCCCCGGGACTTCGACTTCAGTACGACCGTCTCCATTCTTCGGAGATGGAAGCTTTTCAGTCCGGAGGAGTTGATTGGCGAGGATACTTCCCCAGGGATGACACCTGGACGACCTCTGATGGACCTCATCGAGTCTTACCTGGCTTACATCGACAGAATTCCGATCGCTATTCATCAGGAGATGAATTCTTTCAAGCCGGGGAGAATGATGCGGAGCAGAGATGTGTACTAGCAGCGGAGGACGAGTTTTGGGCCCGTACGGGACTGATTGGGGACTTTCCATATATGGCGTGCCCGGATCGACGATCTGACTCCGTGGTTGCGTCCGGCTCGTCGTTTAGATTCAGTTTCATATATAACATTATGTATTTTGGATTTTATTTCATGTAGTTATGGGGTCGGAACCGCCGGCCAATCATAGCCGTCGATTCCGGTTGCCCTAATCCTATTTTCTTATAAATAGATCTATTAGGGCTGCAGGAATGGCATTGCTGAATGTTTGGAGAAGAGCTTATCTTCCTTCATTCCGGTGATCACCTCCGCGGTGCCGACTCCGTGGAGCCCCCTTGGTGACGACTCCTTGGGTAAGTTTTGTTTCCTTTTATTTCCCCCTCCTCTTCCACCTTCTTCCCTGGCTGTCCAGCCACCGGCCTCCCTCAAACACCCCCTCCAGCTTTGCTGTCTAGCCACTGAAAACCCTCCGCCATCTTCCTATTCAGCCACTGTTCACTAATTCAAATCACTGTTCACTAATTAAAATCACTATTCATTTCCGTGATCTTCCCGTGCCTTGCCTTCCGCCTCCCCTTCCTGCTGTATTCCTGCTGCCAACCACCCTTCCCAGCAACCTTGCCGCCACCCTCCCTGCATCCCCACAGCCGCACGCCACCAACCCTTCCTCTAACAACCCCAAACAGCCCTCCTCCACCCCCCAAACAGCAGCCCTTTCATTCCCCCACGTGGATCCACCTTCCCCCTTGCCTGATCTCGTCTCAACACCACCCGGAAGTCCATCCAAGCCTCCGAAATTTCAGATCTATACTGATTTTCTGCAGCCTCAACTTTTAATTCAGAAATTTTGTTATTTGCTTTTGGGATTTGTATGTGTTGTTTGGTTTGGAATATTGTATGCTTTGTGGAACTTGTGTCGTACTGGAATTACAGTCTGTTATCATTTGCTTGTGAAGTTCTCTAACTTGCAGGTTGCTTAATTCGCCGCGCGCTAATTTTAGGCCTCCGTGCGGAGGAGTGCTTTTGCCTAACGCCTAAGGAGATTGCTCTGCCGCCTAATGAATAAATGCCTTGTTTAATTTAACGTTTTGTTGCTTAACTTGATTAGCTTGCTTGATCAATATTGAGTCGGCATATAGGCATTGCTTAGGGTGAGTTCACCCCTCACGACACTAGCGGGCGTCTTAGGAGTTCACCCCACAGCCTACCCTACATCACTTAGTCTGTGTTTCACCCAAAAAAATGAATCTGACTTCGATCAATGGTGCACACAGCAACCAAACTTCTCTTATTATTAAATAATCCAGGGTTACGTAATTGCTTTTCAAAAATTTTCCCCTAAGGTTAATTAAATAACACATAGATTGATTAAATGAAAAATGGTCCATACTCTAGAAGAAGGTGATTTTACCTCTCTCTAGTCTAACTTTCTGATTATAAAGAGATTAGGTGCCATAAAGTTAGCTCTCTTTCCAATAATAAGGAGATTAGGTGCCATAAAAATGGCTCTCTTTTCTATAATAAGGAGATTAGGTGCCATAGAGTTAGCTCTCTTCACCTTCCTTGAGCAGATAACTCTTCTTTGTGGTTGTCGATCGCTAAATGTTTGTTTTTGTGCGTGTGTTGGGGTGGGGGGGGGTGGGAATTAGGTCTATGTTATTAACATAAGGAGGTTTTAAATAGAGGCCATCCTTGCCTTCTCTCTCCTTGCCTCATTGTGTGTTAATAAAAAAATACGGATATTTCTTGAAGGGCACTTTTTAAAAATATTCTTAATTCAAATTTAATTTGGATAAATAAATTAAATTTGAATTAAATCAACAAAGTCCCCATTTGAATTGGGTAAATAATTGAACGACTAGAATTTAAAGATTTAAAACTAAGGCTCCGTTTGTGGGGACTTATTTTCACCGGTCAAGCGGTTACGATCGCATGAACCTGACTTTAATTAAAGTCTAGTTCATGCGATTGTAACTGTTTGACCGGTAAAAATAAGTCTCCCCAAACAGAGCCTAAGAGGACAAAATTTGGGAATTCGATTTTCATCTTTGTCCACATGATCAAATAGATTTTTTGGAAACTTATCATATTTATTTTCATTCCTACCATTGTTGTTACAACTAGAAATTTTGAGTGGTGGAAGGGGAAAAAACTCACGGAGAAGTAATGAAAAAGAAGGCAAAACAATAACAATTGAGAGAGATCTCTCGCTCATCTAGAGCCGAACACAAATTCGAGGGGTGAATCTCTTGCCTAGACCTTCACCAAATCCATACGCGGGGGATGATTTCCTTGTTGAAGGTTCAAGCTGCAAAGGAATCCTGGAGCCTAGACGCAAGGTGTAGACGCTCTCCCAACAAAGGCAAGATATAAATATATTTTATTTTAAATAATAATTATTAAGCATCAATACATTATCTTGAACTGTACCCATTCTACCATTCATTATTATCACTTGCCTCATAATTAAGCCTTAACGCTTAATTATATTTCACAAACACTAAATCATTCAAAATTTCTTGAGTTATTACATTCTTTCTTTCTTTTGAAAATAAGTGCATAATAAATCTCACTTGGTTGCACTTTTTTGTGCTCGAAAGTCACACAAAAGGCGCACACCATGGCTACAAAGTGTGCTTGAGTGAGATAGCTTGCCTTTATACTAAAGCACAAACCTCTGAGCCTGATGAGCCTTACACACGCCTGAGATGCGCCTTTAACAACATAACAACTTTTAGTTGAACCTTTATAAGGAAATGCACGCCATGATGTATGAGATGTTCTGTTACCCTCGCACATTTACCGGAGGAGCCACCCCTCGCCGGGACCACTGGAGCGCGTGTTTGGAAATCACTATGATTAATTATTGTAATTAACATGCATCAATTAATTAATTAATATTAATTATTAATACTAATTAATTACTTAAATATTTTTATAATTTTTTGTACGGGTCCCCTTCCTCATCTATATAAGGGGGAGAGGTTTTAGGTGTTGGGATATCTCTGGATCATTAGGGTTTTGGGCTCTCATTTTGAGAGAAGGATAATTGGGGGACCCAACCTCCTTGGTCTTGGCTTGAGCTTGCTCTTGATTGTATCCATGCTCTTTGATTAATGCAATCTTGTTCCTATTCGTAACAATGATCCGACCTGCCGCCCCGCCCGCTCTTTCCACGCCATTGGGGCTCAAGCCATGCTGGACACACTCGCCTCCGTCGAACGCCGCCTCGACATTCAAGACAACCTCCACGCTTCGCTGTCTTCCTCCCTGCAGGGATTTCTCTGGCGTCCTGCCGACTTCCAGATCCATCCTGCACCACTTCCGATAGCAGCCGCAGACGCCCGCCCCTTTAGCGCCGTCGACCGCCTGATCCAGCCCGCGACGATTCCGACAGGCGCAGTAAAAACCGCACCTCCAGCGCTGTTTCCTGCTGCAGATGCAGAAGCCCGCACCTCTCTTCCATCCGCACCTCTCTTCCACCCGCACCTCCAGTGTCGTCGCACCTCCCTCCTTCATATGTCATCACCCGTCAGATCCAGCCACGTCCTCTCCTTTCCGCGATCGACCCTCATTCCCACGCGGCTGCTAATTCTCTCCTCGAGCAGCATGCCCTGTTGTTTTGTAGATAATCTAATTATCGTAGCTGAGACATCCACTGAAATGATGGGGGAGTTAAAACAATGTAAAAAAGACTTCAAAATGTCATAGAATTAAAATCAATGTATGATACACGCATTTAGTGAGTGCAATATTAACATTTATAATAATCGGTGCATGTGAAGAAGAAGACATCGGGCAACCTCCAAGAAAAGACGATTCTTGTGTTCGACCACCCCATTTTGGGCCGATGAGTAAACACATGAAGTTTGGTGGACATTGCCGTGAGTAGCAAGATAGTGTTCAAAGACGGAGTCAATGTACTCACGACCATTGTCAGTACGAAGAATTTTGATACTGGTGCCAAACTACGTAGAGATCATGTTGTGAAACTGTTGAAATAAAGAGAAGATTTCATTTTTGGCTTTCATTAAGTATACCCAGGTGGTCTGGGAAAAACAGTCGATGAAAGTAACAAACCAGAAACACCCAAAAATACAAGTAACATGGCATGAACCTCAAACATCACTATGTATAATAGTAAATGGTGCAGAACTAGGAGAGGAAACCTGATTAAAAGACACACGATGGTGTTTTCCAAGTTCACAAGCATCACAATGAAAATTATCAAATAATACAGGTGACAAAGTAGGAAATAAATGTTTAATAGATAAGATAGAAGGATGTCCAAGGCGACAATGCCAGGACTCCAGAGTAGTCGACTGAGTAGCATGAAGAGTCGCGGGAGGAGGAGGAGGGTGGTAGGAGTCAAGCACGTAAAGCCCATCCAACAATTTATCAGAGCCAATCACCGTTCTCGTCTTCAGGTTCTGAAAAACACAAGAGGAAGGGAAGAAGGTCATAAAACAATTCATAGAATTGGTTAGATGACTAATGAAGAGAAGATTGTGGGAAAACTTTGGTACATGAAGCACATAGGAGAGGGTGAGAGAGGAGCAGGAGATGGATCCTTTCCCAGCAATCAGAGAGAAAGATCCGTCAACAATAGTCACCTTTTCCCTACCAGACAAGGGAAGGTAAGAAACAAAACCCGTGGCAGAGCCGGTCATATGGTCCGTGGCTTTAGAATCAATAATCCAGTGAGTAGACATATGAGAAGATCCAACATGAGCACTAGAGGATCCCAAGTGTGCATAAGAGGAGAAGCAGGGGGCTCAACAGAATGGCCCTGTATCAATCGATGAAACACATGAATTTCATCAGCAGGTAGAGCTACAAGAGCAAGAGCATTAGACGAAGGTTAGGGCTCTGCTGAGGCATCCAAAAATGAGCATTCCGAGACTGAGCAAAGAGTCCTTGGGAGCGACCATAACCACGCGGGGTGTAGGAAAACCATGAAGACAAAAGCATGTGTCTCGGGTATGACAAGATTTCCCACAGTAATCACATAACAACTGATCCTTGTCAGTGGGCTTGGATCTGGGATCACAAGAAGCCCGACTACTAAACTGAGCAACGAAGGCAGAACCTTCTGTAGCAGCATTAGGACTCCAAGTCTGTCGTCGATCAAACTCTTGCTGAACAAGACTATAAACCTCTGGGAGAGAAGGAGTGGGAGAGCGCCCAAATATCTAAACACTAATCTGATCGAAGTCCTGATACAGACCATGAAGAAACTCAAAAACTCTGTTCTGTTCTTCCATAGCCCATACAAGGATCTCATCCTCGGGAGATATAAGTGCGAGGGAGTCAAAATGATCGTACTCTTGATAAAGCTGGGTGAACTCCTGGTAATAGATGGAAGGAGGACGATCACCTTGAAGGACGAGAAAGATCTTTCATCACAGCTGATAAATTTGGGCAGCATTCCCCCTGCAGGAGTAAGTAGCCTCAGCTCTCTTCCAAATATCGACAGCAGTGTCTAAGAACAAGTAATTCCGGGCAGTAGACTCCACTATGGAGTTGGTTATCCAGGACATGACAAGGGAGTTCTACGACTCCCACTGCAACCAATCATGGGAATCTTGGGTAGGCGCCTTCGTAGTTCCCAGGACATAACCAAACAACCGTCTACTCTTCAAGGAAAGAGTAACAACTCGAGACTATGGCAAAAAGTTTGAGCAATCCAGACGTATAGTCATGATTTGAGGAGTATTGTGGTCATGACTGGGCCGAATAGGGTCATCGGAGACCAAAGTAGCAAAAGACACCCCGTCCGCAGAAGAGACCGCGGGAGAATCACTATTTCCTGACATGATAATCCAAGAATAGAAATCAAGGAGTCAAGGGAAGGATACCACACCGCCAAACAAAAACCTAGAGAGTGCTCATAAAAAGAGGAGGTCAACGAAGTCCATATAGGAGCATCCAGAAGAGATCGACACCAGAAATGCCTTCAAACTAGGTCAACATATCCGGTGTCAAGCAAGGAGCGCCAACAAAAAACGGAGAGAAGCTCCCGGCTGGAAGAAGAAGCCTCCGGAGAAGAGGAGGACTGCTGCTGGAGGCGAAGCCCGCTGGAGAAGAACTGTTTTTGAAGAAGAACTGCTGGAGGGGCGCTGGCGCGACGAGTCTGGACAAGTCGCTGGCGAGGCGGGATCAGGGGGATGGGTTGTTGGCGAGGTGGGACTAGTCAGGATCGGCGAGGAACGACAAAAGCGAGATCGCGAGCGGGGGCCAGATCGGTAGACGCCCTAGGGCTCTGATACCACGAGGAGAATCGTATTGTTTCAATTAATTCTTAGGGAAAGAGATCACAAGATATATATAAGAGAGGGAAAACACAAAATAAAAATAACAAAATTACACAAATACCAACAAATACAATTATGCCTACAATGTTGGATGATTTGAGTGTTGCGAAGTAATAATTCATTGATGTCTATGCTGAGCTTGGCATAAATAAGCATGTAATCGTTGATATGTGGTAAAACTACAAAAAATAAAATAAGGAGGAATTATATTAGATAAGGGTTTGGAGTGACAATTATGGAAGGCAAGTAAAATGGACTTGGATGGTTTGGACATGTACAACTACAAGTATAAAATGCACCTCTTAAATAAGTAGATAAATTTAGGGCGTTTATATTGACAGCCCCTATATGGCTATTGACAGCCCAAAGATAATGACAGCCCAACAAATGACTATTGGCAGCCTGATGGACACTGACAGCCCCAAATTAAGTTTTTTTAAAAATAACAAACCATTGTTAATTACTACATTAACTCAAAAAAGCAGAGATAACAATCCATAGTCTTACTATATGACATTTTTAGGAAAAGTGTAAAAACACGGAATCCCGAATTAGTTAAATACGAGTTTCACACGCATTTTAAAAATAGGCCTAGTGGCCTACTATATGACATTTTTAGGGAAAGTGTTCAACATAAAAGTTGTAGATCTCGACGAGATCTACTACTTTTATGTTGAACATTTTTTCTAAAAATGTCATATAGTAGACCTATTTTTAAAAGACGCGGAATCAGGGTGGAACTACGTGATTCACAATAGTACTGCCCGGTGCCGCGCCTTTTGAAAATAAGACTACTATATGACATTTTTAGAAAAAGTGTTCGAGAACTACAACTTTCATGTTGAATACTTTTTCTAAAAATGAAATATAGTAGTTCTATTTTCAAAAGGCGCGGCACCGGGCGGTACTATTGCGAATCGCATAGTTCCGCTCGAGTTCCGCATCTTTTGAAAATAGAGCTACTATATGACATTTTTAGAAAAAGTGTTCAACATAAAAGTTGTAGATCTCATCGAGGTCTACAACTTTCATTTTGAACACTTTTTCTAAAAATCATATAGTAGACCTATTTTCAAAAGACGTGTGTTCCGCGTTTTGGGATGCTATTAGCGGTCATATTATGTGCGTTTTTTATTGTTTTGCCGGGCTGCCAATAGCCATATAGGGGCTGCCAATATAAACGCCCTAAATTTAATGTTGAAGGATAAAGGAGTCAACATGGAAAAAGTTATTGAAAAGGATTTACAAAAAATAGGTTTAACATCTAATGCAATTCTTGATGAATGCAAAATTGAGATCATAAACTCTGCCTAAATAGCTGAGATAAGGCTAATGATGATGATAGTAATTTCTTATTCACTTGGACAAAGTTTCCTATAATTTTTCCTGAATGTGATTTATCACAACTTTTCCCTATCAATATTCATAGTGTGGTTTATAACAACCCTTTTAACATGAACTTGTAATTTATGAAGCACATTCAGGATGACCATAGGCTCATGCCCTTGATTTACAGCCAAATTAGTGCTTTCCACTTATGACCTGAAATGCACGACTATTTAGCTTAAATATCTCCCATAAACTATCTTTCCTGGGAACATTAGGATGGAGTTATCAAGATTACCAAATTGGTTGACAAATTCATTGCTTTGCACATTGCGTGCTTTGATTCACATATATGCCCGCCGATTCACGATCTCAAATTCATTCAATTAGTTTGGCCGAATTTCTTGTTTAACTCTTGCAAGTGATGAGATTGCATTGAATTATTTTTTTATGACATCTACTTTCTTCATGATGATCATGACCCTTTTTGATTGATAGAATGCGGTCGAGTTTATTCTACTGGTTTGAACAACTTTGGACAATTAGGAACAATATCTGCAAAAACTCATATCCTAGTAGGTATTCAATTTTCTTTCTCTCTCATTTTTTTTCTGTGCATGCCTCTTTTTACCCATTTTGACATGATTTTTTATTTAGATGCTTTTATTTGATTACTTTCCCGCCACATTATTTATTTTATTGTGTTCTATCTTGGTATGGTTGTGTAGTTCTAAGTTGCAAAACAGATTAAAAATTTGTAGTGAAGTGGGTCTTTACGAAGCATTGCTTAGGTTGGCATTTTTTATTGTCTTTATTTACTTTTGAATGAATTCCTATGCTATGAGTAGGAGATGCAAAAGCAGTCTTGAAAATTAGTAAAATAGACAACCATTGAAAAATATTGTAAAGTGCATTACTACCCTTGTTATTTTTCTGTTGTTCAAATTTGTAGAGTCCTTTACTAAATTGCGGTCACCAGCTTAGCAAATGGAAGATCTGTTCAATCGCCTTTTAAACAGCATCAAATACCACATGACACAAGTGTACTATTTTCTTCTCTAGACACTATGGGATTTGGTTCCATTTTTTGCATTTGTTTAGTTTAAAAGTTTTAACTCTAAGTCTCTATTCATATGACCGGTGCAGTTATAACTAGACTTTAATTTGTCCTGAGAAAAGAAAATTCACAAAATTGTTAACATTAACATGCTATGGATTATGTTAGGGGATTGATTCTTAGGTCCAACAAAATTGTTTAATGTAGTTAGGGTTTGATGTTTCCCTTGAGCTCTCGCCTTAGACTTAGTGACGAGACACTGATTATCTAGTCCAGTAAGTTATGAAACAACTTGGTATCAAAATCATTTGATCCTTGCCTTAGGAATCACTGGAGAACCATCGACTATTTTGTCCACACCCTATCTTTTCGCAACCCATTGTGGGCACTTGACCCAGCCTCGAAGAATCTCTTGCAACAACAAATAACCTCGAATACCCTCTCACAACCCTTGCGGATCCCTTCTTGCTCATGTACGCTGTCCCTTCTGTAAAAAATGTCGCATATCCTCTCCCCACCCTCATTTCCATGAGCTCTTCGATTGAAGCTTTAGATTGACAAAGCTACATTTTCTTCCAACGCCAATCCCTTGCACACGCAACAATGCACCAAGCCACAAATCCTTCTTCCTCGGTGATCTCCTCCCTATCCTCATAATTGGAAATCCTCGTGGTTCCCAGGGAAGGGGAAGCTAATGAGTGTGTCCTTCGGTCCAACTCTTTATTGACCAATGACAAGATTTTTAGCTATGATTCATAATCACTTTAATTTAGAGCAAACTTCATGGATGATTTGATCAAAAATTAAGGAGAAATGAAATATAGGTTATGAAAAATAATGACAGATCTTGTAGCCAATGAAGCTTGACAACATGCTATGCAAGTCGTGAACCAAGTGACCTTCAATATGATCCACACACACACATGATGACTTGACAATAGCTTATCCGACAACATCCCCCTGTTCAGGCCTACAAATAGTGGCTTGGGAGACGACCATGACGTTTCAAGGGCCCACAACTTGAGGAGGACTGCAAGAAAGTGCCATAGATGACATGATGAGAGCGCTTCTAGCCCATAGGGTGATGGTGAAGTGTAGGTTGATCACAACGACGACCTTCCCATAGGCGGACTAAGTACATGAGTTGCCACTTTGACAACAGTAATATATTCCAACTATGTCTAGTTGGAGTTTTTGTTCTTTGACGGAAAGGAGGATTCAGTGGGATAGCTTACACGACTCTAGGTTAAAGACGAGCTCGGATTGGAAGAAGAGAGTGAAGTTACGGTCTATGTTAGGGGACGATTCTTTGTCCAATTATGGTTTATGTTGTGTTTTTTGTTATTTTGGTTATTATTTGTTTTTTAAATATTTCTGACATGTGGACTGCATTGCAAAATGTCTTTTCATGTAAGCTTTATTTAAAGAGCCTTATTGCGATAGAATGAACACATAATTATCTCTATTCTTGCATCTGAATTTCTCCCTTGTGTAATTATCTTCTGAATTTCTCTTATGAATAATTTTATAAGTGATTAGATATCAAAGATTGAGAGCGTGACATATATAAAATTGCTCGAGCTAGAGATATGAAGACAAGAGATTTAAGCCAAGTAAAATGCATAAAGGATGAGATAGATACAGTTTTTAAGGATGATATGGATATTAAAGAGTGATGAAAAAGATACTTTAATCAATATTATAATGAAACAAAGAAAAATGAATTGAATTTGGAAGAGTTAAGTAAATTAGATGAGTATAAAAATATAGCGTTTTATCATAAAATTCAAGTATCATAGGTAAATGATGTTCTAAAGAAGGTGAAAAATGGAAAGACGGTTGGACCAGACGATATACCCATCGAAGTATGAATATTTCTAGGGAACGAAGGAATTTTGTGGTTTACATATTTTTTCAATAAAATACTGAAGTTAAAGAACATGTCAGACCAATAGAGAGAAAGTATCTTGGTACCTTTGTATAAGAATAAATGAAATAAACAAAATTGTGTTAATTATAGAGAAATTAAATTGATGAGTCATACCCTGAAATTATGAGAACGAGTAATAAAAAGAAAAGTAAGATGTGAGACTAACATCTCAGAAAATCAATTTGGATTCATGCCAGGGCGGTCGACCATGGAAGCTATACATCTCTTGAGGAGATTCATTGATAACTACCGAGAAAGAAAACAAGATTTGCATATGTTGTTCATCGATCTTGAGAAGGCTTATGATAGAGTTCCAAGAGAGATCTTATGGAGAGTCTTAGAAAAGAAAGGTGTAAATGTATCATACATTGACATAATCAAAGATATGTATACAAATTTAGTGACAAGGGTGAGGACATTTGGAGGGTTAACACATGAATTCTCTATCGCTGTTGGCTTACATCAAGGTTCAACTTTAAGCCCTTATCTCTTTACCCTTATCTTATATGAGCTCACCAGACATATCCAACAAACAATACCTTTGTGTTTATTATTTGCGGATGATATTATTTTGGTCGATGAGACGCGTGAGGGTGTAAATGCAAAACATGAATCTTGGCGAGACGCTTTAAAAAAGAAGGGTTTTAGGTTGAGCTTGGCAAAGACGAAGTATATGAAGCTTAAATTTAGCAATGCAACGGATGACTTCGTTATTAAGTTGTGTGATCAAGATATTTCCCGTAGTGAGTGTTTTAAATATCTTTGATCGATAGTTCAAAAAGACGGAGGTATTGATAAAGATGTGACCGAATCCAAGCAGAATCGTTTAAGTGGAGAGGCGCGTCAGGGTTCTTATGTGATCGTAAAGTAGCATTAAAACTTAAGGGCAAGTTTTACCGTACTGCAATTAGACCGGCGATGCTTTATGATTCGGAGTGTTGGGCAGTGAATTGTGTATATGAGCAAAAAATGTGAGTTGCAGAGATAAGAATGCTTAGGTGGATGTGTGGACACAAGAGACTGGATAAAATTCGGAATAAATGTACCAGGGATAAGGCCGGAGTAGCACCAATTGCAGAGAAGATGCGAGAAGCTCGAATAAGATGGTTTGGACTCATACAAAGGAGACCATTAGTGGCATCTGTTAGGCGTTGTGAGAGTTTAGTCACCGAGCATGTTAAACGAGGGAGGGGTATATTGGCGTTACTATTGTTATTATCTGTATATTGGTCTGTATGGTCTGTATTTAACTTGTAATAATGATTTGTCTATATATTTGATTCCTCTCCTCATTTGGAGATGAGAGTTTTTCATCCAACATGGTATCAGAGCGATTCTAGGGTTTTCGTTTCCGCTCCGGGGTCGCTCTTCCTCCCGCTCGTCGATCGCGATCGATCGGCCTCTCGGGCATATCGCGACTGGATCGCGATCTCCCGGCGACTGGATCGGCTTCTCCGTGGATCGTCTCTCCTGCATCGATCGACTGGATCGGGTCTTTCCTGCATCGATCGGCTTCGTCTGCTTCAGCCGCATCGATCGGCCCGCATCGATCGGCCTCTCTCGCAGCCGCATCGATCGGCCTCTCCCGCTGATTTTCTTTTGTTCTTGATCCTCGATCTCCTTTGTGGGAGGGATCTCCTGTTGATTTATGGCTTCTACAGACACCTACGAATCCTCCTCGAGGAGGATCACTAGCATTCTTCTGGATGAGCGGAACTATTCTTCTTGGGCTACATCGATGAAGGTGGCCCTTGCAGGCCGGAACAAACTTTCTTGGTTGACTGGAGGACCTCCCAAGCCTCCTGATGACAAGAAAGATGATTTGGTCAAGTGGTCCACGGAGAAATTCATGGTTCTTGGCTGGATTCAGTGCTCGATGGAACCTCGTATCTTCGGCCAGTTCATGCGATTTGAAGACATCACCGAACTTTGGTCTGCTCTTCAGCGCACCTTCGGGCATACTCGTGTTGACGCCCAGATTTTTGGTGTCTTTCAGGATATTGCTTCCGCCACTCAGGGGGAGCGGTCTGTTCAGGAGTACTTTACCTACCTCCAGGATCGTTTTCTGGAACTCAACGATCTGGAGCCGCTTAGTGCCCTGAAATCTCCAGAGGATGTCACCCTTATCCGACAACAGCGACAGCGTCGGGAGACCTACCAGTTCTTGATGGGTCTTCGCCCCGAGTTTGAGTCCACACGTGCTCAGATTGTGGGCATGTCTCCCTTGCCCGACCTGCTTGAGGCCTACTCCATTATCTCTGAGCATGAAAAACGCCTGCTGCGTCAATCATGCCTCTCCGGCGCGCGTACTACTTCCTCGCTCCCTACTGAGCAGATGGCTCTTGCAGCTTCCTCTCGTCCTCCCACTTCTGCCTCCCGGAGCCGTGGTGGTCGCGGGTCATCTCCTCAGTCTGGGGGACGTGGCTCCTCCGGTGGCCGTGGCTCTACAGGTCCGCCTGGCCCTTGCTCTCATTGTGGGCGTCTCTATCATGACCGGAGCCGTTGTTATCAGCTCTACCCACACCTTCGGGGTTCTGATCGTACTTCGTCTGGTGCTGCTCCGCGCTCTACCGTTGCTGCTGCCGAGTCTGTTGATACCGTCGAGCGTCCCTCCGGAATCACTGCGTCGGATTTCAGTCACCTATTGGCCCAGTTTCAGCAGTTCCAGCAATCTCAGTCCTCCACTACTACCTCTGCCTCTCCTCGGTCTTCATCCTCAGGTACTCCGTTTGCTTGCACTGCGACCATGGTTGATCAGGGTTCGTCACCCTGGGTGATTGATTCTGGTGCCACCGACCATATGACTGGTACGTCTTCCCTCCTGCGCCAGGTTGCCCCTTGCTCACACCGGGATGTGCGCCTTGCTGATGGCTCGTTTACTCATGTCCTCAGCCAGGGCACTGTCTCTCTCTCTCTTCCTCTCTTTCTCTTGACTCCGTTCTTCATGTACCTCACATGGCTCTCAACCTTTTATCTGTTAGTAGCATTACTCGTGCTTTGAATTGCTCAGTCACTTTCTACTCTGATCATTGTGTTTTTCAGGACCTGCAATCCAGGAGGACTTTTGGTACGGGGATTGAGAAGAATGGGATGTACCATCTGGTGCTGCCTCCACCTACTGCTGCTACCACCACCACTGCTGTTCTTGCTTCGCCATCGAGTTTGCTTTGGCATGCCCGCCTCGGTCATGCTAGCCCCCCTCGGATGTTATCTGTTTGTCCTGATGTACCTTTTTCTTTTCCTTTTTATTGTGATGTCTGCGAATTGTCAAAACACACTCGCAGTACCTATGTATCTTCTACTAGTCGTGCTACTTCTTGTTTTGAGTTGATACATTCTGATGTTTGGGGTCCGGCCCCTATTGTTTCTTTTGATGGATTCTCATATTTTGTCACTTTCATTGATGACTATTCTCGCTGTTTATGGGTTTACCTTCTGAAACGTAAGTCTGACGTTCTATCTGTTTACACTCACTTTACGGCTATGATACAGACACAACATGGCAAGTCTGTTCACATTCTTCGCTCTGACAGTGGCGGTGAATACACCTCCCGCTCCTTTGACGAGTTTCTTTGCTCGGAAGGCACCCTCCATCAGTTTTCGTGTCCGGCCACCCCCGAGCAAAATGGCGTGGCCGAACGCAAAAACCGTCACCTGTTGGACACTGTTCGATGCCTTCTTCGGGGCATGCATGTTCCTAAGTCCTACTGGAGTGCTGCTCTTCTTACCGCGGCCTTTCTTATCAATCGAACTCCGTCCCGCCCTCTTGGCGGCATTGCTCCCTATAGTCTTCTCCACCCTTCCGCCTCTGTTTTTCCCATCCCTCTTCGGGTCTTTGGCTGTGTGTGTTTTGTCCAGGATCGGCGTCCTTCCCGGACAAAACTCGACGATCGGGCTGTCCGTTGCCTCTTTCTCGGCTACTCGACTACCACTAAGGGGTATCGCTGTTTTGATCCCCGTTCCCGTCGTATCATTCACTCTCGTGATGTAACGTTTCACGAGGAAGTACCCTTCTTTGTCTCTTCCTCGACTACCCCGGACCCTCCTACTATTGTCCAACCTGTCCCGGTCGTCCCCACCGTCTCCCCTCCATCGTCTCCACCCGTTCTACTTACTTACACTCGCCGCCGCGCGCCCACACCAGCTATTACTCCCATTTCTCCCTCAGTTCCGGATCCATTGCTCCTTCCGGTTGCAGGTACTTCTCTTGAGCCTTCTCCCTCTACTACTTCTGATGACTTGCCCATTGCCTTGCGCAAGGGCCAACGTGCTTGTGTTCACTCCTCTGTTACTAAGCACCCGCTGGCTAGTGTTGTTTCCTACCAGCGGTTCTCTCCTTCTTACCAGGTTTTTGTGGCCGCTGCTGATTCGGTTCGAATTCCTGCTTCGCCTGCTGAGGCTCTCCTTGACTCGCGGTGGGTTCGGGCCATGGAGGAGGAGATGTCTGCTCTTCGTCATACCGGGACGTGGTCCCTTGTTCCTCTACCTCCTGGGAAACGCACCGTTGGGTGCAAATGGGTCTATACTGTGAAATATGGTGCTGATGGTTCAATTGACCGCTACAAGGCTCGTTTGGTGGCTAAGGGGTTTACTCAGGCTCCGGATGAGTTTGGTGCCACGTTTGCTCCCGTGGCCAAGCTGACTAGTGTTCGTCTTCTGCTCTCTCTTGCCGCCTCTCGGGCATGGCCTCTCTACCAGCTCGACGTCAAGAATGCTTTTCTTCATGGCACCTTACAGGAAGAGGTTTATATGGCTCCTCCACCGGGATTTGCCCTTAAGGGGGAGTATTCGGGCAGGGTTTGTCGTCTGCACAAATCCCTGTACGGCCTGAAGCAATCTCCGCGTGCCTGGTTTGACCGGTTCAGCACTGTTATCCTTCAGATAGGCTTCACTCAGTGTCACGCAGATCACACTTGCTTTGTTCGCGCCGCGACAGATGGCCGTCGTGCCATTGTCCTGGTCTATGTTGACGACATTATTCTTACTGGGGATGACTCTGCCGGTATTTCTGAGGTGAAAGCTACTCTCCGGGCCGCCTTTGAGGTGAAAGATCTTGGATCTCTCCGTTATTTCCTTGGGATTGAAGTGGCTCGCTCCCGACAGGGCATCTCCATATCCCAGCGAAAGTACACCTTAGATCTCCTCCGGGATTCTGGTCTCCTGGGATGTCGTCCTGCGCGTACGCCTATGGATACCAATCATCGTCTTCATGCGGAATCTGGTGATCCTCTATCAGACCCTTCTCAGTACCAGCGTCTGGTTGGCCGCCTGATATACTTGACAAATACGAGGCCAGACATCAGCTTCTCAGTAGGTGTTCTGAGTCAGTTTATGCATTCTCCTACGACTGCTCATCTTGAGGCCGCTCGACGTGTTCTTCGCTATCTCAAGCATGCCCCGGGACTTGGTCTATTCTATCGGGCTGACAGTGTTTCCAGTCTCTCCTGCTTCACTGATGCTGATTTTGCCGGTTCTTTGACTGATCGGCGCTCTACTACCGGCCTCTGTGTGTTTCATGGGGATCATCTTGTTTCATGGCGGAGTAAGAAACAACACATTGTATCACGCTCGTCCGCTGAGTCCGAATACCGGGCCATGGCACACGGTGTCACTGAGTTAATCTGGTTGCGATCGCTGCTGACTGAACTTGGTCTATCTCTGACCACTGGCTTGACTCTCTACTGTGACAATAAGTCAGCTCTCCTTCTCACTCAGGATTCAGTGCTTCATGAGCGTACCAAGCATATCGAAATGGATGTTCATTTTCTTCGTGACCACGTTCGTACTGGGACTGTCCTTCCGACCTATGTTCCTTCGGTCGACCAACTTGCTGATGCCTTCACTAAGGCCCTTGGTCCTACGCGTTCAGATTTGCTATCTTCCAAGCTGGGCATGATTGACATCTTTGCTCCACCTTGAGGGGGAGTATTGGCGTTATTATTGTTATTATCTGTATATTGGTCTGTATGGTCTGTATTTAGCTTGTAATAATGATTTGTCTATATATTTGATTCCTCTCCTCATTTGGAGATGAGAGTTTTTCATCCAACAGGGTAGACCAATAAAGACTTGGAATGAAACTATTAGGAAATACATGATGTACTTGAGCATTAGTGAGATTATGACAAAAGATAGGGCACAATGATGACAAATGATCCATATAGCGATCCCTCTATAGTGGGATAAAGGATCCATATAGCGATGGAAGATGAAAGCTCCGTTTGTTTCGGCGTTTTCGCCGGGCGTTTGGAGCAAACGCCGCCGGACGGTGGGTAAACAAATGCTCCGTTTGCACCCGCCGCAAGAAAAAAAAGCCCCTCAAATGCCGCTTTTCCAACCCCGCCTCCCCCCCTCCGGTTCCAACTCTCCATTTCGACCCGCCGGGAGCAAACGTCACTGCCGTACCAAATAAACCCGAAGACGACGTTGTTAAGTGAGCTGCTTCCTGGACCTGGTCGAGGAAGCATGCATAATTTGGCCGAGGAAGTAGACGAATGGGCGAACCGCTGGTTGCGTGAGGCGGCGTCTAGAGTATCAATAAATGTGCTGTTGGGAAGACACATCAGGATAATCAAACATGAGGTGTGTGAACATAACTAGAAGAGTCCTGCAAGAGGTGCTGATTAATCCTTGAAAGACGAGACATGCGATCCTGATAACTGCTATTCCATGGAGCCATGAATCATAGTTTTTGGACAAGGATAGCTGATTCATTGTTGATAACACTTGAGCAGACAATTGACAGATAGGAAAGTTGGATTCAGACAACAAGATATCGATGTGTTTGGTGAGGTTATCGACTGTCAGTGGCTGAAAATTCTAGAGGATAAGGAGGAAGTTGTCCAAACCAATCAATTTCCATAACCTAGAGTTAGGAGGCGGAAGGTGACTGGTCGGACCAAGTTGATACACACTAAAATAGATTACACTAGAATGTATACAAGTGATAGAGATGACGAGGGGAAAAATAGAGTTGAGGGGGAAGAGAAGAATTAGGGTTAGGATTTGAGAGAAAGAGAGGAGAATACCTGAATAGTTCTTTGCTTGCCCTCACCAGACCAACCCTAGAGGTATTTATATCTCCGGGACAAGAGGGGGCCGGTCGGCCTCCCATGTGGGCTGAACCCGCAGGTTCAACCCCAAGCCACCGTGATTTAATTGGTGCCTCCTTCCGCCGCCGCTAGGAGATCTTTCCGCCGCCACGCGTATTGCTGACACCCGTGAATCGGTCGTTATGCGGGGTCATAACATTCCCTCCCTCATCAGCAGCCAGCTTGTCCTCAAGATGAAAGTCTGGATAAAGTTCTTGAAACTCGAGCAAATCAACCTATGTGTTGTGCGCCATAGAAAAGTTCTTCCATTTTACAAGGATCTCCTGGAGGTACTCGGTACCGCGCTTCTTCCATTTGGTAAGCAGTACCTCCTCTGGGAGCGGTCGAAGTTCCCCACTGTAGGTTGCTTCAGGCAGGGTAGGACACACCTGCACCGTGTCCCCGATATTCCTTTTCAACAAGATACATGAAATGTTGGGTGAATGCGCGACCCTTCAGGTAGAGCCAATGTATAGGCAACCAGTTCCACTCTTTGAATGATTCTGAAGGGCCCGTAATAGCGCAGTGCTAACTTCTGATTTGTTCTCTAAGACACTGAGGTTTGCCTGTATGGTTGAAGCCTGAGGAAGACCTCATCTCCGACTGCGAACTCTCGTTCCGTCCTGTGTTTATCTGCTTGAACTTTCATTCTGTTTTGAGCGGCCAAAAGATTTTCACGCAGAAGGGCAAGAGTACGATCCCGATCGCATAATTCCCGATCGCATAATTCCCGATCAACAAATGGTAATGCCGCGCCTCCTAGTTCATATGTTCCCAAGGTCGGGGCGGGCCGCCCGTACACAACTTCAAACATAGTGAGTTTACTTGCAGTGTGGTAGGATGTGTTGTAGCAGTATTGGACCCAATAGAGCCAACGGGTCAAGTGCGGGGTGCATTTATCACAAAACATTGTAAGTATGTCTCAACCCCCCAATTAAGCACCTCTGTCTTCCCGTCCATCTGGGGGTGGTGGGCAGTGCTCATACACAGTCAAGTGCCCTGTAGCCGGAATAGATCTCTCCAGAAGTTGCCCACACACACCGAATCCCGGTCAGAGATGATGGCCCGAAGAATGTCGTGAAATCGAACTATCTCCCGTACAAATAAATCAGCTACGGACTCCCCCGTATAGGAATGATGCAAGGCCAAGAAGTGACCGTATTTGGACAATTTATCCACTACAACCAGGATAACTGTCTGCCCCTGAGATTTTGGTAGGCCATCGACGAAGTCCATAGAAATTGTGTCCCAAATTTGTTGTGGAATCTCCAGAGGAGTAAGCAGACCCGCGGGCGATGTGGTCTCGTATTTCTGTCGCTGGCATGTCTTGCACTGTTGCACAAATTGTTGAACATCCTTCCGTTGGCCCTTCCAGAACACATTGGCCCGTATCCGCTGAAGAGTACGGAGAATGCCTGCATGACCCCCTATCGGCGATGAATGAAATTCGTGCAACATGGTGATCTTCCATGGTGATGAGGCCGGTATGACCACCCTGCTGTGGTAGTATAGGTGCCCATTCTGTAAGTGAAACCCTGGAGTAGTAGCCTGCTCTTGTTGAAGAGACTCCACAATTGGACGTAAATCTGGGTCCCGTAGAATCTCTGCCCGTATGTCATCTATAACCCTGATCAACGGTCCAGAGATGTGATGAAGCGTCCCCTCTGGTATGCGGCACAGTGCGTCTGCCACCACATTCTCTTTCTCTTGTTTGTACACTATCTCGTAGTCATAGCCCAGCAACCTCGTCACCCACTTCTTCTATATAGAGGAGAAGCCACTCGTTGCTCCAAGAAATGTTTCAGACTCTGGTGATCAGTTCGTGCTTTGAAGTGTCTCCCCAGATAATATGGTCGCCATAGGTCCACGACATGTATAATGGCTAGCATTTCCTTCTCGTAGGTAGATAAGCTCAGTGTCCGTGGTGTCAAAGCCTTGCTGAAGAAGGCTATTGGTCGGCCCTCCTGCATGAGGACAACCCCTATCCCGACGCCTGATGCATCGGTCTCCAAGATAAACTCCTTAGTGAAATCAAGTAAGGATAGGATCGGCATGGTATTCATCGCTGTCTTGAGAGCCTGAACGCCGTTTCCGCCTCTTCTTGCCAGCAAAATGCATTCTTATGTAACAACTGTGTGAGCGGTCGTGCTATCTTTCCATAATCTTTCACGAACCGCCGGTAGTAGTCCGTCAACCCGAGGAAGCCGCGAAGGGCACGGGCCGTGCGTTGCCGGGGCCACATTTGCATGCTCTTAATCTTCTTTTGATCGACCTGTACCCCTTGTTCCGAGACTATATTACCAAGTATTCGACCACTGCTTGTCCAAAGGAGCATTTGGATAGCTTGGCGTAGAGTTGGTGCTGCCGGAGAATCACCAACACTTGCTCCACATCTTTGAGGTGTTCCTGCCAACTGACACTATAGATCAAAATATTATCAAAAAATATCAATATGGACCCGTGGAGGAGGGGCCAGAAGTTCTCGTTCTTCACTGCTTGGAAGGTAGATGGTGCGTTGGAGATCCCGAAGAGCATCACAAGGAAATCGTAGTGGCCGTTGTGGGTCCGGAAGGCTGTTTTGTAGATATCTTCTTCCTTCATTCTGATTTGATGGTAACCCGAGCGCAGATCCAACTTCGTGAACAAGCGTGCTTCGTGTAACTCGTCTAGCAACTTCTCTATCATGGGTGTACAATCCCGTATTCGCGGAGTGGGGTCCCCAAGCAAGCGCAAGACATAATCCAGAGAATAGTCCGGGACAAGTGAGCCCAAAGGCCAGGGGGGTGCGGCGCGAGGCCGACACCCGCCCCGACCTCCTTTTTGGGGGGAGGGTGCGGTGCGAGGCCGACACCCGCCCCGACTTCCTTTTAGGGGGGCGGGTGCGGCGCTAGGCCGGCACCCGCCCCGGCCTCCTCTCAGGGGGGCGGGTGCATCGCGAGGCCGACACCCGCCCCGACTTTCTTTCAGGGGGCGGGTGCGGCGCGAGGCCGACACCCGCCCCGACCTCCTCTCAGGGGGGCGGGTGCGGCGCGAGGCCGACACCCGCCCGACCTCCTTTCAGGGGGGCGGGTGCTTCGTGAGGCCGACACCCGCCCCGGTTCCTTTTAGGGGGGCGGGTGCGGCGCGAGGCTGACACCCGCCCCGACCTCCTCTCAGGGGGGCGGGTGCGGCGCGAGGCCGACACCCGCTCCGGCCTCCTTTTAGGTGGGCGGGTGCGGCGCGAGGCCGACACCTGCCTCGACTTCCTTTTAGGGGGGCGGGTGCGGCGCGAGGCCGACACCCGCCCCGGCCTCCTTTCAGGGGGGCAGGTGCAGCGCGAGGCCGACACCCGCCCCGGCTTCCTTTTAGGGGGGCGGGTGCGGCGCGAGGCCGGCACCTACCCCGACATCCTTTCAGGGGGGCGGGTGCGGCGCAAGGCCGACACCTACCCCGACGTCCTTTCAGGGGGGCGGGTGCGGCGCGAGGCCGACACCTACCCCGACTTCCTTTCAGGGGGGGGGGGGTGCGGCGCGAGGCCGACACCTGCCCCGGCCTCCTTTCAGGGGAGCGAGCGCGGCGCGAGGACGACACCCGCCCCTTAGAGATCTCGCTCGGCTTGAGGGTCTGCTATTTTGCCCCTGGTGGGCTGCGAATAGCTGTCAAAATAGCGAAGTTTGGCTGTTAACAGACCAACCCCGGGGTATTTCAGTAATTTTAGAGCAGCGGATGTCGGCTATTTGCAGACCGTTTTTAGAAATATATAAATAGACCCTTAGGTGTGCCTTGGAGAGGATCCGTTTTCACCAATCTTCATCCTCCTCTTCATCCTCCAAGGCACCTTGCTTAGCATTGGCTAGGGAGGGGGAGATCTCAAAGGTCTTCCGGGTGTGAGGTGGGACTTCCACGCTAGAGCCAATGGTCATTTTCCAGTTTCAGGTCTCTCACCAAGGGACGGCTTGGGAAAAGTAGGTGTGAGCTGCACCCTAGGTCCAAACTCTAGGTGGAACCAAATCTCGGTTTCAACATTCTGGTGCGGTGAGCGTGGACCGCGACTCATATAGAAGTTCCAGAGCAAGTTCCATGGTGGGAGATCATGGAGGTGGTGATGACTCCAACGAGCTCCCCAACCCAGCACCCTTTGTAGGGAGGGAAGAGTTATGACATCCATCCAAGGCATCATGAAGTTGCTGCGAAGTATTGCTCCTCAGGGTGACTGCTCAACTCCCACCCCCCAGGAGCTAGCTCCCAGGGGTCTCGGCGAGACAGCTTCCAGGGGTCTCGGCGAGCCAGCTTCCAGGGGTCTCGGCGAGCCAGCTTCCAGGGGTCTCGGCGAACCAGCTCCCAGAGGTCTAGGCGAGATGACCCCAGGAGGGGTAGAAGAAAGTGCACCGGGAAGACGACCTGGGAAGGAAAGGATGGGAGAGGGGGTCGAGCGAGACCTTACCGGTCGGGAGTAATTCCCCAGCCCGTCTAGTGCTAGCCTCCTAGGCGAGCAGGTCGCGCGAGTGAAGAATGCGAGACCACCAAGTTGGGGGTCACCCTTCAGCGAGCTGATTGTCTCAGCTCCCGTTCCCGAAGGGTTCAGAGAGCCTGACATGACTTACTATACCGGGAAGGATGGCCCTGTCCAGCACCTGCAGTGGTTCGAAGATGCGGTCTTTATCAGGCCGATGACAAATGCATTCAAGTGTCGCCTCTTCCCGATCACGTTGAAAGACAAGGCAAGGGATTGGTTCCATCAACTCCCAGCGAGATCGATCTACGGGTTCGAAGACTTGAGCCTGAGTTTTCAACTTCGCTTCTCAACTTCTAAAAAGAGGAGGAAGAGTCCCGAGTCCATCTTCCTGATAAGACAGAGGGCAGAGGAGTCGTTGGCCCAATATATGGATAGGTTCCAAGAAGAGATCCTGGACATCCAGGAGATGCCGGGGTATGCCCTCCAGATGGCGTTTACAGTGGGGTTGCGTGAGAGGTTCTTCAAGATGAGTCTGACCCGAAAGGCCCCCTTATCCTTCAAAGAGCTGATGGAAAGGGCGACAGAGGAGATAGCAACTGAGGCGGCCAACCCGGCATTTGTCAAGAAGTTGGCAAGGTTAACAGAGGCAGAGTCAGGGGGGCGGGTGCGACGCGAGGCCGACACCCGCCCCGACCTCCTTTCAGGTGGGCGAGTGCGGCGCGAGGCAGGCACCCGCCCCGGCTTCCTTTCAGGGGGGTGGGTGCGGCGCGAGGCTGACACCCGCCCCGGCCTCCTTTCTGGGGGTTGGGTGCGGCGCGAGGCCGGCACCCGCCCTGACCTTCTTTCTGGGGGGCGGGTGCGGCGCGAGGCCGACACCCGCTCCGGCTTCCTTTCAGGGGTGCGGCGCGAGGCCGACACCCGCCCCGACTTCCTTTCGGGGGGGTGGGGGGTGGGTGGGTGGGTGGCGCGAGGCCGGCACCCGCCCCGGCCTCCTTTCAGGGGGGCGGGTGCGGCGCGAGGCCGGCACCCGCCCCGACCTTCTTTCAGGGGAGCGGGCGCGGCGCGAGGCCGGTACCCGCCCCCGCCCCTTGGAGATCTCCCCCGGCTTGAGGGTCTGTTATTTTGCCCCTGGTGGGCTGCGAATAGCTGTTCAAAACAGCGTTGTTTGGCTGTTGGCAGACTAGCCCCGGGGTATTTCAGTAATTTTAGAGCAGCGGATGTCGGCTTTAGCATGTCGTTTTCAGAAATCTATAAATAGACTCTTAGGGGTGCCTTGGAGAGGATCCGTTTTCACCAATCTTCATCCTCCTCTTCATCCTCCAAGGCACCTAGCTCAACATTGGCTAGGGCTAAAAGGTCTTTCGGGTGTGAGGTGAGACCTCCACGCTAGAGCCAAATGTCATTTTCTAGTTTCAGGTCTCTCACCAAGGGACGGCTTGGGAGAAGTAAGTGTGAGCTGCACCCTAGGTCTGAACTCTAGGTGGAACCGAATCTCGATTTCAACAATGGGGATAGAGAACTTGTCCTTGATGGTAGAGCTATTCATGCAGCAGTAGTCAACACAAAACCTCCATGAACCATCATTCTTCTTCACTAGAATGATGGGTGAAGAAAAAAAACTGGTGTTGAGTCTGATAATTCCCGCTGTTAGCATCTCCTTAACGTTCTGTTCTATCTCTGCCTTTTGAATGCGCGGGTAACGGTAAGACCGAATATTTGTCGGCTCAGCTCATTCCTTGAGGATGATCTTGTGGTCTCTAAATCTCTGTGGCGGAAGCGAATGTAGTTCCTGAAAGATGTCGGAGTACTGCACTAGCAATGATTGCTTCTGCTCTGGCACTTCATATGGATAAGTGGGTAGTGGAACCACCTCCATGATCACCGCCATGGGGACTTCTTGGTCCCACAACCTCTCCAAGCAATGAAGGGTGACCTCCTTCATGGGTGAGGTCTTTAGTCCATTCAGGCAGTAGCCCTTTCCATCCTGGATAAATTCCATCGTCATGTGGTCCCAGTCCAGGGTGACCTTCCCTAACAATTGTAACCATTAGACTCCCAAGACCATGTCGGACCCCTTGATGACCAACAAGTAGACCTCCAATCGACACACGTACCCTTGCACCTGAAGTTCCACCCCCTGCTGACTCCTTCATACTGCAGCTTGTTACCGTCGGCTACCATAACCTGAAAGGCGGCGTCACGGTTGATCTCCAGGCCCAGCCTTTGTGCAACGACGGGGTTGATGAAGTTGTGGGTGCTCCCACTGTCAATCAAGATGGTCACTTTCTGCAGGGAGATCCTTCCGGTGATTCACATAGTCAAGGGTGTGGTGCCACCCTCTATAACCTGGACGAATACGCCAAACTCAGCCAGGTCGAGGTCTTCTTCCAGTTCATCTCTCTCGCCTTCATCTCCCCTGTTTTCTTCTTCGTCCTTCAACATGTATATCTGGATCATCTGACATTTATGTCCGGGGCCATATTTCTCATCGCAGTTGAAACATAGCCCTTTCTCCTGTCTTGCTTGTAGCTCGGGCCATATTAGCTTCTTCACCGCCGCTTTTCCTGTCGTAGTTTATTCCCGTCTGACCGTTGACGGGTTCGTCGTGTTCCTCCCATTAGCCATCCTTGCTCTCTGTCGATTTAAGCGCTCCTCCTGAATTCGGGTCAAACTGATGGCGTGGCTCAAGCTATACGGCATGTACGTGTGTACCTCGTCCCTTATGTGCTATTTCAGCCCAGAAACAAAACAACTCAGGAATGTCCTCTCCTCCTACTGCACCCTGTTCGCCAGCCTTTCGAACTCTGTGCGGTACTCCATTACTGAACCCTTCTGCATTAATTTCTAGAGGAGAGCCTCAAAATCTTCATACTCGAGAGGCCTGAATCTGGCTGTGAAATCGTCAACGAAATCGGCCCATGGGACATAATCACGTCCTCGGAGGAACCACTGAGTCCACTGGAATGCATCATCTTCTAGGTGAAAGGACGCTAATCGCACCCACTGCTTTTCTGGAATCTCCTGGTAGTTGTAAAATAACTCCGCTTTTTGCACCCATTCCACTGCGTCGCCTCCTTTGAAGATTGGGTAATTCATGCGGGTCATTTTTGGTGGCATGTAAGGTCTCATGTTTTTCTTGCCGTGTGCTCCATACTCCTGGATGAAGCTAAGAGGCCGTCGATGCTCTGTTTGCCAATTAGGGTATCCTCCTTCCTCTTTATGTTGATATCCCGGTCTTGTACCAGCCGGTGTCGGCCTGTACTCCTAGCCACCTCCTATTCTACTTCTGTCGGCTTGTCCCAATCCTATAGGGTTAGGCAGAAGCCCATCTCTAGGAGGGAAAACCATCTCCTTAGGTCGTTGATCAATCAGGTCCTCTCGTCCCCTGTCGTAGCCTCCTGGAGATTGGATTGGTCCTTGATGAGTGCTTACTAACTCGTTCACCGTTGCTTTGACCTTGGTACTTTGGGATACAGATTCTTGATTTCTTCCATGCGAGCGTCTAGTCGCTCTTCCAGACGTTTCTCCGACGCTCTTAATTTTTCTTCGATGACCGTCACTATATCTGAGAGTCTGGTGTAGTTCTCCTCTAGGGTTGCTAGCCTCGAGGACTCTTCCTGTGAACGAGTCACCATGGTAGACTCTAGGGTTCAAAAGAGGGCCGCGGGTGGTTTCGACGTAGATTGGTCGCTGCACGCGGACAACGTCGATGATAGAAGAGACCGCCGCTGTAATCTGACGCAGAAAACCCGCTGGAAACTGCCGCAGGAAGGTTGCAGGAAACTCCCGAAGAAGCGTTCAACGGAACACGCAAAAACCGCCAATCAGCGGATCAGGCGTGATCGGCGGAATACACACGATCTGGATCAGGGCGTCAGGGTTCGTCGTCGATCGGGCGGAACAGGCGACGATCGGCGGATGAGTCACGATCTGAAACTGGGCGTCAGAATTCTCCGTCGATCGGGCAAAATAGGCGACAAACTTGGCAGGATATGAGTTGTTGTCGACGCTGGACTGGGGGGAACGGTCCTCTGATACCAAATGATAGAGACGATGAGGGAAAAAGTAGAGTTGAGGGGGAAGAGAAGAATTAGAGTTAGGATTTGAGAGAAAGAAAGGAGATTACCTAAATAGTTCTTTGCTTGCCCTCGCTAGACCAGCCCTAGAGGTATTTATAGAGCCCCCCCATGTGGGCTGAACCCGCAGGTTCATCCCCAAGCCACTATGATTTAATTGGGGAGGGCTGAACCGGTAGGTTCAGCCCTATTTTGTGCTGCTTCCTTCCGCCACCGCGCGTATTGCTGACCCGTGAATCGGTCGTTATGCAGGGTCATAACAACAAGACACAAACGCGAGGTGCGCTCGCTCCAAGCTCTAGAGGGTTGGTTCCTAAGAGTCCTCTCTAAAGCGAGATTTCTAGGTTAGATTTTCAAGATACCTCTAGGATTCCTCACGCCTCCTTATATTTGAAGGGAGACTACTAGTAATTATTGCATGGGCACTAACACATCATAATAATACTACCCTAGCCAACTACAGTCATTCGAAGATGTATCTATGGGTGTGTGTACATATTAGTATATGTACCCGCAGGTTCATCCCCAAGCCACTATGATTTAATTGGGGAGGGCTGAACCGGTAGGTTCAGCCCTATTTTGTGCTGCTTCCTTCCGCCACCGCGCGTATTGCTGACCCGTGAATCGGTCGTTATGCAGGGTCATAACAACAAGACACAAACGCGAGGTGCGCTCGCTCCAAGCTCTAGAGGGTTGGTTCCTAAGAGTCCTCTCTAAAGCGAGATTTCTAGGTTAGATTTTCAAGATACCTCTAGGATTCCTCACGCCTCCTTATATTTGAAGGGAGACTACTAGTAATTATTGCATGGGCACTAACACATCATAATAATACTACCCTAGCCAACTACAGTCATTCGAAGATGTATCTATGGGTGTGTGTACATATTAGTATATGTATCAATCATGACCTCAATACCATCACTATCAACAAACATTTTATCATTCCCAATGAACTCCACGGTGCCCCTTCTCCAAACTCGACCTCCATTTTAACTTTCATCAAATTGCTGATCTGAGTGATATATGAATTTACTCTAATGTATTCTTGATTCAACATTCATATGGGAAGAAAATTTGTTAAGATAGTTACATATACACTTGGACTTATTTTTTACCTAAAAAAAATCATTTTGCAAGTAATGTACGGTTGTTCCTAGGGAGTTTTGCTCTAACATAAAGTAATAGTTATGTACGCACGAATATCTATTTTGGATAAACAAAAAATTGGAATGAGCCGTACCCAATGTGTAAGATGTACTAATTTTATTAAGAAGATTCTTGTAGAAGTCTGTTACGGGTCACTGATTGTGAGCGGGTCCGAGGCCGGGAGGGGGCATTGGCCTGGCGTGAGACGAGCGACCCTATGGCGGATGCGGGGTGAGCCGCAGGAGGCCGGCGACGAGAGCGACTACGAGCGGGGGGGGGGGGGGTTAGCGCGACGGGATCAGGAAGCTAGGGCTTCACGCGGGGCACAATAAAAGGGGGGATAGAACGCGACTTAGAGAGAGAGAGAATTAAAGAGAGATAAAAAGTTAGAAAATGATTTGCCTACCTCCACTTGGCCCCCAACCGGGACTTGAAATAGTCATGCATGGTTCTCAAAATCCCCCTCCTTAGGATTAGACACAGAGGATCAAAAACGCGTAATAAAAATAGAAACTAGATAACGTGACCAAATACGGGTCCATAACATCTCCTCCCTCCCCGACCACAAGCTTGCCCTCAAGCTTGTTCTGTGGTGGCATAGGTCGCCAGATCTCCTGTGTCCGTGTCGGCATCCCGTTCTGCAGAAGGGTCGTCCATCTACATCCAAAAGAGGCGCTTGCAGCGATGTCTACGAAAATATGGCCCGTCGCAGTTGTAACAAAGGCCCTTGGCACGGCGGTCGGTCATCTCCTGCGTAGACAGTCGGCGGATGGTTGGCATCATGGTCCTGAGATAGGAGGTTGTCTGTGGGTGATGGCAGAGGGTGGGGGATGCGGCTGGGCCCCTCGTTGTCTGGACAATGGAGATGTGGGCGATCCAACAACATACGCTTCTCGCAGATGCGAGCCAAGCTCATGACAGTCGTTAGATCTGCGGGGGCCTGAAATTCCACGTCCATGCGGAGGTGTTCATGGAGTCCCGCCGTGAAGATGGGCACCTGCTGGATAGGAAGAACTGAGGGAGTCCGGGTCAGGTGGTCCTGAAACTGTTTGAGGTACTCGTCGATTGGGCCGGTCTGCCGAAGAGAAAAGAGATCCCCTAAGTGATTGTTGCGGAGGGGTGTGCCGAAACGGAGGTTGCAGCTGAATTTGAAATCCTCCCCTGATAAGAATGGTTTCTCCTGTTGCAGTTGGGAAAAATCAAAGTTGGGCTGAGCCCATCAGATGGAAAGAAGCGACATTGAGCCAATTTTCCCAAGGTGTGGGCTGATTGGCGAAATACTGCTCACAAGAGTCACAGCGAGAGAGCCAGGCCAAGGTGTCTTCGCAGCCATCGAAAATTGGAAAGTCCATTCGCACGTATCGTGTCACACTGTTGCCCACGTGTCTCGGGGGGTAAAAATTCTGGCAGGGTTCGCAGGATCGGCGCATCATGGGAGGAGCCCATTGCCGGTTGGACTGGTCGGTTAGCCGCTAGTTGGGCAGTGACGATGCTGATGAGTGCGGTGTTGTTATCCTCTAGGAGCTTTGCGAGTGACTCAAAAATTTGAGATAGGGTGGATGGTTCGTCCATGGACGAAGGAGAAAATGGTGGGCTGTCGACGCCCGAGGGGTTTTAGGAAGGAAGGACTGGTGGAGGTAGTTCCAAGTAGAATGGGCGCTGGATGAGGGTTGGCGGAAAGCGCCCGAGGCGGAGCCGGCTGGCCGGAGCTGCTGGGGGGTCGACGCTTGTCGAGGAAGGCGAGATCGACCACAACAGAAGTAGAGGGCGCGAGATCTGTAGTTGCAGCGGCGGGGAGGAGAGTTCCCTCTGATACCAAGTTGTTACGGGCCGCCAATTGTGAGTGGGTTCGAGTCCAGAAGGGTGCGTTGGCCTGGCGTGAGACAGACGACCCTATGGCGGAGGCTGGGTGAGCTGCAGGAGGCCAACGACTGCTGCGTGCGGAGGCACGGGTAGCGACGAGAGCGGCTGCGAGCGGGGGTGGGGGTGGGTTGGCGTGACGGGATCGAGAAGCTAGGGCTTCACGCGGGGCACGGTAAAAGGGGGATAGAACATGACTTAGAGAGAGAGAGAACTAAAGAGAGATAAAAAGTTAGAAAATGATTTTCCTACCTCCACTTGGCCCCAACCGGGACTTGAAATAGTCACACATGGTTCCCAAAATGCCCCATCCTTGGGCTTAGAAACAGAGGATCAAAAGTGCGTAATAAAAATAGAAACTAGATAATGTGACCAAATGCGGGTCCATAACAAAGTATTAGGAGTGTCTAGAAACATATCACATACTAGGTAGGATATTTAGTGGAGTGATGTGGCACAAATATCAAGGGATAAGAATTATACTTTTATAGGTTGAATTTTTTTAATACTATTGAAGTTCATATGTGATTAAAAGAAAGCTAAAAGTGACCAGGATCACGGAACGAGGGCAGGTCGGCACTTACTGGAGCACGCATGAGTCTACATACATAAGGGATGAAGATAAGATCGCCATGTAGACTATCCGAGTCGATAGTTGCATTTAGAATGATGACGATGACATATTTCTATGTAATTTTATTTTATGTAAAATTAGTGATTTTATGTTCTGGACGACCTAGACTACCCATATTGGCCTCTTTGCCTATAAATAGAGATCTAGGAGGGCTAATTTCATTATTGCATAATTTGGAGAGAATTTTCACGCTATTACGATCTTTTCATAGTGCCGATTCCGTGAACTCTTGGAGCCGAAGCCAAGGTATCCAACCCCCACAAGAGCCAATTGACTCCATCACCACCTCTCTAAACCCAACTAGCCTCTCTACAATCACTGCTTGCCTACTCTAGCCACTAAAAACTACCTTTCAGCACCGGGACATTCTTGTCCTGACCTTTGGCTCCCCTTCAAAGGTTCAAATTCAGCTCAGCGTTGGTTCTCCGACTTTTGGTCTCTCATTTTATATTTTCAAGGTCTTCTATTCTGAAGCCGTTTAGTTATTGTGAATTCATTGTATGATTGCAATTTTCTTTTTGTTGAATCGTGTATCAATTCACTGTTCTTGTGAATATTGATTAGTAATTTTGTCCCAAGACATCTTGTTGCTTACCGGGCTTTATTCATTTGTGTTTGTTTTCTCTCATTCTTACTTGTTCTGACCTACACTTGTTTTCTTGTTTGAAACTTTAGTTGATTGTTGTTATTGCCATATTATTTGTAAATTTCCCTATTTGCAAGCATAGCCGTCATATAAGTTCTAGAAATCATGTATGCATTCATACAGTCAACCTATAATTTTGGTAGACCCGTCCTGAGTAAATTTTTATTAACAATGTTTTGAGTACAAAGGAGACTATTAGAGGCACCTGTTAGGTATTGTGAGGGTCCAGTCACTAGGCATGTTAGACGAGGGAGGGGTAGACCAATAAAGACTTGGAATGAAACGATAAAGAAAGACATGATGTACTTAGGCATTAGTGAGATTATGACAAAAGATAGGGCACAATGACGACAAAGGATCCATATACCCGACCCCACTAAAGTGAGATAAATACTTGAGTGTTGTTGTAATGTTTTGAGCAAACAAATGCTATATTTTATGCTCATTTCTCATACGCGTAATACTAAAGTTTATAAAAAAAGAGATATAGAAGTTGATTTAAAGTTTTTGACCATTGAAACACCTAAAGCTCAATAAAGGGAGGGGGGAGTGACTTAGGAGTATTATGAGATAATTTTATCATTATTTACTATCTTCTCGTCCTCCACAATCAACTGACATGTTTTAGGAATTTTCACATCTCTTTTGGACAATCAAACAATTTTTATAAAAGCGGCTTCTCAATTTTATCCAAAGACAAAAGTGCCAATTTGATATGAATTTGAAACCCTCGGTCTACAATGCCTCGCCGAGCACGTCACTATATTATCACCACTGTTTTAATTACTACGCAACCCTACTGTCATTTTGGTAATATTTGTTGTATGCCCATTGTGGGGGGGGGGGGGGGGGGTCTTAGGGTTGATTTGGATCTCCTAGGTTTGGATTCTCATTTGGAGAGGGAGCTTCAAGAGGGAACCAACTCTTAGGAGCTAGGCGCAAGCATATCTCGCGAGTTGTATCCAGACACTTTTATGTTAATAACATTTTGATTTAATAGCTGGTGCTATCAATTGGTCCGAATTGCCCCCAATTCTAGAGTTTGGCTCTACCAAACTCTATCTAGCAAGTTTTCCCCGCTTGTTTTGTCTCTCTACTCTCGTGCCATCGAACTCGTTGCTCTCGTCTCCAGCAAGCCAGATGCGTCCATCTATGAGCCGTTCCTCTGTCTTTCAACAATCCAGGTTGTTCCTCCTCAGCAACCTCCTTAGGCCCTCTAGGCGCCCCACGCTCATCCGACTACCGAATCATCACATCTGCTGTCCTAGGGCCTCTCTTAGCCCTTCATTGCCTCTTCCACCGACTGTTTTCATCGCTCCACTATCCCCTTCAACTCCTCCGCATCATACCCACGACCCATTCAATGGAAATCTGTGCTGATGAGGATACCTCTGCTGAGGCATCCACTGATGCCTCCTGCTTGAATTAGTTGGAAGCTCGAATAAAAGACCTCATGTTATGTCTTCGCGAACTCATGACCACCACCGCCCACCGTTGATTGGCTCCCCTGTCCCGCTCCACCACTGCCCTCGACGGGCCCACTGTTGACTACATTCATTAGCTCTGTTCATTAGCCTTACTCCGTCGCATCCTTCATCACAAAGTTCATCGAGGTCGCGACGCACATAGCTTGCCTCTCCCCAGATCATTACCTGGGAACTGGGATACTTCCTCGCTGGTCTCCAACCTACATCCGCACATAGCTTTGTGTTCACAACCCGTCCACTCTCTCTTGAGCTATGTTGCAAGCTCGCTGCATCGAGGAATAACTCTATGTTGTCATGCCATCTCCCTCGTCCCAACCACTCCCCAGCTGCTGTCAAATCCCAAACGCCTGCTATCACTCCATTGACTAGATCTGCTACCTCCGACAGGACCACTTTCACTTGGCCCGTCACCACCCTCGCCAATCCCTTCACCGACAGTATCCCCAATCACCCCAACATCTGTCTCATTAAGAGAATTAAGAGCTTCGTCGTCATGACCCATATTTTTCATCTGTACTCTCCAAAACACAAATGCCCTCTCAAGGAACTGCACTTGTTGATCAGTGCTGAAGATTGTGAACCTAACTTCGCGAACTTTAATCCTCTTGCGCTTGCAGATGACCCCTTTGGACCTTGTTCTCGAGGACACGTTCTATTAGAGGGGATACAAATACGACTTCTTGGGCACCCACAACTGCCTCACCAAGCGTCGTCACCTTAGTATCACATTTGTTCTGTTTATTAGTGACGTTTTGGTAATATTTGTTGTATGCCAACTCTCTCCTATATAAGGGAGTGGTGGAGTGTCTTAGGATCGTCTTTGGATCTCCTAGGTTTGAACTCACTTGGAATTTTGGGTGGGGGGGGGAGGGGGGTGTTCAGAAGGGAACCAACCCTACGCCCGATCATACTTTGCAAATTGTAGTACATGCAATTTAATTTTAACCATTAGATGCACCTGTTAGGTATTGTGAGAGTCTAGTCACTAGACATGTTAAACGAGGGAGGGGTGGACCAATAAAGACTTGGAATGAAACTGTAAGGAAAGACATTATGTACTTAGACATTAGTGAGATTATGACACAAGATAGGTGGTGGAGACCAGCTCCGATCTGGACGTCGCAAAAGTACCCAACGTTGCACCCGACCGGACCTCTATCGGCCCTGAGTCTTGCATATTTTATTTGTGCCTTTTTTGTTAATTGCAATTTTGCATTTTTTTTTGTTTGAATATATATATATATATATATATATATATATGTTTTGTTAAAATTCCCTGTTCAAAGCTGGTTCAGCAACCGAGCCGGTCCAGGATGGCGTTAATGGAGCGACGGTCCTTCTTCCTTCCCGATTCTTGTGGAGCGCATGCTAGGGCTCGACTCTTCTTTCCCGACTTTGCCGCGACGCGTAGAGCAGTTGCCGCACGATGCCGCTCGATGCTACCCACGTCCGCATCTCCTATGCCTCTACCGCCCGTCGCCGGTCCAACATCAATTCCTGGCCACACCTTCCACGGAAAGGCGGACAGTTACAGCAACCGTGGAGGTGAGGGAGTTATGTGTTTACTGTTTTTATAAAAGGGTTATATAATCTCTGTTTAGAGGGGGATGAATGTATGATTTCTGTGATTTATTGTATTTGATTCCTGTTTAGAAGTTTAGTTGATGATTGTATGATTTCTGTAAAAAGTTCTGGTAGATGTTTGTTGATGCTTCCATTAGCAGTTTTTGAAGTTATGTTAATTTGATTACTTCCGTGAGAGGGAGCTCCTGTTTGCTGTTCTGGTTTTGGAATGCTGCTTGTTCTTTGATTCCCGATTGAGGGGAGAGGGGAGGTTGAATGATCCTTTTTAGATTGTTGTTGTTGATTCTAAGGGAGAGAGAGTTTGCTGTTCTGAATCCGTGAACAGTGAAGTGAGTGAATTTAATTCTTAGTGTTTGAGCTTTCGTGGAGCCACTCAAGTGTGAGAGTGAGTGAATTTTCTTCGTGATGCCCGTATGCAAGAACGGCTGATCTCGGAGCGGGAGATCGAAGGTGACGAGGAATTTCTCGCGGGATCGCCGATGACTTCAATTGCGGAAAGACGTCTCTTTCCGTAGATAACTTGTTTCTTCCTCTTCCTTTGTGTGCATCTACAATTTCTTATAGGATAATTATATTCATCGTTGGGTTTTCGCCCGCATTTTGTCAGCGAATGTTACGTCGAAAACTCCAATAAAAATGTATTTGGAGTTCACAATTTCTGTTTTGTTACAACAAAGGGAACGAGACGAAAGTTGCGAACTTTCTTCCCCCGGATTTAAAATTTAACTATTTTTTTATAGAAAATTATTTTTGAAATTAAATAGCTGGTTTTATGCTTTACAAAAATTATAGTTTCCTTTGTTTTTCAAAGATCGTGCAACGCCCGCTCAAATATCTTTGCAAAAATTCATCAAACATTGCATGCATTTAGGGTTTCCTAAAAAAGCCGACAAGCGCGCAAACCCTACGCACCGTCCTGCATCAATAGGGCACAATGGCGACAAAGGATCCATTTAGCCGAGCCCATTATAGTGAGATAAAAGCTTGAGTGTTGTTGTTTGTTTAAGTTTTGATTCAATAGCTGGTGTTATCACACTTCCTCCCATTTCATACATCTAAACTAGTACACAATGCAAGTTAATGAGTCGTCTTATGTAGTTATGCGAAAATGGGCATATCTTATGTAGTTATGTGGAAATGGGCATATCTTATGTAGTTATGCGGAAATGGGCATATCTTATGTAGTTATGCGGAAATGGGCATACACAAATTTTTTTCACCCGTCCTACCGCTCAACCTGCACTAGAAAAAATGTTGGAATTATTTGTGGCCTAGTTGCATGCTTCACTCTTTCCCACGTTCAAAGAGAATAAATCCCTAAGTAGAAGCTGAAATGGTCTTACTTTTATTAAATGTCTTCAGTATGAGCCATAATTTTTTTCCTTTTTGGTAATAATATTAATCCTCTGCACGAATGTAACTTATGAGTTAAGTTCTCACCAGTTTCTATTCAACAACCATTTCTTGCAGGTACCTTCTCTGATTCTTGGGTTGCCTGATAAAATTGTAATGGTCTCTGCTGGTTACCACCATTCGGCTGCTGTCACTGGTGAGGAAATGGGCACACATGTACAACTCTTTTATTGTTATTAATGTGCATTTGCAAATTAACCTGGACCATGTCTGGGGTAGTTGAGCTTTATGGAAGTCTGACGAATAACTTTCTTTCTTGGCTATTTTTCTCCTCAATATTCTCTTTCCTTTATGCCTGTTGATGTCTCATAGATTGGCTGCATTTGGTTTTGTATCATTGACTAAGTTTTTGTGTAATGTTTAATGATGGTTTGTATTTTGCTATTTCTTAGTGGTTAAAATGTCATATTTTTTTATTTGAAATATTTTGGCATCACCCACTCACGCATATCTCTTGGATACAATGAGGGATGCATCAATGTTGGCTTGACAAAGCCAACATCCTCCATCTGTTGAGGGCGAAGGGACATGAATCTAAGGACCAGCATCAGGCTCAACAACTCCAACATGTGCCTAGTCGTAGATGCATCAATTTGGCAAAACACTGCTCATCAGAGTGAACCTGTCTTGCCAGAATAAGTACACAAGGGAAGACGATCACCACGTCCCCTCATGCGTCTCGTAGCTTGAGATAAGAGACCACAAGCATTGTGGGAAACTAGAGCGAGCGGGAGCATGGTGAGAGCGATCAAGGAACAATCTGCGGATTGTGATAAGTTGATAAGAGATTTCTCGCTAAGCAGTACCTTTCCTCACTTCTACACCATATTGAAGAGAACATCTAATTTGTTGTAGTCTTCCCTTAAAAGAGGGGTAAATACACCTATGCTTGGCATGAGACTAGACATGAATGTACTTAAAATACTAAAATCTAGCAATAGAAAAGAGACTCCTCACTGTCTCATAGTTAGATGTCTGCTACATGTATACTATATCATACATATCATCATTAATGCAAGTACCATTGGTAATGGACGACAATAGAATCAAGACCCAAATAGTGTTTAATATCACAAACGAGAGAGAAGACATCCTCATAGTTTATACTTTATACCTTATTGTTAAGTAAATTCCCGGGCCACAAGAAGATCCTTGAGGCACTCAGTTGAGCCATTTGGCTTGTTTTAACCTAGAGTAACCAAAGACAACCAACACAAGGGTGGCCGGGAACCTGCGAGGCAAAAAGACTAGACCCCAGATCTGATTGACCCAAAGTGCCTACATCTCTTCATCCATCGTACCACATGGGGCCATCCATCATAGCATGCCACCCTGAATGTCTAGTGCCTCAGAAACATAGGAGGGAGTAACAACTGTAGAGAGAGAACAAGCAAATTGGGAAGAGGACGAGCCAAGTGATGTAATGAGAGTAAATTTGGCAAAGGATGAACAATACATGTGCTCTTACTCTTGTGAAAGAGCAATAGGAAGATCCTTTGGCGCCAGAGTATTATGGGTAGACGCTAGAGCTGGATTGTGAACTATAGTGACTGATGAAGTATTTTGTATGCAAAAGAAATGCTTGTAGAGTTGGTATGGGAAGCTGGAGCCGTGGGCGTAAACGGCTCAATAGATTCTAGTGGAGGTAGATAAGTAGGAATAAAACACTCAACCGTAGATATGATAAGACGACACTAATCAGTAGGGGGATATGGGGGAGTAGTAGTGAAAAAGGCATGTCTTAATGAAGGGTTATATCCACGGTGACCACAAGTTTATGAATATTTGAAGAGTAACGATAGCCCTTTTGCGTATGTGAGTATCCGTCAAAGATATTTTTGGCTGCACAATGCTCCAATCTGTTTGGGGGGGGGACATGGTGGGCGTAACATATGTAGCCAAAAAGTCACAGTGTGAGAGAAAAGAGAGGAGCAAACTGAAAGAAGATGGTTATATGAGGGACAAGATTGAGAACAAATGATGGAAGCCCGCTGATGAGATAATGTATAGTCAAAATGGTCATATGTCAGCAACGAATGAGAATATTCATTTCAAACATGAGATCAAGTTAAATTGTTCAAACCATAGTTTTTACGTTCGACAACTCCATTTTGTTGAGTATAAGAAGACAAGTTGACGGCGCACCACGACCAACACGCGTATATTCCCGCAGGAGGCGGTGATCCGCTGCTCAGACGGGCGTTCAGAGCCCGTGGCTGCGTCAGGATGATCGTTTCTAGTCACTTTCGTAATTTTTTTTAATTATTTTAAGGTGTATTTAGCCCCGATCGGACCAAAACAGGATTAGCCGTCTGATCGGGAGGTTTATTTTCAGATTTAGGGTTCAGTTAAGTAGGCGGTTTTGATGTTGGGTTTATAAATAGGCGTCGGCTGGATGTTGGAGGGGCATCGTGGGTTTCTCTGGATTTGAAACCGTCGGTCACCCTCTTGGAGCGATTCCGAGCCTTCTCCTGTTGCAACGCCAACCTGCATTCCTCCTTCGCCTCCTCTCCTCTGGTGCGACGCTGGCCAGCCTCTCTGCCACCTTATTCCTCTTCGGTAAGCCCACCCGCCCGAGCCCCTTCCCCGTCCACCGACTTTCTCCCTGTCGAAAACCTGCACCTGTGCGAGTTCCGTCGGCAACACCCCACCGAACCCTCCGCCTTTTCTCAACCCATCAGCGTACTCCTTCCCCCCTTGTTTCAACCACCCCGTCAGCCCTGTCCTCCCTCTCAGTCCACCGCCGCCTGAAGTTCTTCCCCTCTACTGCTATTTAAAGCCACTCCTCCAACTCCCCACCCAGTCCACCGCCGCCAGAGGGTATTCCACTCCCCCTCCTCCACCGGCCACTATGCAGCCACCCTCTCTCCTTCAAACTGCCGACCACCACCATACCACCCTCTTACATCCGGTCTTCCACCCTATTGTCCTTCCACAAAGCTCTCCCGAGCCCCTGAAATCCAGAAACTCCTCCTAAAACTAATATAAATCTTATTAACCAGGACCTCTTCCATACCCCATTCCCGATCCACCGTTTGTCCAGAAATGCCTTCCCAGCACCTCCTAAAATTTGCTAGTAGTACAGTTGTGCGATTTGCAGGGCGTATTTAACGCGTGCTTAAAGGAATTGCGCCTCGTACGTTTGCAAAATTAATAGCTTGTTCTCTTTGATTCATTTATTGTGGCTGCATGTGCCCTGTTGATAAATTTAAAGTAATTAATTAATTGTTGCAATTTTGGAGCGGACCTCATTTGTACTTGCATTTCACTACATTGCATTTAGAGTTGCATTCAGTGAGTCCACCCCAAGTGAGTCGGACCTACCACCGCATCACAAGTGACTTAGGGTAAGGCTCTAAAGACAACTACAGCTAAATGCAAATGTGATGGCCGACAAAATTAATTTTGCAAAACAACATTTATAAATTATATAACTTGATTTTTCCACAATCGAATCAAAGCATTTAAAATAAGGAAGCAAAAGAGAGGTATAAGCATGAGTGAGCGAAATCAAATCTTTAATTGAACGAGCAAATACAAAAACCAAAACAATTGAAAACAAAGATTATAAGCCACTATCTCTACAAGTAGAGAACAAGCTCAAGATCCATTGCTAAATAAATAACAACACACCTTAAACTTTGCAAAAATAGTAAAAAGGGAGGGCTGGAGATGCTTCAGAGGGCTTTCCAAGGCTGATTTCAGCACCCAGATGCTGTATATGGCTGTCCAGAAACAGGGACAGCAACCTTGGACCGTGCAGGGAGGCAGCATTCAGCAAATTGTGGATGGGGATGGCTGTCCAGGGCTGAAGACAGCAGTTTATACCCTGCAGGAGGTTGCTTTGGGTGGCCGACAGCAAGCTTCCCGGGGGCTGGGGGGTGGAGAAGTGGCGCAGGATGTTTGGCATTCTGGGTTGCTGTAGGGTGTCTGGACCGCACACAGAAGGCAATACAGGCGAAGATTTGGGCTTCTGGGTGATGGCAGAGGTGGGGAAAAGGCTTTGCTGGTTGAAGGGGAGTGAGGGGCTGGATCCACGGGAGGTAAAGTAGTAAAAAGAGTGGGGAGAAAGATGGCTGGAGTGAATGTAGGGGAATGGGGAGTGGTTTGGCCAACTTATAGTGGGAGTGGGGGTTTGTTTTGGAGAAATGGGAATGGGTTGTAGTGGTTCCACGTGAGAATGGAGGGAGGGGATTGCGGGGGGGGGGGGGGGGGGGGGGGGTTGGTTGTGAGTGAAAAGATGAATTAGTGGTGGCTTAATTTTAGGAGGCAGTTCCTAAATAAAAGGAAATATGGGTAGCAGATGGTTTGGAGGTTGTGTGTGTGTGGGGGGGGGGGGGGGTGGGGGGGGGGGGGGGGTGGGTGGGGTGGGGGGGTGGGGGGGGGTGGGGTGGGGTGGGGGGGAATGGGGAATGACGCTGTTGGCCGGCTGGTGGAGGGCAGTGTTGGCCGAAGGGTCGCCAGAGATATTTTCGGCGATCGCTTGAAATCTTAAAAATGATGAAAAAGATAGGGGAAGTGGAGACGGACTACCGCAGGTGGCCGTAAACGTACTCCGGTGATGGAATTATGGTTAATGGAGAGGGAGGGTGGACTTGGGGTGGCCGACTATGGGTGCTGTAGAGGGGAAATTGTGGGGGGATGAGGCTTAGGGCTGGCTATTTTGGAGTTCTAGCAGCAGTTTGGTAGGGAGGCAGTGCGGAGATATAGTTGGGTGTTACAGATATTCGTGGAGGGCGTGGCACAGATCGATGAAGATGAACCGGGCGCGTCGGGAGCGGCTTGGACCAACAAGGACGACCTAGGCGGGGTCGGCACAGAGGATATTTAATATTAAATATAATGCTATGTTTGGTTGATGCACTTTTTAGTAATTTCCGTTATTTCCTATTTCCGTTATTTTCTTTTGTATTCACTCCTCGCCACTATAAGAGGGCATGTGGACCTTGTATTATTTTCATCTTGGATGTATTATGAAAATGGCTGCTCCCTGGTTTTCTCTCTAACTCTAATCCCCTTCTTCTCCCTCTTCCCTCGCCGACCCTCCTCTCGCCGAATTCCCCTTGATTTCGTATCAATTTGGTCCGACCTGCCTCACCGTCCGCAAACTCGCTCTCCGCCGGTGCTTGAGATCGTCTAGCTGAATTTCCGAGATCGAATCGGCCCGTTTCCTCGAATCGACCCCGTTTCCGCGTCAGGGTTCGATCGGCCCGTGCGACCGATTCCGCGCCGCTCCCCTCGCCTCGCGCTGTTCGCCGACTACCTGCTGCTGGGTTGCTTCGCGTCGGCCTACCGTCTGCTACAGGGCTGCCCCTCGTCGGCCAAATCTCTCCTTGCTCTGCGTCGGCCGACCCCTCGCTCCGCACCGTTCGCAGTACTTCCGATCTGCTTGTGCAGCTAATTCTGCATGCTCCTGATTGGCTGGTTCCACGCCGATCCACCTAGGGCAGAGCTGTCTCGTGCCGATCGGTCTTTCCGCTCCTTCCATCGGCCGCCAAACGTTCTGTTTCCACCGTCAGCATCAAATCCGCCCCTCCAGCCTCCGTCCAACATCTCCAGCCCATGGCTCCCACCACTCGCTCCTCCGGCGACTCCGCTCCGGATACCGCCGCCGAAGCTGTTACCCGTCGTTTGGAAGCTCAAGAACAAATTGTCGCCTCCATGCACGCATCCCTCTTTGCTCTCCACTCCAAAATGGACTCTCTTCATGCGTCCGCTGCCGCTGTCTCCGTCGCGTCCGGCTCCGGCCTGCCCGCGGACTGTGCCTCATTCCTCGGAGCCGGGCCGCAACCCATCTCATCCGGGACCACGCCTCCGCCCATTCCAATCCGGTCCACCATCTCCCTCGACATTCCCTCTTTTATCGACATCGACCCAATGTGGTGGATCGTCAAAGCGGAGCAATATTTTGACATCAACTACACACCGGAG
The DNA here is from genome assembly GCA_039513925.1 of Platanthera zijinensis. Classification (NCBI taxonomy): domain Eukaryota; kingdom Viridiplantae; phylum Streptophyta; class Magnoliopsida; order Asparagales; family Orchidaceae; genus Platanthera; species Platanthera zijinensis. The sequence continues at coordinate 171,868,466 of CM077091.1, forward strand.
CACGACAAGGTGTCTATGACGGTGGTTGGCCTAGACGATTCGACACTCCACTGAGGTAGGTGGCTACGCCAAACCAACCCGCACCTCTCCTGGCCCAAGCTCAAGCAGGAAATGATCCGGCGGTATGACACCCGCTACTCCGGCTCCTCCGCTATCGAGCGTCTTTGTGGCGTCCTCCAGACAGCCGGCCTGGACGATTATGTTGACTAGTTCGTCGCCCTGGTCTCTCAGTCCCCGGGCTACCGCCCGATTATTACCTGGGCTTCTTCATGCAGGGCTTGCTCCCACATATCCACACTCGTCTCCCATGCATCACCCTCTTACAGTCTCCAACGCCATGGACTTGGCATGTCTGGTGGAAGCCGACCTCTCCCCCCGACCACCGGCTCTTGCGGCCAACCACCACCAACCCCGACCGCCTTGGTGACCGCCAACCACGGCTCCTCCACCGCGGCCGCCGCCTTGGGGAAACCGGTTGGGCCGCCCACCGCCCCCCAACGCCTCTCGAACAACGAGTACAATGAACTTCACAGCAAGGGACTCTTTTTTCGGTGCCGCCAACTGTACTCCCCCAACCATGAGTGCTCAGTGAAGGAGTTCCACGCCATCATCAACGACGTCGACCCTGAGGTTACCCTGGCTGACTTTGAGGCCCTAGAACTCTTAACGGGGGATACACCTCTCAACTCCAACGCAACTACGTTCCATCTACTGGAGCTATCTTGCGCCTTGACGGGAGGGATCTCAGGCCAGCCGACCATGCAGCTCTCGAACACACTACGGGATCACCCGATCATCATCATGGTGGACAGCGGTGCAAGCCACAACCTCATCTTTGAGCACCTAGTGCAACAACTCCGTCTTACCCCAGTTCCCTCCCCGGAGGTTGCGATCTGTTTGGGCGATGGGCGACACCGCCCGTCTCAGGGCCGTTGCACTGCTGTCTCTCTCTCTCTCTGTGGGGAGCTATTCCGTTACCGCAAACTTCTACATATTCGGCTTAGGCGGTCTCGACGCTATTCTGGGAGTGGATTGACTTTGCACACTCGACGATCTATGCGTTAATTGGCAGACTATGTCCATGCGGTTCTTGCATAGGGGTCAGCCATGTCGCCTCGACGTTGACTCCGCGCTCCTACACTCTCCGAGCTCCCTCTGCATGATATAGCGGACCACGACCGTCGACCTCTCCGCGGGGCAGTGGGCCTTCTCGGGAACGTCCGTTGTGCCTCTTCCTTTCCCGACGGACCACCATGAGCTTTCGACTGTTCTCGCCGACGCCATCCAGCCTCCGACGGGATTGCCACCGGCCCAGCTTTCTCTGGTCCGGAAGAAAGACGATAGTTGGCGCCGAACCACCCAGCCAAGCAACTTGGTCGCCGCTACCACCTTCAAGGGGACTCTGGCTCGCAAGTGGTCCATGCCGCTAGGTCTTACTGTCTGTAGTCCGATGCCACGGGGTTACGCTAGAATCACTTCTGTCGCCACCACTCCGACTACTGCCTTGTGGATAAGGCATATTTCCTAGACGACGACATTGCTATAGATATTTGTGACCGACGTGGCGCGGACCGATGAAGATGAAACAGGCGCGTCGGGAGCAGCTTGGACCGACGAGGACAACCTAGGCGGGGTCGGCGCAGAGGATATTTAATATGTTGCTATGTTTGGTTGATGCACTTTTTAGTAATTTCCGTTATTTTCTTTTGTATTCTCTCCTTGCCACTATAAGAGGGCGTGTGGACCTTGTATTATTTTCATATTTGATGTGTTATAAAAAGGGCTGCTCTCTTGTTTCCTCAAACCCTAATCCCCCTCTTCTTCCTCTTCCCTCGCCGACCCTCCTCTCGTCGGGTTCCTCTCGAGTTCGTATCATTGGGAGTGGGCGAATATGGTGTTGTTGAGGGAATAATGATGGTGGCCAGTTATGTAGTGGGAGGAGGGATAAGGTGGATCCACGACAAGGAAATGGGGAGATGGGAGATGGCCGACCAAGGGGAGATGGAGGGATAAACACAGGCTTCGCACCCAGGGTTGGCTTCAGCACCAAAATGATCAAGGGATCGACCTCTTCACTCAATCCTTCAATGCCCCTAAATGAGAGCCTTCATCCTCTATTTATAGACTCCTAAACGTCTATGATTGACCGATCATTCTGACTCAAACAACAACACTCAAGCCTTTACCCCACTATAGTGGGGTCGGCTATATGGATCCTTTGTCGCCATTGTGCCCTATCTTTTTTCATAATCTCACTAATGCCTAAGTACACCATGTCTTTCCTTATAGTTTCATTTCAAGTCTTTATTGGTCTACCCCTCCCTCGTTTAACATGCTTAGTGACTAGACTCTCACACCGCCTAACGGGCGCCTCTAATGGTCTCCTTTGTACGTGTCCAAACCATCTTAGTTGAGCTTCTCATATCTTCTCTGCAATTGATGCTACTCCTGTATATCCCTGATACATTCATTCCTAATTTTATCCTGTCTCGTGTGTCCACACATCCACCTAAGCATTCTCATCTCCGCAACTCTCATTTTTTGCTCATGTACACAATTCAGTGCCCAACACTCAGAACCATAGAGCATCGCGGGTCTAATTGAAGTATGGTAAAACTTGCCCTTAAGTTTTAGTGGTACTTTACGATCATATAAGATCCCTGACGCGCCTCTCCACTTCAACCAACCCGCTTGGATTCTGTGTCACATCTTTATCAATACCTCCATCCTTTTGAACTATCGATCCAAAATATTTAAAACACTCACTATGGGAAATATCTTGATCACCCAACTTTATAACGAAGTTATCTGTCCTTCTTGTACTGCTAAATTTAAGCTCCATGTGCTCTGTCTTTGCCCTGCTCAACCTAAAGGCCTTCTTTTCTTATGTATCTTGCCAAGATTCAAGTTTTGCGTTTACACCCTCGCGCGTCTCATCAACCAAAACGATATCATCCGCAAACAATAAACACCAAGGTATTGCTTGTTGGATGTGTCTGGTGAGCTCATCTAAGATAAGGGTAAAGAGATAAGGCCATAAGGGATTAAAGCTGAACCTTGACGTAAGCCAACAGTGATAGGGAATTCATGTGTTAATCCTCCAGATTTCTTCTCCACTGTCGCTGAATTTATATGAATATCTTTGATTATGTCAATATATGATACATTTACACCTTTTTTTTCTAAGACTCTCCATAAGACCTCTCTTGGAACTCTATCATAAGCCTTCTCAAGATCAATAAACAGCATATGCAAATCAAAATACATAAAAATTTAAACTCAATAAAAAGTGACAAGAGTAAAAAAGTACTATATGATCGGCAATCCGCTTAAGATGAGTGCTCCCGATCGTCATTGCGCCCGAGGTCATCGTGAGTAGACCGAACGGGTCAGGAGGGTTGCGCTTCATCAACAAGGTATATGGTGAATGATCTCAAAAGTAGTTAAGTCACACCGAATTCCCGACTTAAATACTCTTAGGCACTATTAGCACGGATGAATTTTACAATAGTGTAAAATTGAGCATGTGTTTCATTGTTAAAATTATGGGAAATGATTTTACAGTTCTGATTGACTGTGCATAAGATACAATCATGTTAATCTAAAATGATTGTCAATAAAAGTGAAAAAATATTAATAACCAAACGAACTATGAGTTTAAGACCACTTACAAAGTGCACTAAAGAAAATGAGACATCACTTTTCCATTGTTGAGAAGGAAATATAGATCTATGTTTTCCCCATTGATATAGGACCCACAATTAAAATCAGAACCAAAACATGTCAGGGAGAGCTCGATGAAGGATCGTAAAGGGGTATGATCAAGGCAACGATTCCACTAAACAATAGAAGTAGATGCAATCAATAGTTAGGTTGTCTAAACTGTAGAGCCTGTTCTCCAATATCCTTTGTACTCCGCTCTGAAGATTATGTATCAAAAATGAAGAGAAAAAGGAAAATTATTAAAACATTATTATCTCGAGTAGGAAATATGACTAGGTAAATGTGGGTGATCGTTGTCTAGGACTCGTGCTTCTAGTAATAATAACCTAAGTATGAGGATGAGTTAGTGTTCAAGCCATCAAAATATCAATATTCAAAATATCTTGTTTGATCCTCTGAGCAGTCAAATCAATCATAAAGGAGTGATAGTCATGAAAGGGTGATGTCGGGTCCAAGAATCAAAGACCCCTTTAAGCCACTATAAGTTGAATATCTCTGGGCAATGCAAATTGTTTTGTGCACAAGTACAAAAATCGGAGTCATTCCCACAGTTTTATTTGACTCATGTTCCATGACGATATCGTAGGAACTTTCTTCATATAATTTAATATCCACATTTGAATGGGACATTCATCACTGAACTGTTACCCAAAGACATTTGTAAGGATACATTGGGTCGCATGATGAAGATAACCACACATATGAGGAGCATGACCGAAGGAATTCGCTCTTTGAGGGTAGTTGTCTTTATCCATGAGAGACAGAGGGAGTAATAGTTTGAATGTCCTTATCATACTCAAGAGGAGAGTGAGACACATGCGTGATAGAAATGCTAGAAGACGTGTTCATAATATTAAAAGGGTGATGTTATATATAAACCGTTTTTGGCTATATATAAACCAATATTTAGGGTTTTTTGGGTCCTTTAAAAACACTATAGACAAACCAACTTAATACTCAAAAAATCAAGGGAATTGTTATTCACACCTCGTAATTGGATATTTATACCCAGAATAATACAAAATTTAGCATTTTTTTCCTCTAAACCTACCTGATATTTGTACCCAACACAAATTTCGTTTCTGTTTCTCTCAAGCTCTCAACTCTCCGCTCGCAGTCTCTCGCCGGCGGTATGATAATATCTCGTCGCCCGTAGCGGAGACGGCGATGGCGGTTAGCGGCGACGACGATGGAGGTTAGCGGCGACGGCGATGGCGGTTAGCGGCGACGGCGATGGCGGTTAGCGGCGACGGCGATGGCGGTTAGCGGCGACGGCGATGGCGGTTAGCGGCGACGGCGATGGCGGTTAGCGGCGACGGCGATGGCGGTTAGCGGCGACGGCGATGGCGGTTTGCGGCGACGGTGATGGCGGTTTGCGGCGACGGCGATGGCGGTTTGCGGCGACGGCGATGGCGGTTTGCGGCGACGGCGATGGCGGTTTGCGGCGACGGCGATGGCGGTTTGCGGCGACGGCGATGGCGGTTTGCGGGGACGGCGATGGCGGTGCAGCGGGGACGGCGATGGCGGTGCAGCGTCGGCGATGGCGGTTTGCGGAGACGGCGATGACGGTTTGCGGGGACGGTGATGGCGGTTGGCGCGGCGGCGGCGATGATGGTTGTTGTCGCCGGTTACATCGGGGAAGGTTTGGATATCCGCATCTCATGCATGGTGTGCGGGCACGGTTAACGCCTCGATATCGCCTCGCCGTCGTGTAATGGAGATTCTCCAAATTTGACAATTTATTGCTTACCTGCAGCCGGAATGTTTCTTCATACACTAAGGCTTCATTTTGTTTAGCGGTGGCGGGTCGATCCGGCGGGTGGAAACGAAGTGTTCGAACCGGAGGGGTGAGGTGGCTGCTCCAAACGGAACTTTTTGGGGGCATTTATCAAGGCGGGCGGGTGGAAACGGAGCAAACGCCGCCAGAGGTTCATTTGTTTACCCTCCTTCCGGCGGCGTTTGCCCAAAACAGAGCAACGAAACGCCCAAACAAATAGAGTCTAACACTGTTCACAATTATAGCAAGATTTAAAGTATTTATACGAGCTATTGATTTTTGTAAGAAAAAAAATCAATATCTCACGAGCTATTGCTATTAAGTGGTTTTTTAAAAAAATATTTTTTATTTTGTGTTGGTTTGTATATAACCATTAGGTTTGTGTATAACAAATTTATATTTGCACTGGTTTGTATATAGTAAAGGTTTGTATATAGCCAAAAGTGGTTTATATATAACATCACCCTATTAAAAACATTGGAGGAAATAGAGACAAGTGGGAGAGCACGACCCGAAAGAATGCTCAAAAGGAAAGACCAAGATAGGTCCCTATAACTGTTGAGCACGAGAACTGAGAGAGTTTGTGTAAGAAACATTTAAAGCAGACCTATGAGAAATCATGAAATCACCCGATGTAGGGATGCAAGAGAGGTCCCTACTGCAAAAGTGGTCGCGAGAGTGCGACCAGATGGAGCCCTAACGTCTAACGAGGAAAAAGTGAAGCTCCTCTCTCAACGTTTTCACCAACCAATCCCATAAGCAATGATGGATGACGCCGATCTCTCTATAGCGAGGATAGAGGAAGGAACACACATTCCCTCTTTAAGCACTGAGCAACTCAATGGCGTCGACGGTGAGGGTGTCAACACATTCTAGATCCCACGAAGTTGACCAAGAGGATATCAACGCGAGGGTGTTGATGTTGAGCAACTTTGGATATATATAAGATGAAGTCGACGCACATGGAGGAAGTCTCGGCCTCAACACAGGTAGCAAAAGGAGGACCTCAACACATGCAGACGTTCGAGATATTATAGCAACAAACTGAAGAGGGCTTAACCAACATTGATTGTAGAAATGCAGAGTCGACTACAACAAGAATCAACCCAAGACTCTAATATCTTATAAAAAGTGGTGGAAAATGATTTTCATATTTATTCATTTTTGTCATGTAGACAACTCATTTAGGCGAAGGTTGACCTATCTCAAAAGCTCTATACAAAATGTATGACTGAAATACCCAACAAAAAATAATGAAGAATAACAATAACAATAACTAATTCTATCAAGTCATTACTGATTGAATCATAGTCATACATCATACAACACAGTGTAGTTCATGGATGAACCAAGCGGAAGATAGCAGTCATGTATTATCCCAAGTATGACTGGGGCAACCCGATGAGGGAGGAGAATGCCCTTGTGGTAGTGAAGCCCAGATAAAGTGCAATTTTTAACAACTTCTAGGATGACAAACTTCTAGAGGAACAAAGGTAAAAGTTGAACTGAATCCAACATGATAATTGAAGAAAAAATTACTAAACAATTAAGTAATAATTTATATCTCAAATATAAGAGGCGCTTTTTCAGATTATGTAGTGATGCTCTATTAAGAATTTCACATTTGAGTGATTTTGGGGTTGAAGACTTATGGGATGAGTCATCTCAAAGTACTCTTAAATCACCTGCGGAAGAGGATAAAATCGTGATGTTCAACTTAGTATGAGGTGGGCTACATCAAACAATACTTCAAATATTGTAGGTTGAGTTATGAATTGGCTCATGTAGAGACTATTGTTTGATCTCTAGGACACTGTGCGTGAGATCCATGTCCTCTTAACCATTTTCCTGAACCCACCACCGAAGATGCTCGCAACCCCCGGTCTTCCTTTCATCCACATGCTTATGTTCCTACAGTACCATAGAGTCTGATTTCGTACTCAAGTCCACTTTCGGCCACAATCCAAGCCACTTTCATCACCTCGGCATCCTTGTACTCTACAATACAGACCACTTAGGTTGGATTTCTTATGCCATTTTTTTGTCGAGGTGATAAGCACACCAAAAATTATAAGATGTCCTTTCCACATTCTACATGAAAATTTATTCTCTTCATTGGATTCCTTGGGCACGCCAAATCAACCCATGCTTATTATAGATTTTGAAGGAAGAAAGTGCATTTGTCTACGAGTCCCACTAATCTGGCAATGCACTCGAATGCTTGGGCATGGTCCACCAATATGAATCAATGAATACATACAACAACGACTTCATTGAGATTACTACTTGATGCATTGGTGAGGAAGACACGGGGTGGACTCGCTAAATGCACACCTATATGCAATGACGTAAAATGAAGTGTCGTGCAAGTGCAAGAGAGGTCCGCTAAAATTGCAGCATATAATTAATTATTATAACGAAACGACACCTCATTGTGAGTGTTTTCAGACAAGGAAGAAGAATAGAATAGGGATTCAGTGTTGTTTGTAAAGTTTGTTTCTTCCTTAGGTCTATTGTCTCTATACCAACAGTCTTTCTGGAGATGATTTTGCCTTCTACACTTCCTACACTTGGATAGGCAGTCTTTAGTGTGGTGTGTGTTCTTGTTGCACAGCTTGCAATAAGGTGCATCCGAGGTGTTACCTCTTGATTCAGGTGGTCTTGATGGCGCAGTATAATTCCAAGGCACATTTGTGGGTTGTGGTCTGCTTGAATCTAATGAAAGCTTACTCTGAAATGCTTGTTCAAGCTGAACTCCTTTCTTTTTCATTCTGGCTTCATGGCCAAGTAGGGAACTCATGAGCTCTGATGTGGTCATTTTTGTGATATCTCTGGTTTCTTCAATAGCTGCTACTACATGTTCATATCTTTCTATTAAGCTGCTCAAAATCTTTGACACAATGCGTTTTTCTGGGATGTCCATCTTCAAGGGTCCTTATCTGATTAACAATAACAGTAGTTCTAGAGAAGAAGCACTGAATTGATTCACTCTCCAACATACTGAGATTATCAAAGTCCCTCCACAAGAGATTTAATCTGATGGATACAACTCTCTCACATCCTCTGTACTCTGTTTTTAGTATATTCCACACTTCTTGAGCCGTTTCAGCATCTATGATCAGAGGCAAAATCGTGCGTCCTACTCCTTGTTGGATACAGAGAACAGCTTTGGAGTCCCTTTTCTGGTTTTCCAACTGAAGTTGACGTTTCGACTTGTCATCATCTGTATCTGCCGACGCTTTCTCAGAGGGCTGTGAGTTGTCGTTTTGAATGAGATCCCACAAACCCATGGAGATAAAGAAAACATTCATCTGCTCACTCCAATAATCGTAGGATTCCCCTTCGAAGATGGGTATTCCGGTTTGGGTGTAAGTAAAAGCTTGGTTTGTGGTAGATGAGCTCGTCATATGAAGAAGATCAACAGGAAAGGAATCGAACAGTAGATTCAAGAAGAAGATACCTTCTACACTTTGATCTACTGATGGCGTGCAACCTGGCTCTGATACCAAATGAGAAAGTTGGGGAATGCACAACACTACAATATATCATATATTAATTGCCTAAAAAGGTTTCATGTCTTCCTGTAGGTACAAAGCAAGATCCGGCAATACAAGAAGAAAAGGGAAGATGACGGCGGAAACGATGAGCATTCCAACTTAGGTCTTAATACAACAGCAAAAAGAGTGAGCTTATATAATGGCCCACATGGGTCGGGCCCATAAGGTTCAAAACAAGCAATAAAAAGAACAAGGAAAATAAAAGGCGCAGATAGCACGAGATTAAAACCCCTACAGATACCTCCAATGAGCTTCGTCGCTTCCTTCGCCCCAACCAAACCAAACAGACTCGCTGCCGTCTTTAGCGGTGCCTCTGTCCCCTGGTAAACTCCTTGCTCCTGCTACTGAGATCTGGCAACCTCCTTCTCGTGCAGCCGGCTTAATATCCTTTGTTGCGCGGTCCAAAACCTTAGTCGAGATATGGATTCAGCATCAGACTCCTACTATGGATCTTGCTGCCCAACATGCTCAAAAAGAGGTTGTTGGTATTATCATGAATCCATGATGATGGCTCGTGATTTGCCAAATTTCCACAGTGTCCAGGCTCAGATCCTCTCCTCCTACACCATTTCCTCCCTCTCTGATGATTGCTCCATGTTGTTGAAGGTGACACCCCCCTCCAAATGATCCCGGATCTCAATCTCCAGCTCTCCTCCAGAACTCATCTATTTCTCACCCCCCCCATTCATCAGCTCGTAGAGGTCACACCAAATACTGAGGTAGAGGTCGCAGCGGTCGGACTCATTTCAAGTGTACTCATTGTGGCAAAGATGAACATCTTAAAGAAACCTACTATCGTAAGCATGATGTGCCTCCTCTACCACATGCCTCTGTTGATGTTGATACATCTTCTACCACTCGTGACGACATTGATGTCAAGCGCATTCAGCTCTAGCATCTCCAGTGGTTACTCAATCGTCTGTCAGGCTCTGTTGTTTTTATCTCCAATGAAGGTATCTCTTGTCTCTCTCATAGTCCACATTGGATTGGGGCATATCACTCCGCAGAAACCACCTCAATAGTTGAACTCTTCGTATCCCAAGTTTATCACAGTGGTCAATGGTGACACTGCCCCTGTCTCTGGTTCCATTAATATGTCTCTCAGTTCTTCTATCTTTCTTCGCTCAGTCCTTCATGTCCCGAGCTCTCCTTTCAATCTTCTTTATGTTAGTCGTCTAACTCAAAGCCTTGACTGCTCTGTAGCTTTCACGTTTTCTTCTTTTGTTATTCAGGATCGACGGACGCATAATATCATTGGTAATGGACAACTGTCCAATGGTTCTACCTTCTAGACGTATCTCCCACGGTTCTCTCATTTTTCACCTTTGTTGATTGACATCGACGACTTTGGCATGCTCATCTTCCTATTCTCAAGAAGGCTCCTCCGGATATACATCTTCCTGACTTTACATGTGACTATGTGAGTCATGTATCTTTGGAAAACAGCAACGTTCTTCTTTTCTCCCTCATTGTACTCGGAGCGAAGCTCATTTTGATTTAGTGCACTCTGATGTTTGGGGGCCATATAAAATTACTAGTGTTTCTGGTTACCATTATTTCCTTTTATTGATGATTATTTTCGCATGGCGTGCTTATGCTTACTGCATGATCGATCGGATCAAACTCGTGTGTTTCGTGGCTTTATTAATGAGACTCATACACAATTTTCCAGATCAGTTAAAACTATTCGAACAGACAATACGTGTGAATATACTAGTCATGTGCTTGACAATTTCTGTACTGAGTTTATGATCATCCACCGCACCTCTTGCGCTTATATCACTCATCAGAATGGTGTGGCTGAGCGTAAGAATCGTCATCTTTTTTATTTCGCTTGCTCACTTATGTTACAAATGCAAGTTAAGAGATCTTATTGGCATTTTGTCGTGTTTATTACATTTTATCTCATCAATCGTCTGCCCTCCATTCTAAATTATGTAACTCCGTTTAGTCTTCTTTTCCCCTCAACGCCTCCCTTTTCCATCACTCCTCGAGTCTTTGGTTGTACATGTTATGTCCATTCTCTTGGTCCTTCCATGCTACAAAATATATGTTCGTCGGTTACTCACACACTCAGAAAGAGTATGTATACTACTCTCCCAACGATCGCAACATTGTCATTTCTGATGATGTGACTTTCTGCGAAGACCAGCCTTTTTATTCTCCCTATCTAGCTCCTCTTGCACCTATGTTATTACCATGTCCTACCGTCTCCGGTACATCTCATCTTCCACCAGTCCTTCTGATCCCGACCCCATATCTCCAAACCACCTCTTCATGTATAAACTCGTCATCCTCCTCGCTCTAATGCCCTACAACAATCACCCTCTATCAGTGATGCCTCGTGGTCTGAATATTTGGCACTAGTATCCATGACTCATCCCTTATTAATTATGTATCTTTTTGTTGACTCGCTCCGGAACTTCTCAAATTTGTAACTTTTTTATCCTTCATTTATATACTTAACTATTTGCAGGAGGCTCTCCAATATCTGAGGTGGCATGTGGACATGGATGAGGAAAATACTGCCCTCTGGGCTAATCAGACTTAGGATCCTGTCTCTCTTCCTTCGGGGCAGGCTTGTGTGGGATGTAAGTGAGTCTTTGCAATAAAACATGCTCCAGACGGGACAGTTGAACGCCTAAAGGCTCGTCTTATGGATCGGGGGTTTACTCAGCAATAATGCCTCGATTATGATGAAACCTTCTCACCAGTAGCCAAGTTGAATATTGTTCGTATCCTGATCTCTTTAGTTATTCATCAACAATGGCTCTTATATCAATTGGATGTCAAGAATTCCTTTCTCAATGGCGACCTTCATGAAACTATCTACATGCACCAACCTCTCAGGTTTGAGACCACGGAGGAGTCTCTGGTTTGTCACCTCAAGAAATCTATTTATGATCTCAAACAGTCTCCTTGCGCATAGTTTGATAAGATCAGTAAGGTTGTCCGCGATGTTGGATTCACTGGGAGCTCGGTTGATTTCTCTCTTTTTACTCGTCATTGACCGACAAGCGCAGTGATCCTCCAAGTTTATGTCGATGATATTTTGATTACAGATGATGATTCTAAAGGAATATAAATGATCAAACAGCACTTGAATTCAGTCTTTCAAACGAAATATCTGGAAAATTTTCAGTACTTCCTTGGCCTTAAGGTAGCAATACGTCCTAATGATCTTTGTCCTATCTCAACAGAAGTACTGTCTTGACCTTCTTCATGACGTTAGTTATTATGGATGCAAGCTTGTTGATACTTTTATGGATGTCAACCACAAGCTATGCACTCATGATTCTGACTCCGATCTAATCCTTTCAAATCCAGAGTACTATCGTCGTCTTGTAGAAAACCTAATTTATCTTACAGTTACAAGACCTGATATCTCATTTGTTGTTGGAGTTGTCAATCGATTCATGCATTCTCAACAGACATCTCACCTCCAGGCTGTCGAGCGCATCCTCAGAAATTTAAAGGTTGTTCCTGGACAAAGGCTTGTATACAAACACATTTCTGCTTCTTCTCGATCTCTGATTGCCTATGGCTGATTGCCTATTTTGATGTTGTTGTAATATTAATAGGTGTATTGGGTGTGTGTGCTTTGTCTATGTGCACCCAAAATCCAAACTTGATCCATGTGCCTTCAAGTGTATCTTTATTGGGTATTTACCTACCCAGAAAGGGTACAAATGTTTTCATCCTGCTTCCAAAAAGACCATTGTCACTATGGATGTCACGTTTTGGAAGTCTGAGTCCTAGTACGAGCCCTCACTTCAGGAGGATTCTTATCCAATGGAAGTGAGCTCTCCTTCTCTTCCTCTACCCATTCCTCTGTCATATCCTCCTTTTACCTGCTTATTGATGTCGGTTACTTCTACTTTGTTTCCTACTCCTCATACTCTAAACCCTACTCCTTCGCCCGCTCCTCTTTTACAGATGTATACTCGAAGGAATAGGGGTCAAGGTACATCGACTTCGCTTGGGCTACCCGCTCCAACATTTGATCCATCTTCGGGGACTCAAGATAATTGTATCTCTATCCAATATTTGATGTAACACTTTGTGTCCTATGACTCATTATCCCCCTCACAAAAAACCTTTGTTGCCTCTCTCTCCTTTATTTATATCCCTCAACCTAGTAGGAAGCTATTCATAGCCAACAGTGGCAGGATGCCATACGTGAGGAAATGTTGGTGTTAGAAAAGAATTGCACATGGGACTTAGTTCCTCTAACTCCAGGAAAAAGTCTGCTTGGGTGTAAGTGGGTATTCTTTGTTGTTATAAAAGACAATGTAAAGGCCTGTGTTTTGGCTCATTTATGTATTTTCTTCCTATTTGTTTTACTCTCACATCTTGGATTTGGGATTCTTCTCTCTCTTCTCTCCCTATATATTTGTACTCATACTTGCATTTAGATACTGAAGAAGGATATACAAGGTTTTCTACATGGTATCAGAGTCAGATTCCGCTCTGGGCGGTTAGTGTTATTCTGACTGTGGTTCTCCTTCTTCTGCCTCTGCGGTCTCTGGTTCTCCCTCTTCTTCTAACCGCAGTCGGCTTCTCCCGTGAAACCGCAAGCCTTTGTGCGGTCTTCCGGCCTTTTTAACCGCAACCCTTTGTGCGGTTAGTCTTCTTGAAACCGTAATTTGTGTGGTTTCGTGTTTTCTTCTCCCTTCCTCCCGTCCGATCCCCACCACTCTCCCTTTTATAGGGGTCTCTATGGGCCCCACATCCATTCAGACCGCCCCGGTCTCGGAATCCTAACCCCCCGTTGTCTTCTTCCGGCCTACTCTTGTCGCCTTGACTACCTGTTGCGGCCTCTTGCGAACTCACGCGGCCATCTTCCGCTTCTCTCGACTCTCGTTTGTCGATCAGGCTGGTCTTGCGCGGGCTTCTCTTCTACCCGTTGTGCTTCTCTACCCGCTGTACTTCTCTTTTACACGTTGCGGTCTTGCTCCCCCACCCGCTGTAGTCCTGTTATCTCTTACCAATGCGGGCTTGCTCTGTATATCTGCTAGCGACATTTCTCTGTGGAATTCTCTAGTCGTTGTCTGTTGTGCTGACCGCTCCGGCCTCCTGCTCGGTAACTTTCTCTTCTCTAGTCATTGTGGATTCTCCGTAGCCATTGTCCGCTGCGATCTTCCCTGCTTCCTGAAGTCCGTTGCGGATTCTTCTCTAGTCATTGCGGCTTTCTGTTCGTTGCGACCTTCTCCTCTAGTCGCTGGCCGTTGTTCGCTGGTCGCTGGCTGTTCTGTCTGCCGCGATTTGTGTTGTTTCCGCTCTGTCGTTGTTGCTTCTCGCTCGGATTGCACCCTGTGTTCGTCGCGGTTCCTCTTGCTGGCCTCTTCTTCTTCCCAAGCGGGCTGTCTCCTTTCGCCCGCTTGTCAGTTAACTGCTTATCTTAACCGCCTAGCATGGGTTCTTCTACTGCGACCTCTATTCCAACTGGGGCGGCTGTCTCCGTTTCTGAAGTCCGTGACGAATTGCGGATTACCACCATTTCCCTCATTGGGAAGAAGAACTTTGTGGAGTGGGTGCACTCAGTTCGCCGAGTCCTTCAGTCCAAAGGATTTCTACATCATTTAACCCAGGTTGTTCCTTCTGCACCTACCAATGACTGGCTTTGTAACGATGGTCGTGTTCAAACATGGCTTTTCAACTCCCTTGATGGAGAACCTTATCGCATGGCCATGTATCACGAGACGACTAAGACGATGTGGGATGAGCTCAATTCTGTTTACTCAGGCAAGGACAGTCTCCGGCACCTCTATGGCATCATCACTGATCTCCAGAGCCTTGACCTCGGCAGTGTTGCTGACTTAATCTCTTTTCTTGCTCGGTCCAAGACGTTGGTTGAAGCCCGGATTCAGCATCAGCCCCTACTACGGATCTCGTTGCCCAGCGCGCTCAAAAGGAAGCAGCTAGTATTACCACGATGATGACTCATGTCCCGCCTCATCTTCGGAGTGCACGGGCTCAGATCCTATCGTCTGCAGCTACTCCCTCATTCTCTGATGTGTGCTCCATGCTGCTAAAGGTTTCACCACCTACTGATATTATCGAACCTCCCTCCCTGGCTCTTCTCCAGCACTCTTCGACACCATTATTATCTCTTCCTCCCTCTAACCACACCTCATTGTGAGTGTTTTCAGACAAGGAAGAAGAATAGAATAGGGATTCAGTGTTGTTTGTAAAGTTTGTTTCTTCCTTAGGTCTATTGTCTCTATACCAACAGCCTTTCTGGAGATGATTTTGCCTTCTACACTTCCTACACTTGGATAGGCAGTCTTTAGTGTGGTGTGTGTTCTTGTTGCACAGCTTGCAATAAGGTGCATCCGAGGTGTTACCTCTTGATTCAGGTGGTCTTGATGGCGCAGTATAATTCCAAGGCACATTTGTGGGTTGTGGTCTGCTTGAATCTAATGAAAGCTTACTCTGAAATGCTTGTTCAAGCTGAACTCCTTTCTTTTTCATTCTGGCTTCATGGCCAAGTAGGGAACTCATGAGCTCTGATGTGGTCATTTTTGTGATATCTCTGGCTTCTTCAATAGCTGCTACTACATGTTCATATCTTTCTATTAAGCTGCTCAAAATCTTTGACACAATGCGTTTTTCTGGGATGTCATCTTCAAGGGTCCTTATCTGATTAACAATAACAGTAGTTCTAGAGAAGAAGCACTGAATTGATTCACTCTCCAACATACTGAGATTATCAAAGTCCCTCCACAAGAGATTTAATCTGATGGATACAACTCTCTCACATCCTCTGTACTCTGTTTTTAGTATATTCCACACTTCTTGAGCCGTTTCAGCATCTATGATCAGAGGCAAATTCGTGCGTCCTACTCCTTGTTGGATACAGAGAACAGCTTTGGCGTCCCTTTTCTGGTTTTCCAACTAAAGTTGACGTTTCGACTTGTCATCATCTGTATCTGCCGACGCTTTCTCAGAGGGCTGTGGGTTGTCGTTTTGAATGAGATCCCACAAACCCATGGAGATAAAGAAAACATTCATCTGCTCACTCCAATAATCGTAGGATTCCCCTTCGAAGATGGGTATTCCGGTTTGGGTGTAAGTAAAAGCTTGGTTTGTGGTAGATGAGCTCGTCATATGAAGAAGATCAACAGGAAAGGAATCGAACAGTAGATTCAAGAAGAAGATACCTTCTACACTTTGATCTACTGATGGCGTGCAACCTGGCTCTGATACCAAATGAGAAAGTTGGGGAATGCACAGCACTACAATATATCATATATTAACTGCCTAAAAAGGTTTCATGTCTTCCTGTAGGTACAAAGCAAGATCCGGCAATACAAGAAGAAAAGGGAAGATGACGGCGGAAACGATGAGCATTCCAACTTAGGTCTTAATACAACAGCAAAAAGAGTGAGCTTATATAATGGCCCACATGGGCCGGGCCCATAAGGTTCAAAACAAGCAATAAAAAGAACAAGGAAAATAAAAGGCGCAGATAGCACGAGATTAAAACCCCTACAGATACCTCCAATGAGCTTCGTCGCTTCCTTCGCCCCAACCAAACCAAACAGACTCGCTGCCGTCTTTAGCGGTGCCTCTGTCCCCTGGTAAACTCCTTGCTCCTGCTACTGAGATCTGGCAACCTCCTTCTCGTGCAGCCGGCTTAATATCCTTTGTTGCGCGGTCCAAAACCTTAGTCGAGGTATGGATTCAACATCAGACTCCTACTATGGATCTTGCTGCCCAACATGCTCAAAAAGTGGTTGTTGGTATTATCATGAATCCATGATGATGGCTCGTGATTTGCCAAATTTCCACAGTGTCCAGGCTCAGATCCTCTCCTCCTACACCATTTCCTCCCTCTCTGATGATTGCTCCATGTTGTTGAAGGTGACACCCCCCTCCAAATGATCCCGGATCTCAATCTCCAGCTCTCCTCCAGAACTCATCTATTTCTCACCCCCCCCCATTCATCAGCTCGTAGAGGTCACACCAAATACTGAGGTAGAGGTCGCAGCGGTCGGACTCATTTCAAGTGTACTCATTGTGGAAAAGATGAACATCTTAAAGAAACCTACTATCGTAAGCATGATGTGCCTCCTCTACCACATGCCTCTGTTGATGTTGATACATCTTCTACCACTCGTGACGACATTGATGTCAAGCGCATTCAGCTCTAGCATCTCCAGTGGTTACTCAATCGTCTGTCAGGCTCTGTTGTTTTTATCTCCAATGAAGGTATCTCTTGTCTCTCTCATAGTCCACATTGGATTGGGGCATATCACTCCGCAGAAACCACCTCAATAGTTGAACTCTTCGTATCCCAAGTTTATCACAGTGGTCAATGGTGACACTGCCCCTGTCTCTGGTTCCATTAATATGTCTCTCAGTTCTTCTATCTTTCTTCGCTCAGTCCTTCATGTCCCGAGCTCTCCTTTCAATCTTCTTTATGTTAGTCGTCTAACTCAAAGCCTTGACTGCTCTGTAGCTTTCACGTTTTCTTCTTTTGTTATTCAGGATCAACGGACGCATAATATCATTGGTAATGGACAACTGTCCAATGGTTCTACCTTCTAGACGTATCTCCCACGGTTCTCTCATTTTTCACCTTTGTTGATTGGCATCGACGACTTTGGCATGCTCATCTTCCTATTCTCAAGAAGGCTCCTCCGGATATACATCTTCCTGACTTTACATGTGAGTCATGTATCTTTGGAAAACAGCAACGTTCTTCTTTTCTCCCTCATTGTACTCGGAGCGAAGCTCATTTTGATTTAGTGCACTCTGATGTTTGGGGGCCATATAAAATTACTAGTGTTTCTGGTTACCATTATTTCCTTTTATTGATGATTATTTTCGCATGGCGTGCTTATGCTTACTGCATGATCGATCGGATCAAACTCGTGTGTTTCGTGGCTTTATTAATGAGACTCATACACAATTTTCCAGATCAGTTAAAACTATTCGAACAGACAATACATGTGAATATACTAGTCATGTGCTTGACAATTTCTGTACTGAGTTTATGATCATCCACCGCACCTCTTGCGCTTATATCACTCATCAGAATGGTGTGGCTGAGCGTAAGAATCGTCATCTTTTTTATTTCGCTTGCTCACTTATGTTACAAATGCAAGTTAAGGAGGCAGTTTTTAAATAAAAGATAGGACGCACGATTTTGCCTCTGATCATAGATGCTGAAACGGCTCAAGAAGTGTGGAATATACTAAAAACAGAGTACAGAGGATGTGAGAGAGTTGTATCCATCAGATTAAATCTCTTGTGGAGGGACTTTGATAATCTCAGTATGTTGGAGAGTGAATCAATTCAGTGCTTCTTCTCTAGAACTACTGTTATTGTTAATCAGATAAGGACCCTTGAAGATGACATCCCAGAAAAACGCATTGTGTCAAAGATTTTGAGCAGCTTAATAGAAAGATATGAACATGTAGTAGCAGCTATTGAAGAAGCCAGAGATATCACAAAAATGACCACATCAGAGCTCATGAGTTCCCTACTTGGCCATGAAGCCAGAATGAAAAAGAAAGGAGTTCAGCTTGAACAAGCATTTCAGAGTAAGCTTTCATTAGATTCAAGCAGACCACAACCCACAAATGTGCCTTGGAATTATACTGCGCCATCAAGACCACCTGAATCAAGAGGTAACACCTCGGATGCACCTTATTGCAAGCTGTGCAACAAGAACACACACCACACTAAAGACTGCCTATCCAAGTGTAGGAAGTGTAGAAGGCAAAATCATCTCCAGAAAGACTGTTGGTATAGAGACAATAGACCTAAGGAAGAAACAAACTTTACAAACAACACTGAATCCCTATTCTATTCTTCTTCCTTGTCTGAAAACACTCACAATGAGGTGTGGTTATGGGTAGCAGATGGTTTGGAGGTAGTGTGTGTGGGGGGGGGGGAATGGGGAATGACGCTGTTGGCCGGCTGGTGGAGGGCAGTGTTGGCCGAAAGGTCGCCAGAGATATTTTCGGCGATCGCTTGAAATCTTAAAAATGATGAAAAAGATAGGGGAAGTGGAGACGGACTACCGCAGGTGGCCGTAAACGTACTCCGGTGATGGAATTATGGTTAATGGAGAGGAGGGTGGACTTGGGGTGGCCGACTATGGGTGCTGTAGAGGGGAAATTGTGGGGGGATGAGGCTTAGGGCTGGCTATTTTGGAGTTCTAGCAGCAGTTTGGTAGGGAGGCAGTGCGGAGATATAGTTGGGTGTTACAGATATTCGTGGAGGGCGTGGCACAGATCGATGAAGATGAACCGGGCGCGTCGGAGCGGCTTGGACCAACAAGGACGACCTAGGCGGGGTCGGCACAGAGGATATTTAATATTAAATATAATGCTATGTTTGGTTGATGCACTTTTTAGTAATTTCCGTTATTTCCTATTTCCGTTATTTTCTTTTGTATTCACTCCTCGCCACTATAAGAGGGCATGTGGACCTTGTATTATTTTCATCTTGGATGTATTATGAAAATGGCTGCTCCCTGGTTTTCTCTCTAACTCTAATCCCCTTCTTCTCCCTCTTCCCTCGCCGACCCTCCTCTCGCCGAATTCCTCTTGATTTTGTATCAATTTGGTCCGACCTGCCTCACCGTCCGCAAACTCGCTCTCCGTCGGTGCTTGAGATCGTCTAGCTGAATTTCCGAGATCGAATCGGCCCGTTTCCTCGAATCGACCCCGTTTCCGCGTCAGGGTTCGATCGGCCCGTGCGACCGATTCCGCGCCGCTCCCCTCGCCTCGCGCTGTTCGCCGACTACCTGCTGCTGGGTTGCTTCGCGTCGGCCTACCGTCTGCTACAGGGCTGCCCCTCGTCGGCCAAATCTCTCCTTGCTCTGCGTCGGCCGACCCCTCGCTCCGCACCGTTCGCAGTACTTCCGATCTGCTTGTGCAGCTACTTCTGCATGCTCCTGATTGGCTGGTTCCACGCCGATCCACCTAGGGCAGAGCTGTCTCGTGCCGATCGGTCTTTCCGCTCCTTCCATCGGCCGCCAAACGTTCTGTTTCCACCGTCAGCATCAAATCCGCCCCTCCAGCCTCCGTCCAACGTCTCCAGCCCATGGCTCCCACCACTCGCTCCTCCGGCGACTCCGCTCCGGATACCGCCGCCGAAGCTGTTACCCGTCGTTTGGAAGCTCAAGAACAAATTGTCGCCTCCATGCACACATCCCTCTTTGCTCTCCACTCCAAAATGGACTCTCTTCATGCGTCCGCTGCCGCTGTCTCCGTCGCGTCCGGCTCCGGCCTGCCCGCGGACTGTGCCTCATTCCTCGGAGCCGGGCCGCAACCCATCTCATCCGGGACCACGCCTCCGCCCATTCCAGTCCGGTCCACCCTCTCCCTCGACATTCCCTCTTTTATCGACATCGACCCAATGTGGTGGATCGTCAAAGCGGAGCAATATTTTGACATCAACTACACACCGGAGCCTGACAAGGTGTCTATGACGGTGGTTGGCCTAGACGATTCGACACTCCACTGAGGTAGGTGGCTACGCCAAACCAACCCGCACCTCTCCTGGCCCAAGCTCAAGCAGGAAATGATCTGGCGGTATGACACCCGCTACTCCGGCTCCTCCGCTATCGAGCGTCTTTGTGGCGTCCTCCAGACAGCCGGCCTGGATGATTATGTTGACTAGTTCGTCGCCCTGGTCTCTCAGTCCCCGGGCTACCGCCCGATTATTACCTGGGCTTCTTCATGCAGGGCCTGCTCCCACATATCCGCACTCGTCTCCCATGCGTCACCCTCTTACAGTCTCCAACGCCATGGACTTGGCATGTCTGGTGGAAGCCGACCTCTCCCCCCGACCACCGGCTCTTGCGGCCAACCACCACCAACCCCGACCGCCTTGGTGACCGCCAACCACGGCTCCTCCACCGCGGCCGCCGCCTTGGGGAAACCGGTTGGGCCGCCCACCGGCCCCCAGCGCCTCTCGAACAACGAGTACAATGAACTTCACAGCAAGGGACTCTTTTTTCGGTGCCGCCAACTGTACTCCCCCAACCATGAGTGCTCAGTGAAGGAGTTCCACGCCATCATCAACGACGTCGACCCTGAGGTTACCCTGGCTGACTTTGAGGCCCTAGAACTCTTAACGGGGGATACACCTCTCAACTCCAACGCAACTACGTTCCATCTACTGGAGCTATCTTGCGCCTTGACGGGAGGGATCTCAGGCCAGCAGACCATGCAGCTCTCGAACACACTACGAGATCACCTGATTATCATCATGGTGGACAGCGGTGCAAGCCACAACCTCATCTTTGAGCACCTAGTGCAACAACTCCGTCTTACCCCAGTTCCCTCCCCGGAGGTTGCGATCTGTTTGGGCGATGGGCGACACCGCCCGTCTCAGGGCCGTTGCACTGCTGTCTCTCTCTCTCTCTGTGGGGACCTATTCCGTTACCGCAGACTTCTACATATTCGGCTTAGGCGGTCTCGACGCTATTCTGGGAGTGGATTGACTTTGCACACTCGACGATCTATGCGTTAATTGGCAGACTATGTCCATGCGGTTCTTGCATAGGGGTCAGCCATGTCGCCTCGACGTTGACTCCGCGCTCCTACACTCTCCGAGCTCCCTCTACATGATATAGTTGACCACGACCGTCGACCTCTCCGCGGGGCAGTGGGCCTTCTCGGGAACGTCCGTTGTGCCTCTTCCTTTCCCGACAGACCACCATGAGCTTTCGACTGTTCTCGCCGACGCCATCCAGCCTCCGACGGGATTGCCACCGGCCCAGCTTTCTCTGGTCCGGAAGAAAGACGATAGTTGGCGCCGAACCACCCAGCCAAGCAACTTGGTCGCCGCTACCACCTTCAAGGGGACTCTGGCTCGCAAGTGGTCCATGTCGCTAGGTCTTACTGTCTGTAGTCCGATGCCACGGGGTTACGCTAGAATCACTTCTGTCGCCACCACTCCGACTACTGCCTTGTGGATAAGGCATATTTCCTAGACGACGACATTGCTATAGATATTTGTGACCGACGTGGCGCGGACCGATGAAGATGAAACAGGCGCGTCGGGAGCAGCTTGGACCGACGAGGACAACCTAGGAGGGGTCGGCGCAGAGGATATTTAATATGTTGCTATGTTTGGTTGATGCACTTTTTAGTAATTTCCGTTATTTTCTTTTGTATTCTCTCCTTGCCACTATAAGAGGGCGTGTGGACCTTGTATTATTTTCATATTTGATGTGTTATAAAAAGGGCTGCTCTCTTGTTTCCTCAAACCCTAATCCCCCTCTTCTTCCTCTTCCCTCGCCGACCCTCCTCTCGTCGGGTTCCTCTCGAGTTCGTATCATTGGGAGTGGGCGAATATGGTGTTGTTGAGGGAATAATGATGGTGGCCAGTTATGTAGTGGGAGGAGGGATAAGGTGGATCCACGACAAGGAAATGGGGAGATGGGAGATGGCCGACCAAGGGGAGATGGAGGGATAAACACAGGCTTCACACCCAGGGTTGGCTTCAGCACCAAAATGATCAAGGGATCGACCTCTTCACTCAATCCTTCAATGCCCCTAAATGAGAGCCTTCATCCTCTATTTATAGACTCCTAAACGTCTATGATTGACCGATCATTCTGACTCAAACAACAACACTCAAGCCTTTACCCCACTATAGTGGGGTCGGCTATATGGATCCTTTGTCGCCATTGTGCCCTATCTTTTTTCATAATCTCACTAATGCCTAAGTACACCATGTCTTTCCTTATAGTTTCATTTCAAGTCTTTATTGGTCTACCCCTCCCTCGTTTAACATGCTTAGTGACTAGACTCTCACACCGCCTAACGGGCGCCTCTAATGGTCTCCTTTGTACGTGTCCAAACCATCTTAGTTGAGCTTCTCATATCTTCTCTGCAATTGATGCTACTCCTGTATATCCCTGATACATTCATTCCTAATTTTATCCTGTCTCGTGTGTCCACACATCCACCTAAGCATTCTCATCTCCGCAACTCTCATTTTTTGCTCATGTACACAATTCAGTGCCCAACACTCAGAACCATAGAGCATCGCGGGTCTAATTGAAGTATGGTAAAACTTGCCCTTAAGTTTTAGTGGTACTTTACGATCATATAAGATCCCTGACGCGCCTCTCCACTTCAACCAACCCGCTTGGATTCTGTGTCACATCTTTATCAATACCTCCATCCTTTTGAACTATCGATCCAAAATATTTAAAACACTCACTATGGGAAATATCTTGATCACCCAACTTTATAACGAAGTTATCTGTCCTTCTTGTACTGCTAAATTTAAGCTCCATGTGCTCTGTCTTTGCCCTGCTCAACCTAAAGGCCTTCTTTTCTTATGTATCTTGCCAAGATTCAAGTTTTGCGTTTACACCCTCGCGCGTCTCATCAACCAAAACGATATCATCCGCAAACAATAAACACCAAGGTATTGCTTGTTGGATGTGTCTGGTGAGCTCATCTAAGATAAGGGTAAAGAGATAAGGCCATAAGGGATTAAAGCTGAACCTTGACGTAAGCCAACAGTGATAGGGAATTCATGTGTTAATCCTCCAGATTTCCTCTCCACTGTCGCTGAATTTATATGAATATCTTTGATTATGTCAATATATGATACATTTACACCTTTTTTTTTCTAAGACTCTCCATAAGACCTCTCTTGGAACTCTATCATAAGCCTTCTCAAGATCAATAAACAGCATATGCAAATCAAAATACATAAAAATTTAAACTCAATAAAAAGTGACAAGAGTAAAAAAGTACTATATGATCGGCAATCCGCTTAAGATGAGTGGTCCCGATCGTCATTGCGCCCGAGGTCATCGTGAGTAGACCCGAACGGGTCAGGAGGGTTGCGCTTCATCAACAAGGTATATGGTGAATGATCTCAAAAGTAGTTAAGTCACACCGAATTCCCGACTTAAATACTCTTAGGCACTATTAGCACGGATGAATTTTACAATAGTGTAAAATTGAGCATGTGTTTCATTGTTAAAATTATGGGAAATGATTTTACAGTTCTGATTGACTGTGCATAAGATACAATCATGTTAATCTAAAATGATTGTCAATAAAAGTGAAAAAATATTAATAACCAAACGAACTATGAGTTTAAGACCACTTACAAAGTGCACTAAAGAAAATGAGACATCACTTTTCCATTGTTGAGAAGGAAATATAGATCTATGTTTTCCCCATTGATATAGGACCCACAATTAAAATCAGAACCAAAACATGTCAGGGAGAGCTCGATGAAGGATCGTAAAGGGGTATGATCAAGGCAACGATTCCACTAAACAATAGAAGTAGATGCAATCAATAGTTAGGTTGTCTAAACTGTAGAGCCTGTTCTCCAATATCCTTTGTACTCCGCTCTGAAGATTATGTATCAAAAATGAAGAGAAAAAGGAAAATTATTAAAACATTATTATCTCGAGTAGGAAATATGACTAGGTAAATGTGGGTGATCGTTGTCTAGGACTCGTGCTTCTAGTAATAATAACCTAAGTATGAGGATGAGTTAGTGTTCAAGCCATCAAAATATCAATATTCAAAATATCTTGTTTGATCCTCTGAGCAGTCAAATCAATCATAAAGGAGTGATAGTCATGAAAGGGTGATGTCGGGTCCAAGAATCAAAGACCCCTTTAAGCCACTATAAGTTGAATATCTCTGGGCAATGCAAATTGTTTTGTGCACAAGTACAAAAATCGGAGTCATTCCCACAGTTTTATTTGACTCATGTTCCATGACGATATCGTAGGAACTTTCTTCATATAATTTAATATCCACATTTGAATGGGACATTCATCACTGAACTGTTACCCAAAGACATTTGTAAGGATACATTGGGTCGCATGATGAAGATAACCACACATATGAGGAGCATGACCGAAGGAATTCGCTCTTTGAGGGTAGTTGTCTATATCCATGAGAGACAGAGGGAGTAATAGTTTGAATGTCCTTATCATACTCAAGAGGAGAGTGAGACACATGCGTGATAGAAATGCTAGAAGACGTGTTCATAATATTAAAAGGGTGATGTTATATATAAACCGTTTTTGGCTATATATAAACCAATATTTAGGGTTTTTTGGGTCCTTTAAAAACACTATAGACAAACCAACTTAATACTCAAAAAATCAAGGGAATTGTTATTCACACCTCGTAATTGGATATTTATACCCAGAATAATACAAAATTTAGCATTTTTTTCCTCTAAACCTACCTGATATTTGTACCCAACACAAATTTCGTTTCTGTTTCTCTCAAGCTCTAAACTCTCGCAGCCGAACCTTCAACTGTCCGCTCGCAGTCTCTCGCCGGCGGTATGATAATATCTCGTCGCCCGTAGCGGCGACGGCGATGGCGGTTAGCGGCGACGGCGATGGCGGTTAGCGGCGACGGCGATGGCGGTACGTTGGCGGTTAGCGGCGACGGCGATGGCGGTTAGCGGTGACGGCGATGGCGGTTTGCGGCGACGGTGATGGCGGTTTGCGGCGACGACGATGGCGGTTTGCGGCGACGACGATGGCGGTTTGCGGCGACGGCGATGGCGGTTTGCGGCGACGGCGATGGCGGTTTGCGGCGACGGCGATGGCGGTTTGCGGCGACGGCGATGGCGGTTTGCGGCGACGGCGATGGCGGTTTGCGGCGACGGCGATGGCGGTTTGCGGCGACGGCGATGGCGGTTTGCGGGGACGGCGATGGCGGTGCAGCGGGGACGGCGATGGCGGTGCAGCGTCGGCGATGGCGGTGCAGCGTCGGCGATGGCGGTTTGCGGAGACGGCGATGACGGTTTGCGGGGACGGTGATGGCGGTTGGCGCGGCGGCGGCGATGATGGTTGTTGTCGCCGGTTACATCGGGGAAGGTTTGGATATCCGCATCTCATGCATGGTGTGCGGGCACAGTTAACGCCTCGATATCGCCTCGCCGTCGTGTAATGGAGATTCTCCAAATTTGACAATTTATTGCTTACCTGCAGCCGGAATGTTTCTTCATACACTAAGGCTTCATTTTGTTTAGCGGTGGCGGGTCGATCCGGCGGGTGGAAACAAAGTGTTCGAACCGGAGGGGTGAGGTGGCTGCTCCAAACGGAACTTTTTGGGGGCATTTCTCAAGGCGGGCGGGTGGAAACGGAGCAAACGCCGCCAGAGGTTCATTTGTTTACCCTCCTTCCGGCGGCGTTTGCCCAAAACAGAGCAACGAAACGCCCAAACAAATAGAGTCTAACACTGTTCACAATTATAGCAAGATTTAAAGTATTTATACGAGCTATTGATTTTTGTAAGAAAAAAAAATCAATATCTCACGAGCTATTGCTATTAAGTGGTTTTTTAAAAAAATATTTTTTATTTTGTGTTGGTTTGTATATAACCATTAGGTTTGTGTATAACAAATTTATATTTGCACTGGTTTGTATATAGTAAAGGTTTGTATATAGCCAAAAGTGGTTTATATATAACATCACCCTATTAAAAACATTGGAGGAAATAGAGACAAGTGGGAGAGCACGACCCGAAAGAATGCTCAAAAGGAAAGACCAAGATAGGTCCCTATAACTGTTGAGCACGAGAACTGAGAGAGTTTGTGTAAGAAACATTTAAAGCAGACCTATGAGAAATCATGAAATCACCCGATGTAGGGATGCAAGAGAGGTCCCTACTGCAAAAGTGGTCGCGAGAGTGCGACCAGATGGAGCCCTAACGTCTAACGAGGAAAAAGTGAAGCTCCTCTCTCAACGTTTTCACCAACCAATCCCATAAGCAATGATGGATGACGCCGATCTCTCTATAGCGAGGATAGAGGAAGGAACACACATTCCCTCTTTAAGCACTGAGCAACTCAATGACGTCGACGGTGAGGGTGTCAACACATTCTAGATCCCACGAAGTTGACCAAGAGGATATCAACGCGAGGGTGTTGATGTTGAGCAACTTTGGATATATATAAGATGAAATCGACGCACATGGAGGAAGTCTCGGCCTCAACACAGGTAGCAAAAGGAGGACCTCAACACATGCAGACGTTCGAGATATTATAGCAACAAACTGAAGAGGGCTTAACCAACATTGATTGTAGAAATGCAGAGTCGACTACAACAAGAATCAACCCAAGACTCTAATATCTTATAAAAAGTGGTGGAAAATGATTTTCATATTTATTCATTTTTGTCATGTAGACAACTCATTTAGGCGAAGGTTGACCTATCTCAAAAGCTCTATACAAAATGTATGACTGAAATACCCAACAAAAAATAATGAAGAATAACAATAACTATAACTAATTCTATCAAGTCATTACTGATTGAATCATAGTCATACATCATACAACACAGTGTAGTTCATGGATGAACCAAGCGGAAGATAGCAGTCATGTATTATCCCAAGTATGACTGGGGCAACCCGATGAGGGAGGAGAATGCCCTTGTGGTAGCGAAGCCCAGATAAAGTGCAATTTTTAACAACTTCTAGGATGACAAACTTCTAGAGGAACAAAGGTAAAAGTTGAACTGAATCCAACATGATAATTGAAGAAAAAATTACTAAACAATTAAGTAATAATTTATATCTCAAATATAAGAGGCGCTTTTTCAGATTATGTAGTGATGCTCTATTAAGAATTTCACATTTGAGTGATTTTGGGGTTGAAGAATTATGGGATGAGTCATCTCAAAGTACTCTTAAATCACCTGTGGAAGAGGATAAAATCGTGATGTTCAACTTAGTATGAGGTGGGCTACATCAAACAATACGTCAAATATTGTAGGTTGAGTTATGACTTGGCTCATGTAGAGACTATTGTTTGATCTCTAGGACACTGTGCGTGAGATCCATGTCCTCTTAACCATTTTCCTGAACCCACCACCGAAGATGCTCGCAACCCCCGGTCTTCCTTTCATCCACATGCTTATGTTCCTACAGTACCATAGAGTCTGATTTCGTACTCAAGTCCACTTTCGGCCACAATCCAAGCCACTTTCATCACCTCGGCATCCTTGTACTCTACAATACAGACC
The DNA here is from genome assembly GCA_039513925.1 of Platanthera zijinensis. Classification (NCBI taxonomy): domain Eukaryota; kingdom Viridiplantae; phylum Streptophyta; class Magnoliopsida; order Asparagales; family Orchidaceae; genus Platanthera; species Platanthera zijinensis. The sequence continues at coordinate 171,896,520 of CM077091.1, forward strand.
ACTTAGGTTGGATTTCTTATGCCATTTTTTTGTCGAGGTGATAAGCACACCAAAAATTATAAGATGTCCTTTCCACATTCTACATGAAAATTTATTCTCTTCATACAACAACGCTCATTATAGAATATGGCAATGCATTTGTCTACGAGTCCCACTAATCTGGCAATGCACTCGAATGCTTAGGCATGGTCCAATATGAATCAATGAATACATACAACAACGACTTCATTGAGATTACTACTTGATGCATTGGCGAGGAAGACACGGGGTGGACTCGCTAAATGCACACCTATATGCAATGACGTAAAATGAAGTGTCGTGCAAGTGCAAGAGAGGTCCGCTAAAATTGCAGCATATAATTAATTATTATAACGAAACGACAGAGGCTCTTGCGGTTGCAAATAATTAATTTATGGAGACACAAATATTGATTCTAATTTTGACTGAGGCGCAAATATTTCAAGCGTTCACAGAAGTTTCCCCGCAAGTGTAACGGCAAAAGAACTACTAGCACAATAAATAAACAACCCACACAGTACAAGCCTTTACCAAGACAAACAACAGTAACAGGACAAGAACTGTTTACCACAATTAGCATATGTAGGCGGCGGTGGTTGTAGATGAGCATCCAAGGTCACAACGATGTCTGGTGGCAGATCTGGAGGGGGTTCATGACGGGAGGGTGGACTGGACAGGGAATGGCCTTGGTGAAGGTAGTTTACTGGTGAATGAAAGAGTGAACAGTATGATTAAACTGCTAAACAGTAATAGATAATTAAGTAGGTGGCTGGGCGACGAGAATAGGAGGAACAGAGGTGATGTGGCAGGAGATGGGGTGAGGAAGGCGAAGGAAGGAATTTACCGGCAGGGGAAGACCAATGAGGAGGAATTTGGCCGGGCTAAGTACAGTGACGGCTACCTGTAGGGGGGCGGAGGTGGGGAAGGAAGATAAGGAGATGGGAAAATGGGGCTTCAGAGGCCGACGGTGGGAATAGAAGCGCAGGTGAGCGGGCTTGCTGTGGCTGGCTGGGAGGAGAAAGGGCGGAGGTGTGCGAGCTTGCTGTGGCTGGCCGGGAGGAGAAAGGGCGGAGGTGTGCGGGCTTACCAGAGTGGAGAATGGAGGCGGGGGTGGTCGACGTCGCACCGGGAGCGGAGGAGGAATAGGGCGGCGTCGCACCGCTGCTTGACCGACGGGCTCCAGGAAAATCCCAAACCATCGATAACTCCTCCAACAGAACCACCGGGTTTTATAACCCTAGGGGGTGAACCGGTGCATCCCCCACTGAACCAGCAAATTTCTTTACACAATAAAATAAATAAAACTGCCCCGATCGGACGGCTCACAATGTTTGGGCCGATCGGGGGCTAAGTACACATCCAAATAAAAAACACAAAACATGAAAGTGACTGGAATCGAGCATCCGGGCACGATCATGGACTCCGATCGCCCATCTGGGCAGCGGATCACTGCCTCCTGTGGGTGTACACGCGAGTGGGTCGTGGCGCGCCGTCATTACTTATGTACTTTGGTTTAAAACTAATCAGTATTTGAGCACTCTTTCATAAACTACAACATTGCTTTCACGTTCTCCTTCGCGTGCTCAATCCTTCCACTATGAACAAAACAATAGAGATGCGTATTTCATGGAAGAGGAGTTCGACATCTCGACAGGCACAACTCCACCTCGATATCACCCCCAAATCCATCATTGTCGTTTCTCTCATATCTCCAACGTTTCATAGTCAATCTTACATAACACCCTACTTTCCCTTAATCAACATCTTTTACGCCTTTATCTAGTTACCCACTCCTACGATACCTTAGTCGAACCCAAAACGATAACCGCAACGTTTATCCTAGTAAGAGTACCTCGAGCTCCGTCGTAATTATTTCTTGTTTCATTGTAAACAACCCTATTGTGTTCTACCCATTATTTCCCAAATAAACAACTTTGCATATTTCTTGGTGCCGAAAATGATGACATTACCGTGGATTATTTTGAAGCACTCGAGTGAGATGATTGTCACCCCCAAAATTTATTGCGATCATTTTGTTCAAATAACTATTAAGGCGAAGGTTCAGGAACAACAAATCTCATTTTGATATACATATCCATTTTGCAAGTTCATATTACTGGTAGTTCTACAAAGTATCAGGTCAATGATGTGTACAATACTTGAATTATTGATGTAGAGTACCGATACAAGCAAAGTTTCCCTTGACTTTGGGGACAAGGTAATTTTAGCTCCCACGGTTATCAATGGTTACGTTAGTGCAATACCTATGACCCAAGTTTCCTATAATTGCTTTTTTGAGAACTTGATCAATTCTTGTTTATCTTATAGCCGATTTAGAAAATGATTAAGAATTCTACATTGCTGTTATGCTAGTTAGTTATATGACTACATTATCATTCTTTATAATTTTCCAATCCTGTCCACTTGGTTGAGTTTTCCAGGGGGTATTTTTCTTCATGGATCATTTTGGTAAATGTAAAAAAAAATAAGAGGGGTGCTGCCTTTGGGTAATTTTGCTGTTGTTTTATATGCTTTTTTAGAGGATGGGAGTCTCTTCACCTGGGGGAACAACTCCTGTGGACAGCTTGGTCTTGGAAAGAGTAATCATCATCCTTGCCGTCTTTTTTTTCCGCTTATTGCGTAATAGATTATGGGCCTTATGTGTTGGATTGTTCTTCTGCTCATACGATATATACATTCTTTGGTAATTCACTATAAAAAATTGGGACTGAATTGGCAGATTATTGCCTCCGCTCCTGAACCCAACTGCCACCGTAATGCACCCCTTAAACAAGGAAGGTACACTGGTCTCATAAAAGCACATACCCATGATAGAAAGCACGTTGAACAGCAAAACATGGAGCAATCTCTTTTGTTTAAGTTTTAATTATTGTGATTTTGTGAAACTAGAGGCTCTTAAACATAGCATAATTTTTTGATAAGCTGTTATAGTTTCTAGTTTTTCTTCAGGTTTCCTGTACCGTGACCTTTACTCCTAACATGATTAGCTATTTATAACTGATGAGGTGGTTTTTTTTCTGAAAGCTCCTAAATTCCATAACTTTTTAAACTTTGGAGAGTTGTCAATTTGCTATCTCAGTTTATGATTATGTAGGTTTGTGATTGGATTGAAGGTTAATTTTTTTTCAACATCAACTGGCAACGGTCAACTATTTTACCAAATTCACTGATACGATCTTGAGAGCAATCCGGGAAGGGGAAGGGCTGGCGGAGGTGAGGAAGAAGAAAGGGGAGGGAATGAGAAGAAAATCTAGGGAGCAACAAATTTCATACATCCAAAACATAATGAAAAAGAGTACATCGCAACCCTTTATATGTGTGAGGTGTGGATAACGAAAAACAGCGTGAAAATAAAACATACACATAAATTAAAATAACATAACAATGCAAATAAAGTAATCATGTCGGTGACGCGTCTTTGGTCTCTCCTCCTCCAGACGGACCCGTCATTGTCTCCCTTCGCGTGCGGACTCGCCACGGTGTCTCGTCGGCGTGTGTGTCCCGTTGGCATGCACAACTGTAACAACGCCGCCATCTGGAAAATATGCCTTGTCCCCAAGGCAGTGGTCAGAGGAGTGGCGGCAGTGGTCAGAGGAGTGGCGGCAGTAGTGCTCCTAGGGAAGCCACGTAGCTTCGGAATCCAGACGGTAAGACTCAACAACAGGGACCTCTTGCGATCCAGAGTCCCCCTGAAGTGGTATTTGCGTCAAGTAGCTTGGCTGGATAGTACGGCGCCAACTGCTGTCTTTCTTCCGGACTAGAGAAGGTTGGTGGCAATCCTGCCGGAGGCTGGATGTCGTCGGTGAGCACATTAGAAAACTCTTGGTGGTCCGTCGGGAAAGGAAGAGGCACAACGAATGGGCCCGAGAGGCCCTGCAGCTTCGCGGTGGGGCCGACGTCCGTGGTCCGATGGATCATGCACATGGAGATCGGAGAGTGTATGAGAGCGGAGTCGCCCTCAAGGCGACATGGCTGGCGCTCGTGTAGGAGTTGCATGGACATAGTCTCCCAATTGACGCATTCATCGCCGAGCGTGAGGAGCCAAGCCACCCCCAGAATGGCGTTGAGGCCGCCTAAGCCGAATGCGTAGAAGTTTGCGGTCGCGGAATAGGACCCCACAGAAAGAGAGACGGCAGTGCAATGACCCTGAGTCGGTCAGTGGCGCCCATCGCCCATGCGGACCGTAACATCCGGGGAGGGAACCGAGGAAAGACGGAGCTACTGCACCAGGTGACCAAAGATGAGGCTGTTTCTTGCACCGCTGTCCACCAGGATGATGATCAGGCGATCCCGCAGTGTGCTCGAGAGACAGTTGTGGCCCTCCCTTCTACCTGGGACTGCATGGTCTGCTAACCGAAGATTCCGCCCGTCGAGACACGGGATAATTCTAGGCTGTGGAACTTAGCCGCGGTGGGGTCGAGAGGTGTATCCCCCGCTGAGAGCTCCAGAGCCTCATAGTCGGCTAGAGTCACCCCGGGTCGACGTCGTCGATGATGTCGTGGAACTCCTTTACGGCGCACTCATGGTTGGGGGCACCGAAAACAGAGATCCTTGCTGCGAAGCTCATTGTAATCACCATTCGAGATGCGCTGAGGGGATGGTGGGCGGTTCGACCGGTTCCCCCAAGGCGGTGGCCGCGGTGGAGGAGCTGTGGTCGGTGATCGCCAAGGCGGCCGAGGCTGGTGGTGGTCGGTCGTAAGAGCGAGTGGTCGGGGGGAGAGGTCATCCTCCACTAGGCGCGCCAAGTCCATGGCGTTAGAGACTGTGTGAGGGCGGTGCGTCCGGAGACGAGAGCAGATATGCGGCAGTAGACCCTGCATGAAGAAACTTAAGTAATGATTGAGCGGTAGCCCGAGGACGTGAGAAACCAGGGCGACGAACTCATTAGCATAGTCGTCTGAGTCGGCTGTCTGGCGGACGCCGCAAAGACACTCGATAGCGGAGGAGCTGGAGTAGGGATTGTCATACTTCCGGATCATCTCTTGCTTGAGGTCGAGCTAGGAGAGGCACGAGTTCGATTGACGGAACCACCGAGCCTAGTGGAGGGCCAAGTCGTTTAGGCCAACCACCGCCATAGATATGTTTTCGTGCTCCGGTGTGTAGTTGAGGTCGAAATATTGCTCCTCCTTAGCGATTCAACCCATCAGGTCAACGCCGACAAAGGAGGGAATGCCGAAGGAGAGGGTGGACCGGCCCAGAATGGGCGAAGGAGTGGTCCCGGGAGGAATGTACGATAGTTCGGCTCCTAGGAGAGAGCCGCAGTCCGCGGATGGGCCGGAGACGGCGACGGCGGACGCCTGCATGGAGTCAATCTTGGAGTGGAGGGCGAGGAGTGAGGCATGCATGGAGACAACGGGTTGCTCTTGAGCCTCCAAGCGACGGCTTAGGGCTTCGGTGGCCGCATCTGAAGCGGGGTCGCCGTAGGAGCAAGTTGTGGGAGCCATTACCTGGAGACGTCGAAGAGCAGCCGGTAAGGGCCGAATCTAGTGTAGATTGGCGGAAGAGGGACTCCAGCGTCCACCTGAGGTGCGGAAACAACAGATCGGAAAGCGGTTTGGGAAGTTGTTGCGTGGAATGGAAGTGCTGCACGATTGCTAGAAACCGACAATGTGTCCGATCCGCGATTTTGAACAGCGATTCGACACTGGATACAGCGGAGCGGCACTCCTTCCCGGCGGATCGGGAAGCAATGGGGTCGTCACTGCGCGAGATCGGAGGGGTGGTGCGATGCGCGGGATTGGCGGGGACGTGCAAAGCGCTGGATCCACGATTCCGAACAACGACTCGGCGCTTGATCCGCGATTGGGCACTGTTGCGGAGCGGAAAAAGGCACTGGGATCAGCGATTTGGCACTGTAGCGGAAATCCCACGGATGATCTCGAGCACTGGCGGCGAGATAGCGGGCAGTGAGGCAGGTCAGACCAAATTGATACGAACCCGAAAGGAATCCGACATGGTGAAGGGCAAGCGGAGGCGAGGAGGAAGGGGATGGAATGAGAAGAAAACCTAGGGAGCAACCTTAAATTTCATACAGGCAAAACATAATGAAAAATAGTACAATACAACCTTTTATAGGTGTGGGGTGCGGATAACGAAAAGCAGTGCAAAAATAAAGCGTACACATAAATTAAAATAACGTAGCAATGCAAATAAAGTAATCATGCCGGCAACGCGTCTTCAGTTTCTCCTCCTTCAGATGGACCCATCATTGTCTCCTTCCGTGTGCGGACTCGCCACGGTGTGTGTGTGTGTCCCGTCGGTGCGTGTGTGTCCCGTCAACATGCGCAACCGTAATATTCACAAACGCCACTTTCTTGATTCATTTTATCGACTACATTAACAAAACTGATTCGATTAGGCTCGGCTAGAACATACAACCTAAATTGCCAAAACTTTTTAAACTTTGGAGAGTTGTCGATTTGTTATCTCAGTTTATGATTATGTAGGTTCGTGATTGATGAAGTTGAATTTTTCAACATCAACTGAAAACGGTCAACTATTTTGCCAAATCCACAAATTCCACTTTCTTGATTCATTTAGTCAAGTACATTAACAAAACTGATTTTGATTAGGCTGAGCTAGAATATGGAACCAAGCTGAAATATTTGTTTGGTCCTCAGAATCATGCTGGTATGTGGTCCTGTGAAATCACAACCTTATGCCTTATTATTCTTGTTGTTCTTGACAGTTAAAATTCCTGTTAATTAAATGTGTTATAGAGTAAATATCATTCAGACATTTGAGGTTTAGACTGCACTTATGCAGGTACATTTTTCTAAAAACCCTCCATTTTGATCCTCACATGGACCCCACAATTTTCAAAATTTGTCTTACGATTTTGAGAATGAGGACTTTTTGGTCAATAAATTTCAAATGTAAGTCATTGCTGTTTTTCAAGATAATGGTAAATTTAACGTATTAGCTAAGTGGATTTCCATAGGATCAAAAACCAAGCTGAGTGACCATTTGCGAAAAAGTAAAAGGCATTATTTATAACTAGTGGGTATTTAAAAAATGCGAACCTACATAAAATGTTGTTCAAAACTCAAGAAGCTTGGTGATATTTACCCTACGTTATAACTTATGCTTGGATGCTGTCTTTGATTGCTATGTAATCTTCCTGTTTTTTATGTCTGAAATACAATATTTTTACACCATATTGATTTGCAGGGGCACAAAGCATTGTCTCAACACCTACTAAGGTTGACTCCTTGGATGGCATCTACATTAAAATGATTGCATTAGGCTCTGAGCACTCAATTGCTGTCACAAGTAAGGTTGAAGAACTATGCTTTTTCTCAGACCTCATTGCATGAGTTTATTTTTATTTTTTATGTATCCATCAAACACATCTCTTTATGTTAGATGAAGGTTCTGTGATGAGTTGGGGATCTGGTGGTGCTGGGAGACTTGGTCATGGTCATCAATCCAGCATTTTGGGATTCTCTTTTAGCTCAAGGTATAACTTTAGGATCAGCTCCTTAATTATTTGTATAAAGTAGCTTTTATCATTTCCAGAGAAGTCCTATCATGATATTTAGTCGAGTTAGTTAGGCATTGAACTAGTTCTGCACACAACTTGTGTCATAACAGGCAATAATGCATTTATAAAACCTGTAAAGCTGTCTATTTAATTTGGGGTGGTGGCATCTTGTATCGAGCAAAAACAGACAACCGAATGAGTACTTAAAGTATTTGGACTGATACCTTCTTTATATTATTCTATTTTAAATTATTCAGCTTAAGTTATATGAATATGAAAAGTTACCTGATTCTTGTTATCTCCTTTAAGGTTTCTATTAAGTACTAACATCTGCCATGTTTAAGATCTTTTTAGGTCTTCTCCCTCTTCATTAGCCTCTACCATCATCTAAAGTTTCAAACATTGACTAGTGAAATATATTAATCACCCAAACTCCTTTACAGTAGCAGCATGGGATAATGCACCCATTTTTAAAGCATTAGTGGGGGAGTGCAACCGAGATAAACCAAGGGGAGAAGGCACTTTGCCCGAGTATAAAATGTCTTTTGATGATTGTCACAGCAGATAGATTGGTGCATTTCTAATGGTTCTCTACTTTAGATTGTCTATTGTACTTTCTCCATTTTGCATTATCAAATAATCAGGAAATTATACCCTTTGTATTTTTTTGAAAAATTGACACAGTTACTTATGAAACGGAATGATATTTTATGATACATTTATGCAGTGAATATACTCCAAGGCTAATCAAGAATTTGGAAGGCATTAAGGTACATTTATAATTTCTTGTTTTTTCACTTGCCTCTGAGGCTATTTTGATATGGATTTGATAAAATTTTTATGTGATTGCAGGTCAAAAAGGTTTCTGCAGGGATGCTGCACTCAGCCTGCGTTGATGGTAAATCCGTATAGATGCTGTATGTCAAATAATTATCGGGTTTGGTTAGCAGTATTTTTTTTAAAAAATATTGTCTGATTCACATTCCAGAACGAGGTTCTGTCTTTATATTTGGTGAAAAGGAAGTTGGTAAGCTGGTATGCCTATGTTTATTTTTAATGATATTACTTACTACTTTTCTTTTAATCAAATTACATAAATAATTTCTACCCTTTTTTAATTGATCAAGTAGGGTTTCAGTGAAGGAAAGAAGGTTTCAAAACCGCATGCTATTGAGGAACTCCCGTCCTCACAGGAGGTTGCCTGTGGTGGTTATCACACTTGTGTTGTGACAGGTACTGTTTTCAACAAGATTTGAGTTGTTAATTACTTTGTAACGTGCTTGGGTTTTCTAAAATTTATTTTCAATATAATGTGTTTGATTTTCATTAAATTTAATGATCATTTAGATAATTGGCAGGCGAATCAATTGTTATCGGTGGCGGGAAGATGGTAAGGGGAATTTCACGACTAGATCTGGAGAAAACTTCGACAGTGTTGCGGCGGGAAAGAGAGGCCGACGTGTTCGGGGAAGGATCTCGACGACAGGAAGATGGTAAGGGGAATTCGGGTGTGAGAAACGGGAGACGACGAGAGTGACGGGGTCGACGGGGGGAAATGGCAATGAACCTGGGGGTTCGGTGGGGAGTTTGCAGTGGGTGTTAGGTTTAGGTGGAGGCGGGCTGGACGGAGTAGTAAGAGGAAGGGCTACAACAATGTTGCGGGTCTGGGAAAAATGGCAGAGACAGGGTCGACGGGTTGGATGTAGCTGGCAGAGAGGGGGCTTCATCAGCTAATGGGGGTGGCGGAAAGGGATGTGGAAGATGGACGGAAGAGGGCTGGTCCTGTAGTTGCACCAGTAGGGCTCTTCCTGGCGTCTCACCGACAGGAGGAGAGGACCGAGCGGTTCCTGTAACTTGCAAAACATTCGATGCCCTGTGAACCGCTGGCTTCCACCCGAATACAACAACATCACTCAAGCCTTTATACCACTATAGTGGGATCGGCTATATGGATCCTTTGTTGCCATTGTGCCCTATCTTTTGTCATAATCTCACTAATGCCTAAGTACATCATATCTTTCTGTATAGTTTCATTCTAAGTCTTTATTGGTCTACCCCTCTCTCGTTTAACATGCCTAGTGACTAGACTCTCATAATGCCTAACATGTGCCTCTAATGGTCTCCTTTTTACGTGTCCAAACCATCCTAGTCGAGCTTATCTCATCTTCCCTGCAATTGGTGTTACTCCTGTCTTATATCTGATGCATTCATTCCTAATTTTATCCAGTCTCGTGTGTCCACACGTCCATCTAAGCATTTTCATCTCCGCAACTTCCATTTTTTGCTCATGTACACAATTCACTTCCCAACACTCAAAACCATAGAACATCGTTGGTCTAATTGCAGTACGGTAAAACTTTCCATTGAGTTTTAATGGTACTTTACGATCACATAAGATCCCTGATGCACCTCTCCACTTCAACCAACCCGCTTGGATTCTATGTGTCACATCTTTATCAATACCGCCGTCCTTTTGAATTATCGATCCAAGATACTTAGGTGGCGTTTGGTTAGACTTATGACCTGCGGTGTGGTTGAAACGCACCGCTATTTTCAGCATAAGCTGTGTTTGGCACGACTTATTTTAAGAACTCCATTTTACTTCTTCCGTTGTTTAATGCATAACCCGAGCCGCGGATTTTTTTTGCGTTCAGCCGCAAAAGCGCGAGCCCCTCCTAATCCGCTCTCCCCCGGATTTTTTTTGCTGTCGACGACGGCGGAAGACCATACTGAACGGCGCGTCTACCCCCTTGATCCCGATCCAAAACCCTCGCTCCTCTCGTTCTTCGCCGAAGGAGAGAAATCCCGCAGCTCTGCCACAAACGCCGTCGTCGATCGATCTGTGAGAAGCTTCCCGTTCGATAGCCCAGATCTTCGATTTTCAACCCCTGTGCGTCGACCTAGCTGTAAGCCCATCTTCTATCTTCGATCTTCATTTCCCGCTTCTTTATTCATGTGTGATCAAACTTTATTGCTTGCTTCTTTAATTTCCTATTTCTTTCTTTATTTCCTACTTGCTTCTTTATTCAGGGTTTGAATTTCATCCCGTTGGTGCTTCCTCCTACAAGATCATTCCAGGACCCCCATCCACCTCTATTAATTTATTACTAATAATTTTTTGGGCAACTAAAGTAATTTTTAGTAATTTGATCATAGTTTACTTGGTTTGAATGAAAAAATTATTAAAAATTTTGATTTTTTTTTCCACTAAAAACAGTTTTGGAAACTCCATTTCACCTAAACAGTTTTTTAACAAAACTCCATTTTCCAGAACCAACACTTTTTTTATCAGCAGTTTTTCAACAACAGCTTTCCATCAGCAACAGCCCAACCAAACAGAGCCTTAAACATTCACTATAGGAAATATCTTGATCACCCAACTTAATAACGACGCCATCCGTCCTTCTTGTACTGCTAAATTTAAGCCCCATATACTCTATCTTTGCCCTGCTCAACTTAAAATCCTTCTTTCTAAAGTTTCTCGTCAAGATTCAAGTTTTGTGTTCACACCCTCACACGTCTCATCAACCAAAATGATATCATCTGCAAACAATAAACACCAAGGTATTACTTGTTGGATATGTCTGGTAAGCTCATCTAAGATAAGGGAATTCCTGTGTTAATCCCCCAGATATCCTCACCCTTGTCACTTAATTTGTATACATATCTCTGATTATATCAATATATGATACATTTACACATTTCTTTTCCAAGACTCTCCATAAGATCTCTCTTGGAACTCTATCATAAGCCTTCTCAAGATCAATAAACAACATATACAAATCTTGTTTTCTTTCTCGGTAGTTGTCAATGAGTCTCCTCAAGAGATGTATAGCTTACATGGTCGACCGCCCTGACATGAATCCGAATTGATTCTCCGAGATGTTAGTCTCCCGTCTTACTCTTCTTTCTATTACTCGTTCCCATAATTTTATGTATGGCTGCCACCCGAATAACTGAAATAAAAAACCGTTGCATCATAACTGAAAAGACAAATAAAACCAGCAGAATCGGACGACTCAAACTGTCTGGACCGATCAGACGTAAAATACAACTCAAAATATAAAATATATTATATGAACTCGACTCGGATTGACTATCCAAACGCAACCACGAACTCAGATCGTCCTAGACAGCAGATCACCGCCTCATGCGGGAATACACCTGTGTCGGGCGTGGCGCGCCATCAAGAGGCATTAACTATCAGGAGGGCTTATGGCAGCGTGCACAGTAGTGGTGGTGGAGGAGGGTAGGCGGAAATGAAGGCTTGCGGAAAGGATGATGGACTAGCGGAAGCGGGGGAAGGTCGGGAGCAGCCTTGGAGTTGCACCAAGGAGAACCTTGCAGAGTCGCACTGAGAGGGAAGACCAACAGTTCTTATAACTGGAAACAAGAAAACCATCGATCCTCTTCGTTGTTGTCAGCGCCTCCAATATACACAAACATAAGCTAGGGCACCTAGATCGGACGACCCATAACGTCTGGGCCGATCAAGTGTCAAATATAACTCAAAATATAAAATAAATACATGAAAAGGACTCAAAACGACTGTTTGGATGCATTCGTGAACTCGGATCACCCGAACGGGTAGCGAATCACCGCGTTCCCCATCAGAATTTCTTCTGTGATATGTTCCCTTTCATGATCTATTTATAGTTTGAAATGCTTGTTTGAATTTTTATTGACCTATTTTAGATTTGGAGTTGCTTATAATGAATCCTTATTGTAGTATATTGATTTTGGTTCCCAAATACTCTTAATCCACTCTTTTCACTTCTCTCAATCCAATATTAATACACACAAGAAATGACATTAGGTTTAAATCCAATTCTTTTGTTTGGCGGCAGATGACTTTCTGTCATAGGAACTGACATTGATAATTTTTTATTTTTTATTTGCAGAATGACTTTCTGTCATAGGAATTGACTTTGATCATTGCTCTGAATGATCATAATTAAAAATCACAATTTTTTATTTATCTAACTAACATGCTCGTTGCTCGATGCAATTTTATGAGTTGAATGCTTATATATGTTCTATGAGGTGAAAAATTTGCACCCCGACAGAAAATACACGGGAGGAAAATGCGCTCCCGAAAGGAAAATGCACGCCCGGGGGAAATGCGTGCCCAGGGAAAAATGCGTGTTCGGGCGGAAAATGCGTGCCCAAGCTGAAAATGCGAGCCCCAACGGAAAATGAGCGCCCGAGAAGAAAATGCGCCCCCGGGCGGAAAATGCGCCCCCGGGCGGAAAATGCGCCCCCGGGCGGAAAATGTGCGTCGGGGCTGAAAATACGCGCTTTGGCGAAAAATGCACGCCCGAGCGGAAAATGCGTGACCGGGAGGAAAATACGTGCCCGAGCGGAAAATGCGTGCTCTGGCTGAAAATGCACGCTCGGATGGAAAATGCTTGTCTGTGCGGAAAATGCGCGCCCAGGAGGAAAAATTTGCGCACGGCGGAAAATGCGCGCCCTGGCGAAAAATGCACACTCGAGCAGAAAATGTGCGCCCGAGCGAAAATACACCCCTGGAGAAAATGTATCCGGGCAAAAACGTGCGCTCGGGTGAATTTGTTGTTCTAGAATGCTCTATCTCAAAATCTACGACAGGACCTAAACATTTGATGGAAGATTTTGTAGGTTTATTTCAATATGGATGATTTGGATCCAAAAACCAATTCCTCCCTAAAACCTTTCATCCGAACAACATTATATGTTTTGATATTTTTAATGTCAATTCTTAAATATCAATGTCGCACAAATGAATGGACCCTTAGAGGCTGAAATTCATATTTTTCAGCGAGATCCAAATAGTTGGGATAAATTTAATATATGTTAATTATATTAAAAAACGGTCAATTTTCTTATAGGATGTTCGATAAATTGTGCTACTGTTTTCTAACAAATTTTTTTTTACACACTTTAAATTATCAGTACTTCAAGAACCGTTGAAGCCTTATCTTGCATTAGTTTATATTATGTTTGGATTTACATTAGGATTTTCACCTGCATTAGATATTATCTTTAATTTTGGACCTTGCAGATTGTTATGCATGCTAGCTTTCCTCGAGCCTGGATCTTCTTGTATTAATTACTCACCTGCAAATCACTTGAACTGAATTGCTGAAACATAGTCACTTTTGCTAATTCTGCTTGCTCCAAACATAGGCATGGTCTCTATAATCATATAATCAGTATTCATGTAAAAAAAAATATTATTTTATAAGCGATTCTGCCAGGTTCTTCAAATAGTAAATCAAAAAAATAATTATTCCTATCTGCTATGTTTATTCAGATGAAGGGAAGCTGTATACGTGGGGTTCAAATGAAAATGGATGTCTTGGACTTGGGTATACCGAGTGCATTATAATGCCTTCTATTTGATTATATATATAATAATAGTGAATCAAAATGATTAAAAAGCTTGCACTTTTCTGTGCCAGTTGCACTAACGTGATCCAGATACCGCATATGGTTGAAAGTTCTTTTCTGAAAGCTCCAGTATCTGAGGTTTGTTTTTCTGTAAATAGTTGCCCTCTATGAACTCTCACATCTTCAGATATTTGCACTCTTTTTCTAGCAAATACTGCAAAATGATTCTTATCCTTCTGAAATGGTGATTGTGTAGGTATCTTGTGGTTGGAAGCACACAGCCACAGTATCCAGTAAGATCCCATTTCTACCCCCCCTGTGCCTGACTTCAGAAGATCATGATACTCATTTCATTTGTTCTTGGAATTTTCTTGTCATTGCTTCTAAGATCTTGTGCTACACGCTGGGCAACTAAAATTGATTACTGGCTCAAAACCTTTTGACACCTAAAAAAAGTGAGCCTAAACTAAAATGATCAGTAAGTTTGATTAAACAACTGAGAAATCAAACCTAAATTAGAGAATTATTCCATACAGTTTCTACTTCTGATGATCTAAATAATTTGCTTGGCCTTTGGTAATGGGATGTATAAAGGCAGAACAAGCATAAAGCAGTTTGAATTATTGAAAAACTAAACATAAATTCTTTTTATGGAATAAACCAAAAGTGGATCTTCTTATGATGGTCTAAAGGAGCCTACCTGACTTTTTGTAGTGGGAAGTAGAAGTCAGAGCAAGAATCAAGCAGTCCAAATTATTGCAAAAAAAAAATCTAACACAAATTTTGCAAAGTAATTGACATGCACATTTTGTTGATATCGAGCTGGACACATCTTTTCTAAATAAAACGGGTTGATATGCATGTGAAAACTGAATCTATAAATATCAGATATTTTTTTGATATTTATATACATACGAATAAACAAGTAATGTTAGCATAGATTAGTTAGAAGAAAGAATTACTTCCTGTTGTTCTTCTGTGATTCCGAGTTTGTCTTCCCCACAACAAGACGAACTCCCATAAGAAAAGAATCTTATAGAAGAAGAGGAGACGTGATAACTCGTCTTTTTCAATATTAGACGGCTATCAGTGGTATCAGAGCAGCTGGTTCTCAGAATCTTATTTAGTATTCTTTCCATCGACGATAGAGCATACTCGACGCATGATCTGTGCAGAGAAATGGAACAATTACAACATACACAGGAGGTAAAAAAAGGTAGCCCAGTGCACAAAGCATCTCCGTGCAGCGAGGGTCCCAGGAAGGGTCCCACCACAAGGGTGAAATGTAGCAAACCTTACCCTGCATTTTTGTAAGAGGCTACTTCCCTCGCATTCGCGGCTTCAAGGTCACACGACAACACCTCAACTGGTGCGCCAAGATAACACTTCAACTGTACACAAGAGATAATGAGAAAAAAATGCTCCAGTTCTTATCAGATTAACAACATCGAGCCTTGGAGGAAATGCATAGAATGTTATTCCAATGCAGACTTACAGATTTAATCACACTAAAACAATACCGCAAGCAGATGCCCGGTGATTGATTTTGCCATATTCGTTGGCGACGACTTCAGAGATCAAATGCAATCAATTCTTTGAAGTCGATGAAATACCAGACCAATTTGAAAGTTAAAATTGCTTCAATTCATCTTGAAGGCAAGGATCCAATTACTAACCTCGGAATCTGAATCTGAAGACATCGGTACATGCCGTGAGTCCTCTCCACCTTCCTTGGCCGACCGCAACAACCCCATTTCCTCCTCCCATTCGCCCACCTACATCAGCCTTATGTCCTCCCATTCACCCACCAACAGAAGCCCACAACTCCCTCTCTCCTTGCTGCGAACCCCAATCTTCCCTCCCCAGCCGGCCTCCATCCTCCTATTCATCCCCCTCACAACTCCAATCCAACAGCCCCCATCCATTTCCCCATCCCCAGCCGGCCACCCACCCACCCCCCCCCCTTCCGTCCTTGTTGTGGATCCACTTCTCCAACAACCATTCCACTAAATCCCCAAAACAGACCCATATCCCCTTGAATTCATCTCCGGTGATCACCGGAATCATCCTCCGGTCACCTTCAGTCATCCCCCGTCATCCCCTAACCACTTCCTCCAATTTTAAGTTTTCCGGCGATCGCTAAAAAACACCTCCGGCCACCACCATCACCATCTCCGGAGACCCTCGATGGAAGCCACCTCCGGCAGCCACCACCTCCCCACTACCCCACAACCACCCCATAATTACCTTCCAACTTCCTCCACTACCCCACTTTCCCACCTCCCTAAATGTTAGGATCTATTCCTAAACTATAGCCCACACCTCCTCCCCACTCACTCCATAAACTTCCGGGCCCCTCTATCCCCTCCCCATTCCTCATGTGGAGCCACATATCCACCGCCTCTTCCAAAACCGACCCCACCTCCCACTATTCCTGCAGCCCACCTTTGATTCCCCTCCCAACCAACCACTTCCTGCTGCAGGAAATCCCTTGGACAGCAACTTACAAGCCTCCCTAAATCATGCATGCTGCTGTCCAGCCCATGTACTCACTTTCCAGCAAGTCCCCCCTGCATCCCGCAAGCCTATCTGAACTTCCCAGCTCCCTGCCGAGCCATCCCAGCAGCTGGTTTCTGAATTCCAGCCCCCTCCAGATGCAGGCAGCTCATTACAGCTCTATTGGAACCTGAAGTCCAGCCCCGAGTGGCTCTCATGGCTCCAAAGCTCTCCAAACACATCTCCAAACTTCCCCTTCAGTATTGTGTGTCCAAGGTTTGTTTGTTATTTCTTTTTCAATTGAATTTTGTGTTTAGTCTCTACTTGAGGAGAGTAGATTGCAAGTTTTGATTTCAGTTGTTTAAGTCTTTGTATTCTCTCATTTGGTTAGTCATTTATTTTCGCGCACTCTTGTGTTTGTACTTTCCCTCTTGTTTCCTTAATTTAATAGCTTTATTTTTAAGTGGCAAATCAAATGAAAATTGTTTTATTAAAGTACTTTATTACAAGCTTAACTCCGCTGAAAATTGTGTCTGCATATACCCTTAGTTCACTTAGGACCTTACCTTGCATCAGTTCACATTCTAGAGGAATATGCCATTAGCATATTTTTGTCGGGACTGAATATCGAACTAACCATAAGAATGTTTTTGCCCATTTCCCTTCGGAGAGAGCCTTTAATTTGGCTCGGAGTCAAGAAGAAGTTATGCTGATTCAGCCTAAGGACTTCCACCATCAGGGGAATGGGAATCCTCGGCAAGAACCTTTGTGATGGGGATCCATGATCCGAGATTTTTAGTTATTTTTATGTATTTTTTATTTTCATGTATTTTGAGGGCCGTCATGATCGGAGAATCATGACTGTCTGTGATGGCCCATTAGTCTATATATAGGAGTATGAGGTTCATTTTAGAGGAATTGAAAGACTGAATGAAGAAGAGATTCCTCCTTTTGATCATCCGGTGTCAAAGCTTGGTAGTTATCCCCTCCCCTCTCGTCATAGCCGGCCACCCATCTTTCCCCCCCTTAAAATCCAATTACCGGCTGCTTCATTCACCCCCACAAACCTCCAGTCGGCCCCCTTCCACCACCACCCCACCCCACCCCCCTATATTCCTCCAAAAACCGTCCATCCCCTCTCCAATCCCTTCCATTTTCAGTTTTTTGGCAATCACGGGAAAACACCCACCACCACCACCACCACTTCCGGCGACCACCTTTGGTGACCACCGTATCTTAACCCGTTGCATTCATCCTCATGAATTCCAAGTCTCAATTAGTTTCCTTCTATTTTTTATTGTGTAATTTCTAGGTTTTTCTTGTCTTTACATCCTATAAACTTGTTCCCTTTTCTTTTTGAAGCCCTTCACACTGTTTTTAAATTCAACTTCATTGGTGCATTTATTTTCTTATTTGTTACTTTACAGCTGTATATTCCAAATCAATTAACTCGATACTATCACTAATCTAACCTATTCATTTATTTCCTACGCTCAATTTTGATTTTCAAAGCTTGGACCAGTACATTATTGATCTAAATACAAAATTTTATTTAATTTTACCTTTTCATTTCCTTTATCTTATTTCAGGTTTTACTTGGGGAAATACTCTAATTGAACCACCCAAGTACCCAACTGAACCCTCCAAATTGTCTTTGTTAGAGAATATGAGGGAAAACTATGGAAAATCCCATGTATAAGGTCTATCTATAGACCCGCTTATTCTTTCTTCTATTAGTCTCACATCTCTTGTATAGGATTCTTTCTCCTTCTCTTCTCCTATATATTTGTACTCTCTCTTGTATTTTGGGAATGACAAAGTATATACAATGGAAATCGGTAAAATGTTTTGGTGATGCCCTAAATCGGGCAACACATGTTCATATATATAGATTCGCTAACACATGACATATCACGTGGAATACATAATCTCGATATCATAAAATAAGAGCGTATATTCAACTCTCCCCCTCAAGTTGGAAATATATATTGATCATTCCCAACTTGTCAGTATTTTCCTTGAAGTTGTCGCTGCATAGCCCCTTGGTGAAAACATCGGCAAGCTGTTCAAACGAGCTCACAAACGGAGTGCAGATATTCCTCTTATCGAGGTGGTCTTTGATGAAGTGCCTATCAACTTCCACATGTTTGGTCCTATCATGTTGAACTGGATTGTGTGCAATGCTGATGGCTGTCTTGTTGTCACAGTAGACAGTAATAGGTCTTTTCACCTGAGGGCCCAACTCTTGGAGAATGGTTCTTAACCACAGTCCCTCACAAACGCCTTGAGCCATAGCTCTGTATTTAGCTTCAGCGCTTGAGCGAGCAACCACGTTCTGCTTCTTGCTCTTCCATGAAACCAGGTTGCCTCCCACAAATGTGCAGTACCCTGTGGTTGAATTTCTGTCATCCTGACTACCGGCCCAATCAGCATCAGTAAATACCTCAACCTCCAACGTCTGATTAGTCTTGAACAGAATCCCACGCTCGGGTGTCTTTTTGAGATATCGCAACACCCTAAAGGCTGTTTGCTGATGACGCGCCGTAGGGAAGTGCATATACCGGCTTAGAACACCCACCGCATACGTGATATCTGGGCGAGTATAAGACAGATAAATGAGCCTCCCAACCAGTCATTGGTATTTGAGGCGTCAGCTTTCTCCCCACTAATATCTGCACCAATCTTATGATTCGCCTCAATTGGAGTGTCAACCAGAGCACACCCAAGCATCCCAGTCTCCTCCAGAAGATCAAGAGTATACTTCCTTTGCGAGATGAAGATCCCCTGCCTGGACCTTGCAACTTCAATTCCCAAAAATTATTTCAGCTTTCCCAGGTCCTTGACTTCAAATTCTTCGCCCAGGTGTTTTTTCAAGTACTTGATCTCATCCAAGTCATCTCCGGTAATGATGATGTCGTCCACGTACACAATAAGGATAGAAACCAGAGCACCCTTCCTTTTGATGAAGAGGGTATGATCAGCTTGACTTTGAGTATATCCCAGACGTAGCATGGTCTTGTTAAAACGTCCAAACCACGCTCTTGGAGACTGTTTCAGGCCAATCAGGGATTTTAGCAGCCGACAGACCCTCTGGTTGGACTCTTTGACGTCGAGGCCCGGAAGAATATCCATATAGACCTCCTCTTCCAGATCACCATACAGGAATGCATTCTTGACATCGAGCTGCAGTAGCTCCCATCCACGAATCACCGCACAAGAAAGAAGTACACAGATTGAGTTCATCTTGCATCCGGAGCAAAGGTCTCCTGGTAGTCAATGCCTTGAGCTTGGGTATATCCTCGAGTCACTAAACGTGCTTTGCATCGCTCCACCAACCCATCTTGGTTTTGTTTGACGGTGAAGACCCAACAAGATCCGACCGTTCGCTTCCCAGGGGGAAGGCTAGTGAGCCGCCATGTTTTATTTTTATCCAAGACACTCAGTTCCTCCTTCATAGCCTGTTTCCATTCAGGTATCTGAACAGCCTCCTGCCATGTCTTAGGAATCACAATAGATAACAGAGTGGAGATAAAAGCTTTATGAGCTTTAGATAGATGAGTATAACAAATGTAGTTAGCAATGGGGTGTTTGGTGCTACCCCTTTTACCTATAAGGCGTGCAAGAGGAACATGAAGGTCGTCATCTGAATCTGGAGCTAAGACAGTCACTGGCACTGGTGGAACATTCACAGTCTGCATTTGCTCAACAGTCCGGGGACGGCGTGAGTACGTGTATAATATAGGTGGAGCGGAATTGGAAAGGAGAGGAGTGACAACAATTGAAAGAGGAGATTCGATGTTAACAATTGGAAGAGGAGATTCGATGTTCTTGGCATCGTCACTTCTCGTCTCCCCCTGACGAGGACGAAAGTACGACTCCCCCTCACGAAATGTAATATCCACAGTGCAATAGTAACTCCGAGTCGGAGGATGATAACAACGATACCCTTTGGTGGTAGGGGAGTACCCAACGAAAACACACCGTAGGGCACGTGCATCAAGTTTATCACGATGCGGGGTATGAACATGGACAAAACAGACGGAGCCAAAGATACGAGGAGCAAGATGAGAGGTATGGACGATGTGTTGTTTGGCAAGATACGATAGGGGTGTATCAAAGGAAAGGGCACGAGACGGAAGACGATTAATGAGATGAGCAGCTGTGAGGACTGCATCACCCCAGTAGGATTTGGGAAGGTGTATAGCAATTAGTAAACACCGAGCCACCTCCAGCAAGTGTCGGTTCTTCCGTTCGGCCACCCCATTTTGGGTGGAAGTGTGAACGCACGTGGTTTGATGTATGATGCCATTAGTAGATAGATAGGCCCTAAAGGCACCCTGATCATCATACTCACCCCCATTATCGCTACGCAACACCCGAATTGTGCCACCAAATTGTTGGCTCACCATCTTATGAAACGTCTGAAAACAGGAAAGGACATCACTTTTCTTTTTAAGCAGATAAACCCACGTAACGCGGGAGTGACAATCAATAAAAGTAACAAACCATTTATAACCAGATAAATATTACACTGGGGACGGGCCCCAAACATCAGAGTGAATAACATCAAAAGGACACAAACTAGGGACAGGCAAATGAGTAGTACTCTGATGGACATGTTTAGAGCATTCACATGTATCAGAAGAGAAAAACTGAATTAAAGAGTTAAAAACAGGAAACAATTTAGTAAGATAAATAGGCGAAGGGTGGCCAAGACGCTGGTGCCAGCGCTGAATGTCATGTAGAGTCGGAGATCTGGTGGATGAAAAAGCACTAGAAGAAGACTGGTCCAGCAAGTACAGTCCACCAACGTTCCTACCACTGCCAAGTGTCCGCCTCGTAGCCAGATCCGGAAAAACACAAACATCAGGAAAGAAGGTCACAGAACAATTTAAAGAAGTAGTTAAGTGACTAATGGAAAGCAAATTGCGAGGAAAAGACGGGACATGTAGAACAGAGGACAGTGATAGGTCGGGAGAACAGGGGACAATCCCTTTACCAGTAATGGCAGAGAGAGAGCCATTAACATCTATAACCTTATCACGACCAGAAAGATGAGTATAAGAGGTAAAACCTGAAGGCAGAATCAGTCATGTGATCGGTCGCCCCCGAGTCAATAATCCACTCGGAGGGAGAGGAGGACACGGAATGAGCACTAGAGAGACCCGAAGTAGCAACAACAACATGAGAACCAACAGTAGGAGAGTCAGTGTGGGAGCGTAAAATGCGACGCAGAGCATCTAACTCGACAGCAGACAGGCCCCCAGAGGAGTCCTCTTGAACCTCAGTAGAGTGTGTAGAAAATTGAGTACGATCGCCAGACTGACGGCCACCACCACGGTACCCACCGCGACCCCGAGTACTAGGACCCCGACCAGCAGGGGCAAGGTGAGGATGTAAGCGAAAACATGAGTCCCTGGTATGGCCCTTCTTCCCACAGTGGCTACAAATAGGGGGTCCGTGTGAAGACCTTGCAAGCGCAGAATGATCAGGAGCAGGAGCGGCACCAAGAGTACGACGACGATTCTCATCATTGAGAAGCATGCTAAAGGCTTCCCGAAGAGAGGGAAGTGGCTCACGATGGAGAACATGCAAGCGAACAACATCAAACTCCATGTTGAGTCCCATAAGAAAGACGTGGACACGGAAACGATCTCTGTCTTTCTGAAGGGCCAGCGCATCAGCAGTACAAACAACCGTAAAAGTATTGAAGAAGTCCAGTTCCTGATAGAGGCGCTCAAACTCGGAATAGTAGGCAGAAACAGACATAGAGCCCTGCTTCAGCTCCAGAACACGGCGAGTGAGCTCATACACTTGCATCGAACTGCCTGCCTGAGAGTAGGTATCACGGGCCCGAGTCCAAATATCATATGCGGAATCCAACATCATATAACTGCGATACACCAGAGGGGACATCGAGTGAAGTAACCACGAGACAACCAAAGAATTTTCCGCATCCCATTTTTTCCATGTGGGATCGGTATGTGGTGGCTCAACGGTGGTACCATCAACAAGTCCATATAACTGGTGGCTGCGGATAGCATGTTGGGCCGCCCGGGACCACTCCAGATAATTCGTGCCATCCAAGACAACAGTAGTGATCTTCAACGAGCCAGACTGGCCATGGCTCCGAGGAGGGTCGACAGAGGAACCGGTTGGAACACCAAAGTGAGGAGCCGTGGAGATAGTGGAGTGATCATCCATGGAGAAGAGAGTGAAGAGCTCCAAATCAGAGAAGACGGCCTCCAATGGGTTCCCCGTAGATCATGGCGCCGGAAGGAACACCGGAGGAGGTGAGCAAGATGTCTCCGGTTGCCTCATGGAGTAAAAAACGGCTGGAGACGCGGGGGACGCCTGAAAAACCGGGCGGAGTGGGCCCCCGGAAGAAGACCGTTGGAGGAGAAGCGCCGCTGGAGAAGAAAGTCCGCTGGAAGAAGGCTGGCGACAGCGAGAATGCCGTTGGAAGACGGCCTCTGGAGAAGCGGAGAAGCAGACGACCTAGTCGCGCGAGACGGGCGACCGGGCGAACGGGGCGAGCGGGACGGAGAAGCGCCGGGAGAACGGGACGAGCGACGGGGCGAGCGGGACGTGCGGGACAAAGAAGCGACGGGGCGAGCGGGACGTGCGGGACAGAGAAGCGGCGGGAGACCTAGATCGCGAACGGGCGAGACGAAACAGAGACGAGTGGCGGAAGACCTAGTCGCTCTGATACCAAGTGGAAATCGGTAAAATGTTTTGGTGATGCCCTAAACCGGGCAACACATGTTCATATATATAGATTCGCTAACACGTGACATATCACGTGGAATACATCATCTCGATATCATGAAATAAGAGCGTATATTCAACTTATACAAGGTTTGACTCTAAGTTTCTACATGGTATAAGAGCGTATCCGATCTCGGGCGGATACCCATTTTGTAACCGCAGCTATCCACGTGGCTTCTTCCTTTTTCTCGCTGCTGTTCCGCGGCCTCCTCGTTTCTGACCGCCCCTACTCCTCTCTCCGTGGCTTCCACTTCTCTTCCCCTCCCTCTTTCTACTTTTATAGCCCTCTTCTCTCTGACCGGTGGGACCCGCCCCCTTTTCGCTGTTCGCTCGTCTACCCGCTGCGGATTGCCTAGCCTCTGCGGGTTGACTTGCCGCTGCGGATTGACTATTCGCTACCTCTTGCCATTGCTCCTTTGATGGAACCCGCGTCGCGTCGTTATTATTATTATTATTATCGCACATGTTTTCTTACTTTTGTAGCGCACGCTTTCGCGCATTTTTGGGTTATTTTGTAGTGTATAGTTGTATTGCGCGTGTTATGAGAGCTTGGGTTTTATTTTGTATCGCGTATGTTGTTCGCGCAATTTTGGTTTGGCTCATTGGTGTGACCAACCAACGTGACCATAAATGCATAGGTCTGGTATTTTAGGAGGTAGGTTAATTAGGGCAAGCCTAATTTAATTAACTATTTCAATATGAAATGCCCCCCCCCCCAAGCTCATCGCCGGCCCCACCTTGAAACCCCCCACATTTTCCAACCTTATAGAAGTTCATATGTGTGTCATAAGCAAAATCCCTCTAAACACTAACCAATTTCATGTGTGTGCTTATAGCCAAAGCCCCCCAAATATGAAACCATAATCCCTCCTATAAAATACCCCCCCCCCCCTCATTCCTCCAAAAGCCGGCTGGGAATGAATTGACCGTTCGGTTTCATTCGATTTTCCCCAGCGCCGCCAGCCTCGATCACTATTCTTGCTCGACGGAAGCCTAACACCGCCAGTTTCCCGCTCGCCTGTCTGTGCCGCCGACTCCAGATCCTCACCAAGCCCCCGTCAACCTCTCCTACAGCCTCCGACGATCTCTTCTGCAGTTTCCCCGGCGGTTCCGACGGGATCCAACCCTCCCTCGCAATCCAGCACCGCCGCCGACTGGGGAGAGCTCCTCTGCCTCCGACGTCGTCGCAAAACCTTTCTAGTGTTCCGACGACCCACCAGCATCTTCCTCCTACAGATTCAACAATCGTGCGGGCTTGCCTCTTCTCCCGGCCGCCCATTTCCGTTTCCCCAGTGCTCGATACCGCCGCCAGGCCCTTTCTGTTTCCCGGTGATCACCAGTGAAGCTCCACCATCCACCGTTTCTGCTGCCTGAGCTCTCCTAGGGCACAACCACACCTCCTCCAGTCAGCCACGACCTTTCGGGAAACCCGTCAGCGGCTGCCACTCCTATCGAGGGTATACCTCTTGACCTCCTCGCTCTCAACCACTAGTTATTTTGTGCTTATGTTATTTAAATGAATAGTAAATATGATGAGCTTGCCTTAACTAATCATCTCTTGATTACCGTTATTTTTTTTATACGTGCATGCCACCTATTAATTTTTGTGCTTGTGGAATTAGGATTTGTGACGCTAATGCGTTTGTGCGGCAGCCTTGCGTTCACGAGCGACGCCTTGACCGTTTATTTCGTTAGAAAATAGCTCGTGAATACCTTCGCGCCACATTTATTTGAAAATGTCGCATTTATTATATTCCACAAACTACACCCCCACTTTAGTTTACATCAGTTTGGTGCGGCTGATGGGATATCTCACTCCTATCGTGGGATAGCCGAGCGCCGGTCGTTTTCAAATTTCTATGTTTAGAAATTTTCGTTTAAAAAATGATGAGTGGTTTAGATGCGCGCATTAAAGATTTGAAGATGTTGAGTGTGTCACTGCTGACGTCCGAAAAAATCTGCATGGGTTGTGCACTTCTGTTCACAACCTGGAGGTGACAACGCGCACGTATTATGCTGCTCCTGCATACCTTCCAACTTCATATCACACAATGGAACCCGAGGTTAGGTGTTTCGTTAGTCCTCCACATCTCCTCAGTTTCACGACGAGCACTTTAGCTCCACCCACCCCCACTGTGACGCTCACTTCAGTCGAGGAGATTCTTCCAGAGCCCCTGCTCTAGGAAGAAAAATTTCCTCCTATCTTTATCACCCCGACTGATTTCGTGACTCCATGTATCTCCACTACTGCACTCCCTTCAGTCGAGGAGGTTCTTCCTGAGCCCCTGCTCCAGGAAGAAGAGCTTCTTCCTATTTTTACCACCCCGACTGAAGTCGTGTCTCCAACTGTCTCCGCTTTAGTACCCCCTTCGATCAAGGATGTTCTTCCCGAGCCCCTTCTCCAGGAATATGAGTTTTATCCTCCTCATTTCTTCCTCCCGATTGACATGGTGTGCCCACTTGCCCCCACTGAATCACATCCTTCAGTTGTCGAGTTGTTTCTTGTGGCCCCGCTCCAGGGAGGAGTTATTAGGGAAGTGTCACTCACCTCGGATGATACATCATCGCTTTCTCTTCTCCCAGAGGAGTTGGTTAGTGATGAGGCTCTTATCTTGGGTGACATAGACTCGTTCGTCTTATGTTCTGACCTTCTTAGCACATTACTGCCACAAACCATTGAGCCCACAAACATTGTGTTTGGTGGTCCCTCACCTGTGGCCCTCAAGTCACCACCCTCTATTGATTTTACTTTTGACGAGCACGCTTTTTGTTCACGACATTTCCCTTTGGTTTTAAGCGCACACGTTGAGTCACCACATCACTACCGTTTGAGTCCTGACACTTTTAGGTTTTGTAATCTTGAGGGAGTCGAGATGATACTTAGATATTTCACTCCCCATCGAGACACCCGTTTCAAGGGATTTTATGGAATATTTTACACGCTAAATTTGGGATCTGTTTAAAATTTTGTGACTCGAGTGGAATTTCATCGAGCGAAATTAGGACGATATTTGATCCGGGTCTAGCAGATGTTCGTAGGTGTCTATCGGACGAGAGTATGTTGCGTCATGAGTTACTGATTCTACGGACGGATTCCACTTGTTTCTTGTTCTCCCTACTGCCACATGTTCTCTCCACACACCGCCCATATAATCCTCTGAAAGCTCTAATAATTACTATTTATTTAAATATTTGGCATGAAATTTTGACTAATGGATTGCGAACTTTTGGGATGAGAGGTTAATTGCAGGTTTTGGGTCGCAACCATGACATCAACAAGACAGTATGCAACATCTCTTTGATCGACGCTTGGACTTTCTACTTGCAGGTTACATCGAGTCTTGTCGGGGTCGAGCTCTTTCAACCCCGGGAGAATTGATGTAACCCGCGTCACGTCGTTATTATTATTGCACATGTTTTCTTACTTTCGCAGCGCACACTTTCACGCATTTTTGAGTTGTTTTTTATCGTAGAGTTGTATTGCGCGTGTTATGAGCGCTTGAGTTTTATTTTGTATCGCGCAATTTTGGTTTGACTCGTTGGTGTGACCGGCCAACGTGACCATAAATGCATAAATCCGGTATTTTAGGAAGTAGGTTAATTAGGGCAAGTCTAATTTAATTAACTATTTCAATATGTAATGCCCCTCCCCCCAAGCTCATCGTCGGCCCCACCTTGAAACCCCCCACATTTTCCAACCTTATAGAGGTTCATATGTGTGTCATTAGCAAAAGCCCTCTAAACACTAAACCAATTTCATGTGTATGCTTATAGCCAGAGCCCTCCAAATATGAAACCCTAATCCCTCCTATAAAATACCCCCCTTCATTCCTCCAAAAGCCGGTTGGGAATGAATTGAATGAACCGTTCGGTTTCATTCGATTTTTTCTTAGTGTCGCCAACTTCGATCACTGTTCCTGCTCGACGGAAGCCCGACACTGCCAGTTTCCCGCTCGCCTGCCCGCGCCGCCGACTCCAGATCCTCACCAAGCCCCCGTCGACCTCTCCTACAGCCTCCGACGATCTCTTCTGCAGTTTCCCCAGCGGTTTCGACGGGATCCAACCCTCCCTCGCCATCTAGCACCGCCGCTGACTGGGGAGAGCTTCTCTGCCTCCGACGTCGTCACAGAACCTTTCTAGGGTTCTGACGACCCACCAGCATCTTCCTCCGGCAGATTCAGCAATCGTGCGGGCTTGCCTCTTCTCCCGGCCGCCCGTTTCTGTTTCCCCAAAACTCGATACCGCCGCCAGGCCCTTTCTGTTTCCCGGTGATCACCAGTGAAGCTCCACCAGCTACCGTTTCTGCTGCCTGAGCTCTCCTAGGGCACAACCACACCTCCTCCAGTCAGCCACGACCTTTCGGGGAACCCGTCAGTGGCTGCCACTCCTACCGAGGGTATACCTCTTGACCTCCTCGCTCTCAACCACTAGTTATTTTGTGCTTATGCTATTTAAATGAATGGTAATTATGATGAGTTGGCCCTAACTAATCATATCTTCTGATTATCGTTATTTTTGTTACACGTGCATGCCACCTATTAATTTCTGTGCTTGTGGAATTAAGATTTGTGACGCTAATGCGTTTGTGCGGTAGCCTTGCGTTCGTGAGCGACTCCTTGACCGTTTATTTCGTTAGAAAATAGCCCGCGAATACCTTCGCGCCATATTTATTTTTAAAGGTTGCATTTATTATATTTCACAAACTACACCCCCACTTTAGTTTACATCATCCTTGCTGCTGCGTCTAGTCGTTGCTCCTTGCCGCTGCTTCTAACCGTTGCTTCTGTCCGCAGTGGCCTGGTGTTCTGCTCCCCGCGCGCTTTCTTAGTCGCGGTCTCTCTTACCTTATCCTTCTCGCCGCGGTCCCGCCCTAACCGCTGGCCTGGTGTTCTCCTTGGCGGCTTCTTCTAGATCGTCGCGACGGTCTCTGTTCGCCGCGATCTGGTGCTCTGCTCGCCGCACGATCTCTTTGTCGCGGCCTCTCTACCGCGCACCTTTGTAGCCGCAATGGCCTGGTCTTCTAACCGCTCGGCTAGTTTTCCAGTCGCCGTTCTTGGCGTTGTCCGCATGGCTTCCAACTCGCCTACTACTTCCGATTCAACTACTCTTCCCGGTCATCCTCGTGTTGCTCCCTTGGAACTCCGTGATGAATTACGTATTACCACCATTTCTCTCCGTGGCAAACCAAATTTTGTTGAATGAGTTCACTCAGCTTGCCGTGTGCTGCAAACTAAAGGTCTCCTTCATCACCTGACAAAGCCTCCTCCCACTGAACTTACTGATGAGTGGATCCGAGACGATGGGCATGTCCAATCTTGGCTTCTCAATTCTCTGGACACTGAGCCATATTGAATGGTCATGTACCACGATACGGCCCACGTTATGTGGACGGACCTTCATTCTCTCTACTCCGGGAAGGGCGGTCTTCGACACTTATTCGACATTCTTATCGATCTTCAGTCCCTCGACCCTAGAGCTACTGGTGACTTTGACGTCCTTTGTTGCTCGAGCTAAAACTCTTGTGGAGGCTTGGATCTAACATCAGCCACCCACCACAGACTTGGTTACTCAACGACATCAGAAAGAAGCAGTTGGGATTACTATGATGATGACTCGTGTTCCACCACATCTTCATAGTGCCCGCGCTCATATCCTATCTTCCGCTGTTACTCTGTCCCTCTCGGACGTTTGCTCGATACTTCTAAAAGTTACCCCTCCACCGGATGCTCCGCCTCTCTCTCCAGCAACCCGTGGCTACTCTTGCTCCTTCTACTCACGGGTACCCGGCTCGTGGAGGTCGCCAGTCTCGGGGACGAGGTCGTGGTGGCCGTACTCTCTTCAAGTGCTCTCACTGCGGCAGGGATGGTCATCTGGAGGCCACTTGCTACCGCAAGCATGGTTTGCCCCCTCACCTTGTTGCTTCGGCTACTCCCACACCCCCTCTGCCACTAGTGAGGATATTGTTGCTCTACGTGCTCAACTCCATCAGCTTCAAAGGATAGTTAGTCGCTCCTCTGGTTCAGTAGCCTCGATCTCCAATGAAGGTATATCTTGTCTCTCATACAGCTCTTCCTGGATTGTGGATTCGGGTGCTACGCATCTTCTCTCTCCGCAGAAGCCGCTTCAATACTTAGATTCGGCTTATCCCAAGTTCAACACTGTGGCTAATGGTGACACGGTCTCGGTTGCTGGCACATCTCATCTGCTTCTTACTTCTTCCCTTTCTTTATCATCGGTTCTTCATGTTCCAGGATCCTCTTTCAATCTACTTTATGTTAGTCGTCTTACACAGGAGCTTGATTGTTATGTAACCTTCTCACGCTCTTCCTTTGTTGTGCAGGATCGACTAACGCAGAATATACTTGGTAGGGGGTGACTGTCTAACGGGCTGTATCTTCTCGATGTTTCTCCCGCTGTTCTCACCACTGTCTCCTCCACTGATTGGCATCGTCGTCTTGGGCATGCTCCTTTTCCGATTCTCAAGAAAGCTCTTCTGATTGTTCCCTTTCAGGAGTTTTTTTGTGAATCATGTATTTTTGGCAAACAACACAGTGTATCTTTTACTTCTCCTTGTAAACGATACCCATTTATCTTTAGTGCATTCTGATATTTGGGGACCATATAAGATCCCTAGTGTTTTTGGTTATCGCTATTTTGTAACATTTATTGATGATTACTCGCAAGTTACTTTGTTATACTTACTTCGTGATCGTACCGAACTCACCTCTACGTTCCGTACGTTTCTTACAAAAACTCGTACCCAGTTTTCAACGTGTGTAAAAATTCTCGTACTGACAATGCTCGTGAGTATACTGGTCGCACTTTCTCCAGTCTGTGCGCCGAGTTTGGTATTATTCATCAGACTTCGTGTGCCTATACCCCTCAACATAATGACGTAGCGGAACGGAAAAATTGTCACCTCCTTGATGTTGTCAGATCTCTCATGATTTAAATGCATGTTTCTCTTCTCTACTGGAACTTTGCGGTTTTCACTGCTTGCCACCTCATCAATCGCATTTCCTCATCTATCTTCCGCTCTGTGGCTCCCGTCACTCTCCTTTACCCATCCAAGATGCTTTTCTCTCTTACTCCTCGTGTGTTTGGATGTGCATGTTATGCCCATCACCTTGGTCCTCCAACTGATAAGTTATCCCCTCGTGCTACTAAAGCTATGTTTGTCGGGTACACTCGCACTCAGAAGGGGTATGTCTATTATTACCCTACCACCGAGGAGGTGGTTGTCTCTGCTGATGTCTCCTTTCATGAAGACCAACCATATCACAACAGTCCTACTGATCCTCTTCTTCCTCCTCCGCTACCTCGGCCCACAGTTCCAGTTACGTCCCCGCTTCCACCCCTTTTACCTACTCTTCCCCTGCTTCCAATTCCTACACCACCACCTGTCCCCTCCAAACCTTCTATCATTCAGGTTTACACTCATCGTACTCCACGTCCAGATGCCCTGCAGCAGCTTCCCTCTACCGGTGTATCCTCGCGGCTTGTTGATTCGGCATCACCTTCGATGTCTCATCCCTTGGACAATTATGTCTCTTTACATCGGCTCTCTCCACCTCTTCTTACATTTGCTCTCTCTCCCTCCTCTATCTCTATACCTAACTCTATGCAGTAATCTCTCCAGCATTTGGGGTGACGTGCAGCCATGGATGAAGAAATGACTGTTCTGTGGGGTAATCAGACTTGAGAACTGGTCTCTCTTCCTCCTGACCAAAGTTGTGTAAGTTGCAAGTGGATCTTTACAATCAAGCATGCGGCGGATGGGACAGTTGATCGCTTGAAAGCTCGACTTGCGGTACGAGGTTTTACTCAATAATACGGCCTTGATTATGAAGAAACTTTCTCCCCTGTCGCAAAATTAAATTCAGTTTGGGTTTTGCTCTGCTTAGCTGTTCATCTTCAGTGGCCCCTCCATCAGCTGGACGTGAAAATGTGTTTTTGAATCAAGCATGCGACGGATGGGTCTTTACAATCAAGCATGCGGCGGATGGGACAGTCGATCGCTTGAAAGCTCGACTTGCGGCACGAGGTTTTACTCAACAATACGACCTTGATTATGAAGAAACTTTCTCCCCTGTCACAAAATTAAATTCAATTTGGGTTTTGCTCTCCTTAGCTGTTCATCGCCAGTGGCCCCTCCATCAACTGGACGTGAAAAATGCCTTTTTGAATTCAAATCCGGAATACTATCAGCGTCTTGTGGGAAAACTGATATACCTAACAGTTATAAGACCAGATATCTCATTTGCGGTTGGAGTGGTTAGTCGCTTTATGCACAATCCACAGGTTTCCCATCTTTAGGCAGTGGAACGCATTCTCAGATATCTGAAGACTGCTCCTCGACAAGGACTTGTGCATAAACCATCTTCAGAGCTTTCTCTTATTGCTTACTCTGATGCGGATTATGCGGGCTCGCTGGACGATCGACGATCTACAACTGGTTTTTGTACTTATTTTGGAGAAAATCTTATCGCATGGCGGAGTAAGAAACAATCTGTGGTTGCTCGCTCATCTGTTGAGGCTGAGTACCGTGCGATGACGGCTGTTGTATCAGAACTAACCTGGCTTGAAAGTCTTCTTACGGATTTGGGAGTTTAATTATCCTCACCTTCAACTTTGTTCTGTGACAGTTAAGCTGCAATCCATATTGCAAAGAATCTTGTGTGACATGAGCGGACCAAACATATTGAAGTTGATTGTCACTTTGTTCGAGAAAGGGTCCAATCGAAGATGATAAAACTTGAGCATGTTCCTGCTTCTGAGCAAGTTGCTAACACTCTTACCAAGACATTACCTCGGAAATTGTACCATCAGGTCCTGTCCAAGTTTGGTGCCTACGACTTGTACGCTCCAGCTTGCGAGGGAGTGTTAGAGAATATGAGGGAAAATGATGTAAAAGCCCATGTATAAGGCCCATCTATAAGCCCGCTTATTCTTTCTTCTATTAGTCTCACATCTCTTGTATAAGATTCTTTCTCCTTCTCTTCTCTCATATATTTGTGCTCTCTCATGTATTTTGGGAATGACAAAGTATATACAAGGTTTTGTTCTAAGTTTCTACAGTCTTCATCCATATCAAAGCTGCCTTGTAGCCTCCTTAATCCTCTTGACACTAATTCAAATCTTTCTGGTTTACTTTTTAAATCCTGATTTCTATCCACTTAGGTCTGTTTGACGTTGCGTTTTTGCTCCAATGAGTTTGGACAAAAATGCAAGTGTATGTGTTTGATATGACAACAATTATGGCCGCCATCAAGAAAAAAAAACTAATTTTGAGCATAGAAGTGGATGAAGTTTTTTAGGTGAGGTTGGACATTTACAAACGACACTTCAAAACAATCACGTTCATGACTGTCACGGCATGCCAAACGGGCCCTTAATGTTCATGGGTTTGGTTGATTATCTGTTGACTTGAGTTGGGTCTCCAGATTTTAACTTTATCACACATGAATAAATAGCTCACCTGATTTTATCATATGGATACTTCATATAATTTCCGATAGAATGCACTTTCTAACATTTGGTTCCTGAGCTGCTAAATCATTCGTTTATACTCCCTTTCAGTTTGCTAAAGATTCACTAAAGGTTCTTCTTTGTTTCTTTGCTCATGTTGATCGAACTTTTTTTCTTGTTCTTCTCCCAAAACAATCTAACAGTAACTACATGCAGATGGAAGCATCTGCACGTGGGGCTGGGGAGGTGCAAATGGGACGTTTTTTGAAGAGGGACACTCCTCTGGAGGACAATTGGTAAGCACTATCATTCAATCTGGACTGGGAATTTTTCATTTTTGGAACATAATTTGTACTTTTGGGCATTTAAAATCTCACCCTATTAACTGTTCTTATCAGGAAATTTTAAAATAATGTGTATTTTTTGGGAATTTTTGGAGCATAATTTGTATCCATGACTGTGTTCATAGTCTTTTGAGCCTCTTGCGGAGTATTCGAATAAAGTCGAAGTTGAGCTACGGTAGGTCTCTAGGGTTCTCTTCACCATTGTTCCATTATTGTTTTTCTTCGTTTGCGGGCGTGCAAATGTGCTATGACCAGGTTGATGACAGTAAAAACATGTATTGCCCCTCCAATCATTGATGCAAGGTCCGGTCTGCTTTAGGTTGCACTTTCTACGAAGTGAATGATATTCATTGTCTGCACGAACTACTTGTTAGCCTTCCCAGACCCTGTGAGACATCCGGAGGTTTCCTCTTATCGTTAAACCTTTGTCGTTGTTGCATAGATAGTTGGTCTTGCTCGACCATCAAAATCTCAAATATCACCATTGTACCCACCGGTGCACATGACCTAGCAACATATGTAAGATGATTAGTCTACATTTCATATTTTAGATAGAGACTTTGGACTAAGGGTCCATTTGACATGGTGTTTTTGCTCCGGTGAGTTTGAACAAAAACAACACCGTCATAAAATATGTATTTGGTATGACAACGATTATGACCACCACCAAGACAAAAAAGAGTTTGAACATAAAAATAGATGAAGTTCCTTAGGTGATGTCGCCCATTCATGTACGATGGTTTATAACTGTTAGATGTACTCATATAACATGAATCGGATTTATATTTGGTCAAGCTTATGATCGGCCGAATCCATCAGCATATATGCATAAAGGCAACATGGTATCAGAGGTTTAGGTTTTTGTCGTTCCCGCTCCCGCCTGCGCCGCCTGTCGCGCCTCCGTTCGATCCCGCCTGCGCCGATCCCGTCTCCGTTCGTTCGCATCTACATCCCACCGATCGTCGATCATCGTCCTTTGCCCGACCCCATCCCGTCTGCTGCGCCAGGGGAAGTGTTCGTCGATCCCGTTTGCTGCGCCTGAGGAAGAGTTTGTCGACTGCTTTGCTCGAGCCTCCTTCCTGCGCCGCTTGTTGCTGTTGTTTTCTCCCTTTTCCTTGCCGCCTTAGTTTGTTTGGCGCCCTTGCTGCCTCAATTTTTGGTATGGCGCCCTTGTTGCTCTCTTCTTCCTCTCTGGTGCTCTTCGCCTCC
Organism: Platanthera zijinensis; assembly: GCA_039513925.1. NCBI lineage: Eukaryota > Viridiplantae > Streptophyta > Magnoliopsida > Asparagales > Orchidaceae > Platanthera > Platanthera zijinensis. Next base: position 171,930,696 of record CM077091.1, read on the forward strand.
CGTGAGGCCCTTTTCTTCTTGCTGCCTCTGCTTGTCCAAATGGCCTCATCTCAGATTTTGTACCTTCTGAAATCTGATATCATCTTTAATGGAACCGACTACAAGGAATGGTCTTCCACGATTCGAGTACTTCTTCGTAGATTGCAACTTTGGGTTCATCGTGATGGATCCACTCCTCTCCGACTCTAACATCCGTTCCCGTTGGCAATGCTTCCTCTCCTTCTACAACTAGTGGGATAGATGCATCTTCTGCTTCTATCACTAGTGGGACCGATTGAAAAAATTGCATGATGATGACGCCCGGATCATTGCCATTCTTTGTCAATCCGTTGAGATATCCATTTGTATGGTTGTATGTGATTTCCCTACTACCACGGAGATCTGCGATCATCTACGCCATCTCTATCTGCCTTCCATCCAGTCGCAAAAGTACTCCTTGGTGCAGACGCTTGTTTCAACCTATCAGCACGACCGCTCCGTTCATGCCTTTTTTGCGGAGCTTTGTGATTTATGGCACCAACTCGATGGGATGTCTACCTCTGGTTGCCCCACTTGTGCTCGTTGCACCACTGTTGTTGAGGAGAGGGATCACCTGCGCATGTATAAGTTCCTCATGCGTCTTTGATCTGAGTTCGAGTCTGTTCGTGCTCAGCTGATGCACCGGGTTGCTCCTCCATCCCTACGTGACTGTATTGTTGTTGTTGTCGTTGAGGAGACATGTCTTCACTCTTTGGAGGGTATACGCCTGCCTCCTCGCCACACTCAGTTCTTGCTGCTCCTCAGCACGGCTTTTTGGTACCTGATCCATCGGTCTTACCTCTTCCTCCTGGATTTAGTGTGCCTGCTCTGTATCGCCCGTCTTCAGCGGCTTCACCCAGTACCTTGTCAGGTGCACCACCGGGCTCCGGGCCTTCACAGCACAGTGTTCCCCGTTGTCACTACTGCTATAATTTGGGACACATTCGTTCAGAGTGTCGCAAGTACTTACAGTGTACCCAAAGCCAGCATGGGGCACTTCATCGAGCTACTCCTATCCTGCCACTTGCTCCTGACAGTCCTACCACTGTTCCTGATCAGATCATACAACTCGTTCAACAACTCTCAGAGTCGTGCCTCCTCGTCCTCGGCATCTATTGTCAGTCATAACTATGTTTCTTCGACCAACTCAGCGACTGTGTTTGCCTCTGCAGGTATCACTAAGGCTTCCTAGTTACTTGATTTTGGTGCATCTTTTCATATGACCTTTGAAGCAACTCCCTTACATTCATGTCGGTTTGTTTCTTCTGACTTACATGTCATCATGGTTGATGGCACCACCTTGCTCGTTGCTAGCTGTAGTGTCCTGCATACCGCTCATTTTCACATTCTAAATGTTGCATATGTCCCTAAACTTTTCATGAACCTCATATCAGTTATTCAGTTTGCTTCACAAGATTGTATTGTTATTTTTGATGCGTTTTTGTGTAATGGGTAGGATCGTCACGCAGGGACACTCATTGGAACTGGTCATCGTCGTAGCGGGGTTTATGTGCTCGACCATCTCCGGCTTCCCTCATCCACTTCGCTATCAGCTTCCTATGTTGGAGCTCCCATTTGTCTTTCGTCGGTCAGCTTTTCTCAATGCATTACCGCCTCGGCCATCCCAGTGGAGCTCGACTATCTTATCTTGTTCGTCAGGATCTCTTAGGTCGTGTGTTTGTTGATCGCTCACATTCATGTACGGGTTGTAAGCTTGACAAACAACTACAACTCTCATATCGATCCAGCGAGTCTCGATCCTCTTTTCCTTTTGCTTTAGTTCACTCTGATGTATGGGGTCCTGCCCCCTTTATTTCAAAAGGTGGTAATCGTTATTTTGTTTTTTTTGTTGATGATTTCTCTCATTATATATGGGTTTATATGATGCGTACTCGTACTGATTTCTTTCGCATTTACGTTGAGTTTGTCTCCATGGTGCGTACTCAGCTCTCCACGTCTATCCGTATGTTTCATACCGATTCGGGGGGGGGGGGACAAACCACTTATTTTCTTGATTTTTTGGCCTCTCATGGTACTCTACCTCAGCTCTCCTGTCCTGGTGCTCATTCTCAGAATGACACTGCGGAAAGGAAGCATCGCCTTATTATTGAGACGGCTCGTAGTCTCCTTATGACTCTCATGTGCCTCCACACTTCTGGGCTGAGGTCATATCCAGTGCAGTCTATCTTATCAACCTCCAACCATCTACTTTCCTACAGGGTAGCAGTCCTGGTGACCGTCTGTTTGGTCGTCCTCCTCTTTATGATCACCTACGTGTGTTTAGTTGTTTATGCTATGCTCTTCTTCCTCCTCATGAACGTATCAAATTATCTGCTCAGTCCACCGCTTGTGTTTTTCTTGGTTATAGTCTTGAGCACAAGGGTTATAGGTGCTATGATCATGTAGCTCGTCGTGTTCGTATCTCTTGATTGTTACTTTTGTTGAGGATCGCCCCACTTTGCCAAACTGACCCTAAAGCAATCTTTGAAGGTGGCCATTGATATTTAAGTTAAACTTGCTACCTAGACATTCTCTCCCTAAATCTCTTGAAATGATTGCTTGACAAAGGGCTATCATGTTTACATAACTGATTCTTACTCAATGTCCTAATTGTTGATAATATTCTTATGTCTACAAACTCGTATAATCTTGTGCAAGTAATATAGGTCTTATCCTCGTCAAATTAATTTTGAGTCTTATGTACTAATAGTAATCAACATCTTAGGCACTGTTTGGGGCGGCGGTGGCAGTGGAAAAACAGTTGTGGGAAACCAGTGATGACATTAGAGCTATACAGAAAGCTGTTTTGAAAAACTTGTTGACCGTTTGAAAAATCTTATTTAAATACTTTTTCAAAAAAATTGTACTACGTTTTTTTTGGGAAGAACAACTTTTTTAAAAATAGTTGTTTAGCTTTTAATAATAATAAAAAGTATTTAATGCTAATCATTTATTACATAGATAAATAAATATTATATAAATCCTAAATAAGTGGGTTACAAAAGGTTAGCATGGTGAAACAAATATAGCGAATGAGTGAAGAATCACGAATGAGAGAAGAAAAACTTTTGCAGCTGCGAGAAGGAAGAAAGACGGATCGCGAATGGTCGGGACGTGACTTTCGTAAACCTTCAAATAAAAGAAAAAAAGCTGAAAGCAAAGAAAACAGTTTTAGAAAGCCCTGTTGGATCAGCTGCCCTAAAAACCCCTAAAACACTTTTCTTGCTTCTCATCCAAATAACCTAACAAGAGCTATTTAACCCGTTTCCACCACCTCCCCAAACAGTGCCTTCATTAGTCTTAGGCTCCGTTTGGCACGGTGGTGGCGGTCGTAAATGCATTGGTTAAACCGTCACTTGTTAAGGATCACCTAACAAACATCATCTGTTTGAACATAAAAGTGGATGAAGTTTCTTAGGTGGGCGTTAACGAATGACAATTTAACCCGCATGTTCATGACCACCTCCACCATGCCAAACGGAGCCTTAGGGGACTTATTTTCACCGGTCAAGCGGTTACGACCGCATGAACCGGACCTTAATTCGGTTCATGCGGTCGTAATCGCTTGACCGGTGAAAATAAGTCCCCCAAACGGAGCCTTAATCTTACTTTAATCCTGGCTATTTTCTGTAATGCTTTATTTCTTATGAAACTGTGATTGTGTTTCAGGGACATGGTAACGATTTTGACTACTCCCAGCCAATGCTGCTAAATATTGGCAACAACGTGCGGGCTTTACACGTCTCATGTGGATTTAATCACAGCGGCGGAATATTTGAGTACACTGAAAACTGATTTCTCTTATTTACTAAACTTTTTTTCATATAATTAATTCTATATATTCATTATCTTATATATATACATACATTATACATGCATACAAATACATACATGATGTAATTATGTATCTATGTATAGCAATGAAGCTGAACAAGTGGAAGCAACAAAGAGTAATTTTTCTGATTCCAGCGGATCCGTGTCGTGTTGGACTGGTTGTGTGGGATCGACCCATATGCGGATTATCCCTGGTGGGCCATGCTTTTGATTAGGCCCACATTGTGTATCGCGCTTCACGCGTATATACTTATAAGTCATGATCATTTGTCTTATCACTTCGGAGTATTGAGATGAAAGTGTGAATTTCTTAGGAGATCATATGAACCAAACTTTATAATCAAATGCTTGTAAATTTTAATGAGCTTATTAGAAGGTAAAAAAAAACTGCAAGAACATGCGCAAGTGTTCCTTCCTCGCACGGATAGCACTGAGTAAAGATAACTCAAACCCAGAAGTCCTAAAAAGATATCTTTATTTAAGATTAATATTGCACCGATTTTAAATGAGTCAAAAGATACTATTTCAATGCTCGGGACACAAGATGAAATGCCAAAAATATTATTTGCTGAAATACAATGAACGGAGAATGGAATATGGCGTATTACTTAAGAGAGAATAAGCTTATTATTACTGCATACCCCCCCCCCCCCCACCCACCCTAAGTCATTCATTGCTACAACCCCTACAACTCCCCATATTCCTTCAAAACTGCCCTTAATTCCCACATTTTCAGCCTCCGACAATCACCGGAAAATCTCGACGGGACACCTTTGGCAAATGCCTAGAGCACTACCAGACAATCCCCATCCATTTTCAATTTTTCAGCAATCTTTGCCGACCACCTCCGGCCGCCTCCACCATCTCCTGTGATCATTGTCGCTGACCTCCGGCCAGCTACCATAACCGTCATAACTACTTTTCACTAACCCCACTACCTCCGTAACTCTGTGTTATCCTAAATTTATTCCTAATCACCCATTTTTCCCAACTCCCCTCCATCAACCCCCCACCACCCCTCACGTGGAACCACCTTTTCAGCCCTAAACCGAGCCACCTCACTCCCTTACACCAGCTGGCCGGCTCTCTCTCTCTCAACAAACAGTCCTCATAATCCCCACAAGCTCACGTGAAACCACGTCCCCATCACAACCCCTCATCCTCAACAGCCAGTCCCCATATTCTCTCCACATCCAGCCCCACACTTTGTCCAGACACATTGCATGTTTGTGTAAGTTTTTAATTTGAAGTGTTACTTTTTTATACGAGAGATGTTTTATTTCTAAACGTTATCCCAAGTTTTGAGTCTTTGTGAGTGTTTGCTTTAGTTATTTGGCTTTGAGTTCTCCTGCATTTATACAATTTCTAATGTTTTCTTGCTGCCATACTTTACCTACTGTGACATAGCCAGTATTTTTATTTATAGTGAAACATTTATTGCAAGTTTTAAAATTAGGCTCCGTTTGGGGGGACTTATTTTCAGCGGTCAAGCGGTTACAAGCCCCCCCCCCCCCCCCCCCCCCCCCAAACGGAGCCTTAGGCTTCGTTTGGAAGAACTTATTTTCACCGGTCAAGAGGTCATGACCGCATGAACCGGGACTTAAATAAGTCCCGATTCATGCGGTCATGACCGTTTCACCGGTGAAAATAAGTCCTCCCAAACGGAGCCTCTCTATTAGCCTGCATCAAAAAAGGAAACCATTCCTTTTTCATCAAAATCTCCCACAAAGAAGAGGGAAATCTAATAATATCAACAAGCATATTTCTTTATTAAAAAAAATTCTGATTCTTACAAAATTGCCATAAAAACATCCTCAAGCAGCTGAGAGCTCACAAATGGACCTATAAACTTTTTGATGATGTAAAAAAACATATAAAAGAATGAATCAAAATGGCATGATTCCCTAGCACTGCTGCCTTCACCCATCCAGATTATGAACAGCATCATATCCAAGAATGAGTTTTTCCCTAACTATGTTCTCCCCGCGAAGATGCGCCGAGTCCCGTCGAGCAAGGGCCAGATTATTTTGCTTCGAGCCCACTTCTTCCGGAAGATTTGAGCGAAACAAACTGATCTTATGCGAGAGCAGTTCCCCATACAGCTCCGTCTCCTTCCCCGCACCGTTCATGGACATCCTTCATCCTCTCCACAGATTTGCATATTCCACTGCAGCTCCAATCAAATGATGCCACACACACATTTCCTGCCTGAGCCTTCCATTCACAATCTGAACATAATAAAGAATGTATATATGAAATTATGAAAATTAGGAACTGTTTTTTGCCCCATGTAGCAGGATGAAATTGAAGAGAATCCTAAGCTGGTCAGGATTATGGCTCTTTTTTGATGGATGATTTGAAAATTCAGTTTTTGATTGCTGCAGTTGCATTTTCGGGGGGTGGGGGGGGGGGGGGGTGATGAAAATTGCAATGCAGATTGTTCCAGGATATAATAAAATTCAAGTTATAAATGTTTTCAAATCTATATGATTCAAGGAAAAGATCATTTACAGTGGGGGAAAGTAATTAACAATGAAAGGAAAAGAAAATAAACCTGGTGAAGTTCCACAGCACATGTTTCTGTCATCAATATGCTCAACTTCAAGCCCGATAAACCAAGAACCAAGAGAAACATCTTCATTTGCATACTTGTGAAGTATATGCCTATACAAAAAAAGAAATGAAACATTGGAACCATATAAGAGGATTTATATGGCTGAACACATTTAGTTGGGATAAGACTAAAGAATGTAATGGTAGTCGAGACTTACTGGTTGATAGAAATGAATGTCGCGAGGTCTTTCGATATGGCGTAGATTTGGCCGGTGGCATGCCGGAAGTACTTGTTCCCTTCTTCTCCAAATTTCCAGTATTCAGGCTCATGATACTTCACATTCCTATAAAACATGTGAAAAAGAACAGAACATTATAACTAAAAGAGCAACTACAACATGATTTCCTCAAAATTTATACATGCAACCACGCAGGTGGGATGAAATTTAAAAAAAAAACATGCTCCAACATAGAAATGAGAGACATTTCATAACCCTAGTCATATATTTATGAAGCCATAGAGAATGTACACATGAAATATAGTAAATTTACTAGCATACTATTTATATAAATGTAAATAGTTTTTTGAATAGTGAATCAGTGAATAAGCAGAGACGGCTTACTTATTTGAAAGAACTGGGCCTGATTTCATGCACCCGATATAGACCCTTGGCTTCGACCTATGGCGAGTAAGAGTTGCAGCCAACGTACCTAAAACAATGGTGAAAGCTCCAAAATTGTTACTGGAAATTATTGTATAAGAACGAGGCATCTATGAAAAAGTATCTGAACTAAATATATTACCTAAGTTAACATGGACATCGTCATCCACCTTAACATAGAATTCTGCATCCCATAAAGCAACTGCTGTAGAGAAGTATATCTTTGTCTTTGCAGATAATTCGTGATAGCCTTCAACATGATCCTGATCATACTCATGTTAATGTTAATAAACTACTCGGAGTCTTTAAGTTACATTTGAGCAAATAGGGAAGAACATGTGCCTTACCAGTCTAAGGAAATCATTATGCTGCTGTTCTTCGGAATCAATTGCTCTATCCAGGATGCTATTAGCCGTAGCACTGCACAAGAATATCAAGATTGGTTGATTTCAACATAGCGCTTGTGATCTTTTTATGTATATGCTTATAATACGATGTGCTCTGTATGAAGAAAAAAACACATTTTTTTTTTCTAAATTAGTTAAATTCATAGAAAATAAAGGGCGCCAATTTACGGTAAAATAGCACACAGCAGTAATATTTAAAGACAGCCCAACATGGTTCAATCAACAGGTACAGAAACAATCTCAGGGAAGTTTTGTATGATTGAGGGTTCAAGTAGTCCAAATTCGACTCTTTAGTAACATGGCCAGTCGAATTCCCTTCAGAAATTCATGCTTGGAAACATGTACTCATGCATTGATTAGATTTGTATTCTATGATAACTAGAAAACTAAAAATTGATCTATCATTTCTTGAGCTCTCTAGAGTATGAGCTCAAGCAATCATACAATTGAGTCAACTTAATCTATGGAGCAGAATAAAAAAATGAAAATACCTGTGGCCAATTGTAAACCGGATGACAATGCCCTTCTCACGTTCTAGTTCTTGAAGCTTTGCACCTGAGTTGAAATCAAAGCTTTTAATGTAAGTATTATGTAGCAAAGCATAGAAAATAAAGTACACATGTGACATCTGTTTTCAGGTGAAATAAACTGCGTATAGCAGTTATTGTAAGCTAACGAATCCAAAAAAGAAAATGTTATGCTGCAAAAAATCCAATATATCATGTAACAAAATGTTATACAATTGTTTTCTCTCTTAAATGTAATATTTTGCTCAAGTAAACTAGATTTGTTCATAAGAAGATACCGCGAAATAGAACTCAAATAGATCACTTGCCAGAGGGCCAATTTACAAGGTAAAAAATACAACAAGGAAGAAGTGCAACAATTCAAATGTGAAATAGAGGGTTGCAATCAAAATACACATGAGTACATGGCGCTATTATGATATAAGTATTATAGATTAAAATTTCTAATTTTTTGGTTTGGATATTGTGACATCAAATGTGAAAAAAACATGGTGGCATCTAAATGTATCTCGAATATGACATGTTGACATCTAAGGCTCCGTTTGACACGGTGGTGGCGGGCGGTCAAGAATGCTATGGTTATGAACCGTCGTTCATAAACGCCTGACCTCACCCTAAGGAACTTCATCCACTTTTATGTTCAAAGCTGTTTTATTTTTTGATGTCAGTCATAACCGTTGTCATGCCAAACATACAATCTATGGTGATGGCGTTTTTGTCCAAACTCACCGGAGAAAAAAAAAAGGCACGCCAAACAGAGCCATGTCGTTCATCTATAAAATGTTCTTCAAAAATTTCAACCAACCAGAAACCTAACATTTTTTTACTCATAACTCATGGTATCATAAATGTCTTCAAAGCCAAGATTTTATGCTGGGATTTTGTATAATTCATGGTGGCATCTTAATGTAGCTCAAATATGACATGTTGACTGTCTATAAAATGTTCTTTAAGTATAATAGATATCTCCAAAACAAAGAAGAAAAAAAACATCAAGATCTTCATGAAACAACAAACAGTATTCAAGAATAATTATCAGGCTCTATGAATTTCAAAGGCAAAAGAAGTCAAGAAGAAACCTTGAAGCATCCAGGTCTCTCTAACAGAGTCCCTCCTCTTCCTGCTGCTAAATGCAGTGTTGATCCCAATAACAACGAAAGCCTTCTTTCTCTGCAGACTCGCTGCTCCATCAGTTGGAGAACCATTCAAGCCCATAAGCTCCTGAGAGCTCCTGGTTGCCGCCAGCTCCATCTCAAGCGTCGATATCGTCTTGTCCAAAGATCTGACAGCAATCCACAAACCCTAGAATTTAGTAAAACGCAGATGAATCAATCAACAAGTTTTGCAGAAATCTTCAACTCACTGTATAGCTTCATGTGTCCTCGCAACCTCCCCCATTATATCCTTATCTTGCCCCAGCTTCTGCAGTCGAGCAAAATTCCAGTTAAAAAACAGTGCTTGAATCAAAAGAGAGTTTCCTTAATTAATCGAACATCTGACCGACCTTTTTAGTTAAGAGATCTTCAGAGATGATGCGAAGTTCCTGTTCTTGCCTCCGCTGTGAGATGACCTGCTTGTTCGATTCTGTCCCAATATTCAAATCTGAAACTCGCCGAAACCTAGCCGACAAAAACGCCAGTGAATTAGGGGAAATTGGCACTGAAATTAGTCAATTCAAGTATGAAAAGCTTCCTTCGCTCAATATTTCTTCAAATTGGCACTGAAATTAGTCAATTCACCTGTCCGAGAAGAGCATTCCAAGGCCGAAGCAGGTGATGCAAAGTAAAATGATCCACCTAGCCGACGGCCGCCTCTCGGCGCCGCCGGTTGATCTCGTCTTCATCATCTTCTTCTCCACGTCTTCTCCTCTTCCCTCTCTCTCCTGTCAACTCGTACAATATAAGAAAGAAGGTGAGGGGAAGGCAAAGGCGGATTCCACCGGCAACGCGTAGACCAGGACGAATGAAAAGTAAGAAGAAGTCAAAGAAGTCGGCCGGAAGGGAAGCAGCAGTACCATTGAACCGCCGATGAGAACGACGTGGCAATTTACGTCGGAGAGAGGGGCAAGAAGGAGGAACGAAGCCGCCGGCGGACTCTCGCTTCCGGCCGAAACTCACGACTGAGGATCCATCCAAATGTGATGACCAAAAGTGACGAGGATTTTTAGCTTCCTAGCAATGATTTTTATACCCAGCTAGCCTTTATTTTTGCCAGTTATCACATAATTTAATACAAAGTAATTAAAATTAAATTAATTAATTAATTAATTTAAAGCAGTTTAACATTTATTAATGGTGGGAAGTCTCTTTTAATGTTTTTGAAATGTTTCATTTCACCCCGCAATATTAAATTCATCTGTCTATTTTCATAAAGCCCATGGCTGCTAGATGGGGTGCAAGTAAAAAAAACCTTTGAACCCTCAAACCGAATCAAAGTGTATGGTCTAGTTCGGTTCAGTTTTCATAATCGAGGGTTTCAATTTTTAAAAAACTGCACGATCCAATTAGATTCGGTTCGATTCACTATTTTTAATGTTAAATTGTTCTGAATTGAACCATATAAATGTTGCAATATAGATTTGTATATATAAATAATTAATAATAATATGAAATCATAGAATTATTTTCATTTCAAATAATATAAATGTATATTTATGTTTCTTTTTATTCTTGGATATAAATCATGTATTTGTGTTTTAATATTTTTAAATTGTATATGTAACAATTCAAGTTTCATAATATCAGAAGTATTGCTCATTTTTTTACCAACCAAACAATTTGATTTGATTCAAAGGAATTAAACAATTAATGACGAGCTTCTTTAATGTTTTGAAATGTTTCTTTTCATCTTGACAAATTAAATTCATCTCTGTTTTGATAAAGTCCATTGTTGTTAAAATAGAGTTTTTAAAATTAAGACACATTTAATATAATAAATATTGAAAATTACTATTTGAAACATTAGTTTAATTAATTACATCTATTTAATGAGTGCAATAAATATCTAGTATATGCTGCCTAAAATTTAATGTTGCATAAGTTGTTCCGTTTGAAAAATTCCGCCTTTTATTGGAGCCATTTGGAAACCATAAATTATTATTATTATTATTGTTGTTGTATGCTTCTTCAAGTAAGGGCTTATTAGTCATTTCATGTCTTGTAGATAGAACCAGTATTTTCACTATTTTGGAACGCATTGCTTTGTCTTCTCTAATATTTTGTGTGAATTTAAAATCATAATTTAGAGGAAAATTTAAAGAGTTTTATTAAACTTGAGGACTAATTTAGGACTTACATATTGTTGTAATTTTGGAAGATTGTGGCACAGTATTTTATCAATATTTGAAAATTTTAGGGGAAATGTTTCTCGCCAAAACTTTATTTTTGCGGGTCGTGTTGAAATCATGAGTGTTGACAACAAGGATTGATCTAGTTGGGTAAGCTGAGATCTCATGACATGGAGATTGTTGAAACTGGAAATCGGTTTCTGTGGAGTCCGTGTTGGGGTTTAGCCCCTAAAGGTTAAATATGTGTGCAGAAATCCAGATGTTGCAACCTGAATTTTGGGGTTGCAACCTTTTTATTACTGGTTTGGGGGGGGGGGGGGGGGGCAGTTTTATTAAAACTGTGAACAGTTTTTATTTAAAACTACGGACAGTTTTTAAAGAGTGGCTTTTAAATTCCCCCTCCTCTGATAATTTTTGGTGTTAGGGTTAAGTAAGAGCAGCGGAAGTCTTCCTCCTCTCCCTTTGCACCGTCCGCCGTCCCCGCGACCACCGTCCGCCTTCCCCGCGCCCGCGCATCCGCCGTTCCCGCGCTCGTGCCGTTCGCCGCCGCTAGATCGCCAGCGTTGCCGCTGCTGTAGGCGGGTGTTTGCCGCTTGGAAGGAGGTGTTTCCTCTGTGCTGTTGGAGGAGGTTTCTCTACCGTTTCAAGGGTTTCTTCGTCTACGGTTTCAGGTGTACCCTTTTTTATCTTCGTTTGCTATTGTGCTTGAAAAGAGAGTAGGATTTTATCATGTTGTAGAGAAGTTGTGGTTTGTCTTGGTGGTAGAGAGGAGTAGATTTATTTGTCAAATCCGGAGGGCGTTCTAGGTTTGGGCAAACCTAGATAAATTTTTGTAATCCTTATTTATTATAGTGGATTTTTGTTGTGCCGTGCCCCGTGGTTTTTGACCTTCAAGTGGTGAAGGTTTTCCACGTATATCTCTGCGTTCACTTGTGTTGTTGGTTTGTTTTTCTTATTATTGTTTGGGCTCTATTGATCGGTGGGTGTTGTCGTTGTCTGCGACCCCCTTTCCGCATCAAGTGGTATCAGAGGGAGGTTTTTGGCTAGTCGTTTTTATTTCTCGGTTTCTAACTTGGTGCGGTAGGTGACGGCCATCGGTTTCTCCCTATCCTCTCTTGTTAATCCCTTAAAATAAATCGACTTGTGGACCGTAATAGAGTTACTTGTTTGAGAAAGCAATGGAACAGAACACAAGGATGGTCAATATGAATGGCAAGAATTGGAGCATCTTGAAGCCTCAGATGGAGGATCTCTTATATTGTAAAGATCTCCATGCTCCGTTGACGGGGAGACATGCTTCAGTTAAGGATGATGAAGAGTGGAAAAAAATGGATCGAAAGGCAGTATGGTTCATTAGACAGTGGCTCGATGACTCTGTTTTTCATCATGTTTCCACAGAGACCTCGGCTCAAGGCTTATGGAAAAAGCTTGAAGCCTTGTACAAGCGGAATACTGCAGGTAACAAAGCATTTCTGATTAGGAAGCTTGTCAATTTGAAGTACCGGGAAGGTTCCCAGATGACTGAACATCTAAACTTTGCTCAAAGTATTATCAATCAGTTGGAGTCCATGAAGATCACTTTGGAAGATGAACTTCAAGCTCTGATGATCCTTAGTTCTTTACCCGAGAGTTGAGAGACTCTAGTAGTGTCATTGAGCAACTCAGCACCTGATGGCGTAGTAACCATGGAGATGGTGTCTGATTGTCTCCTGAATGAAGAGGACTGAGAAGATGTTCACTATTCTGCTGCTGTACGTAGATGATATGCTGATTGTTGGGGATGACAAGGCCAGCATAGCTGAGTTGAAGAAGGAGCTCAGTGAGTCCTTTGAAATGAAGGATTTGGGACCGGCAAGGAAGATCCTTGGAATGAAAATTACCAGGGACAGGAGTGCTGGTCAACTATGGATGTCTCAGTCTGAGTATGTGGAGAAAGTGCTGAAGAGGTTCATGATGGACAAGGTAAAACCCGTTGCTACTCCTCTGGACGGGCACTTCAGACTTTCCAGTTCTCAAAGCCCCTCATCTGAGAAGGAGGTGGAAGAGATGAGCCAAATTCCTTATGCATCAGCAGTGGGGAGCCTGATGTATGCTATGGTCTGCACTAGGCCAGACATAGCTTATGTTGTGGGGTCTGTGAGCCGTTACTTGGCAAACCCTGGGAAAGTCTACTGGAGTGCTGTGAAATGGATACTCCGCTATCTCCGAGGTACCTCAGACCTTTGTTTACAGTTTGGTGGAGGTCCACCAGAACTTATGGGGTACTCGGATTCGGATATATCAGGAGATGTTGACATGAGGAGATCTACTTCTGGATTCGTGGTCACTTTTGGAGGGGGAGCAGTGTCGTGGCAGTCAAGGCTTCAGAAGTGCGTGACATTGTCGATGACAAAGGCTGAATATATTACATTGACTGAGGCGTCAAAGGAGCTTATTTGGATGAAGAAGTTCATGCTAGAGCTTGATCTTTGACAGGACGTGTACATAGTTTTTTGTGACAGTCAGAGTGCTATATTTTTGGCCAAGAATCCCGTCTTTCACTCCAGGACGAAGCACATTGACGTGAAGTATCACTGGATTCAGGATGCTGTGGAGGAAAAGCTGTTGGTGGTGGAAAAGATCCACACGGATGAAAATCCTTCGGACATGATGACGAAGGTCGTCCCAAGGGAAAAGCATGATCTCTGTCGGAGTTTGATCGGCATGATCCCCACTTGAAGGAGTCAAGGTGGGATACTCCCCTTTATGGTCTGAAGGGGGAGTTTGTTGGGGTTCAGCCCCTAAAAGTTAAATATGTGTGCAGAAATCCAGATGTTGCAACCGGGATTTTGGGGTTGCAACCTTTTTGTTACTGGTTTTGGGGGGGGGGCAGTTTTATTAAAACTGTGAACAGTTTTTATTTAAAACTGCGGACAGTTTTTAAAGAGTGACTTTTAAATTCCCCCTCCTCTGATAATTTTTGGTGTTAGGGTTAAGTAAGAGCAGCGGAAGTCTTCCTCCTCTCCCTTTGCACCGTCCGTCGTCCCCGCGACCACCGTCCGCCGTCCCCGCGCCCGCGCGTCCGCCGTTCCCCGCTCGCGTCGTTCGCCGCCGCTGGATCGCCAGTGTTGCCGCTATTGTAGGCAGGTGTTTGCCGCTTGGAAGGATGTGTTTCCTCTGTGCTGTTGGAGGAGGTTTCTCTACCGTTTCAAGGGTTTCTTCGTCTACGGTTTCAGGTGTACTCTTTCTTGTCTTCGTTTGCTATTGTGCTTGAAGAGAGAGTAGGATTTTATCATGTTATAGAGAAGTTGTGGTTTGTCTTGGTGGTAGAGAGGAGTGGATTTGTGTGTCAAATCCGGAGGGCGTTCTAGGTTTGGGCAAACTTAGATAAATTTCTGTAATCCTTATTTATTATAGTGGATTTTCGTTGTGTCGTGCCCCGTGATTTTTGACCTTCAAGTGGTGAAGATTTTCCACGTATATCTCTGTGTTCACTTGTGTTGTTGGTTTGTTTTTCTTATTATTGTTTGGGCTCTATTGATCGGTGGATGTTGCCGTTGTCTGCGACCCCCTTTTCCCATCAGTCCGGACCCTTGGGGAAGGGGCGACCGCACACTTACTTTGCCTAACAAACTTGGCTGACCGAAGACTTAGAACTCGAAACTGACCCAAGGCTCCAGCACGGAGGTCCTACCACATATCCGGAAAATCTTAGAGCGCTTCCCCTCATTAGCCTGTGCTGAGCTAAGGGTATCTCAGAAAGCGTTGTAAGACAAAAGAGTAAAAGAACTGGAAAAGTTTGTCTTCTGAGGTACCACATTGGGTCTATTTATAGATTTTTGAAATTGATCTGCCAACAGCGCAACCCCGCTGTTCTGAACGGTTATTTGCAGCCAAAAAGAGGTCTACTAACAGCGAAACTCCGATATTTCGAGGAGCTAAATGCAGACCTAATCACATTTGGCAGACCAAATTATGTTAACCAAATGATAGCTGCACCCCACTCATAGGGGGAAATCGGGACCAGCTCGCTACTCAACTGGGCGGACGCGGCCTGACTCTCGTAACTCGCTTCTCTCTTTAGGCGGGCGCGAGTCGGGCTCCTGCGACTCGCCTGCCCCTCGCATGGAGGCGGACCGACAATCTCGGTTGGATGGTCACTTAGGCGAGCGCGGGCTGGTCGAGCTGGCTCGCGCGGCTCGCTCGCCCTGCCTGACGGGTGCGGGCCGGCTATCCTGGCTCGCTTGCCTGCCTGGCGGACCCAGAGAAATTTAGAGGAAATCTAGCCAAGTCCAGAAGCGTTGAGTGAAGCCAGTTCACTCAACGCCAAGCTCAGAAGGCGTCGACAGGACAAGCTTCACTCAAAGCCTTAGAATATATAGACAGAAAATCTGTCCTGGCTCGCTCGTCTGCCTGGCGGACCCACTCGACAAACACTGGGTTGTACATGTTACTGGACAAGTGGTCCTTGAAGATTTCACTCGCATGGGGCGGCGAATGCTCGATGGGGCTAGCACTCGCCGCCTCTAGATAACCTGGGGCGAGTGCGGGCCTAGGTGCTCCACTCGCCCCGCATTCCGCTCCCCCCGCCCTCGTGAGCCGGGCAAACTCTACGGCACTCGCCCCTCCGACTCGCCCAAGACCTAGGCCGCGCATTACTCGGCTGAGCCCGCTCCTGCCGACCCCACTCGCTGGACGTGGGGTTGTTCAGAGGTCATGGATTTGATTCTCACTGCGGTGTGAGCTTTGTTTACTTAATTAGTGGTTTATTATTTGATTGATTGTTTTTAATGATATAGTCATTGATGCTTAATATTCTCAACATATTGATGTTTGTACATTTCTTACGCAAAAAAAATCACGAGTGTTAACACTTCATCACATTTATCAATATTGTTTCGTGGAAATTGTTTTCGCTACGTATCTCGCTTTCATATCTCGCTTCCATGACGCGTCCGACGAGGATCAGAGAGCTAACCGGGGCCTAAGGCTTTGTTAAGTTAGTATATTTCGGTGCGGCAAAATGATACTCTTAGAAACTTGAATCAAACCTGCTATTTGACTTAGTACTAGTAATACAATTAAAAAAAAATCCATTCAGGCAGGAATACTCTTGTGGGTTACTACAGTATTAATGGTTGAAAATAAAGTAGTATTGTTGCGGGTCACTCGATTTTTTTCCGGTCCAGAGAATCGAACTGCCTTAACTTGAGAGTGAGCTGATCGTGCAAACAGTAAAATAAAAACTAACAATAACACTAGGGGTTTTAGACTGAAAACCCGAAAATAGTGAAAAACACATGAACGAATCTATGTCAGGCTGAAATTCACTTGTTCTTTTGAGATAACAAAAGTTTGAGTTCTGAAAAGGGTGATCAGATTTCAGAGTGGACATAAAAAATTCAAAGTGAATAAACGATCTAAGCCTCACACCCTCTCCGGAAAACCTCTGATCTCTTTTTTGTCTTTCTGGTTGCTTGCCTTCAAATGAAGATCTGAGAATGTTTTTTATAGCTTTTTTGAAGGAACGTGTTGATAATTGCGTCCGACTGAATCTTAAGTTGACGAATGACGCTGCTCGGTTCCGGTCACCTGGATCATCAATCTCCTGAAAATTACGAGCATGACCCCTAAACGGTCCGTACAAGTTGCTCATCGACAGTGATGGCCGGAGGCGGTGACGGCAACCGGGGGAGAAGGAGAAAAGCTGAACCCAATGTAGGCGAGCAACTGCATGGCGTGAGTTTGAACTTCATGAAGACCTGAAACCCTTTGTTGTTATGATTATTTCAGTCTTCAATAACTCTAGCAGAGCCCATTAAGGAACGGCCCACAAAAAACAAGGAAACACATAACAAAGCCCAATAAATGGACTAGAATCAAGCCCAAGTAACTTAAGGCTTATGATTTTTATGAGAGGCTGATGTTATGAATACCCTTGTTATATATTGCGCTCCTTTATTCAATATATTTTACTTTTATTTAATTAAGGGTCCATTTGGCACTTGTTATATATTGCGCTCCTTTATTCAATATATTTTACTTTTATTTAATTAAGGGTCCATTTGGCACGGCGGTCAAGGACGAGAACATGATGATCACGCACAGTCATTCAGTTGGCGCAGCATATTTTGCGCCACCATCATGAAAAAAAAACTAATTTTGAGCATAAAACAAGACGTAGTTCCTTAAGTGAGGTTGGATGTTCAAAAATGACGGTTTGTGACCACTGTGCATTCACGCACGTCACCACCCAGTCAAACGAACCCTTAGTCTTCACTTTGTCCTCTTTGACTGTGTTTGGCGCGGTTTATCACGACTTATTTGCTCCGATGAGGTTGGACAAAAATGTCATTGTCATATCAAAATCTTATGCCCAAAGCTAGTTTCTTTTTTTAATAACGGTAGTAACGTTGTCATATCAAACATACAATGACATTTTTGTCCAATCTTGTCGGAGCAAATAAGCTGCGATAAGCTGTGCCAAACGCAGCCTTAGGCTCCGTTTGGGAGGACTTATTTTCACCGGTGAAACGGTCATGACCGCTTGACCGGTGAAAATAAGTCCTCCCAAACGAAGCCTTAGTGCAAAAGTACATCCATAGGACTTAGAACTTGATTTTCCTACATTCTCTTAATCCATCTTGTTTTATTTTGATTGGCACGAAGAAAACCGTCTCAGCCACAATCTAGCATGATGTATCTTAGGTTTTGCTCTTTTGTCGGGTTTATCGGCCCTTTGAATAGTGATCGATGGTAAATCTCGGTCCTCCTCCGATTTTTCGAGTTCACTGTCATGGCTCGCAAGCGAGTCGGTGATACCAGAAAAATAACTCTTGCTAAGAAAAAACATATTCGGGCTAAAGAGAGTTTCAGAAATCACTACTATACATGTATCAATAACTCTATCTTCACCCTAATAAAAACTAAACAAACCCCCTCTCAAATGAAATTAACAAAACCCTAAACTATTCTCTATACAAAATTTATGCACGACTAAAGTAGCATTACGGCATGATTTATGGAGGATTAAAAGATGTATACAAAATCAATACTTAATATTTTTTGAAACTTATAAACTCTTATTGGAGTCTCTCGATCCAACAATACAAATGTTCGGAACGGATGTTCGTGAGGTCATGCGTCTTTCGTCCCGTCGGCGGTGGACTTTAATTGGTCCAATTGATGAGATTTTGTCTAGCACGAATGGAGCACACAAAGTGTTGGGTGTGGCCCGCCATCCAGGTGTTGGATGGGGTGCCTCCCGGGCGCACCCGAGTTGGCTCCTGACATGGGTGCATGAGAACTTCATGGTACGATTTAGTGCAAGGGAGTCGGGTTGGCTCCGGGCATGAGTACACGGGAGTTCCGGGCACGGTTTAAGTGCGAGGGAGCCATGTGAACAGTTTGACCGGTTCTGCTAAAATAATATAAAGGAATTGGTAGCGCCCTTCCTAACACTCCGGGGTTTTGGGAGAGTTGGTATGCGCCATTCCTCACAAGTGGTATCAGAGGCGAGGGGGAGGTCATGGGTTCGATCCCCCTGGATGGCATTCCAGGGAGAGTTTGTTGGGTGTGACCCGCCATCCAGGTGTTGTATGGGGTGCCTCCCGGGCGCACCCGGGTTGGCTCCTGGCATGGGTGTAGGGGAACTCCATGGTACGGTTTAGGGAGTCGGGTTGGCTCCGGGCATGAGTACACGGGAGTTCCGGGCACAGTTTAAGTGCGAGGGAGCCATGTGAATAGTTTGACCGGTCCTGCTAAAATAATATAAAGGAATTGGTAGCGCCCTTCCTAACACTCCGGGGTTTTGGGAGAGTTGGTATGCGCCATTCCTAACACAAAGAAGGTAACAACTCGTGCGAGCAAGAATTAGGCGAGTTGGTAGTCGTGTGCTCGGGGGATGTGAATTGGAAACCTAGGGCTTTAGTAAAATGAGACTTTTTAAGATTGAGGAGGTGTGCAGATAGCTAAATAAGGTATACATCATCCTTATCGAATTTATTTGGTTGGAAAATTTATGTCGTCTTAGTTTATTAACTTCATTATCACCCCCCTCCCCCACCTCACCGAAGATGATTTTGTTCTTCTCGAAATATCAAAATGAGAATTGAAGCATGAGCATATCTGAATTAATGGAAATAGAATATTTATTGTCACGCATTTTCAAATATATAAAGTCTTGATAAATAAGACTACTCCTCTTCTTTCTCCTTAGGATTTCTCTAGTCATGAGAAGTTGGAACTGAATGAGAGTGAAAAAAAATTACCCTATGAACTGGGGTCATAACCAGGAGCAGATTCAAAGAGGGTTTGAGGGACACTGCCCCCCTCCCTCTCATCATTATTTTTCAAAATGGTTAGTGGATTTGGATTCCTCTCGTTGAGGCAATACACTTTGATTACTTTTCAAAAACGGTGGCCAGAAGAGGGATAAAAAACTCTGATAAGATAGAAACGTTCAAAATTTTTGTTGGAAAAAATTAATGTCTGGCCCCAATATTAAAATTTCTAGAACTCAGTGACATATTCCTATGGTTAGTGACGGACATGGAAAAAAAATCGTGCACTCGGCGCACATAAGCTGAGTGCATCAAGTGTCATACATTACATTGTTAGATCTAAACCGCAACATTGCTATTTCATTTTTTTTAAAAAAAATTATGCACCCTCATTATCAATTTCCTGGATCTGACACTCACCCTAACATATTTATATTAAAACTCTTATGTGCCGGTTTTAATTAAACTCATTGTATAAACGTAAAATGAAGTTTCGGTATTCACACATAATTAGAACGGCCAAAACCCTATGAAACATAATTAACGAATTAATTAAATCACCTAAATTAATTGATATTATTACCCCCAAAAAGTTAGCAATGAGGCTGGCCACACGCACGCCTCGTGCATGTCCATGGTTGAATAAATTTGGAATTAGAAAAGTGGAACCGTCAATGCCTCTGGCCAACTACCACGGAGGTAGGAATCGGCACTCACATTAAATAAGGGTATTAATGTAATTTCACCATTCAAATACTCTTTTTTTCTCTGAATTTATTTATATATTTGTATCCTTTTGTATTTTGATATATATTTTGAATATTAGTATGATTCTCATCTTTAAAAGTGTACCATCAAATTCAATATTATCATTCAATTACGTAACCAAATTAAATTTTACAAAAAAAATAGGACGATATTACATGCAAGTTATTATTTGCTGTATGCAGTTCAAGAATAAAAACAGGCCAAATTTAAAAACTATAGAAAAACCTAAACACATATAGCTTTTGGCCTACACATAACTGTTATTATGAAATTATGCGGCTTGCATATAGCCTTCACATAATTATTGTATTAGGCCATAATATATTTTTATATTTTTGTATAATTATCTTGATTGAGTGAATTGGATGGATAAACTAAAAATAATAATATTTTATATAATTATTTGATTAATTTTCCTTGGTCGTCATTGAACGGACGTTATCACACTACTACATGCATAATATTCCACACGTAGACTTTTTTGGTCAAACATGCCGACAAAATATGTTCTTCTCTCCGCTTAGTTTAAAAATCGGAGCAAGTCTTGCAGATTTCTATGGCGTTCGGCGGCGCATGGTTCGTCAAAACTTCTCCTTTTAGGAAGCGGCCAGGCCATCGCCGGCGACACCAAAGACTCAATGGGACCGGCGAACGAAAGTCCCCCGGAGTTGGTTGCATGGGGCAGATCAAGTGGAGCAAGCTTCTTCCGCCGCCGCAGCCGCCGCAGCCGCCGCTGCCGATAGGCCGCCGGCGTGATTTGAAGTTTTTCATTGTTGGCGCAGCTTCCTCCTCCTCGAGCGGCAGCTCTCCGGAGACTTTTCATAGCGGCGGTAAGTCAATTACGAAGGCGGCCGGAATGAGAGACTTGGCGGTGGAGGAGATGGACCCGCCACTTCCGGTGGTGGAAAATAAGGGACAGAGGTCGCCGGCGGCGGCGAGCTTGTGGAAGAGAAGATGCTTAAACAGGGACGAACTCAGCGAGATTGAGATTTGCTGGCCGGTTCGGTTGCTGAAATTTCAGGCGGCGGTTAACTCCGGCGTGGTGTGTACGGATTTGTGATCTTGTTCCCTTGTTCAGAAGAATTTATTTTTATTTTTTTATTTTTCTAAATTATAAATATTTGTAAACTCTATGTGCATCCATCCCTCCAATTATAATCAGGGTGCAAATTAGATGATGAAAATAAATAATTACTATTTTGTTATTTTTTTAAGAGATTCATTGAGGTTGGATGGACACCCTTTATTTATCGAGAATTTTGATTGCGATTAATGAAATTTTTTCGTTATGAGAAGTGCTCGTAATGAAGGGAGAGGGAGGTTCCATAACCTCCTTCATTGTGGGAATGCTCATAGTGAAGATTGAAGATCTTTGACCACCAAAATCACTTGCGTGAACGGGCACATCTTGCACGGCCCGATGCTAAGCTCGGCAGAGGCGCCTAGGGCCCCAAACGTCGCTGACTGAATGGCCGCCCAAACCGCGCACGCACACCCACGCTCGGCAGCGCTGACCATAAAAATCAAAGGGAAGAAATGTCGAAAACTCGAACTCTCAAAATGTGGAATAAGACAACTAACATGACAACAGACAGTGAGACCGTAAAAGACTTTTACTTTAGCAAAGACTTCGGCAAAAATGAGTGGCGTTTCAAGGATATGGGAGAACCAATATTGGTCAGGGAGGCCTAGTACGTATATCAGGATCCTCTCCATTTCAAAAGAAATGGAGGGGATCCATTTCACGGCCAGGATAATTTGCTTTTTGATCTAACGGGTTAAGTTTTTTCCATCCTTTTATATTTTTTTTTATTCAAAAAATTCTGAGCCACAAGATTTCTTTTGGACTAATGTTATCCACTAGATATGAAATGGATCCCCTCCATTTCATTTGAAATGGAGAGGATCCGGATCCCTAATACGTGGATGCCGCGCGCACACATTAATATAAAGTGCAGCTTACGTGCTCTAGCTAGCCTCTAGGAATTGAAGCTAGGACCAAAATTAATTCGTGCAGGCTCGGATGAAAAGTCAAGCAACTTATGTGAGGCTCGAAATCGACTCGCGAGCACCAACCACCAATCACAAGCACCACTGATTTCCAGCAAGGTCGGGATTTACACCGCACTCTAGGGTTTCAAACTCAACTTTTCACTCCCTACTTATGGATGTCTTTTTGCCCTTCTTCAAGAACAAGGGTTGACTAGGGAAGCATGGCACTTGAGTTATGCCCTCTTTTGGTAGTTAAAATTCTTATGTAAGTTTCAATTTTTTCCCTTCTTCTTAGCATGTAAGCCATAGTTCCTCAGTTTTTTAGTTAGAAAGTTTTGTCATTTCTGATTTTTGTCACTTTTTGGTTATAAATTGGCAATGAGGATTTGCTTGAGTTTGATTATCTTACGAGTTCGACTTACAGTTTGATTATCTCGCGAGCACCTTACGCTCATAGCACGGGCATGTGCGGTCTGACTTGTGCTCCGCACGCGTGGGGATGATGGGCGAGGTGAACCGTTGTGACGATCTGATTGGAATTACGATCTCGAAATGCTAATATGAATTTTAGGGGAACCCATCGATATTAATAGACGGTTGATATACACACCTCTTAATTGGATATACGCAGCCACTAAACCTCTATTTGTACACCATATTACTATTGATAATTCAAAACAAATTGCATTTTCATTTTTAAAACTAAACTACACATTCATGTAAAAAAAGATTCGTGAGAATTATGATAGATCAAGAAACTCTTCTAGCAAATGCCTATAAATCAATGCTTAAACAACATGACATCCTTTTCAAATTACGGTAAGATCAAATTTGCACAAAAGGACAACTTTTCATTTTGACAGTTCAAGTCACGACGATACCTGCTCGGCAGAAGAACTGGTGGAAACAAGCTATCGGGGAGGGGGACTGCGATGCACCTCCATCGATAATGGGGTCCGGGCGAACACCTCCGACAAACTATGGGGGGGGGGGGCGAATGCTCCAGCTCGGCAGGAGAACTGGCGTAAACAAGCTATGAGAGAGGGGGCTGAAATTATGTGAGGGTAGTGTTATGGTGCTCGAAGCATCCGCGTGACCATCTAGTTTGGAATGGTCTCCACGTTGCCCCTAGCTAGGGTATTTATAGGCGAAACCCTAAATCCTCGACTACGGGTTTGGATTCCTATCAGATCCTAACCGACCCGTTAAGGAGCCAAATCGCACTTATATAAATATACCTCAACATTCTCCTCATATATTGTATATAAGTGTTAGCATAAGAAAAGGGCTACTTATCCAATAGTTAAAAATGACCAAAAACCAAAAGAGTTTTCCAGAATTATAATTATGAGTTTTAGATAACAGAATGCTAAACTCAAACCAAATGTTCCAAACATGAAATAAAACAAGAAATTGGAAAAGCTCAAACTGATAATTGATCTAGGCGAACAGCAGATCATCATCATTTGAGTCAAAATCAACTGTCTCTCCTTCAATCTTCATATTGTCTGCAAACAATTACAACAAGAATGTCATGAGACAAATCTCTATGAATTCAAACATTTGCAGAAATAAAGTGATTAGTTCTAGCAGCGGGTGAACTTAATACTTTAACTGAAAGGAAAGAATCTCGAAACAACATCTCTATCTAATTTACACAAAATTAGATTAATTGATTTCGTAGAATCAAACTATGTTCCTTCGATTATTAAGATTATTATTAACGTTCCACAATTGTGTTATATCATCAAGTTTGGAATGATACTGCAAGCTGTGACTGTTATATCATCGAGTTTGGAATGATATAACTAATAATCATAATATCAGGGCACATATCAGCAACCTCAGTATTTCTTTTTGGAATGATACCCAATTCGGCCTTTGACAAACAATAATTACGTAAGTCATCAAGTTTGGAATGACTGACAACTATCTCATATCTAGCTTTCATCAGATAACATCTGAAATACTTTAGTGTGCTCAACGTAGATGCTTGAATGTAAGCAAACAACGGTTCTTAAATTTAAAACATAAGCTAGGTATTAAGTCCTCCTAAATAGACGTTAATCTCATCTCCCCCGATATTTTAGATGTGAGAACCTTACATAAGCTCTTAGTAAAGACATCTGCTACATTATCCTTTGATCTCACGTCCAATAGGGAGATTATCCACTGTCTGGTGAGATAGGTCAACCAGACATGTTTCATCCTTAGTTGCCTTCGCTTTCCATTGAATAACATATTTGTAGCAATAGTCTTTGTGGCTTGATTGTCACAATAAATCGAAATAGAGTTCATTTTCAGACTCGTCATTGGAATGTCCAATATCAGATTTCTTTTCCACTCTGCTTCTTCTCCAGCTGAAGCGAGAGCATAGAGTTCCAATTCCATAGAGGATAGTGCAATGCACGTTTGCCTCTTAGACTTCCAAGCTACTGCAGCTCCTCCTAGTGTAAACACAAAACCACTAGTGGATCGACAATCAGCTATTTTTGAGCACCAAGATGCGTCGGAATACCCTTCAAGCACTGGAGGATGCCCACTGTAACATAAAGCATACTTCTCAGTATACTTTAAGTATCTCATTAGCCTGTCTAAGGCGTCCTAGTGGTCCTTCTCAGGGTTACTGGTGAATCTACTCAACATGCCGACCGTAAAGGCTATGTCAGGTCTAGTGCAGGTAGTAGCGTACATGAGACTTCCTATGAGTTTGGAATAATCCAACTGTCTGATAGCTGAACCTTCATTCGGTTTCAATCTACTGTTATAATCGTATGGAGTCTCAGCCTTTTTGCTCTTACCGTAACCCCACTTTTCCAATAGATTTTTAATGTAGTGACTCTGACTCAGGGTAATACCTTTTTTGTGAAGTTCACTTCCATTCCTAGGATGGTTTTCACCTCACCTAGGTCTTTCATGCTAAATTGTGCCGTCAGGGCAACTTTCACGTCTTTCACCTCAGACTGATCAGTGCCGAGAATTAGCATGTCATCAACGTACAAGCATATTGTAACATCCCGACTTTTATTGGGCCACCAGAACCCTAGTGGGCCCAATAAAAGTGGCCTGGACCCTACCCATGACCCGGTGAGGAGTAACCCAAGGTAGGAAATAGAGCTAGAGGACTCCGATTTGAGTTCCGTCAGTTCCTGTGGTCTCGTATAGTCCATACGAGCGCATTGGAACTCGTTCAATTGAACAGAGGTTATATAGTGGATTTGGCCATTCCTCGCAGAACGTCGCGAAAATGAGATTTTTGGATATTGACATAGAGAACTCCGATTTGAGTTCTGTCAATTCCCATGACTTCGTATAGTTGATACGAATGCATCGGAACTCGTTGCGCCGCGATTCGAAGCCTAACGATGATTATGGGCGTTTTGACCGTTTTAGCACGCTGCGACGCGCAAATATTGGAATTTCGCCAAACGAACTCCGATTCGACCCCGGTCAGTGGCGTTGGACTCGTATGGTCAATACGAAGTCAACAGAAGTCATTCCGGTTAATTTCGACGACAATTGGTCAACTCGTGGTCAAATCAAGCATAATCGTGCACCGAAAAGCGTGCACACACCAATTGTGACACGACACCCGAACCTTGACCCGACCCCGATGACTTGGACCCACATTGACTTTGACCAGCAAGGGGGACCCATCCTAGGGTTGACTTGGTCAAACCCTCCTAAAAATCCACTTTTTGGATTTTTCTCCAAATGAGGAGCCCACCTCCTCTCCATGGATGAATAACCCTTGCCCCCCTCACTCTCCTTGGGCCCCCAACCAGCAAGCCCCCATCCCACTACAAGTGGAGGCCCACCCACTTCTTCCCTCTCCCTCTCTCTCTCTTTCTCCCCCTCCTTCTTAAGCCCATAAAGGCCCAACCCATCAAGCACACCCCTTGGATGGATCCATGTGGCATGTACTATGACCCCTGGATGGGTGCCATGTGTCCCAGCCAGCTGGAGGGGAGAAGAACTCTTCTCCCTCAAGAGGGATTAATCCCACACCTCCCCCAAGCCAAATGCTCCTCCCCCTTGCCTATATAAAGCAATGAACCCTCAGACCTTACCTACACCAGCTCAAAAAGAGCTTCCCCCACCTGGCCGGAGCTCCAGCTCGCCGGAAACAACCCACCCGAGCTCTGCCACCCTCCACCGCCATTAATGGCGGAACTCGCCGGAGGCCGCCAAACCTCCCAACTTCAGGTAGAAACTCTTCCCCTCCTCCCTCCCTATCCTTCTGACGTGATGCATGTGAGCTCCGACGACCGGAGCGCCGCCGCCGTCACCCCCCTCCCCTCCCGTTTTTATGAAAAAAATGGCTCCGGCGGCGGCCGGCGGCGGCAGGCCGCCGGACCACCGCCGGAGGGAGCGCCCACCACCGGGCAGTCGGCCGGTGGTGGAGCTACGGCCGGCCAGTGGCCGGCCGGCGGCTGGGAAGGCCCGTAAGGGCGGCGGGTTTCGATCCTGCGGGAGAAAACGGAGATGAATAGTGTTTTTATTTTATAAATTATATTATTATAATATTATAATATTATAATAAGGGGTTTGATTTTTCAGAGGCTAAAATAGGCTCCTAGGAAAAAAATTTTGAACATGAAAAATGTTCCCCTTAATGAGGGCAATCTCCACAAAAATTTTGAGAATTTTTGGAGTTGATTTGGTATTTTTAAAAGCCCAAATAAAATTTGTTTGGCCAAATTAAAGGCCCAAAATAATTTGGAAAATTACCAAAAAAATTACCAGGCTCATTATAGGCTCTCTTAGGGGTCGTATCAAAATTTGGGATCATGAGAATAAGTTTTGATATTTTTCCCAAATTATGGAAGCCTAGGGTCGCGCTTAGCAATTATTACGCTCGTTTTTCTCGAAAAATGAAAATTGGAGCGCGCGTCTATCATCCCTGTTATAAATAATCAAATCAAACTTAACGTATCGATGAGAGTGGATGAGGCCGGTGGCCAGGCTCCGGGTGTTTCGAGATTTCGTTAATCCGTCGAGCGCCTCGCTTCTCGGGTGATTTGGGTACGCTCGGAAGCGAGAGTACGAGTAGTGCTATGTGAATTATTCTCGATAACTAATGAGGGCGCAACTCCTGATAAGCCCCTGATCTGATTAACCCGTGATTAATAAGGCGCAATCAGATTCTAATCGGATCTTAATAATGAGTGCAACCCAATGAAGTCTTATTAAAAAACTGAAATAGAACTGAATGTGCCTCCTGAGAACGGAGATGGAACTGAAAATCTCTCCTGAGAACGGAGATGGAACTGAAGCCTCCTGGATGGAGTGATTGGACTACTGACCATTTTCTTTATGATTATTCCAGTCTTGCACTGGTCCTGTTCTTTTATTCTTTTCAATTCAGTCATACTCCAGTCTCGTACTGGTCAAGTACTTTCAATTCAGTTATACTCCAGTCTTGTACTGGTCAAGTACTTTCAATTCAGTTATACTCCAGTCTCGTACTGGTCAAGTACTTTAAATTCAGTTATACTTCAGTCTCGTACTGATCAAGTACTTTCAATTCAGTTATACTCCAGTCTCGTACTGGTCAAGTACTTTCAATTCAGTTATACTCCAGTCTCGTACTGGTCAAGTACTTTCAATTCATTTATACTCCAGTCTCGTACTGGTCAAGGATTTTCAATTCAGTTATACTCCAGTCTCGTACTGGTCAAGTACTTTCATTCTGTACTACTCCAGTTTTGTACTGGTCACATTTCATTACAGCACTTTAAATAAGCAGCATAAACACCACCGCATTTGTCTTCATTGCAATTTACTATTATAACCCCGGGTCCTGCTCTGACGAGCAGTCGTTATTAAGGTTGAGCAATAGTTGGGGATAACCGGAGTTGAGATATTCCTCCAGGTCTAGCCTCAAATAATGCGCTCCCACGCTCCTTGACGAAAGTAGAGCTGAACGCCGCCGCCCGAAGTTTAAGCCAAGTAGGGCAGGCCGACATAGACCCGGTGTGTATTATGTTTGTCGTTGATTGATTGTTTATAAATTGCTTGCGGTGGAATAGTGGCGGGTCAGTCCCTTCCGCAGACCGTTCGTACCGGTGCGGGAAGGTTGACGACTCAAGGCGACAGGGAGATGGGTACCACGGGTGACCGGCCGTTATTTTATTCCCCGTCGGGTTTTCCTCCGCTGGTCGGCCAAAATGATTCGCTGGATGTCGCTCACATCCAAGAGTACACGAGGTTGTACGTTAGGGCCTGGGGTTGTGCGGTACGATCACCCCCAGAAGTGGCAGGGCTGGCCACTGTCACCGACGGCCACATCGGTGAGGCCCGCGGGGCTCGCTACCCTGCTGGAACAGAAGCGGTCCAAACTATGTCGACATAGGGTCTGTGTGCGCAGGCTGTGAATGTCTGCGGTGTGTGCGCAGGCTGTGAATGTCTGCGGTGTGTGCGCGGCTGTGAATGCCTGCGATAGAAATCAGGGTATGAAAACTTGTTGTGCTGATGAGCTAGTAGAGCATGGTTATAACCGTTGCTGCTTTTTCTAGTTATACTGCACTCTTTTATATTTGCTCCTAGCTGTTCATATATGAAATGTTGTGCTAACCCTCTCTTGTTTCGGCTATTTACTTCTGTTGGGTGGGTGCGTGCTCGTCCCCAGGATGTGGATCCGGGGAGGAGATTTATTTCTACTTAGCTCTGTGACTAACGGTTATTTGATTAACCATTCACAGGAGATGGAGCACCGTAGTGACCCGCTGCCGCAGGAGATTACGCCAGCAGCTAGGTCGACTCGAGCAGATGTACCCCCACCGTCCCCAGAGTTTAGAGACGTGAGTTCCGCCGAGCAGCATAGAGAGAGAGTATATGAGGATTATATGTAGCACATGTATAGCTTACGGGCTTATATAAGTACTTAGGCTTCGGCCCTAGAACCGCTGTGATTCTGATATGTCATATATATAAATCTGCAATGGTTTCCTGTTAATGCTTCCGTTATATTCTGATGGGTTGTGAATGTTATGATTCGAGCCAACCAAGGCGGCCATCTAGTGCTTGGACAGGGTGGATCGTTTCCCCTATAAGCACTGGGTGGGCGTCTTGGGCCAGTAGCACCCCTCCGGCCCGACCCGGGCAAAGGTTGGGGGGGTGCTACAAATGGATCAGAGCGATCACGATTCTTCCTTGTGGAGCAGTCTCAGGATCCCTTCGTCCCTCGCTTCGTTTTAGGTTCGGGACGAACCTTGCAGCGGAAGCCTGGTGGACCCTAGTGTAGAGGCTTAGGGATTCTAGACTGTACGATAGTATGCCCATACACCGTTGTTTCCGCTTTGTCTGTCGTTTTTGCAAATTGCCACTACTTTTGCAAAATATTGACACTCTTTCCTGTTACTTCTCCAGATACCGGAGGACAGTAACGGGGGATCCTCGTCTAGGGGATATGTTCCAGCTACCCCACCACCAGACCCGGTCGCCCCCGCGGCTATACCGTTTGCCGAGACGGATATGGGGCAGACGCTGACGGCTATACTAGCGACGTTCCGGGATGCCCTAGCACAGCCACCGCGAGAGATGACCGCACCCACCGATCTGCTGACGACTTTTCGAGGACTCAGGCCTCCCCCGTTCAGGGGTACAGAGACGGCCATTCAGGTTGAGGAGTGGGTGGAGCGAGTGGAGGAGCTGTTAGTAGGGATGATGTGCCCAGCTGTGGCAGCAGTTTCTTTGGTGGTGACCCTCTTGGAGGTATATGCGAGGGATTGGTGGAGAGCGGCTAGTCGCACTACCTTTCGAGGTCGGCCGATGAGCACGATCCATTGGGGAGAGTTCTCCATAGCTCTACTAGAGTTCTTTATCACAGATACAGACCGAGCCGCGCTACAAGAGAGGTTCCTGCTCATCCGACAGGGCAACCGCACTGTGGCAGAGTATGAGAGAGAGTTCATACACCTGGCACGCTTCGCCGGGAACCTGGCCGCCTCCGATAGGGATAGAGCTTCTCGGTTCTATAGAGGGCTACGAGACGACCTGAGGCAGGCCCTGATTATGCTCTCTCAGGCCACCTTCCACACCATAGCTACCCATGCGGCAGCCTTAGAGTTGGACCAGCAGACAGTGGCTCAGCGGCGCAGAGGTCAGGAAGAGCTCCCTCGAGACCAGAGACGATATGGAGGAGTCGCTCCCCATAGACGGGATAGAGAGCGCAGGCAGCGACGCCGCAGGCAGCCTTATAGGCACCCACCAGCACCCCCAGCACCCCCAGCTGCACAGCCAGACTTCAGACCAGCTCCAGCACCGCAGCCCCCACTTGTGGCCCGACGAGATGTTCCCTTCGCAGGGAACTGCTTCTTATGTCATCAGCCAGGACATATGAGGGCCTTTTGCCCTCAAGCGACGGGGAGACCCGGATTGGGAGCTGTTCAGGGTGGACAGCCAGCACGAGGGCATGGTCAGAGAGGTCGCAGAGGCAGAGCTGGCAGGAGAGGCCAGCAGGGCCGAGCAACGCCCCAGGAGGCCTACGCACTAGACCTGCAGCACGGACCAGCCCCTGATGTGGTCATAGGTATATATCTTAGGCGATAGGAGATATCGGATCTTCCCCTGAAATTATAGATTACATATGTTTATATGTATATGTATATTAGTTGAATGATATATATATATATATATACTTTTTCCATGTCATCAGGAATCTTGTTGGTAGAAGGACTTCCTGCCAAAACCCTTTTCGACACGGGAGCAACTCATTCTTTCGTCTCCCACGAATTCATCGCAACAAAAGGAAATGTTGTTCGTTCGACCGGACTGTCTATACGAATCCGTTTACCGGACGGGTCGGATATGACTTCTACCGAAAAGTGCTCGTTCCAGGCTATGCTGGGAGAAGTGGAGTTCGAAATCTACGCAACCATCCTAGCCATAACTGGATTCGACATAATTTTGGGAATGGACTGGCTAGCCGAGCACCAAGCTCAGATAAACTGTTCCATGCGAGAAGTCCGGCTACGGAACCTGAATGGCCAGACCGTCACGTTGACAGGTGTGCCCTCTGTCTCGCGTATTATCCTGACTTCTATGCAGATGGTGAAATCCGTCCGACAGAAGGATGAAGTATACCTTATCTACTTCGAGATGGAAGACAAATCCCAGGTGCTCGCCAAGGTCCCGGTAGTCCGCGACTTCCCCGATATTTTCCCTGAGTCCCTCCCGGGATTGCCACCCCAGCGAGAGGTCGACTTTCAGATCGAGCTCGTGTCCGGAGCACGGCCAGTATCACGAGCCCCCTACCGGATGGCCCCAAGGGAGCTGACTGAACTAAAGATCCAGCTACAGGAACTAATAGATGCTGGATTTGTCCGCCCTAATTCCTCGCCCTGGGGAGCCCCGGTACTTTTCGTCAAAAAGAAAGATGGGACTTTGCGACTGTGCATCGACTACAGGGAGCTGAATAAGCTGACTGTACGCAATACCTACCCCCTCCCTAGGATCGACGAACTATTCGATCAGTTGCAAGGTGCGTCCGTATTTTCCAAGATGGACCTGAGATCCGGCTATTACCAGCTCCGAGTCCGAGAGGAAGACATTCCCAAGACTGCCTTCAGCTCTCGTTATGGTCTTTATGAATTCCTAGTAATGCCCTTCGGGCTCACCAACGCGTCTTCCGCCTTCATGGCCCTGATGCATAGAGTCTTCGAACCTTTCTTGAATCACTTCGTCATCGTCTTCATAGATGACATCCTAATCTACTCGAAGACCAAGACGGACCATACCCGGCACCTTCAGATGGTGTTATTAAAGCTCCGGGAGCACTCTCTCTTCGCCAAATTTAGTAAATGCGAATTTTGGCTAGAAGAAGTTGGATTCTTAGGCCACACGATAAACAAGGAAGGAGTGGCAGTAGACCAAGCCAAGGTCCAGGCAGTACAAAATTGGCCGCCACTTAGGACGGCTGCGGATATCCGGAGTTTCCTCGGTCTTGCCGGATACTACAGGAAGTTTGTCGAGGGTTTTTCCAAGATTGCCCTACCCCTAACTGCTCTCACCAAAAAGGACGTCATATTCCGATGGACGCCGGAGTGCGAGGCTGCGTTTGTCGAGCTGAAGAAGCGGCTGACTTCCGCGACAATCCTTATGATCCCCACAGGGACCGAGGGATTCCAGATCTACACTGATGCCTCCCTGAAGGGATTGGGAGCTGTTCTAATGCAGTATGGTAAGGTAGTGGCCTATGCATCTCAGCAACTAAAGCCGCACAAATTGAATTACGCAGCACACGATTTAGAGTTGGGCGCCGTCGTCTTCGCCCTCAAAATTTGGAGGCATTACTTGTACGGGGTAAGATGTGAGATCTTCTCCGACCACAAGAGCCTCAAGTATATCTTCACGCAGAAAGAGCTGAACCTCCGGCAGCGCCGATGGCTGGAATTCTTATACGATTACGACTTCACTCTCCAATATCACCCCGGGAAGGCTAACAGAGTCGCTGACGCCTTGAGCCGCCAACCTGCAATAGCCGGGAGTTGGATGGAGCAGATACCTAAAGAACTTTTCCAGTCTTTGATAGACATGGAGATTACCCTGGTTGCCCGAAGAGATCCGGAAGAGTACTACTCGCAGCTGTATTGGATGGAAATCCAATGCGACATCCGGGACCGGATACGAGAAGCCCAGAAGATCGATCCAGAAGTAATGTCGATCGTCCGATCTCTGCAAGGAGGGGCACAGGAGGACTATAAACTGCATGACGGGATTCTGCAATTCAAGCATCGCATATTTGTTCCCGCTACCGGAGGGATTCGTGAAGAAATTTTGCAAGAGGCCCATCAGTCCAGGTACTCGATTCACCCTGGCGTAGTTAAGATGTACGTGGACTTGCGCAGGACCATTTACTGGCCTGGAATGAAAAGAGATGTCACCGACTTCGTAGCCCGGTGTCAGACCTGTCAGAAGGTTAAGGCCGAATGCCGTAGTCCAGGAGGCCTATTACAGCCCCTGCTGATACCAGAGTGGAAGTTCGAAGACATCTCCATGGACTTCGTCCACGGCTTACCTCGATCCCGCGCTGGAAATGACTCAATATGGGTGGTCGTAGATCGACTCACCAAGGTAGCGCGGTTCATTCCAAACCGACAGGGCGACGGAGTAGATATCCTGGCCAGGATGTTCCTAGAGCAAGTGGTACGATTCCACGGAGTACCAAAGTCCATCGTGTCAGATCGTGACGGGCGTTTCACATCTAAGGAGTGGAGGCGGGTGCAGGCGTATTTGGGAACCAAGTTGGCCTTCAGCACCGCCTTCCACCCGCAGACAGACGGACAGACGGAGAGGACGAACCGGACAATGGAGGATCTACTTCGATTGTGCATAGTAGAGCACAATGAGCCATGGGAGCAGCTGTTGCCGTTGGTCGAATTTTCTTACAATAACAGCTATCAGGCTAGTATTAAGATGGCTCCATACGAGACATTGTATGGAAGACGTTGCCGAACCCCGTTGACTTGGGCTCAGGAAGAGGACTCGGAAGCCTTGGGAGTGGCTTACATCGATGATACTACGGCAGCGATACGGCTGATACAGGAGCGGATGCGGGAAGCGCAGAGCCGGCAGGCTAAGTACTATGATGCGCGACACCGACCGGTGGAGTTTAGCGTGGGGGAAATGGTGTTCTTGAAAATAAAGCTCATGCATGGTGTCTCCCGGTTGAGGAAGCAGAAAAAGTTAGACCCCCGCTTCTTGGGCCCCTATCCGGTGATAGAGCGTGTTGGCCCCGTCGCCTATCGTTTGGCCTTGCCCCCAGAGTTGAGGAACCTTCACGATGTGTTTCATGTCTCTTCCTTGAGACGAGTCCTCCGGCAACCAGAGCAGTACCTTCCTACTCCACCGGTGCAGCTACAGTCAGATAGATCCGTCCGGCTCGAACCCGTCAGAGTAGTGGATTATAAGGTCAAGACACTACGTAATAAAACCATTCCGATGGTTAAGGTGTTATGGTCAAACTGCGGACGAGAAGAGTTCACGTGGGAACCTGAAGCACTCCTCCGAGAAAAGCATCCAGAGCTCTTTCCCCAGGTATGTTACTTTTCCCCCCTACTTCAAGCAAATTTTCGGGGACGAAAATCCTTTTATTTTTATTGGATTGTAACATCCCGACTTTTATTGCGCCACCAGAACCCTAGTGGGCCCAATAAAAGTGGCCCGGACCCTACCCATGACCCGGTGAGGGGTAGCCCAAGGTAGGAAATAGAGCTAGAGGACTCCGATTTGAGTTCCGTCAGTTCCTATGGTCTCGTATAGTCCATACGAGCGCATCGGAACTCGTTCAATTGAACCAGAGGTTATATAGTGGATTTGGCCATTCCTCGCAGAACGTCGCGAAAATGAGATTTTTGGATATTGACATAGAGAACTCCGATTTGAGTTCTGTCAATTCCCATGACTTCGTATAGTTGATACGAACGCATCGGAACTCGTTGCGCCGCGATTTGAAGCCTAACGATGATTATGGGCATTTTGACCGTTTTAGCACGCTGCGACGCGCAAATATTGGAATTTTGCCAAACGAACTCCGATTCGACTCCGGTCAGTGGCGTTGGACTCGTATGGTCAATACGAAGTCAACAGAAGTCATTCCGGTTAATTTCGACGACAATTGGTCAACTCGTGGTCAAATCAAGCATAATCGTGCACCGAAAAGCGTGCACACACCAATTGTGACACGACACCCGAACCTTGACCCGACCCCGATGACTTGGACCCACATTGACTTTGACCAGCAAGGGGGACCCATCCTAGGGTTGACTTGGTCAAACCCTCCTAAAAATCCACTTTTTGGATTTTTCTCCAAATGAGGAGCCCACCTCCTCTCCATGGATGAATAACCCTTGCCCCCCTCACTCTCCTTGGGCCCCCAACCAGCAAGCCCCCATCCCACTACAAGTGGAGGCCCACCCACTTCTTCCCTCTCCCTCTCTCTCTCTTTCTCCCCCTCCTTCTTAAGCCCATAAAGGCCCAACCCATCAAGCACATCCCTTGGATGGATCCATGTGGCATGTACTATGACCCCTGGATGGGTGCCATGTGTCCCAGCCAGCTGGAGGGGAGAAGAACTCTTCTCCCTCAAGAGGGATTAATCCCACACCTCCCCCAAGCCAAATGCTCCTCCCCCCTTGCCTATATAAAGCAATGAACCCTCAGACCTTACCTACACCAGCTCAAAAAGAGCTTCCCCCACCTGGCCGGAGCTCCAGCTCGCCGGAAACAACCCACCCGAGCTCCGCCACCCTCCACCGCCATTAATGGCGGAACTCGCCGGAGGCCGCCAAACCTCCCAACTTCAGGTAGAAACTCTTCCCCTCCTCCCTCCCTATCCTTCTGACGTGATGCATGTGAGCTCCGACGACCGGAGCGCCGCCGCCGTCACCCCCCTCCCCTCCCGTTTTTATGAAAAAAATGGCTCCGGCGGCGGCCGGCGGCGGCAGGCCGCCGGACCACCGCCGGAGGGAGCGCCCACCACCGGGCAGTCGGCCGGTGGTGGAGCTACGGCCGGCCAGTGGCAGGCCGGCGGCTGGGAAGGCCCGTAAGGGCGGCGGCTTTCGATCCTGCGGGAGAAAACGGAGATGAATAGTGTTTTTATTTTATAAATTATATTATTATAATATTATAATATTATAATAAGGGGTTTGATTTTTCAGATGCTAAAATAGGCTCCTAGAAAAAAAAATTTGAACATGAAAAATGTTCCCCTTAATGAGGGCAATCTCCACAAAAATTTTGAGAATTTTTGGAGTTGATTTGGTATTTTTAAAAGCCCAAATAAAATTTGTTTGGCCAAATTAAAGGCCCAAAATAATTTGGAAAATTACCAAAAAAATTACCAGGCTCATTATAGGCTCTCTTAGGGGTCGTATCAAAATTTGGGATCATGAGAATAAGTTTTGATATTTTTCCCAAATTATGGAAGCCTAGGGTCGCGCTTAGCAATTATTACGCTCGTTTTTCTCGAAAAATGAAAATTGGAGCGCGCGTCTATCATCCCTGCTATAAATAATCAAATCAAACTTAACGTATCGATGAGAGTGGATGAGGCCGGTGGCCAGGCTCCGGGTGTTTCGAGATTTCGTTAATCCGTCGAGCGCCTCGCCTCTCGGGTGATTTGGGTACGCTCGGAAGCGAGAGTACGAGTAGTGCTATGTGAATTATTCTCGATAACTAATGAGGGCGTAACTCCTGATAAGCCCCTGATCTGATTAACCCGTGAATAATAAGGCGCAACCAGATTCTAATCGGATCTTAATAATGGGTGCAACCCAATGAAGTCTTATTAAAAAACTGAAATAGAACTGAATGTGCCTCCTGAGAACGGAGATGGAACTGAAAATCTCTCCTGAGAACGGAGATGGAACTGAAGCCTCCTGTATGGAGTGATTGGACTACTGACCATTTTCTTTATGATTATTCCAGTCTTGCACTGATCCTGTTCTTTTATTCTTTTCAATTCAGTTATACTCCAGTCTCGTACTGGTCAAGTACTTTCAATTCAGTTATACTCCAGTCTCGTACTGGTCAAGTACTTTCAATTCAGTTATACTCCAGTCTCGTACTGGTCAATTACTTTCAATTCAGTTATACTCCATTCTCGTACTGGTCAAGTACTTTCAATTCAGTTATACTCCAGTCTCGTACTGGTCAAGTACTTTCAATTCAGTTATACTCCAGTCTCGTACTGGTCAAGTACTTTCAATTCATTTATACTCCAGTCTCGTACTGGTCAAGGATTTTCAATTCAGTTATACTCTAGTCTCGTACTGCTCAAGTACTTTCATTCTGTACTACTCCAGTTTTGTACTGGTCACATTTCATTACAGCACTTTAAATAAGCAGCATAAACACCACCGCATTTGTCTTCATTGCAATTTACTATTATAACCCCGGGTCCTGCTCTGACGAGCAGTCGTTATTAAGGTTGAGCCATAGTTGGGGATAACCGGAGTTGAGATATTCCTCCAGGTCTAGCCTCAAATAATGCGCTCCCACGCTCCTTGACGAAAGTAGAGCTGAACGCCGCCGCCCGAAGTTTAAGCCAAGTAGGGCAGGCCGACATAGACCCGGTGTGTATTATGTTTGCCGTTGATTGATTGTTTATAAATTGCTTGCGGTGGAATAGTGGCGGGTCAGTCCCTTCCGCAGACCGTTCGTACCGGTGCGGGAAGGTTGACGACTCAAGGCGATAGGGAGATGGGTACCACGGGTGACCGGCCGTTATTTTATTTCCCGTCGTGTTTTCCTCCACTGGTCGGCCAAAATGATTCGCTGGATGTCGCTCACATCCAAGAGTACACGAGGTTGTACGTTAGGGCCTGGGGTTGTGCGGTACGATCACCCCCAGAAGTGGCAGGGCTGGCCACTGTCACCGACGGCCACATCGGTGAGGCCCGCGGGGCTCGCTACCCTGCTGGAACAGAAGCGGTCCAAACTATGTCGACATAGGGTCTGTGTGCGCAGGCTGTGAATGTCTGCGGTGTGTGCGCAGGCTGTGAATGTCTGCGGTGTGTGCGCGGCTGTGAATGCCTGCGATAGAAATCAGGGTATGAAAACTTGTTGTGCTGATGAGCTAGTAGAGCATGGTTATAACCGTTGCTACTTTTTCCGGTTATACTACACTCTTTTATATTTGCTCCTAGCTGTTCATATATGAAATGTTGTGCTAACCCTCTCTTGCTTCGGCTATTTACTTCTGTTGGGTGGGTGCGTGCTCGTCCCCAGGATGTGGATCTGGGGAGGAGATTTGTTTCTACTTAGCTCTGTGACTAACGGTTATTTGATTAACCATTCACAGGAGATGGAGCACCGTAGTGACCCGCTGCCGCAGGAGATTACGCCAGCAGCTAGGTCGACTCGAGCAGATGTACCCCCACCGTCCCCAGAGTTTAGAGACGTGAGTTCCGCCGAGCAGCGTAGAGAGAGAGTATATGAGGATTATATGTAGCACATGTATAGCCTACGGGCTTATATAAGTACTTAGGCTTCGGCCCTAGAACCGCTGTGATTCTGATATGTCATATATATAAATCTGCAATGGTTTCCTGTTAATGCTTCCGCTATATTCTGATGGGTTGTGAATGTTATGATTCGAGCCAACCAAGGCGGCCATCTAGTGCTTGGACAGGGTGGATCGTTTCCCCTATAAGCACTAGGTGGGCGTCTTGGGCCAGTAGCACCCCTCCGGCCCGACCCGGGCAAAGGTTGGGGGGGGTGCTACACATATGATGGCTACTTTATTTGCACTTGTTCTTACGTACAGATATTTATCTGATAGACTAGATTTGAAACCCAAACATTTTACACAGGTGTCAAATTTTTCATGCCACATTTTAGGTGCATGTTTCAATCCGTATAGTGACTTAATCAACTTACAGACCTTATTTTCTAGATCTTCTATGACAAACCCTTCAGGCTGGTGCATGTAGATCTCCTCAGTCAGATCTCCATTAAGAAATGCAGTCTTGACATCCATCTGATGAACATTATAGTGTTCAATAGATGTTAGTGCAAGAAGAATCCTAATTGTCGCATAATGACATACAAGTGAGTATATATCAAAGTAGTCTACACCACTCACTTGAGTGAAGCCTTTGGCAACTAGACGTGCTTTGTATTTAGCGATACTCCCATCAGGATTAAGCTTCTTCCTCAGAACCCACTTATTGTCAATGGTTTTAGCCCCTTTGGGCAAATCGACCAAAGTCCATGTGTTGTTCTACATGAGAGAGTTCATCTCTTCGTCTATGGCTTATTTCCATAATAGAGAGTCTCTAGATCGCATCGCTTCCTTATAAGTGGATGGATCAGCTTCAACTTGGTAAGTCACGAAGTCTGTACCGAAGCTTTTAGGCATTTTCTATCTATTAGATAGCCTCCTGGTATCTAAACCACTCGTGTCTACAGGCTCAGTGTCAGAGTTACGTTGTCTTGGCTCAGCTAAAGGCTCAGTACTAGTGGCTGGCAGACCTGGCAGTGTCAGGTTCTTGTCCTTAAGGAACTTATCCTCAAAGAAGACAACGTCTCTTGATTCTTTTACAGTATTAGTGGAGAGATCCAGAAACCTGTCTACAGCACTATCATCTGCACATCCTAGGTAGACGCAGATATTTGTCTTGGGTCCAATCTTAGCTCTTCTAGAGTCTGCTATCCTAACATAAGCGATACAGCCCTAGGTCTTTAGATTATCAAATCTATGAGGCCTCTTAAACCAAAGCTCGTAGGGTGTCTTAGTCAACTTTGCATGAGCAACTTTATTAAGAATGTGATTTGACGTGAGGACGGCTTCACCCCAATAGGCCGCAGGCATGCCAGCAGTCAGCAACATAGAATTCAATATTTCTGTTAAAGTTCTATTTTTTCTTTCAGCGATGCCGTTAAATTGTGGGGAATATGGAGCGGTGGTTTCAGGGATTATGCCATTGCTGACAAAAAAATCTCTGAATTCCCCCGAGACGTATTCTCCTCCTCTATCACTTCTTTGCCTTTTTATTTTCATGTCAAGTTGATTTTCAATCCTATTTTTGAATATACGAAATTTTTCAAAGGCTTCATCTTTGGTTTTAAGAAGATAAATGTGACTGAATCTAGAGTAGTCATCGATAAAAGTTATCAGATACTTCTGACCTCCACGTGTGACAAAACTTTTGTAGTCACAAATGTCGGAGTGTATCAACTCTAGTAATTGTGTGCTCCTAGAAACCTGACAAAAAGGTGTTCTAGTTATCTTAGTTTGCGCATAAATTTTACATTTTTCAAATTTGGTTTTTGTGTCGAGGGGTATGTTATGAGTTCTAGCTAGCATGAGTAGTTTTCTATAATTGACGTGTCCTAGTCTTGCATGTAAAGTCTTAGGATCAATCAGATTTGAGCTAACCTGATTTACTACTTCGTGTGCTAGACTCAGCCTATACATCCCATTAACGACATATGCGCAACCAAAGTAATGTGAGTGAACTATTAGGGTTACCCGACCACCACTAATGTTAAAAGACATACCCGCATCGCACAACAGACTAATCGAAATTAAATTAGTAGCTAATGTCGGTATTAATTTAACATTTTTGAAAGTAAGAGTCTTACCTGAGGAGAGAGTCAGGGTAGCGTTGCCGACCTTCAGCACGTCAACTACAGCTCCATTCGCAACCGTGACAGTCTCTTCTACCTCTTTTGCATCCTCCAGAAGCTTTGGATTGTTGCAGACATGGCAGGTAGCACCTGAGTCGAGCCACCACTCTAAACTTGTCGTCCCATTATCGACCATGGCAGCAAAGTCGGTAGGCGCAGTCTGATAAACCATGTTGGCTTGATTTTCAGTCCTTGGTGTGCTGGTGTCGCCCCGTTTGGGCTGTCGGCACTCGGAAGCGCAATGACCCCACTTATTGCAGTTGTAGAACTTGCCTTTGAATTTCTTCTTTATCTGTTTGCTGGTGGAAGCAACTGCGGGTGCACTGGTCGGTGGGAGAGTCTTCCCAGGCTTAGGCTTTCGCTTAGGATGCGTGATCATGTTAGCAGTAGAGGACTGCTTGCTGATCGTCTCTATAACATGTCTAGTCCGGTTTTCATCCTCAATGCAGATGAAGCGTTTGAGGTCTTTAAGACTCACCTGTGTCTTCTTCCGGTACATCTCAGTCTTGAAGGAATACCAGGCCGACGACAACTTGAAAATAATCGCCCCTGCAACAAAACCATCTGACAGAGGGATGTTCTCACTATTGAGTTTGTCCACCAGATTTTCGAACTCAGCAACCTGTGGCAGGATTTCCCTTTCCTCAGTGAAGGTGAATGTCATACACTTGTCCACCAGGTGCGTCTTGGACATGTTCTCCTCCTTCTTGAATTGCTCCTCTAAGGCTTCCCAGATCTCCTTGGCCCTTTGCATCTTGTCGTACGTCTCTGCGAGCTTGTTGGAGAGGCAATTCAGGATGTAGTCTCTACATTAGTTCTCGTCGTTTACCCATTGATCTTCATCTTCGCTTCCTTTGAAGTCTTCAAAAACAGCCTGTACTGTGTAGAAGATGTTCAGGTACTTCATGCCGAACTGAGTGTTGCGCTTCCAGGCACTAAACTCGGCGTTGGAGAACTTCTCCAACTTGATCATCGGCACGGGAGAGGAGTGATTGATCGCCTTTGACATTACGTGTCTCTTTCCAAACGACAGTATACTACTAGCAACCTAAATCACAAGCAGACAATACTAGAAAGAGATCACCTGAGCGAGACGATGACGGTCTTCAGATCCAATCCAGAAATTTAGCTTGCTTATCCTCTTCAGTTGAAAGAAATCACCGAAGACTAGCACCGGGCACCAGGAACTCCACAAGATCTCACCAGAAATTCCACTAGAAGGAATTGAAAAAGGAAATTTCTGAGATCTCTATATCAAGAAGCAAGGAAAAGTTCTCCTTTTTTTTTCTTTCCTTGGCAGCGACTATATCTGAACCAGATCTCCACAGGCGACGCAAGACAATCGCAATCTCTGGATAGCCGAAATGATTTCCTATTTCCCGATCTGGACAACAATAATAGAGGTTGTCTTCCTCTTTTTTGGCGCAGAGCCGATCGACCAGAGCAAAAACACACGGGAGCAGCGACTCTCCTTCTCCGATCGACGCACAGCGGGTGCAGCTTTCTGATCGACAAACAGCGTCGGCGTAATCCTAGAATCGACGGACTTTGCGATCCAACCCGAGCGGCGGCGTAATCCTAGATCTGGCGGGGGCTTCAGGCTTCTTCTCCTTTACCCGATCGACTTCTCCGATCGATAACAACGATCAAAAAATGGCGACCGAGAGAAACGCGAACGACGGCTTTCTCTTCCACTTGGTGATCGATCGGCTAGGGCAGCAAGCGTAAAGGGAGAGACGGCGGGATCCTTTTTCAATCGATCGCGTATGGCGGCGGGATCATGAAAAAGGCAAGAGAGCGGAGCGGGGGCTAGGGCAAACAGAAGAAATCTTCGAGAATGTTATGGTGCTCGAAGCATCCGCGTGACCATCTAGTTTGGAATGGTCTCCCCGTTGCCCCTAGCTAGGGTATTTATAGGCGAAACCCTAAATTTCTGACTACGGGTTTGGATTCCAATCGGATCCTAACCGACCCGTTAAGGAGCCCAATCACACTTATATAAATATACCTCAACAGGTAGCACATGAGATTTAAAATTTTATTACTCAATATATAGTCTGCAAATATCCAATTAGAGTGAGTGTATATCAAAAACATTTTAATATTAGGTGATTGTTATCCGCACTGCAGTTTTGGTTATTCGCAAATGTTTTTTTCCTAATTTTTCGCGCCTTTTGGAAATACGTCTTGCACATGCATTTTCAGGAAAAGTGTTCAACACGAAAGTTGTAGATCTCATCGAGATCTACAACTTTCGTGTTGAACACTTTTCCTGAAAATGCATGTACAAGACGTACTTTGGAAATACACCCAGATTTCGCGCCTTTTAGAAATACGTCTTGTACATGCATTTTCAGAAAAAGTGTTCAACACCAAAGTTGTAGATCTCGATGAGATCTACAACTTTGGTGTTGAACACTTTTCGTAAAAATGCATGTACAAGAAGTATTTCTAAAAGACGCGAAAAATTGGGAAAAAAAAAGTGCGGATAACCAAAACTGTAGTGCGGATAACACTCACCTAATATTAATTATATATGCTAATTTACTTTTATATTTTAAATATTTTTTTTTGAAAAGCATGCACTTATTTCCCGGGGATAGCGCACTAAACTTTGGCGTTATCGACGGGATCCAGCTCGCTTGGTCCGGGAATAAATAGGTACCACGTGGCGCTCAAATATTAGACGGTTGCAACAATTTGCAGAAATATCCATTAAAATGGAAAAAATATCGGGAAACGCGATTCAACCCAAATCCGTTCACGAAGAAATCCGGGAGTTACGTTTGAACGCGACATCCGTCCGATCGAAGCGGACGCCGGCGAGGCCAGTGAGATTTTCTTAGAAAACGAGGGCTAGGCGTGAAAAAGGCTGCC
Organism: Platanthera zijinensis; assembly: GCA_039513925.1. Classification (NCBI taxonomy): domain Eukaryota; kingdom Viridiplantae; phylum Streptophyta; class Magnoliopsida; order Asparagales; family Orchidaceae; genus Platanthera; species Platanthera zijinensis. The sequence goes on from CM077091.1 coordinate 171,974,016, forward strand.
GGAGGACATGAGGAAGAAGCTCGGTACTCGATTCCCGGCGGTACGTCGATTCTCCGGTCTTATTTTTCGGATCCCTCATTTCTTGATCTTCGATTTGGGATGAAGAATCCGTAGTGCACTGGATTTTCTGTACGCGGATTGGACGATCTGAACTGTCGGAATATATGTTTTTACTGTTCTTTGAGCGTTAACTCGATAATTTTAATGTCGAATTTATGGGCTGTTATGATGCCCCGATTCAAGATTTTTATGCTCGCAGTTGCGATTTAGGGTTCCCGTTGCTTCATCTTTCCCTCATTGTTACTTTTGCAGTTTTTCTCGATTCTGTTGTCCGAAGTAAATTTGGGTCAATGATTTAATAGCTTAGCTTGATTTGTTGCACACTGTGCATGCATTCTTATTTATTAGAGTGGAACCCGTGTGATCTCCGGCATCCCCTTCGCAGGAAAGCAATTTTGATGAATTTTGTTTGGAATAAGTGCTGTATTTTGATCTGCGTGCTTTTAGTAGTACCGCGTATTTCTTGTCGAGTGGATTAGGGCGGCTGATGATTCATGTACGACCTTTCGATTGTCTTTTATGAAAACGTCATTGTTGTAATTTTTTCTTTTTAAGGGGAATTTGGGGATGAAATTTGATTATCCATAACTGACTGGAAAAGTTGGATTTCGATTATTTGTTGTGTCTATTAAATGCATACTGACATTGATCTTCAATCATCTTAGGGCATTGCCATTGCATTGATGCTCAATGATAGTCCGTATACCACATTAGGCATGGTATTGGGTAGGGATGCGCAAGAATAACCAAAGAACTGAGAACCGGACCGAAACCGAATTGAGTCATTCGGGTCGGTTCTCATGGGTCTCGGTTCGGTTCCGGATTCACAAAAATTAGAACCGGGTAGTTCGGTTCTCGGTTCTTATGTTCGGATACCCAAGAATCGGCTCGGAACCGATTATTGAAATTATACTTATGAAATGTTAGTGCGTCGGATTAAAATTTGATTCAATTAAATTAATATTTAATATCATTCACTAGTTTGTGTGTACTTTTTTAATGATTGGATATGTATGCAACTATATAATATTTGAAGTACTCGATTCTACAATTTTTTTGTTCAATAGCTAGGAATGTTTACTTGTATAACGGTATGTGAAAAAAATTATTAAGCTTGGGATGAACCGAGAGCCGAACCGGAAATGAACCGAACTTTGCGGTTCGGATCCAGTTCTATATATTTGGTACCTGGATTTGTTCTGGTCCCCAAAAATCGGAACCAAACCTACATGGATCAGTTCTCGATTTTGGATGGAAACTTAGAACCGACCTGAGTTGGACCCCTAATATTAGGCATATTACCCAGCAAGTTATGGCTCCATTTGGCGTAGCGTTTTTTTATGGCCAACCAACCCTAAGTCAACACCGCCATTCCCGAACGTCTTCGCCTTTTGTCAACCCAAGCTACCTGTCACGACCTTGCACCTATGGGGGTAACTTCTGGAGATTTCTTGAAAAATCTAGGATCTTGGAGGACATTCTTGCACATAGAGATTAATCTAGAATATTCTTGAATGATGTAGATACATAGATGAATGTAGAGTAATCTAGACCCTTCCATCCTTTGGCGGGAACCCTTTTGGGGACTATATAAGGGGAAGACCCCCTCATTTGTAACTCACCAAGCACTTCAAGCAATAAAGCTCTCTTATACATTCTTGCTCTCTTGCTCTCTCGTTCACTCCTTATAGGTACTCTCTTCTCATCTTTCCACGATCAAGTGTTGACGGAGACTGACTTAGCTAGCTGCGAAGGGCGCAGGAAGGAGCTAAGACCGTACGCGACGTTGTCAAGGGGACAAGTCCATGACAGTTGGAATTAGAGGGTGGTTCACTCATGTTCGTGGTTCGTGCTAAGGAGAAGATGGGTTTGGAAGGGAACAACACTTCAAGCATCATTGATGAGCGCGGCAGGGCGACCGAGGAGAAAAGGGAGAGAAGGAAGAGGGGCCAAAACAAAGGTCGCGAAGAGCCCAACGATGATCAAAACATTGTGGACATGCTATAGTACGAGGCAATGCGGGATGCATACCTTACTCTACAACGGAAAGTGGAGAACATATGTAAGTATTTTGATACTTTTCATATGGAACAAGAGAAGATGCAAATGGATATTGATCTTCTGAAGGAGCAAACGTTAGGCAAAGCGGAATCCTCGCATAATGCCTTTGACACCATCATTAGTGACTCTGAAGAGCGCTTGACAAGTGTGGAAACAGAAGTGGCAGACTTGCGCAAGCGAAGTCCTACCAATGGAGGGAACATTGGAGCCATGGTGAACAACTCAAGGCTGGACGTGTCAAAGCCTAAGAAGTTTTTGGAAAAGCGGGATACATTGGAGGTAGAGAACTTCCTTTGACATATGGAGAAATACTTGGAGGAATATGATATCATGGATGAAGCATTGAAGGTACGTCATTCTAGTTACTATTTAGAAGACATTGCTTCATTATGGTGGCGAAAGATACAAACAGACGTTGCCAAAGGACTTTATCGGATCGACTCTTGGGAGGACTTCAAACAAGAGTTGAGAAGGAACTTCATCCCGGAGAATGTGAAGGATGACAACCTACGAAAACTCAGGGAGCTGAGGCAAAAGGGAACCATTGGAGACTATGTCAAGGAATTCACAACATTATCGCTACAAGTTTTTGATGTCCCCGAACACATTCTCATATTCAACTTCATTGATGGATTACAAAATTGGGTCAAGCATGAGGTCAAGCGGAAGGACCCAAGGACCACCAGAGACGCCATTGCTATCGCCGAGTCTCTTTTTGAGTTCCAACGCCAACCCAACCCAATCAAGGAGAAGGACAAGTTCAATAATGGCAAGAATTGGGGAGAACGGCGAGACAACAAGATCACTCAGTTCAAAGGAGGATCAAAGACTTTGTCCGATCCGCGGAAGGAGTTTAAAGAAAGGAAGAAGAGCTTCGTACCAAAAGGCGGATGTTATGTGTGCAAGGGGCCACATCCGATGAGCAGCTGTCCAAAGTTGGGATCATTATCCGCTATTGTGGAGAGCCAAAGCGTCATCCCACCGGACGAAGGTACTTCTCAAATGAGTTCATTGCAATTGCTAAACGCTTTGAACGCGTAGCCAACAAAAGCTACATCAAGCAAGGGGCTGATGTATGTGGAAGCTATGGTCAATGGAAAGACCACAAAGGCCTTAATCGACACAGGAGCTTCACACAACTTCATGACAGAAGGAGAGTCCAAGAGGTTGGGCTTGCAAGTCGTGAAGGGCGGAGGTTGGATCAAGATGGTGAACGGTTAAGCAAGGCCGCTCGATGGAGTTGCACGCAACGTGGAGTTGCGCATGGGAACCTGGAAGGGCCGGGTGGACTTCTCTATAGCACACATGGATGACTTCAATGTTGTGTTAGGAATGAACTTCTTGGAGAAGATGCAAGCGATTGTCATGCCAACACATCGCTCGGTTTGCATCTTAGAGGAAGGAAATGCATGCATGGTCCCAACTAGCCGTGCACAAAAAGACCCCCAGTCCAGATAAAAACCGGTCCCTGCAAGGACCGGTTTTTTCCGGTCCGGTCCCGGGCAAAACCGGTCCCGGTCCGGTCTTCCCCCTAAAAAGGGGGACTGCCGGGACCGGAATACCGGTCCCAAACCGGTCCGGTCCCGGGCCAGCCCAATTGTTTTATTTTTTTTTATTTTTTTTTAATTATTTTAATTTATTTACAAAAAATATTTAAATGAAAAAAAATTGAAATAGTACAAATTCTTAAATGAAAAAAATAATTGTATTATCATCTTAAAAAATTACAAAATTACAAAATAATACCCAAAAATTACAAATCAAGATTACAAAAAAGTTTAAAATTACAAGTTACAAAATACAGGTTACAAAATACAACTTATAAAATAACAAAAAAATACAACATTTGAAATTTTAAATTTCAAATTTTCGTTCCGGGTTTTAATTTTGGTCGGCCAAATTAAGATTGTTCAGTTCTTCTTCAACGTCGGAATCGCTATCTTCGATTGATGCGACGTGCTGTCTCCTCCTTATGGCATCCAAATGGTCCTTGTAGCAAATGCAAATCTCCAAAGACTCTTCGCTCAAACGGCTCCTTCGCTCGTTCAGAATCCTGCCACTCAAAGAAAACGCAGACTCCGAAGCTACCGTACTAGCTTGGATAGTTAGTAAATCTCGGGCCATTAAGGCCATAATAGGTTACATATTAATTTTATTTTTCCACCAATTTAAAATATCAAAATTTTCTATTTCGTGTGTGCTCATAAATTCTTGAAATTGTGTTTTACTATATAAACCTAATTCATTTAAAGTGCTCGAGGTTCGTTGTTTTTTCCTAGATGCTAATTCTAAAATTTTATTTTTCAAAATATCTTTTGTTTTAGGTTGGGCGGATTCTTCTCTAGGTCGCGATCCATATAACTGGTCATAATAATTATAAAAATTTGTAAAATCGGAATTAAATTTTGAAATGCTAATATTATTAAAAAAATTATATGTTTCGCTCAAATTTAAATTACTATTAATTTCTTCTATTAAATTTTCTACTCCTTCTACACCCATTAAAGGATTTAAAGCGGCTGCGCAAGAAAACATGGGAGGCATTTCTTTATAATATTTTAAAAATTTTTCTTCCATTATTCTTATTAATGAACACCATCGATCATTTTTTTTATAATTTTTAAAAGTTTCTGTAATTAATACAAAATTTTCGATAACTAATGAACTAGTCGGATAATAAACTCCAGATAAAATCGTTGTTGCTCGATAAAAAATTTCTAGTAAATTTATATAATCTTCAATCACGACCCAATCGGACGTGTGTAAATCATGTGTTTCAATACTATTATAAAATTCCATTAGTAATGATTTTTCTTCCATTATTCTTATTAATGAACACCATCGATCATTTTTTTTATAATTTTTAAAAGTTTCTGTAATTAATACAAAATTTTCGATAACTAATGAACTAGTCGGATAATAAACTCCAGATAAAATCGTTGTTGCTCGATAAAAAATTTCTAGTAAATTTATATAATCTTCAATCACGACCCAATCGGACGTGTGTAAATCATGTGTTTCAATACTATTATAAAATTCCATTAGTAATGATTTTTGTAAAACGGCTCTTTTTAACATTTTATAAGTAGAGTTCCATCTTACAGACATATCAAATTGAGGACTTAAAAATTTCTTACCTTGTGAAGTTACAAATTTTTTAAAATCTTGTTTTCTTTTTTTAGAACTATAAATAATTTTTAACATTGTTCTGATTTTTGAAACGTAGTTATTCATAAATTCTAAACTATCTTGTACAATTAAATTAAAAACGTGACACACGCATCGAGTATGAAAAAATATTCCGTTTAATATTGGATTCAAATCTTCTTGTAAATATTTAATAGCAACCGTATTATTAGTAGCGTTATCGAATGAAATACTCATTATTTTATCTTTAATTTTAAATTCTCTAATACATTTTATAATGGTTTGATAAATAGCTCTACCGGTGTGCGGAAATTCGAAACCCTCAAAACAAATAATACGTTTATTTAACTCCCAAGAATCGGGATCGATCCAATGACAAGTAATACAAATATAAGAAATACCATTTGCTATACTACTACTCCAAACGTCACTCGTTAAACTCACTCGACCTTCAAAAGTTTCAAAATAATTTATTAAATATTGTTTAGACTGTAAATATGCGTGTAAAGCATCACGCCTAAGTGTAGTTCTACTTACCTGATGATATTTAGGTTGAAGAGCTTCGTGTATATACTCCGTCATTTCTTCGTTGTCGTAGTGGTTGAATGATAGTCCGCATCTGATGACATTCTCCATTTGCCGCTCTCGTTGTCGAGCTTGATCATACGTCCAAATTTGTCCGCTAGCCGAAATTTGCGCCTGACTTGACTCCGGGGCTCGTTTAGAGACACACGAAAGAATGTGTCGGGAGAGCGTTGAGTTGCTGCTGAGAGCCATTAGCTTCGCGCAATGTCTGCACTTCGCCTTGAATTCGCTGCCGATCCGAACTTTTTCAAAGTGCTCCCATACTGGAGCTTTGTGTCTGTGCTCTATTATCTCATGAGCGATAGACGAGGAGGAGGACGCCGGCATCGATGAAGAGGAATCCATTAAAGAGAGAGAGTGTGTGAGAAATTGAGAGAGAGAGAGAGTGAGAGAGAGAGGGAAAATTGAAGAGGAGAAAATGAGAGGGGTGGGGGGATTTTATAGTTTTTTTTTATTATTATTAATAAAAAATTATTAAAAAAAAACTAAAAAAAAATATATTAAAAAAATAATAAAAACGGCTCTAATTAGAGCCGTTTAACAACGGCTCTAATTAGAGCCGTTTAACAACGGCTCTAATTAGAGCCGTTGGGGGAGGCTGGGAGCCTCCCCTGCTGGCTGCTGCCAGGATTATTACCTGGCAGCAAATGCCAGGTAATAATTGCCTAGGCAGCTATGCTGCCTAGGCAATTATTACCTGGCAGCAAAGCTGCCAGGTAATAATCCTGGCAGCGCTGGCTGCTGGGCCGCCGGCAGCCTGGCCCGGCCGGTCCTGGGACTGGTCTTGGGCTGGACCGGTCCAAGACCGGTCTTAAACCGGTCTTGGACCGGTCTTTGCCTAGGACCGGTCCAGGACCGGTCTTTTCCTGGGACCGGTCTTGGACCGGTTCCAGGGAAAAAAAGGGGCCTTTTTAGGCCCCCAGGGACCGGTCTGGGACCGGACCGGTCCTAACCGGGACTGGTCCCGAGCCAGTCCTTACCGGGCCGGTCCCAACCGGTCCCAACGGGACCGGTCTTTTTGTACACGCCTAGTCCCAACGATGCAAGGACTATCAAAGATGGACAAGGAGGGGCCGAAACAACTCTCGGCCATGCAAATTGCAAAGGGGCTCAAGAAGGGTGAACCAACTTACTTGGCCACCCTAAAGGAGGAAGACAAAGGTGACATAAGTGAGGTGGTGCCCCACCTCATTGCGAACGTTTTGGTGAAGAATGAGGATATTATGCCCGCCGAGTTACCTCTCAAACTACCACCTCGGAGGGAGGTGGATCACAAGATTGAGCTTGAGCTGGAGACAAAGCCACCGGCCAAAGCACCATATAGAATGGCTTCCCCCGAATTGGAGGAGTTGAAGAAGCAACTTCAAGTACTGCTAGAGTCGGGAATGATCAGGTCATCAAAGGCGTCATTTGGTGCTCCGCTGCTATTCCAAAAGAAGAAGGATGGAATCTTGCGGCTTTGCACCGACTACCGGGCGCTAAACAAAGTGACGATAAAAAACAAATACCCTATTCCTCTTATTGCGAATCTCTTTGACATGCTTGGAAAGGCAAGGACCTACTCCAAGTTGGACTTACAAAAGGGATATCATCAAGTGTGGATTGCGGAAGGAGATGAACCTAAGATCACTTGCGTCACATGGTATAGAGCATTTGAATGGTTGGTGATGCCTTTCGGTTTAACCAACGCACCAACAACGTTCTGCACTCTGATGAACCAAATATTCCACCCATACTTGGATAAATTCGTGGTGGTGGTGTACTTGGATGATATCGTGGTCTACAATGACATCCTGGAGGAGCATGCCAAGCACCTTAGCTTGGTATTCCAAGCGTTGTGAGAGAACGAACTGTACGTGAAGAAGTCCAAATGCTCATTTGGATAAGAGAAGATACAATTTCTTGGACATGTCATTGGACATGGCCAACTACGAATGGACATGGCCAACTACGAATGGACATGAGTAAAGTGCAAGCCATTCAAGGTTGGGAGCTGCCAACAAAGGCGATTGATCTACGATCGTTCCTTGGCTTGGTGAACTACTACAGTAGGTTCATCAAGGACTACTCGAAGATGGCAGTACCATTGATAGACTTGCTGAAGAAGAACAAGGCTTGGCTATGAACGGATGAATGCCAACAAGCTTTTGAAGACAGCGATTTGCAGCGAACCGGTGCTTACCTTGCCAGACTTCAACAAGAGGTTTGAGTTGCACACAGATGCATCAGACTTTGCGATCGGTGGAGTGCTAATGCAAGAAGACCGTACCTTAGCCTTTGAAAGTCGCAAACTCAATGAGGCGGAACGAAGGTACATCGTTCAGGAGAAGGAAATGACGGCCATAAAACATTGCTTGCAAGTTTGGAGGCATTATCTACTAGGAGCTCAATTCACGATCAAGAAGGATAATGTTGCAACCACTTATTTCCAAACACAAAAAAAGTTGACAGCAAAGCAAGCACGGTGGCAAGACTTCCTAGCAGAGTTTGACTTCATCTTGGAGCACAAGGCGGGGAAGACTAATGTGGTGGCAGATGCACTAAGCCGCAAAGGCGAGCTAGCCGCGATATCCATGATTAGTGGAGGAATACTAGATCGCATGAGGCAAGGGTTGAAAGAGGATCCTCTTGACATGCAACTTGTGCATTTGGCCAAGGAGGCCAAGCCAGGAGATTTTGGGTAGAGGATGAGCTACTCTACACCAAAGGAAGGAGACTATACATCCCTAAGTGGGATAACCTACGGAGGGATATCATCAAAGAATGTCATGACACAAAATGTGTGGGACATCCTGTACAGAAACGCACGTTGGCGTTGATGGAGGACTCATACTTCTGGCCACGGATGAGAGATGAAGTGGAGCTATACGTCAAAACTTGTCTTGTGTGCCAACAAGACAAAGTGGATAACAAGCAACCCGCTGGACTATTGGAGCCATTGCCAATTGCAGAGCATCCTTGGGAGTCGGTGACACTTGACTTCATCAATGCTTTGCCAAAATCCGAAGGGCGTGGATCGATCTTAGTAGTGGTGGATCGATTTTCGAAGTAAGGGACATTTATCCCAAGCACAATGGACACTACAACGGAGGAGACACCACGTCTTTTCTTCAAGAACGTTGTGAAGTATTGGGGTTTGCCGAAGACTATTATTAGCGATCGAGACCCCAGATTTACAGGAAAATTGTGGACAGAGTTGTTCAAATTGTTGGGATCTGAACTCAACTTCTCCACAAGCTTCCACCCTCAAACTGATGGGCAAACTGAGAGGGTGAATGCATTGCTCCAGTGCTACTTGCGGCACTTTGTGAGTGCCAATCAGAAGGACTGGGCTAAGTTGATGGATGTGGCGCAATTCTCATACAATCTACAAAGGATTGAGACAACTGGAAGGAGTCCATTTGAGCTTGCAACGGGAAGGCAACCACTTACTCCACACACTCTTGCCACAGCTGATGAAGGAAGAAGCCCAGGAGCATGGAAAATGGCTAAGTCTTGGGAGGAACAAGCAGACTTAGCGAGAACATGTTTACAGAAAACACGCAAGAGGATGAAGAAGTGGGTTGATTCAAAGCGACGGATGGTGGAATACACAGTTGGGGACAAGGTCATGGTAAAACTCCTACCTCAACAATTCAAAGCCTTGCGTAGCTTGCATAAAGGATTGGTTAGAAAGTATGAAGGCCCATTTCCGATGATTGCTAAGGTGGGTAAGGTTTCATACCGCCTCGACCTACCACTCTTTGAAGATACATCCAGTGTTTCATGTCACCATGTTAAAGCCTTACCATGAAGACCATGAAGATCTTCAAAGGGGAACATCTCAAAGAGCACCACCAGTGATGACCAAGTCTTTTGACAAAGAGGTGGTAGAAGTGCTCACAAAGAAGACAGTGCGGAGAAGAGGCGTGCAACCGAGCACACAATATTTGATCAAGTGGAAGGGAAGGCCAGAGTCCGAAGCGACATGGGAAACATTAGAAGATCTCTGGCAGTTCAAAGACATCATCCAACAGTATGAGGCGACAAGGGCGTCGCCAGGTTAGGTGGGGGAGGATGTCACGACCTTGCACCTATGGGGGTAACTTCTGGAGATTTCTAGAGAAATTTAGGATCTTGGAGGAAATTCTTGTACATAGAGATTAATCTAGAATATTCTTGAAAGATGTAAATACATAGATGAATGTAGAGTATTCTAGACCCTTTCATCCTTTGGAGGGAAAACCCTTTTGGGGACTATATAAGAGGAAGACCCCCTCACTTGTAACTCACCAAGCAATTCAAGCAATATAACTCTCTTACACATTCTTACTCTCTTGCTCTCTTGTTCACTCCTAAGTACTCTCTTCTCATCTTTCCACGATCAAGTGTTGACGGAGGCTGACTTAGCTAGCTGCGAATGACGCAGGAAGGAGCTAAGGCCGCACGCGACGTTGTCAAGGGGACAAGTCCGTGACATACCGCCGCCTTTGACTATCCGCAACAACTGGACACCCTCATTCCACCCGTTCATTGACATCTTACCTGCCATCATGGACGCCCTGCTGTTCGATGCAACCCCCGTTGTCGCAACGCGATCTTGGGAGTTGTTCTGGCAGAAATCAAAAGGTCAGGCTGTTAAGCAATGCAAGCCTCATCTGAGCTTGATGACAAGCTCTATTTGAAGGTTGGAGGAGATGTTATGGCGTCGCACCCCATTATTATTGAGTCTTACTTTGTATTTGTTATCGAGTCTTATTAGATCGTATCATATCATTATTATATTGTGTCGTGGCATGTCCAAGAGGTCATATTCATGATAAGGCCCTCTTGTAGCCTATATAATGGCATGAGCTATGTGAAAAGTGTATGCAAGAAAGTTCTAATTCTTTGTTCCATTGTTGTATGAGATTTCGGAAGCTCTCTCCTCTAACAAGCAAGCCTCGCTTAGACAGTCGCGATTACGGCTCCATTGTACCTCCACCACTGACATCTCCGCCTCAGGCCACTCCTCCGATTAGGCACATACGTGTTTTTTGCTTCGGTGAGTTTGGACAAAAATGCCACCGTCATAGAATGTATGTTTGACATGACAAAGATTATAACCTCCACCAAGAAAAAAAACTAGTTTTGTACATAAAAGTGGATGAAGTTCCTTAGGTGTGGTCGGGCATTCACGAACGACGGTTCATAACCACCGTGTTCACGACCGCCGCCACCGTGTCAAATGGAGCCTATGTCTTTATTTGCATTTTCCCAGAAACTTTACTTACCGAGTTCATATTATTTATTATCTTTCTCCTAAGGTGAAGATAGAGTTTGCTTAAATAGTTTATTCAACTCAATTCTCCAATTAATAAGTATGACAATTTAAAATGGATCACAAATATTACCTGTCAACCATTGATCCAAATGTGCAAATGTTCCTTGCTTCAATTTTTATTAGTGTTGTACAAACAAATTCAAGTCTGGAAAATGTTTAGTCGCGTAAACAATCTCTATATTATTCATAATTTGATATCCTCTATCCATTTTCATTTTGTTTTCTGTTGACTTTGTATATAAACTAGTGCTGGTAACACTGTTTTTAACTGTTGATGTGATTCAAGATTATTGGCAATGAGTTTAATTCCACAAATTTTTTTCGTTCTCAGTCGCGAATAAAGAAGATAATGCAAGCAGATGAGGATGTTGGCAAGATTGCGTTAGCTGTTCCGATCCTAGTTTGTAAGTTGCAAGATCATTAACGTACATGATTTATGCAAGTCAATTAACATTTCATCTTCCATTTATCTTCACAGTATTCTTATTGTTTCATTTGGGTTATTTATGTGGACATTTCTTACTTTTATATTTAGTATTCTTCAATACATGGAGTTTTACATGTGCAATGTCTATGTGCGCTATGGTCTCTCTAATTTCCTTTTTTGTGTATTTCGTGCTGTAGATATATAATAAAGAGGGTGTAACTTTGTGTATTAAAACTAGAAAAATTGATGAGTTAAACCTTTTTTTAGAAGGAATACATTTCTCTTTCTAGTTCTTCATTTATATAGCATATTTTTTATATAATTATTTTTGATGAACTTCTCCACTCAAATTATAATGAACTTTCAAATGTAGGATCAAGACTATCCATCATATTTAATATCTTTAACACTAATTTCACACATGATATTTTTGGATCGCGTAATCATTGGGTAATTGACGGATTGCACTATTCATTTTTTGTCATTTGGCACAATGCACCCTAGGTTTATAAATTTGACAGAATGCACCAGCACCATCAAAACCTTTTAAACATAGCATTTGGATTACATGTCAACCCTATTTACTTTTTGGACAGATTGTATGTAAAACATGAAGTGTAAAAGCATTTTATTCTCATTTTTTCTTAGAATATATAAAAAAAACTGCACATAAATTGCACAAAAAACAACAACACATCTTATTACTTAGAACATTAAAAAAATTCAAGAAAGTGGAAAAACATGACTTTCATTTAATGGGAAAAAAACAGCAAGTCATACATTATCAAGTATATATTCTTGATTAATACAACATAAACAGATATTCAAAAATCCTCAAGTTCAATTTCTTGATTAAGAGAACAAAGAAATTAAACTAAAACTATGATAGCGCTTAGTGTGAAACAGAGGATTGTGTATCTTGTTCCACTATTCCTTGGTCTATATTGTAATTCACCTCATTCGTCTGCACCTGCATTTAAACACAAATGTAAGAGTCAATTAAGAAATTGATGAATAGTAAAGTACTGCAAATGAAATATAAATAACTTTAATGCTTACAGAAAGTTTTGATCTTTAGAGGACATTGAATGTTTTGTTGTTTGTGCAGTCTTGGAAGGCTTTGTACAACTGCATTTCACAATTGAAGCGCATATACTTTAAATCTTGTCTTTTTTTTTCCATATTTTCGGGTCTCTAATTCTTCTGCTTCCTTTCTTCTAGCATGTTGCAATGTATTTTCGGGCTTCTTTGACTTATTTGACCATGAAATTATAGGATTCAAATTTGATATAGGGTTTAGCAAGTTTTCAGTAAGATCTCCTGAACTTGTCATTTATGGACAACTTAATCTTCTAACATTCTCTCTTTTGTAAAAGATACATGTTCTATGCAATGCACAAAAAGGATACTAGTGAGGCCCCACTTCTTGCATGAATAACTTTTTTAAGTTAAATCAACCGTTCATTTGTCTCCTATCTACCCTTGAACTTTAAATTTATCATGGCAATTCTATCCCAAAATGTAGTAGTGTGCCGTTTTTGTTGTTCTCTGTTACGCCCCCGGCCGGATCCCGTCTATTTGGGCGTAAATACACGCGGAGGCAGAAGACGACGACAGGCGACAACGGGGCTGAACCATTCGGTTCAGCTCCCACTCTCTGATGACCGACGGATTGGGGCTGACAGAGGTACTTAATCGAGGCGTGGAAACATATTTGCGTTGCTATGTTATGGATGAGCCGCGCACGTGGACAAATTGGTTGCATTGGACCGAGTACTGCTACAACACGTCCTACCACTCTGCCAACAAGATGACTTCGTTCGAGGTCGTGAACGGTCATCCTCCTCCTACCTTGAGCAGTTATGAGGCCGGCCGTACGGCGTTGCCCGCCGTTGACCATGCACTTCGTGATCGTGATCGCGATCGCACACTCACCGCTTTACGCGAGAATCTCCGGATAGCACAGGACCGCATGAAGGTACAGGTTTACAAGCATCAGAAGGAACGAGAGTTCCAGGTGGGGAATGAGGTCTTTCTCAAGCTCCGCCCCTACAAGCAGTTGCCCATGGCCCAACAGTCAAACCAGAAGTTGGCACCTTGTTATTATGGTCCCTTTCAGATTGTCCGGCGAGTGGGCCCTGTTGCTTACACGTTGGCGTTGCCCGAAGGATCGAGGATACATCCGAACTTTCATGTCTCCTTGTTGAAGCAGAAGATCGGCGACTTTGTTCGACCCAGTCCTCTCCTACCCGAGGCCACAAGCACGGGAGAGCTGCGTCTGATACCTGAGGGGATTCTGATGATCAAGTGGAAGCACCGCGGCGCTGAGTACCGTCCAGAGCTACTAGTCAAGTGAAAGAATATGACCGCCGCGCACAACACATGGGTGGACTTGCTGGAGTTCCGGGAGCTTTACCCCGATTACCACCTTGGGGACAAGCCAGTTCTTGATGGGGAAGGGAATGTTACGCCCCCGGCCGGATCCCGGCTATTTGGGCGTAAATACACGTGGAGGCAGAAGACGACGACAGGTGACAACAGGCTGAACCGAATGGTTCAGCCCCCACTCTCTGATGACCAGCGGATTGGGGCTGAACCCACCCGGTTCAGCCCCGTGGGAGGGGCCGGCCCCTCTTGGGCCTGGGTATATTTATACCCGAGGCTCTCTCTTTTGAAGGCATTGAAGAATATCCAAGGTATTTCCCTCCTCCCTCTTCTCAAACCCTAATTCCTCTCTAGTTCTCTCTTAGTCTTCTCTCTCTCTAGTTTCTTCGTATCATTCTCCGAGATCCTTTGTGTATTTGGACATATATCCCCATTAAGTTTTAGCACCTTGTCTCTCTAGGTGGAGCCTTTTCATGAGAATCATCCTAATAGTCTTAAACATTATTATTATAGGCTTATCCCTTTAGGATAACATTGTTGAAACTTTCAACAAAAAATGTTTAGCAATATATTGCACTTCAGACAATTACTGAAATGAGACATTGTCCAATGTCTTTCATGTCTTTCTCTTACCCAGTCTTGACATTCTTGTCACATATTCTAATTTTTTTTCCTGCATTATTGAAATCAGCAACCCTAAATGTGACGTAGCCTTCTATAGCAAATATCTTATCTGTAAGCCTCTATATTTGTGCTTGAAATTATTGTACACATGTCTTAAGCAAAACCTGAGCTTAACATTGGGTAATAACTCAATTGCTCTTATTTCCCTTTTGCTTATTTGAAATAATGGTCCAATATAACTATTCTCAGTGCATAAATCCTCGTTGAGAAGACTAACAAACCATTCCAAGACTGCTTTTTTTTCAAAACCTTTGCATAAGCAATATGATACATACTATTATTCTCATCAATGCTAACTGCACAGAATAATACCCTCCCATTGGAGGTCTTTAGATGAGCCCCACCCAGAACTATAAGCCCCACCCAGAACTATCATTGGTCTACATCCTGCCCTGAAACACTTCTTCAGTGCACCCCAATTATATAACGTATCTTGAAATTGCATATTTGAGAGACTAAATCATACTTACACTTAACTTTAGTATGGTGTCTTTATTGGTCCTATAAATCTCTTTACAATAGTACCAAAACTTGGCATATTGGTTAACTCTGTACAACTAATTACTTTAGAAATTTGTTTTTTGACTCTATGCATTTTCTAAATAGATAAAAAGTTCTCAGTTTACATTATTTCTTGCATTGAACTTGCATGCCAATCTGGATTGGGTCCTAATGTGGAGCTCATATTTTTTTGCAAGAAAATTTGATGTGATCCTGTCGTCGGCACTCTAGGGCCGAACGTTTATTTATCTATTTACTGTCATAGCTCGTATGCCGTTGTATTTTCTCTCTTTTATTATGCACGCATCATTACAGTTATGTACGTTATAATTTCCCGCAAGTTTGTATCGGCACGAGAGACTGACCACCTCGCGTGACCCTGAGTGGATTGGTCCGGTTGGGTATGACTGGGGTGAGTCGTCGCATTTCATTTAGCCGCAAATCCTTTGCTGAAATTAAGTAGTTTTCTTTTATGCTTGGAGTGAAATTAATCATGGAGGAAGGGACCATTTCAGCTATAAATACTAAGGGGGTTGCCCTAGTTGAAGCGGCTGGAAATTATTGAGATCGAGAAGTATTGAAAGCTTCTCTCTCGGTAAAGCCGGCCTCCGCATCGTCTTCTTCCGCAGCAGCTCGCCCGGCGCGTCGTCCGTCCCCGCTCGGCCTCCAGTTCCTCCGTCCCCCCCAGCTCCTCCGCAAGACCTTCCCGCTTCCTCCTCCTTTTCCCTAGCTCCACCACAAACCTAACCCCGGCAACCACCGTCCTTCCCAGCTCCACCGCAAGATCTACCCGAGTCCATCTCCAGTTTTTCCCCAACTCCACCGCACGACTCCCCGTTTCCTCCAGTTTTCCCTAACCCCACCGCAGACCTAACCCCGGCCACCATCGCCGTTCCCCAGCCCCACCGCACAGCCTTCCCGACTCCTCCTCCCTTTTTCCCTAGCTCCACCGCTAACCTAAACCCGGCAGCCAACCTCACTTCCCTAGCTCCACCGCCAGTCCCTGCTCCTCCCAGATCCAACCCCAGTACCTCCCCGACTCCTCCTCCATCACAACGCCCTCGGGAAGCACGACGCTCTTCTGCTTACGGACCGGAAGGAATCTGAAAACGGGCAAGCCCCTTGGTGAGATCCCCCTTTTCCCTCACTTCTTCTGAATTTACTTGCTATGTTATTAGATTAATTTCAGCAAAGAGATTTGTTTGTTTCAACCCAATGTGGCATGCGCTCACCCTATTCATGCTTCACCGTTCGTTTTACGCCGTGTGTTAGGGTTCTGTTAGTTGAGTCGGCCTTACTTGAAGTCGCCACGTTGTCGTCTACGTCTATCCTAGGAATTATTTACATCAAAATTAGAAGTGGAATGTTTTGAACTTGCAGTCCTATAACAAGTATGTTTTCCTTTGATTGGCTTAACTTGGATTTTTTTTATAAATGTGAGATATAAATGAATCATATATAACTCAATCACATTCATTAGTCACTTGAACCTTATCATTGCAATTCCTGATAAATTTTAAAGCCTTTTGCCTTGCTTTGTGACATACATTCTCAGTGGATTCCTAAAATCTGATGTTGTATAAAAACGCAATCTAATGCAACCTAGGTCGCATCCGGCGACAAACCTTAGTATTTTGGTATTTTCATATTTGTATTATTGTCGGCATTATATTATTATGTTGTTTCCGCGCACGCGCTTATTTTCTGTTTGATGAAGACATACTGGGTTGACCGTCCAACAAGATCTTAAATAAAGAGGTCCGGTAATAATTATTTAACTAACAAATAAAAATAAAAGTGAAGAGTATCAATTGATAAACAAGGGGGATAATCCAACTTTGGAAAGGAAGAATTATTATAGCAATCAAATCTATTAGCAAATTAAATTATGCCTAAAATAAATCATGAGCATCCTTGTTATAAGTAAGCAAAAAAAAAGGGGAGGCCAATTGCAGAGGGACGAAACCCTAAGGTTTTCGTTCCCTCTGGCGGCTGAAGCATCCACAACGACCTTTGCTCTGCGCGCAAACTCCACTGCCATCCTTGCTACTCCACGACAACAACAACGATAAGGCGGGAAGACGTAACTCCCACTTCTTCATCGACAACTGTGGTCGACCGCGCCGATCTCCCCGACGACGGAGTTCCTTCCTTGCGACGCCGGTAATCCTGCATCGTCCGTCGCTGGTTTCTCTGCACGCAACGGTCCATGATGCCCTGTAAGGTCCTGTCGACGTCAACCCTACTCCAGGCCTTGCATCATGTGTCCACTCCAAAGGCTCAACCGACTCTCCTCTTTCGACCAAACCGGATCCAACCGCCTCTCTTCGGTTTGCTCTCCCAGATTGGACCGAGTCAACTTCTTAATTGCTGTCGAGTGCGTGTTTGGCAAAACCGCTCCATCTCTGCTTAATTTTCAATACAATATTTTTATTCGGTTGATTAAATAATGCTGAGCTTGACTAAATCTCCCTAATTATTCAAAATTTCTGTTATTTCTTTCGTAAAATATTTTATGCAAGTCTTGTCTGTGGGATGTTTGGTTCGTGTAAGGCTTAGCTCGTGAGCACCAAAGAATTTCTCTCTCAATATTTGAAAATTAATTCTAAAGAAAAGTCGTCTGCTTTGAGATTGAGAGCGTAACAATACCTCACGAGCATCAAAGAATTTCTCTCTCAATTTTTGAATAATAATTCTAAAGAAAAGTCACCTGCTCTGAGATTGAGAGCATAACAAAACTCCGAGTCGATTTTGGTTTAATCTTCCCCGAAGTTATTTATCTAAAATTGAATCGATAATTTCGGTCTACATCACAATCCGACGTTAAACTCAAAATCAAAGTCATTTGCATCACCTTGATAAATGTGGTATTGTGCAGATTTTTCCTTAGGGTTCATTCGTTTGGGCGGAATTGAGGGATATGAATTGGAATTGACCCGCTAATTCCAATTTCGCTGTTCGACCCACCTTTTAAGAGGACAAAATTGGAATTCACCTCAATTCCATAGGAATTACTAATAGGCTAAATTCTCTCCCCATCATTTCTGACCTAAATGGGCCTGACTCATTTTCGCCCCCCCATTACACGCTTAATTTTGCTAGCAGCTCCGCAATATTCTCCATCTCGCTGGTGAATCTCCCTCTCATGCCATAATCCCCCCCCCCACACACCTATCTATTCTTCCCTTCTCTACTCCAATTTCACCTCCTCTGACATTTTCTTCCATTACCCCTTCCGGTTCCAGCTCTTCATCATTCCCTTCTTACAAAGACCGTCGATGAGGGAATTGAAATTGACAAGGTCCGGAGTGCAATCAAGAGCAGAAATGGAGGCGGCGAGGCGTTCAACACCTCGAGGGTGGTGGAGGTGGCAGAGAAATGCGACGAGTGACGACAAAGTTGAGGGAAGGGAGGTGAGGGCGAATTCAACGATCGCTACCCCACAGTGCGCCGACCATGGAGTTCGGCTAGATGGATTTTGATTGTATCCTACCCCTCCGACGACAGTGGTACCGTGCCGATTATTCCTCATTCTCCTATAATTTTTTATATCCTTCAATAATATATTGCGCAGTTCTTGAATCTAGTCATTATTGATATGCTTGTTCAATAATATTTATGTGGTTGGTATGCTTGTTGAATCTAGTCATTGTTTTGAATTCCAACATCTACTACTGTTCCCATGGAAATTGATGTTGAGACTTGAGAGGCCTGCTTTATCTAATGAAGGAGAAATTTTCAAGTCCAGGAGCTTAGAGCAGAAGATAAATGCACCTTCATATATGTAGAAATACATGGAGAGAGAAAAGAGAGAAAAGAGAAAACATGGGCCCTTAATTGGGCTTTTCTAACACTCCCCCGCAAGCTGGAGCGTACAAGTCGTAGGCACCAAGCTTGGATAAAAACTGATAGTATAGAGGCCTGGAGAGAGCTTTTGTCAGGATATCCGCAACTTGGTCTTTAGCAGGAACATGCTCCAAATCTATCTTCTTTGACTGTACCTTTTCTCGGATAAAATGACAATCAACTTCGATATGCTTTGTGCGTTCGTGAAACACCGGATTCTTTGCAATATGTATTGCTGTCTGACTGTCACAAAATAAGCCGGTGATGAGAGACGCACACCCAAGTCTCCCAAAAGGCTCTCAAGCCAGATTAGCTCGGAAGCAACCGCAGCCATAGCCCGGTACTCGGCTTCAGCAGAAGAGCGTGCAACCACGAATTGTTTCTTGCTACGTCATGTTATGAGATGACCACCAAAGTAAGTGCAGAACCCCGTAGTGGAGCGCCTATCATCGATAGATCCTGCGTAGTCAGCGTCAGAGTAAGCGACGAGTGATAAAGATGTGGATGGCTTATACACAAGTCCTTGTCCGGGAGCAATCTTGAGATATCGAAGGATGCGCTCGACCGCTTGAAGATGAGATGTCCGAGGAGCGTGCATGAACCGACTCACAACTCCTACAACAAACGAGATGTCTGGTCGAGTCACGGTAAGGTAGATCAGCTTCCCAACCAAGCGTCTGTAATATTCCGGATTTGTAAGCAGCTTGTCAGAGTCAGAACTATGGGCTGAGAGCTTGTGATTGGCGTCCATAGGAGTCTCCGCAGGTTTGCACCCAGAATAACCTGCATCATGAAGGAGATCCATACAGTATTTCCTCTGAGATAACACAAGACCATCAGAGCGTCGTGCGACCTCGAGCCCAAGAAAGTACCGAAGGTTTCCCAGATCTTTGGTCTGAAAAGCGGAATTTAACTGTTCCTTGATCTGTTGTATTCCTGCCGTGTCGTTGCCAGTAATCAGGATATCGTCAACGTAGACCAGAAGAATCACAGTCCCGGTTGACCGGTGGCGGGTGAAGAGAGAAAAATCAGCCGAGCTCCGAGTGAAGCCACTAGCACAGACCACCTTACTGAATTTTTCAAACCACGCACGCGGGGACTGTTTGAGACCATAAATGGATTTTCGAAGGTGACATACCAAAGACTCCCCCGTGGTCTCAAACCCGGGAGGTTGCTGCATATAAACTGTCTCCTGCAGATCGCCATTGAGGAAGGCATTTTTAATATCCAGCTAATAAAGCGGCCAGTGACGATGGACCGCCAAGGAAAGAAGAACGCGGACCGTGTTCAATTTGGCCACTGGAGAGAAAGTTTCTTCATAATCAAGGCTATGTTGCTGAGTAAAGCCCCGGGCCACGAGGCGTGCCTTCAGACAGTCAACAGTGCCATCCGCCGCATGCTTGACAACAAAGACCCATTTGCAGCTCACAAAGGTTTTGTTAGTAGGAAGAGGAATCAGATTCCAAGTCTGGTTAACCCAAAGAGCCCGCATTTCATCTTCCATGGCCGCCCGCCACCCTGGATGTGTAAGCGCCTCCTGCACAGAGTTAGGAATAGAAATAGAGGAAAGGGAGGTGGCAAAGGCGTAGAGAGGTGGGGTCAGCCGATGGAGAGATACG
This sequence comes from Platanthera zijinensis, assembly GCA_039513925.1. NCBI lineage: Eukaryota > Viridiplantae > Streptophyta > Magnoliopsida > Asparagales > Orchidaceae > Platanthera > Platanthera zijinensis. The sequence continues at coordinate 171,994,633 of CM077091.1, forward strand.
TAGTTGGCCAAGGGATGTGCCGTAGAGGAAGCAGTTGTCGGATCCGCAGGTTGCAAAGCATCATTAGAGCGGGGCAGCTCTCGTGGGGTAGTAGACGAGGGAGGACGCCGAGTGTACACACGAATGACTGGTGGTGTAAGTGGTTTAGGTGGGATGGGTGTGGGAAGTAGAGGTGGAATGGTGGAAGTTACGGGAATAACAGGTCGCGGGAGAGTTGGCGGAGGAGGAGGGTCAAGAAGTTGAGAGTAATATGGCTGATCTTCGAGGATGTGTAGAGGAGCATGACCCAAACGTCGATGCCAGTCAACGGAGCTAATAGACGACAGCACCGTTGGGGGAGACGGATTAAGGATATAGAGACCATTTGACAGATGCCCTGTTCCAATGATGGTTTGCGTCTTGCGATCCTGCACAACACACGAGTTAGAAGTAAAAATAACAACACAATCAAGATCAGCAGTGAGTCGACCAATAGAGAGAAGGTTGAACGGAGAGCCCGCAACATGAAGAGCAGAGCGAAGAGTAATGGAGGGAGTGAGGTTAATATCTGCCGCACCAGAGACGGGAAGAGTGGCCCCACTAGCAACAGTAATGAACCGGGGATGCACGTCGTTCAAATATTGTGGTGGTTTCCGTGATGTAATGTGGTGAGAGGCCCCAGAATCCAAAATCCAGGATGAGTTGTGTGCAAAGCAGGAGGTACCACCATCGAAAACAGACACCACAGAGCCCGGAGGACAGCGGATCATTTTGCAAGAAATAATCCGGGGCGGTCAGGACCAGCACGTTAAGAACAGAGTCCGCAGCGGCTAGAAACACAGGCTGCGCGGGTAGGAGAAGACCGCAACAGAAGCAAACACCTGGCGAATAAGTAACTAGACCGGGCGGACAGAGGCAGACCCGACCAAGGAAACACAGCCTTAGCGGGTCGAGAAGCGACAACTGGGAAACCGGGGAAGGAAGTCCCCGCGATAAGAACTAGGCCGCAGCGAGAAGGAGCAGGGCGGGAGGCCGCAGCGAGAAGGGGATTAGTCCGCGCGGTCACACCAGCGATTAGGCAGATCGCGACCAAATTACGGAAAGGGAAGCCCGCACGGTAGGTGGACAGCCACGGATAGAGGAAGAGAGGAGAACTCGCAACGGTAGGGATAGGTCTCAGCGGGAAGCAAGATACTGCGAGCGAGGAACGCGAGCGGTCAGCAGACGAGACCGCGAGAAGAGGAGGCAGGCCGCGACAATAGTTCAGAAACAACCACGCGAGCAGGCGAGAGGAGAGGAACTCGCGGCGGACAAGAGAAGAGCTCGCTGTGGGAAAGGAGAAGTCCGCGAGTAGGGAAGCTCCAGCGGACAGAAGAACTCAAGTAGCAGGGAGACCGCAGCGGTCAAGACGAGAGGAGCCCGCCGCGGATAAGAAGTGAGCTCGCAGCGGAGAAGAAGAGCGCGAGGCAGCAAGGAGAGGAGCTCGCAGCGGACAGGACGAGAGTCCGCAGCGGATAAGGAGGTGGTCCCCACGGGTCAGAGGAGAAGATGGCTATAAGAAGCCCGAGGAGGGTGGAACCACGGAGGAGAAGAAGAGAAGCGGAAACAAAGAGGGCAGTCCGCAGAAGCTATGCGGATAAGAGAAGGAAGGCCGCAACCGGAGCGGATAGAGCCGCAGACCGGAATGAGGCGGGTAGGGGGGAAGGCGGCGAGCAGTCCGCAGAAGCAAGGCGAGCTGGCGGGTAGAAAGGCAAAACCGCAGAAGTCGAACCGGGCTGCGGTTAGCAAAGAAGTAGCCGGAGAAGAGAACTCGCTACCCGAAGCGAGCGAGAAGAGGGAGAGGCCGCAGAAAAGAATGCGGACAGGGGAGGAAGACGGGCCGGGCGGTTAGAGTTGTGGAAACCGCATGGACCGAACCTGGCTCTGATACCATGTAGAAATTAACTCCAAACCTTGCATATACTTCTTGAATGAATAGTTACAAGTATGAATACACTTTTATAGGAGAAGAAAGAGAAGAGAAATCCTAAATACAAGATGTGAGACTAATACATGGAGAGAGAAAAGAGAGAAAAGAGAGAAAACATGGGCCCTTAATTGGGTTTTTCTAACAATATACTATTTCGTTGAGGGCTGAATATTTCCTTCCTGAGTGCATCAGTAATATTCTTCGACTTCTAAAAACAGTTCTTCGACCGTGAACTCCTTGACCTTGACCAACTTCTAGCCACGACACGCGACCACTTGCTCTGTGCTCAACACCGGATGGAGACAACATACAATCACGGACACTGTGATGTTTCCTTCGCCATCGATGAGTGGGTATTGCTCAAACGCCGCCCATACCGACAGCTCACGCTGCGTACGACGGACACCCCCAACAAATTGAGCCCGCGCTTCTATGGCCCATTCTAGATTTTCAGGCGCATTGACGAGGTCGCCTATCAGCTTCATCTCCCACCGGGGACACACATCCACGGCGTCTTCCACTTCTCCCAGCTCAAGAGGTTCATTGTTGAGCCCCTGGACGCACCAATCGTCGCATTGCCCTCTCAGCTTGAGGACAAGCTATCTTCTGACGAGGAAGGAGATGTTACGAAATCGGCACCGGTCAAGGAGTTGGGTCCACATTGGGGGCGGACTTATTACCAGCGCAACACCACCGCAACGATATGAAGGCTCGCCGATCACGCTCTCTTTTATCTCTTTTTATTTCCTTTTATTTCGTGCATGTTTTTATATGCATTGTTCGCGCTTATATGGGGCCCATATGTTTTAAGTCCAAGTGAGGGGCATGGTTCTCATCTGGGCTCGTATACCCATGTGGGGTAACTTGGAAAGGAAGCAAAAGTATTTTCGTCTCATCTCTCTCTCTCATCCTCTCTCTCTGTCTCATCCCCTCTCCTTCCCTGCCCTACCGAGCCCCCTTTCGTCCTGCGCTACCCTTAGTTATTAAAGGCGCAAGACGCACCAAGGCGCAAAGGGGTCTTGGAGCCTAGGCGCAAGACTCAGGGCGCAGGCGCGCGCTTGACGAAGGCAAGGCGCAACCACATACATTTTAAATAATCAGCATCAAACATCATTTCAGCTTCTCAATCAAATTATTCATCTATTCTACTAATTAATCATTCATTACTATCGTTTATATCTCTAAAAAAATAGAATTAATGTGGTCACTTGTATCATATCTAAGTCTTAACGCACAATTATCTTTCACAAACACTAAATCAATAAAAAAATTATTGAGTTCATACTTTTTTTTTTCTTAATTTTTGAAGAAAAAATTTACAACAAAAATCTCACTCATACTCGTCTTTTATATTCTAAAGGCGCAAATAAGGCGCACGGAGGCGCAAACAAGGCGCAAATCTCTGAGCCTGGTGAGCCTGGAGCCTTAGACGCGCCTTTAATAACAAAGGCGCTACCGCCGGACCGCCTATCTCCCTCAGCCTGGAGGAGCACCTCTTACCTCGCCGTCACACGAGATCGCAGACCACAGCACGTAATAGACTTTGAGGGTCATTTTTGGAGATGCTGAAATCAAAAATTTGTGTTTCCTGAGAGATACTGTCGGGCGGCAGTGCTACCGCCGGCAGTAACTTCCAGTAAAGTCCTTCTAGTAGAGGTTTGCATTATGTCCATTGGGACACCTTGTGTCTTCCGGAGCGGGCAAGTGGCTTGGGTTTGCACTCTCTCCATTTATGGGAGGGCCCCCTCCGTGCTCGACTTGCTTGGGAGGTGATCCAGCCATCCTCCTCGTTGATTGGTGATGTTATGCTGGCAAAATACAAACACAAATTGGCCGATGCCGCATTCAACAGTGTCGACTCCCCGGCGTAGGCAATTGTCTTGCATGGCCTGAGTAGCTTATCAAGCATTATCCGATGGCGGGTCGGCGATGGGACTTGCATTAATGCTCTCCAAGACTGTTGGATTTTCGAATTGACGTTAGCTGGGTGGCCTACATTTATTGATGCTGGGGCACTGGAAGACTTACATTGGCAGATCTTTTGGATGAGGCGGGTGACTGGTGTAGTGCAACTCTCCCCCAATATTTTTGGCTGGAGCTGATTCGCATTATTGAGTGGCTAAATCTAGACTCTGGTGCGGACACCCCTGAGGTTGTTTAGCGTTCTTCTGGGTGATCCATTGCGGCGCATGTCTATGAGTGTATTTGTCGAAGTACTGATGATGACTTTGCGTGGCTTCGGCGACTCCGTCTTCATCTGTGGGAGAGACTGTTCTGTTGGTGTTTGGCGTGGGACGCCCTACCTACTACATGCTGGTTGAATCGGCGGGGGCTTTCTAAGACTGTGGCGTGTCCATGGGATTGTGGGGTGGCCGAAGATCGTGAACACCTTGTGGACGGTTGTTGTATGGTTGTGGCTGTTGGGCGGGAGCTCCAACGTTAGGGGAAGGGAGTTCTGGTTGGTTTGGAATTGCGGGAGATTATGGCGGCTGCTAGGCATGGTGGTCTGACGACCTTGGAGCCTGTGCGTCTACTATGCTACGTACTATACCAGTGTTGGCGGGCTCGGAACGTCAAGCTGCACCACCGGGAGTTTGGTACCCCACTGTTGTAGCTGCCACGATCATGGAGAATGCTGCGATGTTTGATTTGGGCCAGCCTTCGGGATGTTGGGGCATCAATCACCCTTGGGGGTTGTTTCGTCCAACTTTTTGGTGCCCCCCACCGCCCGGTTGGCTAAAAATCAACATTGATGGCTCTCTTTTGCCTTCTCGGCTGGCTGGCATAGGTGTGGTTGTTTGGACGGCGGATGGGATGGTGGTCACTGTTGCGGGGTTTCCTTGGACGCACTGGGATCCTGGCAGAGTGGAGCTTGAGACGGTTCAGTATTAGCCGTGTCATGCGGCCGACTCTCTTGGAGGCCTGGGGGGTGACCATTGAGGGCGACGCGGCTAATGTGATGGAGTTTTGCCGCAATTGTGCTAGGCGTGATGCCCGGGCGGCCCACTTGGTTGAGGAGGCGGATCTCACTTTCTTGGCCAAGTTTGCGGCGGTGCAGTTTCGGCTTGTGGAGCATGGAGCTAACAGGATCCCCGACCACTGTGCGCATGTGGTGCTGGGGGGTGAATTCTTGTGGGATGCGGGTGTCGGGGTGGATGAGACCTTCCTAAATCTCGTGGTTGAGGGCCGACAAGATTCAGGTGTTGGTTGAGGCTGCCTGACGTTAGTTTCTTTTCTGTTCTTCTCTTCCCTGCACGTTCTCTTTTTTAGTTATTGCTAGTGCATCCTTCACGGCAATAACTTCCAGGAAGGCCACAAGGAGTGCTTCCAAGCACTATGTTTGATTCTTGATGGTTTCATAGTATTGATGTGCATAAAAATTGTTGGTTTGCTAAACAGGAATTGATATGTTTTCCTGAGAGGTTTCGCCGCTCAATAGTTGGTACGATAATCCTACTATCCGCAATAGCTTCCAGGTAGCACAAAGTATGTACTTATGCCTGGTTATTTAGTTGTTTTAATTTATACCTTGTTATAATAGTCCTTTTGTGATTATACTAGGTAGTGGGGACCAGCCGGATCCATGTCATGAATCATGGGGTAATTACAGGTGGTGTTACAAAACTTATCCTGTATTTTTGTAACAGGCTGCTTCTAGAACTCGAACCCATGACCTCAAGGTCACATGGCAACACCTTAACCCGTGATCTCAAGGCCAATGCTCCACTTTCTAAGATTAATCAAAGGCTCAAATAAAATAAATTTCAGATCTCTTTAGCTGTCAGTTAATTATTTGCGGGAATTTAATAAACATAAGGATATTATGATACCAAAAAAGATTTGGCATAACCCATTATTTGCCCGAGTGAAGAGGAATATTTTTGGGATTCATAATTTTTGATATAGATTATTTCAATTATTTTTGTTTTCAAAAGTAGATTACAAAGGTTTTGTAACATTATTACATGTATGCTGAACTGTTTTTTTGCATAATCATCAATATTATTTGAAGGAAATAGTATATGGAATCTTAACTAGGTCTTGATGGCTAGATTTTTTTTTTAAAATTTATCCCTTGCATTCTATAATTAAATTTAGAAGTTTCTCTTTTCAAAACTTGTTATTTAATTGCGTTTCCAGTTTGTTCTTTTCTTACTATTGTTTTTTAATGGCCTCTTGCAGCAAAAGCCCTTGAATTATTTCTTCAAGACCTCTGCGACAGGACATATGAAGTAACTCTTCAAAGGGGAGCAAAGACATTAAATTCTTTGCACCTGTAAGTACACTTTTCTAGTTCTTCCTGTGTTACATTTACTATTGTTACTCGATGGCAATTAAGAAGCAAATATTCATCTATAAATTTATGTTTTTTGGAGCTTCTCTGTTTGTTTAAGCTTAATATCTCCTGTGACTATTTTTCAAAAATGCATTTATCATATTTTAGATGTTTGATAAATAACCAACTGATACCTTATTTAATAAAAACTCTATTTCTTTATTAGCTATATTTTTCAACTTATTATTTTTGTCAAATACCAAAAAAAATGAAAATGGTGTTTTTCAAAAATGGCCACCGATGATATTAAACTAAAACAAATGTATCAAAATATATTTTGGTGAGTTTAATTATTATTTTTTAATTTACCATTTCCATTTATTTAAGTTTGAATGCAAATAGATGTTTGACTGGGAAAAAGTGCTGGTTAAAAATTAATATTGATGTTTTTGAATTTTAATTTATCTTCATTTTCAGATATTTTGTTTACATTTCAGTTTATTATTTTATGTTGCAAGCTTGTATATACAAGTGATGTATACATGATCTTCTTTGAAAAAAAATTGGATGAAAAGATAAGTGTTACTGTTATTGAAAAGATAAGTGGTACTATTGTCTAATAAACTGATAGGAGCTCTTTTTTAGCAAGAGAAAGCTCTTGGTGAAAGAAATAGAGGAATTTTTTGTGTGCCTTTTGGTTAGCGAAGTCCTCGTTTACATATTTTATTTAATTAGCTAAAAGTGGTAGGCTGGGAATGCTTGTTAATCGGTGTTGGAGTAGTCATCAGCGCAAGGTAAGCTAAAGAGTAGTTGTTGATGGTGAAATTGTCCTTGTCAGCAGAGTAGTCGGCTCTGTACAACAATAATCGATAGTGGAGTACGTGTTGGAGGAACCATTGTCAGCAGTAGATGTGTCCATGTCCACAGAGTAGTCGATGGTGGAGAGTTTGTGAAGAAGCAGCTATCGACAGAATAGTCGTCACAAGAAGAGTAATTATAAGCATGAGAGTAGTGATCATCGGAGTGTTAGTCAAATGGTGGAGTATAAAGTTCTTTGTTGTGCCTCCGCATCCCGAGCCCACGCCTAAAGCCAGCCGCCTTCCCTGTCCAGTTCTTTGTTGTGCCTCCGCATCTCCTCCTTTCCCCACCCCACTGCCGGACACAGTAAGCCTCCCTCTTCCCCTATAGATCTTCCCCGTTGAATCCCTCTCCTCCTGGTCCTACCCTGCCCGAGCCCCTCCCATCCAGAACTAACTACCCGACCAGGCTTCTCCTCCGGATCAGTGGCCTCCACCTCCATCCAACCTAATCACCATCACCTAAGTCCAATTACCACAGTCCGGTCAACCCCTCCCCTCGTGGAACCACTTCAAATCAGCTAACCCCGACATTGTCGTGACCTTGGATGCCCGCCAACAACCTCCTCCGCCTCCGCCGCCGCCTACGTATGCAAATTGTGGTATAAAGTTCTTTTCCTGCTATTGTTGTTTATTTTGGTAAAACTTGTACTGTGTGGATTTTTTCTTATTGTGCTAGTAGTTCGTTTGTCGTTAAAATTGCAGACGATCAAGAGCACCAACGACAATTTGGCTGGCGGTGAGGCAGGTCGGACCAAATTGATACGATGTCAGAGAGGAACCCAACAAGAGGAAGGGCCGGAGGAGGTGGGAAAGGAGATTAGGGTTGAGAGGAAATTCTTAGGGTGCATACCTAATTTACATTCATCCAAGCATAATCCAGAAAGTAGTACAACTCCGCTTCTTATAAGCACGGGGTGTGACAAAATAAGAATTAACAACATAATAAGAAATAAATAAATGCGTACACCAAAATAAGAAATAACAGAATAGGAAATAAATAAAAACGTCAGGTGATGCAGTGACCCAGAGCCGACCCGCTCTGTCGGCATCGCACCGAGCCAGAGGAGCACGTCTAGACAGCCCACTGTCGGGCTGCAGCCCAAGCACCCCACCCATGACCGCACCTATTCTCAGCGCGGCGGGATGTTGAGGCGAGGTCTCGAAACCAGCCCCCTTGATAAAGAGCTTTCCTAACAGCTCTCATCACCAACTGAGCTGCATCAACACCAAGGGGCCCACCTGGAGTCAGCACCAGGCAGCTTTATCAGGCCCGCGGGCCATGCACCCCAACCAGCTCTCCGCCACGGCATCAGCTCCGCGCGGTAGGTTGTTGAGGCCAGGGCTCGATCCCCTGACCTCCTAGATAAGAGGCCCTCACGCAACCTCTCATCACCAACTGATCCGCGGATCAGTTGGTGATGAGAGGTTGCGTGAGGGCCTCTTATCTAGGAGGTCAGGGGATCGAGCCCTGGCCTCAACAACCTACCGCGCGGAGCTGATGCCGTGGCGGAGAGCTGGTTGGGGTGCATGGCCCGCGGGCCTGATAAAGCTGCCTGGTGCTGACTCCAGGTGGGCCACTTGGTGTGATGCCAAGGTGGCGGGGCAGGTGGACTCTTGGCATCATAAAAGTGCCTGGTGCAGCCCAAGCACCCCACCCATGAGGCCATGACCGCGCCTATTCTCAGCGCGGCGGGATGTTGAGGCGAGGTCTCGAACCCAGCCCCCTTGATAAAGAGCTTTCCTAACAGCTCTCATCACCAACTGAGCTGCAGCTCAGTTGGTGATGAGAGCTGTTAGGAAAGCTCTTTATCAAGGGGGCTGGGTTCGAGACCTCGCCTCAACATCCCGCCGCGCTGAGAATAGGCGCGGTCATGGCCTCATGGGTGGGGTGCTTGGGCTGCACCCCGACAGTGGGCTGTCTAGACGTGCTCCTCTGGCTCGGTGCGATGCCGACAGAGCGGGTCGGCTCTGGGTCACTGCATCATCAGGTTGGCTCCGCGTCTTCGGTCTGTCTTCCCACGGGCGGAGCCATCGTCGTCTTCCTCCGCGTGTAGACCCTCCACGGCGTCTTGTCATCGTGCAAGTTCGTAACACTAGGTGTCTTTGTCAATCTGCAGAACAAATAAATGATATAATTTAGCAACTACAAATTGACATCTATATAAATCTACAAAACAACATGACAACAACACTCAAGCCTTTATCCCACTATAGTGGGGTGTATATAAATCAGCACAAACAATATAAAATACATAGTAAATTAAATTATTAACGTCTTAATAATAATATGTGCGAAAAAATATACACAACTCTAATGAAATTGGTAAGGAAAATCGGGTCCTCGGACTCTAATCACAATTCTTATATAGTAGAAATTTTGATTAGACAAGAACAAAGTTGGATGAAAAATCTAAATAAATGAAACAATCCACAAAAGTCCAATAGAAACCAAAAAACTACTCATGTGATTGCCCGCAAACCAACATTAAGACATCACTAAAATAACCACACGAAACCAACTTGTACACAGTATAATAGCCTACCAATACTTTACAATATATAAAATTAACATGCAGCAAACCAGCAGAGACTAAGGATACATGGAGTAGGGAGAAGAATCATGGATGAGAAAGAAGCGGAAGTACTAAAAGAAGGCGGAGGTACGAGAACAAGAAATTTCATAATATTCATATAGCAACGACAACTCCTATCATCGATTGATACCAGAATTTTCATTAATGCCAGAATTTTCATTACTCTTCGATGCTTATAGTAGTCTGAATTTTACTTTGAGCCAATCATTCCCTCGATTGAAATTCTAACCTCTCCAGAGACTCAGCCAAGGAGAGATTAGTTATAGTAGAAAGGCTTATTCGATGATACAACATTTGCATTTTATTTGAATTAGTAATTACCCAAACCCCCTTGGGAATTAGCATAATTTTTGACCTCTTTATGTTTTGAATTTACATAAACCCCCTAAGTTTACATTTCATAACATATGCATGCATGTTATGAAATTTAAACTTACTCGGGAGATTTTTTTTAATTTCAAAGGATAGAGGGATGCAACTTGTAATTTTGCAAACTTATAGGGAAGATCCTGGTGAGCGGCCCTATTTTTAATTCCAAATATCAACCTCACAAAGTCTTGGTGAAAAAATACCCTAATCCCTTCACATTAGTGCACCTCTATTGTAACCTATATCCCAAAAATGCTCTAAAAAGCATGTAAGCAAGAGCGCTAACTCAAGCATATAAAGTACAAATAAGATAATGACACAAAACATCTCAATCAAGGTTGTTAGGATCGAGATCCTAGGGGGGATAATTTTGCAAGTTGGATCGGATCAGATCGTAGGATTAGATCGAGGATCGTAAGATCCTACTACATTCATAAAGTAAGACTTGAAAAATTAATTGAATTTGGTATCATCCAATTACACGAACAATGAACACAAAAAACTATAAAACTAATCAATTGTTGAATAATTATATCAAAATTCAAACTAAATAAGTTGAACTAAAAAATAGCGTAGTTATATCAAATGTTATATCTATAGGACCGATTACAACATTCTTCTAACAACAACACTCAAGCCTTTATCCCACTATAGTGGGGTCGGCTACAGTATTGTTCTAAGAGTTTATAAAATGTTAAATCTATATTAGGAAATAAGACTGATTAAGCAGGAAATAGCATGGATTACAGTATTCTTTTAAACTCGATAGCAGGAAATATGATTCTCACAGCTGGAAATATGATTCTTACAACAGAAAATAACATTCTAGAGCAGGAAATAAGATTCTTTAGCAGGAAAATAGCATTGTTACAACAGAAATAACATTCTTACAACAGGAAATAGCATTTTGTAGCTGGAAATAGGACCAATAACAACAGGAAATAACATTCTATAGCAGGAAAATAGTGGGAAATGGCTGGTTACTTATCAGAAATATGAGGAGGGAAATCGATAACAACACGAACTGGACCGATAACAGCCAAAAATAGCAAGAGCGAGCCGAACGACGCCGGAAATAGCTGGAATGGGCCAAACGACATCGGAGAGCAGGAAATTGGGCCGTCGGAGCGCGCGGAGAAGAGGAATAGGGTTTTCACTTTTCGCAAATCGCAAGCATGAAGCGGCATAGGTGAGAGTGGGAAAATAGGGCACTCGGTTATTTTTAATAAGCGTAAGCGGTTTAATAAACCTTGAGCGGCAAAAATTTGGATCGTTTGGATCGCGCTAATGGATCACGATCCTGCGATCCGACTGCTGGAGGACCTGATTTCGATCCCGCATGCGATTCAGATCAAAACTCGTTATCTGGATTGTAGGGTCATACGATCCTACGATCCAAATCACAATCTTGACAACATTGATCTCAATCATCAATCAATGATATATATTTTACTTTGCAACCTGCTAATTTTGTAATCGACTTACTGTTAACTCGACGATCAACTTGCTTGGCCGTCCAATTTGATGATGAGTTTCTCAACCTCTCTCCCAACCAACTAACATTTGTTCTTCTCTAGGCAGCTGAATAAACTTTTTATGCTTGTACTTTTATATTCTTTTACTTTGTCAAAATTTATTTAAGATTCGCTGTTTGTCCTACTAAAGGTACTGTACTGATCTCCTGCTAAATCAGTAAAGCTTCAAGCTTTTTCTATTTTCAGTATTTATTTATTGTTATACTTGTAAGTAATAGTCTATGAATGAGTTCCATGGACAAAAATGGATTCAGCACTGAAAATGTACATTGAGCTTGTAAATTAGGCTCTGTTTGGTACGGCTTTTTTTGCTATGGTGAGTTCGCACAAAAACACCACCGTCATAGAATATATGTTTGGCATGACAACGGTTATGAACGCCACCAAGAAAAAAAACTAATTTTGAACACAAAAATGGATGAATTTCCTTAGGTGAGGTTGGGCGTTCATGAATGACCGTCATAACCACCACGTTCACGACCGCGACCATCGTGCCAAATGGAGCCTTAGGCTTTCGTTTGGCACGGCTTATTTGCTCTGTTGAGTTTGGTCAAAAACGCCATTATCATAGAATGTATGTTTTACAAGACAAAGGTTATGATTGCTACCAAAAAAATAAACTAGTTTTGAGCATAAAATGCAAGAATTTTTTAGGTGAGGTCGGACATTCACGAACGACGGTTCATGACTACCGTGTTCACGACCGCCACCAAAACGCCAAGCGAAGCCTTAGTTTGAATATAGAAAGCCAAAGCGCTGTTGAACTATGTAAGGTTGTCTCGGACATCATTATGCAGAAAATTAGTTCTTTTAAATTCTCTGGCCTTCTTGTTACTTCTAAAACAATTTGATATATTCTAAGGTCCTGGCTCTTAATTTTTTCAGAAAACAATGTGTGAAGATGTATAGTGCATTTGATTTCTTAACCGATGTTGTCAACAAGGTACCAAACCTCGGGGGCACAGAATCTTTACGGGACGAAAAAGGAATATCCCGGAGAAGGTAATTCAAAAAATTAATTATTTTATTTATCATCTATGTGTATTCAACAATCTGCAATTGGTCCTACATTTTAATGGGGATATTTTGAACCGCCAGGAAAAATGTTGTGCAAGATGGGGATCAAGAGACCGACGATTCAAGATCGGCCAAGCTGGTAAGCTGCTCCATGACCTTTCTATAATCTTGTTTCTTTAAACCCTAAATGTTATTTCTTAGATTATTGACATCTCTGCCCTTCTTTCAAATCTCATTGAGTTCAATTTTTCAGAAAAAATGAAGATTTTCAAATTATTAACGGCTGTCGTTTTAACAATGCTTCTCCTTTTCTCTCTCCCCCGTCCTCTGTCTAGAGGGTGTAAAATAGATGAATAGTGTGGGGTAAAAAGGTAAGCCCCAATTTTACACCAAAGCGGTGTCAAATTTTTGGGAAAATTTTTGGTGCTTTTGACACTCACACCTCTATGTGCACCATGGTCAATTTTATGCACTAAATCATATTTTCCGACTTCTAAATTTTTTTTTTTACAAAAAAATCATAAAATATTAATGCTGGTATATTTGCAATCATTTTAAATACGAAATTATCATATTCCGATTATTTCTAAAAAAATACGAAAAATGATAATCCGAACGTAATGTCATTTTACGATCGTAATGCATGATTTTACGATCGTAATGCATGATTTTACGATCGTAATGCATGATTTTACGATCGTAATGCATGATTTTACGATCGTAATGCATGATTTTACGATCGTAATGCATGATTTTACGATCGTAATGCATGATTTTACGATCGTAATGCATGATTTTACGATCGTATTTTTCAGTAATAATCGGAATATGAATAATTTGATACTTAAAATGATTATAAAAAAACCAACATTAAAATTTTGTGTTTTGAAAAAAACAAATTTTCAATGTCTAAAAATGTGATTTAGTGCATAAAATTGATCTTGGAGCACGTAGAGGTGTGTGCGTCAAACACGCCAAAAAAATTTCTCCTCCTTTTGATATAGGTTTTGTTTGATGGGATGTTTGTGGGCCGTAGTTCTCTCCACTGCCCCGCCCCTCAGTTCTTTCCACTGCCCCGCCAAACGGGAAATTCAAGCCCAGCAGTGCAAACAGCCAAGTCTTCTGACTGCTAATTGATATGTTGGTAGGGAAATAATTAGTACTTATAAATTATAAAGCCCATGCTTTAATTATGCTTCCTAAGTCAAATTATTTTGTAAATCTTTTTCTAACTTGCAACAACAATTTAGCCAACTCTTTTGCCCTCTTTGTTCCCTTGTGCCAACTATTTTCCGTTGTTTATCCCAGGCAATGTTAAGCACAAATACGAGTCCCGGAGCTCGAGGGAGAGTCAGAGGGCGGGGCAGAGGACGGCCGCCATTGAACAGGATGCTTGAGCGCGAGTCCTCTTCCATGAAATACGAGGATGAAATCGAATTGTCGCCCGAACATGGGAATACGCCTCTCATCGATGCAGATCACACGGCGGAAAGATTGAAAGAAGATGGCGGTCACACAACAAATTCTTCCATCCAGCAGCCAAAATCATCAGAATCTGCGGCAGATACAGCGGTGTACTCTGCCTGGCCTTCGGCAAATATGGTAGGCGGCAGCCTTGGATTTGAACCATCGAATCTTGTAACCCTAAACATGAACATAGACGAGGAAGAGGACTACGATAACGAAGATTAAGAGCGGATTTGTGATAGAAGTGAAGCTCTCATGAGTATGTAATTATAGTTTGTGCCATTGAAGCTTCTTCTAGGTGCAGGAATTCTTCAGATTTCTTTACCTGGTTCCAGCTCAGTCTAAATTTCTGCAGCTCCTTGGGCTTCTTCTTCCTCCTAGTTTCCTTGATGCATCATTTCAATTTAATTATCTTTAGATAGATTAAAGTTTTTGTATATATGTCGAAAAATTATTGATTATGCCGGGCCTATAAATACCGGACCCACCGTGCCTAGGGAATAAGCTGACATGGCATGAAATTTATGCTAGTTTAATGAATTTATTCTATAAGACTTGGAAGAAGTCATCTGATATACATATATTTGTATGTACATATTTGTAGATATGTGTGAGTGTGCACACTTATATATCTATATATGCATGTGTGTGTGGGCGCGTGCACATGTACATATGTATATATGCATGTGTGTGAGAGCCATCTCAAAGTTATCCTCTCAAAAGATCATCGTGTGGAAGACGACTGAATATCAACGGCATGTGCCTTCCAGACATACTGCTGCTTTACGGCGTCTCTGCATTGACCCTACATGTTCCAGCAAGTCAAAGCATGTGGTAGTCTACCTATCGTGTTAGCGTGCCAAGTACAAAGCTATTTTTTGGGGGCCTCCTTAAGTCGCTTCCTATTCCAGCTTGAATTTGGGAGGATATTTTCATGTATTTTAAGACATGGCCTTACATAGTAGTGGTCATGGAATATCTATCCAAATAAAATCATTTTCTTTCACTCAGGCACCTGTTTACTACATTATCGATTATGGCAACTTTCATTAATGGGGCAATCCATTTGCATGGTTTTTTTGCTCCATTATGTGCGATCACGACCACTTATTCCTGATCTCTTTTTGGTAGTTGTCGTTCAAATTTAGGGCATTCAGCTTCGTATGGGTACAACTTACCACCTCAAATGGATTGACAGTTTGATGTGCTGAATCATTGCTTGGAGACATCTTCGATGTTTTGTTTGTGATCATCCATGGGCATGCGCTGATTGAATATTCTGGGCCGAGTATTCTTACAACACTTATTTCCACACCTGGCCAGATTCTACTATGTTTAAATCAATCTATAGTAGACCCCAGAAGCTACTATGTTTAAGTCAATCTATAGTAGACCCCACCATACGTCACACTTCCAGCCGAATGAACAGTGGCGTCCATGTCTGATCTATTACGTGATTGTGACTATATTTCTTCAGTTTCGCCATCATCTTCATCGTGCACAAGATCGGTTGCTGGCTGGTTTCCTTTGCCAACCGCCACCGCCTAGATGTTCAATGAAATGAAGGGAATGCTGTGTTTGTCAAGTTTAGGCCGCACCGCCACTCAAAGATCCATTACAAGCACGCAACCAAGTTCCATGGCTCGTTTGAGATTGTTGCACCTGTTGACACCATATCGCACTCCCTCAACCTTCCCCCAGACAGCTACATCCACCCAGTATTTCACGTCTCTCATCTAAAATGTGTTATTAGAGACCATCAGGTTTAGGCAATTCTGCCCCTGCCAACTCCCGTGCTCACCTCGCTAGACTATCTCTCTCAGGTCATCACAAATACATGTGTTAGTAGTCGAGAGGATTCCTTAGCCGATCTAGTCCTGGTGCATTGGCTTGATCTCGACCCCCATCAGAGGTCATATGGGTTGGCCGATCTATTTTAGTTTTCGGACTTCTGCTTTTAAGGATAAGACAAATTTTTCAGAGGACTAAATTACTACGGACGCGGAGGAGGGAGGGGGGCGTTCTCGAGTGTGGCAGGTATATCAAACCCCACAAAAGACACTTATGACAAATCAGCGGAAAAAGGTCAGTAAAACCCACAAATATCTCTGAAATCCGAATATCTTTCATTTTATTACACTTGGGCCAAGGGTGTTGTTACATAAACTCTCCCTGCTATACATTTTTTATTTTATGCTTGATTTAACTTGGGAATCTTATGGGGTTATCTATTTTCCTTCTCTTCTTCCTTCTTCTCTCCCGCTAAGACATTCCATCTTTCCACTCTCGGATCGGGGCCGTTTCCTCATTGTTGCTGGTGCAAACGGAGCAAACGTCGCCGGCGGCCATTTGTTTACCCGCCGTCCGGCGACATTTGCTCCAAACAGAGGCGGCGAAAAGTCGAACCAAATGAAGCCTTAACATTGTGGCAACATAATACAAATATCTGAAAAAAATGAAAAGCTAAATGCATAATAAATTTGAGAGGTAGGTTTCATGTATTTGTTTCTTCTAGAATGCGACATTGCTGTCAAAGGAGGGAGGAATGAGCAGACAGTTTCTAGAATCTCTAATTAAACGTAACAAAAATATGAAAAAATTCATAAACGCTGCCCATGAAATCCCTAAGGCCTTATTTGGTAATCCGTTTTGGGCTTACCGTTTCATTGAAACGCTGAAAATAGGCGCAGTTGGCGTTTGTTTTTCCGCCTATATTTCGAGCCGCGCCCCGTTTTAGCGTGAATGAAAACCAGCGGGTCGAAACCAGAGCTTTGACCTTCGTTTTCTCGCGTTTTCCCCGCCCGCATCGCCGAATCGAGGGTTTTCCCTGCCGCATCGGGAGGATACGCCGCCTCGTCGCCAAGCGCCTCCGCCGCATCGTCGCCACGCCGTGATCTGCTTCCTGCGGCATCTTCCTGCGTCGAACCTTGCATCCTGCTTCCTCCCTGCATCGTCGATCCGACATCTTCTCCCACGGGATCAGCGTCGATCCGTCATCTTCTCCCACGGGATCAGTCGCCTGGTATGTTTCTTCTCCTCCTCCCTTGCCGATCACTTCTTCCTCCTCCCTTATCGATTTGCACTGCATCTTCTCTCAAATACCTGATTTCGGTTTTCTTGCAGCAAAGATATACAGTGTAGATCGAGGGATTCTCACAAAGGTGTACAGATCCACTGCTCCTACAGATCCACTGCTCCTACAAAGGTATATAGTGTTTATACTTTTTTTGTTGATTCATTGCTCCATGATTTGTGGTTTTTTTGGTTGCCTCTTGGGGTAATATTTTTTTTGGAAATGTGTATGTATGTGAGTGTTTTTTTTGTACAGTGCAATGTGTGTGCAGCAGGTATACAGTGAATGTTTGTGTAGGCGTGTGTGTACATGATTGTTGTGTATTTCGTACTTGTGTAGGTGTGTGCTATGTGTGTGTAGGTGTGTGTGAATGTGTATATTGTATGTATGAAATAATTGTGTGTGTGTTTTGTAAATTGTGTGTTTTTTATATGTGTGTGCGTGGTTTGTGAGTGTGTGTATGTGTGTTATGTAATATATATATGTGTGTGTATTTTTTTTGGAAATGTGTATGTACGCTGCCCATGAAATCCCTAAATCTTCTATTTCGATACCCAGCCGCGATCACTTCTTCCTGCTTGCTCCTCTAGCTCTAGGGCACCTTCGCATTTTACCCAGTGAGCACCAATCCCGTCTACCGTCTGCCTTTTACAAGACCGCCGACGACCGCCCTCGCCTCTCGCATTTCCCAGCCAACTCCGCATCTTCGGATGCCGGCAACCACCCACAACATTCTACCTCCAGGGGCTCCACCGGAGAAGGAATTCGGACGCTTACGTCTGCAGCGGGACAAATCCGGAACCCTAGGGATGCTTCGTCTTCATCTTCTTCAGGGTTAAACTAGCAGTACCCCTATTTACTCAGACAGGCAGATTACTCGCACTCAATCTTCGTTTTCATTTTCCTTCATTTGTTTTGCATTCGAATAATTAGGGCTGAGAGTCAGTATATACCAGTTTAGAGACATTTACTCGTATGATTCCCTATTTTGAACTGCTGCAGATCACTATAAATGTTCAATTAAGAAGCAACAACCCTATAATATTAGTTGCCTCTGCATCCTCGCTCCTGACTTTCTTATAATTTTCTACTTCATTTTCTTATTGAATTTTAAAAATTTTAGGGCTGTAATTTTCAATTTTGTTTTGCTCTCTTATGCCTCTAGAACATTACTGCAATTCCAGTTTTTGCAAGTCCTGTCAATTTATTCATCTAATAGTTCCATCATTCATAGTTCCTTTCAATTTCTTCTGCCATGTTAACTTCAATTTTAATGCATGTGTACATAGATTGTGTGTATTTTGTGTCAAATAAACTTTGATCCTATCTGTTGTAGAGTTCTATTATGCAATTCAGAAGATTTATAAATACCACAAAACCACAGCATTCAAATAGAAATTGCTGAAAAATTCAAGTATGTTTAGCTCATGCTAAAAATATTCTGAATGTACAACCTCGGGCTCACAGGAGGGAACCCGGCAGAGAGGGGATTAGAAGAATCCTCAAAAGGAGACAAGGCCCTAAGCGAGAGAGGTCTAAAAGCTGGGTCCACTCGCAATAGGCGAGAGGAGCCCAAAAGCTGGGTCCACTCGCAATAGGCGAGAGGAGCCCAAAAGAGGGTCCACTCGCAATAGGCGAGAGGTGCCCAAAAGCTGGGTCCACTCTCAATAGGCGAGAGGAGCCCAAAAGAGGGTCTACTCGCAATAGGTGAGAGGCGCCAGAACGTGGGACCATTCGCCTGGCGGGTGGGGGTCAAAGGAAGATTGTCTATATGTCGTCTGAGGGTCTCGCCCGCGAGGTAATCCTTTTCAGTCGCGGGGTGGTCCTCTCGCCAAGCATCGGGTCGGCAGGAAGAGATAAGACCGGTTCAGCAATTGGGTGGGGACCGGCTCACTTAGCAAGAGCGGTCCATCCTTTTTGGCCTTTTTACTCTTTTACCCTCGGTGGTCTGCTCATAGCCCTTCAAAACAGCGGAGTTTGGCTGTTGGCAGACCCAACCCAGGGTATTCAGGTAATTTCTCAGATGCTTGTTTTGGTTATTTGCAGTTCAAATCCTGAAGCCTATAAATAGACCGGTAAGGTGCCTGAGAAGAGGTGGTGGAACCTTCTTTTTCTTTCTCACTCAGGCACCTAGCTCAGCATTGGCTAGGGAGGGGAAGGATTCTAGTCCTTCTGGGTGAGTGGTGGGACCTCCGAGCTGAAGCCCCCGGTCTGTTCCCTTAGGTGTCTTGTTGGGAGCGTGGTTCGAAGAAAGTAAGCGTAGGTTGCAGCCTTAGATCCGAGCTTTTAGGAGAAACTAGTTCTACTGGTTTCAACATTTTTGGTGCGGTGAGCGTGGATCGCAGCCTGCGTCGAAGAACTTTGGATCATCTCATGGCGGGAGATCTAGGAGGAGGAGATGAGGGCGGAGGAAATGAGGGCGGGTCCCAGAACCCAGGAGGATATGTTGGGAGGGAAGAATTCATGGCATCCATCGGGGGCATCATGGGGATGTTGCAGCAGATCTCGCAGCGAGGCGAGTGCGTGACCCCTCTACCTCAGGGGCCGGGCCTCTTGCCTCCGGAAGGAGCCGTCTCGGCAAGGGTAGGCGAGGATGCGCCAGGAGGGCGGCCCGGAAAGGAGAAAGTGGTGGAGGGAAGCGGGCGAGACCTGGCAGGAAGGGAGTTGTTCCCCAGCCCGGCGAGCGCCGTCTCGCCAGTAGATCTCGTCGCGCGAGTGGAGACGGCGAGACCCCTGGCGAGAGGGTCCCCCTTTTGCGAGCTGGTTCTTTCGGCTCCCGTCCCGGAGGGGTTCCGCGAGCCTGAGATGGTTTATTATGTGGGGAAGGATGATCCCCTCCAACACTTGCAATGGTTCGAAGATGCGGTCTCCATCAGGCCGATGACGGATGCATTCAAGTGCCGCCTTTTCGCGATCACCTTGAAGGACAAGGCCCGGGACTGGTTTCATCAACTCCCAGCAGGGTCAATATATGGTTTTGAAGATTTGAGTAGGAGCTTCCAACTGCGCTTCTCGACCTCGAAGAAGAGGAAGAAGAATCCGGAGTCCATCTTCCTGATCAAGCAAAAGGCAGACGAGTCCTTAGCCCAGTACGTGGATCGCTTCCAAGAGGAAATCCTGGACATTCAGGAGGTGCCGGGATTTGCTCTCCAGATGGCCTTTACTGTGGGTCTCAGGGAAGGTTTTTTCAAAATGAGCCTCACCAGGAAGGCACCCTTATCATTTGAAGGGTTGATGGAGAAGGCAGCCAAGGAGATAGCGATGGAAGCAGCGAACCCGGCTTTTGCCAAGAAATTAGCAAGGCTGACGGAGGTAGAGTCCAGAGAATCAGGAGGAGCGAGGCAGCAGGAAGGGAGGAGAAGGGAGGAGCCAAGGGGGCCGGCACCGCAGGAGTGGAGTTGGAGGCAACCGGAAGGCCCGGTTCAAGGGCAATGGAGAGGTCTCCCCCCGGGGGGAAGGAACTACTACCATGGAGGAGCAGGAAGGTTGCCACAGCTGGGGTGGAGACAGGGACCTAGGCCACTCCCACCCCCGCCTCAGCAGGCTATGGCTATAGGCCGGGGAAGAGGAAGAGGAAGAGAGCGAGGAAGGGGGGGAGCCGGAGCAGGGAGGAGAAGGAATCACCAAGAAGGGAGGCAGGAGGGGGAAGTAGCTATACCATTCTGTGACTTTCACGAGGAGGAAGGTCACGCGACAGCTACATGTCCAGAGTTTCTGGAGCTGAAGGGGAGAAGAGGAGCGGGAGAGCAGCAGCCACCGGCGCGGATAGTAGAGATGACCGGAGTGGGGGAAGAGGATAGATGTGTAGATCGGTCAGATGTGGGGGATAGAGGGGGGATCGGGGTGATTCATGGTGGGGTGGGAATCGAGGCTACCCGAAAGGCCAGTCTTCATACAATGTACCGTCGAGGTGTCGCCTCGACGTCGCAAGCCCCGCCCCCGGACGAGAAGATCACCTTCTCCAGGAAGGACTTGCCAGATCACGAAGACCCATTCTGCGACGCGCTGGTGATTCGGACGGCTATCGAAGGTTTCACAGTATCAAGGATCTTGGTGGACAATGGGAGCTCGGTTAATGTCATCTTCAAAAAGGCATTCAATGAGATGAGGGTGGAAGCCAGGAGGGTGTTAGCAGCGGACGGACCGCTGTTCGGATTCTCGGGAGAAAGGAAAGAAGTGGAGGGGGGAGTCGGTCTTCAGGTAACCCTGGGAGGGCTGTCCAGGAACTGCCGCTTTGTGATAGTGGACGCTCCCAGCAGTTACAACGCCATCTTCGGGCGCCCCTTGATTAGTGCCTTTAGGTGTGTACCATCATCTTTTCATCAATGTTTGAAACTCAATTCAGGAGGGACCCAGATCAGGGTGAGAGGAGATCCGAAGGCGGCCCGGGAATGTTATGTGACAGCAGTAAACACTATCTCATGGAGGGGGGATGCGGAAGAGTTAGAGAGAAGACTGGAACGGGAGGAACAAGAGGAGAGTAGAGTGGAGGAGCTGGGAGGTGGCATTGCGGAGGAGCCAGTAATGGCAGGGGAGTCAAGGGTCGGAAGAGAAGGGAAAGAGGAGAGAGGAAGGAAAAGAAAAATAGAAGAGATGGAAGAGTCAGTGCTAGGAGGAGGCCCGGTGCGGGTGGAGGAGAGGTTCGTAGAGAAAGTAGACATGGCAGGGGAGAGAAAGGAGGGTGGAGAGCAAGAGCTCGGAAACCAGGAGGAGGGGCTGGCAAAGGAAGAGGAGATTCCGAAAGATCAGGAGGAAGAAGAAGAGCCCTCGAGGCTGAAGGCTGCAGTTGAGCTACAGGAGGTGGACATCCTAACAAAAGAAGGAAGGAAAGAAAAGATCAGAATCAGTGGAGAACTCGGTCTTGAGGATCAGGAGGAGATCCGAAAATGCGTGCAGGAAAACATTGATGTCTTTGCGTGGAGCGCGGCCGACATGCCAGGGATTGACGCGGATGTGGCATGCCATCGTCTCAACCTTGACCCCAAGGTTCGTCCCATCCAGCAGAAGAAAAGGGCCATCGCCTCCAGGATGGCCAAGCCT
Source organism: Platanthera zijinensis (assembly GCA_039513925.1). Taxonomy (NCBI): domain Eukaryota; kingdom Viridiplantae; phylum Streptophyta; class Magnoliopsida; order Asparagales; family Orchidaceae; genus Platanthera; species Platanthera zijinensis. The sequence goes on from CM077091.1 coordinate 172,016,812, forward strand.
ATCAGGGAGGAAGTGGAAAAGCTGCTCCAGGCGGGGTTCATATCTGCAAACAAGTATCCGGGGTGGGTGAGCAATGTTGTGATGGTAAAGAAGGGGGAAGGGAAGTGGAGAATGTGTATTGACTTCTCTCTTTTGAATAAAGCATGTCCCAAGGATTGTTACCCTTTGCCTCGAATCGACGCGCTGGTTGATTCAGCCGTCGGTTTTTCACTAATGAGTTTTTTAGATGCCTTTTCAGGATACCATCAAATACGCATGCACCCACCGGACATCAAGGATGTCACCTTTATCACCGAGGATGGATGCTTCAGCTATAACATGATGCCTTTTGGGTTGAAGAATGCGGGGGCGACCTACCAACGGATGATGGACCGGATCTTCCGAGAACAAAAGGGGCGGAACCTCGAAGTCTACGTAGACGACTTGATGATCAAGAGCCAAGATCTCAAGTCTCATATTGCGGATCTGGAAGAAACGTTTGCAACGGTAAGGAAGTACAAGATGAGGCTTAATTCGCTGAAGTGCGTATTCGGGGCCTGTAGGGGAAAGTTTTTAGGACATCTCCTCACCCCATCAGGAGTAGAGCCTAACCCGGATAAGGTAAGGGCTATCCTAGAACTAGAGTCTCCAACGAATACCAAAGAGGTCCAGCGTCTTACCGGCAAGTTGGCGGGGCTCAGCAGATTCCTTTCCAGGGCAGGAGAGAGGTGCTCACCTTTCTTTCGGACATTGAGGGGGGGAAAGAAATTCGAGTGGACCTCCGAGTGCGAGAGTGCTTTTCTAGCTCTGAAGCAGCAGCTCACCAAGGCACCGCTACTCCAGGGCCCGAGAGAAGGAGAGACTCTATTCTTGTACCTAGGGGTAGGGGCAGGGGCAGTGAGTTCTGTCCTCGTGCGGGAAGAAGGTAGAAAGCAATTCCCGGTTTACTACGTAAGTAGAGTCCTCAAAAAGGCAGAGCTAAAGTACCCTATCCTGGAGAGACTAGCCTTCGCCCTCGTTATCTCAGCTCGGAAGCTCAGGCCCTATTTTCAGGCCCATTCCATCCAGATCGTGACGGACCACCCTCTCCGCCGTATTCTGGAAGGGGTAGAGCACTCAGGAAGATTAGCCAAATGGTCGATAGAACTCAGTGAGTTTGACCTTTCTTATGTTCCTCGGTTGGCTATCAAGGCACAAGCTGTAGCAGATTTCCTGGTAGACTACACGGTGGAGGTCAAGGAGGCCGAGACGTCTCCCATAGTAGCTTGGGAGATGCTAGTAGATGGGGCCTCGGGTAAGAATTCTTTCGGAGGAGGGATGGTTTTGATAAGTCCCGAGGGAACACGGATCGAACAGGCCCTGAAGGTTCATTTCACTCTCACCAACAATCAAGCGGAGTACGAGGCCATTATTGCAGGGCTGAGGTTGGCTCGTGAGCTCGGTATACAGGATATCAGGGTCTCCACGGATTCTATGATAGTGGCGAGGCATATAGAAGGGGAATTTGAGGTAAAAGAACCCACCCTCCAACTGTACTTAACAAAGGTAAAGAGGATCATTGGTCAGTTTCGCAGTTTCTCAGTCCAACACATCCCAAGAGAGGAAAATACTCGGGCGGACCTGCTCGCCAAGCACGGTCCCGGGCCGGAGAAACCATGACGGAGCTCTTTAGGCCCTCCATCGAAGAAGGGGAGCTGATGGAAGTAGATCAGCAGGGGTCCTGGATGGATCCATTTACCACCTACTTGATAACGGGACGTTTGCCTGAGGGAGAGCTCGAGAAGAAGCAAGTCAGGTACAAGTCGGCATACTACCTGCTAAAAGAAGGGATCTTATACCGTAAGACGTTGTCGGGGCTGTTGGCTCGATGCGTATCCGAGAAGGAGGTCGCGAGGGTGCTGGAAGAAATTCATTCTGGAGAGTGCGGCAGCCATTCCGGGAGTCGGACCTTGGAAGGAAGGGTGTTGAGGCAAGGCTATTTCTGGCCCACCCTTAGGAAGGATGCCGAGGAATTCGCAAGGAAGTGCAGAAAGTGCCAGGAATTTGCCCCTCTTCAGCTCCTCCCGGCCCAAAGGTTGCGCACGATCACAGCTCCGTGGCCCTTCGCCATATGGGGGCTAGATCTGGTGGGTCCATTCCCTCAAGCCAGTGGCCAGAGGAGGTTCCTGCTGGTCATGGTAGACTACTTCTCAAAATGGCTGGAGGTGAAGGCATTGGCGAAGGTGACGTCTCAGGTGGTCAAAAGCTTCATATGGGGGGAAATCATCTGTAGGCATGGGCTCCCCCTGGCCATTGTTACGGATAACGGACCGCAATTTGCCAGCAGAGAGTTCGTGGATTTCTGTATACGACTAGGTATAGACCTTCGGTTTGCTTCAGTGCATCATCCTCGAAGCAATGGGCAGGTGGAAGCCGCGAATAAGGTCATCGTGAATCTCTTAAAGAAAAAGGTGGAAAACTTGAGGGGAAGTTGGGTGGAGCAGCTCCCCTCCGTCCTCTGGGCCTTGAGGACCACGCCAAGTTCCGCCACGGGGGAGACACCGTTCAAACTTTCCCATGGCTCTGAGGCCGTCTTACCTGTTGAGTTCGAGGTTGAGTCACCTAGAGTAGCCGCGGCAAGGAAGGGAGATGAGGAGTGGCTGGTAGATAATGATGAAGAGCAAAGGCTCTCCCTCGACTTGGTGGAGGAGCTTAGAGAGCTGGCATCTATCCGACAGGAGGAGGTCAAGCGCCGGATGTCAAGATACTTTGATAAGCACGTCAGAGTCAAGCAGTTTGAGAAGGGAGACTTGGTCCTCAAGAAGGTGGATGCAGCAGGGAGAGGGGCTTCGGTAGGGAAACTCAACCCCAACTGGGAAGGTCCTTTTATCGTAAAAGAGGTCTTGAAATCAGGAGGGTATCACCTCCAAGATGTAGACGGGACACCCCTGGATCGCGCCCGAAGCGGCGACGACCTAAAGCGTTTTTATCCTTAATACTTTTGTTCATGTTCATTATCTATTATGAATGAGATGTAGTTTTCTTTGTTTTTCTCTCTCACTTTCCAATGTTAGCCAACCTGGCAGGACCTTCTGGCACTGCCACACAGTTCCAAGTAGCCGTCCCCTCAAAGCAGGAAGATTTTATTTTGGAGAGGAGACCCCGAGAAGACCCGCTGTCCAGGCTACCATCGAGCTGGCAGGTCTGTAGGCTCACTCGGTGGTTGGAGTTGGTTTTGGAGAGGAGACCCCGAGAAGACCCGCTGTCCAGGCTACCATCGAGCTGGCAGGTCTGTAGGCTCACTCGGTGGTTGGAGTTGGTTTTGGAGAGGAGACCCCGAGAAGACCCGCTGTCCAGGCTACCATCGAGCTGGCAGGTCTGTAGGCTCACTCGGTGGTTGGAGTTGGTTTTGAGAGGAGACCCCGAGAAGACCCGCTGTCCAGGCTACCATCGAGCTGGCAGGTCTGTAGGCTCACTCGGTGGTTGGAGTTGGTTTTGGAGAGGAGACCCCGAGAAGACCCGCTGTCCAGGCTACCATCGAGCTGGCAGGTCTGTAGGCTCACTCGGTGGTTGGAGTTGGTTTTGAGAGGAGACCCCGAGAAGACCCGCTGTCCAGGCTACCATCGAGCTGGCAGGTCTGTAGGCTCACTCGGTGGTTGGAGTTGGTTTTGGAGAGGAGACCCCGAGAAGACCCGCTGTCCAGGCTACCATCGAGCTGGCAGGTCTGTAGGCTCACTCGGTGGTTGGAGTTGGTTTTGGAGAGGAGACCCCGAGAAGACCCGCTGTCCAGGCTACCATCGAGCTGACAGGTCTGTAGGCTCACTCGGTGGTTGGAGTTGGTTTTGGAGAGGAGACCCCGAGAAGACCCGCTGACCAGGCTACCATCGAGCTGGCAGGTCTGTAGGCTCACTCGGTGGTTGGAGTTGGTTTTGGAGAGGAGACCCCGAGAAGACCCGCTGTCCAGGCTACCATCGAGCTGGCAGGTCTGTAGGCTCACTCGGTGGTTGGAGTTGGTTTTGAGAGGAGACCCCGAGAAGACCCGCTGTCCAGGCTACCATCGAGCTGGCAGGTCTGTAGGCTCACTCGGTGGTTGGAGTTGGTTTTGGAGAGGAGACCCCGAGAAGACCCGCTGTCCAGGCTACCATCGAGCTGGCAGGTCTGTAGGCTCACTCGGTGGTTGGAGTTGGTTTTGGAGAGGAGACCCGAGAAGGCCCGCTGTCCAGGCTACCATCGAGCTGGCAGGTCTGTAGGCTCACTTGGTGGTTGGAGTTGGTTTTGGAGAGGAGACCCCGAGAAGACCCGTTGTCCAGGCTACCATCGAGCTGGCAGGTCTGTAGGCTCACTCGGTGGTTGGAGTTGGGTTTGGAGAGGAGACCCCGAGAAGACCCGCTGTCCAGGCTACCCTCGAGCTGGCAGGTCGGTAGGCTCACTCGGAGGTTAGGTAAAGGGGCAGCATATGGATAGGAGTTTCATAATTTGATCAAAAGCGAGATCCTTGTCCCAAAGGAAGAAGAGGAGGAAGGAGTCGGTCCCTCAAGATCCTCTCGCGCCAAGGGGCAAGGCGAGTGGAAGGGTACATGGCTATTCGCACCTAGAGTAAGGGGTCTGCTCTTCGGCCAAAGGGCGAGAAGAGGAGTACCTTCGTCTCGCAAACAAAACCAAGCATAATAACGATTCGAGACCCACTCGCGCCTGGGGTGTCCGGGGATAAGGCGAGAGGGAGTGATACGTCCCTGCGCGAGAACACTAAGGGCCCGCCCACTCGCGCCACAAGCAAAGCTAGCCTTTCCATCGTTAGGCGAGACAAGTCGTGATCTCGTTCCGCAAAGTGAAGAGAGGGTAGGCATACAGGAGAGATGAAAAGAAGGGCCTTAAAAATAAAATGTATATATGTCATCCACAAAAAGAGGCTGTAATACAAAAATGCCTCAGCAGCGAGTATCCAAAAGAGAAAAAGGGGGGGAGAAAAGGAATATACAAAAAACACTGTAAAATAAATCTTCTATTCTTCCGCGCTGGAGGACGGGCCGTCTTCCTCCTCGCCATAAATCTCTGGTACCAGGTCGCGGGCAGTGACCTCCTCGCAGCCTTCCCTGATAACTTCCATCTCCTTCATCATCTTCACGATTAGTTCGGCGGTCCTGATGTTGGCGTCTTTGCAGAGTCCCACGACCTCGGCATGAGAATAATGAGAAGGAGGAGGCTGGGGAATCACCACGCGAGAAGGCGAGAGAGCAGCCTCCTGAAGCCGAATGATCTCGGACTCCCTGCTTTTAACCTCCCCTTCCAGAGTAGCTATGCGCGAATGCATCCTATCGGCCGTCTCGGCATCCTGCAAGAGGTTTATTCATTAGGGGGGGTTGAAGGTGAACAAAGAAAGGGAAGGAATTGAGAATGGGGAAACTCACCACACCACCCCGCGCCTTGGCGAGAAGGTTTTCGGCCACGGCCAGCCGTTTCTCAAGATCCGTAGACTTCTCGCGCTCTGCCGCCAGGCTCGCCTCTGAATCCCTCCAGCTCTTATTATTATAAATCAGACGGCGTGAGACCTGGTGCGATAGCTCTAGCGAGCGCATCTGGGATTGCGCGGCCCTTAGGATCAAATCCCGCGAGGGGGGCTCAGCGGCAGCTTCTCGCTCTGCGCCTCCATAAAGGCCAAAGCCCAGAGAGAATGCATGAGCCGTGGGCTGGTCTCGCTCCATCCAGGGAGGAAGGAGGGTGGAGATAGAGACCCGGTTCGCCTCCTTGTCCCATATCAAGGTTGGCTCACCGGCAGCATCCGGGATCGCTGGGCCCATATTGAAGTTCAGATGAGTGGAGGGAGCCGGGCGGCTGGAAGAGCCCACCTCGCGAGTAGGAGATTTCGGGGGGATGTCGTCAGCAAGAGAGTCAGGTTGACCCGCCCCGCCAATCGGCGAGACGGTCCGCTGATCAAGAGGCCGAGAAGGGGATTGGGGAGATTGAGAACCCAGAGAGATGGGGGATAAGGACCCCGACACATCCACCATCTCGGCAGGAACTTGCTTCGCCTTTCCAGAGGGAAGAGACGCTCCTTTCTTGACCTTTGCTTTCTTCGAAGGACTCTGGCGAGACGGGGCGGAGCCTCCTGCAGGCCTTTTCTTTAGGGAGAGGGGTAGGTTTTCTCTCGCCGCCTCAGCTGCCATCGTGGCGAAGGCGACGTCTTTGGAGGGTTTGATGCTGCTTTTATAAGGCGGGCGAACGGGAACATTTCTTTCTCCTGGAAACGGCGAGACGAGGCGTTTATAACAGCTATTCGTTAGACCTAGGCGAAAACAAAGGGCCCCAGCATTTACCTTCGCCTGGAAGCACAGGAAGGAGGGAGTCGAGGCCGCGCCTCAGGAACTGTACCTCGAAGTTCTTGCCGATGAAGAAGTCACAAAGAAGCTTGTCCGTGCCACTCACCTGAGGAGTGGTATAGAACACCTCGGCTGGCGACACAGGCGCCAGCGGAATGCCACCCATGTTGCCGCGGATGAAGACGAAGCGAGTGATCCAATGATGATTCTTGTTAGGCGTCTCGCAAACCTTAAGACCCAGCCCCGTGAAATAGGAAACGCCGTCGGCATTGGCATGGTAGACGAAAAGCTTGCGGAAGGAATTCAGGCTGAACTCGATTCGCTCTCTGCGCATGTAGCAGGCGAAGGCAACGAGTACAGAGATGGCGTTTGGGTTCAGCTGCGCAGGAACAGTCCCGAAGTATTTGAGAACCTGTTTCACTTCTGGCCAGAGGGGCAACCTCAGCCCCGCTTCGAAATGCGAGACGGGGAAGGCGAGTTCACCAGGATAGAAAGTGTTGATTGACTCGCCCACTTTCGGAGGGCGGGACTCAAAACCTTCCGGCAAGAAATCGCGAGTGAAGGCGTTGTAGTCCTCCTCGGAAATCCGGCCGGGAGGAAAATCATGGTCACCAAACCGCCTCCCGCATCGGCTTCGCCCCTCGCCTTCTTCAGCCTTCTTTTTCCCCATTCTGGACAGAGAAAGCGAAAAGGAGGATGCGAGAAGAACAGGCGAGACGAGGCACCAGCAGGATCAGTTCGCGAGAAAAGGGAGAGAGAGGTGAGGTTTAGGGCGCCGAGACAAATCAAGAACATGACCCAGGCCCCAGGGATGGGGGGGTATTTATAGCCCGTTGAATAAAGAGAAAAATACGAAGAGGTGGAAAAAAATATATAGTGTAAAGGAAGGGGAAGAGTCGGCCGTCCTTCTCTCTCTCCTAGTCTCGATTGGTGTAGCCTAATGTAAGCCCCAAGCCGGGGGCGAGGCGGTATCCTAGAAAATACAATAAAAATAAAAAGAGAGTAGTAATTTAAGCACAGATACAACGCGCGAGTCACAGAGTAGAAAAGCGCGGTACTAGAAGTAAAATTATTAAGCCGACCCATTTAGTAGATCCAAAGAGTTCGGACGGTAGCCGCGAGAGGAAATGTTATTACAAAACAAAGAGCGGTACAAAGAAAATAAAGGCGTTGGGTAGCGCGAGGGACTCAATCCTTATGCCACCGCCAGCGCCCCCCACCGCGAGACCTCGCGCAGGGAGGACGGTGGGGGAGGTGAAAAGCGCGAGCCGCATCCACGCCGCGACGCGCGAGGCGGAGTTGTTGATCGACCTCGTTCAGAATCGCCTGAGGATCGGTCTCGTCTATCTCAATATCAGCATCAACTTCGGAGGTCAAGCGGGCAACCTCCACCTCTAGCCAATCAATCTGCCGGTCGGCCGTTTGCTTGTCTTTCTCCAACTCTTGAATCATGATCGCGTGTTTTCGGAACAACTCGGCCACCCTGCGCTTCATCGCCAGCGGATCCATAGGGTCGCCAAGGTAGTCTTCTATCTCGTCCAGGGGAGGAGGAGGCGAGGAGACCGCTCGCCTCGGGCGCTCCTCAGCAGGCGAGTCTTCGGCAGATGAGTCTACTCGCACATCTGCAAAGGCAAGAACAGAAGGGAGGACATAATAAAAGGTGGACGGCCAGAGAAGGCTAGAGCCAAGGGTAGGGGATTCCTAACCAGAGTGGCGAGAGGTCCCAGCGACATGGGAAGGCTCACCATTCTTCCCGCCAAGAGTAGAAGGAGGAGTAGAAGGAGGAGGCGAGACAGGGTTTGGATGATGGCTGGCGAGATGAGTTTGCGTGCTACCAGACTGACCGTGGGGAGCGTGGCTTTTCTGAAAAACAACAGCAAAAGGAGCAATGAGAGATAGATAACGAACAGATGAGGTATACAAGGACCCTACCTCCTTTTCTTGGGGAAGCAACGGTGTAGGGGGGATGCGTCTTTCCGGGGGATCCGGTAAGAGTCCTCCCGACGAGGGAACCAGATCGGTTGTTCTCGCCTTCTTTGGGCGAGAAGACGAGGGCGGAGGTGAAGAAAAAGTGCGGGCGGGAATTAGGTTCAAGGCAGCCGCACTCGCCTTGTTCCGCTGGCGCACCAGCGCGATACGATCGCGAAAGCTTTTGCTAAGAGACATGGCAGCAGGATAGATGTAGCGGTTACAAAGAAAGGAGGCCAGCTGCACTTGGGGAGGATCCCAATATTTATAGACTCGTGGGGGGGGAATCTCACCCGAAAAAGATTCCGCTTTAAAGTCGCTGAGGTGACGTGAGCCTCGGTTGGACTTTTCTTTTCGGGCTTAGACAACCCCGAAAAGAGCGGGGATTGTGTACAACCTCGGGCTCACAGGAGGGAACCCGGCAGAGAGGGGATTAGAAGAATCCTCAAAAGGAGACAAGGCCCTAAGCGAGAGAGGTCTAAAAGCTGGGTCCACTCGCAATAGGCGAGAGGAGCCCAAAAGCTGGGTCCACTCGCAATAGGCGAGAGGAGCCCAAAAGAGGGTCCACTCGCAATAGGCGAGAGGTGCCCAAAAGCTGGGTCCACTCTCAATAGGCGAGAGGAGCCCAAAAGAGGGTCTACTCGCAATAGGTGAGAGGCGCCAGAACGTGGGACCATTCGCCTGGCGGGTGGGGGTCAAAGGAAGATTGTCTATATGTCGTCTGAGGGTCTCGCCCGCGAGGTAATCCTTTTCAGTCGCGGGGTGGTCCTCTCGCCAAGCATCGGGTCGGCAGGAAGAGATAAGACCGGTTCAGCAATTGGGTGGGGACCGGCTCACTTAGCAAGAGCGGTCCATCCTTTTTGGCCTTTTTACTCTTTTACCCTCGGTGGTCTGCTCATAGCCCTTCAAAACAGCGGAGTTTGGCTGTTGGCAGACCCAACCCAGGGTATTCAGGTAATTTCTCAGATGCTTGTTTTGGTTATTTGCAGTTCAAATCCTGAAGCCTATAAATAGACCGGTAAGGTGCCTGAGAAGAGGTGGTGGAACCTTCTTTTTCTTTCTCACTCAGGCACCTAGCTCAGCATTGGCTAGGGAGGGGAAGGATTCTAGTCCTTCTGGGTGAGTGGTGGGACCTCCGAGCTGAAGCCCCCGGTCTGTTCCCTTAGGTGTCTTGTTGGGAGCGTGGTTCGAAGAAAGTAAGCGTAGGTTGCAGCCTTAGATCCGAGCTTTTAGGAGAAACTAGTTCTACTGGTTTCAACACTGAACACAAGAATACACCCCAAATAACATCGCCCCCAACCACTTTGGAGCGTGCATCCACACAAAATCGGGGGGGGGGGGGGGGGGGGGCTATAGCATTTCAAGGATGTTTTTATTTTTATTTTTAGAAGGGTGTCTTGGTGCACCAGTTGAGGTGTTGTCGTGTGACTTTGAGGTTATGGGTTCGAGTTTTGGAAGTAACCTGTTGCAAAAATGCAAGGTAAGGTTTGCTTACATTTCACCCTTGTGGTGGATCCTTCCTCGGACTCTCACTGTGCGGGGATGCTTTGCACACTAAGATGCTCTTCTTTTTTAAGAAAGTTTGAATTATTATATTTTCTATATCAATATTTTGTTGACAAATTTGCACCTAACTTAAGCATTGCAATTCTATTATGGTTTAAATTATATTTTTTTTATGAATTTCTCGCCTTTAAATCTTCAATGGATAGTGATACCACGTTGTCCAATATGGCTGATGAATCTGCAACGTTTGGTTGTCTTTTGACAATCATGTAACCCCTGATTATTTTCATTTCCAAAACAAAACGATACTTTTTTTGGCTGTAATAAGTTTTTCATTACAAACTTAAGGGATTTTTTTGTGATTAGCGACTCTTAATGGGAAGGGAAGCCTTGGCGCACTGGTTGAGGTGGTGTCATGTGATTTGAGGTCATGGGTTTGACTCTTAGAAGCAGCCTCTTGTAAAAATGCAGATTAAGATTTGCCTACATTTCACCCTTATGGTGGTACCCTTTCCTGGACCCTCGCTGTGTGGGGATGCTTTTTGCGCAAGGCTCCCCTTTTTCAATAAGTTATCCATTACAAATTTAAGGTATTGTTTTTGTAATTAGTGACTCCTTGTGGTTCACATGATTTACATGCAAGAAGTTCGTTGATAATGACAACTTCATTTCAGTTGGTTTATGTTGTTTTGTTAGAGGATTTGTTTTTTCTCCTTACTTTATATTAATGAAATCACGTTTTTGATGCACATAAGAAGTCGTTTTATTAAATATCTCAAAAGATTAATTCACAATTGAAAAATGTTTACGGCTGCTTGATAAGAGGTATAACATGTTGGCAGCTTTCTGTACGCCTGAATCATTTTTCCAAACAATCTAATGTGTAAGAAACATGGTTAACCAAGTCCTGCATAAGCTATGAATCTTATGTTGATTACTTAGTAAAAGTGCAAGGCACACCAAGACGCAAAAAGGTCTTGAAGCTTAGGCATACGACTCAAGACGTAGGCATGCACCCGATGAAGGCAAGACTCAACCACATTCATTTAAAAAAAAAACGGCAAACTTCAGTTCATCTTCTTGATCAGATTTTTCATATATTCTACTCATTAATCATTCATTACTATCATTTATATCTCTTTATAAATTAGAATTAATGTAGTCATTTGCATCATATCTAAGTTTTAACACTCAATTATGTTTCACAAACACTAAATCATACAAAAATTCTTGAGTTCTTACATGATTTCTTTCTTTCATTTGGAAAAAAAGATTTGCAGTAGAAATCACGCCCAAACGTATCTTTTATGCTCCAAAGGCGCAAGTCTCTGAGCTTGTTGAGCCTTGAGCCTTAGACGTGCTTTTAACAACATGAGTTGATTACAAGTAAGATTCGAGACAGTAAAATAAATCACAAATTGAAAACCTATATAAAATCCTCGCTTTTAATGATGTTATGGCTTTTTCCACAAATAATGTGTGTGGGGTTCCTGTGCGTAGGGTATATACGCACAGAGATACCCAGTGTCCCATCCCTAATTTATTAATGCACACCTTCTCCCTCCTCTAGGTGACCGCAGCATCTCTCGGTGACCATGTCAGATCCCAAATCCCAACCCACACTGAAGGAGAAGCATCCTCCTGAAAGCGCTAGGGAAACCACATTGCCCTTGCAGTCAGAGGAATCTGCCCGACCTCCTTCCTCTCCACACTCGTTGTCAGGGGAAATGACGTCTGATTCCACCCCCTCGCTACGGAGAGAATATGATATGATAAGGCTGTTTGAAGCAGTCGCCAAGTTCCGTTTGAGGAATGGGATTTTGCCGTTTCGGCCCGCAATTATCCCTGGATTTCTCAATGAGGTGAAGGATTTTGTTCCTCTTGGTCTGTCAGAAGGCGGTCTAATTGGTAAACTCTACAAGGAGAGGAAGAATTTCATACAGAAGCCTAGCCCCGGCCCCGACTGCCTGGGCTCTGATAGATATCTTTATGAGCTACAACTTAAAGCATTCGGGCTTCCATCTCTTTGTCGGACATTTAAACGAAATGTTAGTGGATCCATGAAGTGTGTTGTCACAAAAAAGAGGCGAAAAGCCTCCAAGAAAGGGGAGGGGATTCCAAATGGTAGGCTACTCTCCTTAAATATTTAAACCGTGCTTTGAAGGCGTTCTGGATAGCTAAAAGCCTAAAAATCTTGACTTGAACACTTTGCAGAGGACATTGCAGATTCTGGATCCAGTCCAAGCTAAGCATTTTGATGAATATAGAGCTTGCAAAGCATGTGATAGAGGTAAAGTTGAGAAGAACTGGTTTTTTAAAACTTGAAATTACATGATAGCTATAGTATGTTCTTACACTTCAATATTGATATGCTCTATTGAATATTACAACCACTTTTATTTTGTTGCGCCGTGGTCAGTTCTGCTGAATGAAACTGCAGAAATCCCGTGATTTTCTATCACATGCGTCGGATCGCGGCTGCGATCTGACGTCTGCGGATTCACTTCACCTGAGTTCTGCCCCACCAAATGAGCCATATGTCTTATATGCATAGTTGCAAGCTGATTATCTCCCCATAGCAAGATGATGCACATGCCTTAGCGAAACCTGCAAGAGAAGATAACGGAGCAGCTACCTTGTCACGGTGGGCTCCACCGTAATAATTATGGGCTTTATGCACTTTGTATTTAAATTGATATCAATTAATTAGTTATTAATTAATGGCATGCCTTTTCCATATGGCTCTGTTTGGGGGGACTTATTTTCACCGGTCAAGCGGTTACGATCGCATGAACCGGACCTTAATTTAAGGTCCGGTTCATGCCGTCGTAATCGCTTGACCGGTGAAAATAAGTCCCCTCAATCGGAGCCTATATAAGGGAATTCCTAGCAGTGTTTTGGCAACGGCGGGGTGAGCAACGGGCTGGTGGACCCCTACTCGCTCCATCTGCTCGGTTAAAGTGACTAAAATAAAATAAAAAATAGAAGATATTCATTGTGTAATTGCAAACCCTATTAGTAAAAAAAAGTATTTGAACTTTTTAATTCAATTAGTGAGTGTATATATTTACTTAGAAGTTTTCATCTTAAAAGACTAACTATTATACCCGCGTATCAAAACATAAAATAAATATAGTGATTTCTAGGAGAACTTAACTTTTTGTAAGTTCTTAACTACAAAATTATAAGGGTCTGTTCGGTGCACGAGAATTGACTTTTTGGAATAAGCTTTGGATTCCAGAAAGCCAATTCTGTTGTTCGGCGTGCGAGAATTGAGCAGGTTTTGACTTTCAATTCAAAACCCACAAGTTTTGAGTTTAGTGTAAAACATGAGGGCTAAATTCTTATATCCTCTCCTGCTCGCTTTGGGGCAAGTGCAGGCTACTAGGCAGTCGAGGTGGATCAGGTTTGAGGATACCTGGTTGTCGTACCCGATGGTGCGGAAGCTGGTGTCTCGATCCTGGCTGAAGGCGGATGTCGGTGATAGTGTCGAGGCCCTGCAGCAGAAGTGCCGCCATACCCTTCGGGCCCTTTTCTTTTGGAGCAAGAACAAGCTTCAGGATCTGGGTGCTCGAAAGGAGATTCTGGAGGCGGAGATTGTGGACCTCCAACGGCTGGAGAGCTTGGATGGTGGAATCTCGGGGGAGCAGACTCGAACTCTCATTGCGGCGGTTAAGGAACTCTTGAGCATTCATGCTAGGTTGGCCACTTGGTGGAAACATCGTGCTAAGGTGTAGTGGATCAACGAGGGTGATGCGAATACCCACTATTTCCACTCCATCGCCTCCTCTCATCGGCAAGGCAATCAGATTTCGCAAGTGGAGCTTGAGAACGGCAGTCTTGTTGACGATCCGGAGGGCATCGAGGCGGCATTCTTGGACTTCTTTTATCGAAAGTGGGAGTGCGCGACTCCTGTTCTTGCTGGGTGGCCGCACCTGCCTTCCTCTCGACGGCTTGATGGAGGGGCGGCCTCCCTGTTGCCGACGAAGGTCTTTGAGGAGGAGATTTGGGACGTCATCAAGGCCATGAAGGCTAACCGTGCTCCGGGCCTAGACGGTATTACTTCCTCTTTTTTTGTCCACTTCTGGCCCATTGTACATACGTCTGTTTGCAGCGCCATTGGCGATTTCTTTGCTTTTGGTCATATGCCCAGTGCGTGGAAGGAGACACTGGTGGTACTATCAGTCTGTGCCAAACCATCTATAAGGTGGCGACGAAGATTATTGTGGACCGCGTGAAGCGGCTCCTACCCTCGCTCATCTCTGAGGAGCAGGGGGCCTTTGTTCCTGGGCGCTCTATTTCCCATCAGTGCTTCATCGCTCAGGAGGTGGTGCACAAGCTGGCGATCTCGACCTCAGCGACTGGGTTCCTTGCTATGAAGGTCGACATGGAGCAGATCTACGACAAGATGTTGTGGGAGACGCTGCGGCAGGTTCTGGCCATGTTTGGGTTTCCGGTGGAGTTTGCTAGATGGATTCTGCAGTGTGTGGAGGGGCCGCAGTTTGCATTGCTCCTCAACGGGTTTCGTACGAGGTGGATCGAGGCGAGTTGTGGCTTCCGTCAGGGATGCCCCCTCTCCCCTTATCTGTTCATTATGTGCTCGGAGCTGCTCTCGCTTACCTTCAGTTAGCGGGGGAACTCTTTGGGCGTTATGATTGCGGCTTCTGGCCCGCGAATCTCTCACTTGCTTTACGTCGACGACATCTTCATCACCTCGGATGCCACCTAGTCTTGTGTGGATCAGTGTCTTGCCGTGTTGCAGGAGTACTGTACTTGGACTGGGCAGCAGATCAACAGATCAAAGTCCATGGTCATGTTTGGCAAGTCCACCCCTACGGGAAAGTGCAACATGCTGACTCGCCGATTGGGCTTTCCGAGGGTCTGAGAGTTCACATACTTGGGCATTACGCTGGCTATGCGTAAGTTGAAGCGCTCCGACTTTTCACACCTGCTTTTGAAGGTGGCTGCGAAGGTTCGGGCCTGGGGAACCGTCACCTCTCCTTGGCGGGCCGGGCTACCCTCGTCAGGTCGGCGCTCCTGGCCACGCCGATGTTCCTCTATACGCACTTCCATGTGCCTCGCTCGGTCCAGGAGTCTATTGAGCGGTTGGCGCGGTTTTTTCTGTGGCAAAGGGCCCCTTTCCAGCGCGGGATGCACTATGTTAGCTGGGAGCAATGTTGCTCTCCCTCTGCGGGGGGTGGACTTGGCTTCCATGGGGTGAGTAGGTGGCAAGGCCCTTTGCGGGCTAAGTTTTGCCTGGGAGTTGATGCAGCCGGGATCCTCCCTTTTCCACATGTTGGTTTTGGCCCGATACACTGGCCGTCTTTGGCGGGAGGGGATCACCCGACACGACTCACCGGTCTGGAGGCTCATCAGGGAGGGCGCTGCATGCCTTCGGCCCCTGATTCGCTGGAAGATTGCGGATGGGGATTCTGTGGATGTGCTTGCGTGCGCTTGGATTCTTGACCGGCCTCTTTCCCGGTGGCCCACTTTCGCTGACTGCGGCGCGCTGGAGTCTCTCCAGGTTTCAGCCTTTTTGCTTCCTTGTGGAGGTTGGGATGTTTCTGCTCTGTCTCAGTTTTTTGGGCCGGCTCTTGTTGAGGTCGTCCTCCAGATCCCGGTCCACAACTCTTTTCCCCAGGACAGGCCGGAGCTCTGCACCCGCCTCAGCGGCCGTTCTGTTTCCTCCCTCGCCTACACGACCCAGTTTGACGGGGCTTGTACGGACTTCAGCTGGCTACGGAAGCTTAAGCTTCACCCGCGGGAGTAGATATTTTGGTGGCGGCTCCTTTGGGATGCGATCCCCACCCGGGCGTGGCTTGCCCGTCGGGGTCTTAATGCTGAACGGGGATGTCCTTGGGGCTGCACATCTGAGGAGACCCGGGACCATCTTGTCTCTGACTGCTGTAATCTTTCGGTCATTCAGGCCGCTCTTCTGCGTTGGGGATACAGTATGCCTTCCTTCTCCAGCTTGGATACTGCGCGGAGCTTCTCTCCTCTACCTCTGTCGGCGCGCTTGGTACGGCGAGGGTTTTTTGTTGTGCGGTGTACCAGGCCTGGCGTGGCCGCAACGCCAAGGTCCACTATGGCATGGCGGCGACCTTTACTGTCATGGCGGCGACCATTGTTGAGACCCTCTCCATTATGCGAACTCTACCACTCCAGGAGCACTGAGGTACCACCCAGCCTCGCCGGCTGTCGACACCACTCTTTTGGTGCCCCCCGCCCCCTGGATGGATAAAGTTCAATGTGGATAGCTCTCTCTCCCTGTCCGGGCTTGCTGGCCTTGGGATGGTGGCCCGCGATGATCGGAGTGCTTTCATCTTTGTTGCTGGGTCCCCGCTGTTGCACTGGGATCCTGGGGAAGTGGAGCTGGCGACGGTCTTGCCTCCTCGGAATCTTATCCCGCCATCATTATATGGGGTACACAAGGCTATTGTGGAGGGCGACTGTTCGTCCCTTATGGACAGCTGTGCTGCTGGTTTGCGACGGGGCGACTGGAGCGTGACGGTTGACAGCGAGGAGGACTTCTCTTTTCTGAGCGGCTTCCCCCAGCTTCGGTTCCAGCATATTGGCCGGGAGGCCAACAGAGCTCTACCGATTTCTGTGCTCGTTTTGCCCTACGGGGAAACTTTGTATGGCTCGATGTTGATAGCAACCATTTTGAGTTTGCCGAATTTGTTCGTGCAGACTTGGATGACATGCTGTAGTTTTTTTTTTTTTTAATTTCATGCTATATGCACTTTTCAAAAAAAAATTCTTATATCCCGAGATAGGTTTTCCGCATTTTACTGCCTCCCGATTATCACGATCCAGCAAGCACCCGCGGACAGCTTCCGCTTGATACTCCTCTTCCTGGTATCATCTTTCTCCTCCACCTCCTCTTTCTCTCTCTCTCCCTCTCCCTTAATTTTTTTTCCTCGATCTCCTCCCCCTTTTATCAGGTCTAGTCGCTCTTTTCCTCCATCTCTTCTCTTCTTCTTCCTAATCTTCTTCTTCCTGTCTATTTTTTTCCTGAATTAGGCTTTTCACGATCTTCCCCATTCCGCTGATTTCCGCTCCTGCATCAGATATCATGAACGAAGCTTCCCCGATCAACTCTGCCGACTGAGAAACTTCTTGTTGTTTCCTCGCTTCTTCTTCATGATCCGGCCTCCTACAGTCCTACATGTGCTCTCTTTTTCTTCTTCCTGTTAGATCTAGATTTTATGTCTAATGTTAGATCGGTGGTTTATTATATGTCTAATGTTTCCTCCCTCCTTTATGTTTGCTTAATGTTGAACTAGAGTAAGATAGGAAGTGCATCAACTCTTGAAATCAGTATTATGCCGAATTATGTAGTACTGAATAAGATTGCTGAAATCAGTATTAGCCGAATAATTTTTAGGTGTCAATTTCAATTTTGTTCACCGAATTCCATTTTGCAGTCGAATAGTAGAATTGGTTTTCCGTACAAAGTCAATTCTTGCATATATTAGTTTTTTTGACTAAAGCTAATTCTAAAAAATCAATACATGCGTGTCGAACGGATCCTAAGAGTTTGATTAGAGCTTCTCTTGAAATTTTCTCTCTTTTAATTTAATTGCGGAATTGTTATATGCAGAGCGAAATCATCTCTTCACAATTTTTTAATATTCCCAGCTCTACATTGAGTATAACTTATTATTTGTAGTCAGTGTAGAAAATACAACTAAAATAAAATAAAAATAGAAGATATTCAATGTAGAAGATATTCAATGTGTAATTGCAAACACTCTCAATTAGTAAAAAAAAGTATTGGAATTTTTTAATCCAATTAGTGAATGTTTACTTAAAAGTTTTCATTTAAAAGACATTTTGTAAGTTCTTGAAGAACTACAAAATTATAAGTGAAAAATAAATTGAAGGCTCTCATAATTATTTATTTTATTAATTATTAGCTAGAAATTAAGTTTGCAGATATAGAATATTTAATTTTAATTAATTAATTTATTTATTTTTTGGAAAGACAATTGTTACGACAGTCCCCTTGAAAAATGAATTAGTTTTAACATAAAAGTCAATGAAATTCTTAGGTGAGATTGAATGTTCATGAATGATGCTTCATAATCATTGTGTTCATGACAGCCACTGTCATGACAAACATAGCCTTATGGTTCGTTTGGGAGCGTGTTTGCCACGGGAGGCGGACCTCAACGGCCAATCCGAACAACCATTTTTTGCCGTTTTAGACAGGAGCAAACACCGTTGTTGTGCGGGACACGTGTTTGGGCCGCCTCGGTCAGACGCCACGCTAGAGCTCCAACAACACCAAACATGCCATTAGGCTGCATTTGACAAACCAGCCCAGTGGCAATTCGGGAAGGAGCGAACTAATTAAAATGATAATATTTTAGTTTTTCTCAAACACCTCTCCTCCGGTCCGTTTAGAACGGAATGAAGTAAAAACAAGTTCCCAAACATGGATCTGGATTCTCTGGAGTTCGTGCGGGAACTACAGGGTGGAGTTCAATCCAACGGCGCGAAAACCCTCCACTCCATCAATCCAACGGCTGGACTTCTTGCGCGCTAAAAGACAAAAAAAGTAAAAGTTAAAATATTAAAAAACGTAAAATACTCGCCCGTTGGATTTCAATTGGACGAGCGAGATTGCGCGAACTCCACCCTGAAATTCTCGCATGAACTCGAGAGAATCCGGGTTCCCCAAACATAGCCTTAATCTTAAAAAAAAAGGGAGTTGTTAAAAGCACCGCAGTTTTGGTTAGGCGCACCGCATTTTCTCCTAATTTTTCGTGTTTTTTTGAAATACGTCTTGTACATGAATTTTTAGAAAAAGTGTTCAACACAAAAGTTGTAGATCTCGACGAGATCTACAACTTTTGTGTTGAGTAATTTTCTTAAAAATGCATGTACAAAGTGTATTTATAAAAAGCGCAAAATCTAGGCGTATTTTCAAAGTACGTATTGTACATGAATTTTTAGAAAAAGTGTTCAACACAAAAGTTGTAGATCTCGTCGAGATCTATAACTCTCGTGTTGAACATTTTTCCTAAAAATGCATGTACAAGATGTATTTCTAAAAAAGAATTTAGATTTTAGGGAGAAAGTGCGATGCGTCTAGCCAAAATTACGGTGCTCATAACAATTTCCAAAAAGAACTAATTATGTATTCTCTTCACTTACCCCAACTTCGACTGTACATTTAGGCTTTGCCCTCTTTCCACTCTCGCGTCATCTGAAACCCTAATTTTAAAACCCCCTCTCTTCCCTCTCCAGCACCAATGACAGATACCAAATCACGACGCCGGATGAAGGAGAAGCAACATCCCAAAAGGCATCGGTCTACAGCGTTGCCCCCTCCGCATTCGCCGGGATCTCCCCAACCTCAGCCTACAATGTCGGAGGCAACGCCGTCCGGCTCCGCCCGGAAGGAATACGACATGATAAAGCTGCTAGAAGCAGTCGCCGCGTATCGTGTAAGCCATGGGATCAGACCCACCTCGCGCAAGGTCATCCTCGATTTCCTCGAGGAGGTGAAGGATTTTATTCCTCCGGGCTTGTCGGAAAATGAGCTCCGTAAGAAGCTGTACAGTGAGATGAACATTTTCCGAAAGAAACCTAGGCCTGCTCCCGACTGCCCTGACTCCGACAGGCGTCTCTATGAGCTTGAGCTTAAGGCATGGGATCTCCCTGCTTACTTCCGAAATGCCGAACCAAATTCCAGTCGCTCTTTGGAGCTTAATCAGAGGGCTAATGTCACGGAGAAGAAGCAAAAAGCTTCCAAGAAGAGAAAGAGGGTTTAACAAGGTTCGATTTTCTTCTTTTTTGAAGTGTTTACATGGTGATTTGAACGAGTTCTGGATTGTTAAAAAACCTTGATTTGAGTATTTTTCAATTGGATTTGCAGATTCAAGATCCACTCCAAGCTGAAGATCTTGATGAATATGGATATTCAGAGGATGATATTGAGGTAAAATTGAGAAGAATTTGTTGTTCAATGATCTAATTTATGCTCTTTATACTGGGATGAAGATGAGATTGTGGTCAAGTTGAGAAGAACTTAGATTTAGACATTGTTGTGCAAGTGAATTCTACTTAATTTTGAAGGAATGGTTGATTGTTCTTTTTTCCCCTTTTTAGTTTTGCAGCATTAAGCTCTTAGCTTTTGAAATGACATGATTGTTAAGGTAGATTGTTTTCATTGCAATAATTTTCTTGTGTGTTTTTTACTCTTCATTTTGTTTCATTTGAAGTGTTTAAGGCTCCGTTTGGCACCGTGATGGCGGTCGTGAACACGGCGGTTGTGAACCGTCGTTCGTGAACGCCCTGTTAGCCCTAATTTTGGTGTTGACTTCCTTCTAAAGACAAAGGAAGAGATATGTTAAAGGCAAATGATAAAAGACATCATAGAATGTATATGTACTCCACGTAGAGCCTTTTTATGCTTTTAATATAGCTTGTAATAAATTTACCGCTTATGTGTACTGCCCATGCTTGTTTACATATATGAAAAACAGTGTAATCTAAAACTATGAAATATATGAAGTGTTTTCCTCTACCCATTTCCTTTTCTTTTAATTTTTGTACTTAATATTGATATCAAAGCCAAGGTTGCCATCAGAAATATAGCACCTGTTCTTAAATATGAGTTCATGGATCTTCTTGAAAGGTTTTTCATCATATGGCTTCTTCCTCTTCATCTACCTTTTATTTTTCCAAATTACTCAAACAGGAGTACCTATCTTTGATGGTGAAAATTATAATCAGTGGTAAGTTCAAATGAAAATATTGTTCTTATCACAAGGTTTGTGGACTATAGTTGGAGATGGGTTTGATAAGCCCACTACCGCACATCCTTTATACACTTGGGAGGCTGGAGCGGCAAGAGAATATGTTGAAAATGTAAAGAAAGATGCAAAAGCACTACTTTATATTCAACAGGGAGTTAAGAAAAACTATATTCCCACGTATAATTGGCAAGAGAATATGTTGAAAATGTAAAGAAAGATGCAAAAGCACTACTTTATATTCAACAGGGAGTTAAGAAGAACTATATTCCCACGTATAATTGCTGAAGAATTTTCTCATGATGCTTAGATATCTCTACAAACTGAATTTTAAGACTCAGATAGGATAATTATCATCAAATTGCAATCAACTTGGACAGAATTTGACAACTTACAGATGAAAGAAAGTGAAAGTGTTGCTACTTTCTTCTCACGGTTAGGTATGTTAATTAATGATATTAGAACTTTGGGAGACAAGATAGAAGATAAACAAATCGTGTTGAAGGTACTCCGTAACTTACCACCAAAGTATAATCAAGTAGTCATGACTACAGAAGAAGGAAGAGACTTCAGTTCTTATTCTCTTCTTGAACTAAGAAGTTCGCTTCAAGCTAATGAAGAACGCTTGAATAGTCTTAACACCCCAACTAAGCAAGTTTTAAAATCCAACCTTAGTAAAAACAAAGCACCTACGGTGGAATTAAACATGACCACAAATTCATTCAGAGGAGGTTCACGAGGATTTACAAGAGAAACCTGAAGAGGTTGTAATAGAGGCAGAGGAAGAGAAGGCGGAGGAGGAAGATACAATAACTCTTATGTTGAGAAATCAAATCAAACTTATGATGATAAGCCAAATCAGAATTATGGTAAAAAAACTAATCAATTTTATGTTGTTTGTAAACGAACAAATCACGAATTGAAAGACGGTTTCTACAAGTGTAAGACATGTAAAAACCCCTTTCACCTTGATAAAGACGGTTGGAGTAAAAATAAACAACAAACCCATCATACAAAATTATCTATTCCTAATGAAAACTAGTTAGACAAGGTGTTTTACTCATGTTTTTCAGCAGAAGAAGAGAAGAAAGACTTATGGGTAGTTGATAGTGGATGCTCTAATCACATGAGCAATAATAAAGAGAGCTTTCTTGAGTTATTACCTGGACAATCAGCTGAAGTTTTTATGGGATTTGAAAAATCTTTACAAATAGAAGGAAGAGGCAATATATCTGTGTGCATTACACAAGGAATACCGAAGGTGATATATGATGTTTTGTATGTTCCTCAATTAGTTCAAAATTTATTGAGTGTTGGGCAATTGATTGAAAATGGATACGAAGTGGTATTTGATGCCCAATGTTGTCAAATTGTTGAGAACTCCACATCAACTAATATCATCCATCCCCATGCAAACAAACAAGTTGTTCCCGTTACATATGCGGCATAACACAGCTTTTCTTAGTAAACATAATGATAGAGTTGAATCTTATCTTTGGTACCAAAGATATGGACATTTGAACTTCAAGGATTTATCTCAGTTGAATTCAAAATCTTTAGTTCAGGGTCTTCCTTCTATACAATTAATAACTGAACCTTGCGACAATTGCATAAAGGGAAAACTTTATCAGTCAGCATTCCCTAAAAAATCAATTTGGAGAGCTACTCAACCACTTGAATTGGTTCATATGGATTTATGGGGACCTGCTTTATCTCTATCACTAGTTGGTAACAAATATTTTCTCTTGTTAGTAGATGATTATTCTAGGTTGCAATGGGTTTATTTCATGAAGCAAAAATCAGAAGCATATCAACATTTCCTTTATTTCAAGCTTCTAACTGAAAATCAAAGTGGTTATAGAATTAAGGCCATAAGAAGTGATAGGGGTGGTGAATTTCTAAGTAAAGAATTTACTCAATTTTGCTTGAATCAAGGAATTTTTAGACAACTCACCACCAGGATGTCTCCGCAACAAAATGGTGTTGTGGAGAGAAGAAACCACACAATATTGGAAATGGCCAGGACAATGTTATTAGCTAAAGATCTCACCAAAACCTTTTGGGCAGAGGCTGTAAATTATGTCGTTTGCATGTTAAATAGAGCACCAACAAGAGCTCTTAAATTAAGTACTCTATATACCATGTGGTATGGTCGTAAGCCAAACATCTCAGGTCTAAAGACATTTGGTTGTGTGGCCTATGTTTTTATAACAAAAGAAGCAAGAGACAAATTAGATAAAAAAAGTGAGATGTGCATTATGCTTGGCTATAGTGCAGAATCCAAAGCATATAAACTATATAATCCTGTAACAAAACAGTTTATCACTACTCGTGATGTTGTCTTCAAAGAAGATTGTTCTTGGAACTGGACCAACGAGGAGGATCAGAGTCAGAAGTGGCTACCAACGGTTGAAGAAGAAGACCATTGTAATGACATAATAGATCCTACCCTTCCATCCAGCTCTACACCACCACAACCATCAAGACAAAATACAGATGTAGAAAGACTATCATCATCTCCTCCCAAAAAATATAGAAGACTTGAAGATATTTACCTAGATACACATGTTGCTTTGTTAACTGCTGAAGAACCTCACAATTTCAGTGAAGCTTGCACTCAACCTCAATGGATTGCAGCTATGAATCAAGAAATCCAAATGATAGAACAAAATAATACTTGGCGGTTAGTAAAAAAAAATCCAAGAATAAATCGATTATAGGATTAAAGTGGATATACAAAGTGAAATACAAAGAGAATGGAGAAATAGATAAATACAAAGCAAAACTTGTTGCTTGGGGGTTTTCTCAAATTCCTGGATTTTTTTTTTTGAAACTTATGCCCCTGTATCTCGTATGGAAACAGTAAGAATATTAATTGCAATAGCAGCCCATATTCAATTATCTGTTTACCAGCTGGATATCAAATCAGTTTTTCTTAATGGAACTATCTAGGAAGAGGTTTATGTTCATCAACCAGAGGGATATCTGGTGGAGCATGAAGAGATGAAAGTGTATCGTCTAAATAAAGCATTATATGGATTGAAACAAGCCTCCCGGGCTTGGAATTGCCATATAGATACTTTTCTACAACAACAAGGGTTCACAAAATCTCCTTCTGAAGCCTATTCTATTACAAAAGGGGAAACAATAATGATATATTACTCCAGGCTCTCTATGTTGATGATTTACTCTATACTGGTACCAATCAAGAATCTCTTTTACAGTTTAAAGATAACATGATGCAAAAATATGCTATGACTGATTTGGGAAAAATGAGGAACTTTCTTGGCTTACAAATCTCTGAAACATCAAGTGACATCTTTATAAATCAAGCTAAGTATATCTCTCATCTATTAAAAAGATTTTCCATGACAGATGCACATGTTGTTTCTACTCCCATGATTACTTTTGAAAAACTATATAAAAGTGATCCTTCACCCAAAGCCAATGAGGAGTATTATCAGAGCCTAGTTGGATCTCTGATATATCTCACCCAATCAAGACCAGATATCAATCATGCAGTTGAGCTTGTTGCACAATACATGCATAATGCAACCCAAAATCACCTGATTGCAGCAAAACGTATCTTGCGTTATCTAAAAGGTAAAAAAGAAATGGGGATAAAATATAAAAAAGAACAAGAAAACTCTCTGCACGGGTTCTGTGATAGTGATTGGGGTGGGAATATAGAAGATAGAAGTAGCACAAGTGGCTACATATTTTTCATTGGCTCCAAACCCATCTCTTGGAATTCAAAAAGACAAATGTGTTGCCCTCTCATTTGCTGAAGAAGAAAATGTGGTCATTTCTCATGCTGCCACAGAAGCCGTCTGGTTAAAGCGAATAATGGAAAAATTCAGCGAAGTCACTGTAAGAAAGAGATAGAGGGCAAAGAAGATGAAAAAAAAGAGGTAACACAGAAACATAAAAAGCTGATAATAATGTTCTGTGATAGTCAATCAGCAATTGTCATTGCGCACAATCCTGTTTTTCACAGTCGAACAAAACATATCGACATTCGCCATCATTTTTTGCGACAATTAGTTGAACAAGGATAAATCAAGCTTGAATACTGCAGATCTGAAGATCAAATCGCAGATTTACTTACTAAACCTCTACCCCGTGAGCGTTTTGAAGCTCTAAGAAAGTAGCTTGGCGTAATCGATCCGCAAAATTAAGAGGGGGATGTTAGCCCTAATTTTGATGTCAACTTCCCGCTAAAGACAAAGGAAGAGATATGTTAAAGGCAAAGGATAAAAGACATCAGAGAATATATATGTACTCCGCATAGGGCCTTTTTATGCTTTTTAATATAGCTTGTAACTTATGCATACCGCTTATGCGTACTGCTTATGCGTACCGCTTATGCGTGCCACTTATGCTTGTTTACATATATACAATGTAATCTAAAACTATGAAATATATGAAGTGTTTTCCACTGCCATTTCCTGTTCTTTAAATTTCTATACTTAACATGCCCGACCTCACGTAAGGAATTTCATCAACTTTTATGTTCAAAACTAGTTTTCTTTTTTTAATGGCTGTCATAATCATTGTCATGTGAAACATACATTCTACTGCGTGACGTTTTGTTTTGTTTAAACTCACCGGAGCGAGAAAGCAAAGTCAAACATAATCCCAAGTTGCCAATTTATCAGACATCTAGCTTATGCTAGCTGATTATTAAAATTTTAAGTTACTACTGGTTTATGAAGAGCATGCTTATCATAGTTCTTTCATTTCAGTTTGTGTTCTTATAATTCATTTCCCCTTAGTTTATTTTTCAATCTAAGAACACAATGCGTTATAGTTCATGTTTTGGTGCACCATTCTCTATCTCCGCTTGAGTTTTGTAATGGTAAGCAAGAATTACTCTCTTCTTTCCATGTTTTGTTTTTGAGATCTTTGTAGCTCTCTCGTTTCTGGAAATTTTTTTGGTCCGACGAGCGGATCTAAAGGAAGGTCCGCTCGTCGGACAAAAAATTGATTTTAATTCTTAAATTTTTTTTCTTTCTAAAATAAATTATAAAATCTTAATTTGAATTTTTATCTTTAATTTAAGATCTTATTTTTCTATAAAAATATTTTTTTAAAAAAAAACCGGTCGGATATCCCGTTTTTTAAAATACAGTCGGATTTTATTTTTTTAAACCGTGTATTTTGCTGACTGTTTGATCAGAAAAGGTATGGTCAGACCTCACCCGGACCTTCCTTTAGGTCCGGGTGGCGGACCCAAATATTTCTCCTCGTTCTGAGCACATCCCGCCTAGATAGCTACAATTCCGGCTCTACTGTACCCTCTTGCCACTACTCCGGCGAGCCCATGACATAAGATTCTTTATGAATAATATCAAAAAATCACCTAGATTTTCTTTTGCTAAATAATAATACATTGATCTTGACATTTATATATCTATACTAATATTAAAAGCAAACGTTTGCTTGCTACAGTAACCGTCGGTTACATTTGATTTGCCGGACTTACCCCTCTGCATCGATGTTTTAGGTTTCGTTGTTCTCTCTAACAACCACTCACGTCTCTTCCTTCTCCCAATCCTTCTGATCCTCCGACGCCATCGGCGAAGCCCCAACATAATCCGCCGATCGCTGGTACTCGCGCTCCGACAGCCGCTCATGGTAATCCACCTATCGCTGCTTCTCCCTCTACCAGCGTTGCTTTTCTCCATCGGCTGCTTCCTAGGGCTGCTTCCAAGAGCTTATTTTGTCTTCCCCTTTCAGCTTCCTAGGGCATCGGCTGCTTCCTAGGGCTTGATTTTTCCCATCGGCGCTCCGTTCTTCATCGACATTGTCGGTTCACTCCGGTTCTTTTCTGGGTAAGCTCTCTTCCTTCCTTTGCTCTCTTCCTTCACTCGCCCTCTTCCTTCCTTTGTCGTGTTATAGTAGAGATTTGTGCTACAAATTCCTGGGGGGGGGGGGGGGGGGTGGGTGGGTTTGTGTTACTAACATTCAAGGGGGCAAAGATGCGAAATCGGTCTCTCAACTTTACGAACTCTTTGAATGTTGTCTCTAAACTTTGACTCTTGTGTATGTTGAAATCAGTTTCATTTTGAGTGACGAATGTTGATGATCGATAAAATGATTAATCATATTTCACATAGATACTAAGGCTCTGTTTGGCACGGTGGTGACAGTCATGAACATGAGGATTAAATTGTCACTCGTTAACCCCCCCCCCCTAAAGAACTTCTCCCACTTTTATGTTCAAACGGGTGATGTTTGTTAGGTAATTCTTAATGAATGACGGTTTAACACATGAGTTTACGACCGCCACTATCGTGCTAAACGGAGCCTAAATCAACCAAAAATGATACGCAAATTACTAAAGAACAAAACTTTACACAATATGTTTTGAGATGAGCGGCAACAACGGATCCTTTTAGTATATGGAAGAATGAATAATACAATAGGCCGGGACACCATTTAGGCTTTCATATACATCATAAACCCAAGAATAAGTTGAGCCACGCCAGCATCTCATTTTGCGAATTTTCAAATGGTTTTTGGGGTCTGGCGCGGTGTTTTCTGCTTCGTGAGTTTGGATAAAAATGTCACTTGCCATAAAATGTGTTTGATATGACGACTGTTATGACCATCGCCAAGAAAATAAAGCAATTTTTAACCTCCATTGAGCTGTCAAACGGAGCTTTAAGGGTTTGTTTGTTTCGTTTGTGAGAATGGAGTTTCATTGAGAATAGAGCGGTAGGAACAACAACAACGCTCAAAAGCCTTTATCCCACTATAGTGGGGTCGGCTTTATGGATCCTTTGTCGCATTGTGCCCTATCTTTTGTCATAATCTCACTAATGCCTAAGTGCATCATGTCATAGTTTCATTCCAAGTCTTTATTGGTCTATCCCTCCCTCGCCTAACATTCTTAGTGACTAGACTCTCACAACATCTAATAGGTGCCTCTAATGGTCTCCTTTGTACATTTCCAAACCATCTTAGTCTAGCTTCTCGCTTCTTCTCTGCAATTGGTTCTACTCCTGTCTTATCCCTGATACATTCAATCCTACTTTTTTCCATTCTCGTGTGTCCACACATCCACCTAAGCATTCTCCTCTCCGCAACTCTCATTTTTTGCTCATGTACGTAATTCACTACCCAACACTCAGAACCATAGAACATCGCTGGTCTAATTACAATACGGTAAAATTTGTCCTTAAGTTTTAATGGTACCTTACGATCACATATGATCCCCGACGCGCCTCTCCACTTCAACCAACCCGCTTGGATTCTATGTGTCACATCTTTATCAATACCTCTGTCTTTTTGAACTATCGATCCAAGATATTTGAAACACTCACTATAGAAAATGTCTTCATCATCCAACTTAATTAATAACGAAGTCATCCGCCCTTCTTGCACTGTTAAATTTAAGCTCCATATACTCCGTTACATAAGCCCCATACACTCACTGTGGGAATGGAAGCGTTGAACATAAAAATGACATTTTATATTTGGAGCATTGGGAAAGAAGAGTGGAGGTTTTGATGTTTTTTCTCGCAGTGAAGATCAAGAGAAAATTCCCAAAGAAACGTAGCCTAAATTCCAAGGCAAATAAATAATACATAAAATTTAAATTCTCTCATTTTTAATGGAGAGAACACGGCGGCACGCCGGCGGGGGGACTGCAATGGCGAAAGCCAAAGTAGGAAGCCCTCCGTGGCACGTGGCAATGTAATACAGGAATGCATATATTCTTTATAATTTTATATTGAATATGCCGTTAGTATAAAAACAGAGCAGGAGCTAATTAGCCTGCGAAGCTCTTTGAAAATAACGTGACAGTCTGCCGGGCTCGCCGCCGGCAATGTCTTCTCTCCATTTGGCTTTTCCGATCATCTTCTTGCTCTTGCTTCCAAGGTTCACGGTCTCGCAGCTTGTGCTTACAGTAGCGGCGGATGGTTCCGGCAATTTCACAACAATCCGGGAAGCCATTGATTTTGTTCCGGGCAGAGGAAGCTCAGCAATTAGCCCTCTTAATTTGTACACGAAGATAATGGTCAGCGCCGGCGTCTACGCGGAGAACTTGGTGGTGCGAGCTGAGAAGGTCAACGTGACTCTGATCGGCGCCGGGAGGAGCCGAACTATCATCACCGGTAACCGGAGCTCGAATGATGGCTGGTCAACCTCTACTTCTGCAACTCTTGGTAATTAAACACTTCTTCTATTAAGATGCACAACCTAAAACTGCTTACTATATCGATCCATCGACGTGAGCGGCAACATCGGTCGTTGTTGACGACATTTGTTATGGGCGGCAAACATTTGCCGTCGGGGGCGCCGTTGTCGGGGGCAAAAGAAAAAGACTGTTTGATGCATAGTGTATCAATTTTAGCATGGTCAACACCCATTGCATCTATATATTCTTCTAAAGGTGCTTTAAAAATCTCTTTCTTACAATTGAAAACAGGTAGATAAAATATATGAGCATTAAATATTAATGTTCTTTCAATGAATTCAAAACATGGAGGGTATATTAAAAGTCCATCAAAACCTATCTTTAGAAGGAGAAACCAACTGCCTGAAGGAAAAAAAGACAGTTTCAATATAAATAAGTAAAAGGGTGATGGTGTGTCTGAATTGGCCATAATCAGGTAACTAAAATGATGAAACCAGAAAGATTTTTGGATGAAATTGAACATAGAATATATCAGGCAAGAACAATCCCTTTAAAAAGACATCCAAAGTGTCTTCATCATCAATGTAGGGCAAAAGTAGATTCTGCTATCTAATGAAAGAAGATCAAAGTAGTTCTAAGTAAATGGAAGAGTAAACTGTAAGTGTAATCTCGAAATCAAAATGCCGCGAAAAATAAATTGGGCAAATGTGGAGGGAGAGCTCAGGTAGGTGAGAAATGAGGATTAATTGTAAACCTCACTGCAATCTGGACAAATCTAATCGTGAGAAATGTAGATGTCAATTAGGTTTGAGAGCTCACTGCAATCTAGAAATGGAACCTGCAATCTCAACAAATGTATACCTGATGTAGCTGAGAAATGAGGACTTTAATGTAATGCCTATGGAGAGCTATCAGCGAAAGGGGAATCCATTGCCGCGGAAGAACTTCACGGGAGAAGTCGGCAATGTAAACAATCCCTTTAAAGAAAGCTTCCGGGCGAGCCGAACACTTGCCGGAGGTGGCAAGTCCCCGAAGAGGCTTGCACTTGCCACTCGCCCAGACCTGTGGCGAGTGAGGATCAAAAACTCCACTCTTCCCCTGCTCACTCCCGGCCTATGATACGCATGAGCTGCGGAGAGACAACCACTCGCCTATACGACTCGCCCAGACCATGACGACCCTTCCCGGCCTTGACCCGAATTGAGTGGGGTCACTCGTCAAATACGGGGTTATACAGTCATGGTGTGAAGATGCGTCGCAGGAGAGATGTGTCGTCGGTGCTTACGTAGAAGAGCGATTTGAGACAGTGGCTTGCCGTGGGGCTTCAGTGTCGGAGAGAAGTGGGATGACGGAGAGCGTGGCCGCGTGGGAGATGGTCCATGTTAAGGTTAGAGGAGGAGCATGAAAATGAGTTACGGGGAGCGGAAGGTACGTAACCTCGATGGCAAGGAATTCAAAATAAAGGGAAAGACCTTGCGCTATTGTTTGCCGGGTAAGATATGGTGAAGATCACGCAATGTCTCATTTACCTAGTCATTTGGTTAGCCACCATAAATCTTTTTAATATAGTATATATATATATATAGATGAGAATTTTTGAGAATGTATGGTGATTAATTACATTTCATACTGGCATTAGAGAGATGCTTTGTATATCTGTTGTTTATCATTTACATGATTTTTTTTTGTCGACTGTAAAGTGAAATTGAAAGGATGATATGGCAAAGCTGTTGGGTTGGTTCCGCTCAAAGTATTCTACATAGTCCTATCAAGTTTGAAATAAGTATATATAGTACCTCCAGCGTAGAGCTTAGTCCTAGAGCGACACGAACCCAATAACCCGTTCCAAGTCGGACCCGACACGAGCGGACATAAAACTAATATATCTAACAATCTCCTCCTATGTCCGCTGTGAACCCGACGTTAGAAAAGGGAGTGGTTTGTGAAATGTTCAGCCAAACATGAATCATTCACAACCGTGTCCGACACCTGTTAAAAATTATTAGACTTAACAAGAAAAATAGTATGCATGCATAAACAGAACGAAAGTTCAGCCACATCACAACATGTCTCAGATACAATCAGGGCACAGGCCTAGCGTCCCAAATCAAACAAAGAGCAACAAAAGTCCAAACAAACAGGTGAAAGAACATAAAGAGCTAAACAGTGCTCTGAAATAGAGATACCAAAAAGAAGTCTAATAATACTCTAACTGTCAATATCCAGAAGATCATCATGATCAGGATCTTAGTCTACCAGTGCTCCTCCTAGATCAGCAGCCCCTATAATTTCCAACAGAGAATTCCATTTTAGAATGAATTCAAACCTTAGAAATGTACAGATATCTAGTTCTACTAAAAGAACATAGTATTATCATTTTCATTATTATTAGTGTTGGCTGGGAGGACGCTTCTACATAGTATTATAGATTAACCTCAGAACCAGTTATCTGTTTTCAAATGAAACGATTTACTGACTTCTGGACGCAACAACTATATCTGTGTTCCTATATGGAATGTCACGGTTACTGCTCTTCTAGAGTTACTAGAACTCATCAAGTTTGGAATGGAACCAATCAACAAGAGAAAAGTCAAACCAAGTCAGATCGTGTTATCAAGTTTAGAATAACACTCTCCTTCAAGGCAAGATAGCCGAATCTAAGTAAAGTTATTAGCATCAGATTTGGAATGAAATAACTTACCAGATCCGTATTCAGCAATCAAGAGCATCAACGGAGCACAACATGCTTGCTTGACAAAGGAAATCTGACTAATCAAAACATCCAGACAAAGACTGAACTAAGTCGCCTAGTCTTGACCAAAGCCCAAACTAAATCGCCTTTAGTCTCATTTCCCCCACTGTTTTGATTAATCTGTCTTTGGGCATTCTTTTCGTCAATGGATCAGCCAGGTTATCCTTCGAACGCACATCGATTCAAGTGATAATTCCTTGTTCTTTAAGATAATTCAACAAAATATGCTTCAGTCGTACATGTCTCCTCTTAGTGTTATATTGAGCATTCTTTACAACTTGAGATGCTGCTTGATTATCACAATACAAGCTCAATGAGTTGACTTATAACCTAGACATGGGTATATCTAAAATCAGGTTTCTGATCCAATCTGCCTCTTCACGAGCCGAAGTTAAGGCAAACAACTCGGCTTTTATAGACGACAACGCTATACAAGTATTTCTTTTGGGTTTCCAAGTAATAGCAGCTCAACCCAAAGTGAATATATATCCACTGGTAGACTTGTTGTTCCCAACTTCTGAACACCACGAGGCATCAGAGAATTCATCCACAGTAGGAGGATAACTAGTGTAGCACAAGACATGATCTTTAGTACCTCTCAGGTATCTCATCAGCCTATCTAGGACATCACAATGCTCTTTGCCAAGACTACTGGTAAAGCGGCTCAGCATGCCAATCGTGAAGGCAATGTCTGGTCTAGTACAACTTATGGTGTACATGAGACTACCAATTATTTTAGAATATTTTAATTGATCAATGTTGGTCTCTTCATTCAGAATCAACTTAACATTATGATCAAATAGTGTCTCAACAAGCCTACAGTCTTTGTATCCCCAAGTAGAAAGTAGTTGCTCTATATAATGAGCCTGACTAAGGGTGACACTACCCATGTCAACTCTAACTTTCTTACCTAACAGGGTATCCACAGGACCAAGGTCCTTCATGTCAAAATTTCCCACGAGAGTGGATTTGACATCCCTCACTACAACAAGATCTGAACCCAGAATCAACATGTCATCCACATATAGACATATGATGACTGTTTGATTGGATAACGAGCGGTGATAGAGACACTTGTCTGAAAGATTGGACTGAAATCCAACGCTCTTTACCACTTGATCAAACTTCATGTGCCACATCTTAGGCGCTTGCTTAAGCTCATAGATTGATTTATTTAATTTACACACTTTGTCTTTTAGATCTTTATGAGCATAACCTTTAGGTTGTGCCATGTAGATCTCTTCATCAAGCTCTCCATTTAAGAAGGTTGTCTTTACATCCATCTGATGAACTATGAATTTTTCGATAGACCCTGAGGTTAGAAGAATCCTAATAGTCGATAGGTGACACACAGGTGAATAAACATCAAAATAGTCTATTCCCCCTTGTTGCTTATAACTTTTAGCTACTAGACGCGCTTTATATTATACTATAGACCCATTACTATGTAATTTCTTCTTCAGCATCCACTTGCATCCTAGGATTTTAGCTCCTTTCGACAGGTCAACTAGATGTCAAGTGTTATTTTATAGCAGCGAGTCCATCTCATCATCAATGCCTTCTGCCCACATTAAAGAATCTCTAGATCTCATTGCTTCCTTATAGGAGAATGGATCGTCCTCTAAGTGGTATGTGACAAAATTCTCATCAAAATTGTTAGGGATTCTGTCTCTTGTAGACGCTCTAATAGAAATAGGTTCCACCTCTAGAGGTTGGGGAGCAGTGCCAGAGGGGCCGGCTTCAGGTTCTACAGTAGATTCTGCAATCACGTCAGTAGACCCGGAGACGGTTAAGTCATGATCTTTGATAAATTTATGTTCAAAGAAGATAACATCTCTAGACTCTATCACTGTATTAATGGATAGATCCAGAAACCTGTCAGTTGCACTATCTTCTGCACTACCTAGGTAAACACATGTTGTTGTTATAGGTTCCACCTTAGGTCTCTTAAGGTCTTGTAATCACACATACGCGATACAACCCCAAGTCTTTAGAGTATCATATCTACAGAAATGATCATGTCACAGCTCATACGGGATAGAGATGAGCTTTGAGTGAGGCACTCTATTCAGAATATGATTCACAGTAAGGACTGCTTCTCCCCAAAATGAATTAGGCATGCCAGCTGTTAGGAGTATAGAGTTCAATATTTTTGTTAAAGTTTTATTCTTATGCTCAGCAATGCCATTTGATTGGGGTGAGTAAGGAGCGTTAGTTTCAAGGATTATGCCCTCATAGGCACAAAATTCTTTAAACTCAGTTGCAGTGTATTCTCCTTCTTGATCACTTCTAAGTCTCTTGATTTTAAGGTTCAACTGATTTTTCACACGAGACATAAAAATTTTAAAAGTCTCAAAGGCCTCATCTTTCGATCTCAACAAATACACATGACAATATCTCGAAAAAATTGTCTATGAATGTAATTAAATACTTCTTTCCCCCTCTAGTGATATGACTTCGGAAATCACAAAGGTCTGAATGTATCAATTTCAGAAGTTGTGTGCTTCTAGACACTGACTTAAAAGGTATTCTAGTGATTTTTATTTGCGCACACACCTCACACTTATCAAATCGAATAGACAGATCTAAAGAGATGTTTTGACTCTTAGCTAGGTCTAGCATTTTCCTATAGTTCACATATCTTAGTCTGTTATGTAACAACTTAGGATCAATAAGGTTAGAACTCACTTGATTAATGTTATCATTATTTATGCTAAGTCTATACATTCCGTTGATCATATACGCACACCCAAAATAATGTGAATTGACCATTAAGGTCATTCTACCGTTTTGAGTTGAGAAGGACATCCCAGGCTTATCTAATAAACTAATGGAAATCAGATTCTTAGTTATGGAATGAACTACTTTAACATTTTTTAAAAACAAGGTTTTACCTGAAGAGAGGACCAACTCAGCTGTCCTGACATGAGTGACAACGGTCTCTCCTCCAGTGTAATTCTCCACCTTTTCCTGGACTGTCACAACCTCAGTCAAAAGACCTCTGTCATTCGTGACATGACATGTAGCACCGCTATACAGCCACCACTCAGAGGATGTACTGTGGTGACTACTCCCGACCATAGCCATCAATGGCCTGGGTTTCGAGTTATCGACCAGCATATGCCCATTATTTTGATCCTCAAGGCGGATGAGTCTTTTGAGTTCATCCAGAGTGGTCTCCTCCTCCAGTCTGAAGGTGATCTACCCAGGAGGCAGCTTGTGCAGAATCAGACTCACAAAGAGACTATCAGATATTTCAGACTGTTCGTCCGCTAACTTGAGACGCAGTTTTTACAGTTCAACAATTTGGGAAGTGATAGAAGAATTTATATCAAATTTCAAGTTAAAGAATTGCTCACTAAGAGA
Source organism: Platanthera zijinensis (assembly GCA_039513925.1). Classification (NCBI taxonomy): domain Eukaryota; kingdom Viridiplantae; phylum Streptophyta; class Magnoliopsida; order Asparagales; family Orchidaceae; genus Platanthera; species Platanthera zijinensis. The sequence goes on from CM077091.1 coordinate 172,051,591, forward strand.
AATTCTCAATGATCCCTCCTCCTCTTGAAAGCGCGCGTTCAAGCAATCCCAAATCTCCTTCGCAGTCTTACAACCACTATAGGTCATGGCGAGACGAGGATTTAGGGATCTTCGGAGGTAGTCCCTGCATACCACATTGTCCTTACCCCACTGAAAAACGTCCACATCCTCTCAGGTAGTGGCGTAACCACTCAGAACTGTGTAGAAAATACCACGTTCTTTCATCCCCAGTTGGATGTGCAGTTTCCAAACATGGAAATTAGGGGGAGCGAACGACTGAAGCTCCATGATATCGAGTGAGCTACACCTCGACATCTCAATTTAGCTTAAACAGAAAAATAAGTACGAAGTCACCTGATCCGCGCGGAGACGACCCAGTGTCTTCAGATCCAATCAAAGTTGTTTGCACTCCAAGTAGCTGTAACACCCTCATCTGTCGTATGGCATATAGCAGAAGGTCCAGCTGGAACCCGACGCCATATACCACGGACAGTCGGAAGGGTTACATAAGAATATCAAAAATCAACTACAACTACTTGCCCTAACTCATAGCATTCTAGCGGAAGCTTTTAAACAGTTTGAAAGAACCCATAATTGAATAACAACTATCATGAATGTTCACTTACCACCATAGGAATGAAATAACAAATACACTGAAAGTACTTGGCCTTATGGTCTTACAAGAGTTCACTTAACAAAGTAATGTTTTACATACATCGGCTCGCAGACCGGCAACACATGACAAAAGTAAAACAACAATTCGCATTGGCCTTCGAGGGCCAGCTCAGCAGCATGGGCTTCAACCCGCTATTTGGTACCTGGCTTCGCAGCACCTGCAAGCAATATTCCACCGCATGGTGGCAAACAAAGCAACGGTCAGCTAAAGCTGACTAAATTATAACAACCCCGCCCCTTACTCGGGACGACGGTGCTCCTTTCCTGCATTTCATTAGCCCAGGTAAATAACAAAGTGCAAACATACTTCGCCACGGGTGTAGGCTCGCACGGTCAAACATCTCGTGCACTCAGGGCACATTTTCGGTGAATCAGGTCAATTCCGTGGCTTCACCACCATCCCCGGGATGGCAACATCGTGAGTATTTTAGTCTTACTGACCACCGTCTAAGACTCGCGACTATGTCAACGGTCAGTTCCACTTTTGGGCCTCTAGCACCGAACTGCATAGCCCAGGTCCGCTTCCACTTGCCCGTTGCTCACTCCGCCTAGTCACTCTAAGACGTACACGCGGGCCAAGCTTCTCCCGGATCCTAATACATTCTCAAACATCACATAACCCAGTTATGTACAAGGCTGGCTCCCCGGCCGCCAAGTTAGCAGAACTACGTTACCGCTCAGTTTTCCGGGTGCGCCTTGAAGTTAATCCTCAAGGATCCCTACTGCAATCTACCGTGCAAAAACCCGAAAAACACATAGCCGGAGTCTTCTCCGGCAATCCATACAATATGCAACATCACCGATCCAGACCAACACGTCCAGGTAGGTTTCACACACAATGCCTATGTCCGTACTTCGATTCCGGACTCTATATGCAACACAAGGGGGACTATTCACATCTAACCCAAGGAACACCGCACACTCACCGCACACTCGCGAGAGTGGGTTTCCCATGTAGAAAGAAAGAGAGCTTCACATGCTCAAGTAGAGAATCGTTTCCCTGGAAGTTCGCTTTTGCGCCATGGAAATCTATCCGGATGGAAAGCTTCGCAAAGGAATTTCCTCTGCGGATCCGGTCTCGGTTCTCGACTCGGTGCTCCGATGCTCCATCGGCGGACGGATTCCTCCTCTTCCTTCCTCACCCGGTTTCTCCTCTCTCTAACTCTTTAGAAAGAGAAGGCTTAAGAGATAATGAGGAATTAATCCTCTATTCCCGGCCTTATTAAAGCAGGAACATATCTGGGCCGTCAGATCTTGTTTAAAGAAAACGAACGGCTTGGATTTGCCTAAAATCTCTCAATCCTGGGCCGAACACGGTCTTGCACACGACCGTGTTCCAGACCGTGTGCCCCGATCCAGGCACGATCGTCGAGCACAGAAAAAGACACGGGTTGAGACACGCCCGTGTCTCAACCTGACACGCCCGTGTCGGATCCCGACACGCCCGTAACCTTGGGGCGTGTCACAGATAACCGTCACGCCAACCGTCACGTCGCTTGGTGGACACGGGCAAGGACATGCCCGTGTCAAATGGGACACGCCCGTGTCGATCAGTACACGCCCGTGTAACCCGGCCGTGCACTCCTGGCAACACACCCCAGGTTTTCAACCCGAGAAGGACACGGGTAAGTACATGCCCGTTTCAATACTGTTCCAAAACCGTGTTTCCTGCCGTGTTCTTTACTAGACACAACCCGACCAATACAGAAGGACACGGCCTTGGACACGCCCGTGTCCCAGGCCGTGTGCCCCTATTTAGACACCAAAAATTCCTTAGGACGCGACCAGTTCGTTTACGATTTTCGGGGCGTTACAGTAGCACCCTCCTGCAAAGATTTGCACAAGTATTTCTCTTGAAAATGAAATCAGATCAGCAGTGATCTAGGTGAGGACAACATATGGTTCCTGTCACAACCCGCATTTTTCTCACCATTAAAATAAATCAGAGCAAGAGAAAACTACGAGCTGTGATGCCACGCCGAGCAGGGGATAACTGCCGACGCACAGGCAACACTCTAAACCTTCAAATCATAAGTTAGAATGATTATAAAACTGGTTCAATTAATTAGCCGTATCCCTCGGCTCAGTGGATCAGATAGTCCACGGTTCGAAAACTAATTTTTTTATACGTAGCGGAAAATACTTCATTTTTTTTTATCAACATCCTAAATGAGCGCATAAGTGATCCCGAGGGACCCTTACGCTGACCCGAAATTTCTAGTTTTAATTTATACATATATAGGAAAAATCATCTGTTATACGTAATTTAAGAAAGTACGCTAAGTGAGTTCTTTTTAGAAATCATGCTGATCATGCTTTATACATAATATAGTTGAGGTTTTATAGTTTTAAAAATAGCTAGCATCCTAGCATAAAACTTCCCAGAGCAAATAGACTATCTCCCAGAAAGGGTAGCAGTAAGAAGAAAAGCATATCTAGTACAAAAAGGTAAAACTACCAGGGGCGCCAACAGCTGACACGAACCCACTGGCAAGTATGTATGTCTGTAGAAAAATGCAGTAAAACTACCTCACAATGACTCAAGAGAGTCTCAACAGGCAACAGAAGGACCTCCAACAGCACCACAGCAACAGCCACCTACTGGCTACTGCCCAGAACCTGAGGCGTTCAGAAGAAAATAGAACACCTCAGAGCAAGGAAAAAAGGAATGCAAGTGCTAAAAAGGAGTAAGGTAAAAGCAGGTAAGGTAAAGTAAAGAGAGTACAAACTAGAGTAAAAACAACAATGCCCAAGGAAGAGCGGAAAGCAAACCTGCACCAAGTGCGGGTAAACAGCAACTACTCTGCCTAAAAACCTGCAGAGTCAACATGGCCATGATGCCAAAAAAAAAATGTTGCAACACCTACGGAAGAAACGCCTAACATCCTAAACTGTGAGAGGCGGCAGTAGCAAAAACAAGAAACTTGGAATCAGGTTGAAAACGTTCCAAATCGCCCAACCACTAATTCCAGGTCAACAAATTGCTCAAGGGTTGACACGTGAAGGCACAAAAGACCCATCACTCACTTGCCCAGAAAACTACTCGGGTCAAGGTAAAGAGTGCGGTCATGGCTACATCACACCACACAACCCATAAAAGAGCCATCCACCACCACTACTGACCACAACCCACGATTCGGCCTTCGAAAGGTAACAGCCGACAAGGGACTTTCGATTCGCGAGCAAAACACTCGGGGAGAAATCAACGCTAAGAAATCCAACGTTGCGGTTACGCAACGCCGCTGCGAGTGAGTACACTCACTCGATTCTAAGCCTAGCGTACGAGCACCGACATCGGGTCGCACGATTAAAAGACGCACGACCATAGGCCGTGCGTGCACAATTACACCTAAACGCCTCAATTAGGCAAACTAGGAAAAATCCCAAACCCTAGACCTACACCTAGGCCTAACATAAACTCAACTCTACGCTAATCCAAACCTACGCTAATCACCTACCGCGACGCCGTCCTAAAACGGGAATCCACTAGCGGGAGGGTCACAAAATCTAATTATTAACGCGGTTACCGGTCGGGGATTAGGATTAGGGGTTTCGATATCATGACGGATAAGCATGAAATAAAAGTAATTACAAAGGAATTGAGAGCACAAGAGGCCAAACGGCAAAAAAAAAGGGAGAAACACTTGCCTCGCACGTATCACCGAAAAATTCGCCGGCACAACGGCGCTATGGCGGACGCCCAAGAGCACGAAAAGCTCCAACAAACACCAAAGCCACCTAAGATTGCATCTAAACGTGAAAAGGAGAACAAGAATTCCAAAAATCCCAAAATGAAATCGGAATCGAGCCATGAAAAAAATCAACGGTGAAACATCAAATAGATTACCTAGGGTCGCAGGCCTCGGCGAGGGGAACGCGGATCCGGGCTCGGATCGGAAGGAGGGGGCCGGAGCGGCGGGCGGCGGGCGGCGGAAGGGGGCCGGCTAGGTCGCCGTTTTCACCTCCGCTTGGCTTCGGGAGTTGCACAGGCGTTTTCTCTTTTTTTTTTATGATGGTTCACGGGAGAGGGATGTAATAGACCTAATATTTAAGCTTAAAATATAACTTATTTAACTTATGAAATCTAATAATTAAACCTAATACACTTATTACTAAACTTAAGTTATATAATAAACTAAATAACAAACTTAATACTAAACTATTACATAAGCTGGAGGGGGGGTGTTCTGAATTCTCCTGTTTGGTTTACACGGAAAAGAGGAGAGGTTAAAAAGCTAAATTTAATCATAGCTAATACTAATCTTATAATATATAAGATTATATAATGTACAACCTAATTAATCCCTAATAACATACTAACCCAAATAACTATTAATACACATAATAGTATACACCCTCGCACGCATGCACACGCACGCGTACGTACATAAATATAAAACCTAGCACGCAAGAGCACGTGGAATTACGCATCGGCACGCCTAATACACGCGCTATGCTACACACGCATCAATAATTTTATACGTTTTCATAAAATGACTACTCGCTAACTAACGTCCGCCAAAAAAAATGACGCGAAACCTAACGTTCTCGGATTTCGACCAAAATCGCACCGTAGCTAAATACCCGGGCTACGAGAACAACGGCGAAGTCGAAAACGACTTCCGACGAACAAAACCTCGAGCTAACCTCGCCCGAAGCCAAAACACGAGAATTCCCTGAAAGGCTCAACCGGGTCTCCAAAACAGACACCGGCTAGCTGGAGAAACCCGCAAACAGGCTAAACCTCTAAGAACACCTAACGAGGTACTCTAACAACGGCTCGAGACGGAAAACGTCAACGTAACGCCGAACAAGGATTTAAATAAATCGTCGAAAATTCGGGGGCGTTACAGTTCCTGATCAGTATTGCCCAAGGAAACTAGCAGATCCACTAGATTAGACAAGCAGATCTGGCGACAGATGATGGTGCCAGAAGATGAGGAAAGCCAACAAATCCACTGGATTAGTTTTCTCCCTTGATCTGCCTTGAAAGAGAGTCCAGAATACTAAACTTGCAGATCCACTGGATTATTTACTGGATTGACCAGATCCTTTCTTTTGGATCCGACGGGCTGCAGCAGTCATAAAAATCCACAGCCGATTTCTTGGAGGGAAAAAAATAACAGACCTGCTTCTGAGCCCCTCCTCTTCCTCCGAATGATTGAAGCTTGATGGGTAAGGAGAAACACCCGATCTGCTCCTTCCTTCAACCAGATCTGCGTCAAGAGCGAACACCAAAGACAGCCAGTCCCGACGCGAATCACCGAAAACACTCCCAGGCTGACCGCTGTCCTTCCTGAAATCCAAGCGCTTTCCCCTGCACTGAATCACTGCATCATATCGGGACAGCCAGTCCATACCCAGGATGACATCGAAATCCTCCAGGTCTATAACCTTCAGATCAGCCTTGGCCAGAAAATCCCCCAACCAAATAGGGCAGTCCAGAATGCCCTGATCTGATATCACGGATTCACCCGAGGGGAACTTGACGCTAAAGGCACCACCAACACGATCAAGAACCCACTGGCACCGCTCGACAAAGGCCCTAGCCACAAAGGAGTGGGTAGCACCTGAGTCAAACAGAACGCGGGCCCAGCGGTTCCTTACCTTAAATTTCCCTATACACAAACAAAATATTAAACGCACAAGCAATTAACAAAACAATAGCAACACTAAAACTGCTACAAAAGAGAAAGTCAAGCGAGGGGGGGGGGGTTACCTGAAATGACCTGCGCCGAAGTCTCAGCCTCCGCTGAAGATACCACATTCAGCTTCCCTTTACCCTTGTCCACCGGCTGAGGCGGAGGTAAAGCCTGAAGCGGAACAGCATGAAGAGCGGACTGAACCTGAGGGCACCTCGACTTGATATGGCCCTTCTGGCCACACTGGTAGCAAACACGATCCTTGGACCAGCACTGAGCAGCATCATGACCGGGTCGCTTGCAGACAGGACAAGGAACATCCCTCCTAGGAGCACCCTGGATAGCATGCACATGCTCCTTCTTCTGGACCCTTGCCCTCTTGAAGCACCTCTCAGCTGGGTGGCCCGGATGGCCACAGAAACTGCACACTACCTTGCTCTTCTTCTCAGAAGCAGCACCAAGAACCTGGGGACCCTTTTCCTCAACTGACCTCCTCTTCTCGCTTCTCGCCTGCTGTCCGCGCTGCTTCGCGTTCTCGATAGCCTCTACCTTCAAAGCGGCCTCAACTGCTCCCGCATAAGTAACTGCGCCGTGAGCAACCGCAAGCTGCTGGACATCGCTCCTGAGGCCACCCAGAAAACGCTTTGCTCTGTCCTCCTCAGTAGCCACCAAACTCGGAGCAAATCGACTGAGTTTGCTAAACTCAATCTCGTACTCGTTGATGGTGAGCTGACGCTGCTTCAGATGGAGAAAGTTGTTCATCAACCGGTCTCGTTCTACTGACGGTAGAAACTTCCTCATCAGCAACTCCTTGAAAGAACTCCAGGAACATTCTCCGACCATGCCTTCCTTCTCTCTTAACCACCAGGTCTTCGCCAAACCCTTCAGCTGATAAACGCCCAGCATCACCTTCTGATCATCTGAGATACCTGAATAGTGAAGCATCTCCTCCATAGTGATCAGCCAGTCGTCCAATACCATGAAATCCGCCTTCCCATCGTACGTGGGAGGGCTCAGCCTCTGGAACTGGGAGATGAAAGCCATCCCGGGGGGCACCACCACTGGAGGCACGAGAGGAGCAGGAGGGGCAGGAGGGGCTAGAACAGCTGTACCCACGGCGGGGTCCTGAACTCCCGGAGTCTGACCCGCCGCTCCGGATAAAAAGGACTGCATCTGGGCCTGTAACTCCACCACCTGCCTTGATAAGGCCTCGTTACTCTGCCTCAGGCTTTCCACCAACGCATCACTTTGAGCACCGGAGGACTCACCCTCCGACTGGGGAGTCGACCTCGTCACTCTACGCTTCGGCGGCATACTATAAGGAAAATTAAACATAACAAACGATTAGAACTTAGCTAAACTCCTAGGATTAGACAAAAGGTACAGACAATACATACATAAATATGATCTTCTGCTGCTATACTTGCTCTGAGATTTTATTTTATTTAATACAAAAGGAATGATATGCTTAGCCTAAGATGGTTCACCACCATCACACTAACTCTTGTGCCTAGATCGGGAATGCATGAATTATATTATTTTTGACTCAAAAATTATGTGTGTACACATGTCATCCTGCACGTCTTTAGCTTGGCGCGTTGTGCTTATGCAATGTTATGCTATGCATGATTATGCTATGCATTCTAAAAAGGCCCTAGTGCATGCCATGGCGGAGTACACATGAAAATGTTATGCATCCCATAATACATAACATTCCCATGCAACTAAAAAGAAAACGTGCTAGTCGCATCCATGCGGTGAGGTTATGCACCCCATAATACATAACCCTCGCATGTTGCCCCTATGGTGGATCCATATACAACCACATATTATGTATCGTAAAATACATAATATGCCCCGTATACTTCATGTTATGCTTATGCGTGTAGTGCAGTGTTCGTGCTTCAGCCAAAACGTGCCGATGACATGTCGGTGTGTGTATGATATGACTCTAAACATCTAACACAAACAAAGGAAAGGTTGCCCGACCAACTTGTCGAGCAACCTCCCTCTGATACCAACTGTCACAACCCGCATTTTTCTCACCATTAAAATAAATCAGAGCAAGAGAAAACTACGAGCTGTGATGCCACGCCGAGCAGGGGATAACTGCCGACGCACAGGCAACACTCTAAACCTTCAAATCATAAGTTAGAATGATTATAAAACTGGTTCAATTAATTAGCCGTATCCCTCGGCTCAGTGGATCAGATAGTCCACGGTTCGAAAACTAATTTTTTTATACGTAGCGGAAAATACTTCATTTTTTTTTATCAACATCCTAAATGAGCGCATAAGTGATCCCGAGGGACCCTTACGCTGACCCGAAATTTCTAGTTTTAATTTATACATATATAGGAAAAATCATCTGTTATACGTAATTTAAGAAAGTACGCTAAGTGAGTTCTTTTTAGAAATCATGCTGATCATGCTTTATACATAATATAGTTGAGGTTTTATAGTTTTAAAAATAGCTAGCATCCTAGCATAAAACTTCCCAGAGCAAATAGACTATCTCCCAGAAAGGGTAGCAGTAAGAAGAAAAGCATATCTAGTACAAAAAGGTAAAACTACCAGGGGCGCCAACAGCTGACACGAACCCACTGGCAAGTATGTATGTCTGTAGAAAAATGCAGTAAAACTACCTCACAATGACTCAAGAGAGTCTCAACAGGCAACAGAAGGACCTCCAACAGCACCACAGCAACAGCCACCTACTGGCTACTGCCCAGAACCTGAGGCGTTCAGAAGAAAATAGAACACCTCAGAGCAAGGAAAAAAGGAATGCAAGTGCTAAAAAGGAGTAAGGTAAAAGCAGGTAAGGTAAAGTAAAGAGAGTACAAACTAGAGTAAAAACAACAATGCCCAAGGAAGAGCGGAAAGCAAACCTGCACCAAGTGCGGGTAAACAGCAACTACTCTGCCTAAAAACCTGCAGAGTCAACATGGCCATGATGCCAAAAAAAAAATGCTGCAACACCTACGGAAGAAACGCCTAACATCCTAAACTGTGAGAGGCGGCAGTAGCAAAAACAAGAAACTTGGAATCAGGTTGAAAACGTTCCAAATCGCCCAACCACTAATTCCAGGTCAACAAATTGCTCAAGGGTTGACACGTGAAGGCACAAAAGACCCATCACTCACTTGCCCAGAAAACTACTCGGGTCAAGGTAAAGAGTGCGGTCATGGCTACATCACACCACACAACCCATAAAAGAGCCATCCACCACCACTACTGACCACAACCCACGATTCGGCCTTCGAAAGGTAACAGCCGACAAGGGACTTTCGATTCGCGAGCAAAACACTCGGGGAGAAATCAACGCTAAGAAATCCAACGTTGCGGTTACGCAACGCCGCTGCGAGTGAGTACACTCACTCGATTCTAAGCCTAGCGTACGAGCACCGACATCGGGTCGCACGATTAAAAGACGCACGACCATAGGCCGTGCGTGCACAATTACACCTAAACGCCTCAATTAGGCAAACTAGGAAAAATCCCAAACCCTAGACCTACACCTAGGCCTAACATAAACTCAACTCTACGCTAATCCAAACCTACGCTAATCACCTACCGCGACGCCGTCCTAAAACGGGAATCCACTAGCGGGAGGGTCACAAAATCTAATTATTAACGCGGTTACCGGTCGGGGATTAGGATTAGGGGTTTCGATATCATGACGGATAAGCATGAAATAAAAGTAATTACAAAGGAATTGAGAGCACAAGAGGCCAAACGGCAAAAAAAAAAGGGAGAAACACTTGCCTCGCACGTATCACCGAAAAATTCGCCGGCACAACGGCGCTATGGCGGACGCCCAAGAGCACGAAAAGCTCCAACAAACACCAAAGCCACCTAAGATTGCATCTAAACGTGAAAAGGAGAACAAGAATTCCAAAAATCCCAAAATGAAATCGGAATCGAGCCATGAAAAAAATCAACGGTGAAACATCAAATAGATTACCTAGGGTCGCAGGCCTCGGCGAGGGGAACGCGGATCCGGGCTCGGATCGGAAGGAGGGGGCCGGAGCGGCGGGCGGCGGGCGGCGGAAGGGGGCCGGCTAGGTCGCCGTTTTCACCTCCGCTTGGCTTCGGGAGTTGCACAGGCGTTTTCTCTTTTTTTTTTATGATGGTTCACGGGAGAGGGATGTAATAGACCTAATATTTAAGCTTAAAATATAACTTATTTAACTTATGAAATCTAATAATTAAACCTAATACACTTATTACTAAACTTAAGTTATATAATAAACTAAATAACAAACTTAATACTAAACTATTACATAAGCTGGAGGGGGGGTGTTCTGAATTCTCCTGTTTGGTTTACACGGGAAAGAGGAGAGGTTAAAAAGCTAAATTTAATCATAGCTAATACTAATCTTATAATATATAAGATTATATAATGTACAACCTAATTAATCCCTAATAACATACTAACCCAAATAACTATTAATACACATAATAGTATACACCCTCGCACGCATGCACACGCACGCGTACGTACATAAATATAAAACCTAGCACGCAAGAGCACGTGGAATTACGCATCGGCACGCCTAATACACGCGCTATGCTACACACACATCAATAATTTTATACGTTTTCATAAAATGACTACTCGCTAACTAACGTCCGCCAAAAAAAATGACGCGAAACCTAACGTTCTCGGATTTCGACCAAAATCGCACCGTAGCTAAATACCCGGGCTACGAGAACAACGGCGAAGTCGAAAACGACTTCCGACGAACAAAACCTCGAGCTAACCTCGCCCGAAGCCAAAACACGAGAATTCCCTGAAAGGCTCAACCGGGTCTCCAAAACAGACACCGGCTAGCTGGAGAAACCCGCAAACAGGCTAAACCTCTAAGAACACCTAACGAGGTACTCTAACAACGGCTCGAGACGGAAAACGTCAACGTAACGCCGAACAAGGATTTAAATAAATCGTCGAAAATTCGGGGGCGTTACAGTTCCTGATCAGTATTGCCCAAGGAAACTAGCAGATCCACTAGATTAGACAAGCAGATCTGGCGACAGATGATGGTGCCAGAAGATGAGGAAAGCCAACAAATCCACTGGATTAGTTTTCTCCCTTGATCTGCCTTGAAAGAGAGTCCAGAATACTAAACTTGCAGATCCACTGGATTATTTACTGGATTGACCAGATCCTTTCTTTTGGATCCGACGGGCTGCAGCAGTCATAAAAATCCACAGCCGATTTCTTGGAGGGAAAAAAATAACAGACCTGCTTCTGAGCCCCTCCTCTTCCTCCGAATGATTGAAGCTTGATGGGTAAGGAGAAACACCCGATCTGCTCCTTCCTTCAACCAGATCTGCGTCAAGAGCGAACACCAAAGACGATATACCATGATCGGCGGCAATAACGTCGGGAAGAAATCACGTCGGGATATTGTACTTCACTACTTGCGACCGGATCTGAGAAGCCAGATCAACAGCAAGAAAGACGGGAGCGGCTCTGGGTCGTGCCTGAACTAGCGACAGAGCCACTGGACCTTCTTCCAGCCCGATCAGGAAGTGATCGACGACAGATCGGCGGATTCGAGCAGCGACGAAGCAACGACGGCGGCGGATCTTTACTCCCTTGCGATTAATGTCGAAGCCCAGGTTCTCGATTCTATTCTCCGCCGCTGGGAACGAGGGAGCGGCAGGAGCTCCTTTTCCCCTAATGGCTACGGCGCACCAACAAGAGACGGGATCGAGTGCAGATCTACTGATCCGACGATGGAAACAAAAAATATTCTTCCTCTATCGCGATTTCGCAATCCTCTTCCTCGCGGCGAAAAACGGGAAAAACCGGGAGCGGAGCGAAAACCTAGAAATTTACTTTGAGAATGTTGGGTTGGCTTCGCTTAAAGTATTCTACATAGTCCTATCAAGTTTGGAATAGGTATATATAGTACCTCCAGTGTAGAGCCTAGCCCTAAAGCGACACGAACCCAATAACCCATTCCGAGTCGGACCCGACACGAGCGGACATAAAACCAATATATCTAACAAAAGCACCCTAGCATTCCTGCACATCAATGGCTCTGTGAAAGGTCCTATTATAAGGGTGAAATGCTGCAAATATTATCCTTTATTTTTGCAAAAGGTTGCTTGTAGGACTTAACACATATCTCAAGGTCACGCAATAACACCTCAACTGGTAGATGGTGGATTTGTATTGCTCCCGTCAGATAATAAATTTCAACAAGTTACACGCCAAATACAGTGTCAGGTCATCAGATAAGCGAGAAATGACTACGATAAGTTGGACATATCGTGCATGGTCGGGACATGAATTTCATAAACCCTCAGATAAAAGAGAAAATAATGGTAGCGGAGTGGTTTTTAGAAAGTTGAATTGGCTGCTCAAAATACACTCAAAACATCTTTCTTGAAAAAACTTCTCATCCAAACAACCTAAAAATAGCGGTGGTAATGAGAATAGAGCATTTCCCACCGCTCCAAAGAGAACCTAGCTTAGGCTCTGTTTGGCACAGCTGTGAAGGTCGTGAGCACGGTGGTTGTGAAATGTCGTCCGTAAACGCCTGACCCCACCTAAGGAACATCATCACCTTTTATGTTCAAAACTAGTAATCTTTTCTTGGTAGTGGTAATAACCATTGTCATCTCAAACATGTATTCTATGAAGGTGGGTTTTTTCTCCAAACTCGCCGGAGCAAAAACACCAAAAAAACCATTTCCCAGACGCCGGTTAGAAATGTTTGAAATTTAGGTTATGTTTGGCGTGTCGTTCGGGCTCCGACACGTTTCCAGGGAATGTCACCGCCAGGAGCTCGCATGTTTAATTTTTCGCCTTCCCGATCTCTATTCGCACCGCCAAGCCCCCACTCCCCCTAATAAGCCCAAGCCCTCCCATCGGCGATATCTGTGGCCCTTTCTCAGGGTCAGTTTATTTCGGCGGTGGCGGTGACAAAAGGAGCTGTGAGAATAGAGTTGTGGGAATGAAACTGTGAGAATGGAGCTGTACACAATGGAAAAACAGTTTGGTAAAATAGCGGTGACAGAGCAGTTCAAAATGGAGAAACAGTTTGGTAAAAATTACATTTAATTATAAAAAATTACAATTATGTTAATTAAAATGAATTATAATTAATATTTATTATAAATTTAATTTATTAATAATAAACATCATCATATTAATAATAAAACTGTAATATAATAATAATAATTATTATTATTATTATTATTATGATTATAAAAACTAATATAGTAATAATAAAAAATAAAACTTCAGGATCGGCCAGTTCATGGCTGAAGAAGAGGGGGGCCTTCTCGGCGGTAGGGGGCGGGGGGAGGGCGAGCCTTCTCGCCGGCAGGGGGCGGCTTCTATCCGGCGGGATGGGGTAGCGGAGCTCCGGCGACAAGAAACAGCGCCATCTACGGCCTCCGTTTTAACTGTTCATTGTCTTCCACCTCATCGGCCACAAGAAACGGCGCCATTAGTGGCAGAAGAAACAGCGCATCTGCCTCTACCGCTCCTCGCCGATGCACGGCGCCGCCGCACCTCAAAACTCCATGGCAACACTGGTGTTGGAAAGCTACTCCGGGAGCTGTCGGAAAACTCCTTTGGCAACGCTAAAAAGACGGCTCTCTTCGATCGCGAATGCCAAAACAAACTGAAAAAGAAAAAAAATCCATTAGAACTCAACGGGCAAAAAAGCCGAAACAAACTGGCCCTCAGTTTCTCCACCCGCATTGGCTATATTTTGAAATGTGGAAAATCTAATTAATAATAATACACTTTTGTTTGTGTACTAAAAATAATAAAAAATAATAATATACATTGTGGACAAGGCAGCAATCGAAGGGAGGGGATTCGCAGCCTCCGATCTCACCGTCCAGAACACCGCCGTACCGTCGAACGGCCAAGCGGTGGCTCTCCGCGTCGACGCCGACCAATCGGCCTTCCACCGCTGCATCATCGACGGCAACCAAGACACTCTCTACGCGAGGAGCGGCCGCCAGTTCTACCGGGATTGCGAAATCCGGGGCACCGTGGACTTCATCTTCGGCGACGGCGCCGCCGTCTTCCAGAACTGCCGCATAAGCCCCAGGGGAAAACGCGGCGGCACCATCACCGCGCAGGGGAGGAGCAAACAAAACGAGCTTTCCGCGTTCGCGTTTGACAGGTGCGTTATCAAGCCGCTTTCCGGCGACGACGTTCCGTCGGCTACCTTCTATTTGGGAAGGCCGTGGAGGCCGTACGCGAGGGTCGTGTTCATGAAGAGCTATATGGCCGACGTGATCAACCCGGAGGGTTGGGTCCCATGGAACGGGCCGGGGAAGCCGGCGCCGGAGACGGTTTTTTACGGCGAGTTTGAGAACGGCGGCCCGGGCGCGGCGGCGGCCGGGCGCGTGAAGTGGAAAGGGGTGCGGCAGCTGAACAAAACAGAGGCTCTCTGGTTCTCTGTGGGTGGTTTGCTGGATGGGGATTCGTGGATTCCGACTACTGGAATTCCTTATGATTCACAAATTTGATTAATTAATTTTTGAAATTATTTCTGAAGGAGAAGAAGATGCAGTTGTTGAAGAAGTATGAATCCTGCTCTGTTTTGGTCTGTGTTATAGAAATTGAGAAACCCCCACATCAACACTAAAAAAAAAATCATATTTAGCTATATACACAGACCTAAAATTTAATTTTTTTTCAGAGTTTTTTCCTACATTTCTTCCCTACATTTTTTTACCATCTATATATTATGTACAAGAGATTTAAAGAGACAATTGTTATTAGCACTATACTTTTGGATATTAGCACTATGTTTACTCCTAATTTTCCGCGTCTTTTGAAAATACTCTTTGTAAATGCATTTTTAGAAAAAGTGTTCGAGATCTACAACTTTCGTCGAGATCTACAACTTTCGTGTTGAGCACTTTTCCTAAAAATGCATGCATAAAGCGCATTTCTAAAAGGCGCGAAATCTGAGCGTATTTCTAATGTACGTCTTGTACATGCATTTTTAAGAGAAGTGTTCAACACGAAAGTTGTAGATCTCGTCGAAATCTACAACTTTCGTGTTGAACACTTTTCCTAAAAATACATACAAGGAGTATTTTCAAAAGGCGTAAAAAATTAGGAGTAAACATAGTGCTAATATCCAAAAGTGTAGTGCTAATAACAATCGCCAAGAAAAATTGATTAGGAAAAATATTATTTATTAACTTTTAAGTTTGGTCGCATAGGCTTGGTTTGGCATAGTGGTGCCCATCATAAATGTATGGGTTAAGGTTCCGTTTGGCACGGTGGTGGAGGTCGTAAACGCACGGGTTAAACAGTCATTTGTTAAGGATCACCCAACAAATATCATATGTTTGGACATAATAGTGGGTGAAGTTTCTTAAGTGATCGTTAACAAATGACAATTTAACCCCCAGGTTCATGACTGCCACCACGGCACCACCGTGCCAAACAGAGCCTAAACCGTCATTTGTTAACGATCGCCTAAAAAACTTAAGCTATTTAAGCATAAGGTGGATGGAATTCTTTAGGTGAGCGTTAACAAATGACAATTTAACTCACATGACTGCCATCAAACGGAGCCACAAAAATTTATAGAGATGACAAAATATTTGTGTATTGTTAAGGCATTACAATACACTATCCAATTTTCTCGTCTTTCTATTTTTCTAACCATGCATCATATCTTCCATCATAACAAATATAGGCCCCGCTTGGCGGGGAGGATTAGCATGATATTTTTTGCTTGAGCTAGGTCAAACATAGCCCGTGTCATAACTGTTATCATATAAAATATACGTTTCATGACAATGACGTGATCCTGTCTAAACACACATCTAAGGAATTACAGGTGCGGATTCAAAGGGGGGGTCCGAGGGACACTGACACTCCCATTATTTTTCAAAATTGTTAGTGTATTTGAATTCCTCTCGTCGAGGCAATGAATTTTGACTACTTATACGTCAAAAACGGTGACCAGATGAAAGAGATACAGCTCCGATAAGATTGAAAAGTTCAAAAAAATTTTTGAAGTAAGTTGATGACTGGCCTCTCATAATAAAATTTTTAGAACACAATGACACATTCAAAAAAAATTGTGTGCACCCTCATTATCAATTTGTGCACCATCATTATTAATTTTCTGGATCCGCCACTGCAAAAAAAAATATATGTCATGCCAACAAAATCTTAGGCTGAATCCAAATTTTTTCTTTTTGGTCTTTCACGATGGAGATGTGTAATGCTGTTTTCATTTGAATCCTTGCTTCTTTTAAGTAAAAAGATTAGAACGCTTGCTCAGTCTGCTAGTTGCATGTAATTTTCTTAGCCTCCTTTTGTCATGATGGTGGCAAACGGAGGCGGTAGTAAATGTATGAGTTAAACCGTCATTCGTTAAGAATCGCATAACGAATTGAACATCATCTGTTTGAACATAAAAGTGGATGAAGTTTTTTAGGTGGACGTTAACGAATGGTAATTTAACCCCCATGTTCATGTTGAGTGCAACATGTGAAATGGACGGTGATGTCCGAGCGTGTGTTGCGCTCGCTAAAAGAAGCGGTTTAGTTTCACACTGCACAACATGCTCGTTGGCCCTAAGTGTATAAGTGTGGCGACCACACCTCCTCTAACCGCATGATTTTGAGGAGTGACGCCACAATACTTTACCGTTCATGACCGTCACGACTGTGCCAAATGGAGTCTTAATTTGGGGTCAAAGAGCTGTTTGGTTTTCATTCGCTTTCACGTAAGTCTTATCGTAGAAGAATGGGAGACCACGCACATCGGGAGGGAGGAATTCATGGCGATGTTTTCTCCAATGATGTTTCTTCTCGACATTTTTTGTGTTCACACACATTGGATGTAAACATCGACGTGCACATGCCTATGTTTATTGAGATTAGAAAGGTCGGTTTTCATTCGGCGTGTTGATATATGCTGTTGAATCGCTTTATACATGTTCAATAATCATCACACTTAGCAATGAAGATGAGTTTGAAGGTATAAATGAAGTTGGAGGTCAATAAAAATGGTTCAATGAATAAACTATGATGAATTGATGATAATGATATGTGTCGCGCGCCCATTCAATAAATAAATGAAAGCAAAAATGGGTCAACAATGTGATTGACAATGTCAAAGGAGGAATAATTTTGATACTCCGTCCTTTGGCTCAACATTAACGTTTCGTTTGGCACGACAGTAGCAATCGTGAACGAGTTGATTACGAATGATTGTGAATCGCCTTTCGTGAACGTCCAATATCACCTAAGGATCTCCAATCACTTAATTTTATGCTCAATATTTGTTTATTTTCTTAGTAGTGCATGTTCATAATTACTACCTGATCAAACATATTTTATGAAGACTGTCATATATATATTTTTTCAAACTAAACAGTGTAAAAACATTGCGCGAAACTGACACTAAGACTTCCTTGACCGGTTCATGCGGCCGTAATCGCTTGATCGGTGAAAATAAGTCCCCAAACATAGCATATGTCTTTAAAATTTCAAGTCATATTAATCAGAACATATGTATGACTTAACTAATTAATAAAATAAAATAAATGATGCACATTGCCAACAACACGTGGGCCAACATGCATAAAATATAAAAACACATAATTTTTTATTATGGTAGCGTGTATCAAGTGGCATTCGCTTAGGGTAGCTAGCCTTAATAATTTATCCACTAATTATTTTAAATGTTGTAGCTTATGGAATATATATACACACGTGCAGACGCGCACGCGCACACACGCGCACGAGTGAGAGTACACAGCCCCCCGTGCCCCTCGCAATAGTAGTCTGTTGAGGCTCCGCTTAAGATAGTCTACAATAGCTCATTAAGTGTGGAATGATTATTTATAGTATCTCCAGCGTATAACCATGCCCTAGAGTGACACGGAACTCATTGCGTCGTTTCGATTCAGTCACGACACGCACGAACATATAATACCTAAATATCTAACAATCTTCTCATATGTCCGCTGTCAGCCCGGAGTCGGAAAATGGGTGGGGTGTGCAATGTTCAAATATGACTCACAACCATGTTCAAAGCACATTTCAGAACATATTAGACTAAAAAAGAACAACTGTATGCATGCATAAGAACTAATATAAATCTCAGTAGCATTACATAGTAGTCTAAAGTACGATCATATCACAAGCTCAACATACCTAGTGACTAATGATCAACGAAAAAACAGAAATAGTTCAAACAATAAGTGTTCAAAAGAGAGCTAAACAATGCTCTAACCAGAGTAAAACTAGAAACCAAATAACACTTTAGTTGTCATCATCCTCAGATGTGCAGTAGGGTATCCTCATAAGGATCCCAAACAACAGGTGCTCCTCTATCATCCGCATCTCTTATAATTTTCAACAGAGAATTTCATTAAGAATAAATTCATACATTTGAAATTGTACCTATTTCTAGTTCTACTATAAAAACATATTACTTTAATTAACTAAGAAGATACATTCACAAAGTATTATAAGTTCTACCTCAAAATCCATTATCTATTTTTAATGAAACGCTCTTATGGACTTCTGGAAACCGCAACTGTATCTATGTTTCTATATGGAATGTCACAGTTACTGTTCTTTTAAAATTAACGGGAACTCATCAAGTGTGGAACAGAATCAATCAACAGAAGAAGAGTCAAACCGAGTCAGATTGTATTATCAAATGTGAAATAACACTCTACTCCTAGATAAGAGAGATGAATTTTGGTGACATTGTTAATATCATATATGGAATGAAATAATTCATCATATTTGTACCCAGCAATCATGAACATCAGCAGAGTACAACACGCTTGCTTTGACCAAAGAAAGTTAAAAAAAAGGACTAATGATGAACTCAATTGCCTATTCTTGAACTAAGTCCGAGTTAAGTCTCCTTGAGTATCATTTCCTCACTGTTTTGATTAATCGGTCTTTGGGCATTCCTTTCATCAATGGATTAGCCAGATTATCCTTCAATCGCACATCGATCGAGGTAATAATGTCTTGTTCTTTTAGATAATTCAATAAAGCATGTCTCAGTCGTATATGTCTTCTCTTAATATTAAAGAGATCATTCTTAATGACTTGAACGGCTACTTGATTATCACAGTATAAGCTCAAAGAGTTGACTTGTTGGCTAAATAAGGAAATGTCTAGAATCAAATTCCTGATCCAGTCTGCCTCTTCACCAACAGAAGCTAAGACAAACAACTCGGCTTCCATAAATGACAAAGGTATACAAGTTTGTCTTTTGGATTTTCAAGATACAGTAGCTCCACCTATAGTGAATATAAATCCACCGGTAGACTTGCTATTATCAGCTTCTGAACACCACGAGCCATCAGAGCATCCATCCAAAGAAAGAGGGTAATCGGTGTAGCACAGAGCATGATCTTTAGTACCTTTCAAGTATCTCATCAGTCTGTCTAGGGTATCATAATTAGAGCTGTCACTTAAAACCGAAAACCGTAAACCGAACCGGAACCGAACCGGAACCGCAAAGAATCGGACCGAACCGTTTGCAAATTATTCAGTTCTGGTTTGAATTTTGGAACCGTGAACAACTTTGGTTCGGGTCTGGTTCTTACATTTTATTATCCGGACCGGAACCGGAACCGGAACCGGAACCGCAACATACAAGTCTCAAGCGGTTTCAAGATTTTTGGACCCGATCCGAACCGGACCGAAGTAAAACCGAACCACAACCCGTTTATTATTATTAATATTATTATAATATTGTTATAATTTTATAATCTATCTATAATATTTATGTTAGAAAAATTAAAGTGTGTCGCTACGCAATTGTATTATCAAAAATTTAGGATAATTATATGCTAATAAAACTCTTGATCAAACATTAATAATTATAATTTAATGAATTATAGTATTCAGAGCTTGCACACCCTTAGGAATTTATTACCAAAAACTAAATAACAGTGAACATAATGTCTGGAATTTCGGATCATTGTGATCTGTAGTTTTCTGCTACTGTGTATGTATATCCATATCAATTCAAAGCCTAGATTTTGATCAAAATTGAAGATCTGTATAGGTATAGGTGTGCATACCTTTTCGTGATCAAAAACCTCCACCAATGAAAAGACGACATATACTAGCCCACCGATCGTGGAAGAGACCGCCGAGGAGTGTGCAACTTAATTATTTCTATTTTGAAGATGTTTTGAGTTTTTTGCAGACCACTTTTATTTCATTCTTACAAATTTGATTTTAGTTTTAGTTGGAACCGATTGGAACCGGACCGAACCGCATAGAACCGGACCGAACCGTTAGTGACCGGTTTGGTTTTGGTTCTCGTTAAACCGAAATCGGAACCGTTGACACGACGGTTTCAAAAATTATGATGGAACCGAAACCGGAACCGAAACCGGTCAAACCAAATAAGGTTTTGGTTCTAGCTTGAAGAACCGTTACCTTAGCGGTTTGGTTCATGGTTTTAGTAGAACCGAAACCGAACCGGAACCGTGACAGCTCTAATCATAATGCTCTTTGTCTGGACTACTGATAAAGCGACTCAGCATGCCAACAGAGAAGGCATTGTCAGGTATTGTACAACTTGTGGCGTATATGAGGCTACCAATGATCTTTGAGTAATTTACTTTGTCAACGTTGGTCCCTTCATTCAGACACAACTTGACATTTAGGTCAAAAGATGTCTCGACAGGCTTACAGTCTTTATAACCATAGGTAGAAAGAATTTGTTCTATATAATGAGCTTAACTAAGAGTAACGCGTCTCTTATCTACTTTAACTTTCATTCTTATAATGGTATCAACAGGACTAATGCCCTTAATGTCAAATGTTTTTGCAAAGTAACGACATTTCTCCTCTCGGTTTTAGGATGCGTGCATGACATCTATTCTTTTCTTGCTTTCTTTCAAGCTTTTAAGCATCAGATCTCTCAGATGAGAGGGGTTCAGGTTGCCATGGTTCAAGAGGAACCATCGGGTCAATTGTGTCCGTCCCCGACATGATTTGCATTATTTGCATTAGAAATCTTCGCTATTAGTGGATTCGGCATTATGGGTGAAGACGTAGTCGCGACCGTTAGTCCGACTCGATAATGTTGCATACGAGCCTTAAGGATTTTGTTGGAAATCCGTTAGCGGCAAGACGTCATTTGTGATGTTGTTTTCCCCCTCTTTCGTGTGAGTACGTGTAACCAGAACCGGACCGGGTGGAAATTAGAGTACATGCTGGGGCGCAGGGACAGTATGGTGCGAATCGTGGAATGGGGCAGGAAAGGCTTGGGATTGTGATGTGCTAAGGCATGGTTTGTCTCTATGGTCGGTTGGCTAGCCCGTGACGTGCAAGTCATGTGTAGAGAGTGTCCCGGCGAGACAAGTCCCCTTCTGTAAAACTGGCGAGAACGTCAAGCTTAGGACAAGCCCGAGCAATGAAGCCTATGAGCGGGCGGGGTTCAAACAAGGGTTCTTAGAATTAGTTTGTGTGTGAGATAGAATCTTGACGTGAGAATTCAGAGCTTGCAGGCAAGCCCGGGTTTGAGACCCACGAGCGGGTGGGGCCTAGGCAAACGTTCCGTATTGCGGCTTATACGCCGATGGGAAATTGGAAGTACCCGATTGATGATGTTTTAGAATCATACGCTTAGGGTGCCTTGGGTGAAATCCAGGATTGCATACATGCTGTATTGTAGGCCCCTTTATATTGCATGCTCAACTTAGAAGCATGTTTGTTGTATGAAACATCCAAACCTATTTTATAACTTTACATGTTTATGTATATTGCACGCAAATTCCTGACTTGCAGGGTGGTGGTGTACCCCGGGGTCCGCTAGGGATGACCGGGAGGAGATGTGTTGGTTACACAGCTGAGGTCAGCCTTTGCTGACCCACGTTACCATAATTTTTTTCAGGGCAAGGATCGTAGGCAGGAGCAACCTCGCTGGCCAAAAAGGCATAAGTCTCATGAAGTGTTTCATTTTGTGTAGTAGTTTTGTTTTGTTGAATGTTATGCTTAATGCTCTATGTTTCCGGCTTACATACCGAGGTAGCATAGGAATGCTTATGCACGTTGATGTTTGATGTTATTGTTTCAATGTTGGACTCTTAATTGTTGTAAGGCTTTAAGGCTGTGTTGATACTCGTATGTTAGTGGATAACTTCTAGTCTTGTTTCTTTGTTTCCGCTGTAATTAATCTGAGTTTTGAGTTGACTAGTTTATATCATCTTATAATGCTTAAACTGTGGCATTTGTATGTTGTGGGGTCCTGGCCGGACCCATATTATACGGTCATTACAGAGGAGGTGTTATATCTACTAGCTCAACCATAGCCTTCTCATACAAGAGCATTGTCACTAAGACCAAGTAAAAATATGTGAGTGAGATAAGAAGGGAAATGAGGTCTTCACGTCTTCCTTCATCTTTACATCAGCTGCCTCTGACAGATACAGAAATCATTTGAACACTCATTGTGTTTCCACAGATAATCACTTCCCTGTAACATATTAACGGTTATCATGACCATCTCATGCAGTACCGCCTATTATAAGTCAAACCCTCCACTGTCACACTTCTTCAAAAAAATACTATTCAGATTCACGTTCTTCTTTGTCATGGTTGTCCGACGACACTATCAGGAGACCTGATTAATTTAAAGGTCAGATTTGAAAAGATGGAGAGAGGACATAGTCGTCACCCACCGCAATAAAACCAGTTCTCGAATGTCCAATCAGTCTCATATTGAACTTAGCTCTGATACCACTTGTTGGGATATAATGCTGAAACTATCATTTAGGCGCAACCAAATAAATACATGATATACAAAAATGCATAAATATGAACACTGGTCTACATATATAAATCATATAACTATAATAATAAAACCTTGAAGAAATGTACCGACGTTCGTTACACAATACACCGCGGAGGAGCATGACTCGCTCAATCCGCGGGAGAGGTAATAATTTGAACTGCAATCCGCTAGCACAACGGACACACAAGGTTCACTGAGAACCTTCGTCGTTGGATGACGATCAAATCACATGCCACCACCGAAGGTACTCCACCACCGAAGAAGTACCGTCGAGGCGAATTGCACACGTGCATGCCATCAACATCAAGACGCATCAACGGAGAGAAACACTGTCAAAGTCACTGCACTCCCACATGTCTTTGCCTCCATGCCCGCACCGCATCAACTCCAATGCCGATAATGCCAAACAAAGCCAAGCCCGAATCAAATCCTCTGAACTCCGCAATCGGAGGTCACAACAATGAATCTAACGTAATGTATTGTATCCACAATAATCTTGATTTAAAGAAGGGTCTCACTAAGTTAAGATAGAATTGAGTTATATTTGATGATGCATGTTTAGTTATGTACTTGTATGACTGCGTTGTTAAGTACACACCGATGTCAGATTACAGTGGATCAGTAAAAACAGGACTATACAATATAATCCTTCATTGTGTAGGCCAACGTGTAGACTCACACGTAATCTCTCAATTGGGGTATACTTCCATTCCAAGTACAACAGAAGGATCAAGGAAGGTCAAGCGGCTGGAATCAGAAGAACAGAAATTTTACCCAAGTAAAATTCGTCGAGTATCGTAAAGGATATTCGTCGAATTCGTCCAGTATAGTCAGCGATACTCGCCGAATTCGTCGTATATACTTACTGACACTCGTCGAATTCATCATATGTACTTGAGGTAAAATCTCTGGATATTGGAAAATCGGTCAAGTAAAATTCGTTGAGTATCCCCGTGTATGCACGTCGAATTCGTTAAATGTTTATAACGATACTCACCGAATTCGTCGAACATACATGTCGATACACGTCGAATTCGTCGAGTCATTTCGACTTTACTTCTTTAGATTTTTCTAAGTCAGATTCGTCGATTATCTCTTGGTTAGGCGTCGAGTGTACTAGACGATACTTGTCAAATTCGCAAAGTATACTAGTCGATACTCGTCGAATTCGTCGAGTATGTTTTTTGCCTGGGGTCGAGTGACAAGTTGGAACAAATTAAATTTCTCCGAGTACTTTTCGTCGAGAATCATTACAGTTCGTCGAGTATACTCAACCATACTCGACGATACTCAACGAAAATGACTTAGGGTATTTTCTTCTGCTTTTTCAAACTCTTGACTCGGGTTGAACGGAAGCCATGCACAGTGTTTTTCGGAGGTCACGACTTGGAATTTATTTTATAGTCATTGCCAAAGAGGATCTCTATATATATTTACGGTGGATTATTTCCTCAACTCTAATCGTGAAAATCGTGCTAATTTCAAATCAAGAAAGCTTCCAATCGAAGAATTTATGACGGCCTTATGTACGACTCAAGAATTCCGCTCGGCCGACGATAGCACCAGATGATTCGATCGTTCTCAAGTAAATCGACTGGATCTTTGTTCTCCAAAGCTTTTGATTCTCTCTGATCTAATCGATCCGTGATCAAAGTTTTCAAAGACTTCAGATTTCTCGTGTTCTTCAAGATATTCAAGTTCAATCTATTCGAAGAACGATGGAGTGAAGACTTAGATCTAAATATGATTACTTGTAATCTAATTTGTTTCTCTTTTGTAAATCTTTATTTACATTTGTAGGAGTTTTTATCTCCGAGTTGTAGATTCGTATTTGGATCGAGTCGTAGATATGTGTTTGGATCGAGTTGTATGAGAGGTTGTTCTCCGAGTGATAGGAGCGCTGTCTCCGAGGTATAAGAGTTGAGGCTTCGAGGTGTAAGATTTATTGAAATCTGAGAAAGGTGAAGTAGCCGAATCTAGCCTTTCGTGGTAGATAGGCGAGGCGGGACAGTGGACGTACCCAACTCGGGGAACCACTATAAACCTCACATATTCACCTCACCTTTCGGTGATTTAGATTGACTCTAGATACTTTCACTGACGGATATGTCGAGAGTTCCACACGAGAAAGGAGAGGTGAAAACAGCACTCTTCATTTGTTTCCTTTCTTTCCTGCCACCGGCCTCCCAAATGAAGCCTAACTGTTGTTCTACCAGTAAATCTATGATCCCAAATGAGGCTTAAACAGCTTCAAATTGAATTTGGCTACCAATGCTTATCTTCCACCTATAAAAATAATATATAGTTTCACCTAATTTCTTATTGAGCTAGATACTGTACAAGAAAGAGAAAATTTTGTTAGATATTTAATATGTTATGTCCGCACGTGTTGAGATTCACTCTGACTATATTAATGGGTTCGTGTCATCTTACCACTAGGCTCTATGCTGAATACCTTGAGCGAAATCACCCCCAACAAAATCTATCTAATTCATATTTTCACCTAATTGTTGAGAAAGCTGGCAGATCCAGCAAAAAAGAAATCATCTAGAAGTATTCATATACATTGTCACCAAATGGTGTTGACTTTATGAGCCATGCTCGATTCTCTGCTACAGTTTTCAAGTCAAAGTTGCTATCTTTCTTGAGCTACGATTTTTTTTTTTTATCAATTTGGTGCTTGATCTTCCATACTCTTGCTGGTAAAGTCGTGATTCTTATAAAAATTATATAATCGCTAGAAAAAAAAAAGATAAACAGAGTTAATATTAATCTTCCATCAGGAAAATGATTAATTCTCAACAAATTCAATTGAAAAATTGTAAAACAGATCGGTAAACAGTATTATATATATACAAATGCATAGCTCTCTCTTAATATCTGCATCACTCTGTTTTATTCTCCACATGTAAAATCATGGTGGTAAGTAAAAAATAAACTAATGAGAGAAGAGATCCCACTTTGAAGAAGGCTTCTCCTTTATGGTTTTGGAATGAAAGAGGCCTGCTTCCTCTCCCTTTTTGCTTCTTCCAGCTCCGCTCTGCATCAGCTTTGACCAAAACCTGCGGCCAGCTGATCTCTTCTTGCTCTTCCTCTGCTTCTCTCTGTCTACAAGATCTTTTTCACCGACCGGAAAAGCCATGGAGCGGCTCCTCACCAAAGCCTCCGTCTTTCCGCCGTTGAGCAGCTGAAGGAGCGTGTTCGTGCGGCGGTGGCGGCCGGCGTGTTTCGGGGACTCGCCGGCGGAGGAATCGGAGGCGTTGGAGGAAGACGAATGGGCGGTTGAGGAGGCAGAGGAGGCTGTGACTTGGGCGAGTTTCTCTCGAAGACAAAAGGGGCAGACCCCCTTTGAGTATTTGTGGCTCGTGTGCTTCTTGCATCTGCCTAATTCCATATTCTCCCTCTGCTTTTTTTCCCCTCTGATCGATCAGAGCTGTTCTGTGTTTGAATTTATAGAAGGAAGAAGCAAAAGGAAGTAGAGAAAGGGGGGGAGTTTCTAGGATTGTGCTGCTTAATTGTTGATCTTACGGTGGTCTTTTTTTTTATGCCTCAACGGAACGGCTTAGGCGGCCATTTTTATTGGCGGTGCAAAGTCTAGAAAACCAACCCGGACCCGCCAGGGCCCTCAAATTGACAGCGACCACCAAGTTTTCCGTTGAAAAATGGCTTCAAACCGACAGTGGCAAATTTTGAAAATAAGGATACAAGAAAAGAAAGGAGAACTGGAAGAAAAAAAAGAATAAACTGGAAGAGAGTGGCCATATTTTACCGGCTTTGGACCTTTAGTTGGTTTTATTATGAATTCTGTCGAAAGGTTTGGGCTTTTTAAGAAACCAATTCCAAAGTTAAAAACTTTAGGACTTTGGTTAGGAAAATTTAATGACTTTATTAAAATGTTAACTTTTGATGGGTTCTCCCTCAAGATTTACGAGTCAAATTGGTTGGACTTCGACTGAAACGTTCGAGCAAGCCAACACGAACGAGTGAGCCGCCACGCACGTGAGATGTTGGATTTTGACTTTATTTTCTTCCTTTTAATCCAACTATTCTCCCTACAATTTATATCTAGATATGTTGGGATTTTGGTGTTCACGCTATAAAAGTTGCTATAAATCTACTTCATGATCAAATTTGTGGACCATGTAATTTGTTCTCCTATTTGATGTAGGTGAGCCACCTAAGCAGTATAGAAAAAGCAGAGAATTAGGGCTCTGTTTGGCACAGTGGTGGTGTTCATGAACATGAAGGTTAAATTGTCATTCGTTAACTCCCCTTTAAAGAACTTCATCCACTTTTATGTTGAGACGAATGATATTTGTTTGGTGATTTTTAATGAATGACGGTTTAACTCGTGCATTAACCACCGCCACTACGGTGCCAAACAGAGCCTAAGTGAGTGAATTTTTAAATATTCTATTTTCTCATTACCAGTAGCCATCTAAGAATCTAAATCAAATATTTTGTAAAATTTAGGAACTAATAATTTGAAGCAAAAACTTTGAGAGGATTGAATTCATAAAGGTGTCAAATCTTGGGACTAAACTAAAAAATTTGCCCCTGTTTTTCTATGAAGCACGTGCGCATTCAGACCAATGGAACCCAAGGGTAACAAACATACGTCGGTTGGTTGAGAGTCTCCACGTGCATGGGCCCAGCCGCCCAGGCCTCACGCGTGTACGCACGTGCGGGTGGACCATCGGTCACGTATTGCGTGTCAAGCACCATGGGCCCGGCTCGGTTGATAGGGCCGCACGTGCTTCTCTATCATTGTCACGATTTTTCTTTATAAATTATTATTATTATTGCCATCCGGTCAGCTGTGCCTGCGGTTTCCGTGTCTGTTTAAGTGGAGCCGTGGAGGTCGACCAGATCTTTATTACCAGCTTAAGCTTAACGATAATATTTATATATTCGTGATTTCAATAATTAAATAATTACATAGAATTATGAAAATTGTGATATTATTTACTTGGTCATATCTGAATCAATTTATATTTAAAGAAAAAATGGGTATAGTAGATTAGTAGTGCTCATTAAATAATTCAATAAAAAATCATAAGAGGAGTCGTGATATAGCAAGCTACCGCCGGATAAGGGGCAGTAAAGTGTTGGTGATGTACTAGTTTTATTATAAAGTGCGGGCATTCAACGATACAAGTGAATGCCTGTGCATATCTCAAAGTGCTTTGAGATATGTCAACTTTGAGATATGTGCGGGTATCCACGCAGACTGTTGGATGCATGCACTTTACCGTAAAATGCACTCATGCACTTTACTGCCTCTTGCTCATATATAAGTCAAACGATATATAGAGTAGTTGTTGTGGTAAGTAGATAAAATTGACTTGCAAGGAGTGACCCTTGTTTGAAAATTAGGCATAATTCACGGCCACACTAGCTAACTCAATGTTCCTCAAGATTCTAAGTAAAATTTGTTGGGTTTATTGTCCGTCATTACAACACTAGGTTGAATGTTACTGCAATCTCAAAATTGTCAAAGGATTAATTGATGGTATAAATTAATGGTTCAAAATGATCGATATTGATGGTATTAGACGAATCCATGCATGATCGACGGTGTCATGGTGAGAAGGGAGCGAGTATGGCCGGGTGAGGCTTGTTATTCTTGCCGTAAAGTAGTTGCACCACTCTTCGATGAGCTTTCAACCGAAACTCACTTCTCTAATGCATAACGCATGGCTATATATATCCTGAATACTCTGAGGTGTTCGGACATCGAAGAAGCACAAAATATCTGAACTTCCATTTGATGAAGCAAACGATAAAAATGAAGTGCATATGAGAACGAGTGAAAGTACAAACTGATACGTAAAACAAATCATAAATTCTCCTATACATGAGTCTCTTAAATTGACATGAAATAATCACATAATAAATTCCAAAAGTGTTTTTGTAGTAAATGTTATCATGCGGTGAGGAAGTTATATTTTAAACGTAAAGAATTAAAGACGGAGAAACGTGTACAAAAAATTCACACATGATGCCATGTTTATAGTAGAGAGGTTGACACATGATGGGATGTAGAGGCACGGAAATCGATGCATGTCGACTTATGTGATGCACAAGCATGAAGCTTGATTTCGATGCACATTAAGACTGTATAAATAAACGCACATGAGAGAGATTTCAATGTACGTCGAGTTGAGATTTGGAGAACTCGGCGCAAGTCGAGATATGCGCGTATGAAAAAACTGCAAGCATGAATTTGAAAATTTAAATATTTCCAAATTGGCAAAACTATCTTTTATAAAAAAAATACAAATCAATTATTCCCCAAATTCGAATTTAGTCTGGTATGCACGCACACTTATGTGGTTCATGCTGAGGCTCCGCTCAAGATAGTCCACAATAGTTCATCAAGTGTGGAATGACTATTTACAGTATCTCCAACATATATAGAGCCAAGCCCTAGAGTGACACGAAACTCAATGATCGTTTCAAGTCGGTCTCGACACGCGCGAACATATAATTCATTCTCTAACAATCTTCTCATATGTCTGTCGTAAACCCGACGTCGGAAAATGAGTGGTGTGTGCATTGTTCAACCAAATATGAAACACTCACAATCGTGTCTGTCACACTTGTTAGATCACATTGGACGTTAATATAAATCACAACAAGAAACAATTGTATACACGCATAAGAATTAATATAAATCACAACATCACATAGCAGTATAAAGTGTGATCATAGCTGTTGAAATCGGAAATCAGTCTCTATGGAGTGTGAACCCTAAAAAGGGGTGACCGCACAATTACTTCTCCTGATGAGCTCACTCAATCGGAAACTTAAGATTTGAGACTGACCCACGGCTGCAACGCGGAGGTCCCACCACATACCCAAAAGATCTTAGAGTGCTTCCCCTGCTAGCCAATGTCGAGCTAAGGGAACCTAAAAAAACGTTATAAGATCTGAAATGAGAAGCTTTGCCTTCTAAGGTACCCCTATGGATCTATTTATAGATTTCTAAGTTTGGCCTGTAAATAGCGAAACTCCGCATTTTTGTTTTACTATCCGCAGCCTAAGGCGGGTCTGTCAACAACGAAACTTCGATGTTTGAAGAGGCTACTGGCATACCAAATTACATTAAATACATGTTATTAGCACCCCACACACATGGGGGGGGGGGGGCTTGAGCCAGCTCGCCAGTTCTCTGGACGGGTGCGGCTCTGCTCTCGCAACTCGTCTGCCTATTAAGTGAGTGCGAGCCGGTTTCTTGCGGCTCATCCGCCATGGCGAATGAGGGCTGACTGTCGTGGGCCTGCTCCCCCGGCTCGTCTGCCTGCCGAGCGGATGCGGGCTGGCTTGCCCGCCAGCTCAGCAGATGCGGGTCGAATGTCCGCTCACCCGCCGAGCGGATGCGGGCCATCTATTCCTGGCTCGCCCGCCGAGCGGATGCGGGACGTCTATTCCTGGCTCGCCCGCCGAGTGGATGCAGGCCGTCTATTCCTGGCTCGCCCGCCGAGCGGATGCGGATCGTCTATTCCTGGCTCGCCCGCTTGCCGAGCGGGTGCGGGTCGGCTCGCCCAGCTCGCCCGCCTGCTTGTCGGATGAAGACCGGCTGCCCCGGCTCGCCCAGGGCTTGTGATCCCATGGCCCATCTCGAGGGCCTCACTTTGCTCTGCCTAGCTTGTTGGGTCCACTCGGATGTCGCGGGCCTGCTCCCCCGGCTCGCGCGCCTGCCGAGCGGATGCATGCCGGCTCTCCCGACTGGCCCGCCTGCTCGGCGGATGCGGGCTGGCTGTCCGCTCGCCTGCCTGCCGAGCGGATGCGGGCTGGCTGTCCCTGGATCGCCTGCTTGTCGAGCGGGTGCGGGTCGGCTCCCCTGGCTTGCTCACCTGCTTGGCGAATGCGGGCCGGCTGCCCTGGCTTGCCTAGGGCTTGTGATCCCATGACCCATCTCGAGGGCCTAACTTCACTCTGCCTTGTTAGGTCCATTCGGCGAACACAGGGTTGTACAATAACACTAGCTCAACATACCTATTATACAACATCGTGTTCGCTGAGTGGAACCTCCCGATGAAGCCAAGGATCCTTAAGTTTAAGCGGGTCAAAGTAGGCGAGTGGGTTAGGCAGACCCACACTCGCCTAGAGAGAGTGAATGTCTTTCGTCAGGTCGGGCGAAAGGGCTTTCGCCCAGGAAAGCGGAAGGACTATAGGTTCAGACGAAAAGGCTCTTGTCAAATCAGGAGGATCACATAAGGATCCCGCATTCGCCCTTTTAGGAGTCGCGGGGAGGGGGGGGGGGGAATGCTCGGCTCACCCCATCATTCGCTTCTTCAGGCGAGAGGTGTTTTCATGGGCCACTCTCTCAATGGTGTCTAAAGGTAAAATTACTTGGATGCCCTTGGGTTTGCAAATAGCCTTTAAGAACAACGGAGTTACGCTATTGGCAGACCAATTTGGGTTGCGTATAACATTTCCAGAACAGCGGAATTACGTTGTTTGTAGACCAGGTTTGGAATTCTATAAATAGACCATGTGGGCACCTTTGGAGGGGATCCATTTCATTTGTTGGTTTCTTCCTCGTTGGGTTATTTTGGTCTGCTTGTGTAAGCCCTCCAAGGTGCCCAGCTCAGCTTTTGGCTTAGGAGGGGAAACACTCTAGAGATCTTCCGGGTATGTGGTGGACCTCCTCGCTGCAACCCATGGTCAGTTTTTTAGTTCCTAGCAACTGGTCTGGAGCCAAAGTTTGGGAGAAGTAGGTGCAAGCTACCCCCTAAGGTTCGAACTCTCGTTGAGGCCAAGTTTTGACTCCAACACCTAGTGGCTAATGATCATCAAAAGAACAGAAATAGTTCAAACCAACAAGTGTTCAAAAGAGCTAAACAATCGCACATTGTGTATAAGGAATAGTACGCATGCATGCGCACATAAAGAAAGCCTAATTTGCAATGGATAATAATGATGGGGTTGGCCCCAATTTATAGCAAAGACGTGCTGCAGGTTGTGATTTTCCCACTTCCCCTTTCGCTTAATGGAAAGTTACGCACGCAACTACCACACGTGCGATCCGCGCGATAACCACTGGGCGTGGGATCCCAACCACCGTGATCCTGTTCACCGACCGTCCCTCCTCCGCCAACCGGCATGGGAGTCCTCGGCCTCGGCCTCCCTCACTAGTGAACCTGGTAGAGGAATCAGGTTGAAGAAGAAGCTCATCGTGAGTAGTGAACTTAAGTAGGAGAACTGAAGATCACCATGAGGAACACCGCGAGGTTTGGGGTGTTGCCGTCACGGTAGGAGCGGGAGGATCACCGGGAATACTGAGGTGCACCACCACCGGTCGATTAGAAGTCGAGATTGGTAGCCCTTCCACACGACGATATCGGGAAACCCTAGATGTGTAATGCGAGTGCGAGAGAGACGATCGACAGCTCTTCCACGTGACCGATAGGGATATGCAGGCGAGGTTTAATGTTTGATCTTTTATTATTGACGGAAATACCCCTCATCCAAAATAATCAGGTGTTTTTAAAAATTAGAAAAAAGAATTTAAATGAAAGGAGAGTGCATTTGGGGTTTTAGAGGGTGCAAAGTGCAAAGATTTTAAAATAAGGGTGCAAAGTTCCAAACCCCCCAAATTAGGGGGTGCAAAGTACCAAAAATCTATTTATCGGAAGCCAATCAGATTCACGGTGTAACGCCGACGCCCACTAAATAAATTTGGACCGTCCGATCTGATTAGATCATAACATCTCAGTCGTTCGATCACATAAACAAATCATGGTCCTCCGTCTACATTTTCATAGGGTTTTTAACCCTAACATAGCAGGATGTCTGAAACCTAAAAATTTAATGGGCTCCTATCCCTATATTTTTAAAATACAATTTAACAACATTCAATGAAAATTGACATTACCATTTTGGGTTTTCAAAATTGTAACTCTAAAGTTGATTTTTAGTCACCCACAGTCAGCAAATCTGAGCCCATGATAAGCCCGCGTGCCGCCGTTACCACTTTCTTACTTCAAATCAAGGGCGGCGGGTGTAGCCGCCCACCCAATACGGGTCAGATACTATCGCACAGGGCACGAGGGCCTCATAATGCAATGTCACTTGTTAGTGTACACATTAATAATATTAATTCTTATTATCAATACTTATAAGATTTAGCTTCAGAAAGCCAAATAAATACAATCCCTGTGTTATGTATAAATATTACAAATTGTTGTCAATATGAAGACTATACAAATTAAAATTAGGCATTTCCTTCAGGGTACTGTAGTAATATTGCTTGAACACCTGAGGTTGCATAAATAATAAATAAATAAATAATGCTAAGTATGTGGAGGTCCTTCCTTCAACTTCAAGCCTTTCTAATATTGTTCCCAGCGTCATTCTTTTTCGTGGCCTCATTGTCCCCTTCATTTTTCTTCTGCTGTGTCTCTGTTTCTTCCACTGCTTCGTCAATCTGCCACATTATTCGCATAAAAATTTGATTAACAATATATTTCCTCAAATTATTATTATTTTTTAAAAAAAGCTTAAAGAAACATTCAAAATATAAGAAGGTGCCGAGGTGCACTTTACGGTGGGCGCCCAACTATCTGAGTGGATACCCGCACATATCTCAAACCAGACATATCTCAAAATACTTTTAGAAGTTTGCAAGTACAGCACTTTACCGCCCACATATCCGTGGTGGCGATTGCGGAGGCCTACATTATTCCAACGAAGTTTTTTAAGTTTCCCAAGTGATGATTGCTAACCCTAAGGTGTCTATAATTAAAATAATTAATATTTCAAACTATTAATTTAAATCCTTGAATTAATAAAGCATTTTAAGTATGACATAATAATTTGTACTTCCACCTGTTAATTTACACATTTTAAGTATGATATAAGAACTTATAAGTATGATAATTCATAAATAAAACAAAATATTAATTAAAATAATTGGAATTAGAGAAATCACCTTATCAATAATGTAGTCTAAGGCCTCTGCATTCTTGTCAACAAAGAAAGCAATTTTTTCCAATTTGAGAACTTCCTCCTTCGACTCTCCGTCTGGAAGCACTTCTGCTATCTCCGCCGTAATCTTCTCAACTGCCTCTGCGACTGTCTCCACCACCTTCTCCACCTCTTCCACATTCTGCAGCACGCCTATCATCCAAAATCATCAAGTTTTTAAGCTAATCTAATTTCATATGCTTATTTTTTGTAAATCTAATTTCATCCATTTATTTTTATTTATCTTCTCATCCACAAGTATACTTGATCTTAATATTACAATATAAATATATTGTATCATAACATCTTTAAATGAAACATTATTCTAGTAAATTTAATACTTTATTTGCAAGATAAGCATGAATTAAGTAGAAGGGGCATATTAATTAATACATTTAAAGGACCATCCCTTGGGCAGATATAAGGGGAGGGTGGGCTATGTATTTTGACTAATAACACGACAAATTATGTTCAAATGAGAGAGATACGATTCCAATAAGATGGAGGTGTTTAAAAAATATTGATAAAAAAAAGACAATATTATCTAACCCACCAATTAAAATTTAGATCAAGATCCTCTCTATTTCTGATGAAAATGAGGGGATCCATTTCATGGTCCAGATTGAGTAGGGGAGGATCTGACGGATTCAGTTTTTTCAGTCTTTTATATTTTCTTTTTAAGCAAAAAAGTATAAGGCTCCATTTGGTTCGGCGGTGGCGGGTCGATCCGGCGGGTGGAAACGGAGTATTCGAATTGGAGGGGTGAGGTGGCTGCTCCAAAAGGAGCTTTTTGGGGCGTTTCTCAAGGCGGGCGGGTGGAAACGGAGCAAACGCCGCCGGAGATTCATTTGTTTACCCTCCTTCCGGCGGCGTTTGCCCAAAACGGAGCAGCAAAATGCCCAAACAAATAGAGCCTAAGTCATTAGATGTATTACACTTTTTCCTTATGATACCAAACTAATAGACATATCCTGTTTTTTTTAATTCTCAAAGCAACCCTATTATTTAATAATAATAATTAAAATTTAACTTAATTAAGAATATTAAGAATAAAAAAAAGTCAAAGTCAAACAGCTTTTGAAGTTGAATATTCAAAGGCATACATTTCGTGCGAAGAAGGTACGTATACCTTCGGTTCTAAGTAACTTCCCCAAAAATGGTATGGCCAATATCGCTACGGCACCCAAAACCAATTTTGCCCTGAGAGAAAAATAAAAAAAACACTCCATAAAAGATTTTTTTTAAAAAAAAATTTAAATATTCATTAATTAATACACTTAATTAAAATTTAAACGGCTGACCAACCATGTGGGCGCATTAGCTAGAGAGGAGAAGGAAAGATTGAGGCTGCCAGTATCCTTCTCTGAAGGAGATGAGCGGGATTGCCCGTGATCACCGGCGGTGGGCGGCGATTCCGACGACTGCGTGTCAGATGAGACGATAAGCGGGGCTGCGTCTAGGCCGAGAATGGACGACGATGGAGATGAATTGTCGACGGACGACATGAATGGGCTGCGGAGAAGAGCGCGGCGGCCGACGAGAGAGCTATTACGGGGCGGGCGGGGGAGTAGGTTGTGGGCCGAGCAGGAGCAGAGGAGGGAATTAATGGCTGCCATCGGCTAATGGTTGCTTGAAGTGTGAGAATTGGGGACTAGAAAGAGAGAGATAGCGTCTTGGGGTTTGATTTTAAATACAAGCTGCTTCTAGCTAGCTGGAGGATAAGTCCCCACATGTGTTTTTATAGAGGAAAAAGGGAACACGAGTATCATCAAGACTTCGTGTTTATATATAGGGGGACTTATTTTTATGGGTGAAGTGGTTACGAAGATTCGGTTCATGCGATCGTAACTGTTTGACCGGTAAAAATAAGGTGCCGTTTGGGAGGGCTTTTTCCCTCCGGTGCTTATCAGCCGCACCACACTTTTGTGGAAAAACGGGGTTTGTTTTTCCACAGCTCCAAACCCCCGTTTTATTACTGCCGTTGTTTTTAGGTAAATAGGGATAATCCACTTTTTCTCCCAGTCGATCCGCGCCGCTGCTCCGCATTTCTTCTTCCCGCATTTCTTCTTCCCGATTCATTCCAAGCGGGATTGATCTCCGTCTCGACTGCAGCTGTCGCGGTCTCCCCCTCCCGATTCCTCCCAAGCGAAGCCCTAGCAACGACGACGGTGAGAGACGACGGACAAATCCTAGCGACGACGGAGAAACCATAGCGACGACACTGCTCATTCCTTCGGTTTTAGCCTCTTTTTGCAGTTGTTCGTCTTTGAGCAAGCTGCAGATGGGGAGATCACTGAGCTCCTGCTTCAAGATCGTGTCCTCCGCCGGCGATCCGGCCAACGGAGAGGATGGACTGCCGCAGCCGGAGGTATCTGTTCTGCCTCTTCTTCGTCGCGCTGATATGAGATCTGCAATGGTTGCATTGCTGGATAAATGTGCTTTTTCTTTTCTTCTTGTTCCTCTTGAAATTTGCTAGAATTGCAACGAATGTGGGAATCTCTTTTATCTCCTTTGTGTTTTTTGGGCTTAGGGCTTAGAATTGCACCTGGATTTTGCTATCTTGAGATAATTTGTTGGTTGAAGCACGGGATCCGTTCTTCTTCTTCTTCTTCTTTTGTTGAATCATTTTATTGGGGGGGGGGGGGGGGGGGCGCCGGGTTCTACTCTAGTATGAGGGGGGAAAAAGGGGGGAGGGGGGAAGGAGGAGAAAGAAAAAGAGGGGAGGGGAAGAAAGGGGGGGAGGTAGAGAGAGGAGAGAAAAGAAGAAAAAAGAAAGGTAGAGAGAGGAAGTAAGACAAAATCTTTTTCATTTTTTACAAGCTATTCACGTAGATAAGTATCATGAAATTAATTCCCATCCTAATTTAGCTTAAATTATTAGTCCTCTATTAGAGCAGTGAGACTCAAATATCTCATTAATTGTCAACTCATTGAACCCTTAAAGACTGACTCATCTCATTCCGCCGTTGCAATGGTTGAAGGTGATGCAAAAAAAAATAACAACAAGCGCTGAAATCATTCTTTCGAAGTACAACAATCATCCATCCTTCCACACATCTATCATACTCATAATAATACATGTTCAATAAAGACAAATGAAGAAACCATTACATCATTACATAATGTATATATTTACAAGTGTTTTTTAATCAATGAAATGAAGCGAACAACAGAAGCTTCCATTTTCAGACGTGGGGAGTCAAATTTGATGAAGAGTTGTGGCTTCTCAGGGATCTGCCTTTCCAACGACGGCTTCATCACTGGAACCATACTCTTCATCCGACATCTCGTCGCTCGATAAATCTTCCGGGTGTGCGCCTGACGCCTCCTGCTTCGTGAATCTTTCGTATTATTCTGTTTTACATAAAGCAAATGTTAGACAAAACACTTAAATAATAAAGAGACAAGGTGAGAATCTTTCTTTCTAGCAAATCTTCGGGTTATTAGCTATTACCCATTAAACTTGGGGCAAACAATATAGTCTTTGAACTTTCCAACAACTTTGGGCCATAATCGATGAACGACATTGAGCGCAGCGAAGCAGTCGCTCTTGTTCTCGACAACCAATCGAACACCATGAATATCAAGTATCTCATATATCCATATTGAGCTTCTTTCTAGCAGAATAAAAAAACTATTTTAGCAACAACAAAAATATTGAAATCATGCAAATATGTAAATTGGCATGGGGAGGCATACTTCAGCATTTTTCAGTAAATGTTGTACAAGCTCTTCTGCCCGCCGCAAAGAATATGATAGCATACAACTTCCTTCTTAAGAGCTTCCTCTAACTTCTCTATAGTGGACGCAATCAATTGTTCGTCGAAATATTACATGGTATACCTTGCAAAATTGAAATTTGGGACTTGAAATAAAGCATACCGCGAAAGTATGATTTTCTCAAGCTTGAGCCACCTCAACAAGCCTAGTGAGATTAAAAGAAGGGAAATTTCAAGTAATTGAGAAGGAAAATTTTGAAGATGAAACCAAAAGCCAAATATTGTCTACCTGCTAGCAACTCTTTTTCTTGTTATCATCCTTGACCTTTTGCTTGAGCTGCCCATCAGATCGAGCTCGAAACTGATTCATCCCCAATACCCGCGCGACTCGCGCCCAGTACAAGAAACGCCTGGCCAGACTCTTCCAAGACGTTTGATCACCAGTCGCCGATTTCACATGGGAGCGCTCTGCTGGACTGGTCAGCAAGTAATTGAGCAGTTCCTTCTCTGCTTGGGAAAACGACTCCCCTGCAGATGGGGCGGGGATGGTGGCCGCCAATATCTGATCCAAACCAGGCAACTGATGATCGACCATGAATGGCGGACGCAAAACAATCTCGCTGACAGAAGACGTGTTGGCCACAGCAGGTTCCTCCGCCGTCGTGATGACTGTAGAAGAGGTCGGTTGATTTGAATTCCGGGTGGTCGGAGATGCGGCTGGAACTGATAGTTCGGCCGGCGGCGACGGCGGAATATTTAGGGAGCCTGGATCGTCGTGCTGATGGGCCGCCTCGGAATGCGATTGCAAACGATAATGACAACCTGGTCGTGATGATGTGGTTGATGGCATATGCTTCTTGAGGCATGCAAGATACTCCCAGCGATTCTGGATCTCCTTGTGGGTCATCTCGAGCAGATCATCACGACGGGAAGCAATGCGGGCGTACGCGGGGGCGACCACTTTGGTCCAATGAATGTTGCCGGCATGCCCGGCATCAATCTCTTGTTGAACCAGTCGATCAATGATATTGTCTGATGACCCTTCAATGAATTGTTCGGGCGTAGATTGCAGATCCGTTGCATGAGGTTGACTTGAACTTTGATTGGCGCTGGTTGCCAAGGTGACGATTCGAGTTGTAGTCGTTGTCACAGTCTCTTCCAACTGCACAATGTTGAAACTGGCAACAGGGGACGATCGCAATGGAGCAATCACTGATGCGGCTTGACTTAGGGCAGTAATTGTAACGGCCCTTCGGTCTGCCACAATTAAAAATATCAGCATATGCATATATAAACAGATACAGCGGAAATCTTCATATGCTATTCATAACGAGTAAGTATCACAAACTTCTACTACATAGTATTCTATACTATACAACAAGTACCGAAAGGAAAGAAACAGAAAATTCCAACCTGAGCCCTACTGATGATTGGACGGTAGCTTTCCGGTTCCTAAAATTAAAGATACAACCGTTAGTCTTGTATAAAGACTAAGTGAAAATTCCCTTTTTAATCTACTATACAGTTGAACAAAACAGTACAAGAAACAGTTAGTTAAATAAGCAAATTCTATAACAGGTTCAGTTGACTATGTACATAAGCTATCATTATTCATGAAACCATTTAACACATTTCTAAAATCAGTATTTCAGTCGTATGCATATACCAGTATTCCATCCGTAATGAACAATAATTCCATATGTAAACAATGGACAATAATTTCACTTTTCATTTCGAAGCTATAAAGGTAATTAAAGGGAATTCTGTATCCGTATCAGTATTCCATTTTTTTTTCAGTATTGGGCCCGACCCCTTTTGGGGTCATCAGTCTCCAAACCAGTACGTACAACACGCGTTTATGCCTTTCGGCTCGACTGGTTCGGTAATTCAGTACATAATATCAATATAGTTCCCTTTATCTTACCCTTACTAGTTCCATGTGTCGACACATAATTTATTATTGATGAGTTCTTTATGTTAATTGGTCCCCTCAGAAACAATTCTTGCTTGATTGCCTCTATACGAGGCCATTCATAGCATATATATATAACATGTGGTGTTGTAAACATTTATGTAAAACATATAACAGAAAAAAGAGAATTGCTCACAGTAGCGCGTTCTTTTTCCTTGCCCCGTCTCGAATAGACGTCGCGTCTACTTGGAGATGCCATCCTTCGTAATATCTGCACATATATAATATCTTTATAGAGCTATAACCTGTTATTTTCCGAGGTTGCATCTCACAAAGCGACACAACGCACTCAAACCGACGCATGCTCAAACAGCAGTCTAAATCGGGCCAACACAGCAACTACAAGGGCCTAAAACAGCAGCCTAGTAGTACAGCAACCAAGCAAAACTAACAGCCCAAATTAAAGTCCCATAACCGGCCAAAACAACACAGAACTCAGCAGCTCAACTAGGGTACAGCCGGCCTTTAGGGCAAACACAAACACGTTATTTTCAGCACCCCCAAGCAACATCCAACAAAGATCTAGCTTCCAAGAAGAGAAAACATAAAAGAGATGAAGTACCTGAGTCCAAACTCAAGAGTTTTCTTCCACCAAGATCAATCGAACTCCCAAAAGCCCTAAAATCAACTGAAGCATAGGCGTTTAGGGTTCGTACTAAGAGAAGAAGAAAAAGGAGTGTACAATTTCACCATACCAGGCGACGGAAAGAAGGAATTGCCACAACCCTAGCTCTCGCGTTTCGCCAGGCAGCCGAGAAAGAACGTAAATGCTAGAAATGAACAGGGAATCGGGAGTTATCCCGTGCAGCAGGACAAAAGACCACCGCTGAAGGCCAATCGGTGTAAATAATATAAAAACAAGTGCAATTTAAACCGGTGCAGCCAGCCCATGCCAGCCCAAAAAAAACAAGTGCAATCTAAACCGGTGCAGCCAGCCCATGTCATTCCAGCAGCATTATCACAAATACCATTCCAGCAACATTATAACAAATACCAATCTAGCCCAAATACCATTCCAGCAACATTATAACAAACCAAGTCATTCCAGCATAGCCCAATCTTATACGCCGTCCCTATTCATAATGTCAACACATATAGAATACACACAACATATGCAGTAACTCACTAACATAACATAACATTGTCATAAAACTCGCACGCCGCCGAATCACAGCTCATGGCGACGCCGAATCACAGCTCATGGCGACGCCGATTCAATATGGCTTAAACCTCTTTTCATCATCGGGGACTTTACCTGAAATAAATTGAATTACACATCATCATATTTTGATCATCATATTTTGATTATTTATATTTATTCGTCGTTAATATTGCATACCAAAAATGCGCGCGTCACAATTCTCCCCTCCTTAAATAATTTTCGTCCTCGAAAATCATTCTTCCATACTATCAAACACTACCGGAAAGAGATTTCGCATTGCATCCTCCCGTTCCCAAGTTGCTTCGTGCCTAGGGTGACCCTTCCACCAAACAAGCACAAAATTCACGTCACGATTTCGTAACTGTTTGCTTTGCCGATCTATAATTTGATGCGGTTCCGTCGGGCTAGAGAGGTCTGGTTCAATTTGTAAATTTGTGGCTGAAACAATTGTTTCCGGGTCACGAATATACTTTCGCAATGCTGACACATGAAATACATGATGTAGCCTCTGTAGTTCCACTGGTAGCTCCAAGCGGTAGGCAACATCGCCTACCCGCTCAATGACTGTAAAAGGTCCGACATAACGCGGACTCAACTTTCCAAGTCGTCGGAAACGTGTAACTCCTTTGAATGGTCTGATTTTTAAACATACTTGGTCGCCGACTTGAAATTGCACAAGGCGATGACGGGCATTATAGTATTTCTGTTGCCGATCTTGAGCTACCTTCATTCTTTCCTGTATCAGTTTTACTTTTTCATGCCATTTATCAATTTTCTCTCGATTATACATTGTTCGTTCGCCTTCTTCAGCCCAACTTAACGGTGTTCGACAACGTCGGCCGTACAATGCCTCAAAAGGTGCCATCTGGATAGACGATTGGTAGCTATTAT
This sequence comes from Platanthera zijinensis, assembly GCA_039513925.1. Lineage (NCBI taxonomy): Eukaryota > Viridiplantae > Streptophyta > Magnoliopsida > Asparagales > Orchidaceae > Platanthera > Platanthera zijinensis. Next base: position 172,093,418 of record CM077091.1, read on the forward strand.
TGTACGCAAATTCTACCAATGTCAGATATTTTTCCCAAGAGCCTTTTAAATCCAATACAACCATACGTAATAAGTCTTCTAAAAACTGGATCGTTCGCTCCGACTGCCCATCTGTTTGGGGATGAAATGTTGTACTGAATAATAACTTTGTCCCTAGACGTTTGTGAATGTATCTCCAGTTTCCTGACGTGAAGCGACCGTCGCGGTCAGATATAATAGATCGAGGAATCCCATGTAACTTTACAATAACATCGATGTACAGATCATTCAACTTTTCAGGCGGTCCATCCTGTCGCACTGGAATAAAATGTGCGCTTTTCGTTAGGCGATCAATAATTACCCAAATACCATCATGCCCCAATTTACTGCGAGGTAGACTAAAAACAAAATCCATCGCAATGTCTTCCCACTTCCATTCTGGTATTGATAAGGAATGCAAATATCCTCCAGGTTTCTGGTGTTCTGCTTTCACCAATTGACATATGTGACAAGATAGAATATACGCTATGATATCTTTTTTCATACCAGGCCACCAGAAATCCTCCTTGAGGTCGTGATACATTTTTGTTCTTCCTGGGTGAATGGAATACGGGGTATTATGTGCCTCATATAAGATATCTTTTCGTAAGTTATTGATATTTGGGACACACAATCGTCCGTTCATCAATAAAAGTCCATTCTGTTCCGTAAATTCGCCAGTTTCTCATTTCTTTACTTTTTCTTGCAATTCAACCAGAAACGGATCCTTTGGCACAGCTCTTTTAATTCTATCTTTCAATGTATTTCTGATTTGAATTTGGGATAGCTGTGCTCGCTTGCATTCCGGTGTAACAAGTGGAGTGATCTGCATCTTTTCCAACTCGTACACTAATTGCGCTGCATAACCAGACAAAATAGATAATCCAACTGGATTTTTACGACTTAAGGCATCAGCAACCACATTCGCTTTGCCAGGGTGGTATTGCATAGCAACATCATAATCTTTGAAAAATTCTAACCAACGACGCTGTCGAAGGTTCAATTCCTTCTGGGTAAAAATATATTTTAAGTTTTTATGATCAGTAAACACTTCGCAGTGTACGCCGTATAAATAATGTCGCCACATCTTCAGAGCAAAAATTACGGCAGCCAGTTCTAAATCATGGACTGGGTAATTCTTCTCAGCATCTTTCAACTGTCGGGAAGCATACGCAATTACTTTTCCATATTGCATCAATACGCAGCCCAATCCTTTGTACGACGCATCACTGTAAATTTGAAACCCTTCCGTACCGGACGGCATGGTTAAAATCGGAGCTGTAGTCAGTTTTTCTTTTAAGATGTCAAATGCTGACTGACAGTCAACTGACCACTGAAACGGTATATTTTTCCTGGTTAGTTGAGTTAACGGTAAGGAGATCTTTGAAAAATCTTTTACAAAACGTCGATAGTATCCTGCTAAACCCAGGAAACTCCGCACTTCCGTCACTGATGTTGGTTGGGACCAATTGAGGATAGACTCAATCTTTGTGGGGTCTACAGCCAAACCCTGCTCGGTTATCACGTGTCCGAGGAAAGACACTTTTCTCAGCCAAAATTCACATTTCGTAAATTTGGCATATAATTGATGTTCTTTCAATGTTTTCAAGGCCAATCGCAGATGCCCAGCATGTTCGTCTTCTGACGGGGAGTAAATCAGTATATCATCGATAAACACAATCACGAATCGGTCCAAATAATCCTTAAAGACCCGATTCATCAAATCCATAAATGCTGCTGGAGCATTCGTTAGCCCAAACGGCATAACCATAAACTCATAATGACCATATCTGGTACTAAACGCAGTTTTGAAAATATCTTCTTCTTTTATTCGTAGCTGGTGGTAACCAGATCGCAAATCCAACTTAGAGAACACTTTGGCATTGACAAGTTGGTCGAATAAATCCTCTATCCGAGGGAGAGGATATTTATTCTTCACAGTCAATTTATTGAGTTCCCGATAATCTACGCACAGGCGTAACGTTCCCTCTTTTTTCTTTACAAACAATACGGGGGCACCCCACGGGGAGGAACTCGGGCGAATAAAATTTTTATCAATCAATTCTTGTAGCTGAACTCTCAATTCTGCCAATTCCTTTGGCGCCATTCGATATGGTGACTTTGCCACTGGTCTAGCCCCTTGCTCGAGGTTGATTTCAAATTCGATTTCCCTCTTTGGAGGGAGTCCAGCTAACTCTTCCGGAAATAGCTCTTGAAATTCACATACGACTGGAATTGTCGTAATGTCTTTCTTTTCTTCTGGGGGTCCTTTCACCATGACCAGAATAGCTTCACCTCCCTTTTGAATTTGTGAAAGCGCTTTCATTGCAGAAATTAGCATGTTCGACACTTCACCAAATCCTTGGTACGTAATTCTACTTTGATCTGCACACTTTACCGATACTTCTTTGTTCTTACAGTTAATGACTGCTTCATTTTGGGTTAACCAGTCCATGCCCAAAATAATATCAAACTCGGTCAAAGGAAGAACCACGAAGTCTGTTGTAAAGGGCTTATCGTTCAGGGCAAACGTAATAATTACTCGTTGTTGTGTTGGGAGTATTTGGTTATTTGGTAACGTAACGTGCAAAATCTCTTGTACCCAGTATGGTTTGGCCGCAATTGCATTCAATATTGTTGCCGAAATAAACGAATGGCTTGCCCCAGTATCGAATAACAATTTAACTAAATAGTTGCCGATAGGAATGATACCTGTCACAACGGTGTCATCCGCCTTCGCCTCTTGCTGACTAAGGTTGAATACCCGCGGCTGCACTCGACGTTCTTCTTTATATAATCCTGCGGGAGCTGCAGTGGAGGTTGAGGCTGCGTACTCCCCCTCCGCCGCACGACCCATCTGATACAACCTCTGGCCTTGTGGCGCTGGAACCGGCTGTACTGCTCTTTGTCCTTCTCGGTTACGAGGGCACTCCCTTTGTCGATGCCCAGGCTGACGGCACAAGTAGCAAACATTGCTCCCCACTAGACACTGCCCCTTGTGGCTTTTGCCACACTTGCCACATCTTTGTTCACTTACTGACGCACTGCCACTACTCTCAATGGGACGTGGCCGCTTTCCTGAATCACTGGACTTCCCTGATGTGCTTGTCTTACTCGAGGACTCCCGGCTGGAGGATGACCACGACGTTCTTTTCTTCGCAAAGTCCCTTCGCCTCTGCGTTTTCTCTGCATCAATTTCCATCAACCGGGCTTTTTGCACCAAAGCCCCATAATCTGTGATCTCCATCGGTATCAGAATTGAACGGATAGTATCTCGCAGTCCTTCCTGGAAGCGTCGACATCTTTCTTTCTCATTAGGCACGAATGCCTCTGCATAAAACGCTAAATTGGCAAATTCTGTTTCATATTCCAAAACCGATCGAGAGCCTTGTACTAAACGCAAAAACTTATCCTGCAACAACTTCTTTTCTGATTCAGGGACGAACCAATTAGTAAAGGCTTGAATGAAAGTGGCCCATGGAATACTTGTTTGTCCGCGGCCCGCCAGTCTGCCACGCACATTCAGCCACCACCGCTTCGCTTCTCCTTCCAATAAAAACGTGACCAAACCCACTTTACGTTCATCTGGGCAAAGCATGACTTCCAGTATTGTCTCAATGCGTGAAATCCAATCCTCTGTTTCCAGTGGCGATAACCCTCCCCGAAACACTGGTGGCTTCAACTCCAGGAATTGTTTTAAATCGACATCTAAATGCCTCTGCTGTAATGGTCCTGCCACTTCTGGTGCTGCTGGAGGGGGCGCTTCTCGAACCAATTTGATAGCCTCCGCTAACATCCTTGTCAGATCTATGAGTTGCGGTGAAGTCTGTTGCTCTTCCCGAGCAGGTATCGTTTGTGGCAGCTCTTGCTGAGCCTGGACCGATGCAGTACCCTCAGATATTGCCTCTTGGGCTTCCTGAGCAAATTCTATCCATGTAAGACATGTCAATGACACTTGGTGTGATTTACTGCAGATAAGACATACTCGTTATGGCCAGGGTTCAGTTGACAACCTGGCTCTGATACCACTAAATTGTAACGGCCCTTCGGTCCGCCACAATTAAAAATATCAGCATATGCATATATAAACAGATACAGCGGAAATCTTCATATGCTATTCATAACGAGTAAGTATCACAAACTTCTACTACATAGTATTCTATACTATACAACAAGTACCGAAAGGAAAGAAACAGAAAATTCCAACCTGAGCCCTACTGATGATTGGACGGTAGCTTTCCGGTTCCTAAAATTAAAGATACAACCGTTAGTCTTGTATAAAGACTAATTGAAAATTCCCTTTTTAATCTACTATACAGTTGAACAAAACAGTACAAGAAACAGTTAGTTAAATAAGCAAATTCTATAACAGGTTCAGTTGACTATGTACATAAGCTATCATTATTCATGAAACCATTTAACACATTTCTAAAATCAGTATTTCAGTCGTATGCATATACCAGTATTCCATCCGTAATGAACAATAATTCCATATGTAAACAATGGACAATAATTTCACTTTTCATTTCGAAGCTATAAGGGTAATTAAAGGGAATTCTGTATCCGTATCAGTATTCCATTTTTTTTTCAGTATTGGGTCCGACCCCTTTTGGGGTCATCAGTCTCCAAACCAGTACGTACAACACGCGTTTATGCCTTTCGGCTCGACTGGTTCGGTAATTCAGTACATAATATCAATATAGTTCCCTTTATCTTACCCTTACTAGTTCCATGTGTCGACACATAATTTATTATTGATGAGTTCTTTATGTTAATTGGTCCCCTCAGAAACAATTCTTGCTTGATTGCCTCTATACGAGGCCATTCATAGCATATATATATAACATGTGGTGTTGTAAACATTTATGTAAAACATATAACAGAAAAAAGAGAATTGCTCACAGTAGCGCGTTCTTTTTCCTTGCCCCGTCTCGAATAGACGTCGCGTCTACTTGGAGATGCCATCCTTCGTAATATCTGCACATATATAATATCTTTATAGAGCTATAACCTGTTATTTTCCGAGGTTGCATCTCACAAAGCGACACAACGCACTCAAACCGACGCATGCTCAAACAGCAGTCTAAATCGGGCCAACACAGCAACTACAAGGGCCTAAAACAGCAGCCTAGTAGTACAGCAACCAAGCAAAACTAACAGCCCAAATTAAAGTCCCATAACCGGCCAAAACAACACAGAACTCAGCAGCTCAACTAGGGTACAGCCGGCCTTTAGGGCAAACACAAACACGTTATTTTCAGCACCCCCAAGCAACATCCAACAAAGATCTAGCTTCCAAGAAGAGAAAACATAAAAGAGATGAAGTACCTGAGTCCAAACTCAAGAGTTTTCTTCCACCAAGATCAATCGAACTCCCAAAAGCCCTAAAATCAACTGAAGCATAGGCGTTTAGGGTTCGTACTAAGAGAAGAAGAAAAAGGAGTGTACAATTTCACCATACCAGGCGACAGAAAGAAGGAATTGCCACAACCCTAGCTCTCGCGTTTCGCCAGGCAGCCGAGAAAGAACGTAAATGCTAGAAATGAACAGGGAATCGGGAGTTATCCCGTGCAGCAGGACAAAAGACCACCGCTGAAGGCCAATCGGTGTAAATAATATAAAAACAAGTGCAATTTAAACCGGTGCAGCCAGCCCATGCCAGCCCAAAAAAAACAAGTGCAATCTAAACCGGTGCAGCCAGCCCATGTCATTCCAGCAGCATTATCACAAATACCATTCCAGCAACATTATAACAAATACCAATCTAGCCCAAATACCATTCCAGCAACATTATAACAAACCAAGTCATTCCAGCATAGCCCAATCTTATACGCCGTCCCTATTCATAATGTCAACACATATAGAATACACACAACATATGCAGTAACTCACTAACATAACATAACATTGTCATAAAACTCGCACGCCGCCGAATCACAGCTCATGGCGACGCCGAATCACAGCTCATGGCGACGCCGATTCAATATGGCTTAAACCTCTTTTCATCATCGGGGACTTTACCTGAAATAAATTGAATTACACATCATCATATTTTGATCATCATATTTTGATTATTTATATTTATTCGTCGTTAATATTGCATACCAAAAATGCGCGCGTCACAGTAATGATGCTGTGTTTGGGCGCTGCTCGTTGAATGGGCAATCTGAATCGGGCCTGGGCAACCATATCCTCCAAGTGCTGCTTTAAGACCTGTTCTGATTTCGGCCGAATGAACCGTTTGAAAGCAAAATTGGTGGAACGCAGAGCTGAGACTAGAACAGACCAGATTCGGTGCAATTGAGGAAGATGCAAAGATTCAATAGGGAAATCCTTCAGATCCTGGACTTCATCGGGAAGAAGAAATTTGATAGCAATCGTTCGGAGCAAGCGACGCTCCAAAGGGTTGATCATTGGTGAAGTGCTCATGACAGCTTCCCATAGATTAAGCCCTTGTAATGCTGACTGACGTTCATTTCCTGATGCGTTGAGGCTGCGAGGTTTTTTATGATGACTCGATGAAGAGCTGCACTCATGCGATGTTGGTCCTGGCTTGCGGCGCTTGCGATTGGACTGAATGGAATGGGGTGTGTTGCTAAATTTGACGCCTGATTCGGAGCCAATCAAAGGATCAACGTCGTCGGCATGGTTCGGATCACCATCATCCCGTGGTGCAGCATTGTCTTCTTCAACGATATGATGATCATCGTGAGCCCGCTCGACAACAACAGCGGCAACATTAAGGGCATCGTGCACAATTGCATCGAACGTGTGACTTGTCCAAATTGCATTATCGGCGATTGATTCCGCGATCACTCCAAGCGATTTCAGTTGCCCTGCAGGAATTTCGGGCAGTTGAGGAAGGGATTGTCCAAACGCTGTCGTCAATCCAAATTCGTCGTCACAATCATCATTCGAGAGAGGCAATAAGTGAAACATCGTCGTCAGAGACGTAGGCGAGGGAGTGATGCCATCAGTCGAAAATAGTGCGAGATATTGAGTGAGAATGATATGCATCCCAGAGATTGACAAATACGCCCAGCGAGGATCAAATTGGAGTTCGCCTCGAAAGTTGATTTGAGCGACAACAGCATGGAGCAGTAAGTTCCCTCCTTCCAGGGATATGGTCTCCGGGCAAATAGCTCGTCCATGACGCCACAAGTTTTCATTCTTCCCCGATCCACGACGCAGACTCGAACGAAAGAAGCGATCCACTACGGTAGTCAACGTGGATGCGGGCGGCGTTAAGCAATTTTTGATGTGTTTTTTCTGTGTCTCGTGACAAGCGAGAAGTTTGCTCGTCACGATGCGCTTGGATGGGGGCACATCATTCTCGATTTCCCACCTTTTAATGCGATCCAACAGTGCATTCAATTCAGCCTCAATGATGTTGCATTCTCGCATCGGAGCTTGTCCAGTGCCAACAATGATTTCGGCCACGACAGACATGAATTGTTCATGCCTAGCGCGATCCGTGCTGTTCGAATTGTCCCGGTATCTTGTGATCAGGTGATGATTGTCGAGAAGAATAATGATGTTCTCGAACTCTTCCAGCCACTCCCGATCATCGCAGCACTTGTCTAGGTACATGATGAGCAGCGAAGTATCAATACCGTAAGCGTTGTAGCGTCTCAGCAAACCCCGACTAACAGATCGACGTTCCGCATTTCCCGTCGTGCTTGTGAATTGATGGGAAAGGATTTGTTGGCGCTCGTTCATGACGGAGTGCAATCCAGCAACGGGGGCGAATTTCCTGCCGTTGAACTCATCCGTTAATTTCATGCGTCCTGGCACGTTGTGATGATGGTCGGCCGAGAGATGAGTCCCGGTGATGGCGCCTTCCATTCGGTTGAAGAACGGTAGTTGGCGAGCAATGCAGTCGTTGACCAGGCCTGTCAACGTCGATTCCACTGGACCGAGAGTCCCATTGTACCCGTTGCAATGCTGAAAGAACGACGGAAAATCGGGAAACACTGTCAGATCGATAGGCGACGACGATTGCCATAGTACGACATCCCTAGCGCGCATTTCCAAATACCACGACACGTGACCACGATATAGCGCGGCTTGACGCATGTATCGAGTCGTTCGGGCACAACGAATCACCTTGGCGACATCAGCACTGCCGGAACGGGACGTGTACAAGTCATATGTCATTTGAACAAGACCGACGTCGTGCGCGCTCTGCTCAAACAACTGCACGGGATAGTTAAGGGCGATGGGCGTCGGGATCAACTTCTCTGTTTTGGCCTCATCCATTACATTTAATGTGGCACCACAACCGCCCGAGCTCTTCGACTTCTTGCACACGTATCGGGCACAGATAGCAAATCCGGTGGTATCGATGCAATCAACGATTCCCGGGGCACTGAATTGCTTGCGGAAAAGAAAGCCAACTTTGTTGCAAGAAGGACATGCACCTGCTGTCACGTTGACGTCGTACTGCCGTTCCGGATCGATCACGAACAACGGTTTCAGAAGATACGCGTTCAGGTCGGGGCGCTTGCTCCATAGTGGCACAAGCGGATCAATTCGGATAGGAGGGCGCATGCCATCCTCGATCTGTTGCAGTTGGATCTTGATCCAATCCTCCTGAATCTTGTTCAACATGCCAGAATGCTTGCCACAAACGCACGGCTCACTAGTGGGGCGGTCGAATGCTGACGAATAGAATGGCGGCGCTTGAGTCGGAATCGATTCCGGCGGAATTTCATGACAGCGGCGGACGAGGGTCTCCTCTAAGCGTTGTGTTTTCGCAATGTCCCGCAACACAAGATCGATACCGTTCATTGGCGATGATGACTAACAGGCCGCCAATCTGGGATGGATCAGGTAAAGTTAGTGGCGAGAGGAAGAAGAACGAAGACTAACTGGAGCAAATAAGCTACATGTTGAAGCCAAAAATGACCGAAGCCAAAATTGACTTCCGTGGAGTTCGACCCTTGGGGAAAGGGGTGACCTTACACCTACTACACTTGGAAGAACATCACAGACCGAAGACTTAGGAAGCTATGAACTGACCCTCGGCTCTAGCGTGGAGGTCCCACCTCACACCCGGAAGACCTTTGAGGTCTCCCCCTCCCTAGCCAATGCTTGAGCTAGGTGCCTTGGAGGAAAGCCAAAGAGAAAATAGTGGCTAAGGAAAGAATGACAAGTCCCTCTCCAAGGCACCCCTAAGGGTCTATTTATAGTTTTTCCAAGTCCTGGGGGCAAAATGACCAAAATGCCCCTGGGGCAAAAATGACTCCAGCCAATAGAAAACCTCCACGCCGGGGGGCAAAAAGGGAAAAACCACCTCGGGGGTAACGCCCGCCAATCAGCCCACCCCTGGGTCGGTCTCGCCCGGCCTGACCGCGAGGCCGCGAGGCAAGGGCGAGAACCCAGCCCCAGGCCGGTCTCGCCTCCCCTGCTCTCGCCTAACCGCGAGGCAGGGGCATGAACCCGGCCCCAGGCCTGTCTCGCCTCACCTGCTCTCGCCTAACCGCGAGGCAGGGGCGAGAACCCGGCCCCAGGCCGGTCTCGCCTCACCTGCCCTCGCCTAACCGCGAGGCAGGGGCGAGAACCCGGCCCCAGGCCGGTCTCGCCTCACCTGCCCTCGCCTAACCGCGAGGCAGGGGCGAGAACCCGGCCCCAGGCCGGTCTCGCCTCACCTGCCCTCGCCTAACCGCGAGGCAGGGGCGAGAACCCGGCCCCAGGCCGGTCTCGCCTCACCTGCTCTCGCCTAACCGCGAGGCAGGGGCGAGAACCCGGCCCCAGGCCGGTCTCGCCTCACCTGCCCTCGCCTAACTGCGAGGCAGGGGCGAGAACCCGGCCCCAGGCCGGTCTCGCCTCACCTGCCCTCGCCTAACCGCGAGGCAGGGGCAAGAACCCGGCCCCAGGCCGGTCTCTCCTCACCTGCTCTCGCCTAACCGCGAGGCAGGGGCGAGAACCCGGCCCCAGGCCGGTCTCGCCCCACCTGCCCTCGCCTAGCCGCGCTGGACGGGTGTCTGCCTACACGCCGCACCCGCCCCTCAAAGGAGCTCTAAAGCTCAAAACTTACTAGCATGCCTTAAGCCTTGCTCGGGGTCCTCGCCTCGCGAATACGGGGTTGTACACAATCCCCGCTCTTTTCGAGGTTGTCTAAGCTCGAAAAGAAACATCCAACCCAACGTATTCGCTGAGTGTAGCTTGCTCTCGCGGTATCGAAAGACTGAGGCCTCTTCCGAGGGGTCAACCTACCAAGCCAGTTGATGAGAGCCTGGGTGGCGAGACCCCCTCAGGGCAAAAAGATCTAACCTCCTGGGGGGGTCATCCTGCCATGCCAGCTGATGAGAGCCTGGGTGGCGAGACCCCCTCAGGGTAAAAACGGTTACCCCCTGGGGGGGTCAACCTGCCATGCCAGCTGATGAGAGCCTGGGTGGCGAGACCCCCTCAGGGTAAAAGGATCTAACCTCCTGGGGGGGTCAACCTGCCATGCCAGCTGATGAGAGCCTGGGTGGCGAGACCCCCTCAGGGTAAAAACGCTTACCCCCTGGGGGGGTCAACCTGCCATACCAGCTGATGAGAGCCTGGGTGGCGAGACCCCCTCAGGGTAAAAGGATCTAACCTCCTGGGGGGGTCAACCTGCCATGCCAGCTGATGAGAGCCTGGGTGGCGAGACCCCCTCAGGGTAAAAGGATCTAACCTCCTGGGGGGGTCAACCTGCCATGCCAGCTGATGAGAGCCTGGGTGGCGAGACCCCCTCAGGGTAAAAACGCTTACCCCCTGGGGGGGTCAACCTGCCATGCCAGCTGATGAGAGCCCGGGTGGCGAGACCCCCTCAGGGTAAAAGGATCTAACCTCCTGGGGGGGTCAACCTGCCATGCCAGCTGATGAGAGCCTGGGTGGCGAGACCCCCTCAGGGTAAAAAGATCTAACCTCCTGGGGGGGGTCAACCTGTCGTGCCAGCTGATGAGAGCCTGGGTGGCGAGACCCCCTCAGGGTAAAAAGATCTAACCTCCTAGGGGGGGGGGGTCAACCTGCCATGCCAGCTGATGAGAGCCTGGGTGGCGAGACCCCCTCAGGGTAAAAGGATCTAACCTCCTGGGGGGGTCAACCTGCCATGCCAGCTGATGAGAGCTTGGGTGGCGAGACCCCCTCAGGGTAAAAACGCTTACCCCCTGGGGGGGGTCAACCTGCCATGCCAGCTGATGAGATCCTGGGTGGCGAGACCCCCTCAGGGTAAAAGGATCTAACCTCCTGGGGGGGTCAACCTGCCATGCCAGCTGATGAGAGCCTGGGTGGCGAGACCCCCTCAGGGTAAAAAGATCTAACCTCCTGGGGGGGTCAACCTGCCGTGCCAGCTGATGAGAGTCTGGGTGGCGAGACCCCTTCAGGGTAAAAAGATCTAATCTCCTGGGGGGGTCAACCTGCCATGCCAGCTGATGAGAGCCTGGGTGGCGAGACCCCCTCAGGGTAAAAGGATCACCTCCACGAGAGATCAACCTGAACCCGCCAGCTAGTGAGATCTTGGCAGCGGAATCATCTCGGAGCAAAAGGACTTGGCTCCCACGAGAGATCAACCTGAACCCACCAGCTAGTGAGAGCCTGGCAGCGGAATCATCTCGGAGCAAAAGGACTTGGCTCCCACGAGAGATCAACCTGAACCCACCAGCTAGTGAGAGCCTGACAGCGGAATCATCTCGGAGCAAAAAGACTTGGCTCCCACGAGAGATCAACCTGAACCCACCAGCTAGTGAGAGCCTGGCAGCGGAATCATCTCGGAGCAAAAGGACTTGGCTCCCACGAGAGATCAACCTGAACCCACCAGCTAGTGAGAGCCTGGCAGCGGAATCATCTCGGAGCAAAAGGACTTGGCTCCCACGAGAGATCAACCTGAACGCACCAGCTAGTGAGAGCCTGGCAGCGGAATCATCTCGGTGCAAAAAGACTTGGCTCCCACGAGAGATCAACCTGAACCCACCAGCTAGTGAGAGCCTGGCAGCGGAATCATCTCGGAGCAAAAGGACTTGGCTCCCACGAGAGATCAACCTGAACCCACCAGCTAGTGAGAGCCTGGAAGCAGAATCATCTCGGAGCAAAAGGACTTGGCTCCCACGAGAGATCAACCTGAACCCACCAGCTAGTGAGAGCCTGGCAGCGGAATCATCTCGGAGCAAAAAGACTTGGCTCCCACGAGAGATCAACCTGAACCCACCAGCTAGTGAGAGCCTGGCAGCGGAATCATCTCGGAGCAAAAGGACTTAGCTCCCACGAGAGATCAACCTGAACCCACCAGCTAGTGAGAGCCTGGCAGCGGAATCATCTCGGAGCAAAAGGACTTGGCTCCCACGAGAGATCAACCTGAACCCACCAGCTAGTGAGAGCCTGGCAGCGGAATCATCTCGGAGCAAAAGGACTTGGCTCCCACGAGAGATCAACCTGAACCCACCAGCTAGTGAGAGCCTGGCAGCGGAATCATCTCGGAGCAAAAAGACTTGGCTCCCACGAGAGATCAACTTGAACCCACCAGCTAGTGAGAGCCTGGCAGCGGAATCATCTCGGAGCAAAAGGACTTGGCTCCCACGAGAGATCAACCTGAACCCACCAGCTAGTAAGAGCCTGGCAGCGGAATCATCTCGGAGCAAAAGGACTTGGCTCCCACGAGAGATCAACCTGAACCCACCAGCTAGTGAGAGCCTGGCAGCGGAATCATCTCGGAGCAAAAGGACTTGGCTCCCACGAGAGATCAACCTGAACCCACCAGCTAGTGAGAGCCTGGCAGCGGAATCATCTCGGAGCAAAAGGACTTGGCTCCCACGAGAGATCAACCTGAACCCACCAGCTAGTGAGAGCCTGGCAGCGGAATCATCTCGGAGCAAAAGGACTTGGCTCCCACGAGAGATCAACCTGAACCCATCAGCTAGTGAGAGCCTGGCAGCGGAATCATCTCGGAGCAAAAGGACTTGGCTCCCACGAGAGATCAACCTGAACCCACCAGCTAGTGAGAGCCTGGCAGCGGAATCATCTCGGAGCAAAAAGACTTGGCTCCCACGAGAGATCAACCTGAACCCACCAGCTAGTGAGAGCCTGGCAGCGGAATCATCTCGGAGCAAAGGAAAAATGAGCCACCCCCCGAAGCACTCTCGACCCTGCCAGCTAGTGTGAGCCTGGTATGAGGAGATCCTCTCGGGGGTTGGGAGCTGGGCATGTCACCTATGCTTTTTCAATTCCAACATCCTCTAACGGGGGAAAGAAGGTGGGTTACATGACGCCCTCGACTCTACTGGTCGGGGGCTAGACTCCTTACAATAACATAAACATAAAAAAGATACATGACTCCGCCGAGGCGAGGCTTCTTCAGGGGGCCTGGGCCTGGTGGTTGCCATCAGGTTCCATCCCACTGGCCACCTCAACCCTGCTCAGGCTCTCCATGATCTTCTCCATCTCCTCTGCCTTAGCCAACCAAGAGATGGTGTTGACTGCCGTGACGTAGCACTGCCTCGCCATCCTGGAGTCTCCCTTGATCCTGACCTGGATCCCATCTGAGTTGAACTTGAGACATTGGTGGAAGGATGAGGGCACGCACCGGAAGGCGCTGATGAGGAGCCTTCCGAAGATGGCATTGTAGCTGCTTGGAGCGTCAACAATGACGAACCTGCAGTTCCTTGAGGTCCCTCCCAACTTCACCTGGAGTCCGACTCCACCTTCCACCTCCTTCCTCTCCCCTAAGAATCCAAACAGAGGTCCATCCGACGCCACTATCCTCCTTGGCTCCACCTTCATCCCCTCGAACGCCTTCTTAAAAATGACGTTGACCGAGCTTCCGTTATCAATCAAAATCCGGGAGACGGTGAAGCCTTCGACGGCTGCTTGGATGACCAGGGCGTCGTAGAAGGGATCCTCATGCTCTGGCATGTCCTTTGATGAGAAGGTGACCCTTTCCTCCGGGGGAGGGGTCTGGGATGTCGAGGCAACGCTCCGCCGATACATCACATGGAGACTTGCCTTCCGAGCAGCTTCGATCCCCACCCCCCCGTGGATCACAGCTATACCACCTCGGGGTCCTACATCGACCCGGTCCTCGCACACATCTTCACCCCCTCCTTGGGGTAGAACTTCAATCTGCTCCGGCGGCGGTTGCTGGGCAGGACCTCTCGCCCCTCTCACCTCCAGGAACTCGGGGCAGGTAGCCGTGGCATGACCTTCCAACTGGTGGAAGTCACAGTACGGTAACTCTACCCTGCCTCCCCCTCTCCCCTTGCGATTCCTCCTATCCCTTCGGCCAATCGCCATCGCTTGCTGGGGTGGGGGCAGGAGTTGTCTTGGGGCTTGCCTCTGGAAGTTGAACCTCCCTTGGCCCCCATGATGGTTCCCTCCATCCTGGATGAGAGCTCTTCCTAGACCATGGGCAGGTCCTCCCTGCTGCCTCCATCCTGGCTCCGGACCCTCCTGTCTCTGGAACCCTTGAGCTCTATGCTCCTCTCTCCTTCTCCCTTCATGATGCCTCGAGCCACCTTGCTCCTTTGACTCCACCTCTGTCAACCTTGCCAACTTCTTTACAAAGGCCGGGTTGGCTGCCTCCATGGCTATCTCCTCTGCCGCCCTTTCCATCAGCTCCTCAAAGGAAAGGGGGGCCTTCCGAGTCAAGCTCATCTTGAAGAACCCTTCGCGCAACCCCACCGTGAACGCCATCTGGAGGGCATACCCTGGCACCTCCTGGATGTCAAGGACCTCCTCCTGGAACCTGTCAACGTAGTGGGCCAGCGACTCCTCAGCCCTTTGCTTTAATAGGAAGAGGGACTCAGGACCCTTCTTCCTCTTCTTGGAGGTGGAGAAGCGAAGCTGAAAGCTCCGGCTCAAGTCTTCAAACCCGAAGATGGACCTCGGAGGGAGTTGATGAAACCAGTCCCTTGCCTTCTCCTTCAACGTGATCGCAAAGAGGCGACACTTGAAGGCATCCGTCATCGGCCTGATGGAGACGGCATCCTCGAACCATTGCAGATGCTGGACGGGGTCATCCTTCCCGGTATAGTAAACCATGTCTGGCTCTCTGAACCCCTCGGGAACGGGAGCTGAGGTGATCAACTCACTGAAGGGTGACCCCCTAAGGGGAGCTCTCGCCACCTCCACTCGCGCGACCTGCTCGCCTGGGGGGTTAGCTCTCGCCGGGCTTGGGAACAGCTCCCGGCCTGAGAGGTCTCGCTCAACCCCTTCTACCATCCGCTCCTTCCCAGGCCTCCTATCCGACATACTCACTTCTCCCCCTGCTGGGGTGATCTCGCCTTGCCCCCTTGGAGCCAGCTCGCCGAGACCACTCTGAGTTAGCTCGCCGAGACCCCTGGGAGCTAGTCCCTGGGGGGTGGGGGTTGAGCTGTCAGCCCGAGGGGCAATGCTTCTAAGCATCCCCATGATGCCTTCGATGGAAGCCATGAACTCCTCTCTTCCTACAAAGGGTCCTAGGTTGGGGAGACCACCGAGGTCATCACTACCTCCCTGATCTCCAGTCATGACACTCTCCTGAGATCTTCTGTGCTGGTCACTCTCTACGCTCACCGCACCAGAACTGTTGAAGCCAAAAATGACCGAAGCCAAAATTGACTTCCGTGGAGTTCGACCCTTGGGGAAAGGGGTGACCTTACACCTACTACACTCGGAAGAACGTCACGGACCGAAGACTTAGGAAGCTATGAACTGACCCTCGGCTCTAGCGTGGAGGTCCCACCTCACACCCGGAAGACCTTTGAGGTCTCCCCCTCCCTAGCCAATGCTTGAGCTAGGTGCCTTGGAGGAAAGCCAAAGAGAAAATAGTGGCTAAGGAAAGAATGACAAGTCCCTCTCCAAGGCACCCCTAAGGGTCTATTTATAGTTTTTCCAAGCCCTGGGGGCAAAATGACCAAAATGCCCCTGGGGCAAAAATGCCTCCAGCCAATAGAAAACCTCCACGCCGGGGGGCAAAAAGGGAAAAACCACCTCGGGGGTAACGCCCGCCAATCAGCCCACCCCTGGGTCGGTCTCGCCCGGCCTGACCGCGAGGCCGCGAGGCAAGGGCGAGAACCCGGCCCCAGGCCGGTCTCGCCTCACCTGCTCTCGCCTAACCGCGAGGCAGGGGCATGAACCCGGCCCCAGGCCGGTCTCGCCTCACCTGCTCTCGCCTAACCGCGAGGCAGGGGCGAGAACCCGGCCCCAGGCCGGTCTCGCCTCACCTGCCCTCGCCTAACCGCGAGGCAGGGGCGAGAACCCGTCCCCAGGCCGGTCTCGCCTCACCTGCCCTCGCCTAACCGCGAGGCAGGGGCGAGAACCCGGCCCCAGGCCGGTCTCGCCTCACCTGCCCTCGCCTAACCGCGAGTCAGGGGCGAGAACCCGACCCCAGGCCGGTCTCGCCTCACCTGCCCTCGCCTAACCGCGAGGCAGGGGCGAGAACCCGGCCCCAGGCCGGTCTCTCCTCACCTGCTCTCGCCTAACCGCGAGGCAGGGGCGAGAACCCGGCCCCAGGCCGGTCTCGCCTCACCTGCCCACGCCTAACCGCGAGGCAGGGGCGAGAACCCGGCCCCAGGCCGGTCTCGCCTCACCTGCCCTCGCCTAACCGCGAGGCAGGGGCGAGAACCCGGCCCCAGGCCGGTCTCGCCTCACCTGCTCTCGCCTAACCGCGAGGCAGGGGCGAGAACCCGGCCCCAGGCCGGTCTCGCCCCACCTGCCCTCGCCTAGCCGCGCTGGACGGGTGTCTGCCTACACGCCACACCCGCCCCTCAAAGGAGCTCTAAAGCTCAAAACTTACTAGCATGCCTTAAGCCTTGCTCGGGGTCCTCGCCTCGCGAATACGGGGTTGTACACTACACAAAGTTATAACATAAATCATAAATAATGAGAATCTACTGAAATGCAAGGTTTTCAATGAAATGGAAACCACGATCATGGGAAGGCAAAGGGTCTGATTAATTTCTCAACACCGCGGTCGCGGTCGCGGTTTTTGGCTCAGTTATCTGATTCAAACAAGACAACTGTTGATCGACCATGAATGGTGGACGCAAACCAATCTCGATGACAGTGGACGTGTTGGCCACCACAGGTTCCTCCGTCGTCGTGATGACTGTAGAAGAGGTCGGTTGATTTGAATTCGGGGTGGTCGGTTGATTTGAATTCGGGGTGCCCAGATGCTGCGATCTAGTATGGCCTAATGCTGCGATCTAAAACTAATATGGCAGAAATAGTTGCTTGCCTTAAGGATCCAACACAGGTAGCTACAATTATTAGTAATGCTTATAGAGAAATTGCATTAAATCGCAAATATTCCTATAAATTTTGTATTAAAAGAGCTGATGCAATTCTGAATAACATAAAAGAAGCGCAAAAAACAAATGTAGGTAACCAGTACATAAGCAAATCTTCGCATGTATTGTTAGAAATCCATGTTGTTAGAATAAATTAACATTTATCAAGAAAAAAGGGAAGTCACTGCTCGAATTTTATAAAAAGAAATCACTGCTCAAATAACCCAAAACTACCCCCAACAAGATGATTATGGATGATATTTCAATAACTACCCCCAACATTTGGATGGCATCATGTATGCCAATAAGAAGGGAAGTCACTGCTCAAATAACCCAAAACTATCAATGTCAGGTTCTTTACTCTTGAAAAATCCAAAGCAACAATAAGATCAAAGATACTCCAAGAATATATATAGAGAGAGAAAGACACACACCTAGACACACACAACAATAATTCCATGGCTACTTAAGAAAGCTCATGTTGTGCCAGATCATCTTAGTCATTCTGAATCACCATTACCATTTCAACAGCTGTATTATATAGAATTTGCTGATTGGGTATCACATTGTTTACAGTTTCTCAGACCATTTGAAGACTATAAATAAGTCATTTAAATTCATAAAGACAACACATTTACATCAAATTTTTTGCATTTAATATCTTTATAAATATTTGTCAGTTTCAGCTCCAATCAAATTCTATTATATCAAATTTTTATGTATCAGACATGCAAATCAAACCTCCAAATATTATATTTTTATTTCGAAAAACAAAGCACTAGAAAGATTAAGCAATTCCAGCACACCCAAAAACCAAAAAGTGGATTTAGCCACTGATATTTTTCGATCAAATGTAAAAGGCCCCATAACACAAATGCAAATGTCAATTTGAGGGAAAATTCACAAAGGAGGGAATTCCAAGAGTAGAAAGCTCGCCCCATAACACAAATGCAAATGCCAATTTGAAAGAAAATTAACAAAGGAGGGAAGAAACTCATGCCCATTCCACAACTCATCTTCACTTGATCGATGGAGTAAATCTGCCTTACCCACTAATAAAGTTGCCTTTTTGTGTGATGTATTCAAACAGGTGGATCTTAATCACAAAATAATTAAACAAAAGAATTGAACACCAACTTGTATCTACCTGCTACTACTCCCAATTAGAATATTTATATATGAAAACACCAATTTGTAGTTGCTGTCCTAATCAGATTTTGTTCACTTGAATTCGCACCTAAAATTATTGATTATATATCAAAGATGATATTTTCTCCTAATTCAAGGAAACGATAAGCCCTAAAATTTAAATTGAAAAAATTAGCATTCAAGAAATCGCTAAAAAAGAATGAGAACTTGTATATGGAGGATATCTAAAAAGGATGCATCAGTTATCTGATTTTCCCACCATTTCCAAATACTCCTACATTAACTTTGTAGTCGCAAATGTCTGAAAGCAAAGCGAACACACAACAATTGATGGATTAAGGCTCCGTTTGGCATGGCGGTGGCGGTCGTGAACACCGTGGTTATGAACCGTCGTTCGAAAAACTAGTTCTCTTTTTTTGATGGCGTGAGGTGGTGGCGATGTGAGCCTTCCGCAAAAACGATCGGTGGAGTTGGGTGCTTCCGTCCGGGAGAGAGGAGATCGGGAAGCTAGGGCAGCGCCAGTCGGTGTGGGGGACAATTTTTTCCCTGCGGGAGTGAGAACTGCGCTAATGGGGAGAAATGGGAATCGAGAAAGCTATCGGGGTAAAGTGGGAAACACGGAAATTCAGTCCGATTAAGTGGACCGGAGTGAGGCCACGATAGAAATTGGCGTGTTTAGTAAATCTCCAGTTTAGAACACTAGAGTGGTGGGAAAGACTAAAAACTCCAATTTTGATTTATTTCCCACCAAATGGTAGTGCTTTATTTTGCATTGTAGCTCCATTTTCACACCTCAGCCAAAGGCACCGCTCTCCCAAACAAAGCCGACGAGATTCTATACATATACCAATTTGAACTTTTCAAGATTTATTTCCCAACTCTGAATATTAGAAGCTTTTTTCATTTTGATAGATCAAATATAAGAGTAATCTTTTGTTCACCCAACTAAAGCTCGAGTAATCAAATATAAGAGTATATTTTTTTAGTTGATTTATGGAAGAAGAACACAGCAATCTAACAACCATGCAAATTTTTCAGTTTTAGGACACGAATTGGGACAATGTCACGGAAACAACCGGAAGACGAGACAGTATATCAACAACATTTCCAAAGAAATAAAATTGAGAAATACTACTACTAAGTACTAACAAAGTTTCATACTTTCATCTAATGAAAAGTAATCAAAAACTCTACACCTCGAATTTTATAAAAAGAAATCATTTATTAACTAGCAACATGCAGTGAACCAAAGAGAAAATAGAAGTTATTATCATAAGAATGTGAAGTAATCATCTTCTATAACTGAAGTTCTCCCTGTGTCCTATCAATGTGATCAAAAATTAAGTCCACTGTAAAAATAAACAACATATCTAATATAGAAACAATCACAACAATAACGTATTGAAGCATCAAAGAAGAGAGATCACCACAATATACTAATTATTGCAGCTTCAATCACTAAGATACCTCCTAAAATCACTAATTTTGAGTGAACTGGGCACCGAGGATGATATATGTTTTGAGATCGTTTTTAGGCATTATTCTCTTCAAAACTACAATACATATGTTCATTCATGTAAGCAAACTGACCTAAATAAAATGGCCCTAATTTATTGACAGTAAATGAAGAGGATGTCATAAAGATTAGTAAGAATTAATCAAGATTGCAATGTTTTGAACCAAATATCATAACTAGATCGGCGAGCAGAGAAGCCATCGGAGTCGGGTGCGTAAGGAAGAGAATGGTCGATTGGCCAGAAACTTGCAAGATCAAGCTTCGTAGAAAGCACAAATATCCTAACTGTACTAGGCCATGGATGCGGGAGAGAGAGGCCGCGGGAGAGAGAGTGAGGGATCGGGAACATGGAAAGGCTGCGGGAGGAGTATACCTGATGGCGTTCTCTTTCTCGGCAAGCTCCAAGGATGTCGATGGCGGCCGCGAACAAGGAAGAGGGGAGGAAGTGCTTTGGCGATGGCAAGGAGAAGAGGAGGAAGAGCGATCCAGCGTTCTCTTTTTTTGTTGAAATAAAGGAACGGGGGAGGGATTTGCTGCGGGCGGTGTTGCAACGGGCGGACCTGCGATGTGCGTTAGGGATTTGCTGCGCTGAAGAGGGAAGGCCTTGCGGGAGAAGTGCTGGAGATGAATGGAGAAGACCTTGCGTTTGCGATGAATGGCGAGAGGGAGAAACTCGAGCGGGGAAAGTTGATTATCGGGTAAATCGCGAGAAAGCGAGAGGGTAAAATGGGATACGCGATTTTTCAGTCAAATTAAGTCGACGGGAGTGAGGCCCGACCGGGGGGGGGGGGGGAGGTTTGAACTGCTAATCATTTTATTGGGGGGGGGGGGGGTTGAACTGCTAATCATTTTATTAGGGGGTTTTGAACTGCTGCACATCTCGGTGAGAATATTTATGAGTGTGTGTGATTTTATATGTGTGTATATATATTATAGAGATTTGTATATGTGTGCGTGTTGGAGTTAATTGTGTGTGTGTATGTATATATCTATGTGTGTGCATATCCATTTGTGTTTTTGTTTTTGTGTATCAAAAAAATAATGTTATTTTTTATTATAAAAAAAACAGTTGTCAAAACTCCATTTTATCCAAACAGTTTTTACAAAACAGCTTATGAGTAAGCTCTGCAAACTCCATTTTACCTAAACAGTTTTTTAACAAAACTCTGTTTTTAAGAAACAGCACTTTTTCTGTCAGCAGCTTTCCGTCAGCAGCTTATCATCAGCAACAGCTTAGCCAAACAGACCCTAAGTCTTCCCAAACGGAGCCTTCGTTCCTATGCATATATTCACATGCAAAAGAGAACTTTGAATTTGTCATCATGATAAGTAGCGGGTCTCTTTTCTCTATTCACACGGACCAAAAGAAACATCTTGGCAAGGACAATCCCGGCCCGCCGGTGTTATCTTGCTTTCAGACACGTGGGTTTCCAAGTAGTATTGCGTGGATGCGGGAGAAGCCTGCCCGCTCAGCGAGCACGGTATAGGCACGAGAGCCATTGGTTCATTAATTAGTTCATTGCAACACAGGTATGTGCCTGCATATTATGCTCTTTTCTCTCTAGCTAGTTCTCATGACTATAGTATTTCTTCTATATCTTCCTTGACATATGTATATATACCTTTTTTTGCTACCCACAAAAAAGTCTCGACCGTGGTCTAAAGCCCAGCTGAATTAAGCATGTGAATTGTGCGGTTTAGGGCCCAAACCGGCCAAAACGCAACGTAGGGGTGCGGTTTTCAACCGCTCAAAACCTCATCGCACCAAAATCATGCGGTGCAACTTGGTGTAGTTTTTTGCGGCGCTATTTCGTTTTTTGTTTGCAATTTTTTGGTCTTTTAATATGAGTAGATTTTTTTGTACAAACTAAGTTAAGAAGTCAGCTTTTTTTTGTGTCAACAAAATATGATTATAACCGAAACCCCAATTTTTTTTAATTAGGTCATGCTCATGAGTCATGAGTGCCGAAAAACGATCCCACTTGCATAGTGGCGGCTGGTAATCGCCCCTTGGCGACCTCCGATCAGAGACCGCTGATTGGGTAGATCGTTGATCGCAGACTAGGAAGATTTGCAGAAGGCGAAAAGTCCGAATTACGCAGGCAATGACATCGATATATTGTCACAGATCAAGTTGTCTATGGAGGACACAAACAATGACTATGGGTAGACATTATGCTCTTTTCTCTCTCGCTCTCACTATATTATCATCATATTCATATATATCTTCTTTCTCTGACCCTTACTGTCTAACAGTGGACAGTTAATTAATGCCTTTCACTTATTGAACAGAGTTTGTAGTCGGTCCATGACCCATTCATGCCAAAGATATCTTTGCGTGCAATCTCGCATTTCCTTCAGGGTGGAGACGATGGGGTCGGTTCATAAATTTTTCTTCCTTTTGCCACTTTTAATTATCTCAAAGGGTTTAGGACCAACTTTTAATCCTCTTTCTTTTGTGTCAACCTATCAGTGTTTACCTACTGTATTAATGGGCTGGGCTCTACATTAACAACCCGGCCCAACACATGGACTGCAACGTGCGCCGCTGCTTTCAAGTGGATCCGTTCTTATCACAACCTTCCAAGAGAACCAACAAATCATATCCTGCCACATCAGCAAATATATGCTTTGGGTGTGTTTGAAGTTTAACTTAAGCGCATCTCCCGGCACGCTCACGATAGCAGGTGAAAGAGAGCACCCAACGCGGAAATTCCTATGCGTATTTATCACCTTCCGGTAAACGTTACCGCGAAAACTGTAGTGCATTACTCCCCTTCTTGACTGCTTTCTCTACTGGGGCGGGGAGAGATGAAGATCAGTGCGGGATGAGAGAAGTTCCTCCTTCCCAGTTCCCACCACCATAAACCCTAACCCTAATCCATCCGATGGCCTCACGCCGCCTCCTGCTCTTTGCCGACGGCAACAACACCTCCGGTGATCAATTTGACCTCGGCAGTAACATCACCCTCAATTGCATCGTCTACTGCATCGGCGTCTGCATCGACGGCGTATGCTTGCCACTGCCCCCACTATCGCCGGTTTCGCTGCCGAACAATAGCAACTCCGACGAATTCACCCCTTCGATCAACCCTCGCCATCGCGATAGACTCTTGACAACTCTTATAGTTACAGTAATTTCCGCTGTCATCTGCTCATTTGCCCTCCTCGCCGCCTACGTTTATTTTCGATTCCGCCGTCGCCGTCCTCCTCCTGAAACAGCTATTTCCGATTCCGGCGCCAATGAAGAGGACGAAACTGGTGGAGATTTCCCGCCTGGCGGCGAGATCGATCACCACATCTGGTACATCCGAACCCACGGGCTTGACGATAGTACCATCGCCTCGATCACTTCCTGGGTTTACAAATCCGGCGACGGCCTCATTGACGGAAGCGACTGCTCCGTTTGCCTTGGGGAATTTCATGACGGCGAGCTGGTTCGCTTGCTCCCAAAGTGCAGCCACACATTTCACCTTCCCTGCATCGATATGTGGCTCAGATCTCATGTCAACTGCCCGCTCTGCCGTTCTCCCGTAGTTCCTCCGGCTACTGTTGCCCTAACTGAACCTTCTTCTTCTTCTTCTTCTTCTTCTGCCCCCGTCACGGTCATCTCACTGCCAGCAGAACCGGAAACCAGCTTCCCTGCCACGCTAGAGAATCCTCAAATCGAGGCTCTGCAATTGGAAAATGGTACCAACGAGATTGGCATCGGAATTGTGATCAACCCAGATGAAGGGTCGTCTTCTCGGTCTTCAATTTCAGAGTTTCCACCTAATTTAATGGAGGAAGATGAGGAATTGCAGCCAAGAAGGCGGTCAATTTCTGCGGATTCCTTCTCTCTGAATGTGCTTCCAAGGGTGGAAAGAGCAGATGGGGAAATTCAGGAAGAGGAGGAACAAATTCCTGTAAATAGAGAGAAATCAAGCAGATTTCTGGAGAGGAACCTGCTGCGGAAATTACCAAAAACAATGGAAAGATCTCTGTCCACCCATAGTGCAAGGTTGTTCTTCTCCAGGTACGGGCAACCCCGAAATTCTGTTCTGCCATTATAAGCATTGGCAGATTTTTTCCCCCTTCGATTTCCTCCCTTCTTTATCTTTATATATATTTACTGAAACAAGCTCGCTGTAAAACTTTGATTTTGAGGGGGTCTTGATAACTCTAGTGATGCCCCTTTTATACCAGACAATAAAAGGCCATAGAGGGATTGAAAAGATAATCCTTTTTTGTGCTATGTAGTCATTAGATCTTTTACAGAAAGTTTTGTTTGTACTGCAATATCAAGTTCATGGCATTGATTACTATCTATATTTGCAGATATCTTAATTGTGCATTTTCTTCCATTTTTCTTAGTTCTTCCTCACCTCTACAATTCATAGCACGAATGAAAATGAAAACCGAAGAATGCTTTCCATTTGTTTGGGCGTTATTTATGCCCATTTAGGTGACCCCTGCTTGGACCTAAGGACCCCAAAGACACTGCTTTATGTATGCCTAATTCCAGCTGCTCGGAGCTCGAAGGAGGGTTTGCTCCAGATTGTTGTTCTATCTTCATCTCCAACCTCTCCAAAACCGACATTGCCTTCCCAAACATGTCATGACTGATACTAATTGTCTGAGATGGCACTGTAATTTGAAGTAGAGGTTCATTTTCATTAAAATTGGACTCCAATTTTCATTCCAAAGTCTCAATTCCGGTCAACAGAACAGGCCCTATGAGTTTAAACAAGTTGCATAAGAAAGTGAGTAGTAAGCTAAGAATTAGAGGAACATACTAAATTGAGATTTCAATGCCCTTAGACTTCTCTCCAATCACGACCGTTCGTGTCCCCTCTTTAGGATTAGTGGTCGATTTTCTCAATTAAGTTCCTGTTTGGCACTGCGAGCGCTCAACCACATGGTCCACACATAAGAAGCTAATTATCCATTTGGCACGGTGGTGGCTGTCATAAACTTGGTGGTTACGAACCGTCGCACCTCACCTAACTCCATCCAATTTTATGTTTTAAAATTTGTGTGGCGGTCATAACCATTGTTATGTCAAACACGTAGTCATGACGGTGTCGTTTTTATCAAAACTCGCTGGAGCAAAAATGCTGGACTATGGTTCTTACCCACCACGGATCGTCGCAGCTTTGCCAAATGGACCCCACATCTACGCGTTCACGTCCGCCGCCACTTTGCCAAACAGACCCCCACATCTACTTTTTTGTTCAAAATTAATTTTTTATTGGTGGCGGTCCTAACCGTTGGCATGCCAAACACAGGACTGTCACATTTTTGTCCAAACTCACGGCTTTGCCAAACAGACACTGCATCTACTTTTTCTTCAAAATTTATTTTTTTATTGGTAGCAGTCCTAGCCTTTGGCATGTTATTGCCCGTCTACAAATAGGAATTGGATTATTAATGTAATTTTGCATACTTTAAATAAGTTGGGGTATCACACTTTACACCTTCACTTAGGCTTCGTTTGGCGCAATGGCGGCGGTTGTGAACACGGTGGTCATGAACGCCGTTCATGAACGTCCAACCTCATCTAAAAAGATTCATGCGTTTTATGCCCAAATCTAGTTTATTTTCTTGGTTGTAGTCATAGCCTTTGTCTTGCTAAACATACATTCTATGATAATTGCATTTTTGATCAAACTCACCATAGCAAATAAGCTGCGCCAAACAAAGATTTAGTCCATATCTCTCTATAAAAAGTGATGTTGTGTTAAAATATGTTAATATTGTCCGTTTAGTCCATTTATACTTATATAAAGGCCCGCTATTTAGGCTCATGTTGTATACTCCATTAAAGCTCTTTAGTCCCACATCTCCAATCTCCTCCTATGTACTCTTTCTCCTATCTATAAATAACCCTAATGGGATGAATAAATTATCATTTGCTCTTTATTTTATCATGGTATCAAATCTAGGTTATGAAAATTTTCGAGCGGAACCTTCCATCAATTAATTTTCTCTTGGAATTTCTTTCCTCCTGAGACCCACTGCCGATGTTTCTTCGGTCAACTTTACTCAATCAAATAACAAGCTTACTGCTGTCCGAGATCAACCTCAAGCTCGCGGGCTCCATTTTTTTTCACCTGCCCGCAGCTGTTCCCCAATGACCATTTACCCGCAAACCTCTGCTCGCCTACCAGCAGGGAACAACTCTGTCCGTCCGTCCGCAGAGGTTAGGTTGCTTACCTGCCCGTAGTTTGTGCTTGCCTGCCCGCAGAAGATCAACTTGCTTACCTTGCCCGCAGCTGTCCACACAACTTTCTTACCCGCAATCCTCCGCTCGCCTGCCCACAAAGAAAAACTCTGTTTGAACTCGTGCTCTCCTGTCCGCATAGAACAACTCCTCTGTCCGAACTCGTGTTCGCCTGCCCGCAAAGATCAACTTGCGTACTCTACCTGCCAAAATCAACCTCCAGCTCGCCTATCCGCCAAGATAAAGCCTCTGTTTGAATTCATACTCGCCAGTCTGCCGAGATGAACTTGCTTACCCTGCCCGCCGAGATCAACTTCAAGCTCGCTCTGCCCGCCAAGATCACCTTCTTGATTGCCTTAATGGACGACTCTACCTTGACATCCAAGTCGCGTCTTTGCTTCACTCTTGATGCTACAAACTATAGGATTTGGTCCTTAGCTGTCAAAAGTCATCTCTGAAGTCAACGACTATGAGGGAATATTGATGGAAGCACACTCATACCTACAACAATAGTTGACAAAGCAACTGATAAGGCCTACCTCACTCTACTTGATATATGGACTTATGATGGGCAATGGGCAATCAATGTCATCCTTCAGTCAGTTTCCTCTTCAATCATGCTGCAACTTAAACCATATGACACTGCTGTCACCATGTGGAATCACCTTCGCACATATTTCACTCTTACTGACAGTGCACATGAGTTTCAGCTACTCCAAACATCCAGTCCACCCGTCAAGGAAATCTTTTTATTCGTCAATACCACGCTACAAGCCTACAATACTTGATCTTTAGAACCAGCTTAGCATTATGGAGCCAACACTTCTCCGAGGAGACACCAACCCTTTCTTTTAGCAGTATCTTACTATTCGTGGTTGAAGACGACTATTGCAGTTCCTCGTGCATCTCAGCCCCAGGCTTGAATTTCAGGCCTTTGCTGGCATACTTCTTCAGCGCTCTCCGAATCCTTCCTGGGATGTCGTTGTCAATGTACTCACTGTAGAAGAAAACCGCTGCCTTGATCTTGAAGTTGGCTCCCAGTTGGGACTGGGAACCAACTGTTTTGGCCACCCCTCCTGTTGCTCCTATAGGTACTCCTGTAGCTGCGACCACTCGTCCTCCTTCAAGGTCATCATCCAACTCTGGAAATCGTCAATCTCGGACTGTGCCTGCTTCTCCTGGACATAAATGGTGCAACTGGCACGAACGCCATGACAATCATTGCACTCAAGAATGTTTTGCCCTTGCCAACTGCAAGGCTCAAGAAGTTGTGGGTCATCGTTTTTCTAGTCTCCCCACTCCCTAGACAGCAACCACTGATCTCTCGCCAACTTTTTCTATGGAACAGATTCATCAACTTATGGCCACGATGCAGGTCAACAACTCGTCCTCTGACACTGGTTCTTCTTTCGTTGCTGCTGTCGCAGGTATTACTTCTGTCTCTTGAATTTTGGACTCAGATGTTTCCTATAATATGACAAATGATGATAGTCATCTCCTCTCTTACACCTCTCTCATCCTCCTTTATTCGCACTGTTGACGACACCTTACTCCCAATTCATTGTCGTGGACATCTCCAAGACCACTCCCACTTCACTATCCCTTATGTCTATCATGTTCCGCGTCTCACCATGAATCTTTTATCTTCTCTCAACTTACTGTTAAAAATTCTCTGTTTCTTTCAATGCTTACACTTGCTTCATACATGATTCCAATACGGGGAAGGTTGTTGGTAAGGTCACCGCAGAAACGGCCTCTATTACATCATCAGTCTGCATCTGCCGCTTCCTTCGTCAACTATTGTTGTTGTCACACCTGTCTCGTCTGCCACCTCCTCGTGTGATCTTTGGCATCATCGTCTTGCCCATGTCTCGCTACCATGACTATAATTGTTTGCTTCCTCAGCTGCTCTGGGTTCTGTTAATACAAAAATGCTTAATACTTGTACTCATTGTTTTTGAGGTCATCATATTGCCTCCTCTTTTCCTTCTAGCATTTTTGCTACTATAACTCCGTTTGATTTAGTTCACTCTGATGTTTGAGGATCTTCTTCTCACATTTCAAAAGGAGGAAACAATTTTTTTGTTATTTTTGTTGATGATTACTCTCGTTTTATTTGATTATATCTTTTGAATGCTAATCTGATGTTTTCTCTAAATTTCTTGAATTTGCTTCTATGGTAGCTACACAATTTTCTTATAAAATTTAAACTCTGCGTCCTGATTCGGGGCGGGGGGGGGGGGGTATCTCTCGCACCATTTTCAACAGTTCTTTCAATCTCAAGGAACTCTTGCCAATACTCACGTGCTCATAGTCAACAAAATAGAGTAGCTGAACGACGACATAGACACATATTGGAAGTGGCGCGATCCCTTCTCCTCACCTCAGCGGTACCTGTTTAATAATGGGCTGCAGCCGTTCTTACCCGTGTATGCTTTATTATAAAATATCTACTCCCAATCTGTAAAGAATCTCCCTGTATGAACGACTTTATAACAAGACTCCAACTTACTCCCATTTGAGAGTTTTTTGTTGTATTTGTTGTTAAATTTCTCACAATTGAACGATATATGCTATCACCTCGCTCTGTGGCATGTCTTTCTGAGTTATAGTGAACAACACAAGGACTCTAGATGTTATGACCCCATTGCCAAACACATGCGCATCACCCAATATGTGATTTTCCTTGAACATCTTCCCAACTATGCCCTTCCTAATCCCCCTATCTTATTAGCACCATCAACTCCCGCATATCTCATTTTTCTTGATATTCTACAACTATCTACTTCTCAAGTGCCCATCTTCGCTACTCCTAATATTCCTAATACTGATATCGGCCCTCTGTGTGACTCAGACTCCTCCCGACCTCTGATTCACACTTCAATACTAGTGAATCACCACAGTCTCCAATTCCTCTTTGTCGCTCTACTCGCATCCACAAATCTCTTAATCCCCTCAGTCTGTTTTCCTCCCTCACTCTCGTCCTCCAAGCCGTCCTTTCAACTATCTTTAGTCATCGGGAACCTCAAACATACCAAGAGGCAACCTCTATACTTGTTTGACAGTGTCCAATGAATGAAGAATTACAAGCCTTGATGAAAACCAACACTTGGGGCCTGGTTTTCCCTCTTAAGGCACTCGACTTATCAGTTGTAAATGGATTTACAAAATCAAAACTCTGGTTGATCACACAATCGCCAGATACAAAACACGCTTGGTTGCCCATGGTTTCCAACAACAACATGATATTAATTATCATGAAACGTTTGTTCCGGTTGCAAAGATGATCATCATCCGCACTGTCCTTGTTATTGTTGCCATTCATTCATGGGACATCTCTCAGTTTGATGTCAAGAATGCTTTCCTTCATAATGAACTTTCTGAAAATGTCTACATGACACCACCCCCGGGAGTTCAACATTCAGCTGGACAAGTCTGTCATCTCTGCAAGGCTCTTTATGGTCTCAAGCAGGTCCCTTGTGCCTGGTTCTCTAAATTCGCCAATGATATGTTAACCTTTGGTTTTACTGCCAGTCTTTCTGATCTGGCATTATTTACTCACGTCTCCGACACTATCTTACTCATGTATGTTGATGACATGATCATCACAAGAGAAAATTCTCGGCACATCCAAGAAGTTAAGACTCATCTCATGCACATTTCAAAATGAAAGATCTCAGACCGATTCAATATTTTCTAGGCCTTGAAGTTTTTCAGAGGATATATCCTATCTTGACAAAAGCTGATCACTGAGATACTTGACCGTGCTGCTCTAACAGATGACCGCACTATTGCAACTCTGATACTAAATGTTAAACTGTGCCCCCATAAAGGAGAAATCTTGTTTGATTCTTCCAGATACAGACTAGTTAGATGCTAGTATATGAAGTTATAGATGTCGGATATCGGGGACACATCGGTTTAGGTTTTTCATGTCAGTTTTAATATGTCGGGGGATATATCGGTGATCTTTCATATATCGCGTTTTAATATTTAATTATTTATATGTGTAATAATTTATTAATTTAATTCTTTTTTAATTTATATATATTAATATATTAATAATATTTATTAAACTCCTAAATTTATTAGAGTAATATAAACATTTTGTGTTGCACAAGTAATGACGATACAACGCGTGAAATAAAATAAGAGGAATCGGAATGGAAGATAAAGAACCTTTAGTGCATAATTCAAAGACAATGCATAATTAAAGTCGATGACGGACTTGAGAAAGAAAGCCAGAGGAAGGGGAAAAACAACCTAAACAATGAAATTTTTTTGTTTTATTGTCTATTAGATCATATACACTAATTAAAATAAATTGAAAAAAACCAATCGATAAAATGTCGGGATATATCGGCGAATATATCGGTCAATAACAAACATATCAAAGGATATATTCCAAAACGATATTTTGCAAAAAAATATCGGAAACGTGTCGTTTTATCTATGAAATCTTTATGTCGGTCGACATGTCGGCCATGCCGGAAGATATCCACAACAGTGAGTATATCTCACATCAGTCGACCAGACATTTCTCATGCTACACATATTCTCTGTCAGTTTTTTTCATAACCACAAGGCACCTACTATGCTGCTCTTCTTCACACTTTGCAATACATTTGCGGTACAAGCACTAGGTCACTTTTTTTCTCCTCAACTTCCTCTCTAGAACTTCGCGCTTATTCCGGTGCTAATTGGGTTAGTGACATATCTGATCGCAAGTCTACCACTGGGTATTGCATTTTTCTTGGCAACTCTCTGATTTCCTTGAAATCCAAGAAACATGATGTCATATCTCAATCTAGTACTGAAGCTGAGTACCTTGTCATGACCACCACTACTACAAAAATAACTTGACTTCGCCGTCTATTACAAGATTTACAGGCTACTATTTCTGAAGTTACACCACTCTACTGTGATAATACTAATGTCATATATATTTCTTCAAATATGATCTTTCATAAGCGCACCAAGCACATCGAAATTGACTGCCACTACGTTTGACAACAATTTCTCAATAATGTTATCTCACTGCCTCATGTATTATCTGCTTCCCATATAGTTGATTTCTTCATCAATTCTCATCCAGTTCAAAGACATGAATTCTTGATTCTTCAGCTTTTCTTAGTGGACGCATGAGACAATATCACCACCTGATCTGATTGTTCCCCTGGTGCTCTTCAAACTTCTACTTCAACCGTTGCAAGTTTGAGGAGGAGGGGGGGGGAGGTTAAATATGTTAATATTGTCCATTTAGCCCATTTATACTTATATAAAGGCCCACTATTCAGGCCCATGTTGTATAACTCATTATGCCTCTTTAGTCTCACGTCTCCAATAATCTTCTTTGTTCTCTCTCCTACCTATAAATACCCCTAATGGAATGAATAAATTATCATTTGCTCTTTATTTTATCAATACCTGGGTGCAATTTGATAGCAAGTTCATTCATGGGGCTTGTGGCTCCAATGTTCCTATGTTCCTTCGATTGTGATTTAGCTACATTTAAGAACGGACGAATCCCACAATGATTCCACTCGGTAGACCGAGTGGGCGTGGTTTTTTCACCCTCAATGCTATATTTTGGTTTTCTTTCATTATTTAATTGATATTTCAATTGCATTTTTTACTTTTATAATCCCTAATTTTTTTATCATTTATTTCTAATGGAAGAATATTATTTCGAAGTGTTTGAAGAAAAAAGATAAATTTATTAATTTAATAAAATTTTTATTGAAAAATTAACGTGTTTGAAACTTCTAAATTGACATGAATCATCTCTTCGATTCTTTCAAGTCCGTTCTCTATTCTCCAGTTCGCTTTGCACATCCCAAATCGTCATCATCATCTTAATCTCTTTCTCCTAGAGAAAATCAGGTTAAGGGTCCGTTTGGCACTATGGTGGCGGTCGTGAATGCAGCTAGGGGTGCAAGCGGTTCAATTTGGGTCGGTTTGGACCCAAACCGAAACCGAACTGATGTTTATCGGTTCGGTTCGATTTTTTGGTCGGTTTACTCGGTTCGGTTTTCGGTTTTTCAGTTATATTATTTAAAATAATTGTGTACTTAAATATCTTAAGAAAATTTTAGAAAAGATATGATAATTAAAAATAAATATCATCAAGATTTATTTACATATGATATATTACAACTAATAGCTCATATTACATTAAAAAATTATGATTGAATATTTTTATTGCGGAATCGAGTAATAAATATAAAAAGATATAAATAAAATCAGTTAAACAAAATGTTTAATTCTTCTTGATGCATAAAATATGCATTACAAAAAATTATTTTGCCTCAAATGATATATAAATTATTAAGTTGATATAATTTGTGTACATTATTTAGGGAATAAAAATAGTTAAAAGATCATTATTGGTAATATTTTTATATGTATTATTAGTCGGTGCGGTTCGGTTTTTCAGAGAGGAAAACCAAAGCCGAACCGAGTCGTTCAGTTCGGTGTAAAATCGGTTCGGTTTGGGCGGTTCGGAACGGTTTGGTCGGTTTTCGATTTTTCATGCACACCCCTAAATGCAACGCAGTTTAAATGTACAAAAATAATTTTCTTCTTTGTAGCGGACACAACTGTGGTTATTCTATCAACACATTTTATGATCGTAACGTTTTTATCCAAATTCACCATAATAAAATGTTGAGGCAACGTTCAAGATAGTCCACAATAGCTCATCATGTTTGGAATAGTTATTTATAGTATCTCCAGCGTGGAAATTTGCCCTAAAGATGACACAAAACTCATTGGTTGGTTTCGGGTCGGTCTCGACACGTGCAAACATATTACTTATTTACCTAACAATCTCCTTTTATTTCCGCCGTAAACTCGACGTCGGAAAATGGGTAGTTTGTGAAGTGTTCAATCAAATGTGAATCATTTACAACAGTGTCCAAAACATCTGTCAGAAAATATTAGATTTTAAACAGAAAATAGTATGCATGCATAAATAAATAAAACTCAGACGCATCACAACACAGTCTAAGATACAATCAGGGCACATACCCTATACGCCTAGCATCTCAAATCAACAGAGAGCATACTAGTCCAAACAAATAAGTGCAAGCAAAAAATGTTAAACAGTGCTCTAAGCAGAAGAAAAACCAAAATAATACTCTAGAAATCATCATTTATCAGGTCATTCTCGTCGGGATCCCAATCTACAAATGTTGCTCTATCATCAGCAGCTTATGTAATTTTAACCAAAAAAATTTCATTCAGAATAAATTCAAACCTTTGAAATTGTACATGTATCTAGTTCTACTTATAAGAATGTAGCGGTCACAATTGTGATTATTCTGTCAACACATATTTTATAATCGTAACGTTTTTATCCAAATTCACCATAATAAAATGTTGAGGCAACGTTCAAGATAGTACACAATAGCTCATCAAGTTTGGAATAGTTATTTATAGTATCTTCAGGGTGGAGATTTGCCCTAAAGATGACACAAAACTCATTTGGTTGTTTCAGGTCGGTCTCGACACGTGCGGACATATTACTTATTTACCTAACAATCTCCTTTTATTTCCGTCGTAAACTCGACATCGGAAAATGGGTAGTTTGTGAAGTGTTCAACCAAATGTGAATCATTTACAACCGTGTCCAAAACATCTGTCAGAAAATATTAGACTTTAAACAAAAAATAGTATGCATGCATAAATAAACAAAACTCAGACGCATCACAACACAGTCTAAGATACAATCAGGGCACAGACTCTATACGCTTAGCATCCCAAATCAACATAGAGCATACTAGCCCAAACAAATAAGTTAAAGCAAAAAATGCTAAACAGTGCTCTAAGAAAAAAAAACCAAAATAATACTCTAGAAATCATCATTCATCAGGTCATTCTCGTCGGGATCCCAATCTACAAATGCTCATCTATCATCAGCAGCTTATGTAATTTTCAACAAAAAAAATTCATTCAGAATAAATTCAAACCTTTGAAATTGCACATGTATCTAGTTCTACTTATAAAAATATAGTACCCAAAAATTAGCTAAGAGAACATATACATAGAGTATTATAGGTTCTACATCAGAATTCATTATCTGTTTCCAAATAAACGATCTATGGGCTTTTGACACAACAACTATATCTGTGATCCAATTTAAAATATCACGGTTACTGTTCTTCTAAAGTTAATTGGAATTCATCAAGTTTGGAATGAAACCAATCGAGTCAGATTGTGTTATCAAATTTGGAATAATACTCTTATTCAAGGTAAGGTAGACAAATCTTGGTGAAGTTATTAACATCAGATTTGAAATGCACCAAAACACCAGATTCGTACTCAGCAACAAAGAATATCTGTGGAGCACAACATGTTTGCTTTGACAAAGGAAAGTGAAAAAATAAAATAATTTGAACTAAGGTTAAACTGAATCGCCTAACCTTGAACTTAGGCTGAACTAAATTGCATTGAGTCTCATTTCTCTCGCTATTTTGATTGATCGGTCTTTGGACATTCTTTTTGTCAATGGATCAGTCAGGTTATTTTTCGATCGTACATCGATCAAAGTGATAATATCTTGTTATTTCAGATAATTCAATAGAGTATATCTCAGTCGTACATGTCTTCTCTTAGTATTTGTTAGAAAAGCCCAATTAAGGACCCATGTTTTCTCTCTTTTCTCTCTCCATGTATTAGTCCCACATCTTGTATTTAGGATTTCTCTTCTCATT
Source organism: Platanthera zijinensis (assembly GCA_039513925.1). Taxonomy (NCBI): domain Eukaryota; kingdom Viridiplantae; phylum Streptophyta; class Magnoliopsida; order Asparagales; family Orchidaceae; genus Platanthera; species Platanthera zijinensis. The sequence goes on from CM077091.1 coordinate 172,128,245, forward strand.
CTTCTCCTATATAAGTGTATTCATACTTGTAACTATTCATTCAAGAAGTATATACAAGCTTTGAGGCCTTTCTTTACATGGTATCAGAGGGAAACCGGTCTCCTCCTTTAGTATCCGGCCTACCCGGCCTCTTCTCCTAACCGGCTGTCCGTGCGGTCTTTCCTTCCCGCGGACTCCTACGGCTTGTTATTTTCTATCCGCTTCCCCCACCCCTCTGTTTTTTTCGTGGCCTCCCCCTCCTCCCTCCTTCTCCTCCTCCTTTTTTTATACTCCTCTCTCACGTGGGTCCACCTTTCTCTCCCCTTCTCTTCCCGCGCGGACTCTTTCTATCCGTTGTGGCCTCTCCCTGCTTATTGATCGCTGATCGTGGCGACCTGCCTCTCCTGCTCACCGCGTGGTCTCTTTATCCGCCGCGGTCTCTCCTTGCTTACTGATTGCTACTCACAACGACCTGCCTCTCCTGCTCGCCGCGCGGTCTCTCTCCGCTGCGTTTTCTCCCTGCTCGTTGCCCGCAGCGACCTGCCTCCCCTGCTCGCCGCGCGACCTCCTTCTATCCGCTGCAATCTTCCCTGCTCGCTGATCGCGGCTCGCAGCAACTTGCCTCTTCTGCTCGCCGCGACCTGCTTCTCGCTTATCGTTGCGGCCTCGCCTATCCGTTGTTGTGCTTCCTACTTGCTACTCGCCTGCGACCTGCCTTGTCGCTTGCGATCTCTCTCTGCTAGTCGCATTTTGGTCGCGATCTCCTGGTCGCTGGCGTGTCCGCCGAGACCGTGCGACTACCTTTTTCTTGCCCCCCAGCCTTTCTCTGCTACCCGCGCGGCAATCCTCTTCTAACCGCCCGGCCTCTTCTGCTGGCCGCGCATGGCTTCTGATACTTCTGCTGCTACTTCTGCTCCGCCAGCCCGTGCGGCTGCCTCGGCTTCCGAACTTCGTGACGAATTACGGATTACGACTATCTCCCTCACTGGAAAAAGGAACTTTGTTGAATGGGTTCACTCAGTTCGTCGTGTTCTGCAGACGAAGGGTCTTCTTCACCACTTGACCCGGGCCCCTCCGACTGCTCCCTCCGATGACTGGCTTCGCGACGATGGTCGGGTCCAGTCCTGGCTTCTCAACTCCATGGACACCGAGCCCTACCGAATGACCATGTATCATGACACGACCAAGACCATGTGGGAGAAGCTTCACTCATTTTACTCCGGGCATGACAGCCTACAGCACCTCTATGATATCATTTCTGATCTTCAGAATCTTTCCCCCGGTGCTCCTGGCGATATGCTCTCCTTTGTGGCTAAAGCAAAGTGTTTGGCCGAGACTTGGATTCAACATCAGCCTCCTACTACTGATTTCGCCATTCAACGGAACCAGAAAGAAGCTGTCGTCATCGCCATGATGATGTCTCGTGTTCCTCCCCACCTGCATAGTGTTCGAGCACAGATCCTATCGTCCGCCACAATTCCGTCCCTGTCTGATGTATGCTCCATGCTGCTCAAGCTCACGCCTCATTCCGAGGCTCCTCATGATTTTGCCCCAGCTCTTCTTCAGCAGTCTCTTTTTCCGAACCCTTCTACTCGTGGATCTTCCACTCGAGGGGGCCGGCCACCGTCTCGGGGACGAGGACGTGGTGGTCGTTCTTCTATGAAATGCACTTACTGTGGCCGCGATAATCATCTCGAAGCTACTTGTTACCATAAGCACGACCTGCCTCCTCACCTTACTGCTACTACCTTTGTTGCTCCTACTCCCACTGGGCCTTCTGCCCCTGATATGGCTTCCACTACCCACGAAGATATTGATGAGCTTCGCACCCAACTCCAACAGCTTCAAGGTGCCCTCAGCCGCTCCTCCGGCTCCGTCGCGTCCTTTTCTGCGGAAGGTATAACCTGTCTCTCTCATAGTCCCTGCTGGATCGTTGATTCCGGGGTCACTCACCATATTACCTCCCAGAAGCCCACCAAGTACCAACGGACGCCTCATCCCCTTTGCATCACTGTGGCCAACGGTGATACTCTTCCTGTCTCTGGCACCGCTGCTCTTCAGCTTACTCCGACTCTCTCTTTCCTCGGTTCTTCATGTTCCGGGATCCCCTTTCAATTTACTTTCTGTTAGTCGTTTCATAACTTTTTCACCATTAATATTAAAAACTTTTTCACCTTCTTCTTTTCTTCTGCAGGATCGTCGCACCCGGAGTATCATTGGTAAGGGGCAGCTGTTGAACGGGCTTTATATCTTTAACATCCCACCTACTACTCTATCTGCTATCTCCACGGTTGATTGGCATCGCCGCCTTGGGCATGCCCCCCTACCGATTCTCAAGCGAGCTCTTCCTGATGTACTCTGCAGGAGTTCTCTTGTGAATCCTGTATCTACGGCAAACAACATCGCTCTTCTTTTCCCCCTGCTTGTACCAGGAGTAGTACTCCTCTCTCTTTAGTACACTCTTATGTATGAGGTCCTTATCGTGTCCCCAGTTTTTTTTGTTATCGTTATTTTGTCACGTTTATTGATGACTACTCGCGTACTACATGGCTTTATTTACTACATGATCGTACTGAACTTACTTCTGTGTTTCGTGCATTTTTGACTGAGATGCGTACGCAATTCACCACCCCCCCTTCAAGTCATCCGCACCGATAATGCTCGCGAATATACCGGGCTGCCTTCTCTACTCTTTGCACCGAGTTCGGTATCATCAATCAAACTTCATGTGCCTATACCCCTCAGCAAAACGGGGTCGCCGAACAGAAAAATCGTCATCTTCTCGATGTTGCCCGCTCCCTTATGTTCCAAATGCAGGTTCCGGTCGAATATTGGAAATTTTCCGTCTCCACAGCCTGTCATCTTATTAACCGCCTCCCCTCATTTGTGCTAAATTTTGCCTCACCGCTCCAACTTCTCTATCCCTCCACCAACCCCACCTCTCTCACACCACGGGTCTTCGGGTGTGTGTGCTATGTCCACCATCTTGGCCCTCCTTCCGACAAGCTTTCTCCTCGGGCTGTCAAGTATATGTTTGTTGGCTACTCCCGGACTCAAAAGGGATATGTCTGTTACTCTCCTTCTGATGGTCGGCTGGTTGTTTCTGCAGATGTCATCTTCTGCGAACACCAGCCCTTCCATGTACCTTGCCCCACCTCGTCTTCTGCTCCACCTCTTCCCCGGCCTGCCGTACCAGTCACGTCGTCATCTCTACCCTCTTCTTCCTCCTCTCAACCAGCTCTTCCTCGGGTTCCTCCACCACTTATCCGGGTCTACTCTCGACGTCCATCCAAGGATATTCCCGTGAACCAGCTCCTCGCTACCAGCGATACCTCGGCTACGGCAGATCCGACTCCCGTCTCTACAGCTCATCCCTTGGCCAACTACATCTCTATCCATCGGCTGACACCACCTCTCTACGCCTTTGCCACCTCTCTTTCCTCTATTTCTATTCCTAACTCTGTGCAGGAGGCGCTTACACATCCAGGGTGGCGGGCAGGCATGGAAGATGAAATGCGGGCTCTTTGGGCTAACCAGGCCTGGGATCTGGTCCCTCTTCCTACTGGCCATACCTCTGTGAACTGCAAATGGGTCTTTGTTGTAAAGCATGCGGCGGATGGTACTGTTGACCGTCTGAAGGCACGCCTCGTGGCCCGGGGCTTTACTCAGCAACATGGTCTTGATTATGAGGAAACTTTCTCTCCAGTGGCCAAATTGAACACGGTCCGCGTTCTTCTTTCTTTAGCAGTTCATCGTCACTGGCCGCTTTATCAGTTGGATATTAAGAATGTCTTCCTCAACGACGATTTGCAGGAGATAGGTTATATGCAGCAACCTCCCGGGTTTGAGACCACGAGGGAGTCTTTGGTATGTCACCTTCGGAAATCCATTTATGGTCTCAAACAGTCCCCGTGGTTTGAAAAATTCAGTAAGGTGGTCTGTGCTAGTGGCTTCACTTGGAGCTCGGCTGATTTTTCTCTCTTCACCCGCCACTGGTCAACCGGGACTGTGATTCTTCTGGTCTACGTTGACGATATCCTGATTACTGGCAACGACACGGCAGGAATACAACAGATCAAGGAACAGTTAAATTCCGCCTTTCAGACCAAAGATCTGGGCAACCTTCGGTACTTTCTTGGGCTCGAGGTCGCACGACGCTCTGATGGTCTTGTGTTATCTCAAAGGAAGTATTGTATGGACCTCCTTCATGATGCAGGTTATTCTGGGTGCAAACCTGTGGAGACTCCTATGGACGCCAATCACAAGCTCTCGGCCCATAGTTCTGACTCTGACAAGTTGCTTACAAATCCGGAATATTACAGACGCTTGGTTGGGAAGCTGATCTACCTTACGGTGACTCGACCGGACATCTCATTTGCTGTAGGAGTTGTGAGTCGGTTCATGCACGCTCCTCGGACATCTCATCTTCAAGCGGTCGAGTGCATCTTTCGATATCTCAAGATCGCCCCCGAACAAGGACTTGTGTATAAGTCATCCACATCTCTATCACTCGTCGCTTACTCTGACGCTGACTACGCAGGATCTATCGATGATAGGCGCTCCACTACGGGGTTCTGCACTTACTTTGGTGGTCATCTCATAACATGGCGTAGCAAGAAACAATCTGTGGTTGCTCGCTCTTCTGCTGAAGCCGAGTACCGAGCTATGGCTGCGATTGCTTCCGAGCTAACCTGGCTTGAGAGCCTTCTGGGAGACTTGGGTGTTCGTCTCTCATCACCGGCTACCTTATTTTGTGACAGTCAGGCAACAATACTTATTGCCAAGAATCTGGCGTTTCACGAACGCACAAAGCATATCGAAGTTGATTGTCACTTTATCCGAGAAAAGGTACAGTCAAAAAAGATAGATTTGGAGCATGTTCCTGCTAAAGACCAAGTTGCGGATATCCTGACAAAAGCTCTCTCCAGGCCTTTATACTATCAGTTTTTATCCAAGCTTGGTGCCTACAACTTGTACGCTCCAGCTTGCGGGCAAGTGTTAGAAAAGCCCAATTAAGGGCCCATGTTTTCTCTCTTTTCTCTCTTCATGTATTAGTCTCACATCTTGTATTTTGGATTTCTCTTCTCATTCTTCTCCTATATAAGTATATTCATATTTGTAGCTATTCATTCAAGAAGTATATACAAGCTTTGAGGCCTTTCTCTACAGTATTAAAGATGATCTTCTTAACGATTTGAACTGTTGTTTGATTATCACAGTACAAACTTAAAAAATTGACTTATAGCTTAGACAAGGGAATGTCTAGAATTAAATTTCTGGTCAAGTCTGCCTCTTCACCAGCCAAATCTAAGACAAACAACTCATCTTCCATATACGTCAAAGCTATACAAGTTTGTCTTTTAGATTTCCAAGCAACAACAGCTTCACCCATAATAAATATAATTTCACTGGTGGATTTACTATTATCAACTTCTGAACACCACAAAACATCAGTGTAAGATATTATCAGCTTCACCCATAATGAATACAAGTCTGTGTGTTGGATTTCCAAGCAACAACAGTTTCACCCATAATGAATATAAATTCACTGGTGGATTTACTATTATCAACTTCTGAACAGCAAAAGACATCAGAGTATTCATCCACAGTATGAGGGTAATCAGTGTAGACATATCATGATCTTTAGTATCTCTCAGGTATCTCATCAGCCTGTTTAGGGTATCCCAATGCTCTTTGTCTGGGCTATTGGTAAAGCGGCTCAGCATGTCAACAAAGAAGACAATGTTTGGTCTCGTACAGCTTGTGGCGTACATGAGACAACCAATTATCTTCGAGTACTTTACTTGGTCAATGCTGGTCCCTACATTCAGACTCAACTTGACATTTGGATCAAACGGTGTCTTTACATGCCAACAGTTTTTATAATCACAGGTAGAAAGAATTTGCTCTATTTAATGAGCATGACTAAGAGTAATGCGACTCTTGTCTACTCTAATTTTCATTTCTAGAAGGGTATCAACAGGACCAAAGTTCTTCATGTCAAATGTTTTTATAAAAGTGGATTTAATATCTCTCGCTGCAGCAAGATCTGACTCAGAATCATTATGTCATCCAAATATTAGTATATGATACTGTTTTATTTTATATCGAGCTGTGATAGAAACACTTGTCAGAAAGACGGGACTGAAATCCAATGCTCTTTACCACTTAGTCAAATTTTATGTGTCACTTCTTAGAAGCTTGTTTAAGCTTATAGATATAGATATATTTGTCTAACTTACACATTTTCTCTTTTAGATCTTTATGTATATAACCTTCAGGTTGTGTCATGTAAATCTCTTCATCAAACTCTCTATTTAAGAAGGTTGTCTTTACATCCATCTGATGAACTATAAAGTTCTCGATATAAGTTAAGGCAAAAAGAATCTTAATAGTCGATAGTTGTCATACAGGTGAATAGACATCAAAGTAGTCAATTCTCCGCAATTGTTTATAACTCATAGGTACTAGATGTGTTGTGTATCTGGCTATAGACACATCACTATATAATTTTTTCTCCAGTACCTATTTGCATCCTAGAACTTTAACTACTTTCGACAGGTCAACTAGATGTCAAGTGTTGTTTTATAGCAGCGAGTTCATCTTATTATCGATGACTTTTCCCCACATTAACGAATCTCTAGATGTTATTGCTTCCTGATAGGAGAATGAATCATCCTCTAAGTGATATGTGACAAAATTCTCAACAAAATTCTTAGTGATTCTACCTCTTTTTGATGCTCTAATAGAAACTGGTTCCATCTCTAAAGATTGTGAAGCAGTGTCAGAGGGGCTAGTTTCAGGTTCTGTAATAAATTCTGAAATCATGTCAGTAGATTCAGAGGCGGTTAAGTCATGATCTTTGATAAATTTATGCTCAAAAAATATAGCATCTCTATAGTGAATAGATCTAAAAACTTATCAGTTGTACTATCTTCTGCACTACCTAGATAGATACAAATTATCGTTCTAGGTCTCACCTTATATCTCTTAAGGTCTTGTATTCTGCTTAAGCAATACAACCCCAAGTTTTTAGAATATCATATCTACAAGGATGGTTGTGCCACAACTCATACAGGGTCGAAGTGAGCTGAGAGTGTGACACTCTATTCAAAATGTGATTTGCAGTTAGGACTGCTTATCTTCAAAAGGAATTGGGCATATCAGCTGTGATGAATATAAAATTCAACATCTCTATTAAAGTTCTATTTTTATGCTCAACAATGTTATTTGACTGCGATGAGTAAGGTGTTGATGCACGAAAATGCACCTCCAGCTAACCGTTCGAGCACTGGGGAAGGTATTGGGAAAAGACTGTCGGCTAGTCGATTACTAGCGGCTAGGAATGGCGCATAGGACCGGATAGAAAAAAGGGAGAAAGGGCCGCTACCAGCGGCAACACCAGAGTTCGCCCGCCGCGGCCTGAATGCCTCTCCTGCGGCGGGCTTTCCTTTTATAAAAGATGAAACGGTTACACTTGGAGAAAACAACAAGGAGAAGGAGAAGAGAAAAGAAACCGGCCGGACAGCAAGCCGCAAGACACTAAAACTAGAGACTGCAGCCCACAACAAGTGAGCTCTTGGACTCCAGTCAGCGTGCTTTGGGTGTGCTGCCGCCCCCTATTTATAGGCTTGGGGGTCTGCCCAAACGGGCAGGGCTAAAATTACCGGCTGCCCGAGATACAAGAGAATCGGGCAGCGGTGACGGGAATCGCGAAGAAGAAGAAAAGCAAAGAGACAGGCCGCGCGGCCTGGCGATCTTCTTCTGCCGAGCTGCAGGACTCGGCCTCTGGGCGGGCTGGTCTGGACCTCCTCTGACGGCGACCTGGGACATAGGTCGCGCAGCTTGGGCAAGGACAGGCCGACCCTTAGATGATGGCTAGACTGGAACTGGCGGCGGTCTGACATAGAGGCCGCACGACTTGTCTGAATATAAGCCGGCTAGCTGAGAACGGCGGCTGGAAATAGCAAGCCGCCCGAACTAAAAAACTGGAGAACTAGTCGCGGATTCTGGGTTAACATAATCCCCGCACATTTTTAAGTTTCTGAAAAACTTCGAAAATGTAGAACTAAGCCGGAGACCGCGACTGCCATTAATGCTTCTGCGTCTATAAAATGTCGAGGGCCCTGCCATTTCGTCAAGATTTCTGCCAAGCCACGGGTCACTATTCACCACTCGCGGTTAGAATCCTCCAAGCCGACAGAGACTTCTACAAGATGGACGTCATGTCCTCGATGCTAGATCGCGAAAAGAAGTCGTCTTGGTCGAAAAGGAGGAGCAGAAGAGCGGACAGTTCTGACCAACAGCCTGAGAAGAAAGCTGAGAAGCCGATCACACCGGCGGCTTCTGCTTCTGGAAAGAAACCGATGGAAGTCGTCGCGAAATCCTCGCAGACCGAAAAGGTAAAAAGTTTAATTCACTTTTGGTAATCATTGCGGCGATCTGGCGACTATCAAAGGCAGGTCGCCTCGCGCACTCTGGATCAAAAGCGCCTAGGCGACGCCTCCATTCTCGACGGACTATCGCTCTTGTCTCGGCCAGCGATCTTCTCGAGGCGACTATATCACCGGTTTCTGTAATGATCTTAACCGGCCGCGATTTCCGTGGAGGGGATTTATATAACCATGAGCTCTGGAATCGCTTGGGTGCCGGCTGCAACTTACCTGATCCCATCAGCTCGGCAGCGGTCCGAAGATCCTCAGCCCGCTTATCCGCGGCAAGCTTCTCCGAGACCGCTTCGACCTTTGCCTTCATTGCGGCAAGCTGCTCCTTAGTCTTTTCCCTTTCTTCAGCTGGAAGAAAAGAAGAAGGATCAACGAGTTTCTCTCCTCTAATCTCGGCATCAGGCTGCAGCACTTCCAGCAGAGAGCGATTCATGCTCGCAAGCTGCTCGTCATCTATGGAGTCAAGAATCTCAGTAGTTGATAAGCTGAGCGTTGAAGGGGGATCACCTTCTGCGGACAGAGGATCAGGCGTGACGAGATCGCTATCTTGAACTTCCTTTTCTCGCGGCTTATGCTGCAAGCTCGCAGCTCCAGTCTACTTGGAGATATTCTTCTCTTTCCTAACCTTCAACTTCTTCTCTACTCGCTTCGCAACGGTACTCTTGTCTCTCTTCCTCTTTTTCTTTTCAGGCGTCTTGTCCAAGTCGATGACGACCTGCTCTGATTCGCGAACTGAGGTTGGTGCGACAACCAGAGCCAGGGAAGACACTAGCTCCTCAGCTTGCTTCTCAACGGAACTTTTAGCCGCGGCTTCGGCAGGCTCTTTAGCTCGCTCTTCGGCGATATCTTCTTCCCTTTCCTCTATTTGTTCGTCAGCGGGAAGCTTCTCCTCGATGATCTGCTGCTGGGCTTTCGGCGACGATACTTCCTTATCCGGGTCTATCCGCGGCATGATAGTCCCGGAAGGAGAGCGGTGCACCTCCATGCTTGAAGAGCTCGCAGGGTTCTGATCAGAGACGGATAACGGGTTCAGTTTCTTATTCGCGCTCTCTAACAGAAGATTCTGAGCAGGAACAGCAGTCGCAATTTTCTCAGGCTCTATGTCGCGGGCTGGGTCTGATTTCTTCTGACCTGAACTCTCTCCTTGGTAGCGGGCTGGAATATCGTGACGGCGACTGGTCTTTTTAGGTCGGGAACTCGCCTTGGGCTTCTCAGTCGAAGTAGCAAGGTTGCCAAAGAAGGATCCTAATCTTCCCATGCCGGACTGGAAAGTTGAGACCGCAAGAGGTGAGTAACGACCCGTCGCGCAGTCGATTCTGACAGAGGACAGGGCTTCCGGCGGTATTTATAGCACAAACAGCATTAATGATAGTTGCGGACTTGGCGGTTAAGGAAACATTTTCGGAATTTTCCAAAACCCAAAATGTGCGGGGATTATGTTAACCCCAGAATCCGCAACTATCCAGCTAGACATCTCGCTCCTCCTTTGCCGAATTCCAGATATCAGTCCGCCCAGGTCGCCCTTGGTTCTCAACTCTGCTGGATCATCGACCTCCGGTCGACGATAGTCGAGCTCAGATCGGCGAGCTCCGAGTCAGGCCGCCCAGGTCGCTCGGATCGCAACTAGTCTGACAAGTTCGCGCTCGACGCGACCAAGGGAGGATTTCAGCTCGCAGGCCCAGTCCGCCGGTCCCGCGCGGACTGCTTGTTCTTTCTCTTTTGATTCCCGTCACCGCTGCCCGACTCCTTTGTACCCCGGGCAGCCGGTTATTTTAGCCCTGCCCGTTTGGGCAGGCCCGCAGCCTATAAATTGGGGGAAGTGGTGCACTCAAAGCACGCTGACTCGAGCCCAGGAGCCCACTTGTTAAAGGCTGCGGACTCGAATCTCTGGCTTTGGGATCTCCAGCTTGCTTTCCGCATTACTTTCCTTTTCCTTCCTTGTAACCGCTTCTTTGCAATCAAAAGCAAGCCCGTCGCAGGAGTGGCATTCAGGCCGCGACGGGCGAAGTCTGGTGTTGCCGTGCTCCACGGCTCTGTTGCTTTTCTGTTCCTTTTCTAGCCCGCCAAGTAGACTGCTGCTCGCAGTTTGTTTTTCCTTTTTCTTCCCTAAGTGCTCGAACAGTTAGCTGGAGGTGCATTTTCGTGCATCAACATAAGGAGTTGTGGTTTCAAATATTATACCCTCAGAGACACAAAAGTACTTAAACTTAGTTGTGGTATATTCTCCTCCTCGATTACTTCTAAATCTCTTTATCTTTAAGTTTAACTGGTTTTCAACACGAGATTTAAAGATCTTAAAAGTCTCGAAGGCTTCATCTTTCGATTTCACTGAGTAGACATGTCAATATCTAGAAAAATCGTCGATGAATGTTATATGATACTTCTTTTCCCCTCTAGTGACATGATTTCGAAAATCACAAAGCTCGGAATGCATCAATTCAAAAAGTTTTGCTTTTAGATACTGTTCTGAAAGAATTTCTAGTGATCTTAGTTTGTGCACATACCTCACACTTATCAAATCGAATAAATAAATTTAATGGAATGTTATGACTCGTAGCTAGATCTCACGTTTTCTTATAGTTCACATGTCCAAGTCTATTGTGTAATAACTTAGGCTCAATCAAAGTTGAACTCACTTGGTTAATGCTCTCGTTATCTAGACCAAGTTTATACATATCATTGATTATATATGCACACTCAAAATAATGTGATTTTTCTGCTAAAGTTATTCTACCGTTTTGAGTTGTGAAAGAAATTTCAGTCTTATCTAATATGCTTTAAAAATAGAGTTTACCTGAAAAGAGAACCAACTCTGCTGTCTCAGCATGAGTAAACTCGGTCTCTTCTCCAATGTAGTTTTCAACCTTGCCCCTGATTGTCGTGATCTCTGTTAAAAGTCCTTTGTCATTTGTCACATGACAGGTAGCACCGCTATCCAACCACCACTCAGAAGACGCACTGTCTGACTACTCTCAATCATAGCCACAACGGACTTGGGATCATAGTTGTCGACCACCATGTTTGCCACATTTTGTGGGACTTCCTACTTTTCTTCTTCAGACCCTTGCATTCAGTGTCTCAACGACCCAACTTGTCGTAGTTGTGGCTCTTGCTCTTCTTTCTTTTGAGAGAAGACTTTTTTACTGCAAATTGTGCAAAGGTATCACCCTTAGGTGTTTGGGTCTTCCGAGAAAGCTTGCTAGGTCGAGAAACGAAGTTGACAGCCTGTGAGGGCGTAGCAACTTACTCCAAGCTTCTCCCAACAATGATCTGGTCTTCAATGTGGATGAACCTTTTGAGTTCATCTAGTGCGATCTTGTCCTTCAGTATGTGCATTTCATTCTTGAAGGCGATCCACTCAAGAGACAGCTTGCTTAGAATGAGGTACACAAAAAGATTATCGTTCATATTTGAATGATTGTCCTCCAGCTTGAGATGCAAGTTTTACAGCTCAATGATTTGTGACTTGTGAGGTGACTGACGAGTTTGATTTGAAACTGAAGTTGAAGAACTTCTCTCCAATGAGCGATTTCGACGGTCCCTCTTCCTTTGGAATTGCGCATTCAAGCGATTCCATATCTCTTTTGCCAATTTATATGTGTTGTAGGTCAATGCGAGACAAGGATTCATGGCGTTCAGGAGGTAGTCCATGCAGAAATCTTCATTCTTATTTCACTGGTATTCGCCCACATCCTCGTGGGTAGTGGAGAAATTGTTCTGAACGGTATAAAAAATTTCTCGTTCATTCATTCCTAGTTGAACTTATATTTTCCAACTAAGGAAGTCAGAAGCATCGAAAGAATGCAATTTGATGGTGTCGAGCGTACTTTTCTTCGACATCGTGATTGATTTGAACAATAAAACAGGAACAAAATCACTCCAACCGTGTAAGGATGAGACTGATGTCTTCAGATCCAATCCATAAATAATTTTGCTCCTCTCCGACTGAAAGTAGTCGCCAAAGAGTAGGTCTGAGCACCAAAAACTCCACAGATGCACAAAGGCATCACATGACTTTCTCCTTCTAGATCCGGAAGATTATCCGAGAATCACAAATCTGAATTTACAAATTTACAGATCTGGATTCACAGATCTGAATATTACAAGCCTTTCTCACTAGACTGATCCAAGGCACCGGATCAGAATGCAGGAGATAGATTGCCACAAGAGATAGTCGGATCAGCAATTGAGGCGGCCGGATCTGAGCACAGGAAATAGATCACCTCAAAAGACGGTCGGATCAGCCCCGGAGGTGACCGGATCAACCCCGGAGACAGCCGAATCTGAGCAGGGAAAAAAAACATCGCGAGCTCCCAGAGAACAGCAGCCAGCGGCGATCCTCCTTTTCCTTGATCTGGTCATGATCTGGCCTTCTACTCCGATCCACGACCAAGAGGCCGGCAAGAAAACCGAGTGGCAGATCGTCGCAGAAATCTGAGCGGTGGTAGAGCAAAAAATCTCGCTTGCGAGCACCGAGAACTACTGGATTTGGGACGAGATCTGTCTCCCCCTTATTTTCAGGTCGGCAACGAAGGAAAACACGCGAAAAACAAAAACACTGGCACCGGATCGCGTGAGCAGACCAGAAAACGTCGGAGCAGACCTGGAATTTCCGAAGTGGGGCGGCAGATCTGCGGCTGTGAAAGACTTTCCTCAACCTCGATCTTTTCCCGATCTGAGCGACGGCAAGAGGCTCGATCCTTTTCTCCAATCGACGGCAGCAACGAGAAATCTTATATCCACAACCAAAACTCGCGATCGGCGACGGGAGAATTGCAAAATATGCCGGAAAAAATGAGGGCGGGAGAAAAACCCTAGAACGAAAAATATCTTGAGAATGTTGAGACTCCGCTCAAAATAGTGTCAACAATAGCTCATCAAGTTTGTAATGACTATTTATAGTATCTCCAGCGTAAAGTCTTGCCTTATAGATGACACGAAACTCATTTGGTCATTCTGAGTTGGTCTCGACACTTACGGACATATTACTTATTTATTGACATAAAATACCGCGCCAAATGAATGGCGGTTCGCAACAATCATGTTCACGACCTACCGCTGTGCCAAACAGACCCTAAACCTCTCTACATTACAAGAACTGCATAGTAGCATCAGATTACTCCCCTCATCTCATTCATGCGATTCCTCTCCTATTAACGCGATTGATTCAGATGCTGTCAAGATTTGAAATGAAATCCATGTAAGAGAATCAAAATATTTGGCCGCACTTTTTCTGCTCCACCGGAAACCTCCACCTAAGCATCATGGCGAGCCAGGTCCATTGATTCCCTGCTCAGACGAACTTGGCTTTTTGAGACAGTTCTTAATGGAGGGTCCTCTCCTCTTCTTTTTAACTCTGAAAACTGTATCATAATATACGATTTTATTATTCCATATCGGCATCTGCTCCGCACAGCATCAGATCAAACATCTTGTTTTCTGAACTTGTGGACAGTTCGGTGGACGACTACTGATGGCATGCAGCTCCAGCTTGACAATTGCTCCACCATTTGGAAAAAGAAAACAAACACCAGGAGATTCCCAAACCAATTCAGAGAAAAACATAGAAATATGAAGGATAAAACACAAGGCCCTGACAGTATTAATCCCGCCGCACAAGTTTTGTGCGCCCGACGGGTAGGTTTGTAAACGGGTTGGTAATCGAATAGCCACGGTTTTTTACTTTTTACACACCCCAAATCAAAATCAAACTGTAACTGATCGGTTCGGTTTCTAAATATCCTTACGGTTTTCTGACATGCAGATTGCCACTCTCCAAAAATTGAGTGTTAGGCAGCATATGTAAGTGGATTGAGCTCAAACTCTTTTATTAGTTGCAGATAAAACTCAGTTGGCGGACAATTGGGTTATAGCTTTTACTCGAGTTGAACAAGCAATGTAGGATATATCATATATGTATTGGTAGTAATTACAACACTACAAAATAAACTCAGTTGCATCAGTTTTTAACCAAGACAAATTGAATCATAATGAAATTTCTAATCAGGTAGCTATAGATTCGCTCTGCTGTCCAAGAAGGATAGTCTATCAGCTTACTCAGGACCCACTGTTCTGTTCCATCGATTTACCGAAACTATAAATTGAAATCGAACTGAACCGAAACTATAAATCGATATCGAACTGAACCGATTCGATTTTCAGACTCCCTGAACCGAAATCAAACTGATAGGCTCGATCCGAAATTCGATTCGGTTGGATAGGTTCTTAAGCTGTTCAGTAGATTTCGGTTTTCCACTTAGATTTCTACAGGCAGGCCTTAAAATCTCTGCCCCAGATATTCCTCTGCATTGGGGTAGATGTAAGCAGCATTTTTTCAGTACGTCCTCTAACTGATCTAAATGACAGCAGAATACTGTTATCTACCGCTTTAATGATTATTGATGGAGAACTTTCAGCAGAGGCAGGCAGTCAGGCGTACATTGGAGAATCTGTTTCTGCAGCCTAAAAATCTCTGCCCCTAATATTCCTCTGCATTTCAATATATACTGCCTATCAAATCGATCGAACGTGCCCGCTATTCTGTTTTTCTCCTAAATTGCATTTTGAGGGTAATAACAATCGTGATCAAAAAGTTCACTACCAATAACTAGTGCATGCTGCTCAAGGGCAGAAAATTTTATTCACAACTCATGTCAAATTTACATTTTTGATGGGGATGATATCCATTTATAGCAAACTTGTGGTGCATATAGCTCAAGCCCTCCCTGCCTTCCAACCGACTGAGAGGTCGTGCCCCGCAACCGCGCGTCCGCGGCCGCAAGAAGCGGCGACCCAACCGGTCATCTTGACCGGCGGGGGTGCCCCCTCCTGCGCCCATTGTTGGGGCAGCGGGATGCCGCTAGTCACGCCCGGGGGCGCGACCTTCCGCCCGGGGCATGCTTAGCCGGTCACACCCAGCCCTCGCCGGCTCTGGTCAGTCACACCTTGCGGCCGGTTGGTACCAGCGTCACGGTCGGCACCGGGGATGCCCCAGTCGGGCTGGACGAGCCCCACGGCCGGCCGGCGCTCGGCCGCCCGTATAGTGGGGGTCGGCCGCCTCCGATGCCCGCCATTCGGTACTGTTCCCGTCGGCCACCCCCTCGCCTTTTCCCTCTGTCGTCTAATCTGCCCTCCACAATCGCAACTGTCCGTTACGCGTGAAAGCACTCACGTAACCACCATCGTTATTGGGGGCATGATCTTAGTGGCAGCTTGCATTTAGTGAATATTATTCAAATAATGTTCACTCCAAACTATACAAAATACAATCTGGATTTAATAATTTGGGGGGGGGGGGGAGTTATAGTGTGCAGATAGCCGAGTAACCACTATAATTACCTCTGAAGCCATTTAAAGGAGCCTCAAGGCTTCTCATATCTCATATTTTCCCTTGGTGCTTTCTTCTTTCTCAGGCCAGAGCTCTGATGAGCCACCGCCTTTTTTCGGAATTCCCCTATGATCCACCGCCTCTCCACCAGAATTCTCCTACGAGTCATCACCTCTCCGCCGAAAATTCAACCAAGTCCACCGCAAAGAGCGAGTCTCGCCAACCATTTGAAGAAGCCTCCTTGCGCACACAATCCCACAAATTCCTGCCTGCATCATTCCGCCCGCCCGCGATCGTATTCAATATTTGTGCGGCATCTAAGGGAGCTTGCCTCCCCCCCCCCCCCCCCCCCCCCAAGGCTGCTAAGTTCAAGCTTCGAGTGAGGCGATTTGTCGCCCACCGAGTGCGTGTATACTCCCTCTCTCTCATCCCAATTTTTAACGAGCAACGATCTGTCATCCTCGATTCTGCAACAGATTTATAACCCGAAACTCATAGTGAAGTTTGACCGGCACAGATGTGGTCACGTGATTTTTTATCAAGTTGAAGGGATTTTTTTTTCACGTAAAAATCATCTTGTGCGTTACTTCTTTTATTCTGTGATTGTGCGCACCCTCAAACGATCTGCGGGCTAAGATGCTAAGATAAGTTTGACCTTCCCGGGGCATGGGGCATTGAGTAGGCCGCGACAATCCTATTGCGGTGACATTGCGCCAAACGAAACCTGTATCAATTAAATTGAAGTTGGACGGGAGAGAATGAATGATCGAACTTGTATTCAAATCATGCGTGTATGCTCATGGGTGAGGGGGCAGGGGCAGGTAAGGGGCTCTGATACCAAGAATTTTGTAAAATAATTAATGAATTTTGATTCTTCTCATTAAAACAATGAATTTTGATTAATTGTTGTTCAATAATGGCAGAATATGGAAGAAAAGACTCCAAAAAAATGTATATGTTCAAAAATAGTAGATAAAAGAAATGATAATTGATGTTAAAAAAAGTGATGTTGCAGGATAATTTTATTCAACTGGAGGAAGACGAGAACATGCATTACACGAATGAAAGTACAAATTACATGGTGCACAATCATCCTAAAACAATCTTGCGAAACATGGGACAACAATATTCAACTGAAAAAAAACAAGGGAAAATCATCACAAATCCTAAAATAATTTTGTTCAGACAACTTCAAACCGCAGCACGACAAGCCGCAGACTGCCCCACCACTTCCAAATTCTAATCACCAACTTCAAACCGCAAGCCTCAAAGCAGCCTAAACAACCCGCAAGTTTTGACAAACCGCCAACGGCCTGAACCACGGCTCGCCGATGTACAACCACTTCAAACAACCCGCTAGTTTTGACAAACCGCCAACGGCTTGAACCACAGCTTAGCAAGGTACACTCCACTTTAACTCGTCGACGAGTAGAAAACTCAAACCGTACCACAGCTCGCCGACAACCTCCAAAGATCTGACCGCCAATAGAACCTTTTCTGCTCTCCCTCCAAAACCGTTGCTCCTTAGGCGGGCTCAACAATTCAGACCATTGGAAGCACTTGCTAAATGTTCTTATTCTATAAGAAAGAGACCTCCTCTATTTATAGGTAGCTGATCTAAAATACCAAACACCTAAAAAGGACACCATCATCGCAGCAGATCCGTCTAGAACACCAAAACAGCAAACTCCAAAATAGACAACAAGCTTCCCGGCTTACACAACATGCCACCCGGATCACTTAAACAAACAACCCGACCGGCTTACACCAACAAGACGCATGGCTTACTTCAAATATCAACAATGACGAGAGGCAGCCACGTACTATTTCTACATCCACGCATATTTCATACTATTTCTACATCCACGCATATTTCAGACACTCAATGTGGGACAAAATTAATTATGTTATCGAGTAGTCTTTTTTTTTTTGAGACCCGCCCATTGGCTTTCACTCTAAATAAAAAGAAATTCAACTGTAAAAAATTTATGAAAAACTGAAAAAGAAGCCGCAAACATTTTAATCACAACCACAGACAAGTAGAAATCAGCACAATAGAAATATAAGAGTATCAATCGGAATTCACAAATCTGATTTACAAAGCAAGACATGCATTGCAAGTCATGATTTTACAATGTACCCGATGAAAATAAAAAATACAAGCAGAGGAAAATCGCGGGACAGCAAGCTGTAACCGCACATGCCGCCAAACCGCAAGCCATGTCCGTCAAAACCGTCAAATTCGTCAAACCGCAACTAGCCGCACAGACAGCTTGTTATTGAATGCTGATGAATTTGAACAGAACTCGTTGATAGACCGAGTGAACTGCTCGACTTAACCGCAACCCGGAGGAAGTGAATTCAAGGCGCTAAGGCTGCGACCTGTTGTATACCGTTGAATGTTAACCACAAACTGTTCCACACTAAGTTTTCCACTTGTTTCCTAGCGCCTGATTCTAGCCGCACAACCTACACTGAGAGTCAACTTCACTTAGTCGCCCCGGTTAGAAAATCTTAACCGCAGGATCAAAACGCGAGCTGACTTATCACTGTTCTTGTTATTTATGACGATTTGACGACTCCTATTTATAGGCGGCAAGAGGAGTGCGGTCACCTCCCATAACGATAGGATATTCGCCAGTCAATCCGTGACTAGCACCA
This sequence comes from Platanthera zijinensis, assembly GCA_039513925.1. NCBI lineage: Eukaryota > Viridiplantae > Streptophyta > Magnoliopsida > Asparagales > Orchidaceae > Platanthera > Platanthera zijinensis. The sequence goes on from CM077091.1 coordinate 172,146,656, forward strand.
TCTGTCCACACAAACGCGGACACCAGAGTCAGACTGCAAGAACAACACGCATAGAAATGCGGACAACTCCATCAGTCCGCGCGTGATAAACCAATTAACCGCAAACGCGGAAAGAATCACCAATCCGCATAGCCGAGCGCACAGAAATCTCAGTCTGCGTGGACTTGATCAAACCAGCCACACATCCTGAACCATCATCGCGTCAATGCCGAACTGTCGGTTTCCGCATCCAGATCGCACAGTTCAGCGGACTCTGCACCAGACCGCGCAGGTCAGCGGTCTCTGCTCTAGATTGCTCATCACAAAACCCTCGACTATGGTCATATACGAGCCTAGTCGAAAAGCTGATTTCCGTGAACACCAGAAGCAGACCGCGCAACCAAGCGGTCTCGACAAATTAAGCATCAAACCGGACTTGTAATAACATCATGACCAAGCCAACACCCCAGTGTGCCTCTAGCATCAACCCGCCCGAGAAGACTGCATTGAACTGTGCGGTTAGCTTCCACAAACCGCGCTAACAACTTGCCTTCTTGCGAGTCAGAGATCCTGACAGCTATAAGCGAACTGTGCGGTCTCACAATCCAGACCGCAACAATCGTGGTTAGACAAGGCTAACCGTTCGGTTACTTCACAGGGTGCTTGCTGAACCAGACTGCAAAGAGAACAACCTAGCCAAAAACATGCTATCCTCCAAAGGGAAACCGTCAGGCCGACGGTGGTCTCTACGGTCTGTGCGATCTGCCCAATCACACAGCCCCACTCCACTTCACTTCCAATTCAACAATTCAACAATTCAACAATTCAACAATTCAACATCAACTACATACAACCTCATTAAGATAGTTGATAGGCTCTTGAAACTTTTGGTCAATCATGGCGGAAACATTTGAAACCTCATGAACAAACTTGAACAAGAGCCAACTTCTAAATTAATTAATTAAAAGACTGCCTTCAAATTAACACCTGCGATTACTCTGCTTTTCTTCCTCTGAAATCCAAACTTAAAAGTTAAAAACAGAGGCATCATATCAACTAAACAGAGCTTCTTAATTAACCCCCCCCCCCCATCACCCAACTTAAAATCCTGCAGCCTCTTCAATCCTTCTCATCATCTGCTGCACAGCCTTTCGAACTTTATCCACTGAAACCAATTCGCAATCTTCTTCAACCTGCACTAACCCCATCCGAATTAAATTATAACAACAAAACTGCGACCAGGAATATTCATCAAAGGAAGCAGTACCTTTAGACTAAAAGAGTAGAGAACCATGTCAAACATGGTGGAAAGACTGAGATGGAGCGTCGTCAACCTCAGGTTCTGAAGCCCAGCCATCATATTCAACAGCTGCCGTGGCCTCTGCCTCGACAGCACCTTGAGGTTGACGTGACTCTCCGCCATTGTCACATCTATGTTCGGCGCCGGATTTTCCACCTTGCAGTCGCCGTTGCCGGAGAAGGCGAGAGGAAACTGATGGCTGATTTGCTTCCCTGCTTCCAAGATGTGAAGGAGATGTTCCAGTTCCTTAACGTAATTTATTGCGCCGCCAATGATGGAAGCTTGATCGCTCTGCAAATAAGCATTAACAATGGATGAGCAATACTCTGTTGTGACAGCCGGCCGGCGGCTGTTCATCGTCGGATTTTTTTTTTATAAAAAAAGGACCTTTTGGGCGTAGGAGGCGGGCAGGATTGACCGGAGGACGGATAGATAGTCGTTCATTTGGCGGCGACGGTTGCGCTCGACGGCAATGTGGCTCATCCTTTGGTTCTCGGCCGCCTCTTTGTCTTTAGAGCGCTTCAAACGCCGCCTCCTTTTCTTTGAACAAAAGCCGCATCCCTCTGTTTCCGTCGTGGCGAGATTAGGCAAAGGGGGATATGAGTTCCAAATGGGGTTCTTCTCCTGCTGGGAAAATTGAAGCCCCAAGTTCCAACAGTCTTCTTCTAAACCGGAATAAGACGACATGTTTTTGCAGGGGTATGTGAATGAACATTGCGGGAAAACTACAGCTTCCAAAGTCATTATCTTCTTCTTCTTCTTCTTCTTCAAAAGTATGAAACAGAGCAGGTGTGAAGAGTGGGATTAGAGAAAAGATACAAGGAGTTGGATTTAAAGGGCTAGAGGAGGAGGAGGAGGAGGAGGAATTCAATGATGAAGTAGAGAAGGATGCTGAGGGATGTTTTGTCTGATTTTGGGAATAATGTTGGTCAGATTTGCTGAAGGCCTGACAAGAAAATCAGGGTTATTTTGTATGTGAAAACAGTGAAAAAGGAGAAAATGTTATTTTTCCAAATATTTTTTGCTATTATTTATGGAATAATGCTAACCAATACTAACTTGAAGGTACATCAGATCAATGATTGCTTATCAATAGGGATGGGTCATTTTCTCAACTTGAAGGTCCCTAGAGCACAGTGGGGGAACCTTTTTTTTCTAGGCCAAATTATAGTGTTGTAACGTCATTTACAACTCTAAATTGCAACTGTAATTTATGCAGAATTACAGTTGCAAGATAGTTCAAAAACAAAACATATTGATTGCAACGGTAAATTTACATTTTTTGTTCTCAAAACATATGCTTATGATACTTAAAATTATCGTAAAAATACATAGATCAATATTTCGTTAAAATGACTATAATTTTGCCCGAAAAAATGATCGTACATAAAATTCGGGAGCTCGGTTGATACCAATGCATGGTAATACACTCTACGGGCCTTGCTGTGCACAAATTTACTGTGCACGGAAGGGCCCGTGGTTTGCTCGATTCTCATTGGTCCCGGACGCCAGAAGGCCCATGTGACATGTATATAGAATGTTGACCACCATTTTCTCTGTTCGTCCCTACACTCAACTAGCTTTGCCTCTTCTTGCCTCTTCTTGCATTCACATAATTGTTTTTGCATATTGAAATATGGTGTGGCCTTTCACCAATTTAGGGTCTTCCATATGTTGAATTGCTTCCCAATGTAGATGCTCGAGTCTATCTATGATGCTAAAGAAGAGAGAAATTGATGCAACTCTGGTTACAGCACTTTGATAGTTGGAGGATCCCATTTCAAGGGATAAGACTCAATGTTGTTGTTGAGCAAGTTGAGGAATCCTTTGTACTCCCTTTTTATGTAAGAACAAGAGATTGTTCCCTTGCCATCAACTTTCTTGGTCTTCTCATCTCCCAAGTACACTCAAGCAACCATTATCAATTAACAAAGTGTTACCATTTTAATTTCACTTACAAGATGTCAATAGAACAACAGCTCATCTTTGTTGTGTTTGTTCATCTTTTTACTGAGGTTGTCTTCTTCCTTTTGGATGAACTGGCAATCATTTTCAAAATGATTTGCGTTAATGCGTCGTTTGCACCCGAAAAAGTCATTTAACTTGTGGTTTGTTTGTCCTCTTCCAAGGGGTGCAAAACACGAATATTTTCATAAGGATTACAATTATATAGAGATTACCTTCTTGGGGGGTGGGGGGACTTGCTGCCAGAGGGCGGTTGTGTTCCAGCACAATGAAGGGGGAATGGGGAGGGAGAGTAAACAGATTACTTGTGATATCGTGAGGTCTCAAGGAGAGAGCGTTTTGTCGATTTAGGAGTGGAGGTTGTGGTGGCGAGGGATAGAGATCCTCTCCATGCGGACGAAATGAAAAGTATACATTTATTGGTCAAGATTCCCTCCTTCTATATCCAAGGGTGTAAATTTTTTCGTATATGTAAAAATATAAAAAGATGAGATTAATTTCTTAGGAACGAAGGGATCGAAAAACAACAAAGAAAAAACAAGAAATCAACTCAACAAACACACATATTTACATGGTGTGTAAATATTCGACAACTTTGTCTACGCCCACGGCCGCACTAGGGTTTCTCTCTTTTTCATCCAGTTTTAGGGTTAGAGAAACGAGAAGCAAGGAAGCCCTTTTAAATTTAAAGTCTTAGAACTACCGTAATAATAAAATTACATAAATATCCTAACAGGCTCCACATCTCCAACATTAATTAACATGTTGGATCTCATGAGAAATGATCTTGAGGTGCTAAATGGAGAGGATCCCGATACGATAGCGAGACAGAGGCGGTCGTAAATGTAACATTGTTGATGAGGCTGGGGATAAGGTCATTCAAGAATGAGAGCGTAATTGTGGGGATTTTAGGGTGTGTGTTGGAATGTGAAGGGATGCAAATTGAAGGTGACGAGACCGCGCGATCTCGCCTTACATGGCCAGGTATATGACATTCTTCTTCTTTTTCTATTCCCTGTTGAGGCCGGACGGAAATTTGGAAATGGAGCCCGTATCCAAATAATTCGAAATTAGCGGCAGAAATTGACGTCCTAGAGTCGCATCATGGGGTTTAGCTCACAAGCATGTTATTTGTGGACAAGAACCGTAGAGTTCTTCCCGAACGGATGGAAGGAGTTCGCTGGCGAAGGCCGTACAAGAAATCAATCATTAAAGGAAATAGGGCCGTTCAATCCAGTTTGGACCGGCTGGGAAAGATGTAACGAGTACATTTTTTTACGCTTATAATAATATGTGGTTACATCTATCGAAGATGGCTACGTAAAATCGGCTCGAAGAGCGTCTGGACTTCAACCCCAATGGTTTAGGTTATGTTTGCTTGGGCATTTGGGCTCGGTCCGTTTTGGCGAAACAGAATTTGCTATAATACCGCGTTTTTGTGGGCGTTTAAAGCAAGGTTGTCAGGATCGAGATCCTAGATGAGATCGTTTCGAGTTAAGATCGGATCTGATAGTAAGGTCGGATCGAGAATCGCTTTACAAAATCTGGATCGTAGGATCGTAAGATCCTATAATCTGGATCCTGATCCTGACAACCTTGATTTAAAGTTAATACAATGTTTCTAAAATAAGCGCATACTCGGGTATTTTTCAACCGCAGGCCCGCGATAAATTGTTTCAGAATGTTATAATCCTCTAGAACTCATTTAGGACTGCATATCGCTTTTATTTTTAAAATAATTATGTGACTCTAACAGTCTACTATTAGAGGCAGACATGTAATCAAATTATAAAGCATGTTATTTAGCATCATGCGATGAAAATTCTTATTTAGGATCGGTTTGGCACGGTGGGGGCGGTCGTGAACACGAGGACTAAATTGTCATTCATTAACGCCCACTTAAGGAACATCACCAACTTTTATGTTTAAACGGATGAAATTTTTTAGGTGGCCGTTAACAAATGACAATTTAACTCACATGCTCACGACCGCCGTGACCGTGCCAAACGGAGCCTCGGTACACATTTCTTATAAGTGTATATGTCACACCTTCAATGCCATTCAACCGAGTGATAGAATTGGCGTGTTCACTGCTCACGAAAAATTCTGAGTTGCCAATTGAACTGCCTAAGGCGCCGTTTGGCACGGCGATAGCAGTCGGGCAGACAGGGGTTACGAACCACCGTTCGTGAGCACCCGACATCATCTTAGCAACATCATTCACTTTTATGTTTAAAACAAGTTTCTTTTTCTTGATGGTGGTCACAACCTTTGTCTTTATACAAAATTTAAGCCTTCGACCGACATGAGGTTAACCAACATGAAGAAATTGGCTGTTCTTCAACAAACATGAGGCTAACCCAATCCTAGGCCTTGTTTATTGGTACAAATAACAAACCCAAGACCTACTTTTTCTCTTCCCTTTCAAGTAAAGCCTCCTACACCAATCTCATTACACATTAAAGCTTATTAATTATTGCATCATTCTATAAATTTGTTCCTTAAATTTAAATAACTTCTCCAACGGTCGAAATCCCTCTCCCTAATATCTAATTACAGCACTCCTCCGGGCGTTGAAGCGTAACAGAGAGCTCACCTGGGCCAATGTTTTAAAACCCAGCACAAAGCAGTTCTCTATGTGTGGAAGCCATATTCTTAGTGGCGGCATGAGCATCTGGAGCCATTACTTTAAGGTTCTTCTAAATATTTGATGAAATATTTAAGATTTGTCATAAACATTTTGATTCAAATTTTATCTTTTAAAGCTGATCGGCAGGTCTCTGAAGAAGAAAGAATTATACATATGGAGCTCGAGGAAGAGATAGAGAGGAGCATGGAAGAGGAGATCAAAGAGGAGATTCGACGTCGAGCTCTCCAGTTGCATAAACTCTACCTACGGAGATGCATTAGAAAGACCGCCCGGGCATCGGAAATCAACAAAAAATTCAGAACAGAGGTGAACGTAATAATTAAAAATGGCGGAATTTGCACCATTCAATTGCTGCATGAGCACAAAATGAATGGGAGGGGCGGGGTATTAAGCTCGCACTCTAAAACCAAAGATGGTCGTCCGATCTACACGGGAAAGCATTTGGATTGGTCGAAGACTCTTAGGAATGCCGAATGCGAATGGAAATTCTGAACGAGATCAAACGAAAGGTTTGGGGTATCAAGAGAAGGTTTCATCTTCTTCTTGCCAAAAAAAATGCACTTTTTGTGTTTTTTTAATGAACATAAACTTATATCTCAGAATTAAAAAGATCAAGAATCAAGAGAATACATGAAATAGATAGAAGTTGCAGGCCATTTCTCAGTGCTGATGAAGAGAAAGAATCTCTGCAGACTTCATACAGAAAAAAAGTAGAGCTTTACTTTGGGGGGGTCAAAATCAGTAGTGAAAAGTGAGCTATTTGAATTTCAAACATGCATTATTAGCACTCATTTGGACTACACTGGCACAGCGGTGACGGTCATGAGCGCGGTGATTTTTCGTGAATGTCCTATCTCACCTAAGGAAGTTCATCCATTTTTATGTTTAGAATTGGTTTTCTTTTTTTGGTGCGGTCATAACCAATGTTTTGTAAAACATGCATTCTATGATGATAACGTTTTTGTTCAAACTCATCAACGGAGCAAAAAAACTGCACCAAACTAAGCCTTAATTTAATTTCTTAGTTCTTTCTAAAACTTGTAATCGCACTCAGAGGTTGATTTGAGTATTTGAATAAGTGAAAAATGCACACACAAAAAAAAGTATTTTTTGTTGTTGCAAGGTTTGCTAGCATACCTTCTTCCCAATCTCTTAGCTTCCTTGCAGCTCTTGTTTTTATATATTTTTTCATATATATCTGTGTGATTGTGTTGTTCTTAATTACCAGCGTTTATTACATACCTTCTTCCCAATCTCTTAGCTTTCTTGCAGCTCTTGTTTTTATATATTTTGTGATATATATCGGTGTGATTCTGTTGTTCTTAATTACCAGCATTTTTTATAGCCGTGCTTGTGTTTTTGTACCTGGATTTTAAACACCAGCTCGACAAAGTTATTCATCACAATGTTGTGGGCCGATTCCGACCTCTTCTCTGATCTTCTTCCATCTCGGAGAATACATCCAAAGGGTAATCTGGGCCTTTATAACCTCGGCGGGCTCAGACATAAAGGGAACGAGAAAGTGATCAAAATTGTCAGTAATGGTTTTATCACCTTGACGGGCTCCGACATAAAGGGAACGAGACCGCTTGCTTCGCGCACACTCCCCAAGCAAGCGCTATACGCGCTCTCCTCCAACAAGTGCTCCGCGCGATCTCCGCCAACAAGCGCTATGTGCGCTCTCCTCCAGCAAGCGCTCTGCGCGCTCTCCACCAGCAAGCACTCCGCGCGCTCTCCGCCACCAAGCGCTCTTTACGGTCTCCTCCAACAAACGCTCCCCACGCTCTCCCCCAGCAAGCGCTCCCCACAAAATCCCCTAGCAAGCGCTCCGCGTGCTCTCCCCCTGCAAGCGCTCCATGCGCTCTCCCCCAGCAAGCGCACATCGCGCTCTCCGGCAACAAGCGATCCGCGCGCTCAGGCCAATAAGCGCGTTGAGCATCTCCTCCAGCAAGCGTTTTGCATGCTCTCCTCTAACAAGCGGTCTGTGCGCTCTCCTCCAGCAAGCGCTATGAGCGCTCTTTTCCAGCAAGCGCTCCACGTGCTCTCCCACAGTAGATACCAAGTAAGGTGCAGAGTGTGCTGCTCCCGCTTCCAAGAATCATCAAAGAACCCCGAAGTACGAGTGCATCACCCCTCGAAGCACACGAAGAGATACTTAGCTCTGCGAGTGGTGACCTATCACCCTCTGAGCTCTTCCCCTTTCTCTCTCCCAACAATTGTAACGAGAGGCGGCATGTCACCCTCGAGTTCTTCAAGAAGGTTCTGTACAACAACCAGAAAATAGTGGAGGTTTGGCCGACACAGATTCAGCCACGTAATTTTTCACCAAGTTAAAGTGTTTTTCACGTTAAAAAAATTCCTTTTCCAGCATCTTACTTTCTGTGACTGTTTACGCCCTCGACCGCACCCGGACTAAGGCGGTTCAATTGAGTCCGATCTACCGGATTCTTGAGCGATCTGCAGCAATATTTTTGACCAAACTCACCGGAACAAATAAGTCGTGTCAAACAAAGCCTTAGTGACTAACAGTGATAAATTAAATAGTTCTTGCACGACAGGACCCACCCTTAAATGCTTGATGGTTTCCGATTAGGAAATCTAAAGACCAATGCACATGTCGAAGGGGAGAAATAAAATGCTGATGCGCAGTTGGGATTTTAAGACCTTTCATGGAGGACAACGTCATCAGCTACATCCTGCAGTTGTGGCAAAGAATTAGGAAAAGGAGGGTACTATATATCTATACTATATTAAAAAGATTTATGGGATGGCTTTTAAAAGCCATGAATTAAAAAACCACTGCTCAAATCTTCACCCTCCAGTCTTACTCCTTCCATGATATACGGTCTAAAATAAACACCGCTACCCACTGCATTTCAAACCCACGCAACCCTAAAATAAATACCGCTACCCACTGCATTTCAAGCCCATGCAACCCTAAACAATCAACATAATTTATGAAGTTGCAGGTACAACAGAGAATAATGAATTAATTAATAGTAGAAGATTGAATAAAAGCAATAGAGAGGATCAGGGATCGTTCCTTCTATAGAAGAGAGACTGGGGAAGCTAGTCATGGAGCCAGCCTTACTATATGCCATGAGTTCTTTCCTTCCACCTCTTTCAGAGAGTACTGAATTCTGTAAATGAGAAACAATAATGGCATTTAGATAATGTCAGATCATTGAATCAGAAAATAATTAGAGCTTATTGTTTACGAATCTAGGAGCCGCGCAGAGGTTCGACCGGTCATGAAGTCGAGAAGTCTGCCCCTGCCAAAATTCTACGAGGTTTGGTTTAAGACGGTATCCTCCCCAGTAGTCTGGTTTAGGAATCACACCCCTGAAAAAAAAAACATCAATCAGATGGAAAAAGTTAATTTTATCTATCCGAGAATTAGGGACTTGCGGGGTAAATGATGTTTTGGTATCCACGTCAAGTTTTGGAGTTCGAAGGCTGTGCGTGATCAGGTCATTCACATCTAGCTATTCGTAGTCAATCCCAGGTCACCATCTAGCCTTCCTGACAAACTAAGCTCAGCCTAGCGCACATCATGCCAAAGGGGACTACCAAGGTAACGCTCGGGACATCTGGAGAGCTCTCTGCATCACTGAAGAGTCCTTATCAAAAGAACAGGAGTGTCATATGTTCTAGAATAAGCTATCCACTGGTACACATCCAAAATATATTGTAATATTATGAGACAGATACAATCACGAAGTATACTCGCAAGCAAGTTCCAATGGGTGGTTCCCCGTTTGGAGGCTTGGTTGAAGAACGAGTGCAACGCTTAGCCGTTGGGGTTGTATGATGGCCTATTGCATTTGTTTGAATCTTTAATGGGTCTAGCGGAGGAAGGGTTCTGGACGAGGAGATGTGAACCAGATCGAAGCATGTTCTGAGTATGGGTATTGGGGGCCTTTGATGTTGCTGGACTCAGAGCTATAGTATGTGGTGGGAGTAGCTGCGGAAATTAGGTCATTGTAAGAGACTATGGTAACCACAAAGCCTCGATCCACGGGGGCGGCTCTGGCAGAGGAAGGAGCATAATGTGTTGGATTACATAAAGAGGTGTGATTAGCAACTGGGTACATGCCCAGGCATGGACGCAGGAGGCAGTTTATGGCGGGGTTATAAGATCTAGCGCGGATGGTGGTGCCGGAAACAAATGCGTAGTAGAGATTTGCGCAGAAGGTATGGCAAGGGACAACACTGACATAGGTTCCTTGGTGTGGTTGGTGGTTTCCTTATGTGATGATGGCTAGAAGTTGGTGATAATTGGCGGTGTGGAAAACTGAACGGAAACAGGAAAGAAGGTCATGGCCGTTGCGGTTAAGGTGGTTGGCAAGGCCTGTGGAGGTGGTGGCATAGCTGGTGGAATTGGAAAATGTGATGGCACTGCTGTGAGGAGCTAATGGCAGATCTCAATCGCCATTGCGAAAATGTTGTTGAGGGAATCGTCCAGCCGATCGCAACATGCAAGTATAGAGGCCAACGGGTTAGGTTGGTGATACTCGTGGAAGCTTGATCGACCAACTAGAAGCAATTTTGGACACTCACTTGAGTGCAGAGAGAAAGAGCATCCTGAAGTCGTCGGAGAAGGTGAGGACTTAGAGAAGACTGTGCGGGTAGGTGGGTGCAATGAAGAAGTGTTGTGCATCGAAGCCAGGATGCATTGTGAGGATGCGTTGACGACTGCAGGGGTGGTTCGGTTTTGAGGAAGAGCAAGGAGAAGTATTTGTAGGGGTGCAGGGTGCCACGGGTGGCTGAGGTGGAGAAGGGAAATCTTTTTTGCGATTGCATGGGAGGCAGGGGAAGTCTCCCCATGACGTTGAAGATGTTGACAAGATCGGAAGTTGATGTCGTCGGGACCGAGAGTTGTCTTCTGGTCGGAGTGTTGGCGTTGTGCAGGAGTGGACGGGCGGAGCAAGGGAAAACAACGAAGAATGGATGATTGTGTGTGACGTGCTAGAAGGCTCAAGTTGCTCAACGACAAGAGAATGATGCTAGAGGAAGGGCGGACCAATTTCCGCGATCGAGATCGTGGTGGGGGTATTAGTAAACGGGACCGAGTAGGGCTTTAAATCAGATAAAAAGAGTTTCTCAGGTGGCTTGAGCAACGCCTGACACCGAGCGCGGCGGACTGCATGGGAACACACCAAATAGAATGTTAGCCAGTGTCAGGAGCTTTCGGTGAGGAGAAGAGGTTCAGATCAAGGATTTCCATGACCTAGGATAGGTGGAGAGAAGCAGGAGAACGGACAAAGTTAGTATGCACCCAAAATATATTGTATTAATTAGAGATACATACAATCACGAGATATAGTGGCGCCCAAGCTCCCGAGGGCTGGTCCCCCCCCCCCCCCCCCAAAGAGTCCTATCCAAGAGAGATCCTAAAATAAGACTACAAAAATGCCTAAAAGAGTGTATCTCTCTCTTATATAGAGGAGGGCGCTTTAACGTGTAAATTACTCTAATGCTCCTTAGCGAGCAATCTACACTGAGGTGCAATCATACTATCATGATAAGATTAGAAGATAATTAGGAGACGCACTGAGTCATTGCTCGTCATGAGGGAATACACATTGCTTCAATGAGGTGCGCATACACATCATATCCCGAATCTTAACCAATAGATACAGAAACCATATTCACTCAGATTAACTTTTATGGATAATGGAGCTTAAAACATCTATAACATTCGAAGTTAAGAAAGTTGCTAGAGGATGGAGGTTATACTACTAGAAACCCGCAACCTCCAAATCTGAAGAGCAATCTTTGTTAGTGTTTGTTTTCATTGGAGCTCCATCCAATTATTTCCAACTGATTCTCCCAATCAAAAGAGTTCTTTGCAAATATGGGAATTACAAATTACAGAAATCAACTTAGCTATCTAATTTACAGTGCTATGTTAGATAGACATGGTAATAAAAGAAAGTCATGGTAGATAGTCATGGTTATCAAGATCGTGATATGGTAGATAGCTATGGTTGTCCTAAAGAAAGTCAATATTTAAGCTTGAGTGGTCTTTGCAAATATGGTAGATAGGCATCCTACTAATAGGACCCAAAACATGAAGTAAAAGCCTATCTTTATGTGTGATAAAGGTGATACTGACAGTACATCTAAACTATTGTTTAGTAGGCTAAGAGGTAGGTGGATGGAACCTAGCCAGTCTCAAGAAAGATTTTAACTAAAATCAAAATAAACCTGAGTTGTTCCAATGACATTAATAATATTTATGCAGAAAAATAATCTATAATTAAAATGACAGTGTGTCATAGCAACATTTTCCTTGACATTTAATTTGGTGACAAAGAAATTCCACTTCTCTTCTTTGCAAACAACGTTTTACACATTAAAAAGTCCATTCATAAGGGTTAATAAAAGAAATGAATTAAGAAGACTCTGAGCTTCTTATTCGGAGCAAGCTGGCTCAAGCAGCAATTATCTCCAAACATTACTTGTACGGGTCCTGTTGAGTAATATTATGAATACAACCTTTTCAATCTAAAGCTGCCAGAAATTAGGACGAATTGCCATTTTACACATGGTTTTCTTTGAAATATAGACAAAAAGCAAAGGTAAAAATGATATTTTGGCCTGGGTTTGGACAGGATTGTTGGACTATTGAAGCGTCAATGCCCAATTGTCATCTCTCCTGCAGGACCTCCTCTCTATCTTTCAAAATTACCATACCCTTCCATCGAAGTTTACATTCTTAACATATATACGAAAAGTCAACAGGAAAAAATCGGCTGGGCGCCAAACCGCACACGCGCATTTAAGGCTTTGTTTGGTTTAATGTTTAGGAGCGTTTCGTTTCCAAAAAACGGACTTAGCACTTGATTTTGCATTTGTTTTTCCGCCACCAGTTCTACACGCCGGTGTTTTGGTAGTTTAGAAATTCAGGCTTTAGCAACCGGCTTCCCCAACCTCCAATCAGCCGCGTTTTCGATTTTTTTTGAATCCTGCTGCTACCCCATCGGTCGCCGCTTTTTAGGGTTGTCGCCGGACCCCGCTTCCCCAACCTCCACTCTGCCGCTTTTTTAGGGTTGTCGCCGGCGGCTCCGCCGCCGAAGGCCTGTCCGAAGGCCACAGTCCGGCTCGCCGGACCCCGGCGAACCCGTTGGGGGTATCCCGGAGACGCTCCGGCAGGCCGCCGACGGTGGAGTCATGCAGCAGCATGGCGGAGGCAGGCAACAGATCGATGGCGCAAGGCGGAGTGAAAAGTTTTACAAAAACAATATAGAAATTACAAAAAAAAATAGTTCTATAGTTTGAACAGTAATTTTAATAAACAGTATTTTTAATATATATATATAATTAAAAAATTATATAATTGAAAGCAGAATTTTAAATTTTAAAATTAATTAATAAAAATAATAAAAAAATTAAATATTATTTTCAAGAATTTATTTAAAAATTTCGTAAACGCCAACGCTGTTTCGCCAAACGATTTTCTGTTTTGAACAGCTCTGCAAACACTGACTACCGAAGCAGATCTCCATTTCCAGCAGCAAGTTTCCAACAACTTCATTTATAAACCTGTCTTTACAACCGCTCCTTTTACAACCGCAACTGCTCTACCAAATGAAGCTTAAGTTGTCATCTCTCTTGCAAGACCTCCTCTCTATCTTTCAAAATTACCAAACCCTTCCATCTAAGTTTACATTCTTAACATAAATACGAAAAGTCAACAGGGGAAAATCGGTCGGGCGCCAAACCTTGCATGTGCATTTACATGTGCGTGCACGTGCATGCGGAAATACCACACGCGCAAATTCAGATCGACCAAATTGGGTTAGAAGAACAAAAATGCCTGCGCACTCGCTGACTCGCAAGTGAGCGCACGGGCATGCGAGAATTCTACACGTCCAACATCTAGTTGACACGCCCAAACTCAAGTCGACACAATTAGTGCTCAGGCCGACAAATTTTGGCCAGTTCAGGGGAGGATGAGACGCATGCGCGTGTGGAAATTCCGCACGAGCGTGCGTGAGAAAAAATTGACATAGTCTCCCTCGAATCGCACGAAAAGTACACATCTGTGAAGAAAATACACCCAAGATGACTAGATATATCATATACATGAAATAGAAGTTAAAACCAAGCATAAATAGTACAAACATTTGTGGAATCAATAAGAAAAAGAGAGTGAAAACAGGTAAAAATCACACTCATCAGTCGCCCTCTTGGAAGTCAGCTTACAATTATTAGTGTTAGAAAAGACAATATAAAAGCCCATGTTTTAGCCCATTTGTGTATTTTCATCCTATTTGTTTTAGTCTCACATCTTGGATTTGGGATTCTTCACTCTCTTCTCTCCCTATACATTTGTACTCATACTTGTATTTACATACACAAGAAGGATATACAAGGTTTCATTTTTCCGCCTAAGTATTCTTCTACATGGTATCAGAGCCAGGTTATCCCGAGCAGTCTCTGAGTTTCTAACCGCAATCCTCCTTGCGGTTTAGTGTTCGCGCCTCTCGCGATTTACTTCTTCTAACGGCCGTTTTTTGTTGCTTCTTCTCGCGTGGTTTACTTCTTCTAACCGCCAGTTTCTCGCGCGGTTTACTTCCTCTAACCGCCAATGTCTCTACTACTTCTTCTTGTGGAACCACCCACCTCCCCTCCTCTTCTCCTTTTATAACTCTCTCAGGTCTACTCTGTGGGTCCCACCTCCTCTCTTACCGCGCGTGCGGCCTTCTCCTCTAGTTGATGCGGTCCTCTCTTTTGGATCCTCCGATGTCCCTGCGACCTGCCTCTCGTGCGACTTTACGCCGCTCCGGCCTTTTTCTTATTCGCACGGGTTGTTTGTCGTGCGGTTTGCTCGTGCGTACTTAATCTTGCCGCACACTACCGCGTGTTTGCTTCCTATCTTCGTGTTCTCGCAGTTTGTTCTTATCGTGCGATCTGTCTAACCGCGATTCTTGCGGTCTACCTTCTACTCCCAGCGGTCTGTTCTTGCACTGGTTTGTGCCCGCCACGGTATTGGTTTCTCTTAGCTCGTTGCAGTCTCTTCTCCGGACGCGACTTCTCAGACCGCTGCGACCTTACCGGTTTGCCTGTTTCAAACCGCGCGTCGTCTTCTCTACTCGTTGCGATCTTATCTCATGTTCGTTGGCATTTTCTCTCCTAGCCGCTACGGCCTTCCTGCTCGATGTGGCCTTCCTGCTCGTTGCGGCCTTTCACGCTGCGGTCGTGTCTCCTGCTCGTTGCGGTCCTTTTTAACCGTTGTGCCTCTTTCCACGGCCATTTCACTCTTGTCGCTGGCCTCTTGTCACAATCGTGCTTAACCGCATCTGGTTAGCCGCAGATTGTGCTTAGCTGCGTCCTGCCCTTTTCTTTTGGTACCCGCAGCTGCCCTTTGTTCCGGTTTGCCTCCGTTTTTTGGTTGTGCGCCTACCCGCAACTGCTGTTGTTCGCTCGTGACTACTACGGTGACATCTCTTAGCCGCGACTTCTGCCAGCCGATGTGTTCTTGCAGCGACTTCTCTTAGTCGTTGTTGACTTGCTTGCTCACGAATTGCGATTTCTCTGCTGTTCGCGACCTCTCTGCTAGTCGCTGCTTGTCGCTCCTCTGTTCGCCGAGGCTATTCGACTGTTGCGACTAATCTTGCTCCTGGCCGCGACGCCGCCAAGCTGGCCCTTATACAATGGTCGTCCATGCTCCATACAGTGTTAAGGCTGACATTTCCGCTTTGCGCACTCAACTACAACGACTTCCAGAGCTACCTTGCCGCTCAACTGCATCTGTTGTGTCGATTTTCCAGTGCAACACATTATATTACCCCCACCAAACCTTCAAGATACTTGAACTCTGCGTATCCCAAGTTCATTACTATTTCCAATGGGGACTCTACTCCGGTTGCTATATCAGCCGACGTGACCCTTACCCCATCTCTCACTATTCGCTCGGTTCTTCATGTTCCGGAATCTCCTTTCAATCTCCTCTAGATTAGTTCTTTTATACACGATCTTGATTATTGTTGACTTTCTCATCTACCTCTTGTGTTGTGCAGGATCGTCGGACGCAGACTGTCATTGGTAGGGGACAACTAATTAATGGTCTTTACATTTTGGACCACCACCCCACGGCCCACGCTTCCCTCCACTACAAGTTCTGTCAATTGGCATCGGCGTCTTGGGCACCCCCTCTTCCCATACTCTAGAAAGCTCTTCCAGACACATCCCTCACTGACTTCACATGCGAGTCCTGCATTTACGGCAAACACCATCATTCTACCTTTTCACCACATTGTACTCGGAGCAGTGCTCCTCTTTTTTTGTTTCATTCCGATATTTGGGGACCCTATAAAACTGCCAGCTTCTCAGGTTATCGCTACTTCGTTACCTTCATTGATGATTACTCTTGTGTCACTTGGTTGTACTTTCTCATAATTGCTTTGAATTGCCCAGTGTCTTTCATTCCTTTATCCTTCTAACTCGTAACCAATTCTCTACAACAATTAAAACTTTCCGCACCGATAATGCTCGTGAATACACAGGTCATGCATTTACCGACTTGTGCACTGAGTTCGGCATTATTCATCAAACCTCCTGCATCTATACTAGACAAAATGGTGTCTCCGAACGCAAGAATCGCCACCTTCTGTAGGTCGCGCGCACCCTTATGACTCAAATGAATGTTCCCATCATATACTGGAATTTCGCAATCTCTACGGCCTGCCACCTCATTAACCGCTGCCCTCCTCTATTCTCCATTTTCAAACTCATATTCCCTTCTTTTTCCCTCCACACCCCTATTTGCAGTCACAAGCGTTTTCGGTTGTGCCTGCTATGTTCACAACATTGGTCTCTCTACTGACAAGCTTGCCTCACATGCAACAAAATATATGTTTGTTGGATATTCTTCCACTCAGAAAGGTTATGTCTGCTACTCCCCTACTGATCGAAAGACTGTTACATCGGCCGACGTCACCTTTCTATAGGACCAGCCTAATCATTCTCAACCTCTTGACCCTTCACTGTCGTTACCGTCCCCACATCTGCGGCCAGTTATTCCCGTTCCTTCGCTACTACCACCTATCCTCCCCACGCCACTCCCACCCCGACCACCTAAGCCGCCTATAATCCATGTGTACACTCGTCATCCTTCCTCTTCTGTTGCCCCAAGCCTGTTACCTTCTACTAATGACATTATATGTTCCAATGATCCAGCGACGCCTTCTACAACTCACCCAATGGTGAATTATATTTCTTTGCATCGCCTGTCCCCGGCACTTCGCACCTTTGCTACTTCATTATCCTTTATTTTTGTCCTTAATTCTGTGCAGGAGGCTCTCCAACATCCGGTAGGCGGGTATCCATAGAGGAAGAAATGACGGGCCTCTGGGCTAACCAGACATGAGATCTGGTTCTCTCCCTCCTGGCCAGACTACTGTTGGTTGTAAATGGATCTTTGCCATCAAGCATGCTCCTGATGGGACAGTTGACCGTCTTAAAGCCCGTCTGGTAGCTCGCGGCTTCACTCAACAACAAGGTCTAGATTATGAAGAAACCTTCTCTCTGGTAGCCAAGCTCAACACAGTTCGTGATTTTCTCTCCATGGATGTGCATCGTCAGTGATCATTACATCAACTGGATATCAAAAATGTTTTTTTAATGGCGATCTTCTAGAGACGGTCTACATGCAACAGCCTCCCGGGTTTGAGACCACGGGGGAGTCCCGAGTTTGTCATCTTAAGAAGTCAATTTATGGTCTCAAACAATTCCCTCGGGCATGGTACGATAAGTTCAGTAAGGCTGTTCGGGAGGTTGGCTTTACTCAGAGATCGGCAGACTTCTCTCTATTTACTCGACATCGAACAACAGGAACGATTCTTCTTTTGGTGTATGTTGATGACATCTTAATCACAAGAGATGATTTAAAGGGAATACAAGTGGTCAAACAGCACCTTAGTTCCGTGTTTCAAACAAAAGATATGGGGAACCTTCAATACTTCCTTGGCCTTAAGATAGCAAGACGTCCTGATGGCCTCGTTCTATCTCAACGGAAGTACTGTCTCGACCTTCTTCAGGATGCTGGATATTCTGGATGCAAGCCGGGATGCAGATCTTCTTCTTTCAAATCCGGAATACTATCGACGACTCGTTGGGAAATTGATTTACCTAACGGTCACGAAACCGGACATATTCTTTGATGTTGGGGTGGTCAGTCAGTTTATGCATTCTCCTCAAATGTCTCATCTTCAGGCAGTTTAACGCATACTGAAATATCTAAAAACTGCTCCTGGTCAAGGGCTGGCATACAAAATCTCTTCTTCTACTCCAACATTGGTTGTGTATTATGATGCAGATTATGCTGATTCCCCGGATGATCGGCGTTCTACCAACGAATTTTGTACCTACTTTGGAGGTCACTTACCTAGCGCAGTAAGAAACAAGTTGTGGTTATAATAGCATCAGCTGAAGCTAAATACCGGTCAATAGCATCTGTTGTATCCGAGCTTACAATGCTTGAAAGTCTCTTAAGTGATATGGGAGTAAATTTTCCTCACCAGCCACCTTACTCTGTGACAGTCAAGCTGCTATACACATAGCTAAGAACCCGGTCTTTCATGAAAGAACGAAACACATTGAAGTCGACTGTCATTTTGTTCGGAAAAAAGTAAATGAAGAAGCTGTAATTGAGACATGTTTCGACTACGGACCAAGTGGCTGACATTCTCACTAAGGCCCTATCAAGTGCTCTATTTTATAAGTTCTTGTCCAAGCTAGGTTCCTACGACTTGTACGCTCCAACTTGCGGGGGAGTGTTAGAAAAGACAATGTAAAGGCTCATGTTTTGATCCATTTGAGTATTTCCTTCCTATTTGTTTTAGTCTTACAACTTGGATTTGGGATTCTTCTCTCTCTTCTCTCCCTATATATTTGTACTCATACTTGTATTTACATACACAAGAAGGATATACAAGATTTCATTTTTCCGCCTAAGTGTTCTTCTACAATTAGTATACCTTTAAATCAGTTACCAGCACTCTCTTTTAGTTTTTCATACAAACATAAACCATTAAAAGTTTGTTTTCACTTCCACCGGTATGTTCTAATTGCAGGAAAAAAAATCCTAAGTGTCGTGGTTAAAAGTATTGACTATCACTCCTTAAGAGCCTTTTAAAGGTCTTCAAAAATAATTTTTTTCTTTCAATGTTTAATGTTAAGCGGCTGAAATTTGAAGAAAAGAATTACAAAATGCATATAAAGAATAGTTTGAATTTAATTGATGCAATGCATGAATAAAGAAAGCACCTGGTTAAAAATCAACTAGTAAAAGTCATTGAGCATGTGGTCAAAAAAACTAACCCATCGGCGTATTTAGCATCCAGTTCTCGGTAAGCATCATGAAGCACATCTCTTCCAGTAAGAGGAGTACTCTGAAAGATAAAGCATTTTATACTTCTTTAGTTTGTTAAAACAAAAATAACTCGGATATGCGCCAGGAAGGTTAAAATTACCTGTTTGCTGACAACAGCTCCAAGTTGACTTCCACGAGGGCGACTGTGGAAGTATTTATCAGATTCTTCAAAAGAGACCTTCCCAACACTTCCTTCGACTCTCACCTACGACATGTACTTTAAAATATTCTTATAAATAAACACTTGATAAAGATGTACATAAGTACATTCTATTACATCCTACACGTCAAACAGACCAGAGAATAACCAACCGAAACTTTCCATCAAAAGTCACCTCACCATAAAACCCCATTTGGTTCCCAGTTCTCAATCGTTTAAATATAAGAATTAATTGAACCATAAGAAGGCCGTGAAATACATAACTTCATCCTCTACTGCACAAATGATATTAAGTACAAATAATATGTAAAGAAAAAAATGGAGATTCACGATGATGTTTGCACAAAATACAAGCATATCTGTTCGCATTGTTCCAACATGGAAACAAGGATGAGAATATGATTACTATTGGACAAGAACACATCAAAAGGAGCACTTTCAAGTATGTTTTGAAGAATGGTATAATTGGAATTTGTCTGTAAAGAAAACGTTTGAGAACCCTGAGTCAAAGGCAAGTCTTCCCCATACGAGTTTATGGAGTGCTCCAGACTCCAGTGCCTTGAACATATTTTTCGTTAAAAGTGCAAGAGCGTCATCTTTAAGTTGATAGCGCGTGATATTCTATGGTGGAACATTTAAAATCCCAACGGGGTAATGAGAACAAGAGAGACGTCAAGAGTTAGGAAAAGCTGAAGCTTCTTATGAGAAGACATTTTGCATCTGTTCCATCAGCATAATACATACTTAAACCCTTGTTGTATAAGGTATCATTAGAGCTGTCACTTAAAATCAAAAACAGTAAACCAAACCGGAACCGCAAAGAAACAGACCGAACTGGAACTGCAAAGAACCGGACCGAACCGTTCGCGAATTATTCAACTTCCGGTTTGAATTTTGGAACCGCAAACAACAATGGTCCGGGTGCGGTTCCTTCATTTTATTATCCGGACCGGAACCGCAACAAAAATGGCTCGAGCGATTTCAGAATTTTTAGACTCGATCCAGACCGGACCGAAACAGAACCAAACCGCAATCTGTTTATTATTATTATTATTATTCTTTATAATATATATTTATTATTATTATTATATATTTTTAATATCTATGTGATTATACTTATATCGGTCGTCTGATTGCAGGGCCCTCTGGTTGCAGCGCCGTCTGATTGTAGCGGGATTCAAATACTCAGACACAGGTCGCACGACATTAGGTTATTTGAACCGGATCAAACCGCATGAAACCGGACCGAATTGTTAGTGGTCAGTTTGGTTTTGGTTCTTGTTGAACCGGAACCGTTGACATGACAGTTCCTAAAATTATACTGGAACTGAAACCAATCAAACAAAATAAGGTTTTGGTTCTAATTTAAAGAACCGTTACCTTAACGGTTCGGTTCACGATTTTAGTTGAACCGGAACCGTGACAGCTCTAGGCATCATATGTTGGTGCTCCTGCAATGTATCATCATTTCTCACATGCAGAAGAGAACCAGAGGAAAAGATATCATGTGGTTATAGTAGTTCAGGTGATAATACTACAATGGATACTGCGATTGCAGATGGTGATGAGGGTCCATTACCTATCAGTATTGATACTTTCCCCTTGACAATGGAGACATGCTTAAAGCTAGAGAGTACATTCCTAGTTGTGAGTTAGTTGATGATTGTTCTTATGGAGATTACACAGTTGCAGATCTGTATCTTGTAGGTCAAGTTGTTGTCATAGAAGTAGATGAGGTAGTCACTGAGGATGATTATGTATTTCCCAATCATGCCAGTAGAGTAGAGCTTGGTAGATGTTTTAGTGACTAAATGGCCTGGTTGACACTTCCTATGATTTTGAGTTAGTGGTCTTTAAGGAAATGGATGATGTCGGTTCTACTGGGCCACATCATCTATATTGTTGAGGACCATATGATGGAGATCGATCGCATCTCATTTGAGCGATTTTTTATTTTTTGACATTTTTAGATCGTCGTACAGACAATTGAAGCCCATTATTGTGACTGGCTCGATTTTTCCTATCTTTTATGTATTTTCTTTTATTTTTTTAGCTTTATTTCGAGAGTTAGGTTAAGTTATATGATTGGACGATTAGGGACGTCAAATACGGTTAACCTAAATACCCCTTATTTATATCCCATTAGGTTACAAGTGAGGGGATCGAGAGTTGGCTTCTATGAAGAAAGCCAGTTAGCTTCATAAACGGGCGTGACGCCTATTTCGCTCCTCTCTAGTGGTGCCGACACCACCGACCGCCTCACACATATACTCCTCACTCTGGAGATCCTTCTCCACCACACAACGAGCATCCCTCGTGCCTCCTTTTACTGCTTCGAGCATTCCCCCATCCTACTCGGGTCTCCACCAGCCTCATTCTCCACTGTCATGCTTCCTTCAGCCTTGAGGGCCACTACCGCCGCCTCCACCATCCCCATCGCCAGCCTCCAACCACATTTCCCCCATCCATGCACCTTGCCGATCAAAGCCCCCTGCAGCCTCCCCCTCCAGCTCCTCCATACAGCCACTAACACCTCTCCTAAGCCTACTCCACCACTCCAACCCTATATTCCCAATTTGAGTCCCCCAGACGACCACATCACCTCTAGTCGAGCCCATTCCCCCTCCAACAGCTCCACACAGTAGCATTCTCCTTTCCGAACAGCCAGAGACACCACCAAATCTTCCCCTCCACCATCGGCACTAATTACTAGGTAAGTTCGCATTTTAGTTTCATGTTCTTTTACATTATAACAGGTATTCTCAGTTATTGCTACTAATATTTTTCTCTAACCATGTTTGGTTAATTTTCTTTCATTCATGTGAATTTACAATTATCCTTGTGTTTTGCGTTTTCAATAATTTAAAATTGTTATCGGCTTACTTAAATTGCAATATTTATGATAATTGCGACAACTATATGAGATTTTAAAATTAAAATTGTTTAATTAATTGTGCGTCGGAGGTGATTGCATGATTGAATCATTGCATTTGTATTGCATTATGGTTTATGTCGAGAGCGTATGGTTCATTAGAATTCATGTTTGATGCATGCTTGTACTCACATCTTTGTTTTAGGGTTGGTCGTGCATTTGTTCATGATAGTTTGCATTGCATATAGAGTTAGGACATCATGTGTGTTCCACATGTAGATTCGTCTTGTGTCAATTGGTATCAGAGCCTCAAGTTTTGGCTTTATTTGTATGCACAACAGTAAAGTCTATAGCTTCATTTATGACTAGATATCATCGTTATTCTTCTCATCTATTTGAAAAGAATTTGACTGCTCAACCCCATAAAGTTTCTTTTGGGGAGTCTTCGTACTATTATGATGATTATCCTCATCACCGACTCATCGCTCAAAGTGATCGTGTTGACCCTTCGACACGACTCGATTATGATAGAAATGACTATTATGATGATCATCGTTTCAAGAAAAATCTCAAGTATCGATTTTGTAGAGTTCCCACACTATTTAATGGTTTCTCGAACTCTGAGTCCTTTAATTATTGGCCTGTGGACATGGGATACTATCTAGATTGTTTGAGCTATCTGATGAGCATCACGCGAGTTTCACGAAACTTAGACTACTAGATCAGGCAAGAGAGTATTAGGATATCATTAAAAGGACCCTTGTGCGAGATCATATTCACTCCATCACCAGTTGGGTAGAGATAAGCAAAGATTGTGCCACGGATATCTGTCGACATCATATAAGAGTCGCATCTTCGAGTAAATATTTATTTTTAGGCAAGGATTCAAATTTGTTGTTGAGCATAGAGATTATTTTAATAAGTTAATGGTGATGAGAGACATTCAAGAGGAGCTCGTCGTAGCTGCTGTTAGATATCATTTTGGACTTTAGTCCGCAATCTACATAACATTGAGCGGTCATCGATTAGATTTTGTTGCGTAGACATTTTAGCTCACCCTTCATTGCGAGTTGTACTTAGGATCTGTTAGATTTAGTCGAGAAAACTCACACCCTGACCATCCCTCCATAAGTCCTCCCTATTCTGAGGCCACAACCATGCTTCTCTTCTCCTCTTGGACCCAAAAGACAGGATACCTGATATTGAGTTATCTCGCCACGATGAGGCATACGGTCTGATTAGTTGTCAGTCACTTGAGTCTGACTCATACCATATGGTACCAA
This sequence comes from Platanthera zijinensis, assembly GCA_039513925.1. Lineage (NCBI taxonomy): Eukaryota > Viridiplantae > Streptophyta > Magnoliopsida > Asparagales > Orchidaceae > Platanthera > Platanthera zijinensis. The sequence continues at coordinate 172,170,246 of CM077091.1, forward strand.
AAGAGAGTGAGTATGAGCAGACCAGTGATCCTATAGTGATGTGTCATTCCTCTACCCTTTGCATTGACATAGTTGTTACCTCATTCATAGACTTGTTATTGAGTACTTTGCGCACTGACCCCGTCATGAGAAGTTATTCTTCCAAATCTCTCTTTATTCTAATGAGTCTCACTATGAGTGAGATAGTTATGAGTTGGTTGGGTGATCACATGAGAGAAAATGTTGTTAGCTACCCTGACTTGTACGGGTAATCACATGAGAGAAAATGTTCGAAGAAGGTGATTGGGTGAGGATATGAGTTGTTAGCTACCCTAATTTGTATGGGTAATCACATGAGAAAAAATGTTCAAAGAAGGTGATTGGGTGATGATTAACACATTTTTTGAATGGTTTTCATTGGAGACTACTAAGAATTTGAGTGTTAAGTGAATAGGTTCATATACTGACATGAGAGAGTCTGAGTCAAATTTCTTTGAACCGGGAATTCCTAGGAATATGGGTAGTTATCATGTATTCAATGTAGTGGACTTGACTCTAGATATGTTGTCACCTAGTTTTTGGACATTCAACCTTCTCTCTCAGCTCTCTCCTTTACCATAACCATGCATGTACCTTCAGCCTCCATTACATCCATGCCCATCATCCATACGACAGCTTACTTCATGTGTGTGAACCTTGACAACTTCAATAAATGACAATCTTCTGCAAAAACTACACCTACTAGGGACTACGAGATTGAGACGTCAAAGTTTATGTAGTTTACATTATTGTCTGGTATGCACCCAAAGGATGGCAGTCTCCATTCATTGGAGATGAATTCTTTTGAACTTGGGAGATTGTGTTACGTGCCTACTTTGTTGGGTTGTCGGAGAGCGGAGGGTGGAGGATACAAGGGGTTGTTAGCCATAGAAATGGCGGAGGAGATGAGAGAGAGGTTGAAACTCTAGAAAGGAGGAGGTGAGAAGGAAAAAAACTTGGGAAGAGAAGAGAACTTGCTTTCTTTCTTGCATAAGAACTACAAGACCCCAAAGGCCCTATAAATATAGGCACGGATGGCATGACCGTAAATAATACCACATACATCAAATATTAAAATACTTAAACTCTACGACGCTATAACTCAATACAACATGACTCGATACAACACGACTCGACATAATAATAATAACACATGATAACTGACGGCGGATCCATAACACTTCATTCGTCCTTGACATCGAGCTTGTCCCCAAGCTCGAACTCCATGTGGATGATCTGCTCCTCGGGCAGCTTGATCTCCCGCCAGAACAAGGCATGATAGCGCATAGTGGTGGCAGCGGTGGCGGCGAGTGGCAGCGGCACCATCGGAAAGACGCGCGCGGCGGAAGTAACGGCTTCCGCAAGGCCAGTGGAGCGGTGGTGAGCAGCAACCGCAAGGATGTCGGAGATGCGATGACCGGCGGTAGGAACGGATCCGTCGGGGTCAGTGGAGCACGGGTCAGTGGAGCAAGTGTCGGCGGCGGTGACGACTGCACGAGGCGAGTCGATGGAAGCGGCGGCGGCGACTGCACGAGGCGAGTCGGTGGCGATAGAGGCAGTGGCGGCGGCGGTGGCGGCGACGGCGGCGGTGGCGGCGACGGCGGTGGCGGCGACGGCAGCGGCGGCGGCGGTGGCGACGGCGAAGCGTCATGAGTGACAAAGGGCATTGGTGGCACCACCATTGGAGGGGGAGGAGACGACTCCCGCTCCGGTGTTGGCGGCGACGACACGAGACGAGCCGGTAGCGGGGATGACGAGGGAGGCGGAGTGCTAGAATAGCCGCCCGAGAAAGGTGGCGAGCCAAGGCGCGTAGCTATGCGGTCTGCTCGCGCTTCCATATGATCAAGCCGAGCGAGTATTTGGACGAAGATTAGGGGTTGGCGGCGAAGAATGAAGCAGACATGGAAATTAATTAAGCACTTAATTAATTTTTAGAGAAGAAAGAATTAAGCTAGAATGAGTAATTAGGGGGGATAAAAAGGAAAAGAGAAGAGGATAAGGAAAAGAGGCATGCAGTTATGAGATTGGCGAAAATGGAATGTGGGACCCAGAAAAAATAAGAAAATAAGAGAAGATGGGATGGGGAAAGGCAAGTGATGGGATTGGAGGAAAGCTAAAAATAAATTAAAACAAAAGGATTGATTGGACAGAGGGGCTGCAGGAGAGATTGATGGGAGAGGAGAGATAAAAAAAATAAAAAAAAATTGTGCGAAAGATTGATGGGATGGAGAGAATAATAAAAAGTGGTGGTGGGCAATAAAAATAAAGAAGGAAAATTTTAAAAAAAAAAGTGAGGTGGAGTTTGCGTGCAGGAGGAAAATGGTAAGAGGCAGCGGAAAAATGTAGGGATTATGCGGCTAACGGCGTGGGGCTCAAGGAGGTGCAGGGCTTGTCGAGGGCGAGCGGCTCGCCGGAGGCGTCGAAGAGCGGAAACAGGATGTGGTTGGTGGAACCGTGGAAGAGCGAGGCTTGGTCGGCGGAGGGGAGGACGGTTGGTAGAGATGTGTGAATCTTGATGAGGGAAGCGGGAAACAGCAGCTGACCGTGGGGAACGGCGGCTGGAGGGGAGGAAAGAAGGGCTCTGGACAAGGGAAGCAGAGGAGTAGCGGGGGCGCTGTTGATGTGCGACGGTGGGGAGAGGCGCAGTGGCCGGAGGGGAGGAACGTGGCGGTGGCGGCGGCGGGTTTCTGAAATGGAAGTGCGGGGGTTGGCGTTGGATGCGACGTCGGCGGTGGGTTGCAGCGAGGTTGATGGAGGAGTTGGGTGGTGCAACGATAAGGGGGGTTTGCTAGCGTCGGGGAATAGGTGGTTGGATGCGCCAACAGAGAGTGCGGGGCTGGAGGGAGGCGGAGGTTGTTGGGTGCGGTGAAGAAGCGGCGAGAACGGCGACTGGAGGGGAGGAAAGGCCTCTGATACCAATATGTTGCGTGTCTACTTTGTTGGGTTGCCGAAGAGCGGAGAGTGGAGGATACAAGGGATTGTTAGCCCTAGAAATGGCGGAGGAGATGAGAGAGAGGTTGAAACCCTAGAAGAGAGGAGGTGAGAAGGAGAAGAACTTGGGAAGAGAAGAGAACTTGTTGTCTTTCTTGCATAAGAACTACAAGACCCCAAAGGCCCTATAAATATAGGCATCGATGGCATGACCGTAAATAATACCACATACATCAAATATTAAAATACTTAAACTCTACGACGCTATGACTCAATACAACGCGACTCGACACAACACGACTCGACATAATAATAATAATTGTAAAGAGAGGTCTCAAAGCTTGTATATACTTCTTGAATAAATAGTTACAAGTATGAATACACTTATATAGGAGAAGAAGGAGGAGAGAAGTCCTAAATACAAGATGTGGGACTAATACAAGGAGAGAGAAAAAGGAGAAAACATGGCCCTTAATTGGGCTTTTCTAACACTCCCCCGCAAGCTGGAGGGTACAAGTCGTAGGCACCAAGCTTGGATAAAAACTGATAGTATAGAGGCCTGGAGAGAGCTTTTGTTAGGATGTCCGCAACTTGATCTTTAGCAGGTATATGTTCCAAATCTATCTTCTTTGACTGCACTTTTTCCAGGATAAAGTGACAATCAACTTCGATATGCTTTGTGCGTTCGTGGAACACCGGATTCTTGGCAATATGTATTGTTGCCTGACTACCACAAAATAAGGTCGTCGGTGATGAGAGTTGAACACCCAAGTGTCCCAAAAGACTCTCAAGCCAGGTGAGCTCGGAAGTAACCGCAGCCAAAGCCCGGTACTTGGCTTCAGCAGAAGAGCGTACAACCACGGTTTGTTTCTTGCTATGCCAAGTTATGAGATGACCACCAAAGTAGGTACAGAACCCCGTAGTGGAGCGCATATCGTCAATAGATCCAGCATAGTCAGCGTCAGAGTACGCGACGAGTGATAAAGATGTGGATGGCTTGTACACAAGTCCTTGTCCGGGGGCGATCTTGAGATATCTAAGAATGCGCTCGACAGCTTGAAGATGAGATGTCCGAGGAGAATGCATGAACCGACTCAACTCCTACAGCAAAGGAGATGTCTGGTCGAGTTACCGTAAGGTAGATCAACTTCCCAACCAAGCGTCTGTAATATTCCGGATTTGTGAGCAGCTTGTCGGAGTCAGAGCTGTGAGTCGAGAGCTTGAGATTAGCATCCATAGGAGTCTTCGCAGGTTTACACCCAGAGTAACCGACATCATGAAGGAGGTCCATACAGTACTTCCTCTGGGATAATACAAGACCATCAGAGCGTCGTGCAACCTCGAGCCCGAGAAAATACCGAAGGTTGCCCAAATCTTTGGTTTGAAAGGCGGAATTTAGTTATTCCTTGATCTGTTGTATTCCCATCGTGTCGTTGCCAGTAATCAGAATATCGTCAACGTAGACCAGAAGAATTACAGTCCCGGTTGACAGATGTCGGGTGAAGAGAGAAAAATCAGCCGAGCTCCGAGTAAAGCCACTAGCACAGACGACCTTACTGAATTTTTCAAACCACGCACATGGAGACTGTTTGAGACCATAAATGGATTTGCGAAGGTGACAGACCAGGGACTCCCCCGTGGTCTCAAACCCGGAAGGTTGGTGCATATAGACTGTCTCCTGCAGATCGTCGTTGAGGAATGCATTCTTAATATCCAGCTGACAAAGCGGCCAGTGACGGTGAACAGCCAAGGAGAGAAGAACGCGGACTGTGTTCAATTTTGCCACTGGAGAGAAGGTTTCCTCGTAATCAAGGTCATATTGCTGAGTAAAGCCTTGGGCCACAAGTCGTGCCTTCAAACGATCAACAGTGCCATCCGCCGCATGCTTCACAACAAAGACCCATTTGCAGCTAACGGAGGTATGGCCAGTAGGAAGAGGGACCAGATCCCAGGTCTGGTTAGCCCAGAGATCCCGCATTTCATTTTCCATGGCCGCCCTCCACCCTGGATGTTGAAGTGCCTCCTGCACAGAGTTAGGAATAGAAATAGAGGAAAGAGAGGTGGCAAATGCGTAGAGAGGTGGCGTGAGTCGATGAAGAGAGACGTAGTTGGCCAAGGGATGAGTTGTAGAGACGGGAACCGAATCTGCCGTAGCCGATGTAGCGCTGGTAGCGGGGAGCGTGTTCACGGGAATATCCTTGGATGGACGTCGAGAATAGACACGGATAAGTGGTGGAGGAACCCAAGGAGGGGCGAGGTGAGAGGAGGAAGAGGATGGGAGAAAGGATGGCGTGACTGGTACGGCAGGCCGGGGAAAAGGAGGAGCGGAAGACGAGAGGGGGCAAGGTAAGTGGAAGGGCTGGTTATCGCAGAAGGTGACGTCTGCAGAAACAACCAGCCGACCGTCAGAAGGGGAGTAGCAGACATATCCCTTCTAAGTCCGGGAGTAGCCAACAAACATAAACTTGGCGGCCCGAGGAGCAAGTTTGTCGGAAGGAGGTCCAAGATGGTGGACATAGCAAACACACCCGAAGACTCGTGGTGTGAGAGAGGGGAGGGTGACGGAGGGGGAGAGAAGTTGGAGCGGAGAGGCAAAATTAAGCACAGATAAAGGAAGCTTGTTGATGAGATGACAAGCTGTGGAGACAGCAAAATTCCAATATTCGATTGGAACCTGCATCTGGATCATCAGGGAGCGAGCAACATCGAGGAGATGACGATTTTTCCGTTCGGCGACCCCGTTTTGCTAAGGAGTATAGGCACACGAAGTTTGATGGATAATACCAAACTCGGTGCAGAGAGTGGAGAAAGCATGTCCAGTATATTCGCGAGCATTATCGGTGCGAATAACTTTGAGGGGGTGGCGAACTGCGTACGCATCTCAGTCAAGAAGGCACGAAACACGGGAGTAAGTTGAGTGCGATCATGTAGTAAATAGAGCCATGTAGTAGTACGCGAGTAGTCATCAATAAACGTGACAAAATAACGATAGCCAAAAATACTGGGAACTTTATACGGACCTCATACATCAGAGTGGACTAAATATAAAGGAGTACTACTCCTGTTACATGCAGGTGGAAAAGAAGAACGATGTTGTTTGTCGTAGATACAGGATTCACAAGAGAACTCCTGCAGGGGTACATCAGGAAGCGCCCGCTTGAGAATCGGGAGGGGGGCATGCCCAAGGCGCCGGTGCCAATCAACGGTGGAGATAACAGAGAGAATAGAAGTGGGATGTCCAAGATATAAAGTCCGTTCAACAGCTGCCCCTTACCAATGGTACTCCGGGAGCGACGATCCTGCATAAGAAAAGAAGAAGGGGAAAAAGTAATGCAACAATCAAGGTCGTGTGTGAGACGACTAATAGAAAGTAGATTGAAAGGGGACCTCGAAACATGAAGAACCGAGGAAAGTGATAGAGTCGGAATAAGCTGAAAAGCAGCGGTGCCATAGACAGGCAGGGTATCACCATTGGCTACAGTGATGCAAAGAGGATAAGGCGTCCGTTGGTACTTTGTGGGCTTCTGGGAGGTAATATGGTGAGTGGCGCCGGAATCAACGATCCAGCAGGGACTATGAGAGAGACATGTTATACCTTCCGCGGAAAAGGACGCAACGGAGCCGGAGGAGCGGCTAAGGGCACCCTGAAGCTGTTGGAGTTGGGTGCGGAGCTCATCAATGTCTTGGCGGGTAGTCGCAGCCGAATCAGGGGCAGAAGGCCCAGTGGGAGCAGGATCAGCGGAGGAAGTAGCCGTCAAGTGAGGAGGCAAGCCATGTTTGCGGTAACATGTAGCTTCGAGATGGTTATCCCGGCCACAGTAGGTGCATTTCATAGAAGAACGACCACCACGTCCGCGTCCCCGAGACGGTGGTCGGCCCCCCCGAGTGGAAGATCCATGAGTAGGAGGGGTTGGAAGAAGAGGCTGCTGAAGAAGAGCTGGGGCAAAACCAGGAGGGGCCTCGGAAGGAGGCGTGACCTTTAGCAGCATGGAGCAAACATCCGATGATGACGGAGTGGTGGCGGACGAGAGGATCTGTGCTCGAACACTATGCAGGTGGGGAGGAACACGAGTGATGCAACCTGCGTCGCCTCATTTTGATTATTTTATCGCACATGTCATTTATTATTGTAGCGCACGCTTTCGCGCATTTTCTACTTGCAGTTGTATCGCGCACGTATTAACGCTTTTGTGTATTTTTGTATCGCGCATGTTGTTCGCGCAATTTTTGTTTGGCGCGTTGGTGTGACAGGCCAACGTGACCCTAAATGCATAGGTCCGGTATTTTAGGAGGTAGGTTAATTAGGGCAAGCAAATTTTAATTAACTATTTTATTATAATTTTCCTACGCCGCAGCCAGCACCGCCTTCGAATTTTCCATTCACATTGCCATTACTCCTAAAAAAATCATATTCCTATTTTCATTTGGATGGCTGCCAATAGCATTAAAACCCTAACCCCACCTCTTATAAAAGCAAATTTTCCCCACCGTGAGAAGGGGGACTGGAAATAGAAACTGACGAATCAAGTTTGATTTTGTCGGTTTCCCCTCCAGCGCCGCTTACACCCCGCGATTCTTCTCCACTTCCGAGCGCCAGTCGTTCTCCAGCGCCAGTCTGCAAGCCCGACGAACCCCCGACGCCGTCTGTCCTGGTCGATTCCTCCCCGTCCTGTTCCGGCGCCGCCTCTGGTGTTTCGTTCCGAGGCCGGTGAAGCCTCCTGCAGCTTTCCCTGTCCCCGACGGCCACCTACGACATTCCTACGCCTTCCAATTGCTCCGCCCCATCCCGCCTACAGCTTTCCCTGTCCCCGACGGCCACCTACGACATTCCTACGCCGTCCAGTTGCTCCGCCCCATCCAGCGTGCCTACCTCTTCGACGAATCCAGCAACAGAACTCCCGTCGGCCGCCGCTTTGTCTTCGGAACCTGTTTAGGGTTCAGGCGACCCCACCAACTTGCTTCTCCTCCAGCTCCGGCAAGTTCTCCCCTTCTAGTGCTAGCCGCCTTCATTCCTATAGCAACCCAAGAAGCTTCCTGCACTGCTCCAGCAATTACCTCCAGCAACCCGCAAGCTTCCAGCCACCATCCCCTCTCCAGCCACTGCCTCCGCCTTGGGTATACCTCGCAACTCTTCGCCCTCAAGCCTTAGTAAATTTTATGATCAAATTTTATGAATGAATGGTAATTATTTAGAGCTTGCCCTAGTTTTTTTACCTCCTACATACCGTTACTTTCATATCTGCGTTGTCACCCACTTATTTGTTATGCCTGTGGAATTTAGTACTTGTGACGTTTTCATACGAGTGTGGTAGCTTTACGTGCGTGTGCGATGCCTCGACCAATTTTATTCGTTAGAAATCACCCGCGAATACCTTCGCACCGCATTTATTTTAAATAGGTCGCAATTTGATATTTCAAAACTGCAGCCTTAGATTTTAAATCACATCAACGAGACATCATCATGGCGATGGCAACGGCTTCTTTCTGGTTTCGTTGAATGGTGAGATCAGTAGGAGGAGGCTGATGTTGAATCCAAGCCTCGGCCAAACTCTTTGTTTTAGCCACGAAGGAGAGCATATCACCAGGAGTACCGGGGGCCAGATTCTGAAGATCAGAAATGATATCATATAGGTGTTGTAAGTTGTCAAGGCCAGAGTAAAATGAGTGAAGCTCCTCCCACATAGTCTTCGCCATGTCATGATACATGGTCATGCGGTAGGGCTCGGTGTCCATGGAGTTGAGAAGCCAGGATTGGACCCGACCGTCGTCGCGAAGCCAGTCATCAGATGGAGCAGTCGGAGTAGCCCAGGTCAAGTGGTGAAGAAGACCTTTTGTTTGCAGAACACGGTGAACCGAGTGAACCCACTCAACAAAATTCCTTTTTCCAGAGAGGGAGATAGTAGTAATGCGTAACTCGTCACGAAGTTCTGACGCCGAGGTAGCCGCACGGGCTGGTGGAGCAGAAGTAGTTGCAGACTTATCGGACGCCATATGCGGTCAACAGAAGAGGTCGCATGATTAGAAGAAGAAGGTCGAGGAAGTCGCACGGTCTCGACGGAGATACCAGCGATCAGGAGATTGCGACCAAAATGCGACTAGAAGAGATGAGGGAGATCGCAAGCGACAAGGCAAGCCGCAGGCGAGTAGCGAGCAGGAAGGAGAGTCTGCGAATTGAGGAGGCCGCAACAGTGGTAGCGAGTAGGAGACTCAAACCGCGGCGAGAAGGAGAGACAGGAAGTTGTGAGCCGCGAGCAGCGAGCAGAGAAGGGCCGCAGCGGTTAGAAATAGACCGCGCGGCGAGAAGGAGAGGCAGGTCGCTGCGAGTAGCAAGCAGGGAGAGGTAGTCGCTGCGAGTAGCGACCAGCGAGCAGGCAGAGGCCGCAACGGATGGAAGTCCGCAGCGGTTAGGAAGTGTAGGAGAGCCCGCAGCGGATACGAAGTGTCCGCGCGGGAAGAGAGAAGGATGAGAAGGTGGACCCACGTGAGAGAAGTTTATAAAAAAGAGGGAAGGAGGAAGGGAGGGGGGTGGTAGCCACGACGGAAATAGAGAGAGAGGAGGGGGAGCGGATAGAAATATGCTATCCGCAAGAGTTGGTGGCAAGGGGAAGCCGCGCGGACACGGGGGAAAGAGGGCGGCTAGGAGAGGTAGCCGGTTAGGTCGGGTACCACAGGAGGAGAACGGATTGCCTCTGATACCATGTAAAGAGAGGCCTCAAAGCTTGTATATACTTCTTGAATGAATAGTTACAAGTATGAATACACTTATATAGGAGAAGAAGAAGGAGAGAAGTCCTAAATACAAGATGTGGGACAAATATAAGGAGAGAGAAAAAGGAGAAAACATGGGCCCTTAATTGGGCTTTTCTAACAATAATAATAGCACACGATAACTGACGGCGGATCCGTAACAGATTGATGGGGATTGAGAAGGCCTCATTTGGGCGATTTTTCATTTTCAACAATTTTAGATCATTAGATAAGCGATCGGAGACCATGATTGTTAGCTTTTACGAAGAAAGCCGCTCGATCTCTAGGAACGGGTGCAACGCCTGTCCCGCTCCTCTCCGGTGACGCCAACGCCACTGACCGCCTCTCACACGTAGTCTAGACTCCGACAATCCTTCTCCAACACACAATTAGCATCCCCATGCCTCCTTTTGCAATTTTGAGAGTCCCCCCCCCTCGCCCCCAGTCTCCTACAGCCCCATTCTCCCCTCCCTATAGTCTTAGAGGCAACTACCGCCACTTCCTCCACTCTTGGGGGCCTCCACCGCATCCTCCACCACTAATGAGGCAACGATAGTCGTCAACCACCTTTTTGCAATCCTTGCACCTTGTCGAGACCGCCTGCAACCTCCCATTCAAACACCTTTATACAACCACCAACACCTCTCCCTAAGCCTAACTAACCTCTTTAGCCTCCATAATTCCTGTTTGAGTCCCCCCCCCCAACCAGCCACCACACCTCTAGTAGAGCCCGTTCACCCCTCTAACAGCACCCACACAATAGCACTCCCTTCTAAAGAGCCACATCCACCATCAGATTTTCCCCTCCAGCATCAGCACTGACTATTCAGTGAGTTTGCATTTTAGTTTCATTTTCCTTTAAATTATACAGGTATTCTCATTTAAAGCTAATAATATTTTTCTCTCAACATGTTTGGTTAGTTTTCTTTCATTTTTGCACATTTCATATTCGCCATGTACTTTAATTTTGTGGGTTTTCAAAAATTTGCAATTGATATCTATTTACTTAAATTGCAATATGTTACCAATAGGAAAATAACACTGCAAATTACCAAATAAACTTGATACAATCACGAGGTATGCTCGTGCCCAACTTCAGGAGGCTAGTTCCTTCTAGAAGCTCCTCTACCTAAAGAGAGTTCTCAAACCAAGAAGATAAAAGATAAAGCTAACACTCTCCAGCCACCTCCTTATTAAGGAGGGGGCTCACATACCATTTACCCTAATACATATAATATAAAATAGGAATTACAAAAATACTAATAATACTTGCGTGTGTAACAATACATCCCGCCAGAAAATCGACCTTGACCCCAAGGTCGAAGTGGCGCCCGTCATCTAGTAATGATGTGCCCGCGGGTGGCTGCCGCAGAGATGCCCAGAGCTCTGTTTGGCAGTACATTTGTGATCATAAGGGCGTCAAAGTCAACCATGGCGATCTCGTCCAAGTCATCTCTGATGAGGGCCCAGAATTCCTTGACAAGACAATTATGATTAGGCGAGTACGCATTCTTGGCGCAAGTCATTATACTTTTGGTTGGAAATACGGTGAGTAGGGATATGACGGTTGTTGTGTGGGCCCATAATGGTTGGTTGAGGCAGAGGTTTAGACAGGGGAGGAAAATATGGTTGGTATGGAGGTGATGAGGAGGGTCCCCGGATGTTGCCAAGAATTTGGCTTCCACCAACGGGGAGAGGTCAATGGCTTGGCTGACAGCCTGACAGTTAACAGTTGTAAGGTGCGGAGGCGGGCTCAGATGTGGGGTTTGTAAGCCGTGCATGAAGTAGGCTAGGTAATGGTCAGGTGGGAGACCTGGAAAATGGGTGACCAATTCGATAAATGCATCAACGTATGAGTCAATGGAGTCGATCTGACGAACTCCGCAAAGGCGCACGATCATGGAGCCAGAGTAGCGATGATCATAGCATTGAATGAGGGCCTCCGTGAGACTTGTCCAGGTGAGGCCGGGAGAAGATTGGCGGAGCCAACAGACCCTTTCATGTCGATAATTGTTGTGAAGACCTACTGCACTTGAGGAGACTGATGAATGTTAAGAAACTGCTCGAGGAGGCAATCCAACCAAGGGGGTCGGTCCCGTTGAATGTGGGAATGTCGATGTGTGAGAGTTGCGGAGGAGGCAATCCTGCCAGTACGGGTAGGGGATAATGTGTTAGGGGATCCCAAGGCAGAGGCGACAGGGGAGCCAAAACTTTGGTCGGGTTGCAAGTTGTGGAGCATGGCCATGATCGAAGCGAACTGCTCGTCTTGGGTCTCGAGACGAGAGTTAAAGGTGGTGAGGGCGTGTTCGAGGGCCTCCACGCGGGATTCCATCGATTGACGACCCTTTGACATAAGAAGAAAAGGGCACAAGAGCTGTAGGGTTGAGAGAGAGCGCAGGAGCTGGCTGGATCTGGCGGCGAGGAGAGTCGAGAAGAAGAAAGTTGATTTGTTGCTGGCGGACGGGATCGGGATCGCCCGGATCTATTGATGGCTGACGAGATCGGGCGTCCGGAGCTATTGTTGGCGGACGGGATCGGGATCGTCGTAGGTGTGAAGTGTCGGAGAGTTCGTCTGGAGTTGTTGTCGTCGAACGGGATCGTGAAGGAAGTAGACGAGGGCGGCGGACTGGATTGGATCTGTCGGACGGAAGAGAAGCGGAGGAGGAATCGATTGATAGATGGATCGTCGAGGCTGACGAAATCGATAGTTGTGGTCGACTACGGAAGTTGGCGGTAACGGGAGGACGGTTGTTGACGCGAGGAGAACGGTGTGGAGAGGAACCCGGAGGCACACAATGCGCAGGCGGGGAGGCTAGGTCGAACCAATGTTACCGATAGGAAAATAACACTGCAAATTACCAAGCAAACTTGATACAATCACGAGATATGCTTGTACCTAACTTCAGGAGGTTGGTTCCTCCTACAAGCTCCTCTCCCTAAAGAGATTTCTCAAACCGAGAAGATAAAAGATAAAGCTAACACTCTCATACCACCTCCTTATATATGGAAGGGGAGGGCTCACATACCATTTACCCTAATGCATATAATATAAAATAGGAATTACAAAAATACTAATAATACGCACATGGGTAACACAATATCTGTAATTAATTGCGACGTCTGCACAAGATTTTAAATTTATTATTGTTTAATTAATTGCATGTCGAAAGTAACTGCACGATTGAGTCGTTGCATTTGCATCGTATTAGAGTTTATGTCATGAGCATCCTGTTCATTGGATTTCGTGTTTGATTGCATGTTTGTACTCACATTTTTTTAGGGTTGATCATAGATCCATTACATCTATTCATAATTGTTTGCATTGTATATATCGTTAAGTTATTGTGTCCACCACCTGTAGATTTGCACTGCATCACCAAAAGTTGAAGTTACTTCTAAGAATGACGATTCACTATCTGAAGTTTGTAGCAGGTGATGATATAACAACTTGTGTTTTCTGATATGGAGCAACTGGAAGGAACGATGACCTGAGTCCATGTGTACCTCCATTCTTTGTAGAGAGTGCATTTTTTATTGGCGACACCTTTGCACTAATTTCTTAGCTTTCCTTCTATTTCACCATAATTTGTAAGGATCGCTTTAATCAAAGTTGAAGGGCAGCCCTACTGGGATACTAGACATGACCGTGTTGAGAGCATTTTTCAAGTGTTGGAGTAGAGTTGTGTCCTAATATCATTCCCGTTAAGTTGTGAAATTTCTTCGCAAGATGCGGTTCAGTTTCAGTGTTTTTAACATTTCCTGCTCCTTGATTTTTGTAGGACATAATTTACTTATTTTACTCAAACTTGTGCTTAATCATGGTGTCATTTGAAAGTTGTTAATTACTGTTTTCCCACGTCTTGTTGCATAGATGGATTTTTATAAGGTTTGTAGGGCTGTTTTGTGGGTTTTTTCATATTTGGTACGAAGTGGAATACAGTGAATTCTATGTTTGGTCTAAATTTATGATCATTATTGTGTGGAGCCCATTTATGAAGTAATGAATGCTGGTGGATTGATTTTTGTGCAAGTCTTTTAATTAGCCCGGTGCGCATCACATTTCAACAGGGAAAAAAATTTAGACAATTCAATTCTACTTTCCACGACAATTAGAAAATGGCATGTACTATAAAGGTCAACAAAGCAACCAGAAGATGGAAAAAAGAGAGTAGGCATGCAATACTCTTTAAAGAAGAAAATATTATAAACTTAACATAAAGAAGTTACACGTAATACCACTTAAAAGGAAAAGCACAATAACACCGGGAGTTAAGTGAATGTTTATGTAAAAAAAGTGCATATTAAATGAGAAGGAATACTAAACCTGTCGATTTAAGGAATTCCAATGAAAAAGAAGTGCTGCAAACGGATTTTCAGACAGATCTTGGGCTTTACGGCTTCCATAATTGGTATACCTAAAGAGTCATAAAGATAAAATAAAGATATAATCTCAAATAGACAGCTCTTTGTGAAATATTTTCAGCAGAGTCAGTAGAGATCAAATACAGAGGGCAAACTGACCACACAAAGCCTTCTTTGTCCACTCCTTTTAAAAGAACTATCCGTGATGAACTGCTAGTAACAGCAAATTTAGTTCTTGCAAACACAGTCTTTTAAGGACATTATTTTATAAGGGCAAAACTTGAATCAAGGAGAATGAAAGAAGAAGCTAGAAGTATACATTTTTCCATCTTTGCTGGAAGTTGACAAGGCCATGGCATTAGGCTCACGTAAACCAGCTGCAACAGCTTCATCAAACCACTTGGTAAACTGGAAGGAAGTCACAAAAGCATTGATGATTTGATCAGCACAGAAAAAGTATATATATATACATGTGTGTGTGTGTGACTGGGTTCCCCTGTGCCCCAACACGACAGTACATCCTTCGTTCGTCGTCGCCATAAAATTGTCACGCCGAATACTAAACCCAAAAGGAATTATGGGGATGATGACACACTTTTAAAATTAAATAAAAACATACCAATAAAATTCATTTAAAAAATTGAAAATTTTGTAATCAAGAAGGATAAAATTGGAAAGGTGAATGTTGCATCAAAACATTTTTTTTTCTTATATGTATAGGGTTAGGTCTGTTTCCAATCTTCCCCCGTCCATACCCCCAATGATTGGGGACTACATGGGTTCTGTTGTTGTTGTTGTTGTTGATGTATAGGGTTAAATACCAGGACCTCCCCCGGGAGTTTGCATAATTACAGGTTGCACCCCTCTATCTTTTGAAATTACATTTGCCTCCCCTCTAAGTTTCTCCAATTTACAAATTGCTCCTTCCATTCGAAATATGGATGAAAAAGATAAAATCTGTCAAATTTTGTCATGATATTCAATTTTATCCTTTGTAATAACTCTACAATGAAAGGGGTGATCTTTTTCTTTGGAACTATAGATGAAAAGTGATAAAATATGTACAATTATTTTATAATATTTCAATTTTATCTTTTGTAATAACTCTACATTGAAAGGGGTTTGATAACTTAAAATCGAAAACTTCATGGCTTTGATAAATAGGCATTGAGAAGATCACAGCCCTAGATCAAAGATGAAATCCACTTTACAATTTAAATTTCCTCACAAAAACCATATCTGGCCTCTCCTCATTCTTGATCGCTTCTGCTCTCCACCCTCGACGGCTTGAAGGTGATCCATCATTGCCCGCTGGAAGATGCGATGCTTCACTCCTAGGGCGATGCTTCATTGCCCGTTGGAAGGTGTGATGCTTCACTCCTAGGGAATGGATTCACCCTAAACCCTAAACCCTAAACCCTAAATGTGAAGCCGATTAAGCATATCTCTGCATACCCCCTTGGTCGCCTAAATGAGGTGCGTCGTGTGTGCAATACCTATATGATTGTCAACTTTGATAATCTGAGCTTCTATACAATTAATAAGAAGCAAAATAGTTTCTTTTTGAATGCCCTCTAGCAGTTTGTCAAAATGCTCCAATGACTCTTTTCGAAGATATTATATGCCTTGCAAGTAACACGAGTGTGTCAAAATGAGAGGTTAGCTATTGAAGAAAATTTACCTAAAATGCAGCTATCATATTCTAATGTTTTTGGAATGAAGTTTGATTTTCATTTAACGAGAGCAAGATTATTTATTATTTATATCCTCCAGATTGTGCTCCC
Source organism: Platanthera zijinensis (assembly GCA_039513925.1). Lineage (NCBI taxonomy): Eukaryota > Viridiplantae > Streptophyta > Magnoliopsida > Asparagales > Orchidaceae > Platanthera > Platanthera zijinensis. Next base: position 172,186,088 of record CM077091.1, read on the forward strand.
TAAACTGTAGGGTTTCTTGCTCGCCAATTAGACAACTATGCATTTTTTCAAGCGAGAGAACGTCGAGCGAGGCTGAGGGTCGGGTCATCACCCTGCTTTGCAGGCGGGAGAAGGAGAACGGGGGAAGTGCGGTCGTGCGGGGCACAGGAGACCCATGTGCACTGTCACTCATGTATATCTATACCATTTTAAAAAGAAATAGTATGGCCTACAAATAGGGTGAAATTTAAAAGTCATTGGGAAAATCAGATTTGTCAATGATGGCGTGATTAATAGGGTCCGTCCATTTGAACTCTGGATCTCGTAAAAAAAATTTAAATTCCCTAATTCCTCCATTGAAACCCCAATGCCTTCTTCTTTGTTCTCTCCTCTAGGTCACGGCTCCTCAAAAATCCTTTCCTCACAGCCTACCAACAAGTTGACCCACTGCATCCACGTTCGAGACTTCGGCGTCACTGGCCTGTTCAACTCCACACCGAACATAAGCAGAGCGTTTTTCCGGGCATCTTCTTCGAGTTCTGCTCGCTCGCCTCCATTCCAAAGAGTCTCGATCGCGCCATTTACGTGAGGGTTTCTTCCCTCTTCTTCCTCACGATCATTCCCCCGTCGTTCGTTGGTAAGATCTCGATTTTGTTTTTGTTTTCATTTTTCCTTTTCATTTTTGAATTCCTATCCCTTTTTGTTCTCATTTTTGAATTTCTTTCCATTTTCACGTTCATTACCTCTACTCATCGGAGAATAAGTCCATCGACAAGAGCCATTTAAAAAGGGGTTTGCCGCTACTTGCTCGTAGAAAAGCTCTTCCCATACCAATAATTTCCGAAGAAACTTTGACGCAGGGTGAACCTATAGGCGACGGGAAATCTGCGACCTAACCCTACATGCTATGCAAAAGTCCGACGGTTAGATTACAAATTAGATAATAAATACTAACATCTCACGCAAATAATTCAAAAGCAAGACAATAATTTATTTGGGAAAAATCAAGCTTAGGTTTTCCTCCGCGTGGAGGGCCAAAGAAAGAGCGCGCGGCAAATAAACCTTTCCTGCAGTTAGAGATTTTCAAGGAGCAAATAGCATAATAAACATTAATCTCAAGCAAGCATCAAATAATCATACCATAACAATGTTTTACAACTGAATACCAACACAAAAACACCACAAAAATATGAGGGTTGCTGTCAATGAAATAGATCTGAATATTTGAGGGATCAAAGAGAGATTCCGGTGGTTGGTGGATTGAATCGGGTAAGGGGGGCTGGTTGGGGATTAGGAGGGTTGGATTGGGGCGGGGGATGGCTGGAACCGAGCTAAAATACCCAGATATGGACAGATTTGGTGTTGGGTGGCTGTTTTGAGGTGGATCCACGGGATGGGGGTGATGGCGGCAAAGGGGAATAGGCGTGGAGGTTGGATTTGGTTGGAACAGTCCAGATCTGGACTGTTTTGGGAGGAAAACAGCCAAGGGGCTGTAGGGGAGACAGTTGCAGAGCTGGATAGGGAGGGAGGGGATTTTCCACGGGCTCTGGAGGGTATTGTGGCGGCTGGATCTGAGCCGGAATGCCCAGATTAGGTCTAGTTTGGGGAGATTGGGGCGGCGGGGAGGGTGGCTGGAGGGGGGTGTTCGGTGGGCTGGCAAGGGTGGACAGCAGGGAGAAAATTCCTACAGTTAGGGTGGCTGGAGGGGGCAGCAAATTAGGAAAATTGGAGGTTGGGAGAGGAGGAAAATACAAAGATACAAGACCCTACCCAAGGAGTCGTCACCAAAGGGTTCCACGAAGTCGGCACTGCGGAGGAGATAACCGGAATGAAGGGATTTCTTCTCCAAATATTCAGCAATAGGAATGACGGCAACCCTAAACCTTATATTTATAAGAAATAAAATTAGGGTACCCGGAATCAACGGCTATGATTGGTCGTTGGTCTCGGGGCCAAAACTACATGAAATAAAAACCAAAAAGTACAAGTGATGCAGTGGTACTATAGACACATGGGGGGATTTATTAAATGCAAATGTCGTGTAGTGAAATGTAAGAGTGGTCCGCTTAAGATTGCAACAAATTAATTATTATAATAAAACAATAGAGACACTGGCAGTAGCAATTAATTAATTAAAGAAGAACATTTATAAATTTTCACAAACGATAGAGGCGCTAATAATTTCAAGCGATCACAGAATATGCCCAGCAAATTTAACAATGAACGAACTACTAGCACAATAAGAAAACAATTCACACAGTACAAGTTTTACCAAAATAAACAACAATAACAGGACGAGAACTTTATACCACAATTTGCATACGTAGGCGGTGGCGGAGGCGGTTGTTGGCGAGTATCCAAGGTCACGGCAATGTCGGGGTTGGCTGATCTGAAGTGGTTCCACGACAGGAGGGGTTGACCGGGTTGTGGTATTGGGCTTAGGTGATGGTGATTAGGTTGGATGGAAGTGGGGGGCCACTGATCTGGAGGAGGATGGTCGGGTAGTTAGTTCTGGATGGGAGGGGCTCGGGCGGAGTAGGATCAAGCGAAGAGGGCTTCGGGCGGGGAAGATCTGTAGGGGAAGAGGGAGGTTTACTGTGTCCGGCAGTGGGGTGGGGAAAGGAGGAGAGGCTGAGGCACAGCAAGAACTGGATGGGGAAAGTGGCTGGCTTCAGGCGTGGGCTTGGGATGGGGAAAGGAGGAGCGGTGGAGGTGGGAGTGGGTGGTCCGGCGGTGGAGGAGGTGGATGCCCAAACGTCCGACAGTGATTGAGAAGGTAGTCGACCGGTGGGGGTAGGAGTAGAGGTTGTCAACTGGGAGGCCAACGAGACGGGAAGGGTTGCGGGTTAGACGGGGAAGGAGGAGGAGAGGCTTAAGCGGGGCAGGCTTACCGGAGAAGGGGAGGATGGCGGAGGTGTTGTCGGCGTCGCACCGGAAGGGGGAGAGAAGAAGGGTTGGCGTCACACCAACCGTGACCGGCGGTTTCGAGATCTACTCCAAAACTCGCGATAACCTCAAAATCCAGCCGACGCCTTTTTATAAACCCAACACCAAAACTGCCTAGTAACTGAACCCTAAAACTGAAAATAAAGCGCCCGATCAGACGGCTAATACTGTTTTGGTCCGATCGGGGCTAAATACACCTCAAAATAAAAAACATAAAATACGAAAGTGACTAGAAACGATCATCTGGATGCGGCCACGGGCTCCGATCACCCGTCCGGGCAGCAGATCACCGCCTCCAGCGGGATTATACGCACGTCGGTCGTGGCGCGCCGTCAACAATGCTATATATGAAATTGATTCGCAATGCGAATCCGAACGCATCCACGGAGTCGGATCGTCAATCCGGGCATGCCATATATGGTAATTCGCCAAAACATCATCGAATGGGCCCAAAGCTCATCCTCGTCTCTGCTCCGCATCAAACTTAACTCCCCAACAAGCGACCACTATGTCGCGGCATCCTGCAATCATACATTTCCACAATCCCTCTGGTAATACCTACTACATGTTACTGTCATTTTATTCCTCCTCTATGCTTCAGGCACGATCTCACCCTTCCAATAGAATTCGCTTCAATGCTTCATAGGACCAAGGATTTCGCATCCTGAACCCACCACCTCCTCCCCTGCATTCTTGGCTCTCAAGCATGGTTCCATTCGGAATGACTGAGGTATGCTTGATCTGAAAAATGTGAAATTTTAAACCTTCAATTTGTTTTTTATCAACTTCCTGTTTCAATTCATGCATCTCTAAATAAGTTATTCTGCATGATCTCTGCTATTGTTTGGCTGAAAAATATGGTTGAGGTACGCTTATGTCCCTTTTCTGATTTTATGTATAGTAAATCTTGATCAATTAAATATTCAATGTGTTGTTCTCATTATTCATGCATATTAAATGTCTCGCTCATTCACTAGACTTGTTGTTAGCCTCTCATTATTCATGCATATCAAATGCTTGATGAATTGCTCATACCACATGAATAAAGGCTATCATTATTTGAAACAATTTCTCGAATAACCCTTGGAGATAAATTATCTATTAACATACAAATATTTTACCCTCCAGATATCAAAACTTCAAAAAAACATAGGTGTTGTTTTATTTATATTTGATTCTTTGATTATGATGTATGAATGCAGCCTATGGATTTAAAGACAATTATTGATCGATTCAGGAAGTATTTTAAAGACAAATATTCTAAAGGCGGCTCCACATGTCAGCATTATATTTTTTATCAGAATTCTTTGAATTTTTTAAAAAATGTTTATAGAATAAGTAAGCTTTCTTTGTTGATTGAATGTGTTAATCCTACAAAACTTCTGTTCAAAGTTATTAATATCTTAGTTTCAAATATTGTTTTAACATTGAACAATTAGTGAAGGCTTTCTTAACCCCACATGTAACATTATGTTCGTGGCCATCGTCTTTGAGTTTTTTTTTATTCAATAAGAAATCATATTTTTGGTTGCACGTATAAGCCTTGTCCTCGAGAAATGACACATATACCCTGCAATTGAATCGCCTTCATTTATTTATATGTTTAACTTCAGACCTCCTATTTCATTTCTCTTATCTTTGTTTTAGATGATGCATTTTTATGTTTATTCCCCAAAAAACTGAGTATTTTGCACCTCAATTTTCTACTATTATGTTTTTCTTGGTCCTCATTTTGCTCGACAGGAATACCACACCGCTCACACTTCCTGAGCTCATAAATGATCAACCAACAGATGGAATATGTCGCGCTGTGATGTCAGAGTGGCACATCAATGGCAGTTGGGGTGGTCTGGAGGATGTGTTCGCTTGAATTTGGAAGTGGGCTTCTCCATTTTGGAATTTGTGGAGGTATGATTAATGATATGTTGTGATTATATTGATATTTGTTGCAATTAACAGGTTAAGTTTAATCGCAGCTAGATAAGATATTTGCTTTTATATAATTGGGATATGTTACAGCATATATTGTTGTTTTATTTTCTTAGCCCATGCCATGTTATATGATGTTTGGGAGGATGTGTTTGCTCGAATTTGGAAGGGGGCTTCTCCATTTTGGAATTTGTAGAGGTATGATTCATGATATGTTGTGATTAGATTGATATTTGTTGTTGTTTCCAACGGTTGCAATTAACAGGTTAAGTTTAATCGCAGCTAGCTAAGATATTTGCTTTTCCATAATTGGAATATGTGATACTGTTCTTGAGTTTTTTAGCCGATGTCATGCTATATGATGTTTGGCAGAATGTGTACGCTTGAATTTGGAAGAGGGCTTCTCCATTTTGGAGTTTGTGGAGGTATGACTTATGATATGCTTTGATTAGATTGATATTTGTAGCAATTAGCACGTTAAGTTTTTTAATTATGTAGCCTGCGAGTTGTTACGAAGCCACTAATTCATTAATTAAGTACTGTTAGCAGTTACTGGCAGGTTTACTTTAGTTTCAATGCGTTAATTATGCTTATAAAATCGTTACTTCTCATGAAAATTCTTCCTTGGACTCGATAAGCATTCATTTAAAGAAACTAATTTTCATTTCCAGATTTATTTAATTTTTTAGCTCAATGAGATCGAGAAGATTAATCACTTGATTACGTCGAAGATTAAAATAATATAAAATATCATTCCTTTTACCAGTGTTAGGCCACATTCATGGTTCACAGCTCCCATCTGCCTTTATTTATTTCCGACCAAATTAATGAACATACTCCACATGCAGTCAAGGAGAAACATTCTTGGAGTCATTGAGAAGATGGAAGAGAGAAAGGTTTAGTAAGGAACAAGATGATCTTTTGGGCTAGGCATTGAGGCAGGCAACCCTCTCCATGAAACAAATTATCAACCTTCTTCTCAGTCTACTTATGCATGTTGCTTAGTTGTGAACCATCATTTCGCTCTGGAAAATGAGAGCTATGACGGAGACCACGCGGAGCGCCACAAAAATAATTTGTTTGTCGGTGTTGTTATGTGCACATAAATCAAAATGAATTCTTGTATCTGCCCTCTCTGATGTCTTTGACTTTGATTTGAGGGCATGATTCCGCAGCAAACATGACAGTATAGGGGGTCATTATTTCAGTGGTATCTGTGAGCAGCCACTTTGTGCATTTATTGTCAAAGGCTAGGTCTTTCTCCTCTGAGAGAAGCCACTTTATGCATAGGTTAGGACTGTTTACAATCTCCCCCCCCCCCATACCCCCAATGATTGGGGACTATATGGGTTCTGTTGTTGCGGTGCTGATTAACAATTTAAAATAAAAGTGTCGGGATACATATATATCAGCACCGACAATAAAATTAGAATTTCATTAAAATAAAAGTGTCGGGATACAACACGCGGGGTATGCTCACGCCTAGCTTCCAAGGGCTGGTACCCACTTCAAGCTCTGCTCAAAATAAGAGATCAAATCTAGAAGACAAAACAATAATGTTAAGACTCCCCTCCACTCTTTTATATAGGCGAGAGTGGGCATACATCATTATTACCAAAGTGCCACTAGGTCAACATAGATAAATAGAGAAGCACATGTGATACTAAAGTGACGGCTCTCGGCAAGTCGGCGATGAGTCAGGGGAGTCGTAATCGCATCAATACTCCCCTCTCGAAAATCGGCATTGTCCTGAGGGTTAAGGCCCAAAGGGATCGTTGATGAGCGTAAGAGGACCCATGTCTGCAAAGTCAAGGTCAGCATTTTCAACACTAATTAGAATGTGCGGTTTCTAGAGAGGGCATTCGTGTGTTGGAGAGTACAGATGCTTGCGGAGAAAACAAAGGTCATGCTAACAGAAATCTTGGTACTATTGGTGAGACAGGTGCTGAGGTGGTGGAGGTACTGTTAGCGGGGAGGCTTGTAGAGGCGGTGGCGAGCCAATCAACGGAGGTCCAGCTGGAGGTGGAGTATCCAATCAGTGCAGTGGTAGTTGGGGTTGGAAGATGCCAGCGACTGGGGTAGTGGTCGGCGAAAGGAAGTTGGCGAGGTCGCGTATAGTTTCTCATCGAGGCGGTGAGCTAAATCCATGGCTCGGGTGAGGGTGAGTTGTGAAAATAAAGGCGAGCTCGGATGTGGGGCTGCAAATCAGCTAGGACGTACCCTGGGTAATGATCTGGGGAAAGGCCTATCACATGCATGGCGACCTCAATGACCTCCCTGATGTAGGTCGCGACAGAGTCAGACTGACGAACAGAATTGAAGTGCTCGTATGCATTGCTCGCTTAACGAGTATTGTAATGGAGAAAGAGTTCCATTGTACACCATGAGAGATTGGGTATATTTTGGAGCGTCCAAAGCACCATGTAGAGTGTAAGCATTCCATGTAGATTGTCGTTATTGGGACCTTCTGGTTGAAGGGGATGGACTAAAGATCGAAGAATTCTTCGGCTAGGTTGATCCATCCAAGAGGGTTAATTTTGTCAAACATTGGAATCTTAATACAATGGAGAGTCAGGTGAATGTCCACGACAATGTGTTAGGAATCTTATGAAGTCAAAAGTGGGTCCGTATGAGGATAACTATGGAGGGGCAGCCGATCGACTGATGATATTGGTAGGTGGCGGTGGTGGCGAGCTCGCGAAGGACCAGTCTCGTCTCAAATAAATGAAAGTGGTTGGTATCAATGGACGCCGAGCAAAGGCATCCTTGTTGGCGCGGAGGGTCATGGAACGAGTCGTGGGCATGAGGCAGAGGAGCTAGAGGAGCGTGATCGAGCAATGGCGCTATGCGGAAGAGGGGGAATAGACGCAAGATGGCGAGCCGCCGATGAGTAGAGGAAGTTGTTGGGTATGCGTACCCAGAACGCAGGGGAACATGCAAAGAAAAAGAGCAAAGACTCGGCGATTGTGGGCCGCCGAGTCTTGCTCGCGCAGACCAAATAACATTGAGCTGACGAAGTTGTTGGGTATGTGTATCCAGTGATGGAAGAAAGAGGGTGATTATTCGAAGATGGAAACTGAGAGTTGGCTACTAGAAGCGTCGATTAACAAGAGCAAAGAAAAAGTTATACCAATTGATAGCACTAGCTATCAAATCCGACTTTCATTAAAATAAAAGTGTGGGGATACAACTCTCAAGGTATGCACATGCCTAATTTCTGAGGGTTGTGATGTCATGATTAGATTTGATAATTAATTAATCATATATCCACACATCAAACCATACACATCGGCGCCGCCCCAGGCAGGAGGCATATGCGATGGTCCTGCCGCCTTCACGGTGGAAGGCCCAAACGGGGGCTGAAAAGCTCTGGGAATGACTGAAAAAGCGTAGCAATATCCGCCGGAGAGTCCCCCAACGACGGTGTAGGAAGTTCCCACGGCTCTGTGTGGACTAAAAAGGAGGACGGAGACTGTGTTGGTACTTGTCCCTGCCAGTGGATCACACGAGAGCCCTCTCGCCAAGAGATGGTCATGCGGTCAAAATCCCACGTGAGGGTCCCCAATGTACGCAGCCAACGAACGCCCAGCACGAGGTCAAAACCTCGAAGGTCAATCAAAAAGAGGTCGGTCTGAAAGGAAGAGCCCTCGACCTCGAAAGTCACGTGCCGACATACCCCCAAACACTGCAGCTGCTGGCCGTTTGCCACTGTCACCCGGACGTGGCTGCTCGTCGCATATGGAAGATGAAGTTGGAGGGCCCGGTCCTTGCATATGAAGCTGTGGGTACTCCTCGTGTCAAGAAGAGCAAGAAGAGACGTACCCATAAGGGTCACATAAAGCTGTATGGTGCAGCTCCCTTGCGGTCCGGCCAAGGCATGAAGGGACAAATGGGGAGTGCCCGAGTCGTCGAATCCATCGTCGTCGTCCTCCGTTGGGTCATCCACTTCCAACCAAAAAAGACGTTTGCACTGGTGGCTGGGTTTGTATAACTCATCACAATTGAAACATAGACCCTTCTCTCGACGGGCCGCCATCTCCGGGCGTGTCAAGCGACGCCGAAAAGTAGGCCGCGGGGGCTGTGCCCCATCCGACGGCGGAGCGGGGGAAACTGATGGAAAGGGTCGAGGGCGAAGCGAAGGCGGACGATCCAAGGCAAGGCGCCAGTCGAACGCACGGGCGAGATTCATAGCTTCCAATAGGACTAGAGGTTTATGAAATTCGACATCCCAGCGTATTCGGTCGGGCAGACCGGCAGTGAAAAGTGGTACTTGTTGGGAGGGTAAGACAGTAGTGGCACGTGAGAGCAGCAGCTGAAATTGCTCTAGATAGGATTCCATGGAGCCGGTGTACTTGAGCGCGATAAGTGCGCCTAGAGGATCGCCTTGCATGGCCGGTCCAAAGCGAAGGGAGCAGGAGGTTCGGAATTCGTCCCACAAAGTGGCGGGATGCTCCCGCAGGAGCTGCGTGACCCATAGTTGTGCAGGGCCCAGGAGGTGGAAGGAGGCGATGTCGACACGTTCCTCTTCCGGAGTGTGTTGGGTGGCGAAGAAGAAATCGCAGCGCGTGAGCCAAGATAAGGGGTCTTCGCGCCCCTCGTATAGAGGGAAATCCATGCAGACGAAGAGGTTGCCCGAGTGGGAGTCGGGTGGGAGATGTGAGTCCACGAGACTCTCAGACGGCGGTGTTGCGGGCGGCAGCGGAGGGGAAACGCTATGGACGGCATCGAGATGCGCATTGAGAGCATCCATCTTTTCATTTTGCGCAGCGAACATTGCTTGAAACATCTCCATGAGTTGGCCGATCGTAGGGTTGTCGTCAGCCATGGGAAGATGGAGGGATGGTGGGGACGGCAGCAGCCCGGCAGTCTCTCTGGCGGGCGGAAGGGGCAGGGCCGGACGGAGGCGGTCGGCAAGGGCGGCGCGGTAGGAGTAGGGTAAGGCGAGGCCGGCGGTTGGCTCTGATACCAAGTTTATATGACCCCCCGACCTAGATCGGGTGATGGGGCCGGAAGAGGATGAAGATACGCGAGGTTCGGAGGAACCCGTTGTAGAACCGGGTGGTGCTATGGTGAGAAGGAGAGGAGGAAGAGGAGGAGAATAGAAGGGAGAAGGAGGAAGGGAAAGAAGAGAGAAGCGAGCGGTGGGAAGAAACGCGGAAGCGGCCCGTCGGTTGTACGCAGGTGACGGCGCGATATTCCTCCCCTAGGGTTACGCGGATGCCCGCTTGGGTAGAGAGGGAGAGGGAGAATTAGAGAGAGAGAGAACTTCTTAGAATAATCCTTCCTTACTTTCCTCATTTCAAAAACCGGACCATATAGGTTACCCAACATCAGAACCCAAATGTTAAAAAGTTCGTGTCCCTCACTTGGGCTTACTACACGTGAGGTAAAAACTGAAATAGAAATACTGAAATAAAAAGTACAAGAATTGCGACGAAATCATGAAAGTCAAATCATGCGGCCTCGGTCGGTTGGCGGCGCTGGTATGTGCGGCCCCAATGAGGGTCTGGCGTGTCGAGTGCCGTAACAACAACATGGTAACCATTACCATCAACCTATGAACCTGCTTTACTCATGGGGCATCAGACATGTTATTGATCTCCATTGCTCAATAACACGCACGACGCGCCTCTTCTCGCCGTCCCTCTCATAGTTGAAATCAGAAATGATATTAGAATTAGTTCTTATATCCCACTACTCTTACATATATATTAGTAGGGACAAAACACAGACCAAATTACCCCCACAGTGGGATAATGAAATAAGAAAGATTTGACTAAATACAACTCTCCCCCTCAAGTTGAAAGAAAGATATCTGTCATTCCAAGCTTCTGAATATCATCAACAAAAATATTGCATCCCAAACTCTTGGTGAACACATCGACGAGTTGGTCTATGGACTAAACGAATGGAGTGCCCACATTTCCTGTATCCAATGGACTTTGATAAAATGTCAATCCACCTCAACAAGTTTAATCTTATCATGTTGGACAGGATTATGAGCTATGTTGATCGCAGCCTCATTATCGCAGTATAAGGAGATAGGGCTGCTCTCCCAGAGCCCTAGATCATATAGCATGGTATGCACCCAAAGACCTTCACATAGACCTTGAGACATTGCACGATACTCAACTCAGCACTAGATCTAACAACCACATTCTACTTCTTACTCCTCCATGCCACTAAATTTCCTCCAACAAAGGTACAGTAGCCGATAGTGGATTTCTTGTCATCACGACATCCAGCCCAATCAGCATCGACTAGGAGCCTTCTTCAAGTGATTGTTCCGAAAGAACGGAAGGCCTCGATCAGGAGCCTTCTTCAGGTATCGCAATACCCGATATACTGCTTCTTGATGTTTGATCCTAGGAGCATGCATATATCTACTCAAAATACCTACAGCGTACGTAATGTCAGGACGAGTGTGAGATAGATATATGAGTCTCACAACCAATCTCTGATAGCTTAAAGTATTTGTGTGATCACCATCACCATCTTCATCTATCTTGTGATTCTTCTCCATAGGAGTATTTACAGGGACAGTCTAGCATTCAAGTTTCCTTTAAAAGATCCATGATATACTTCCGTTGAGAGATAAAGATACATTGATTTGACCGAGTCACCTCAATATCTAGGAAGTATCATAATCTTCATAAGTCTTTCACCTCAAACTCAGCAGATAGACAGACCTTAAGGTTACTAATCTCCTCAGTGTCATTGCATGTAATCACAATATCATCCACATAGACAATAAGGATCACAATCTTCTGGTCGTTTCTGCGGATAAACATGGTGTGATCAGATTGTCTCTGCTTGTACTCGAATTTGATCATTGCCTTGAGAAATCTGTCAAACCATTCCCTTGAAGACTGTTTCCGCCCATAAAAAGATTTTCTCAAGCGGCAAACAAGACCCTCTGCTCCCTGTTTTACAAATCCAGGAGGAAATTTCATGTACACTTCCTCATCAAACTCAGCATGGAGGAAGGCATTTTAACATCCAATTGATAAAGATTTCATCCTAAGCAAGCAACACATGATACAAGAACCCGTATGGAATCTATCTTTGCAACGGGAGCAAACGCCTCCTGATAGTCCACTCCTTGAGTTTGAGTGTATCCTTGAGCAACTAGCAGAGTCTTGTATCGTTCAATCTTATCATCCTGATTATGCTTAACCGAGAACACTCATCGTGATCCAATGGCTTTCTTTGCGGGGGGAAGAGAGGAGACGTCTCATGTATGATTTTTTTCCAAGACAGACATTTCTTCCTTCATAGCCCGTGTCCAAACCGATATCCCCAATGCTTCTTGCCACGTCTTAGGAGAAGATAATGCAGAAATAAAGGCCGGATGGGTCGGGATAAGATGATGATAAGCAACATGATTGGAAATATGGTGTTGAGTGCTTACATCTTTACCATTCAGCAAAGCAGGAGGATCATCACTAGAATCCGAGCCTGAAGCGGGCACTGACGGAGGTGAAACACTAGCAACCTGTTTCCCCGGTTGACGACGATGGTATACGTGCGGAAAAGGAGAAATGGAAGAAGGAATCTGAGGAACTTGGATAGGTAAAGACATAGGGTACCTGAATAGCAGGATCAGGGATAAAAGACTAAGCGGGAATGAGAAGAGTAATAAGAAGAAGAGAGAAAGTAGGAGGAACACAAGTGTCGCCCAACTCCCTCTGACAAAGAGAGTGAGTCGAAGTAGGTAATAAGGTACCTCCTCCCGAAAAGTAACATCCATGATACAGAAAAATGCCTGGAAAGAGGGTGGTAACACCGATATCCATTCGTGATGGAGGAATAACTGATAAAGATGCAACGTTGAGCCCGAAAGTCAAGTTTGTCCCTATGAGGCTGATGAACATGCACAAAACATACATACCCAAATACATTGTGGAAGATGAGACGTATGAACAACCGACATAGAAGAGAGATGAGCGATGAGAGTAGCATAATCTAAAACTTGTGAGGGAAGACGATTTATAAGATGAGCGGCAGTGAGGCCAGCATCACCCCAATAGGATTTGGGAGATGCATAAAGTGAAGAAGACAACATGTCACCTCAAGAAGATGGTGATTCTTCAGTTCAGCAACCATATTTTGTGTGGAGGTGTGAACACATGTGGTTTGATGTAGGATACCATGATTGGAGAGGTACGGGCCAAACAGGCCACGATCATCGTATTTCCCTCCATTATCACTATGAAGAACGCAAATTTTGCCATCAAATTGGGTCTGAATCATCTTATGAAAACTTTGGAAACAAGAAAGTGTCACACTTTTTCTTGAGCAAATAAACCCAAGTGGTCCTCGAAAAACAGTCAATGAAGGTAACAAACAAACGAAAGTCAGATAAAGAAACCACAGGGGAAGGACCCCAAACATCAGAATGTATAATAGAAAAAGGAGTGTCAGTAGGAGAAAATAAATGCACAGAGATGTGCCGAACATGCTTCGACATAGCACAAACATCACAAAACAAATGTTTAATACACGGAGAGAAAGCAAGAAACAGTTTGGAAAGATAAATGGGAGGAGGTCTGAGGCAAAGATGCCAACATCGAACATCTACAGCAGTGACAGTAGTCGATGTGAGAGCATGAGATGGCAGGTAGTACAAGCCACCATGGATCTCACCACTGCCAATTGTCTGCTTCGTACCCAGTTCCTGAAAAACACCAGAGTCAGGAAAGAAAGTTACAGAGCAGTTAAGAGATCTAGTAATGTTACTGATAGAAAGTAAATTGCAGGGAAAAGAGGGGACATGAAGAACGGAGTCAAGAGAAATAGAGGGCGGGCACGAGATATATCCCTTGGCCGCAATGGAGGACAAGGTGCCATTAGCAGAAATAACCTTATCCATGATAGATAAAGGTGTGTAGGAGACAAAACCTAAGGAAGATCCAGTCATATGATCAGTGCCGCCTGAATCAAGGATCCAAGTAGAGGAAGGATGGTGGCAGTGTGCACACTGGGTGATGTCGTAATAGCAAATGAGGTGGAGGAACAAGAAGCAGGATATGAAAGGCATCATAGACTTTGGTCGCATACGAAGCATCAGACGCTCGAAGACACCCCTGTCGAGTTCCTCCACGGTAGGGACCTCAACCACAACCACAGCCAGCAGGAGCAAAATAAGGATGAGTCTGCAGCGGGTCACTCATTTGTGGCATCATCACACACGGCGAAGTGACCAAGGAAACAACACTCAAGAGAGCCCCTAGCGGCAGCAAATGTACCTATCGACGGGATCACATGATATGCATTGATCTCGTTGTGAAATCATCCCTTTGAACCTGCGGTCAGATCTTCTTCGCTAGCTTGGAACTGATAAGGAGAAAAGGGGATGCTCGAGCTCACTAAAGAAGAAGGATGTTGGAGCAGAGAGGGAGTCAGCAGCATCGAGCATCGATGCGAAGAATGGGAGCAGCTCAGCTATTGTCGACGTGAGAGAAACAACAGTGACGACAGAAGAAGCTACGGCGGTAGGGAATCGGACTAGGACGACTGGAAAAAAGGCAGCATCATGAGAGAACGGAGGCGACGTCCACCTCAGCAATCGACGGAGGCGTCGTTCCCGCCAAATGACTGCATGAGCGGGTCGAGCACCTGCGGGCCGCTCAAAACTGTCGAAGGAGAGAGCGAGTTGAACAATGGAGAGGGCGGGAAGGAGAGACAAGAGAGCAAGACGGGAGGGAGTTGTGCGAGACCGGAGCGAGCGCGGCTAGGTTTTTCCGATTTACCTATGATACAAAGTTGAAATCAGAAATGATATTAGAATTAGTTCTCATATCTCACTACTCTTACATATATATGAGTAGGGAAGAAAAACCACATTTACTAAATTACCCTGACAATGGGATATTGAAATAAGAAAGACTTGACTAAATACAACTCCCAACCATCCCCCGCTTCGTGACAAGTTTCACTAGTTGAGTGGCCTTCCTCGGATTGTTACTGAGTTGGCATGACATTCATCAAGCCCTCGCCGCGAGATGTTCATCCCAAGCATTCATCCCGATACTTTTCTCAAGTGACGCATGGTCGATTCTCCCTTCCCATTCTTCCCCATCCCTCTCATCTCTCTTCCCGCTCAACTCTTTGCAAGGGATCCTTTTGCTCGAGTCATGTGTCACTCGCCGAGAGCGGATAGCACCTCTAACTTCCCTATAATTAGGCGGAATTTTAATCCCGCCTAAATCCAGCCTGATCAGGCGGGATTTTAATCCCGCCTGATCCTGCGCCTTCTGAATTCAGGCTGGCCAGGCCCGAGTCGGCCTGAAGGGCCTAACCGGGCTCCCCCTTTGAGAGGGAGGCCGAGCCCGGCCTGGCCCGGTTCAAACGGGGCTCGGGCCGAGCCCGATTGGGAAAAAACCCGGGCCGGGCCAAGCCCGGACCGATCATGCTTTTTGCCCATGCCTAGTGGGCATACATCATTATTACCAAAATGTCACTGAAGCTACATCCGGAGAGTCATAGTTGTACTATGTATGTATATAACTATACACACACACACAAGTGGCAGTGCACAAGGGGTCCTCGTGCGACCGTAGCAGTATGCCAGCCACAACAGTGCTTCCACCCATGCTTGCCTGCTTTAGGGAGCACGGGCTTAACACGACGATACTACCGCCGCTCGCAATCCCCTTGAGCGCAGTACTCTGATTGTCGCCCAATTTTTTAACGCGCTCAAAGGGACAACGAGCAGGAGTATTGTCGTGCATGAGGTTCTCCCGTGCCCCGGCGTGACAATACACTCGACACTTGCTCCCTAGGTAAAAATTTCTAACCTAATACAAACTTCAATAGTAATTGGGATAACATCACTAATTTAAATACACTTTTAAATAAAATTTGTAATAAAGTTTGGGTAAAATCAGAAAGAAGAATATTTCATCACATGGTGTTTTTCTCTTATATATAGTATAGATGCACATAAATAAGAGCTGAACAGGTTGTTCCCCTCTATTACTATAATATGGAGAACTTAAATTACTATGCTGGGAAGTTCACCAACTGCCAACAGAACAAGTTTGAAAGTATGAAAAATTTACATACCTGATCAATAGGATCAGCGGATACCTCGTTTTCAAGAAACTCGGGAGAGACATAGTTTTCTCTCAGAGCTGAGATAACAACTGATGGGGGCTTTCCAATTCTCACACACATAGAAGTGCCAGGGTAAGGAGGAAGCTGGAGACCAAACTTATCTTTGATGGAAGGAGGCACAAATCTACCGCCTAAAAAGTGATGTGGACCAGTAAATTTTCTCGCACAGAGCTTTGGAGCCGTTAATGATACCTAAGATTGCAGCCAACAAAATAACAATATCCAACAAGGCATGCCTCAGTTGACAGCTCGCAAAACTACAAAATTATAGAAATTTCTCAGTAGAAGCTAACCAGCATGTCAGGTTTGATCCCATCACCACTAATATCTCCTTCTTCAACATGCCAGCCAGATGGAATATCAACAGAAATTACTGCATGTGAGCTCTGTGATTTTATGTCAATGTAGTTCAAAGAAGCAATTCGTCGGATAAGATCATCAAAGGGTGGTCTTGGAGCACCTGAATTACGTTTGAAATTGTTGTCACAATAGGTTATGGAAACAAGTTCTGTGTACCCCATACATTCAGATGCAGTGCACAATATACAAAACTTATCGATGTGAAAAAGGAAGACTCCATATTTTTTTAATCTTAATTATAATTTTGTTAAATTCTAATTGGTTAAAGTATGAATGACTTTTGCACTGTTGGGTATAAGAAAATTAATTCTCCTGGATTTTCAAAGTCACCACATTCCAACAAGTTCACAGAGAACAAGAAGTGTAATTGCACGGAATTAACAAACCTAATTGATTTGAAGTCATTTTTATAGTGAAACGATAATCAGCTATGATCAGAAGTAAAAATAACTTTATTTTAACAAATCGAGGGATGTCTTTCTGGATTATCTTTTCCATTCTTGTTGAAAAATACATGAGACATTAACTCTAAAAAGTTCATCAAGTGCATGAGGCTTCTCTCTAATCTATGTTGAGGGAGAGGTGGCGTGTTGCTGAAGAGGAAATTTCATTATACATTACATATGAACGAGATACAATCGAGAGACAAACTCCCGCCAACTCTTGGATATTGAGTCCTCCTTTGAAATTGCACATATCTTTTATAAATGGATTTGAGAAAGATGTTAATCTCATTTATTTAAACTCATTCTCTAAGAACTTAAACCTGGAGTGGCAGTTGAAGCTAGATATGCTAAAACCTATCGACGGACTAATACTAATAATTATTGAGTACGATTCAATATAAAGTGGACTATACTTTCAATGAGATAATACAATATGTACTCAAAAGGAGAATCAATGCAAATTGTAAAAATTATTAAGACAAGAATAAAGGAGCCGACTTACCATGAAAGGAAAATCCAAATATTGCATCTATAATAATGTCAAAATTATCAAACAAATTCTGAGGTAGATCTTCAACTGAAAGGAATGGAATTGATAATGATTCCAGCTACAAAATTGCATCAGTAGAGAAAGCTTAATTTGATAATATGGCGAAAAACTGGCTGAAAATTAAACAGTATACCTGAGTTACTAAGCCTGAATACAAAGGCTTGTCTGTACGTTTTGGATAACATATACAAGTTTGATAACCAAAATGATATAGATGACGAGCAGCTACCAAACCATCGCCACCATTATTCCCCGGACCACAGAGAACCAAAATGCGACAATTGTCATTTGAATTGTATACCTGCCACACTCGTCAACTTTGTCACAATCAGAATGGTGGACTGAAAAGAATGATAGATAAAATATATTATTATTTAATATTGAGATAAATTGGCTCTCTTCTGACAATAATCAATCGAGGTAAGCATGTAAAAGTGAACGGCTAGTTAATAAAAAGCCGCGCTTGAGACTACACATTACTCTCCAGAAAAGATTGACGAGATGACTGTAAGATAAAATCGCTTTCTTTGGCTCCATTATAAACTTTAAGCAAATATGCTAACTTAGCTTATCTCAGAAGACAATCTAGAATAATAAATAACTAGAAGTTTCGGCAATAGTTCCTTCGTTGAGATAAAGGAATACAAATCTTAACAACCTTCTTAAACTAATTATTTTCCAATTTCATAACTTCTAGTAGTTGCAGTAAAATAAAACTAACATTGACTGTTCCAAGACTTAATGAGAAAGAAGAAAATACTGTATATAACTTTTACGGTTAATTTTAGGTGCAAAATGGAGGATTATATCAATTGTGTTACATGAAATTATCACGACGACATGAAAGTAAATTTCACAAAAATATTACTGCACTATGACGTAGGATAAGGTCATAAAGGGGCTGGGGTATGTACTATATGCAAACATACTTTCCGGCGAAATAAGTTACTTGCAATAAATTTAAATTTATAAATCAAAATACCAATTGCGACACGAGAGATAAAGCATACGAACAAGGATACACGAGACGGAGTATATGCAAATGAGTACTCAAATTCAACTAGTAAAATGGAAACTCACAATGATTCAAGAGTTTGAAACAACAATTACAAAAGGCATAGTCTTTGAATATGAAGTAACACTAAATTCAACACTAAGTAGTAGTAGTGGTGGTGATGGTGGTGCCATCTGTATGGAGATCACAAAGAGGTGCTGGATAGTGGCCAGAAGCAGGGATGAGAGGGATCTTGAGGTGCAATTGGGATGTTCTTGGAGTTCCAGAGGTTGTTGCGGTGTTGTCAGCTGCGTGGAGAACACAGCAAGGGGCTGGACAGCAGCTGGCAGCAAGGAGGAGGGGAAGTATTTGAGGGGATGGCTGGTTGTAGGTGTCCTGGCAGATGAGGGTGGAGTGGGGTTCAGTTGGGTGTAGAGTGGCTCCACGGGAGAGGGGAAATGTGTCGAATGAGATTGGGAATGGGGGTTCGGTTAGAAGTGGTTCCATGAGAATGGATGCGGTGGAGTGGGATAGTTTTGTGGGAGAAGTGGGATGAGGGGGTGGGCCACCTACAGTAATAGGAGGGATGGGGATTGGGGGATCCACGCGAGAGAGAATGGAAGTAGTGGGGAGGATGGGTGAATGAGAGTAATTTTAGGATAGTGGGAAGTTATGGAGGTATTGGGATAGAAGGGGAGGTGGTTATGGTGGTTATGGGGTAGTGGGGTGGTAGCTGGCCGGAAGTGGCCCGATTTACCAGGAGGTGTTTTCTGGCGCACCGGAAAATTGAAAATGAAGGAGACCTGAAGGGTGATGGTGGAGGTTCGTCGGAGGTAGTTGGGGAAGGTTTTTTGGTAATCGTCGGAGACCGCAAACGGGCAGAATTTGGAGGAGAGAGGGGGTTATGTTGGTCGGGTAAGGGGAGGGGATTAGGGCAAGTTGGGCATGATTGATATCTTTGCAAAACTAGTTACTTCATCATTCCCAGATATATGTGAAAAATTAGAGATGATTGATATATATGCTCCAGCTTGAGAGAAAATATTAAAACATAAGATGAAGTTTTGATAAGGATGGGCAGTTACTCCTGGTGTAACCTCTCGGGGTTGCTGGCCCGGGTTATCTTAGAGGTTGGGTGGTTACTAATGGAGTAACCGCCTCTACTTGTTGTACTGTAGTCTGGGCAGTTACTCGTTGTGTAACCGCCCCTGCATGTTCTCTCTCTATTGTTTGGGTGATTACTGGGGGTGTAATCGCCGGAACTGTCTATGTATGTTCCGTTGTATTTAGTTAAATTGCCAATTGTTTATTGTCTTGGCTCCTTTGTTCTATATAAAGAGAGGTGCACTCATATAGTATTCAAACTTTTTTTAAGTAAAAAATTATGTTATTTTCAGTTTCTCACAAAGCCAATTGAAAATTTAGATGCCTATGAAGTTGAAAGGGGAAGAAATTTTACAGAGCAATTTAACATAATCTCCTGGGAAATTTCCATATTTCGACTAACTTGCTCAGTTCTCTGAACTACCAGACCATATCAATTATCACAATTACTAAATACGGTATTCAAAGATAAAAGATCAATTAGTTGTGCATGCATGATATCCAATCTCAAGATAATCAATCAAACAAGTAAAAAAGTAAGTCCTATTCTTGACAGGAAGAGAGAATTGAAGAACATCAATAAGCTATAAGTACCTCAGAAATTGACGAAGCAACGCTCAATCCCGCCAGTTCCTGCGATGAACAAACGAAATAAGTCGCGTTCTAGTCCAATTCAAGAATGCGAGATAGCGAGGGCGGGGATTTAAATCTTCCAAATAGAAAACGATGAGGAACGTACCATCAATTGGTCGACGCTGAATCCAAGGGAACCCATGAGAATCCCGTCAATCTCCACGGCTTCCCTCTGAGAGAGATAAGATATGCGCTCATCACCCATATCTGCCAGCGGAGAGAAGCGGCGGCGTAACGGGGGAGAACGCAAAAACGAGGAATAAGGCCGCCTCCTTACAATCGAAAGGGGGAAGTAGTGATTAGGTAATTCCGGTGAAGGAGCGGAAGTTGAAACGCCGGTGCCTGCAGCGACGGCGGACGCGGTGGACTGAGGAATGAGTAGTTTGGTAGCTAGGGGGAGCCAAGAGGACGTACTTCCGAGGGCTCTGCTCCTCAAGATTTGCATTTCTCTTTTTTTTTTCTCAGGACTTGAGCCATCAAAATTTCCATGCTGTGTAATTAGTTTCGCTTCAAAAAAAAAAATTATGAGCAATTTAGCTCTTCCCCATGCTACATTGTTATCGGGTTCACAGGTTTCACCTGTAGTCAATAAGACTCTCATCCTTCGCAGTCCCCCAAATAGCAGAGGTGAGCAAGTTTGCACACGGGAGGATCGTGAGTGGCGGGTGAAATCCTTAGGCTCGAAGGCAGCGAGCATTGCGAGAGAGCCCTTCCGGGGCTTAGAGAATGGTTCGGGATCCGGATCCCCTGGAGTTCCTATTTGAACTCCTGAACTTCAGGGGGTGGAGTTCCGATTTTGCGAGTAAATGGGACGGAATCAGAAAAATTGGTTAACATAAAAGTTGTAAACATCCCCGAGACGAGTAACTTTCATGTTGAACACTTTTTGATTTGAAGTCGTTTAGACCCCCGATTTGGGCTCCGAAAAAATTCTGTCCGAAAATAAATAACCAATTTTTCTGATTCCGCCCCATTTACTCGCAAAATCGGAACTCCACCCCCTGGAGTTCAAATAGAAACTCCACGGGATCCCGATCCCGAATGTTCGACCCACATTGAATAACATCACGAATTAAGTGATACTTTAAAATATGGTGGTGTTAATGACACCTCAAATATGACTATGCACACATTAGTGATAGATGTGATGCACCTTACAGAATTATAAATGATTTTCATTTTTTAAATGCACATCAAAACGAAAAAGTCATTTAAGATTCATCTTGCCTCATACGAAAAATTCATACAATGTCTCATAGGTGAGACTAAGGCTTCATTTGGTTTAGCGGTGGCGGTTGTAAAAGGAGCTGTTGTAAAAGCATGTTTGTAAAAGGAGCTGTTGGAAACTGGATGCTGGAAACGGAGTTCTGTTTGGCTAGCCAGTGTTTGCAAAGCTGTTTGAAACAGAGAACTGTTTGGCATTACTGTGTTTGGAAATGGAGATCCGCGACTAAATTTTTTTTTTCCTGCTAAACATAATATATAAATATGCATATTATTTAAAAATAATGAAATGGAAACAAATAAATTATTTTTATTAACCTCCGGCGATGGTTGTTACCATAAGGTGCAGTTCAAACATAGATAGATATTCCACATTACATGTAAACGTTTTCAAAATATGAAATATGTGTTCAAGCTCGGTGCAATAATTGTTCGGCAATTGAGTCACGCAATGCCACCATCTCATCCAATCCTACCCGAATCCCTCTAAATAAAATGTTCGTCTACATCACACACATACACACACACACAATACACTCACACATTACACACAACCACATGCACAAGAGCACACAAACAGATAAATTCGCACACAACACACACACGCACACACGCACACACATAGGACATACTCCACACATTCACATGCACAATACAGTCAACACATTCTCACACAATACAGTCACACAATCACATTCTCACATGACACTCACACAATACACTCACACATTACACACTCATAAACAAACAAACACTCATAAATAACACACACACACTCACAATACAAATAGCTAGGAAATGAAATGCTATGGAGTATCTGTATAAATAAAAAAAGCACGTACAAACAACATATCCATTGCTATTTGTAATAAATCAAAATTAGGTGGAGTATATACCTATTGTTTCAGGGATCGGAGGCTGCTGCGGTTGATTGCTGTAGATCTGAAGAGAAATGACAGT
This sequence comes from Platanthera zijinensis, assembly GCA_039513925.1. Taxonomy (NCBI): domain Eukaryota; kingdom Viridiplantae; phylum Streptophyta; class Magnoliopsida; order Asparagales; family Orchidaceae; genus Platanthera; species Platanthera zijinensis. The sequence continues at coordinate 172,208,331 of CM077091.1, forward strand.
GCAACTGCAGTTAAAACAAATGAAAAAGCCTAGGATAAGACCACAATTTGGCTTTCCATAAATCTGGAATAATTGAAGAGATCAACCAGAATATTACCTGATGAGAAATCACTCCAGAAATGGCTCAAGCTCGGGATGTTGTCGGAGAAGACACGATGGGAGCCAGGTCGATGTTTCAGTAGCCTATCGCTAACCTGTGGGAGAAGAAGATGCACATCAGGGAATCAAACGGGGAAGAAGATGCACATCAGGGAATCAAACGGGGAAGAAGATGCGCCGTTGCAGTAGCTTATCGCTCACCTGCAGGAGAGAAAAGGGGCCCAAATCTGGAAAAGAAGATGCGTCTTGAATCTGGAAAGCGCCGGAGTAGACACGCCGTCGTGGAGGTCGCCGGAGTCGTCGTCTTGTCGCGAGCTGCACAGATCGCACGGGAGAATAACGATGGTGGGCGAAAGCCCTTGACCTAAAACGTGAGAAAATGGAGCACAGGCTGCGGGTTTCAGGACGCGGAGTTTTCACGCCTCCAGCTTTTACGTGTGATTCGAACAGAAGGCGGAAAAACAAACACGATTTCGATGCAGCGTTTCGTTTATGGTAAACGCACCGGACCCAAAAGCTTTACCAAATGGACCCTAAAAATCCATGTTGTGTTTCTTTTTTTTAAAATTTACACATTGTTTTTGATCTTTTATTACCTCTGATCGCTCCAGGATACATGTAGCTCTTCCGGATTGGCAAAATCACCGTCACACATTGATTTGCACGGTCGAAATGATTGCCGCACAAGTCTCCACCGTCTCCATCGAATATCTCTATGTGCCTCTTGCCATGTACTTCTTCCAAACTCTCATGATTGGCATGTAACTCTCAAATCTTCTGCAGCAGTTAGCAATCCTTTTCGTGCAAATCAATCTAAAAGGAGTTCTGTATTGAGATCAGGGAGATCAGCAAAACGTTGTTCGGTGGAGGGAGACGAGCAGGAGAGGCGGGAGAGCAGAAACATCTGCCACACGTCGGCGACGGAGGATGGAATCAGCGAGCAGCAGGGTAGAAGCGCAAGCAGCAAAGGTTCTTTGTGACGGTGATGTGTCGAGTGAAATGAATTTACTAGGTCATCTGAGGGAGTAATTTTTATGTCAGGACACCTGACCATAGTTGCCGTCCTGCACCAATAGAATCTCTTAAATGGCGGTGGGGCCCATTCATTTTGGAAGTCTGACATACATTTTTGCGCGGGACCCATGCATTTAAGGTCCCTCATTGGCCATCCAGATGATACTTATGGTCAGGAGTCCTGAGGAAAAAATTTTCCCATCTGAGGGCCTGCCCTTAACATTTACATTTAGGAAAAATATTATGCGTTTTAATTTTACATTTGGCTGGCAATATAGTCACTTTAGGTGTGTCCTTTGAACCACACCCCAAAAATAAAAATTGGAATTAATTGTAACACTATACTATTTACATATACGAACAAAAATATATTTAATAAAAATAATAATTTCTTCGCTAGAGCAAAGGTTCTTTGTGACGGTGATGTGTCGAGCGAAATGAATTTGCTAGGTCATTTGAGAGCCTGCCCTTAACATTTACATTTAGGAAAAATATTATGTGTTTTAATTTTACATTTGGCTGGCAATATAGTCACTTTAGGTGTGTCCTTTGAACCACACCCCAAAAATAAAAATTGGAATTAATTGTAACACTATACTATATACACGGTGATGTGTCGAGCGAAACGAATTTGCTAGGTCATTTGAGAGCCTGCCCTTAACATTTACATTTAGGAAAAATATCATGTGTTTTAATTTTACATTTGGCTGGCAATATAGTCACTTTAGGAGTGTCCTTTGAACCACACCCCAAAAATAAAAATTGGAATTAATTGTAACACTATACTATATACATATACGAACAAAAATATATTTAATAAAAATAATAATTTCTTCGCTAGAGGAAGGGCTTGAACCTTCGACCTTATGGTTAACAGCCATACGCTCTAACCAACTGAGCTACTCCAGCACATATTTTATTATCGAAACTTTTTATTTTATATTAATTCTATCCAATACAATTATTTATATCTATATTAATAGCTATACAGCATTGTTTTATTAACTGAACTTATAATATTTGGATGAATGATTTGTTTTATTTCTTGAAAATATTATATGAAACCTGTTCCAGCTGTGCCTGTACTATTGTGGAATCCAGCGACAAACTCTTGTGCTGATATAAGTTAGAGGGGATCATGAGGGTAACCATCACGGGCGATCGCGTGTTTGATCCATACGCGATCCGTGCGCGAAATCTCATCAGGTGCACAACTCATACAATCACCCGCAAGCCGTCCGATGTCGTCGTCGCCGACAACGTTCGCCCGGTCAGCCTGCGTGAGGACGGTGTCGGGCGGCGTTGCCCCAGCCGGCGATGGGCGGCCGGCGCTGGGCGGCCACCGTCGGGCCGGCCTCTGTGACTCTGTGAGGCCGGCGCGGGGTGCTATCGACCGACCTCCTAGTGGTCGGCGTCAGGCAGCGTTCGCCCAGCTGACCTCCGTGAGGCTAGCGTGTGCCCGACCGACCTCTGTGAGGCCGGTGTCGGGCACCGTCCTGTTGGCCTCGTAGAGGCCGGCGCCGGACGGCTTCCGCCCGGCCGGCCTTCGTGAAGCTGATGTCGGGCGTCGGCGCCCGGCCTCCGCTCGGCCGGCCTTCGTAAGGCCGGCGTTGGGCGCCGCTGATCAGCTTCCTCGAGGCCGACAGCATCCCGGTCGGCCTCCCCCAGTCGATCGCCCAGCCAGCCCTCCCCAGCTGTGTCTCCTCCCGGTCAGCCTCCTGTTAACCACCACCGTCTGATCGCCCTCCAGCGATCACCACCTTCCGATATACAGGTAGGCACCCGCGTAACTACCGGCATGACTATCAATAGTGGTGGGTGCGAATAGCCAGGATAGTGACGCTATGTGAATAGTAAAATAACAAAAATAATACACACCGGAAATAAGAACCCAGACCTCACTCATTTCTAACTTTCTCCTCTCATTCTTCTCCTCTTATAAGCCAAAACTCTGTCAAAATCCTCCTACGAGTCACATCCCTTTTAATATTCCGAGAATTCGTTTAAGTCGACACCTCGGGGAAAAAGACGTGTTGCTGACCTCTCTAAAAATTCACTTACATGCAAGGTGTTCTGCAAGTCGTCCCCAACAAATCTCCTACACGCATCGGTGTGTAATAAACCTGTACAACCTCGTATCCGACGAGTGGGGCCGACAGGAGCCAGGTTGTTCAAATTAAGCAGTCCAAGTCCCGGGCGAGCTAACAAGAGGGGCGAGAGCTCGGTAGCCTCTTGCACTCGCCTAGGAGGGGTGGGATATTTGAGGGGCAAGTGAAGCAAGGCGAGCTCGCACTCGCCCAGGAATACCCGGCAAGAAGAGGGTGAGTGGGGCAGGCTGGGCCCGCACTCGCCCGGGACCAGAGATAGGCGGCGAGTCGCGCACTCGCCGCCCCGGCGCGAGTGGAGGCCTCAAGGGACCACTCGCCCAGTCCAATAATACAGTTTTACCATTCCACGCTCGTTGGCCCGCCCACAGCCTTTCAGAACGACGGAGTTACGCTGTTGGCAGGCCAACCTGGGCTGCGCATAGCTGTTCAAAATAGCGGGATTTGGTTATTGGCAGACCGTTTTCAGAAAACTATAAATAAGACCCAAGGGGACCTCAGAAGACAGGCTTACTAGTGTTATTACTCCCCTATTCTTGCTCACTAGTGTCATGGTCTTCTTGCGCTCAGCCTTTCAGCACTTGGCTAAGGAGGGGAAGCGCTCTAAGATCTTACGGGTGTGTGGTGGGTCCTCCGTGTTGGAGCCTTAGGTATGTTCCCTGTCCTAAGTCTTCGGTCGTTTAGCTCACGGGAGAGAAGTAAGTGTGTGATCACCCCTTCCCCAAGGGTGAACTCCACAGAGACTGAGTTTTCGGTTTCGACATTTTGGTACGCTGAGCGTGGAGTGTGGTCAGCACCGAAAATCTTCTGCAAGCTTGATGACTGGAGGAGAAGGGCAAGGTTTAGGCGGGAGCGACTCGCCACTCCCTCCCCCTCTTGCCACCATGGGGATGTTCGAAGAGTTCAGGCAGGAGGTGATTGGACTCGTCAGGTTCGCTCTCGGCGCACGCGCCGAGAGCTCGACGCCAACAATTCCAGTAATCGCTTCCCCGGCCCTGGGCGAGGACGCACCCGACAGGCGAGCCGTGAAGAAGGTAGCAGACGGAGGAGGCGAGCGCGAGCTGTAGGGGCGAGTGCTCTTCCCCGGCTCGGCATCTGAAGGCTGGTTCGGCGAGACGGGGATGCGAGATCCACCTGCTCGCCCAGCAGAGGGAGGCAGCCCCTTCAGTGAATTTGTTTCATCGGTCCCAGTTCCAGAGGGGTTTCAGGAGCCGGAGATGTCCTACTATACCGGGAAGGACGATCCAGTTCAGCACGTCTAGTGGTTTGAGGACGTGGTCTTGATCCGACAAATGTCGGATGGGTTCAAATGAAGACTCTTTATCATCACCCTCAAGGAGAAGGCAAGAGATTGGTTCCACCAGCTTCCGGCCGGCTCCGTCTACTATTTTGAGGACCTGCATCGGGGGTTCATGTTGAGATTCACCATTTCGAAGAAGAGGAAGAAGGAGTCCGAGTCTCTGTTTCGTGTCAAGCAGGGCGTGAACGAGACCCTAGGGAGCTACTTGGACAGATTCCAGGAGGAAGTTCTCCAGGTGCAGGAGATGTCAAGACACACCATGATGGTGGCCTCCACCATAGGGCTTCAGCTGGGGTTCTTCGAAATGGAACTAAGGAGGTACCTCCAGTGTCTTTTGAGTCGCTGATGGAGAGAGTGACAAGGGAGGTCGACATGGAGGCGTCGAACCCGGAGTTTGCCCGAAAGCTGGCCAGGTGGGCCACGGAGGAGGAGAAGGAAACAAGGGGTGGCAGAGGCCATGAGGAGAAGAGAGTTGAACCCCGGCAGAGGGAACATCAGCAGTAGCAGCAGCCAAGGTGGGGGCGCCAGGATCCGAATCATCGGCTAGGTTGGAGGCCGGAGTGGTAGGACCAGGGTCCGCTAAGAGGTTTCCGCGGAGGAGACAACCGTCAGGGGGCAGGGTCAATTTCACCCTCCAGGTTGGAGGCAAGTCCAGAGACCCCCTCTCCCCGATCAAAATCAGGCTATGGTTATAGCCCTGGGGGAGAGGAGGAGAGGTGGACGGAGGAGAAGGCGGGAAGCCAGGGTGGAGCTCCCATATTGTGAGTTCCACTAAGAAGAGGGGCACGCAACTATAACATGCCCTGAGTTCCTCGAGATGAGGGGAGCCAGGGAGCAGCGACAGCAGCAAGGCCGCCGGGAAGTGCAGATTGAGGAGGTACTGCCTAGAGCAGAGGAGGACATGTGCGAGGTCAGGGCTGATGTTGGATCCTGAGGAGGGATCAGAGTGATCCACGGGGGGTGGGAGTTGAGGCTTCCAGGAAGGCGAGCCTCCACACCATATATCATCGGAGTGTTGGCTCCACATCCCAAACTCCACCCCCCCCCCCCCGATGAGAAGATTACCTTCTTAAGAAAAGACATGTCTGATCATTAGGATCCCTTTTGTGATGCGCTCGTCATCCAGACAGCCATCAAAAATTTCACTGTCTCCCGGATCCTCATCGATAACGGGAGTTCGGTCAACGTCATCTTCAAGAGGGCGTTCGACGCGATGAAAGTGGAGACCAAGAGGGTATTGGCCTCAGACGAGCCCCTGTTTGGATTCTCGGGGGAGAGGAAGGAAGTCGAAGGAGGAGTGGGGCTCCATGTTACCCTGGGGGGCAGTCCCTCACTTACAGGTTTGTCATCGTAGATGCCCCCAACAACTACAGTGTTATCTTCGGGTGGCCTCTCATTAGCGCCTTTCGCTGTGTCCCCTCATCCTTCCATCAATGTTTGAAGTTCAACGCAGAGGGGATCCAGGTCAGGGTCCGAGATACCCCAAGGTGGCGAGAGAATGCTACGTCACGGCGGTGAACTCAATCTTCTAGCAGGAGGGAGCCGAGGAGATAGGGAGGAGGATGGATGAGCTATCCGGGCCGGAGGCCGGAGACGAGGCGGAGGAGATGGAAGTGGAGGAGGAAGTCTGCACCCAGGTAGTGGTGGCGGAAGCTATTCTGGAAGAGCCGGTCGAGACGATGGCCATGGAGGAGGAGGAGGAGGTCCTTGTCCTAGGAGAGGGGGACGTTGGAGAATGGGGACATCAGTCTTATCTAGGGGCTGCAGAAGAGGTGGTGGAGATGAAGGTTCTCACCATGGGAGGCAAGGTGGAGAAGGTGCGCATCAGCAGGGGGCTGATCCCGGTGGACCAGGAGAGGATGCTAACATGCATCCAGAAGAACGTGGACATCTTCGCTTGGAGCGTCGCAGAGATGTCAGGGATCGATGCAGACGTTGCCTGTCACCGCCTCAACCTGGACCCAAAGGCTCTCCCCATCCAGTATTAGAAGAGGTCCATCGCGGACAAGCTGGTTGAGCCCATCAAGGAAGAGGTGGTCAAGCTCCTGAAGGCTGGCTTTGTATCTGAAATCCAATACCCCGACTGGGTATCCAATGTTGTAATGGTTAAAAAAGGAGACGGTCGGTGAAAAATGTGTGTTGATTTTTCCTTACTTAATAAATCGTGACTCAAGGATTGTTACCCCTTGCCTCGAATCGACGCGCTGGTTGACTCAGCCGTTGGTTTTCCTGTAATGAGTTTCTTAGATGCCTTTTTAGGTTATCATCAGATCAGGATACACCCCCTGATATAAAAGATGTCTCATTCATCACTAGGGACAAGTGTGTAACGGCCTCCCCAGCATCACGCTCGCAAGGACGGCCGCCGGCACCCCCAGCACCACGCCCGAAAGGGTTCAGCCTAACCAGGTCTGCAGACCATGCACCCCAACCCCTCTCCGCGCCTGTTTTTCAGCAGCGGCGGGTTATTGCCACCGGGGATCGAACCCAGGACCTTGATAAGAGACTCTTTACCACAGCTCTCATCACCAACTGAGCTGCTTATCAAGGTCCTGGGTTCGATCCCCGGTGGCAACAACCCGCCGCTGCTGAAAAACAGGCGCGGAGAGGGGTTGGGGTGCATGGTTTGCAGACCTGGTTAGGCTGAACCCTTTCGAGCATGGTGCTGGGGGTGCCGGCGGCCGTCCTTGCGAGCGTGGTGCTGGGGAGGCCGTTACAAAAAGTGCACTTTTTGTAACGGCCCAGGCCCGCCAACCTGCGGGACCCAGCTGGCACCTCCGGCCCACCAGTAGTCCAGACCCGGGCCCACTACTGGCAGTAAGCCTATCACTTGGTGATGAGAGTTGAAAGAACTCCATAGTTAAGCGTGCTCGGGCTGGAGTATTACTGGGATGGGTGACCTCCTGGGAAGTCCCCGTAGTGCGGGCTTGACTATCGAGTTTGACTCATCTAAGGGGGGGCTACGGCCACCAACAACCCGCCTGTGGAGGGAGAGGGGTTGGGGTAGCCCCCCTTAGATGAGTCAAACTCGATAGTCAAGCCCGCACTACGGGGACTTCCCAGGAGGTCACCCATCCCAGTACTACTCCAGCCCGAGCACGCTTAACTATGGAGTTCTTTCAACTCTCATCACCAAGTGAGCTGCTCACTTGGTGATGAGAGTTGAAAGAACTCCATAGTTAAGCGTGCTCGGGCTGGAGTAGTACTGGGATGGGTGACCTCCTGGGAAGTCCCCGTAGTGCGGGCTTGACTATCGAGTTTGACTCATCTAAGGGGGGCTACGGCCACCAACAACCCGCCTGATGAGAGCTGTGGTAAAGAGTCTCTTATCAAGGTCCTGGGTTCGATCCCCAGTGGCAACAACCTACCGCTGCTGAAAAACAGGCGCGGAGAGGGGTTGGGGTGCATGGTCTGCAGACCTGGTTAGGCTGAACCCTTTCGAGCGTGGTGCTGGGGGTGCCGGCGGCCGTCCTTGCGAGCATGGTGCTGGGGAGGCCGTTACAAAGTGCTACTGCTATAAGTTGATGTCCTTTGGGTTGAAAAATGCGGGGGCGACGTACCAAAAGATGATGGATTGGGTCTTCCAGGAACAAAAAGGGAGGAACCTAGAGGTTTACGTAGATGATTTGATGATCAAGAGCCGGGAGGTGGACTCCCACCTCCAGGATCTGGAGGATACCTTCGGCACCTTGCGCAAATACAAGATGAGGCTGAACCCCTTGAAGTGTGTCTTCGGGGCCAGCAGGGGCAAGTTCTTGGCTCACCTTCTCACCCCTACAGGAGTGGAGCCGAATCCTAACAATTTCAAGGCAATCATGGAGTTGGGTTCGCCTCGGAATGCTAAGGAGGTACAACGGCTGACGGGGAAGTTGGCAGGGCTAAGCAGGTTCCTTTCCCGGGCTGGGGAGAAGTGCTCTCCCTTTTTCAAGGCATTGAGGGGAGGTAAGAAGTTTGAATGGACTAAGGAATTCGATGAGGAGCTCCAGGCCTTGAAGGGGCAGTTAAATCAGTCCCCCCTGCTCCAAGGGACGAAGGAGGGGGAGGATCTATCTTTGTATCTCGGGGTCGGAGCAGAGGTCTTGAGCTCCGTCCTGGTTTGGGAAGAGGGGAAGAAGCAGCTGCCCATATACTACATAAGTCGGGTCCTGAGGAATGCAGAGCTCCGTTATCCCATCTTGGAGAAGCTGTATTTTGCTCTGGTCATCTCGGCCTGGAGGCTTCGACCTTACTTCCAAGTGCACTCCATCCGAGTGATGACCGGTCATCCCCTCCGCAACATCTTCGAGGGGGTGGAGCATTCGGGAAGGTTGGCAAAGTAGTCGGTAGAGTTGAGTGAATTCGACATCTCCTTTGTCCCCCGCCTCTCGATCAAGGCCCAAGCAATGACCTACTTTCTGGCTGACTATGTGTTCAAGGTGCCGGAGGCGGAACTCACTCGCCCTGTCCCATGGAAGGTGATGGTGGACGGCGCTTTGGGAAGGCATTCCTTGGGGGTTGGGGTGATCTTGGAGAGTCTCCAGGGAACGAGGATCGAGCAGACGGTGGTGGTGCATTTTCCCATCACTAATAATCAGGCCTAGTACGAGGCCGTGATAGCAAGGTTGCGCCTAGACAGGGAGTTGGGGGTGCATGATGTGGAGGTCCTCCTTGACTCCATGGTGGTGGCCTCCCAGATCAATGGGGAGTTTGAGGTAAGGGAACCTACTCTCTAGTTGTACTTGGCAAAGATGAAGGGGGTCATCGACATGTTCCAGACCTTTTCCATCCGACATCTGCCGCGGGAAGAGAATGAGCATGTTGATCAGCTAACCAAGCATGGTCCCCAGGTGGGGGGTACCATCACTGACCTGTTTTGTCCGTCCATCCAAGAGGGGGAGCTGATGGAGGTAGATCAATACCCCTCATGGATGGACCCGTTCGTAACATTCCTGTCCACAGGAGAGTTCCCGGAAGGGTTGGATAAGAAGAATTTCAAGCACAAGTCGACATATTATCTTATGTGTGATGAGCAGTTGTATAGGAAGACCCTCTCAGGGGTGTTGGAGCGTTGTGTGGCCGAGAAGGAGGTTCAGAGGATTTTGGAGGAGGTCCATTCGAGGGAGTGTGGAAGCCACTCGGGGAGCAGAACCTTGGAAGGGAGGATAGTCCGACAGGGGTACTTTTGGCCGATCCTAAGTCAGGATGCTGCGGAGTTTGTAAGGAAATGCCACAAGTGCTAGTTGTTTGCCCCCTCCAGCTCCAACCAGCTCAGCGGCTCGGGATTATCACAGCCCCCTGGCCATTCGCCATTTGGGGAATGGATTTAGTAGGGACTTTCCCCCAGGCCAGCGAGTAGAGGAGGTTCCTGCTGGTGATGATAGATTATTTTTCTAAGTGGTTGGAAGTGAAGACGCTAGCCAAGGTGACCTCCCACGTAATCAGGAACTTCGTTTGGGGGGAGATCATCTGCCGGCACGGCCTTCCCCTGACCATTTTCACGGACAATGAGCATCGGTTCGCCAGCACCGAGTTCATCAATTTTTGTGGACAGCTCAGGATCGACCTCAGGTTCGCGTCGGTCCACCATCCCAGGAGCAACGGGCAGGTGGAGGCGGCGAACAAAATCATTGTCAACCTTCTCAAGAAGAAGGTGGAGAATTTGAAGGGTAGCTGGGTGGAGCACCTTCCTTCAGTTCTTTGGGCCCTTAGGACCACTCCCAACACGGCCACGGGGGAGACCCCCTTCAAGCTCTCCCATGGGTGAGAGGTCGTGCTTCCAATAGAGTTCGAGATCTGGACGCCTCGGGTGGTCGAGGCAGAGGCGGGAAGGGAAGAATGACAAGCTGAAAACGAGGAGGAGCTATGGCTCTTCCTTGATATGGTGGAAGAATTGTGTGATCTCTCCGCCATCCGACAGGAAGAGGTAAAGCGAATATTGGTTAAGTACTTTGACAAGCACGTCAGGGTCAAACAGTTCGCGGAAGAGGACTTGGTCCTAAAGAAGGTGGATACAGTAGAGAGATCAGCGACAGTGGGGAAGCTCAACCCTAATTGGGAGGGTTCTTACAATGTACAAGAAGCGCTAAGGTCAGGGGGTACCGCCTCCGGGATATGGAAGGCGATACCCTGAGTCATACCTGGAGCGGTGATGACCTGAAGCGCTTATATCCATGAAAATCGTGCGTACCTTTCCCTTATGAATAGAAAATAATTTTTGTTCTTTCAACTTTTGCTTGGCAATAACATCTATGACGGGTGGATCTCACATAGTAATCATCGAAGGTGCTCTCACTGTCAAGCTCCCGTCTAGCTAGCAAGGCAAGGACCCTCAATAAATATCTATCTTGATCTGGGGTTAGGTCTTGGGATGCTCCCGCTGTCAGGCTTCCACCTAGTTGGCAGGGTCAGGGCCTCGATGGACTTTGTTATGACCCTGAGGTTGAGTCCGAAGGATGTTCAATATACGTCGTCAGGATTTCACTTAGCTGATTGGGGCGGTGGTAGCACCCGGAGGATGGCCATGGAAAGTAAGATTCTTGCTCTGGGGTTAGGTCTCGGGATGCTCTCGCTGTCAGGCTTCCACCTAGCTGATGAGAGGGCTAGGGCCTTGATATACGTCATTATGACCCTGGGGTTGAGTCTGGAGGATGTTCAACACCCGATGTCAGGCTTTCACCTAGCTGGTTGGGCCGGTGGTAGTACCCGGAGGATGGCCATGTAAAGTAAGATTCTCTCTCTGGGGTTAGGTCTCGGGATGCTTCCGTTGTTAGGATTCCACCTAGCTGGCAGGTCCAGGGCCTCGATAGACGTCATTATGAACCTGGGGTTAAGTACGGAGGATGTTCAACACCCGTCATCAGGCTTTCACTTATCTGATTGGGTCGGTGGTAGCACCCGAAGGATGTCCATAAAAAGTAAGATTCTCGCTCTAGGGTTAAGTCTCGGGATGCTCCCGCTATCAGGCTTTCACCTAGATGGCAGGGTCAGGGTCTCGATGGATGTCGTTATAACCCTAGGGTATAGTCCGGAGGATGTTAAACACCCGCTGTTAGGCTTTCACTTAGCTGATTGGTCTGGTGGTAGCACCCGGAGGATGACCATGGAAAGTAAGATTCTCGCTCTGGGGTTAGGTCTCGGGATACACCCGCTGTCAGGCTCCCACCTAGCTGGCAGGGTCAGGGCCTTGATGGACGTCGTTATGATCCTGGGGTTGAGTCCGGAGGATGTTCAACACCCGCCGTCAGACTTGCACTTAGCTGATTGGGTTAGTGGTAGCACTTGGAGGTTGGCAATGGAAAGTGCCAATAGGCGAGCAGGCCGGTCAAAGATGGCGAGCCGAGGTTGCTCTCGGCAACTACATCCTGTACTCTCCAGATTTTACTTGGGTGGTTCTTGACCTTTTTTCCAGGGTCGAGGGAGGAGAATCCTCTCCGGTGAGTTGGGACTCACGGGCTCAGCTCGACAAGTAGCCAGGATCAATTACCGTGGGGTGATATTATCTAAGAAAGGCAGGGTAAAAGGATGGCGAGCTTAGTACTCGGCATCTACAGAGGAAGGCGAGATGACACGATCCTCGGTGGTGCATTTCACCCCCTTCAGATTTTACTTATGATTTTTTAACAATTCCAGTTCAACATCGGCAAAAAAGAAGGCAACTCGCGGGCAAGCTAGGTCGAGGCGAGCTTAGCACGGCGAGTGGTCCGACTCCGGATTGCCTAGAGCCGGCGAGCTCTCAAGGTCTACTCGCGGGTACGATTCCTAACTCAAATACATTCTAAATAGCGAATACTACTCTAGCGAGATCACACGGCAGAAGGAAAGTATCCGTGTGCGAGTGCAAGTCAGAAGGTAAGAGATAGAAAGTACTTTTTCATTAAAGATCTATATTCATGTTGCAAAAATGGAGAGCTTGCCTCGACAAGGTTACAAAAAGGGGGAAGAGAGAATCACAGAAAAACTGAGGAAAAAGAAGAAGAAGGGGAGCGAGTTAGCTCTCACATTCCTCCCCAGACTGACGGTCTTCCTCGCCCTCCCCTCCGAACTGATGTTCATCTTTGTAGTCCTTCGCAGTCAAGAGGAGCGAGCCGAAGTTGTCCTCCTTCTCGCTGGGCGGAGGAGGTGAGAACAAGCTCGAAATGAGGTCCCGAGCTGTGATCTCCTCGCAGCCGTCCACCAGCACCCGTGTCTCCTTCATGATTTGCAGGGTGCATTCGGCGGATTCGATGGAGTTGATCCGCAGTCGCTCTGCAACCTCAGTCTCGCCGAAGATTCTCACCCTCTTGAACGGGAAGGGGGCTCGCTGCCGCCTGGAGGAAGGAAGGTGTCCACCTGGCGGACGTTCTCGTTGTGGAGTACTTTGATCTGCTCCTTCAGCTTTTCATTATCCGCCTCTAGCCCGGCGGCGCGAGCCAGTAGGTTTTCATTCGCCTCCTACAGCTCGGCAACGCAGACACGCAGCTGGTTGTTCTCTTCCTCCAACCCGATGGTGCGAGCCCGCAGCTCGCTCGCGGCCTCGGCATCCTATGAAGCAAAAGGGTAAGCAAATTCATTGTGGAAAATCCCAAGTAAAAGGAGAGAGGGGTTGTCGGAACTTACCACCCCGCCATCAGCTTTGGCGAGTAAGTCATCGGCAATGCCAAACCGCCTCTCCAGATCGACGACGTTATCCTTGGTGACGGCTCGCTCCCGCTCGGCCTTCTTCAGATGGTGGATGAGCTTGAAGCTGCTGCGGACTATCATGTGTCGCAGCTCCAGTGCCCGCATCAGGGCCTGCGAGCTCTCGTGGTCGAGTTCTCGGAGGGTCTTGCCATGATAGGCCTTGGCGTCCTTGCGCACATAAAGGTCATAGTCGAGCACAAAGGCATGGTTGGTGAGGGGTTGGCGCTCCGAACAAGAAGGGTGAAGGGATGAGACGGAGACCCTGTGGGTCTGCTCATCCCATCGGACCATCGGCTCGCCGACCTGGTCCTTCGCCCTTCCCCCGAAGCCAAAGAGTGGGTGACTCTTCGGCAAGCCCGGTTCGCGCAGGAGATATTCCTCGGCGGCCGGGGAGGTGGGGTTCTCGCCGTCTCCATGGACTTTCTCTGGCGAGTCCTTCTGAGAGGTCTCTGACGACTTTTCCGGTGAGGTCTCCAGCGAGCTCGTGTACTTAATTCTCTACTCTGGCTGTCATTGTTTCCCCTTGGAGACCACCGTCTCCCTCCTCATCTTCTTTTTCGGCGGGGGATGAGGCAAGCTGAATCCCGCAGGATCAAGTCGCCTCTTGCTGGAGGAGGGCTTGGACGACTCCAGCTCGTCTTGGCAGGCTTCTGCGGCTGTCCGCTCGCGCGTGAGTCGGCTGGGGTGGAGTGTAGAGTCCGCAAAGGGCAGATTCACGGGAATCAAACGTTCCCCTGCATGAAAAAACTTGTTTAGAAAATCCTTTTGATATGGCAAGCTCGGTGAAAAAAAATGAGAAGTGTACATTCGCCGGGAAGGACGAGGAGGAACGAGTCGAGGCCCCTTCGAAGGAAGGCGACCTCGAAATCCTTGTTGAGAAAGAATTTGTGTAGCTCGACATCGTTGTCGGATACCGATGGGGGTAGGTACACCTCCTCGCCCTTCTATTGGGGCGAGTAGGGTATGTTGCCGAGATCGCCCTTGATGAAGACGATCTTCGAGATCAAGTTGTGGTTCTTGTTCGCAATTTCGTGAACTTTGATGGATGAGCCCATGAAAAAGGCTACCCCGTCGTTAGTCGCCCTATAGGTGAAGAGCTTTCGGAAGACGGTCAGGTTGAATTCAATCCACTCTCGGTGGAGGAAGCAGACGAACTCGACCATCATAGCGATGACATTCGAGTACAGCTGTGCGGGCACCGCGCCAAAATACTTAAGGATCTGGCGAATCTCAGGCCAGAGGGGTAAGCGCAACCCCACCTCGAAGTGCGAGATGGGGAAGGCGAGCTCGTCCTCATAAAAGGTGTTGATGGCTTCATTTACCGCCGGCCGGCGCGCTTCGAAGCCGGGGGGCATGAACTCGGCAATGAATTCGGCGAGCTCGCGCTCGGTGGTGTTTCCCTCGAAGAAGCAGTACTCGGCGAAATGCCGTGCACACTTGGAGCGCCCGTCGGCGTTGGGATTCGTCTTGCCCATGCTCGCAGGATGATTGAGGTGCAAGTTCAGCTAGTGAAAAAGGCAAGAAGAGGGGGTATGAATGCAATAAAGGCGATGGACTGGAGTTGGTAAGGGAGGCTATTTATAGGAAAAGGAATCTGAGGCCGAGCCGACCGATCAATCCGTCTCGCCTGCCTCGGCTCGCCAACCCCAGCTCGCCGACCCCCGCAACTTGCTCTATTGCATGACGAGCCGAGCCTAAAGAGCAATATCTTATTCAATCAACAAATATTAAAATCTAAAAAATATTTCAAGTTATTTCAGACAAGGAAATGTTGTAGTTCGAAGAAATCAAATGCCGAGAAACAAAGGGATTATCTCAAAATGCGCGCGAGCTAAGGGGGCTGGGGGCGAGTGTCGGTAGGCTCAGTAAGGGAGCCATTTCTACCTACCCCAGCCTCGCGTCCCTCCCCCCGCATATTGGCGTGAGTTGTCGATCTCGCAGATCCGCCCCAAGATCTTGTGGATGACCTGGAGGTTCTCGTCGATCTCGTCCATGAGCGGAGAAGGGTACATCACCTCACCTGTCGGGCTACCCCTCGCCTCGTCCGCGAGCAGCACGTAATCTCGCCGCAGCGCCTCATTATCCTCCTGGACCTTACGCAATCCGTGCACCAATATCTTGAAAATCATGATTCCTCGCTTTGTCGGCTTGTCGTTCTCCATTAAGGGGCCCAGGAAGGAGTCTAGCGAGCTGGGGGAAGGAAGGGGCGAGTAGCGAGCATGCTCTGAAGATCCGTCAGCTTCAAACTGACTGGGAAGATCTGTAAAGGCAGCTAGTCAACATCAAAAGCGAAAGGCAAGCGCTACAAGAGAATTGGGCGGGACAGACTAATGGAAGTACAAGACCTACCTTGAGAGCTCGGCTCCCCCATGGAGGTGCGGAGAGGAAGCAGGCCCAGTTCCTTGCCACGACCTGGGCGATGAGTTTTTGGGAGAGGAGGTCGAAGCCCTGGACCAGGATGGTTCCGGCGATTCCCCCGCAAGTTTAGGAGCGGGAGAAGGTTGCCAAGAAGGGATGAGGTCCGACGACTTCAGCTTCTGTGAGTCCAACCCCAAGGTCCAAAGGGGAGGCGATGGGTCCCGCAGGCGAGTGTCCGGAGTTTTAGGTCGTGAGTTGTCATGGGGAGTATTTACTCCCGACGAAAGGTGCTCGTCGTCATTCTATTGGTTGTTCGGGTCGGCGGAGATATCTATGACCTCTTCATCCTTCGGCTCAGGGGGAGCCGAGTAGAGGAGCCAACCCCGTTGTCTAGGGTGGATTTCAGATCTTGTTTGATGGTTTCGGCCACCTTGGGAAGCGGTTTTGTCTTTTTGGCGGGGCTGGATTTCGTCAAGCTGCTCGGCAGAATACTGGGGGACACATCGGTCAGGTTGGCGACGCGAGCAGAGCAGACCTCGCGAGCTCGGGCAGGCCTCTCCTAGATCTCTTTGGGGATAGACATCTCGGTGAGGTTAAAGCAAAGGGAAGGACAAAGGTCACCCAAGTACGCAGACATATATATATAGTCGTTTGGGGGTCTCACCGAAAGATTCTCCTTGGCTCCTGCCACACTCGCCGAATTCTATGAGGTTGGATGATTCTTTTCGAGCTCGTAACTAGAGATGTCACTAATTAAAACCAAAAACCAAAAACCGAACCGGAACCGCAAATAACCGGACCGAACCGTTCGCAAATTATTCGGGTTCCGGTTTGAATTTTGGAACCGTGAACAACATTAGTCCCGGTGTGGTTCTTACATTTTATTATCCGGACTGGAACCGGAACCAGAACTGCAACATACAAGTCTCAAGCGGTTTCAAGATTTTTAGGCCCGATCCGAACCGGACCGAAGTAGAACCGAACCGCAACCCATTTATTATTATTATTATTATATTATTATTTTATAATTTATCTATAATATTTATATTTACTATCATTAGTGGAGCTGGTGCAGTTTGAACCCAAACCGCAATCGCACTAAAAAGGGTCGATTTTGGACCGAACAAAACTTCACCGCATAAAAACCGTATGACATGGTTTGACATTGATGCGGTTTGGAGTTAATTTTTGCAATGCATTTTTTATTTTTATACAGTTATATAATATATTTTTCAATTTTACTTACATATTTTTTTGAAATATTTTATTTTAAAAATATAGAAGATATACAACTACTAATTATTAGTAATTATAAAAGACAACTAATTTTAGGCGGATGTTACGATTGAGCATGCCAATAAGACGTTCGTAAGCCAACTAAAATTTATGGCAAGTCTACACGCGTAGGAAGACAAATGATACTATCTCACCGATCGCGGAAAAGACCGTCGAGAAGTGCACAACATAATTATTTCTATTTCGATGTTGTTTTGAGTTTTACTATTTGCAGCCCGCTTTTATTTCATTCCGCCAAACTTGATTTTGATTTTAGTTGGAACCGATTGGAACCGAACCGAACCGCATGGAACCGGACCGAACCGATAGTGGCCGGTTTGGGTTTGGTTCTTGTTGAACCGGAACCGGAACCGTTGACACGACGGTTCCAAAAATTAAGCTAGAACCGGAACCTGTCAAACCAAATAATGTTTTGGTTCTAATTTGAAGAACCGTTACCTTAGTGGTTCGGTTCATGGTTTTAGTAGAACGGGAACCTAACCGGAACCGTGACAGCTCTACTCGTAACGACCTCGCAAAGAGCGGGGATTGTGTACAACCATGTATCCGGCGAGTGGGACCGATAGGAGCCAGGTCGACCAAATCAAGCAGTCCAAGTCCCGGGCGAGCTAGCAAGAGGGGCGAGAGCTCGGTAGCCTCCTGCACTCGCCTAGGCGGGGTGGGATATTTGAGGGGCGAGTGAAGCAAGGCGGGATCACACTCGCCCAGGAATACCCGGCAAGAAGAGGGCGAGTGGGGAAGGTTGGGCCCACACTCGCCTGGGACCAGAGATAGGCGGCGAGTGCCAGCTCTATCGCGCACTCGCCGCCTCGACACGAGTGGAGGCCTCAGGGGGCCACTCACCCAGTCCAATAATACAGTTTTACCATTCCACCCTCGTTGGCCTGCTCATAGCCTTTCAGAACAGCAGAGTTACGTTGTTGGTAGGCCAATTTGAGTTGCGCATAGCTGTTCAAAACAGCGGGATTTGGCAATTGGCAGAACGTTTTTCAGAAAACTATAAATAAGACCCAAGGGGTACCTCAGAAGGCAGACTTACTAGTGTTATTACTCCCTCATTCTTGTTCACTAATGCTCTGGTCTTCTTGCGCTTTCTGAGGTATCCTTAGGTTCAGCACTTGGCTAAGAAGGGGAAGCACTCTAAGATCTTCCGGGTGTGTGGTGGGACCTCCATGCTGAAGCCTTGGGTCTGTTCCCTGTCCTATGTCTTCAGTCGTTTAGCTCACGGGAGAGAAGTAAGTGTGTGATCACCCCTTACCCAAGGATGAACTCCACATGACTGAGTTTTCAGTTTCAACATAACCGGTGGACCCATGACCCACACTAACTTGGTGGGGATCATGAGCGTAACCACCATACGCATGATTGGCACACCCGATTTATGTGCGATCGCGTGCAAGATCCTATCACGCACACAACCCAAACAACCGCCTAAGGTTGGTCGTCGATGCCATCGTCGGCGGCATTTGCCCAGCCGGCCTACGTGAGGACGGTGTCGGGCGACGTTCCCCTGGCCAGCCTCTGTGAGGCCGGCGTCGGGAATCTTCTAGTTGGCCTCAACTCGGCTGGCCTCCATGAGGCCGGCGTCGGGCGCCGCGGATCGGCCTCCTAGAGGTCGGCATTGGGCAGCATTTGCCCAATCGATCTCTTTGAGGCCAGCGTAGGGCGCCACCCGATCGGCCTCATAGAGGTAGGCGTCGGACGTCCTCCCCCCGACCAGCCTCCGTGAGGCCGGCGCCAGGTGCCGTCGCCCGACCTTCTAGAGGCTGGCGGTGTTCGCTCGGCCGATCTCCGAGAGGCTGACATCGGGCACCGCCAGGTCGGGCTCATGCATGGGGCGGCCTCCGTGAGGCCGACGCCGTATGTCGTCGGCTGACCTCGTCAAGATCGGCACCGCCCGATCGGTTTCCCCCGATCGGACGGCCGGTCGGACCTCCTCAGTCGGGTCTCCCCATTCAGCCTTCTGCTAACCACCACCTTCCGATCGCCCTCCGACGATCACCGTCGTCTGATACGCGGGTAACCACCCCCGTAACCACCGATAGTGGTGGGCGTAAATAGCCAGCATGGTGACGGCATGTGAATAGCAAAATAATAAAAATAATACGCACCAGAAACTATATTAAAAATGGTTCGCACCTAATAATTTGAGTGATTACGGTTTGCGGATAGCCCATAA
The DNA here is from genome assembly GCA_039513925.1 of Platanthera zijinensis. Lineage (NCBI taxonomy): Eukaryota > Viridiplantae > Streptophyta > Magnoliopsida > Asparagales > Orchidaceae > Platanthera > Platanthera zijinensis. Next base: position 172,227,319 of record CM077091.1, read on the forward strand.
CTGTCGTAAACACCCATGTGGCCTATAAATAAGACCTCATACCCTCTCGTTTTTAACTTTATCCTCACAGTCTTCTCCTTCTATTGGCCATAGCTCTACCGAAATCCTCCTACGAGCCACCCCCTTTCAGTATTCTGAGAATTCGTCTAAATCCACGACGCTCCGGAGAAAAAGACGCATTATCGGCCTCTCCAAAAATTCTCCTACGTACAAGGCATTATGCAAATCCTCGCCAACAAATCTTCTACACGCACCGCTGCGGCGCACTGTATTCGGGCAACGTCCGAAAGCGTCCACTGCCAACAAATAGAATCAGATTAATTTGGAGCTTTGCGTGTGTCGGTCGGTCACCCTCCAAGCGCACCTGTATTTTCTCTCATCCCAAAGCTATAACGAGGAGCGGACTATCACCCTCGAATTCTCTGACCAATTATATATATCATTTTAATATGTAGATTTCCAGCCAAAATCAATCACAAATTGGCTTGAAATTAATATAGAGCCAAGTTTTGACCCATGAATCAGATTAATTGGGCTTGGTATGAGTCAAAACTCGAGCAAATTTTCAAACGAGTTTTGAGCCACCATAGCAGCTCCATGCAAAAGAGGCTATTGTCTTGGCTTTAAAAAGTGGGTATGCCAAACTTTGTACTCACCCCTTCCTATTGATTGCTTGCCAAAAGAGGTTTATATTGAAAATGTTGAAGTGGAAGTGAGCGGTTAGGCTCTGGTGAACTGGCTTGTTTCTTGACCATTCTTTTTCTTGTAGTCTGTCTCAAAAAGCTTTCTGGAATGTTAACCACGTGGTTAGATTTGAGCTAACCGCAGACTGTGCGGTCTGAATTAAGAGACCACAGAGACCGACAGACCGTCATTGGCGCGGTTGAGTTTAGGTCATGTGGTTGTTTGCTTGGTTGTTTAAGTACACGCGGACTGAGGATGTTGTCCGCATTGCTATGAGGACTGGTGATGTTAACCACGCACAGTCTGGTATTGGATTCTGAAAGTGAAGATAGATACAACTCTAGAGGGGGGTGAATAGAGTATTCAAAAATTTGACTATCTGCTCAACTCCCTTAGAGTTAATTTGCGGAATGAGTTTATAGATACTTGAAACCCTAGAGCCTAACACAAAGTGGTGCACAAGAGAAAGCTAATTGTAATTACAGTTTCAGCTTTAGTCCTATCACAGCAACTAGCAGTCCTAGTTAATTCTACTCACAGCCACAGTGCAATAATTAAAGTAAGCAACACAGACGACACAAGAAGTTTATAGTGGTTCCCTCTAAAATAGGTACATCCACTCTTCTACCACCCTGGTAGGAATCCACTACAGGTTTTTGTTAAGGTGCCCTGCCACCAACTGATCTGGTTCAGGTAGATCAAGTAGATCCTTTGAGCTTTTGATCAGGAGCTCAAAATCCAACACAGGTTTTTGCTAAGGTGCCCTGCCACCAAGGTTCACTTTCGAAGGGAGTAATAACCCTTTTACAGGAGGTTGAGAGAGAGTTAGAGTGTCTTCTCTATTGTTAAAACAATATAAGAGAATCTAGTGGATTGCACCGAGCTAAAGAGCTCTAAGGAATCAAAGCTCCCCTAGCTTAGAGAATATCCAGGAAGAAAGCCTTGCTTCAGGGTGCAAGATCTCTTCTGAACTCTTGACAGAGAGCTGTCTTGAAGTTCTTGAAGGAGCAGCTTGAAGAAAACTCTTGATGTAGAATGATTGTTCTTCTTCAATCAGCTTTTCTTTCTTCTTCTTCTTCTTCTTCTTCTTCTTCTTCTAGAGGCTCTGAGTGTGAATATTCCTGGAAGCAGGATGAACTCAGGGTTGAAGAAGAATGCTGAAGAGAGTAGATCTTCTTAGTTGAATGTAAAATGATCTGAGAGCTGTATCTTCTTCTTTTGAATCTGTATATGAATATCTGTGTCAACCAGACTTGGTGTCTGTGAATATGTGTATCTCTCTATCTATGTATATGTGTGTATATAAACTTCTTTCAAAAGAGCTCTTTATATATTAGCCTCTATAACGGCTCTAATCTTTATTTGAACTTTGTCTTCTTCTGAGATCTGCAATCTGGGCTGCAAATAGCACAATACAAAAATATATCCTGCAGACAGACATCCTATAAATTAAAGGGATAAAGCTTTCTAAGAAGCTGCATATCCAATCTGATAAAAGAATACTAGAGAAAGTCACATCAGAACAAACTCTTTATGGCCAGAGAAGACTTTTGAGTGTAACGGCTATAAAGGACAGCATGGCAGATAAAGCAGAAAGATATTTCAACTAATAAGACAACAGATTTTTGTCAGAAAGAACTTGACTTATACATAAAGAATGTGGCAAAGATTGCTTTTAAATGTTAGCATAAAATCAATAAAATAATCTTTAATAAAATATGCCAAATAAATAGGAAATAAATCACAAAAGAGAAGGAGTACAAAATTACTAACAGCAGACAAAAGATCGTCGAACGATCCACAGAGATCGTCGAACGAACCACAGAGATCGTCGAACTATCAGAACAGATAGTCGAGCGAAACAGATATTCGAACTATCAAAGCAGATAGTCGAGCTATCAAAAAGATAGTCGAACCATCAAACAGATAGTCGAACTATCAACACAGAACAGATAGTCGAACTATAAAACAGATAGTCGAACTATCACAACAGAACAGATAGTCGAACTATCAGAGCAGATAGTCGAACTATCACAACAGAACAGATAGTCGAACTATCACAACAGAACAGATAGTCGAACTATCAGAGCAGATAGTCGAACTATCAGAACAGAACAGATAGTCGAACTATCAAGGCAGATAGTCGAACTACCAAATAGTTAAACTATCAAGAAATCTGTCTGGTCAAAAGAAGTCGAGCAGGGTTCGACGATCGACGAGGCGGAGACCATAGATCGTCGAGCTAACAAGAGTTGAACTAACTCAGAGATCGACGATCTGCTGATTGACGAAAGTCGACCAACTGATAGACAATCGTCGAATAGTTGATAGACGATAGTCGAGCGCCGTTCGACTATAGTCGAACCAAAAACTAACTTAGCCAGATTTCACTAGAAAAATGACAACTCTACAATTGAGGAATTATAACCTAACAACTAACCTTTGACCATAGATTAATCTTGGGTCAAGAAACTAATTGAGAAGACTTAACACAAATCTAAACTAGGGTACCAACAATCTCCCCCTATTTGGGTCAAGTCTCTCAAAACAACAACAATAACAAACAAGTGTTATAAAATAGATATAAAAACAACATTAACCTGTTAGGATCAAAGGTGTATCATATCATAAATAAGCATTAATTTGTATCAACCAAACAGATAAACAATCTGACAATAAATAAGAACTCAAACAGCATCAGAGTCTGATTTGGAGACAGAAAAACCAGGAAGAAAAGAAATTTTTCTGTAAGGATCTGGAGCATCTTTCTTTGAGGTCTTCAAGTCTTATTCTCCAATGATCTTGGATTCTCCTACTCTTGGCACACAGCTTCTGGATGCTTTTCCATATACTTTGAAGCATCAAAAACCTCAGGTCTGACCTAGAATCTGTCTAGTTCCTTCTTCCTGAACTTTGACATTGTAGTTAAGCCTGTTGCATCTTTGCCTTCAACTCTGGCTTGTCTTATCTGGGCTGATCCAACTAATTCAAGAAATCTGGCCATCCTGAAATCAGGATTAAGCTATTGGCTTTTATATTCATTATCATCAGCTGGATCAAGAGGTTTTGTGGTCTTGAATTGAGTAGAGAGGTCTAACAAGCTTGCAGCTGACTCTTTGTTTTCTTGAATAACAAGAGAAGATGGAGGAGCAAATTCTGCATATTTCTTACTGGATTTTTCAGAGTAAATTATCCTTTTTCCTTTTGAATCTGTTTGCTTTTTCTGAATTGGTTTTCTGAAAGGTATACTTTTCTTTTCTTTGGAAGGCACAACTATTCTCTTGGGTGAAGGAGGAGGAGAAAAAGTTAGTCTTTGATAAACCATCTCCTTCACTTGTTCTTCAGTCTCTTGTCTTTGATGACCTGATTGAGATCTGCCTTGATGGCATTGGTTTCCTCTTCTCTGATAGGATTGATAAGGTGTGAATCTTGCAGAAGAAGCAGAGGGATTGGCAGAAACATTTCCAGAAGCTCCTGCACTGGGAGGAGGAGGAGGACCTTTAGGAGTCCACTTGGGAGCTAGACTATCATATCTTTTGCTTTTCTTTCTCTATTTCTAATAGTCCCATACAATGCTGATATTCCTTAGATTTGGGATCAATCCCTTTAAGTATGTAGTATGGGATATCATGATCTGGATTTGGTGGAGGAGGAGCATCAGCTTTCCTTTTCATTTTTGCAAATTTCTTCTTCTTTGATCCTTCTGAATAATCAGAATCATCCTCATCATCAGAGTGAGATGATAGAGGTTGGTCATAAGGGTCTAAGGCATCTTGATCAGCTTTCTCTTTTGCTTTTAAAGCAACTTTCTCTCTTTCCTCTTCTAAGGCATCTTGTGTCATAAGGGTATCCAAATCAGGTCCTGGGGTGTCATCCCACAGAGTTGATTTCTCTTCTTGTTCTTTAGTAACTGTCTTGGAGACCAGTTCTTCTTGCACAGCTTCAGATGCTGGTTGAGCAGGCTCAGGTTCTTGAGGAACTGTAGCAGGTTCTGGAGCAACTTGATCTTCTTGAATTTGATCTTGAACTAGATCTGTAGCCAAAGGGAGACAAAAATGTTCTAAATGGGCTAGAAACATTTCTTCAAGATACTCACAGGTTAACATGTCAGTTAACAGGTCAGTAAATTGAGATAAAGAATTAACTTCAGGATTTCCCAACTCCCATAAATCATCTAGAAAGGAGGTGATGACTCCCTCTAGGTACAGAGCAATAATGGGAGTAGAGAATTCTTCAAGGCACACTTTGACAGCAAATTCTGCTTCCATTATAATATCAGATGCCCTCTGATCTGAGACTTGGGCTACTTGAACAGCTGCTGTGTCTGGAACTGTAACTGTAAGAGAAGTTGCATCTGCAGCTTTCAGGATTTCTTCTGAAGGAGTCTCTTCTGGAGCTTCCGCTGAGAGAGAGGTCAGGGGAAGTCCTGAGACATCTTCCTGGAACATGTCCCCCTGCCTGATTTCAGTAGGTACTGAACTCAGACCCCTAAATGAAGAGGGCTCAGCAGATTTAGAGAGGGTTGTGATGGATTGAGTAAGGGAAGAAATGGAAGAAACAAGAGGGGCAATTGCTTCTTCAATCATGATTTTGATTGAAGGAGTAATTAGCTCCATAATACTTGCAATGAAGGCTGGAGTTATTTCAAAGGATGGTGGGGGAATCACAGTAGATGGAAGATCATCAGGGACGGTGGTCTCCTGATGAGATATGTTGTGAACTGGAGACTGATGAGTGGATGAGGGAAGATCAATATGATCTGGAGGTGTAAGTGGTGACTGGGGTAGAGTGGTTAGTATCTCAGAAACTAATAAATCAAAATTGGGAATTGAAGTCCCAGCAAGATGTGAGGGAAGTGGAGATGCTGGAGGTGATGCATGGAGAATAGTGGAGGAATCTAGTGAAAGAGAGACAGTAGATGTAGATGGCACTTCAGTGGAAGTGGATGGTAATGCAGAGGTGGATGGCAATGCAGAGAAAGTGGATGGTAGTGTAGAGGAAGTGGATGGTAGTGCAATAGAAGGAGGAATGGAGGAGCCTTTTTCAGGTAGGTGGGGAGTGATTGATACAGTCCTGGTGCTCTCAGATGCAACAGAAGCAACCCCAGCTGGTGAGGGCTTCTGGATGTTCCTCCTCCACTTAACAAACAAAGTGGGATCCATCTTCTTACTAGCATTGATGGATGTAGCAACTGTACCCAACAGTTGAGGATATTTTTCTTTTAGAAATATTCCTATCACCCTTCCAAGAGTTACTTCATTCTTGGAGTTCTTCTTCCTGATCAAATCAAACACTATACTTGCCCAATTAATCTCTTTCTTATTTACAATGGCACACATCAAGGCAAACTGCTGCCTGGTGATGTTGTCATGAGCAGAGTGCTTACCCAATAGCACTTTTCCAACCAGTTCTGCTAAGAACTTTATCCTCATCGGGAAGTTTACTTTCAGCAACTTTGTAGGAATGCCCTCAGCATGTCCTAGCTCTACGAGCATTCTTCCATACTCTTGAGTATCTTGATTATACTCCCCTTGACCATTAAATAATCAAAAAATCTCAGTCAAAATGGCAGGAGTTAGGATTACCTCTTCCCCGCCTACTGTCCCGGTCATGGATTCGTCATTAGAAGACGATGAGAAAACCCATTCTTTAATCTCTGGAATATTTATCTTAATCCTTGTGGATATCAGCTTTTCTAGTCCTTGATCCTTGCAGAGCTGGAGTATCTCTAGAATCTCAGCATCGCAGGCGCTGAATGAGTCGAAATCCACGCTAAAACCAGCATCAAACTTCATCGCCGTTAGAAGAGCTGGAGCAATCGCCATCGATTTTGTCGGAGAAGACGAGAGAAGCGAACAGCAGAAAGCGCGGGGCAGAGCTCAAGCAGAAAGACGGAATACGAAAAGACGAGCTCTGTCGACTACTAAAAGACGATATCTTAACCTAGGTCGACGATTGTTTTATATTAAAACATCAATCGTCGATCTATTTTAACAGATACTGGAAGCGATCGTCGAACGGTCATTCAATGATCGTCTCCTGAAGCAGAGTAGTCGAGCAATCGATCGACTATTTCTGTTTTCACAAGCACACAAGCCGTCGTCAACCATAGGTCGACGATAGGCTCGACCTGTTCGACTATCGTCGAACGTCGTTCGACGATCTTCAAATAGATTTCAATAAGGCAAAAGTCACACATAGTCTTTTCCATTTATCATGCCTAGTTGATGTAAAAAGAACAGATGCTTCTGTTCATCTAAAGGTTTGGTGAAAATATCACCTCTCTGAAGGTCAGTGGATATGAACTCAAGGCTGATCTTGTTCTTTTCCACACAATCTTTTAGAAAATGATATCTAATCTCAATGTGTTTGGTCTTAGAGTGGTGCACAGGATTTTGTGCAATGGAGATAGCACTGGTACTATCACACATGATTTTGGTGTTCTTGTGTGTGTACCCATAATCCAAAAGTTGGTTTTGAATCCACAGGATCTATGAACAACAACTAGCAGCTGCTATATTTCAGCCTCTACAGTTGAAGTTGAGACAGTAGCTTGTTTCTTACAGAACCAAGAGACTAATCTCTCTCCCAGGAACTGATATGTTCCTGAGGTACTTTTCCTGTCAACTCTACAACCAACATAGTCAGAATCAGAGTATTCAATTAACTCAAATTCTGATTCTACTGGGTACCACAGTCCTAAATTTGGACATCCCTTCAGGTATCTCAAAATTCTCTTGAGAAGAATCAAATGAGATTCCTTGGGGTTGACCTGGAATCTAGCACATAGGCATGTGACAAACATTATATCTGGTCTACTTGCAGTTAAATACAATAGGGAACCAACAATGGCCCTATAGTTTTTCTGATCAACTAGCTTACCCTGATCATCAGAATCTATAACTATATTAGTAGCCATAGGTGTATGCATTGCTGAAGCATCAGCCATCCCAAACTTCTTTACCAATTCTTTGGCATATTTAGATTGGGAGATAAAGATGCCATCAGCATCTTGCTTTACTTGGAGACCAAGAAAGTAAGATAGCTCACCCATACTACTCATCTCAAACTTAGAGTGCATCAGGTCAGAGAAACTTTTGCATAGTTTGGGATCAGTAGAGCCAAAAATAATATCATCCATATAGATTTGAACTAACAGGATGGTGTCCTTCTGATGTTTGACAAACAGGGTTCTATCAACTACTCTCCTAACAAAGTTGTGCTCTAACAAGAAACTAGCTAGAGTCTCATACCAGGCTCTGAGTGCTTGCTTAAGTCCATAAAGAGCTTTTTGCAACTTATAAACAAATGAGGGTTGAGTTGAAGAGACAAACCCAGGAGGTTGTTCAACAAACACCTCTTCCTTTAGCTCACCATTTAGGAATGCACTCTTGACATTCATCTGAAAAACCTTAAACTTCATATAGGCTGCATAGGCTAGAAAGATCCTTATTGCCTCTAGCCTTGCAATAGGGGCAAAGGTTTGGTCATAGTCTATACCTTCCTCCTGTCTGTAGCCCTGAGCTACAAGCCTAGCTTTGTTCTTTATAATAATTCCTTGGGCATCCAATTTGTTTCTAAACACCCACTTGATGTCTATGATCAGTGGCCTTTAGGTATTGGAACCAAAGTCCATACTTTACATCTTTCAAATTGATTAAGCTCCTCTTGCATAACAATGATCCAGTGGGGATCTAGCTCAGCATCTTTTATGGTGAGGGCTCAACTTGTGAAAGGAAACAAGCATACATCACATCCTGTCTTAATTAATGTCTTGTTTGCACACCAGCTGATATGTCACCAATCACTTGAGATGTAGGATGATCCTTAAGTGTGACAATATCAGTAGGTGGGATGTGATCTTCAACAATAGTTTGGATTAATTTCTCTTGAGGAATTTGATCAACTATTGGTGGTACAGCAACTGCTTCCATAATGTCTTCATCACTATCTGAATCAGTGATATGAAGAGTTGATAGAGGGAGAATCTCTTGAGTGACATCTTTATATGACTCAGGTACCTGCAATGAGCTTGAGGAATGAGAAGTTTCCTTCTCCTTGTAAAACATCTTTGACTCATCAAAGGAAACATGCACAGACTCCTCTATTTTAGATGTTGATTTGTTAAACACCCTATAAGCTTTGCTTACTTTGGGAATATCCAAGAAAAATTCTCATTGAAGCTTTTGCTTCAAACTTTGTAAGGTATTCTTTGTTGTTATTGTGAATATACATTACACAACCAAAGACTCTACAATAATTAATTTTAGGTTTCTTTCCTTTAAGTAACTCATAAGGAGTTTTACTCTTAAGTTTGTGTATAAGACATATGTTCAAGACATAATTAGCTGTGCTAACAGCTTCTGCCCAATAAGAGAGAGACATGTTAGTATCTGCCAATAATGTTCCAGCAGCTTCAATCAGGGTTCTATTCTTCCTTTCCACTACCCCATTTTGTTGGGGAGTTCTAGGAGCAGAGAAGCTATGTTTGATACCTTCTTTCTCACAGAATTCTTGCATGAGAAGAGACTCAAACTCAGTACCATGATCACTTATGGTCAAGGCCACATGAGTAGAATACTCAGTCTGCACACATAGCAGAAAGTCTGTAAGAACTTTGAAGTTATCAGCCTTAGTTCTCAAAAAGAACACCCAAGTGAACCTAGAGAAGTCATCTACAATCACTAAAGTGTAATACTTCCCTCCTAGACTCTGTACATTTATTGAGCCAAAAAGGTCCAAATATAATAAATACATGATTCTAGGTGAATCACTTTTATTTATAGATTTAAAGGAACTTTTGGTTTGCTTGCCTAATTGATAAGCCTTGCATAGTCTCTCCTTCTTGTAGGGGCAAGAAGGTAAACCTCTAACAAGGTTGTATTTAGATAACCTAGATATGTTTTTGAGGTTTGAGAGGACTTAGCGCTACCAACTGCACCAAAAGACCGGCCTGAAGGTCAAAGGCGCATACTAATCTTTATATCAAAGGTCCTCGGGCGGATCCACAGGGCAGCCAGTTAAGCCATTACCGCATAGCGCCGCAACGCGGGGGCAATTCCGGACCCGCAAGCCCCAACAATCCCCCCCCGGAAACGACCCCGGGGTTTCGAACCCGCAACCTCCCTCTGATACCACTTGAGAGGACTTAGCGCTACCAACTATACCAAAAGACCGGCCTGAAGGTCAGCCAGTTAAGCCATTACCGCATAGCGCCGCAACGCGGGGGCGATTCTGGACCCGCAAGCCCTAATAAGGTTAACATGGCTAAGCCTCCTATGTCATAAGGTGTTATTATTTGTTACTTCATTAAACAGGCAGATTTCAGATTGAGTTGAGTTAAAATCTACTAAATAAACATTACCTTGTCTAATGCCTACTAACACTACATTACTATTTAAAGTAATATTACAGAGAGTGTTAGTGAAAGATACCTGATAACTTGCATCACATAACTGGCTTACTGAGATTAGGTTGTGCTTCAGTCCAGTTACATATGCAACCCTTTTGAATGTTACTGCTCCAATGGTAATCCTACCATATCCTTCAGTTTGACCACAGCTGGAATCCCTAAAGATCACCTTTGGTCCAAGCTTGGCCTTGAATTTTGACAGATTGTCTTTGTTTCCTGTCATGTGTTTGGAACAACCACTATCCAAATACCATTTGTCCTTAGTAATTGGATAGGTCTTTACCTGAAAATCAAACAGTTAGACATTGTGGACCCAGACAACCTTGGGTCCATTATTCTTTTCATAATGAAAGCTTGAAATAAATGAATAAGCAGGCTGAGGATGATATCCTAGGGGAAAAGATCTCCTAGGTGGAATACTCCATGCAGTTGATGGGTCAATAAACCTAATGTTTCTATTTATCTTACGATTTCTAAAGTTCAGGTTGTTATTTTGAAAATCATATTGAGATCGTCGATCATCATTCGACGATCGATGCTCAGATCGTCGAGCATCGTTCGACCATTGAGCTTTCGATCGTCGAGCAGCGTTCGACGACTTTTGTATTTCCTTAAATTTTTGCTTTCTCTTTTCTCTCTTAGTTTTATTTAAGACTTTGTTAACTAGATTTACTTGCTCAGTATTCTTTATTCCATCAGCTGAAATAAAGTTTACTGGAGTTGAAAGATGATTTTTAAGAACCAAGGGGGGTTCACTTGGTGAAACTCCTAAGCCTAGCTTATTATTACCTGTCCTAGTATTTGACATGCTAGTAATTTCTAGTAGCTTAAGACTTCTACCATTTAAAGATTCTTCTAATCTTTTAGACTTTGATAGTTCAGTTTTAAGAAATTTTATTTCTTCACTAGATTTAGTGAGTTTAGCTTCTAGCCTAGCATTTTCATTAGAAATAGATTCTAATTCTGCTATTCTATTTCTAAGCTCCTTAATTTCCTTTTCTGAGCTAATTAAATCTAAGTAGAGAGATTTAAATTCAATTTTAAATTCAGTAGAAGTGAAATCATAAGAAGATAATACCTGGTCTTCAGTTGGCATTTCCTCTTCATCGGAACTCTCTGCAACTGAATGATTGCTGTAGGCATAAATTGCCATAAGACAAATTTCTTTTGCCTTCTTCTCTTCCTCATCTTCACTGGAGCTTGAAGAGGAAGATTCCTCATCTGAATCACTCCAGGTTTCAGCAACAAATCCTTTCTCCTTCTTCTTATTTTTATAAGAGGAGGACTTGAAGTGCTTCTTCTGATGTTCTTTGTCTTTTCTCTTCTCTTTGTTCTTTTCCTCTGGACACTCAGGTAGGATGTGTCCAGGTTTCCTGCAACCATAACAGATAATTTCTTTAGTAGATGATCTGTCATACCTTGGCTTGTCTTCATATCTTGAAGACTTCTTTCTGAATTCCTTTTTGTCCATCTTGAGAAACCTTTTGGCAAAGAGTGCCATCAGTTCCTCATTGGATTGGCTTCCTTCAAAAGCATCAGCAGCTTTGAGAGCAAGAGTTTGCTCTTTCCTTGTTGGAGTTGGAATCTTGGCTTCAGCCTCAGCTTCCCTGGTCTTTAGAACTTGCTCAAAAGATTTGAGTTTGCCAAGGAGGGCTTCAGTTGAGATTTCAGTTGTACTTCTAGCCTCCTTGATAGGCCAGATCCTGAGATCCCATGTGTTGGGGAAGCACATTAGTATCTTATCATTGACCTCTGTCAATGTTATCTCCTTATCAAGAATTCTCAGCTCATTGATGATAGAGCTGAGCCTAGTATACATTCCTTCAACTGATTCAGCTTCAGTCTTCTTGAAGTTTTCATATTGAGATATAAGGTTGGACCTTCTGTCCTTCCTTTTATCAGCTGAACCAGCTACAATCTGGTTCAGTGAGTCCCACATGGCTTTTGCAGAAGTGCAATCAGCCACTTTCTGGAATGTTTCATCAGACATGGTCTGAGCTAGAATATTCATTGCTTTAACATCAACTATCTTGGCCTTCTTGTATGCATCATTGTAGTCTAGAGGTGGCACTGCACTGAGATTTATAGATGTTGTAGCAGTGGCTGCAGCAGGTGGTGTTGGTGGCCCTGTCAAAATAGAATAAAAAATATCTTCATCAATAGAGTTCATATATAACTTGATTCTTGCCTTCCAGATGCTAAACTTAGCTAAGCTGCAAATTGGAGGTCTGGTGCTAGAGTAATCCTTGTACTGGGCCATGAAGTGAATATCTATAAACTTGGTATCTATCTAGATCTTGTGACTCAGGTGTTAGCCTGTACAGTCAGACAACCTCCCTCTGATACCAATTGAAAGTGAGGATAGATACAACTCTAGAGGGGGGGGGGTGAATAGAGTATTCAAAAATTTAACTATCTACTCAACTCCCTTAGAGTTAATTTGCGGAATGAGTTTATAGATACTTGAAACCCTAGAGCCTAACACAAAGTGGTGCACAGGAGAAAGCTAACTGTAATTACAGTTTCAGCTTTAGTCTTATCACAGCAACTAGCAGTCCTAGTTAATTCTACTCACAGCCACAGTGCAATAATTAAAGTAAGCAACACAGACGACACAAGAAGTTTATAGTGGTTTCCTCTAAAATAGGTACATCCACTCTTCTACCACCCTGGTAGGAATCCACTACAGGTTTTTGTTAAGGTGTCCTGCCACCAACTGATCTGGTTCAGGTGGATCAAGTAGACCCTTTGAGCTTTTGATCAGGAGCTCAAAATCCAACACAGGTTTTTGCTAATGTGCCCTGCCACCAAGGTTCACTTTTGAAGGGAGTAATAACCCTTTTACAGGAGGTTGAGAGAGAGTTAGAGTGTCTTCTCTATTGTTAAAACAATATAAGAGAATCTAGTGGATTGCACCGAGCTAAAGAGCTCTAAGGAATCAAAGCTCCCCCTGGCTTAGAGAATATTCAGGAAGAAAGCCTTGCTTCAGGGTGCAGGATCTCTTCTGAACTCTTGACAGAGAGCTGTCTTGAAGTTCTTGAAGGAGCAGCTTGAAGAAGACTCTTGATGTAGAATGATTGTTCTTCTTCAATCAGCTTTTCTTTCTTCTTCTTCTTCTTCTTCTAGAGGCTCTGAGTGTGAATGTTCCTGGAAGCAGGATGAACTCAGGGTTGAATAAGAATGCTGAAGAGAGTAGATCTTCTCAGTTGAATGTAAAATGATCTGAGAGCTGAATCTTCTTCTTTTGAATCTGTATATGAATATCTGTGTCAACCAGACTTGGTGTCTGTGAATATATCTCTCTATCTATGTATATGTGTGTATATAAACTTCTTTCAAAAGAGCTCTTTATATATTAGCCTCTGTAACGGCTCTAATCTTTATTTGAACTTTGTCTTCTTCTTAGATCTGCAATCTGGGCTGCAAATAGCACAATACAAAAATATATCCTGCAGACAGGCATCCTATAAAGGGATAAAGCTTTCTAAGAAGCTGCATATCCAATCTTATAAAAGAATACTAGAGAAAGTCACATCAGAACAAACTCTTTACGGCCAGAGAAGACTTTTGAGTCTAACGGCTATAAAGGACAGCATGGCAGATAAAGCAGAAAAATATTTCAACTAATAAGACAAGAGACTTTTGTTAGAAAAATTTGACTTATGCATAAAGAATGGGGCAAAGATTGCCTTGAAATGTCAGCATAAAATCAATGAAATAATATTTAATAAAATATACCAAATAAATAGGAAATAAATCACAGAAGAGAAGGAGTGTTGAAATTGGTGAAGTGAAAGTGGGTGGTCGGGCAGTCCGGGCGGATTAGGCGGACTGACCGCGCGGACTGGTTCAAGTCCGACGGGTTATTGGTTGGCGACCTGGGTAGTGTGCTGCGGGCTGACTTTGCGGACTGCGCGGACTGGTCTTGTCCGGCAGTGGGTTAGAGCTCTGTAGTGGTATGTGCGGCCTGTGCGGACTGAGCTTGGAGTCCGCACTTCTTCTTTGAAGTTGTGGTAAGCCGCGGTCTGGGCTTGGAGCTGGCGGACTGGATTTTGTATCCGTCGAGCTCACGCTATCCTTTCTGGTCTTGCTCTTGTGGAGTTGGTTTCCGCAGTTTCCGCTGTGACTGGGCCTGTGCCAGTGGTCGCGGACTGCGCGAGATGAGTTTGGTTTTCCGCAGTGTCCGCAGTAACCGGGCTGTTGTCCGCGGTATCCGCTGCGACCAGGCGGGTTGCCTGTGGATGCGGACTGGTGTTTGCGGACAGGCGTGTTGTCTTGCCTTCGGCGGACTGGCTTTGGTCTCAGCTAGTGACTCTTGCGTCCCGGCTAGTCCTGCAGTTTTCTGCGGACTGAGCGGACTGTCCTGAGCTTCTCGCCATCTCGCCCGGACTTGGCTGTTTTGTTTCGTCCTATGCGGGCGGACTCGGCGGGATAGCATTGCTAGCTGCGACCTTGGGAAGGTGACTCTATCTCATAGGGTGGTGACTACACTCCTCACTCGGCCTATAAATAGGACCCCCCCCCCCGACTCGTTATTTCATAACATAGTGAACAGTAAGTGAGCTTGAGCATAGGCTGCGGACTGTGTTTGCTTATCCGCGCGGGCTGTTTGCTTAACCGGTTTCTGTGTGCAGGTGGCGCGGCTAGCAGTGTTGAACCAGGAGTTTGGTTCTGACCTCTGTGGGGTTTGCGGGCTGCATTCGGCGGTTTCCAGCATCAGCTTTATCTCAAGTTCTTTTCTGTCCGCGCGACCTCGCGGTCTCTGCGAGTAGGCGGCGGGTTCCTCTGTTCAGCAGCAGTTCGGCGAATAACGGCGAGTCCGCGTGACCTTGCGGTCTCAAGCGGACTCAGTATTCAGTTTGGTTCCAGTTCAGTTCGGGCGGTCTCAGCGACCTGTGCGGCTTCGGCGGTCTCGGCGGTTTTTGGAGTCTGTCCGCCCGAGTTATTTTGTTGTTTCTATTTTTTTCTTGTACTGGCGAAATCATGTCTCGTCATGTATGCCTCGCCCTGTAAAGAAAATTAATAAAAATTTGATCTGCTTGCTTCTGTCTATGTCTTTGGTTATTTAAGTTGCTTCCTGCTTTTTGCGGTTCAAGTTGTGATCTGGGTAGTGCCGAAAATATTGATTTGGTGTTTGGGCTACCTTGCTGATCAACTTGAGAAATTTCAACATGGTATCAGAGGAAGGTTTAGTTGCTTGAGCGGTGATCAACAAGCTTTGTTGTTGCTCTGTATGCTTCTGAAGGATAACCAAGTTTGTACCATGGACGGTGGTTTTGCAAGAGGTCTTGGTATTGAGCTTCTGACGCCGACTAACTTCAAGAAGTGGAAGTCGTGCATGAAGAGCTATCTTCTGGGCAAGGAGTTATGGGAGGTCGTCGGTGGGGATGATCAAGTAGAAATCACTGCTGAGTTTGGAACAGCCGAGCAGGTGAGAGTGTGGAGAAAGACAAATGCCAAGTCTGAGTTTGCTCTCAAGCGGGCGGTGTCACCTGAACTCTTTGATCACATTTTAGGATGTAAGTCTACTGCTGAGATATGGACTTCCCTTGATGGGTTGTTCAATAGGAAGAATGTAGTAAGGCTACAGTTCTTGGAGAATGAGTTGGCTAAGGCAACTCAGGGAGATCTTTCTATCTCCAAATTCTTCCTGAAGATGAAGAGCTTGTGTGCTGAGCTCTCTGCTCTTGATCCTGATGAGCCGATCTCCGAGGCTAAGCTGAAGAGACACACAATCCGCGGTCTGCGGAAGGAGTATGTGGCATTCGTTACTTCTATTCAAGGCTGGGCTACTCAGCCCTCTCTTCTGGAGCTGGAAAATCTGCTTGCCTCACAGGAGAGCTTGGCAAGGCAGATGGCCGGGGTGACGGTCTCTGAAGGAGCTAGTGATGCTCTCTTCACTGAGAAGAAGAAGAAGAAGAGATGAGAAGGGAAGAAGAAGCAGACTGCGGCTGGAGATGAATCTTCATCTTCTAAACAGCAGGAGCGGAGCTTTGCTCCTAAGAAGGACTGGAAGAAGAATCTGAAGTGCTACAGATGTCATCAACCAGGTCACTTCAAGCGAGACTGCAAGGTCAAGCTGCAGCCTGGGCATGCTGCAGGCAAGGAGGAAGCCTCCTCTTGCAAGGAGAAAGCTAGTTGGGGTGGAGCATTCATGACGGGCACTTGTGTCCGTGCTTTATCCACCGTTGACATGGAGGATGACTGGATCGTTGACTCCGGGTGTGGTCATCACCTCACCGGAGATATGTCAAAGTTTTCTTCGCTGCAGGCCTACTCAGGTAACGAAGCTATTATAACTGCTGATAATACTATTCATGCAGTAGAGAAGGAGGGTATAGTAATAGTGGGTAGTGATAAGGGGCCGCTCACGTTAAGGAGTGTTTATCACGTACCGGGGATGAAGAAGAACCTCTTCTCTGTGACCAATGCGGTTGATGCTGGCTATCACGTTCTGTTTGGGCCAACAGAAGTGAAGTTCCTTCGCAACGTATCAGCGGTTAAGGCTGATGTTGCTCATATTGGAAGGAGAGTGAAGGACTTGTTTGTTTTATCAACAAGCTCCTATGTTGATCGCATGAGGGCCAATGATAGCGCTGCTATGTGGCATGAGAGGTTGGGGCATGTAGGGATGGATAAGCTGAAGGCTATGTCAAATAGGAGCATGGTGTGAGGCTTGCCTAAGCTATCTTCCTTCGGTGATGGTCATGTTTGTGCTGGATGCCAGTATGGGAAGTCTCATCGTCTTTCTTTTGATAAGTCACAAACAAGAAGCAAAGCACCATTGGAAGTTATCCATGGTGATCTGATGGGACCAACCGCTACTGCTAGCCTTGGTGGGAGCAGGTACATGCTAGTCTTGATTGATGATTACTCAAGATACACTTGGGTGTATTTCTTGAAGGAGAAGTCTGAAGCCTTCCGGTTGTTTGTGGAGTTCAAGGAGCTGGTGGAGGGTCGGCTTAACCTGAGGATTAAAAAGCTTAGAACTGATAACGGCGGAGAGTTTGTCTCCTCCGAGTTTTCTAACTTTTGCAGGAAGCATGGAATCCAGAGGGAGCTCACTTGTGCTCATACTCCACAACAAAACGGAGTAGCGGAGCGAAAGATCCGTCATTTGACGGAGACCTGCAAATGCTGGCTTCATGCCAAGAGTATCCCAAGGTCTTTTTAGGCGGAGGGAATGTCTTGTGCAACATATGTCATCAATCGGATGCATCTAAGTCCGATCAACATAAAATCTCCCTTCGAGATGTTGCTGAAGGAGAAGCCAAGTGTTGAACACCTTCGGGTGTTTGGATCTACTTGCTATGTGCATATTCCTGATGCTCTGAGGACTAAGTTTGATGCAAAGGCAAGGAAGCTTGTCTTTGTTGGCTATGATGAGCGGAAGAAGGGATGGAGATGGATGGATCCAGTGACAAAGAAGTTCGTGGTTTCAAGAGACGTTGTCTTTGACGAACTGACGTCATATGGAGGAAGCTCGGTTGAGCTACCGGAGAGCAAGGTTGATGAAGGTCAGGAGGTGGCTGAGGTTGCTGATGAAGTGGAGCTGGCTGTGTCTCCAGCAGCTCCAGTTGCTTCATGTTTTGGGGGAGAAGCTTCTGGGTCAGGAAGCAGGGGGAGCATTGCTCCAAGCTTGCCGGAGAGCAGAGGTGAATCAGAAGAAGCAGCGGAGGTGGTGAGTAAGGAGCAGCCTCTTCGGAGATCAAAGAGGGCGATCAAGCCTCCAGCTCGCTACTGTGAAGGAAACACCGTGAGCTATGTCTCATGTTTCTTTGCAGGTCCTCTTGATGAGCGAGAGCCTGCTAGCTTCAATGAGGCCACTAGAGTCAAGGAGTGGGAAGATGCCATGAGAGAGGAGATGGATGCTCTCAAGAAGAATGAAACTTGGGATCTTGTGCCCAGAGTTGATGGCATTACTCCGGTGACTTGCAAGTGGGTGTTTAAGTTGAAGAATAAGGCGGATGGGAGCATTGAGAGATACAAGGCTCGCCTGGTGGCTCGGGGATTCTCTTAACAGTATGGAGAAGACTATGAGGAGACGTTCAGTCCTGTTGCAAAGATGACTTCAGTTCGGATGGTGATTGCATTGGCTGCTTGCCAAGGATGGAGGATGTGGCAGCTTGATGTAAAGAATGCCTTTCTTTACGGAGAGATTGACAAGGACATCTTCATGGATCAGCCTCTTGGATTCGTTTCTGAAGTTTATCCGGATTACGTCTGCAAGCTCAGGAAGGCTCTCTACGGGTTGAAGCAAGCTCCTAGAGCTTGGTATGGGAAGATAGCAGAGTATCTGCAATTCTGCGGATACATGGCTTCAAACTCGGACTCTAGCTTGTTTATCAAGAAGAAGGGGGAGCTTCGAGTCTTGGTCCTGCTGTACGTTGATGATATGATCATCACGGGGAATTCTGAGGAAGAGGTAGCGAGGCTCAGAGCTAAGCTAGCTATTCGCTTCGAGATGAAAGACCTGGGAGAGCTTCATCACTTTCTTGGTCTCGAAGTGGAGAGGAAGGAGAATGAGTTACTCATTTGCCAGAAGGGATATGCTGAACGCATAGTGAACCAGTTTGATTTGACTGAAGGGAAGACTTGCTCTACTCCTCTGGATCAAGGCCTAAAGCTTCGTCGAGATGAAGGAAGGATTCTTCCTGATCCTTTGGTGTTTAGAGCTCTTGTTGGGAGCTTGATCTACCTGACGATTACGAGACCTGATATAGCTTATGTTGTTGGTCGTGTAAGTCAGTTCATGGCAGAGCCAAGGAAGTCTCATCTTGTAGCGGCAAAGAACATTTTGAAGTATGTCAAGGCAACTTCTGACATGGGACTTCTTTACAGAAGGGATACGAAGTTCTCTTTGCTTGGGTACACGGATGCTGATTATGGTGGTGACTCGGATGACCGAAGGTCAACTTCTAGTTATGTGTTCACTTGTGGATCAGCGTGCATTTCGTGGTGCAGCAAGAAGCAGGACTCGGTATCCGTCTCTACTATAGAAGCAGAGTACAAGGCTTTGGCCTTGGCAGCTCGGGAAGCCATTTGGCTATGGAGACTAGTAGAGGACGTCCATGAGGAAGTGCAAGGTCCTACCTTGCTCCGAGGGGATAATGAAAGTGCTCTCAAGCTGGTAACCAATCAGGTTTGTCATGCTAGGACCAAGCATATTGAGATCGATCACCACTTCATAAGGGAGAAGGTGCTGGAAGGATCTCTTGTGGTCGGTCATGTTCGGAGTGAAAATAACCTTGCTAACATCTTCACCAAGTCGCTAGCGAAGGGGCCTTTTCAGCGGCTTCGTGGTCTACTCGGCCTGATCACCACTTCTCACTTCAAGGGGGAGTGTTGAAATTGGTGAAGTGAAAGTGGGTGGTCGGGCAGTCCGGGCGGATTAGGCGGACTGACCGCGCGGACTGGTTCAAGTCCGGCGGGTTGTTGGTTGGCGACCTGGGTAGTGTGCTGCGGGCTGGCTTTGCGGACTGCGCGGACTGGTCTTGTCCGGCAGTGGGTTAGAGCTCTGCAGTGGTATGTGCGGCCTGTGCGGACTGGGCTTGGAGTCCCCACTTCTTCTTTGAAGTTGTGGTAAGCCGCGGTCTGGGCTTGGAGCTGACGGACTGGATTTTGTATCCACCGAGTTCGCGCTATCCTTTCTGGTCTTGCACTTGTGGAGTTGGTTTCCGCAGTTTCCGCTGTGACTGGGCCTGTGCCAGTGGTCGCGGACTGCACGAGATGAGTTTGGTTTTCCGCAGTGTCCGCAGTAACCGGGCGGTGTGCGTGGTCTGGACATTGCGAGCTGGGCTGTTGTCCGCGGTATCCGCTGCGACCAGGCGGGTTGCCTGTGGATGCGGACTGGTGTTTGCGGACAAGCGTGCTGTCTTGCCTTCGACGGACTGGCTTTGTTCTCAGCTAGTGACTCTTGCGTCCTGGCTAGTCCTGTAGTTTTCTGCGGACTGAGCGGACTGTCCTGAGCTTCTCGCCATCTCGCCCGGACTTGGTTGTTTTGTTTCGTCCTATGCGGGCGGACTCGGCGGGATAGCATTGCTAGCTGCGACCTTGGGGAGGTGACTCTATCTCATAGGGTGGTGACTACACTCCTCACTCGGCTTATAAATAGGACCCCCCCGACTCATTATTTCATAACAGAGTGAACAGTAAGTGAGCTTGAGCATAGGCTGCGGACTGTGTTTGCTTATCCGCGCGGGCTGTTTGCTTAACCGGTTTCTGTGTGCAGGTGGCGCGGCTAGCAGTGTTGAACCAGGAGTTTGGTTCTGACCTCTGTGGGGTTTGCGGGCTGCATTCGGCGGTTTCCAGCATCAGCTTTATCTCAAGTTCTTTTCTGTCCGCGCGACCTCGCGGTCTCTGCGAGTAGGCGGCGGGTTCCTCTGTTCAGCAGTAGTTCGGCGAATAACGACGAGTCCGCGTGACCTTGCGGTCTCAAGCGGACTCAGTATTCAGTTTGGTTCCAGTTCAGTTCGGGCGGTCTCAGCGACCTGTGCGGCTTCGGCGGTCTCGGCGATTTCTGGAGTCTGTCCGCCCGAGTTATTTTGTTGTTTCTATTTTTTTCTTGTACTGGCGAAATCATGTCTCGGCATGTATGCCTCGCCCTGTAAAGAAGATTAATAAAAATTTGATCTGCTTGCTTCTGTCTATGTCTTTGGTTATTTGAGTTGCTTCCTGCTTTCCGCGGTTCAAGTTGTGATCTGGGTAGTGCCGAAAATATTGATTTGGTGTTTGGGCTACCTTGCTGATCAACTTGAGAAATTTCAACAAGGAGTACAAAATTACTAATAGCAGACAAAAGATCGTCGAACGATCCACAGAGATCGTCGAACGATCCACAGAGATCGTCGAACGAACCACAGAGATCGTCGAACTATCAGAACAGATAGTCGAGCGAAACAGATAGTCGAACTATCAAAGCAGATAGTCGAGCTATCAAAAAGATAGTCGAACCATCAAACAGATAGTCGAACTATTAACACAGAGCAGATAGTCGAACTATCAAACAGATTGTCGAACTATCACAACAGAACAGATAGCCGAACTATCAGAGCAGATAGTCGAACTATCACAACAGAACAGATAGTCGAACTATCAGAGCAGATAGTCGAACTATCACAACAGAACAGATAGTCGAACTATCAGAGCAGATAGTCGAACTACCAAATAGTTAAACTATCAAGAAATCTGTCTGGTCAAAAGAAGTCGAGCAGGGTTCGACGATCGACGAGGCAGAGACCACAGATCGTCGAGCTAACAAGAGTTGAACTAACTCAGAGATCGACGATCTGCTGATTGACGAAAGTCGATCAACTGATAGACGATCGT
Organism: Platanthera zijinensis; assembly: GCA_039513925.1. Taxonomy (NCBI): domain Eukaryota; kingdom Viridiplantae; phylum Streptophyta; class Magnoliopsida; order Asparagales; family Orchidaceae; genus Platanthera; species Platanthera zijinensis. The sequence goes on from CM077091.1 coordinate 172,248,743, forward strand.
CGAACAGTTGATAGACGATAGTCGAGCGCCATTCGACTATAGTTGAACCAAAAACTAACTTAGCCAGATTTCACTGGAAAAGTGACAACTCTACAACTGAGGAATTCTAACCTAACAACTAACCTTTGACCATAGATAAATCTTGGGTCAAGAAACTAATTGAGAAGACTTAACATAAATCCAAACTAGGGTACCAACACATTATGCATGAGTGGCGGACTGGTGTTGCTAGCTGCCACGTCACTAGCGGTTTCTCTATCCCCCCATGCGGTGATGATATCCGCCTGACCGCCTATAAATAGGGGTGCTCATGTCGTCATTTATAATGGGAACGGTAAGAACTGTAGCTTGATTTAAACCGGCTGTTAAGTTTTTCTAACCGCTCGGCAAGGAGAATTGACTGGTTTATTGTTGTATTTGTAGATTGTGCGGCTAGTACTTTGCAGCCAGGAAACTGGCTCTGATTAAGGCCCTGTTTGGGAGGACTTATTTTCACCGGTCAAGCAATCACGATCGCATGAACCAGACGTTAAATTAAGGTCTTTCATGCGGTCGTAACCGCTTGACCGGTGAAAATTTTTCCCCCCAAACGGAGCCTAAGTCATAGGAGGCAGTGAGGATAGCTAGTAGCAGTCAGCGGTTGTTAGCAGTAGGTAGCGGGTTCGGTGCGACTAGGCGGTCTTCATCTGTAGCAGTTTTCTAGTTTGGATAATTCAGTTCGCCTTTGGTGGGCAAACTAGCAGTTCAAATAAGTTGTTCGCTCTACTCATCGGTTAGATGACTTTGACGGTTAGCCGACCAGGAGTTACAGACAGTGGGTAGCTCAGTTCCAATTCAATCTGTTCGTGTCCACTTCTACGGTTAGACAACCCCGCGGTAAGTCGACCAAGAAGTGCGGACAACGTTGTTTTCCTCAGCAGTCAATAAGCAGCTATTCGCGCAGCCTTGACGGTTAGCAGGACGGATAGGCGGTTACAGTGTTCTGTCCCCCAGTTTTGTACTTGTCTGTTTTTTGGTGTTCTTCATCGGGTGCATTGCAAAATCTTGTCTCGCAATGTATGTTTTGTTTTGTAAAGAAGATTGTTAATACAATTTTGACTCTTGTTCTTATAGTTGCTACTGGTTTATTTGACTTGATTGGAGTTGAGTGTTCCTGCGACCTTCCCGCTTCATAAAATTCTTACAGTTTACGTGTGATTGCTGTTGTTTGTTCCGGAAGGGCATTCAAGTCCTAGGCTCCATTTGGTTCGGCGGTGGCGGGTCGATCCGGCGGGTGGAAACGGAGTGTTCGAACCGGAGGGGGGAGGTGGCTGCTCCAAACGGAGCTTTTTGGGGCGTTTCTCAAGGCGGGCGGGTGGAAACGGAGCAAACGCCGCCGGAGGTTCATTTGTTTACCCTCCTTCCGGCGCCGTTTGCCCAAAACTGAGCAGTGAAACGCCCAAACAAATAGAGCCCTAGTTCATTCTTATATTATGGCCCACTTAAAGTAGGAGTGTAAGTGGAGTGTAAGTTGAGTTGAGCCAGTTCGAGAGCTCGACGAGTCGGCTCGAAAAAAGCTCGACTCGAGCTTGATTCTGTTGAGCTCCAGTCCGAGTTTGCTTTCGAGCCGAGCTCGAGCCTATTAAGGATTGTTCATGAGGCCGCGAGCCGCCTTGAGAGCTTTTTTTATTATTAAATAATATTTTTTTTATTGTAATTTGATTGCATTACTTTTGGTAGAGATTGTAATAATATATATTATTAAATAATATAGATTTTAGAGCCATCACATTCATTTAATATATAATTATTAAATAATGTAATAATTATAATATATTGTTTAATAATATCATTAAGTTCGGGGCTCATGCCCAGCTCGACGAGCTTGCATCGAGCTCGGCGAGCTCGAGCTCATTTAAAACGAATTCAAGTTCAAGCCAATTAGAGCTTTGACTCGTTTGCACACTAATTTAGAGTCAGTTCCAAGAGACCGAGAGCGGACATGTTAAGAGTAGACTTGGCAACGTATGAATATTAATAATATATCAATATCTTAAGAGTAGACTTGGCAACGTATGACGTGCGAATAAGAAAAAAAAAGTACGAATAAAAGATTAGGTATAAATTGAGTTTGGATAAAGTTTGTGATCACTATCTTAAAATATTAAATCATCTTCTAGTAGACCTCTCTACCGATGTTTACTTCAAGATCGGTACAATACTCAACCAAATCACAAAAACTTTTGACGTGCGTCAACAAATAGATGTCAAAAAAGTATAATGAACTCAAACTTTTACTTGATGAAGCAAATTCAAAACTAAAACGGAGAATTTAATATCTCAACGTTTTGCTAGTGCGGTCCGAGTCAGAAAAACAATTCGGGATAGAAAGATGCATGAAGAGAAAACAATTTGTCTTTTTCTCTTCTTGTTCGTAGAATTAGTTGAGTGAGAGAAACAGAAATGAAGGTTCCTTCTACTTAAAAGTCATTAAAGAGAAAAATAGACGTACATGGTGGTGTTACACCAACCCTGGCAACAATAAAGCCATTTTTTTTTCTAGTGGTCTTTGAGGTGGCCGAGGTAGTTATTGTACAAGCCACGTGTTGATTGTTGGTGCGTGGCTCATCGGATCGAGACATGAAATTGCACTAAAGCTTCATTTTGGGTGCTGTTATTAGCAAACCCACTTTGGTTACTAGCAAACCAGAAAAAAACGGATTCAGCCATTTTTTGCATTTTTATTTCTTCCCAAAAAATACTACTAGCAAACCAATCTTATTTTTTTTGCATTTTTTTCATTTTTGAATTTTGAGTCTCAAATGTTTCTCATTTGAAAAAGTGATCAACATGAAAGTTGTAGATCTCGATGTGATCTACAACTTTCATGTTGATCATTTTTTGATTTGAAGCCGTTTAGGCCTCCCATTTTGACCCGAAATGAGACACTCACGGAACGAGTCGTCCGTACAAGTTTTTCGGCGTGGCTTTTTTCGGAGCCCAAATCGAGGGTCTAAACTGCTTCAAATCAAAAAGTGTTCAACATAAAAGTTGTAGATCTCATCGAGATCTACAACTTTCATGTTGAACACTTTTTGATTTGAAGCAGTTTAAGCCCTCTATTTGTCCCCCGAAATAAGTCACGCGTCCGTGCATATGTTCGGCATGACTTTTTTCAGGGGCCAAATCGGAGGTCTAAATTGCTTCAAATCAAAAAGTGTTCAACATGAAAGTTGTAGATCTCGTCGAGATCTACAACTTTCATGTTGAACATTTCCTATGAAAATGCACGTATAAAACGCAGTTCAAAAAGACGCGTATATTCTTATATGCACTTAACTCGTATATATAGCACAACACATCCTTATAGGAATTGGAAATCAAATATATTTCTAAACCGGACAATATTTTGTTTAAAGATTTTGACACAGAAAATAGAGTTTTGGACATGCTAAATAAAATTTTGCGGCATTTTGACTCATTTGTAATGCTAACATAAGTGGTTGAATGAATACTTTTGAAATCATTTATAATGTCATTATATGTACTGAGTTATTTTGAAAGAATGAATGTTTTAAACAAAATTTTAAATTTTTTTTTAAAAAATTATGTTGGTTTGCTAGTAACAAAATGGTTTTCAAATAGCCATTTTGAAAAATGAGGGTTTGCTAATAGTAATGGTTTGCTAGAAACCAAATAGGGTTTGCTAATAACAGCACCCTTCATTTTTCGACAAAATATGTCAGATTAATTGGTATTCATGGGTTTTGAGTGTTGTCGCGGACCAAGAAGATGAACATAATACACAGCTAAAGATATGGGGTGTGAGAGAGAAAAGAGACTTGAAAGGAAAAATGAGACTTGTTGCGGTCTAACTCGGCGCCCCTAAACAAGTCCAAATTCGACCGTTTTAGCCCGGGAGCGGTCGAGCGCGCAATCAATCAAAAAGTCAAAAGGTAGGTGCACAAGACGATTTTGACGTGGAAAAACCCCTCAACTAGGTAAAAAAATCACGCGATCGAGTCTGTGCCGATCGAACTCCACTATCTGTTGACGGTTACAACTTTCACTGAGAATCGTGAGCGATATGCCGCTCCTCGTTACACTTTAGAGGTGAGAGAGAGAGAATTGTTGGCTCATGGCGGGCAACAAGTTGCGCCGCACAAGGCTTGTTTGCGGGGGAAGTGGATGAAGGGGATGCTGGTTGTTGTCGCGGGATCTTCCTTCTCGATGCTTGTCGCGAATCTAGGCGGGTTTCAACGAGGCAGCGACGACTCGAAGATGGCTCGAAAGTGGCTCAAATGCGACTTGAAGATGCCTTGGAAGGCTTGAAGATGGCTTGATTGACTTGAAGATGGCTTGAAGATGGCTTGAATGATTTGAAAATGGCTTGATTGGCTTGAAGATGACTCGAATATGGTTTCGTAGGAGGAATCCGACAGAGTGCTGACCTGAGGAGGAAGTAAGTTGCAGAGCCAAGATGTGAGAAATGAGGAGGCCTAAATCTCCATTTATAGCTTTCAGAGGTGATTACGGTGGTTATGCGGCTATCCGCACATCGTAGCCACCCACATGATCATTTTTTAATATAATTAAGGATGCGTATTTTGCCATCAAATTTGTTATATGTGTGACAAGACCTTCTCGCTGCGACTCAGGTTCTGTTTGAGATTGTTCTGGTGGGAAGGTTTCCGAACTCTAAGGTGACGTTTGGTTGAGCTTATGGCCTGCGGTGCGGCGGAGCCAAAACGGAGTTTTTCGTTTAAGTGGCGTTTGGTATGGCTTTTTCCAAGACATGCGTTCATCAATTGCCGTATTTTGACCTATCTCCCAACCACGGCTTATTTATCCGGTACAACCGCAACTCTGCCTCCTGATCTCCTTTGATAGACGCAACAACGAATTCCCCCCATCCACTCTGATGACAAAGCTAGTTCTTCTTCTCTCTCGTTGACGACGAGTAGTTCATTTTCCTTTTCAATTTCGCCATTCAGATCTTCCGTGAACTCGCTGGTTCGGAAAGATTTTTGCGATTCTAGTGAGAAGCAGCCGAAACTTCCTTCTGGTAGTTATTCCCGTTCTATTCATGTAGGTGTTCCCGCTGCATCCCTTGTTCTTACTGTAGCTTCTGCAATTTCCTCTGTTTTGGTCGATGAAGCTTGTCGCCGCTTCTCTGTGCCCTCAAATGAAGTTCATCGCAACCAACATCCTCTGCCAGCATCCTGGAAGGCCATCCTGTACATGAGACATGGGTTGAAGGTGAAGCTCACAAGAGTAAAAGGATGTCTAGAGTGGCTAACCTCATCAGGTGATGAATATAAACATGAGATATGATTGTGTTTGGTTGGCTGTTTCTTCTTCGTTCTCTCTCTGTCCTGTTTTTCTATTTTGTTCTTTTTAATTGCTATTTTGTTCTATCATACAAATGCGCTGCTCAATTTGTCCTCCTCTCTCTGTCCTGTTTTGCTATTTTTTTTGGTTGGCTCATAATCTGTGATTGGAAATTATTTTTTCTATTAGCAACTTTCCATCAGCAACATTTCATCAGTAACAACCAAATCAAACAGACCCTAAATCCACGTTTGAGGCATTAATTTGAGAGAAGTAAAGACGAACTACCTCAAGATCCGAATTTCTCGTTGAACCGTGATTTCCAGATTCGACATAAACAGTTTTGCAAAAAACATTTAAATGAAGATATTTTAAATAATCTATATTTTTTTTTAAAAACAGTTTTCTCAACAACAACTTTAATGTCACTACTAATATAATTACCGCAGTAACTAATAGTATTATATCTTTACTTGCAAAATATAATTACCGCGGTTTAAAAAAAAATTAAAATAAAATATAACATGTAATAAAATAGTAAAATTTTCAAATTCAGTCACGTGAAAAGACAGAATGGCCCTGATTATCGTAAGTAGCGGGGCGGCTGCAATCTCCCAGCAGGCACTACGGAATAACAAACCAAATTACGGATATTTTCGTCATTAACCATTGGATTGAAAGTCCTTCAGATTCCCACTTTCCCCATGTGCTCGCCGGCTCAACTCGTGCTCCTTTTTTGCGTGGGCGAGCGAGTTTCCCGTTCCCACCGCCCCCATCCGTCGGCCCCACTATCCTCCCAACGTTCCCCCGCCGTTAAATCTTAACGCCACGTCAATTTTCCGTCGCCACCTCCGGCGTTTTTTACGTTGAGAAGAAAATTAAAATCCAGAGCCATCACTTTTTTGCACTTCCTCCACTTCGCTCTAACCCTCCTTCTCTTACTTCCTTTCTGTAAATCTAAGTTCCGTTCAAAAAATTAGGGTTAGAACACGTAGAAGCGCAATACCTTTCCGGTCTATTCCTCCCACCGGATCTCGCATTTTACTCCTACAGCGCAGTGGCTTCTCGTAACTTTATCGGCTCTGGCACTACACTTTATTGATTTTTGTCTGGTGATTTTCCTGGAGTGTTTGATGTTATCTTGTGGAAAGCATCACATTTTCGCTTTAATTTTTGTTTTGCTTTCATCGGTTGCAGATTTTTGGGTAGTAGGGTGTCTGTTCGGGGTTTATGATTTGAATTCAAGGCCGGGGTTATGTTTACTGAAGGACTTGATCCTCACGCCCTTCAATGGATCCGGGAGGTCGGTCTCGTTTCTTCTTCTTCTCCTTTTTCCGCATTTTGATTTCGTTTTTCTTTTGATTCATGGAAAATTCTTAACCAACATGATGTTCTCGGTGTCTTTATGGATTTAACAAGCAGCAGAGGACTGATTCTCTTCACGGTCGTTCAAATGGCGGCCGGGGGCTGGGAATCCCCCTACCGGAAAAATTTCGGAGCGGCCATCTTCCCCGCACTATACCTCTATCTAGGACCATGCCAGTAGAGGAATACAGCGAGTTGGGATCCGATATGGATGATTCATCTGATACTGATGAAGAAGTCTACGGTGTCAAGTATTCGATTGATTTTTCCCCTTCTCAAAATAGTCTTTCTCGACGGAGTATTCGAAATGGAGGCACCAGAGCTGGTCAGAAGATTGCGTTCTACAGTGATTGTTATTCGGACTACAGCTCGTCCGTTGAGGCCGCGGGGAAACCAGTGCGGCAGCAGTGGAAACAGGGGAGTATGAGTGGCTGCACGGAGGAGGAAGACGATGGTTCTCCCGAAATATGTGGGAACTCGGGTTTTGGTAGGTCGGTGGGAAGAGGAGAAGTGGATGGATTTGAAGATCGCACAAGAGGAAGATACACTGAAGAGAGCTGCTCAAGTAAGAGTCATTTTCTGAACAGAGAGGAAGTTTCTGCTGCCAAGGTAATTGGCTAATTAATAAAAAACACTGTAATATGATTTTTAATTCTATTATATTTTCATCAAAAGATTTTGGTGCAATAACTATTTAGAACTTGATTGATTTTTTTGGTACAAATATCGCTTTCAAGATTCATTTTGGTTAAAAGTTTGTAAATTTAATGGTAACAGGTGCAACTGCACAGAAAATTGGAATAGAAACCTAACTACTGCCATCATAAAGAAATTCTTGGTGATAATCTTTATGTTATTAATATTATTTTTTGACTGCAATCAAAATTCTGCAAAACCGCCAACCACTAGGTTGATTTGTATTGCATTGATCTTCAAAATGGGCACCAACAATGTCTAATCTGAGTAAATGGCACTAAAAATTGTCTAGAATTTCTCAGTCATAATGTTTCGATGATTTCCCTGCAGTATTTTCAATATTATGCAGTGCACATAAAAATAATGTCTTTATTGTGACTTTATATCATATTTTATTTATGTTCAAGCATGAAGGAAATTTAATTTTTCATTATCTTATTTTTACACCACAAAATTTTCTCCTCTCAAAATTTTTCTATTTTTGATTGTTTCCCACATTGAAAGAAACAACTCCTAAATGCACTTTATATTGAATTTTGGTAAATACATATCAACATTGTTGATAACTTTTATGATTGTTTGTCAGCCTGACATCAATTCTCAACCTTTCAGGCTAGTGACTGGCAATGATGTAGATGACATCTATAGAAGATAGGATGATAAAAAAGAGTTTTATGTTGTTGAGCATGTCCAATGAAGGATCACCAATTAGATGAGTACACATAATTAATGTTAAAGAATTAGGTAGGAGAAGCGGGTAGGCCAGATGTAGCATGGATGAAAGTGATTAAAGATGCTTTACATGCATAAGTTTAAGAATTGAGCAACATCTGACATGGACAAATGGAAAACAAAGCTGCCCCGAAATAGTTGGAAAAAATTATTGATGATGAAATTTGTGAAATGCATATCCTAGTTCCATTTTGTTTTCGCAATCTATGTTCCTAAAGCGGAAACAAAAATCTCAGCTAAATACATTTTGAATGAAATGTGCTGATCTTGATTAAAGTTACCATGCCATTCAATGGTATTGTCAAGAGAATCGTTTCCTCATTTTTTTACCTAAATTATTTTTTTTGGCCAAATTGTTTACCTTTATTTCTGTTTGGTTTGTTTATTTTGTTTTTTTACCTTAACTAGTGCCTGACACAGGGCTCTGCCCCTACGGCCAAGCACGAAAGTACCCGGCCAGCGACTGGGGGCTTAGCCCGCCCCCCGGGTATTTTATCCTTATAATTTTTTTTGTAATTTATCAATTATTAATTACTTTTTGTCTGTTTTAAAAGTTATAAGAAAACCCCCAAAATTTAAGTATATATAAATAAAGCTGTATAAAGATATGTTAAAGCGTAGGTGGCATAATGGATAGGCGATTGATTTTGAAATGGGGAGTTGGCGGTTTGATCTCACCTAAGCTTTTATTTTAATTTGTTTTTTATTTTTCTATTCTATCTATTATTTAGTCCCACATCGTGGGTTTAAGAAGTTTTTTCTGTTTTAAATCAAAAGAGCGGAGAGTATTGTTTGAAATTTGATAGTGGGCGGGCTATGCAGTGCGGGTTGGGCTACACCGGACGGGCTATATTCAATGCAGGTAGTCCAGACCGGGCGTGCTATATTGCCGAGTCTTGGTTTTTTTTCATATACTGAAGGGTAAAATGGTAATTTCCCATTGTAGGGTAGGAGTCCTATAAAATTCTTAGGTTTAAAACACCCTACTATGCTCGGTTTAGGGGCCCTATAAAAATTTATACAGACCGCCATGATTTGTTTGTACTATCGAACGACTGAGATGTTATGATCTTACCAGATCGGGCGGTCCAGATTGATATATCTAGAGGGGTAAAATGGGAAAGCCTAATGTTTAACCAAAATGTGTTTTATCCTTTTAATATAGTATAGATGTCACACCAAATTCATATCGTATCTGGTACACATAGTCGTACTGATGATTCCTTGCTTTTGAGTTTAGACCACGATCAATAAAAATATATTATATAATTTCATTATTTAAGCATGAGTTGTATTTAATTGAAATTAGCTTTCGGAGTTACTAATATTGATCTTTTATTCAAATTATAACAGCTACTGTTAAATTATGTATGCAGGGGAGACCCGTTGATACCCCTAGTGCACCACCATTTCTTTATTCCCAAGATGAAATCTGTCAACCGATTGATACTGTAACCAATTCCAAAAGCAACCAGAATATCAGGTTTTTAATGTTTTTATTATTATTTCACAATCTGTTGAAAACATTGCAATCCAAGGAAAACTGATCATGTGTATGTTCCCATTGTTTTGTTTCACAGCTCCGGTTCAGCAGGCATTGAGACTTCAGAAACTTCAAAGTTTTCGTCACTGAAAGTTCCCACTTTTCATGCATGGTATGCTCCAATGCAAATTGTTCTTTCCAGTCCATAAAATATAATTGATTAAACTAGTTTGTTTTTATGCAATGCTATTTCAGTGGACAAGGGCACTGGCATTCTGTATTTGCCTATGATGCTTGTGTTCGGTTGTGCCTTCATTCATGGGCACGTGGTTGCATGGAAGCTCCGATTTTCTTGGAGAATGAATGTTCCCTACTGCGAAATGCTTTTGGGTGAGTTCTAATGTTCAATATTGTAGTTTTATGGCTGAAAATAATTTAGTGACAATGCCTTTGGATGATCTTATTTTTTTTTACCTTGCGAAGTTTATGTTAGTTAAGTAGTACGTGAAATTTGTAAATCCTGAAACAATATTTTTGTCATTAAATGTTTTTTAATGAATCTTATAGACTTTTTACCGATCATTAAATGTTGTAAATTGGAATCTCTGAATGTCTACCTACTATCAATTATCATAGCTCTGATTAAAGTTAGGTTTCCTTCAAATATTTGACATGCTTATTAGAGTTTCTTAGTAATCGATAAATTTGATCAGTAATATACTAATATCTATTATGACCACTAATTGACTTGGTCGGGCGACATAGGAAAGGCTAAGGCTGAAGGTCTTTCATCTCAATGATTGACTTAACATAGCAGGAGTGGTCGATATTATGGGGCACTTTTTTTTCTATCATCTAGTCTTCTCTGAGCAATTGTTTCATTTCTCCCTATGATGCATTGAGTTTTCTAAAGATATTCTAACAAAATTTCAAAGGAAGTAGGCACACATCGGATAGAATGAACGAGCAATCAAACATTAATGTAGTGCAATTATATTAGTCAATATTCAAATAATACCTGATGCACAATTAATTTAAAAATAGAAATTTAAAACATGCACAATTAATTAAAAATAGAAATTTAAAACACACACAATTAATCATGGGCGATTACAAATAATTCAAACACACCTAACTCATAATTGCTTTAGAGATTTTTTTTCATCTAATTCCATTAGCTTGTAAGAGGATGGTCGACTCTCTAAGATATGTGCTTTGAATTTATTCAACAGTTCTTCATATGCACAACTTGTTTCATGCAACCAATCAACTCACTAATTTTTATTCTAGATATCCAATCATACTAGTTCATATCCGTAAGCTACTCTGTGAATACTTTTGAATTTAAATGAGAAGTGGATGGATTTTCTTTGACCCATCTCGCAATGTCTATATCGGAGTCACGCTCCATACACCTAGTGTTGGCATAAGGGAAATCCATCTTTATGAAAAATGTTGGCCCCAGTCGATGTGTCGAGGGCTTTGTTTGTTGGTGCATCATCGATCACGAGAGACTCGAACTCAGCCATGCTGATGCCATCTAGTCATGGTCGATGATGACACAAAATTCCACTGTAGGGTAGTCAAAGTAAGGTCGCTTGCAACGAAAACACAATTTTTCATTGCTCAGTTCATGATTATCCTTCTCGGATAGATGTTGAGTGATGATGGGATAGTTGTTGCATGGAGGGAGGTGGTCACCGTAGAGGTGGGGGTGTTGGTGGTCTAGGAATATTTTCATATGGCATGTGGTGGTGGTGGTGGGGGGGGGGGGGGTTCACGAGTAAGGAGAAGTCCAGGGTTCGATTGATGGTGGATGGATGGAGTGTTCAGAGGCGAGCTCGGATATGAGATTGCAGGCCATGCATAAATAACCCAAGTAATGGTCGGGTGGAAGATTTGGAACATGTGTGAAAAGTTTGATGAACTCATCAACTTAGGAGTCGATGGAGTCGGTGATGGCGCGCCACGATCGACGCGCGTATATTCCCGCAGGAGGCGGCGATCCGCTGCTCGGACGGGCGATCAGAGCCCGTGGTCGCGTCCGGATGGTCGATCCGAGTCAAGTTTATATATATAGTTTTTTTAGTTGGTGATGTATTTTTCTCGATCGGTCCAAACAAGTGTGCACCGTCCGATTGAGGGTTTATTTGATTTCAGTTACTGTGTAGTTACATGTTGGGATATATATATGTGGCCGGCGGCTGTTGGAGGGGCATCGTGAGTTTTGGGAAATTCCTGGAACCGTCGGTCTTGGATCGGTGTGACGCCGCTCCCCTCTCCTCCTTCCGGTGCGACGCCGGTAAGCCTCCTCCGTCTCCTTCCTCCCCCTCCGGTAAGCCCTCTGTTTCCTCCGTCTCCTTCCTCTCCTCCCGTGAGTTTTCCCCACCGAGCCCTAGCCGCCCTCCCGCTTCCTCCTGCTGCTACCGCAGAAATCCCGCACAACCTCCTCTTCCTCCATCGTTCCCGAGCCCGCTCCCGCCTCTCCCGCAAACCAACGCCACGTCTTCCACACTGTTATAACATCTTCCTTGCGCAAGCCCTCCATTCCTCTGCTGCTTCGCCATTCCTCCTCTCCTGTCAACATCCCCCTTAGCAAGTTCAGCATTCCCCTAGTCCTGAACCTAGCATTCAGCATTCCCCTATCCAGCCAGCCTACTCCCCCCTATCGTGCCTCCTCATACCCACAACCACTGAGTTTCACCAAGTCAAGCCAGCCCTAAGACACACTCCCATCGCCTTCGCCGCTCAATACGACCGTGAATACCCTCCAACAACCGCTGCCCCCGCTTACATGTGTGACTTGTGGTAAATGTCACTTCTTTTCTTGTTGTATATGTTGGCAACTTGTATCGTGATGGATGCTGATTTTATTATGCTATTAGTCCACCCGTTGTACTATTTGCGGAGTTAATTCTGTGTTTGCTTAAAATATATTGCTCTTCGTTTGTTTGCAAATCAATATTTTGTTCTCCTTTTATTCAATTAATTATTTGTAACAATCCGTGCACCTGCTGGTATCTTATAATAAATAATTACTTGTTAGCAATTTTGACGGACCACTTGTGCACTTTCATTTCATATCATCGCATATAGGCCTGCATTTGGACATCCCGTTTGAGTCGAACTGCCACTGCATCAGTCGGTTTGGCGGATCTTGCACAAGCATTGCCAAAGTAATGATGATCGTAGTGATGTATGAGGGCCTCCGTGATAGTTGCCCAAGTGAGACTCAAAGAGGATTGGTGGAGCCAACAAACCCAGTGGAGTGCAGACCCTTTCATGACAATGAGGGTTGGGGAGATCTTTTGTTCCCCCAATGTATGGTGGAGGTCAAAGTACCACTTTGCACGGACAATCCACCCTAGTGGGTTGGTATTGTTGAACGTTGAAATGTCTATTATGTATTGGTGGTGCTAAAGGAGGTAACCCGACTATTACAACATTCATAAAAAATGTCTCTTTTGGGGATCCCAGTGCGGATGTGACATTGTTCACCGATGGATGGTTTGATTGCATGTTGCGTAGCAACACTGAGATCGATGCAAACTGCTCGTCTTGTGCATCGAGGTGAGCAATTTGCACATAAGAGCTGATATCGCCGAGAGAGGAGGGGAAGGATAGAGTTTGTTAAGGATGTTGGTGACTGCTACGAAAATGCAAGAGCACAGACTGGGGCTGGAGGTTTGGGCGAACTGCGTGCTGGAAAGTGTTTCTGGTTTACCAATAGGTGCATTGGTCTAAGGGAGCAACTTTGCTTTTTAGCGAAGCCGTTGGTGTGGCAGAGAGCTAGGATTGGAAGTGGATGAAGCAAGAGTCATCAATTGGTTCATGGTAGCCCTCAGTAACAAATGATAGTTGGCGGATTTGTGCATGCAAAATATTTGATGCCTGGACACAGTAACCAATTTGTTGCATATGACAGGAGTTGTGGCTGGATTATGATGTCCCAAAAGGTGCGCATTTCGAAATGATGGCGCGGAAGCGCGAACAGGACCACATCGAGCGTAGGAGTTACTGCTTCCCGCAAAGAGAAACAACAAATTCTTAGACAAAACACTTTCCGATCGAGAGTGCCAATCCCGATTGTTGATGGAAACCGCTTAAGGAGTGAGAGATTTGAGCAGCTTTGGGAGGGCATGTTTGGAGATGTCGAGCGAGACCTCCTTGCTTGGATTGTGGAAGGAGAGATTGCATGGATTATGGATTGAGGTCGATGACCAAGCAAATATGTCAGGCGACACTGCAGGTCGAACCAAAGTTATCAAACGGGAAAATATATTGTAATTGAAATTAAAAACATGTTACAGATCATGAGGGATACTCGTGTCTATCTCCCGAAGACCGGTTCCTCTTTGAAGTCCCTCTTCCAAAAGAGAGTTCCCTAAACTCTAAGAGATAAAAGAGAATTTTAAGTTTTACTTGTCTCCTTCTTATATAGAGAGTGAGACTCACTTATAATTTACAAAAGCGCCATTCATATAGAAAAGTATATAATTAACAAAATAAAACACTCCAAGTTGTTGTCGGTCCTGCGTAAAATCATGTTTTAGGAATCTATTTACTCAGGACCAATCCAAGTTTTTTTTTACGTTGATGCCATGAAAATTATAAAATATGATCAATAAAGAAATTATAGAAGACTTAAAGATAAAACTTAGCAAACTTCAAGTTATGAAATCAATTTCTACCAAATGGTCCAAGTTATGGTCAAGAAACAAAGTTTTAAAATTGCCACCAACAATCGCATATAATTTATTTGGAATTCTAATCAATTTCAAAAAATTCTAATTTGTTTCCAACATCGAGCTTCCACGCGACTTGTTTTTAATTCCTTTTCCGCGTTTTTGGGTCCTCCCAACGCTACATTTCCAACGCCTACGTCACCTTGTCCTAGGTCTCGGCCTATTGCCGACGTAGCAACTCCACCCCATATCCAGTTTGAAAGTGAGGGTAAGATCTATCTCAACTCTAGAGGGGGGGTGAATAGAGTATTTTACAATAATTTTTCACAGTTGAAATAAACAGCACATATAAAATTCAATTTATGATATAGTGTAGAGTGCTAGTAAGAAGTTAAAAACCAAGAAGTAAAGAGCACAACACACAACAGACAAATCACACAAACAAATCAGAAGACACAAGGAAATATAGCGGTTCCCCAAAAACCTGGGTACATCCACTCTTCTACCACCCTTGGTAGGAATCCACTCAGGATGAGTTGATCAGGTGTCCTGACACCAATGAGCTTTTGATAAGGTGCTCAAAAACCAAAACTGGATTTTTTGATAAGGTGTCTTGCCACCACTGAGTTTTGACAAGGCTCTCAGAACCAGACAAAACTTTTGAAGGGAGTTCAAGAACCCTTTACAGCAGGAAAAAGAAAAAGGTAAAGAGGTGAGGTTGTCTTCTCTGTTCTCAAATCAAATGAGAGAAGACTAGTGGATCTTTTGTTGTCAAAGCTCCCCCTGAGATGTTGAATGAATCAGGAATGGAAGCTTTGCTCTAGGGTGATAGGTCTTCAGATTTTTAGATCTCCAGCAAAGAATTGTTTCAGCAAAGAGGCTGAAAAATGAGGTGTCTGGAGTTCTTTGAGATGAAGCTTTGATCACTTTTCTGTAAGCACGAGGATGGTTATCTTTCACAGCTTAATTCTTCTTGTTCTTCTGTAACAGTGTGTGTCTCTCGATTCTATTGTATATTGACTCTGGATTAATTCTCTCTGAAGTAGTGCTGGAGAAGACGATCTTATTCTCTGAATATAATTCTTCCAAGATAGCCGTTATCAGACATTAAATGCCTTCCATAAATGATTTGTCTTCTAGAGGAAAGTCCAATGAAACATTCCTGAATAATTCCTTGAAACTTGTTCCAGAATAAATGAAAACGGCTGGCAAATCTTCTTGAAATTAAATGCTGAGAGAATTCAAAAACATTCCAAAGACTGGCAGCATTTGAATCCTTAAGAACGTCGATCTCTCAAAATAAACGTCGATCTGAGCTCCACGATCGTCGACCAGAGCTCAGAGAAGGAATAGATCATTCTGACAGAAAACGTCGATCTGAGCTCGAAGATCGTCGACCTGAGCTCAGAGATATTGAAGATAAGCAGAAGACAGAAAACTTCGATCTGAGATCGACTATCTAAGTTCTTGGTCTGGCAGAAATAGTCGATCTGATTAAGACAGAGATCGTCGACCTAGACTTCAACAGAAAACGTCGACCTGAAGCAAACAGAGATCGTCGACCTAAACTTTCCCAGAAATAGTCGACCCAAGCACAGCCAGAGATCGTCGACCAAAGCTCGACGATAGTCGACCGAAACCAGCAACAAGCAGAAGGCTGAGGACATAAGTAGTCGACCAGAGCTCGATGATCGTCGACCTGAGCTCGACGATAGTCGACCGTCGTTCGACTATTTTTATCTCTTTACTTAGCTTGAAATCCTGAGCTTGAATGGTCCTTGGGTGCAGCTTCAAACCTAAGTTCTAAGCCCTAGACTCATTCTAATGTTGACCTTTACACTATACAACTAGGTCAACCTGGCTTCCTAAGAGACATAGTGATCCTTGCCCAAATTAGTAATAGGGTGTTCCAACACAGTTCTCTACCTCGGGTTGTCCTCTTTTGCTTCATGCCCACCACCCGTTCCATGGCCATTTCTGTCGACGATGACACCTCCCCTTTGGCATCCGTTGATTCTTCTTGCCGGTATAGACTAGAAACTTGATTGGAAGACCTTACGCTCCTCCCTGAGCTTGCGACCACCACCACCCACTCACAACCGGCTCCCCCACCGCCCTCCTACAGACTCTCTGTTGACTGCACGAGGTTCCTACTTTGCAGTGGATATTCCTCTGACTCATGTCATATTGAGGTACCGATGTTCCATGGGAGTGACCCCTTGACTGGATGGCCCTTGCTTAAGAGTTCTTCGATCTCCAATCTATTCCCGCAAATAAAAAGTTCACAATGAAGACCATCTACATATAAGACTCTGTAGATCATTGGGTGCACTGGATGCGTTAATATATATATAATCTCTCGAGGCCCATCTTCATCGAGTTCCTTTGCAACTGTGACACTTGCTAAGTGGGCAATATGAATGCATTAGCTATGCTTGTCGGTCTAATTTCTTCGCGCCCTACATCTCCGAGTTCATCATGCACATGACATCTCTCTCTCCGAATCATTACCTGAGGTACTTTCTAGCTGGTCTACAACCCCTGATGGGGGACCATCGGCCCATAACAAGGCGGGGCCCACTTTCGTCTATTCTCGCCGGAAGACTTGATCGGAGGGACGATCCGATCCCGCGGATGCGTCCGGAAGCTCACCGCGAATCTTTTTGATATATAAACTTTGTTATTTTAATTTCATTTGCTTATGTTTGGCACGTGGATCCTTCGGCCAATCATAGCCGTCGAATCCGGGTCGCCCTAATGTTAGAATATTATAAATAGGAGTGTTGAGGCTTGGAGAGACTCATTGCTGGTTTTGGAGAAGAGATTCCCGGACCTCCGCGATCACGCCACGGTGCCGACGCCGTGGAGCCCTAGGTGTTGACTCCTAGTGGTGGAACTTCATCCCCAAGGTACTACCCATCCATAACCTTCTTTTTCCCCCTCCGAAACCCTCATCCGCAACCCCTATAGCCCCCAAATCCCAACCCTACCGCTGTCCAGAAATCCTGAAATTACTGTTCACCCGTACTGTTCACCCGCCGGAACTGTTCATCCGCACTGTTCATCCGCACTGTTCATCCGCCGTTACTGTTCCCCCGCCCCCTCACTTCTTCTCCCCTTCGTGGATCCACTTCCAACCGCTCCGAAAACCCTAGATCTACTTTGATCTAGCGCTACCCTTCACCGATCTACTCTCCACTTACATATTTTCCCTCCGTAACCCGGATCCGTCATAATATTACCGGATCTACCCGTTTCCAACCCTCCGCACCCATCATCCACCGTGGACAACCACCGTTTCGATTCACCAACCCGGATCTATTCCCGAAACCGCCGGATCTCTCCCGCCTCGGACATCCCTTATGTTTGTGAGTTGTTTGTTGTATGGATTTCTAGTTCTCAGTTTTTGAATATTGTTTGAGATATTTTGTGCTTGCGTAAAATATTTGTTGTGGAATTTTGTCCGTGAAAATATTGATTGCAGGAAGGAGCTATTCGCAGCGCGCTTAATTTGGCCCTCCGCTTGGAGGAAAGCCTTGCTTAATTGCCCTAAAAGAATTGTTGTTGTCTAATTTAATTATGCATGGTTGTGAATCATCATTTGGAGTAATTGCCTAACGGGTTTTTGTGCATCTCATCATAGCATTCACGTTTCCACTCACTCGAGTCAACCTAGGTTGCATAATACATAGCCTACCCTACATCAACCCCACTCCCATCATATTGAGGTATTGATGTTCGATGGGAGTGACCCTCGGTTGGATCGCCCTAGCCAAACAATTTTTCGAGCTCCAATCCACTCTCGCAAATCGAAAGGTCTCAATGGAGACCATGTACATTGAAGATTCTGCAAGCCATTGGGTGCGTTGGACGCTCTACAATATTTCTAATTTCTTGTGGCCCACACTCAATGTGTTCCTTTGCAATCAAGCGGGCAATACAAATGCATAAGCTATGTTTGTCAGTCTAACTCCGTTGCAGTCTACATCTCCGTTTTCATCGCACACGTGACATACCTCTCCTCAAATCATTGCTCGAGGTATTTTCTAGCTGGTCTACAACCCCACAACCAGGCACACCTTCGTATGCACAACTTATCCACAACTTATCACCCTCTCCCGAGCTATGAAGTTAGGGCGCTGCTCATAGTTGTCAAGGCGCGCTTGAGGCGCCGGGCGCACCAGGCGCAGCCCGCCGCGCCTCAGCACAGTTGAGGCGGGCGATGTGCCCCAGGCACGCGCCTTACAGGCTCCCAGGCGCGCCTGAGCCTTTCAAGGTATTTTTAATTTTTTTTTTATATGGGCAAAAACATGATCTTAGACGCACCCGAGGCACCCCTTTGCGCACTTGGGAGCGAATTGGGCGTCCAATTTGCTGAAATTGAGCGAATTGGGCGCCCAATTCACTGAAATTGAGCGAATTGGGCGCCCATTCGCTGAAAATCAGCTAATTGGGCTCCCAATTCGCTCAATTTCAGCGAATTAGGCGCCCAATTCACTGAAATTCCGTGAATTCGCTCAATTTCAGCGAATTGGGTGCCCAATTTGCACAATTTCAGCGAATTGGGCGCCCAATTCGCACAATTTCAGCGAATTGGGCGCCCAATTCGCTCAATTTCAGCGAATTGGGCGCCCAATTCGCTCAATTTCAGCGAATTGGGCGCCCAATTCGCTCAATTTCAGCGAATTGGGCGCCCATTTCGCTCAATTTTCTTTTTCCCCAATTTTTGCGCCTCACGTGCCTCAGGCGCGCCCCTGCGCCTTGCGCCTAGGCTCCAGGGGCCCTTTGCGCCTCGGTGCGCCTTGCGCCTTTGATAACTTAGGGCCGCTGCTTTGATGAAGAACTCTATGCGCCCCCCACTTTCTTTCCACCCCCACTGTTGCTATAACCTCCCAAACCCCCTCGATTATTCCGCTGATTCAATAACCTACCTCCCACTGAACCTTTGATCGGTTCACCGCCACCTCTACCAGCTCCTCGGTCTTCAATACGTCCACTCCCAACATTTATCTCACTAGGAGTGTGTAGAGAGCTCTGTCACTATGGTCTTTACATTCGCGGCAAGAATCCCTACTTTCCAACTCACAAATGCGCTCTCATGGAGCTATACATGCTGATCGGTATTGAAGATGATGATCTCGATTTCGCGGTCTTCGATTCACTTATGCTTACTGACGACCCCTTCGAGTCTCAACCTCGAGGACAAGATCGGTTTTCGCTCGGTATGATTATAACTTTCTAGACTTACTACCACCTCTTCGAGCACAGTCATCTTAGTATCACAACTCCGATGACATTTTGATAATAATGATGTACCCACTATTGCCTATATAAAGGAATTGAAGAGATTCTTAGTGAAACACCCCAACCTAGTTTAACAGCAAATCAACAGTCCGGCCGGGCCCCGCAATTAGAAGTAAACTAAGCACCGGTATTGGAATTACTACATAGCCGACATAAATGAAAGTGCTAAAAGAAAACTTACAACAAAAGTAGAGTAAGAAAAACTAAGGGTAAAAGTGTACCTCAGAAGCGGAATTCACAAAGCTATCTATAACTGAAAATATGCAATGAAACTAAAATATTGAAAATCTGGAATAGACTGGTACATCAAAGTATGAAAGAAATACAATTACATAATGTCTGGAAATAAAACAAATTACAATGAAAGAGGGGTGCAATTGTGGCAGACTATCGACGTTGTAGACCACACCGCCTATCCTAAGTGAATCCTTTGACATGAGACTCCTGTAAAAACAAGTTCTAATTTTGTTAGACCCACTAGAGAGTAAAAAAGACTATTCCTCCCAGCAACACAAAAAAATATAAACTTTTTCTTGTATACAAAATATGCAATATTGAATACTATTTATCTTGCTTTTTTGTATTCTTATTTTGCTCATGAAATTGACTTATTAGGAGTGCTGCCTCATTTTCTAATTTCTACTTGTTAATGATTACTGGAGTTTCTGAATTGTCTGTTGTAATTTCTAAAAGATTTCATGCTTGACTTATTACATCTCCTTATTAAAGGATACCATGCACAAACTGGAAATTGAAGTTTGGGTGGCAAACCTGATGGTGCCATGAACTGTATGTCCTCGAGAGGAACAAAAATCCATGTCCGAGGGGTTCCAAATCTGGAATCCAAAATCATCGATCTTAAGTCTTAAACTCGTATGGCGGGCTGCTGGCCTTGCTGGTACGGTGGTGTGCCTCCACCAAAAGAGTGAGGGTGAACCCCTCTCGCCAATTTTTGAATTGATCTGGTCTAGTGGTTGGTACGACACTCATGGGGAAACGTCCAATTTGAGCACACTAGATTAAAGTTTTTCATGTGTTTTTATCTTGCACTTTAACTCTTACGACTCTAACATTTAAATTGATTATGTTCAAGCGTTAACTGATATATATTTTCATGGTTTAACTGTAAGTCCAGCTATAATAATTTGATTAACATTTGATTTGTGATTTTTGGCTAAATGAAATCTAATACATAGCCAATATATATCTTATTCATTATTGTCGTGATTGGTAACGGTAAGAACTTTTATCTTCATGTACGCATACTTACATAATTCAACTCAATTATACAAAATGATATGTCTAACTGAAAGTAGTCGAATTTCTTACAGCGGCGTTGCAACGCTCATAAACGAGGCGAGGTGACATGATTCTCCTTTCGATAGTTCTGACCACTTTGAACTTCCCCAAGTTATAGACGAAATTTACCCCTCCCTAAAGCTGGGGATACCTTAAAATAAAACCCATAAAGTTCTTAGGATTTGAGCCGATTCCTAAGGGGTTTAAGGGTTTAGGGTTTATGAGCGAGACGAGGTGACATGATTCCCCTTTCGATAGTTCTGACCACTTCGAACTTCTTCAAGTTAGAGACGAAATTCACCTCTCCCGAAAGCTGGGGATACCTTAAAATAAAACCCATAAAATTTTTTTAGGATTTGAGTCGATTCCTAAGGGGTTTATTTTGATGGCTTGAATCACATCGATTGCAAAGAAATTCTGAAGTTACAAAAGTTAAAAGTAGGGTTCTAGGAATTCACCTCGTCAACTTTGAGTTTGGTAGATGATTACTGTAACGGCCCGCTTGACCGCCACAATTTTCTCTTTTCAATTTTTAAAATCTAAATCTATATTTGCAGTAATATCAGAGTGAAACTGAGCATTTCCAATATTTCATAACGAGTATAGAACCTAATAACAGTTTATTTGCTTATTGAAATGAAGATAGCAAGGTAAATAAACTTTACCAACCTGTGCTTCACTGATGCTCGGCTGTCGGCTTTCCTGTTCCTAAAATTTTAGAAATAAAACAATTAGTCTTGCATAAAGACTAAGTGAAAACCTTACCCCTTTTTATTCAACCTGTTGTACAGTTATAGAAAATGTACGAAAACAACTACTATTGATGACGGAAATAGATGCAGTAATCATATAATGTAGACTTTTTATTCTAGAAATTTCGCAAAGTAGTTAAGCAATAAACGATAAACAGTAAGCTGAAAAATGATTTTCATTTGTTCATTTTTCTTTTATCTCATTTTCAGTCTTTGGGCCCAACCCCTTAGGGGTCATCAGTCTCCAAACCAGTACGTACAACACGCGTTTATGCCTTTCGGCTCGACTGGTTTGGTATTACAGTCCATCATATCAATATTCTTCATTTTATCTTACCCTTAACATGTCCATGTGTCGACACATATAATTATTTATAATGAGTTATTGATTTTAAACAGTCCCCTCAGAAATATTTTCTTGCTTGATTGCCTCCATCGGAGGCCATTCATAGCATAGGCAATTATAAACATTTGCAATATAGAAATCAACATGTATTTTAAACCAAAGCATACATTGAGGTACAACATATATTAAAAAGGGATATTCTCACCATGGCTCGTTCTTTTCCTTTGCCTCGCCTTGAATAGACGTCGCGTCTACTTGGAGATGCCATCCTTCGCACTATCTGTACATATATGAGGTCACCATTTCACGAGGTTACATCTCACAAAGCGACACAACGCACTCAAATCGACGCATGCGTGTATATTCGGTAGGCATTTAATCATTTACATAGGGCTGAAAACTGTAGCAACATGTAGCTGAATTCAGCACTCAAATTGGGCTAAAACGGTGGCACAACGAAGCCCAAAAAGCACCAACAATAGGGTTGAACTGCAGTCACACTTAGCTAAAAAGGAGGCTTAAGAAGGCTGATAAAAACTGCAGCAACCTTAAGCCTCAAAACAATAGCATTTAACATAGGAGCAAAACTGCAACAATATGTTCACAAAACCGCAGCAGCTCTAAGCCCGAAAACAGTACTTAACATAGAGTTAAAAACTGCAGCACATGCAACCTACAGCTGAAACCAAACCAGCCAGCCAATCCAAAGCCCAAAACCCCAAATAAATTATACAAAGTTAGAAGATCCATGGACAAGGAAACAATTTACCTGAGATCTATTAAGAAACTTTCCTCCACCGGCCAAAAGAGGAGTAAAAAGCCCAAAAACTGTGAGAGAATAGAGATTTAGGGTTCGATTAGTGGAAGAATTGAAAAGGAGTGCAAGATTCCACCTTACCAGACGACGGAAAGACGCGAATCGTCAAACCCTAGCGTTCTCCGCTTTCCCCCGATAGCAGCGCCCGAACAGAAGATAAGGCAGCAGCGCACATAAAGAAAAATTCGCGGAAGACGGGTTTTATCCCGAAAGATGCCGCCGCTCAAAACATAAAGCGGTGAGCCAAATATGTCAACCCACTCTTTACATGTTAGCCCAATGTATAAACCCAAAAACATTCCTTAAACCCGCATTCCCAACAAATCAGTCCAACAATCAGCCTTATTCAAACGTGTCATGCCAGCTTACTCACATCACCATATTAAACCTATAAGCATCGTTCACTTTCATATGTAGATAAACATAGGCACAAATATAAAAACGTTCAAAAGATATTAGCTCCATATCATAGCAGCTCATGGCGAGGCCGAGTCATCACTGCGTATGCCTTTTTCCATCATCGGGGACGTGACCTGAAATTATTAAATTTTTTATTACTGATATATATATTTTCTTATATTAAATGATGCATGTATAAATTTATTTTGCATACCGGGCACAGAGCGTTACAATTACTCCTTCCTCCACTAAGCACTTGCTGAAATTTTGAGTTCGGAAGAAGAAATAGAGGCTTCCAATTTCTGAAATCGACCAAAAAGAGTTGCAAAATGTGGGGGGGTAAATGTCTAAATCTGCTCATGAGAGGAGGGAGAAATCATCTTCCCCATGGGAATAAACATTGGACGGGAGAGGAAGGGCTTACCTGGCCTACAAGATGGCTGGGAAGGCTAAACGGGGCAGAATTCGGCGTGAAGAGTCGCTGGATTCAAACGAGTGGCAGGGAGAACGTCGACGTGGGACTTTGCCGACAACGGAGGAGATGGAGACACCCGTTCCCCTCAAGAAGAAAGGAGGCAGAGCTTAATACTTCCGCCGAAAGGAGACGAACCCGGGCCTGCCGACGCCGGTGGGAAAAGGCGAGGTGGTCTGTCTGCTTGTCGAAAACTGAAGTAGAAGACTCCAGTCGGTGATCTAGGGCACAAGAGGAGGGGAGGGTTGCTGTCAACGAAGGTTCGAGTGGGAGTGATTGCAAGAAAAATTGGCGGCTTTCAAATCGATTCCGTCGGGAAGAGGGTAAGGCTCCTCAACGTCTGATGCCGATAACGAACAAGGAGCGGGAGGAAAATAGCGCACGGTTTGCTCCTGCCGCTCGACTGGGTGAAGAAAATTAGGGTGTCGGTTATGAAAATGGGAATTCGAGGGTTTAGCGTGGGGATTTAGTCTGAGCGGGTGCGGACCGAGTGGTTATGGTAACTGCGATTTGTTTTATGGGAAAATTATATATGTGTGTATATATATATACTACGCATACTTGCACGAAACCTTAAATCATGATGACCACTTCGGATTACTAATGATTACATGCCAAAATCTCATCAACTGATTTTCGCGTGTAAAAGAATTAATTAAAAAGGATTAATATCTCCATATGCCGCCGGCTTGATTAATTTTGCTCGCGATCTGACCCTGAAATTAAAATTAATGCAACGTAAAATTTTGGATGTTACACTTAGGTTTAGCTTTGAAGTCTTTTTGGTTTGATCTCTCATTTAACGAGAGGCTTCAAGGGGGAGCTAGTTCTCGTAAGGTACACGCAAGTATACCCCGTGAGTTATATCCCCACACCTCTATTTCAATGCAATTATGATTTGATAGCCAGAGCTATAAGTGACCATATCAAAAACAGAGGTTTCAGTGCAGTCACACATTACACTTACGATTTGAGCATTTTCTTGCTCCCAAATATCATAGCCTCCTGTTTCAATGGTAAGTGGGACTTCAATAAGATGATCTGTCTTTCCCCTGCCTGTTAAAACATGAGGACATTGTTCTTCCATTGCATGTAATTTTCAGTACCTCTCAACCTTTTGAGGTAATATGACTGAGGGTGCCAACTGTTGATGCAAATCTATTCGTTTAAGTAATCTCACTCTCATCAGTCTCTCTAGACATCTCTGGGCACTGTCAAACTCACTAGTAGAAGCCATATCTGATGTTGTGATAAAACAAACATCAATGAAAGTTCAGTAAGGGGCTGAACACGATAGAATCAGTAAAATTGTTTGAATTTATCCACCAAGAAAGAATTTAGGCTGAGCGAATGCGTTCTTGGATAGTCGTTGAACAATAGTAAATAATTCACATTGGAAGCAGTCACTGGACGACGCAGGAAGCTGCTGGACTATGCTGGAAGCAGCGGCTTGATGACGCTAGAAGCAGCTGCTAAAGTAGAAGAAGATGTCAAAGAAGAAATAGATGCATGAGAAAGTAACTCATGAGACCTGAACCACTGCTGGAAGCAGCCACTAGGCAAGATGAAGAGTCGTGTTGGAAGCAGCCACTGGATGACAATTGAGGAGCACGTGGCCTCAGAACGTGACCAAGGACGCAGGTGGTCACCGGAGTTGCTCTGATGCCATGTTCACGAGAGATTACCTGTAGTCGTGTCAAATAGTTGAAGCATTCGAAGGGGCGAATGTCGAGAGCGAAATAAGGTACTATTTTATCATAAGCCGCTCAATATACACATTCAGACGTCATATTGATAATAAGATATATATATATATATATATATATATATATATATATATATATATATATATATATATATGTTGAGAGGGCTCAAAACTTGTATGTATTGCTTGTGTGTCTAAATACAAGGAGAGAATACAAATATATAGGAGGAAAAAGAGAGAAGATAATCCTATACAAGGTGTGAGACTAATGGAGGAGAGAAGATAAAACAATAAAAGAGGGCCCAATAATGGGCCCTTTACATGGGCTATTTTAACACTCCCCCGCAAGCTGGAGCGTACAAATCGTATGCGCCAAGCTTGGACAAGCATTGATAGAAGAGTGCCTTGGAGAGAGCCTTCGTGAGGACATCCACAACTTGTTCCGATCCAGGGACATGTTTTAGGTCAAGCTTCTTCATCTGAACCTTTTCCCGAATGAAGTGGCAATCAACCTCAATATACTTCGTTCTTTCGTGAAAGACCGGGTTCTTGGCGATGTGTATGACGGCTTGTCTGTCACAAAGGAGAAGAGCCGCTGATGGTAATTTTACACCCAGATCAGTAAGAAGACTCTCAAGCCATGTCAATTCTGATACAACCGATTCCATTGCCCAGTACTCTTCCTCGGCTGAAGATCGAGCAACGACCGCTTGTTTCTTGCTTCGCCAAGTGACAAGATGTCCTCCAAGGTAAGTGCAAAAACCACTCGTAGATCGCCGGTCATCGAGAGAGCGAGCATAATCGGCATCTGAATATGCCACGAATGTTGGAGCAGAAGAGGAAGTCCTGTAGACAAGTCCCTGACCAGGAGCGGTTTTAAGGTACCTGAGAATACGTCACCGCTGGAAGATGAGATTTTCGAGGAGAGTACATGTATCTGCTGACAAGTCCAACAACAAAAGAAATATCCGGTCTGGTAACCGTGAGATATATCAGTTTTCCAACAAGACGACGATAATATTCAGGATTCTGGAGAAGAAGATCCGAGTCAGATGCCTGGGCACACAGTTTGTGGTTCACATCCATAGGAGTATCACTTGGCTTGCAGCCGGACTGACCCGCATCATGAAGAAGGTCAAGACAATATTTCCGTTGAGAGAGAGTGAGCCCATCCAGCCTTCTGGCAATCTTAAGACCCAAAAAATAACGAAGAGGTCCCAAATCCTTTGTCCGAAAGACTGAGTTTAGATGGACTTTGACTGCCTGTATCCCTTGAGAATCATCTCTAGTAATGATAATATCGTCGACGTATACTAACAGAATAACCATTCCTGTTGGTTGGTGACGAGTAAAGAGCGAGAAGTCGGCCGAGCTCCGAGTAAAGCCAATCTCACGGAGGACCTTGCTGAATTTTTCAAACCATGCCCGTGGAGATTGTTTGAGACCATATAGAGCCTTTTTAAGATGGCAGACCTGAGACTCTCCCGTGGTCTCAAACCCGGGTGGTTGTTGCATGTAGACAGTTTCCTGGAGATCCCCATTCAAGAAAGCATTCTTGATATCCAACTGAAAAAGTGGCCACCGGCGATGGACCGCAACAGAGATGAGGACGCGAACACTATTAAGCTTCGCTACCGGAGAGAACGTTTCCTCATAATCTAGCCCATCCTGTTGTGTGAAACCTCTAGCCACAAGACGGGCCTTTAGACGGTCAATTGTCCCATCGGCAACATGTTTGATGACAAAGACCCACTTGCACCCAACTGGTTTCTGACCCGGTGGAAGGGGAACAACAGACCATGTCTGGTTAGAGCAGAGAGCAGACATTTCTTCCTCTATGGCTGCGCGCCATCCTGGATGTTGAAGTGCCTCCTGCACAGAATTAGGAATAGCAACCGAAGAGAGAGAGGTAGCCAAAGTGTGTAAATGAGGAGAGAGGCGATGAAGAGAGATGTAGTTTGCCAGAGGATAAGCAGTGGAAGACAATACCTGATCATTTGGACACAGAGTATCAATGGTAGAGACCGACGACAGAGGGGCAACGGAAGTGGTAGAGCGACGAGTGTAGACGCGAATAACGGGTGGTTTGGAGGGAACGACAGTCTGTTTAGAGGGAACCGACAGAGGCGGAGTAGTTGCGGGAATGACCGGGCGTGGGATGGATGGAGGAGGAGGTGTGGGTGGTAGATGGTCGGGTAAGTGAGCAGGAAAAAATGATTGATCCTCGCGGAAAGTGACATCAGCAGAAACGGAGATCTTACGTGTAGCAGGAGAATAACAAACATACCCCTTTTGGGTGCGTGAATAACCAACAAAGATATGCTTAGCTGCTCGGGGATCCAACTTATCCGAGGAAGGCCCCAAACGGTGGACGTAGCAGAGGCTGCCAAATACACGAGGTGGGAGAGGAAAGGCCGGAGTGGAGGGAAAGAGTATGCTAAACGGAGTAGCATAGTTGAGAATGGAGGAAGGGAGACGGTTAATGAGAAAACAGGCGGTCGAGACCGCAAAGTTCCAATAAGATTTAGGGACATGCATTTGAAGCATGAGGGAACGAGCAACATCGAGTAAGTGTCGATTCTTGCGTTCGGCAACACCGTTTTGTTGCGGCGTGTAAGCGCATGAAGTTTGATGTAGAATCCCGAACTCAGAACATAAAGCAGTAAATTCGTTACTAGTGTACTCACGTGCATTGTCAGTTCGTAGTATTTTGATGGTCGTGTGGAATTGCGTACGGGTTTCGAGGACAAATGCCCGAAAGACACGGGGAAGCTCAGAGCGATCACGAAGTAAGTATAGCCAGGTAGTTCGAGAGTGATCATCAATAAACGTTATAAAATACCGGAAACCAGAAATACTAGTAATTTTAAATGGTCCCCAAATATCCGAATGCACTAAATCAAAAGGAGCAGCGCTCCGAGTACAATGTGAAGAAAAAGAGGAACGAGTCTGCTTGCCGAGGATACATGAGTCACACTGAAAGGGGGTAAAAGAAACATCCGGGAGAGCCCGCTGGAGGACCGGCAGAGGAGCATGCCCAAGTCGACGATGCCAATCAGTTGAAGAGACGAAAGAGAGGATGGTGGGAAAGTCGTTGAGAAGGTATAGCCCATTCCGCAGCCGGCCTTTACCAATGGTAGTCTGCGTCCGCTGATCCTGTATAACAAAAGAAGAGGACGTGAATATAACAGAACAATCCAAATCATTAGTAAGCCGTCCCACAGAAAGTAAATTGAACGGGGAACTCGGGACATGCAGAGCCGAGCGAAGGGAGATGGATGAGGTGAGAGGAAGATCAGCCGAGCCGGAGATGGGAACAGTGGCTCCAGTGGCCACAGTAATAGACGGTGGATAAGGGGAATTTAGGTACTGGGCAGGCTGACGTGGAGTAATGTGATGAGTGGCGCCAGAGTCCACAATCCAGCCCAAGCCGGTGGAGAGACAAGCAGTACCTGTGTTCGAGACGGAGGCAATGGAGGCAGATGGTGGGTTGAGCAAACCCTGGAGATGCTGGAGCTGAAGACGGACAATTTCAAGATCAGGAGGACCTGCGTCAGTAGCAACAGAAGCCGTCGGGCGAGGAGGATAACCAATTTTCTTGTAACATGTAGCCTCAAGATGACCATCTTTTCTGCAGAAGGAACACTTCGGCCGACCACGGCCACCACGACCACGACCGCGAGTACCCGAACGATCCCCCCGAGGAGAGGGAGGGAATGGTAGAAGAGGAGGTGCCTGCTGAAGAAGTGCCAGAGGAGAAGGAGCCATAATATCTGGAAGAGGTGAAACGCGGAGAATCATGGAGCACACATCAGAAAAAGATGGTGTGGTAGAGGAAGCCAGGACCTGAGCACGAATGCTCTGAAGGTGAGGGGGAAGACGAGCCATAATGATGGCAGTACAGGCGGCTTCCTTCTGAGCGCGCTGAGTAGCAGCGTCATTGGTGAATGGCTGATGCTGGATCCATGCTTCAGCAAGTGTCTTCGCACGAGCAACAAATGAGGTCATATCCGAAGCCCCTCCAGTGTCAAGAGCAAAGAGGTCAGTGAGGATGTCGTAGAGATGTTGGAGGCTGTCCCGTCCAGAATATAAGGAGTGTAGTTCAGTCCACATATCTTTGGCAGTCTCATGATACATAGCCATTTGATATGGCTCACCATCTAAAGAATTCAAAATCCAGGTTTGAAATCGGCCATCATTGCGGAGCGAGTCATCGGTAGGAGGGGTGGGAGGAGCCTGAGTCAGGTGATGGAGAAGGCCCTTGGCCTGAAGAACCCGTCTAACCGAATGTACCCAAGGAACGAAGTTCTTCTTTTCTGAAAGAGAGATGGTAGTGATGCTCAGCTCGTCACGAACTTCTGGAGGGTAAACCGGGCGGTCAGGCGGAGAAGCCGTGCGGTCAGCAGGCGGGATGGCCGCCGAGCCAAAGGAGTTACCGGACGAGCCCATAAGGGCAGATCGCAGAGGCAGACCGCCGAGGTCGCAGCGAGTAGGGCAGTAAGGCCGCGACGAGAAGGAGATAAACCTCTGGCGAGAAGACAAGGAGACTGCCAACCAAACAGGCAGAAACCAAAAAATTGCGGATAGGCAACAGTCCGCACGATCAAGTCGCGAGATGGACTGAGGAAGACCGCGACCAACAATGCGGATAGGCAGCAGTCCGCACGGTCAAGCCGGACACCAGCGAGTATTCAGTTCGCGACCAGAAGGCGGAAACACAATAGAGAAACCGC
The DNA here is from genome assembly GCA_039513925.1 of Platanthera zijinensis. Taxonomy (NCBI): domain Eukaryota; kingdom Viridiplantae; phylum Streptophyta; class Magnoliopsida; order Asparagales; family Orchidaceae; genus Platanthera; species Platanthera zijinensis. Next base: position 172,278,841 of record CM077091.1, read on the forward strand.
CAGGTCAAGGTGAAGCCAACAGCAGTCAGAGAGCGGATACAAGCAGTCTGCGCGGATACGAGCAGTCCGCAAGAATCCACAGCGAGAGAGAAGCAGTCCGCGCTGATAGAAAAACCGCGGCGTGAGAGAGAGACCGCGCGGATACGAGCAGTCCGCACGGTTGGACAAAGAAAATCCGTAGTAGTGTGATAGAGACCGCGCGGCAAGCAAAGAGAGGTAGTGGCTGCGCGAAGCAGGGATGCCCGAGCGGACAGAAGACGAATCCGCAATGGATAGAAAAGAGGTGGACCCCACGAGGTAGAGAGAATGGTGGCTATAAGAAGCCTGAAGAGGGTGGAACCACGGAGAGGGAGAGGAGAAGCGGTAGGCAGAGTTGCAAACCGCAGAGCCCGCGGAAAGGAGACCGGAGCGGAAAGGAGACCGGAGCGGATAGGAGACCGGAGCGGATAGGCCACACAGAGAAGGGGTGGGGGGGCGGGCAGGGCGGGCAGGGCGGGCTGGGCCGTTAAGAGAAAGGAGACCGCAGAGGAGAGACCACTCCCTCTGATACCATGTTGAGAGAGCTCAAAACTTGTATGTATTGCTTGTGTGTCTAAATACAAGGAGAGAATACAAATATATAGGAGGAATAAGAGAGGAGATAATCCTATACAAGGTGTGGGACTAATGGAGGAGAGAAGATAAAACAATAAAAGAGGGCACGATAATGGGCCCTTTACATGACCTATTTTAACTATATATATATATATATATATATCTTACAATAACTTCCAATAGGCTACTTATTCAAACTGGATCAACGTAAAAGAAAGGATAAAAAAGGGTAATGGCCAGCAATTATTTTTCTCTTTAGGAGAAATCTTTTTATTCAACTCTTCCCTTTGATGATTTGATCGTTTGGAGTGCAATGAAAATGCAAGGATGTCTCCTGGAGTTAAGAGACGTCCAGTTTTTGTATTTAGTTCTGTGCAGTGGGCTCTATTAATACACATCACTTACTATATCTGGTTTTCACAAATTAAGAGCTGCACATGTAGGATTTGAAGGCACCAAGGAAATTCTTTTCTTTGAAGGGCTCATGCTACTTGGCATTGCACTGTATTGTTTTGAATTATTTGTTTGACCGGGTTTTGAATTTCATGATCGACATCTTCATTGAAAAGCACTTTTGAAACTTCATAAATAAATCTCCTCTCTTCACATAATTATGTAGCCTGCAGTATATATTGTTACAATCGGAGGAAGAACTCCTGGAAAAACGCTCTTCTGAACCTGAAGGAGCTTCTGTAAAGCCAAAGAAAATTATTGGAAAGCTGAAAGTTCAAGGTATGCACTTTTCTCTCTCTAGTACCTCCATATTTTTCAAACTCTTGGGCAGCAAATCTGATATTCATTTTATATTATAGCTCGTAAGGTCAAAATGACTCTTGACATGCCTTCTGGTTGCAATTATTTGTCATTAAGAACTCCAACTGTGAAACTGGAATCATTTCGATATCGCATGTCAAATTTCCAGTCAGCTCTATCGTCAGGATGGGAATCACTTCAAAAAATTCGAGTTTTTCCTCATCTACCTTCCAACAGTTCTTTTTCCAAACAAAGTCTAGCATATATGCAAGCAACCACTCAATATATCAAGCACTTTTCTGTGTTTCTCAAAACTGGAGTGCGTTCTCTCCGGAGCCCTTCTACCGATGATGTTGTGCAAGGTACATAATTAGTGTCTTTAATATTTTTTTTTGCATATTCATACTGATTATTCTGGTTATTGTTGCAGAATCATTTTCTTGTTTTTTGAGACTCAAAAGCTTAGCTGAAGAGGACAGGATTCAAATGCAAGTTGGTTCTGGTGAAACACATGTTTTGTATGTATAATTTATGTGGTGGCTTACATGACTTAAGATTCTAATTAAATAGACTAACTTTTTAATATGGCTTTCAGCTTCCCTGACAGTATGGGAGATGATCTGATTGTTGAAGTGCATGATTCTAAAGGAAAGAGTCTTGGTCGGGTGGTTGTTCAATTGGCAATCATTGCAGAGGATTCGGTATGGAGAGGGTATTTCTCTGCAGTTTTGAAATTTGGTGCTAAATTATTGCTGTTGTAATTTCTTATTTTTCAGGGCAATAAAGTTTCCTGGTGGTCTATTTACAAAGAACCGGAACATGAACTTGTCGGACGCATTCAACTATATGTAAATTACTCTACTACAGATGATAATAGTTCTCTCAAGGTATAAATTACTTACAATAGCTTTTTGTAGGATCAAAATATAGTAGTCCCTCTGTGCCAATAATAAAATGGGATCAGTTGATTAAAGAAATAAAATATCTGGATTGTAGTGTGGATCTGTTGCTGAAACTGTGGCATATGACATTGTCTTGGAAGTTGCAATGAAAGTGCAACATTTTCAGCAACGTAGTCTACTTTTGCATGGGGCATGGAAATGGTTGCTGACAGAATTTGCTTCCTATTATGGCGTTTCAAATGCATACACAAGATTAAGGTCATGGAGGAATACTACGCTTGATTTTTAAGTACTATTTGTGTTTTTCTTTGTATTAACCTTTGGAATTTCTGGGGCACCAGATATCTGTCATACATCATGGATGTGGCAACCCCTACAGCTGACTGTCTGATCTTAGTACATGATCTTCTTGCACCTGTAATTTTGAAGAATGGCGGTACAAAAGCTTTGAGTCATCAAGAGGTAGATGATCATATCTCTGTTGCCTTCTCAGAAGATACATTGCAACTTTATGGTGTTTTCTCTTGCCCCAGCAACTTTTATATATTCTGTTTGGTCATTTTCTTATTAATTTCTTTTCAAGTACCAGAATGTACTATTTCAAAATCAGAACATCAGGCTTTTGTGAAGGCATGTAGCAGAAATTTTCATAACTGCTGTTATTCACGATGACCTTTAGAGTCATTTTCAAAAATTGAATCTCATGACTTTCAAATATATTATGGCCGGTTCTCTGCATCATAATTTGCAAAATGCAAACCTTTCCCTTCTTTTGTTTGATTTTTAATGGATTTGCTAAAGCTTACTATTGACATGACATGCATCAGAACCGTATTCTGGGAGAAATTGAGGAGCAAATTGAGAGGATTTTAGCTATGGTTTTTCAAAATTACAAGTCACTGGATGAGTCCTCTCCTTCTGGATTAATGGAAGTTTTCAGACCCTCTACTGGTACGCCAGCTGCAGCTTTTGTACCTGCTGTAAATCTTTACAAGCTTCTGCATGATATATTGTCGCCGGAAGCTCAATTAAAACTATGCAGCTATTTTCAGGTTAAAATTTTCAATACAGTTGTGTATTAAAATTTAATTTTTTGCTGCAATTATGTGACTTCCTGTTAGTAGAATAAGTCTCAGAATGGTGGTAATTCTGCAGGTTGCTTCTAAGAAGAGATCAAGGAGGCATCTATCTGAAACTGATGAATTTGTTGGAAGCAGCACTGGGGGCACTTCTGCAAGCTCTAGTGGAGGGACTGCAATGGAAGCTCCCACTTCTGTTATTGCGTACGAAAAGATGAAAAATCTTTGCTTCAATATAAGGAATGAAATTTTTACAGATATTGAGATTCATGACCTGCATGTACTCCCTAGGTTGGTGTTTTCCAGTTTCATCAACTTTCAATATATCTATATAGCTATATAAATGTTTATGTACACATTATATATATTTATATATGCATATATAGACACATATGTTATATATGGACACACATTATATATTGCCTATATAGACACACGTTATATATGCATGCATACACACTTAGAGAAAATGACACCGGTTTACTATACACGGCTTCTCCATAAGGGCAAGATTAAAAAACCTTAAAATATCACCATTTTTTTCCTCTGACGACAATTAGTTGGTTTTATAAATGGTATTTTTGGAATTACAAAAACATCACACCACAATTGAGTTTTTGGCTTGTAATATAACAAGCAGTCGTGCATGTGTCTCCACACGATAGTACATCCTTTGTTTGCCATCCTCGTAATTTTTTTTTCACGCCAAATACAAAACTCAGCAGAAATTGAAGGATGATGACACTTTTTAAAATTATATAAAAAACATAAAAAATAATTCACTTATAAAATTTGAAATCTTTTAATAAAGAAGGGTAAAAAAAGAAATATGAATGTTTCATCAAATGGTGTTTTTCCCTTATATATGGTATAGATTTGTATGCGCGCGCGCACACACACACGAGTGACAGGCATGGGGTTCTGCCTCTATGGCTAACCACGACAGACGACAGAACCCCTACTGAGACAAACACTATCTATTAAGTCATGCAAAAAAATAGTTATACATTATTTTTCAAATTTTGTTAAAAAAATCTTCATCATCAATAATTAAAGTCAAATCAACTTTAATAAAACTGATGAATTTAATGGTAGCAACTCGAAAATACCACTGAAATGCGTAATGACATTATTCCTCGAAAATACCACCGGCATGCCTAATGACAACTTACAATAGTAGGTATAAGAGCTCTACTAAATTTTTTTTTATTTTATGGATTTCCGTCATTATGTTTAATTTAGGGATGTTGTGTAATTACTTTAATGGCATAAACCCTATCCACATCTGTAATCTGCTTATTTCTAATTTTCTTATTATCAATCACTATTGTTGATCTTATTCACATAATTTTTTTTTAACTCTTTACCAATGACTATTTCAATCTCAATCATAGTATTAATCTTTCATATATACAATAACTTCGACAAACATTATTATTATTATTATTCAAATCATTGTCTATAAATTTTTTGATGTCCCCAAAGTTCATGTAGAAAACTAATCTGAATGTTTGTCTTATGTGACCCTAGCTAATTTTCACCACAAATAAAATAGGTTGTGGGGGCATAAGGTGATATTATAACATATAAATTCTTTATTTTCATCATTGTTGTGTTAGGCGGTGACATTGCTTTCAGAGAACGATCTAGCACTAGAGAAATTCTTGATACTATGCAAATTTGGTTTCATTTCATTTATTTTGTCTAGACTTTCTAATTATTGTCTGACACAGTAGGGTTCTAGCAATGTAAAGGTCGACTTTATGAATAGCTAAATGAACTTGACAATTTTCCAGCTACTAAACTTGCAACAATGAATGTTATAAATAACACCACATGATAATCACAATCCAGACAGTTTTTAGCAAGTGACACAAGATGAATCTACAGACGACGGACGTGCGATGCCCTAACCCTAAATGCAATGCAAGTGAGCACATGATGAATACAATATACCTATAGCAAACCCTAAGATGAAAATGCAGTTTTGTGCAAGCAGGAAACACACGATCAATGAATGGAAAGCTCACATTATAAATCCTAATGCAAATGCAACATATCAATCATGCAGTTACTTCCAACACAGTTGATTAAACACTGCTAGTTTTAAAATCACTTGCACATACCATAACAACACTAAAGCCTTTATCCCACTATAGTGGGGTCGGCTATATGGATCCTTTGTCGCCACTATGCCCTATCTTTTGTCATAATCTCACTAATGTCGTACATCATGTCTTTCCTTATGGTTTCATTCCAAGTATTTATTGGTCTACTCGTCCCCCGTTTAACATGCCTAGTGACTAGACTCTGACAACGCCTACCAGGTGCCTCTCATGGTCTTATTTGAACGTGTCCAAACCATCTTAGTCGAGCTTCTCATACCTTCTCTGCAATTGGTGCTACTCCTGTCTTATTCCTGATACATTCATTCCAAATTTTATCTAGTCTTATGTGCCCACACATCCACCTAAGCATTCTCATCTCCGCAACTCCCATTTTTTGTTAATGTACACACTTCATTGCCCAATACTCAGTACCATAGAACATCGCTAGTCTAATTGCAGTACGATAAAACTTGCCTTTAAGTTTTAATGGTACTTTATGTTCACATAAGATCCCTGACACGCCTCTCTACTTCAATCAATCAGCTTGGATTCTATGTGTCACATCTTTATCAATAACTCTGTTTTTTTTGAACTATCGATCCAAGATATTTAAAACACTCACTACGAGAAATATCTTGATCACCTAACTTAATAACAAAGTCATCCGTCCTTCTTGCACTGCTAAATTTAAGCTCCATATACTCTGTCTCTGCCATGCTTAACCTAAAGCCCTATTTTCTAAAGTTGTTCGTCAAGATTCAAGTTTTGCGTTTACACCCTCGCATGTCTCATCGATCAAAATGATATCATACGCAAACAATAAACACCAAGGTATTGCTTGTTGGATATGTCCGGTGAGCTTATCTAAGATAAGGGTAAAGAGATAAGGGCTTAAAGCTGAACCTTGATGTAAGCCAACAGTGATTGAGAATTCCTGTGTTAATCCTCTAGATGTCCTCACCCTTGTCACTGAATTTGTATACATGTCTTTGATTATATCGATGTATGATACATTTACACATTTCTTTTCTAAAACTCCATAATATCTCTCTTGAAACTCTATCACGAGCTTTCTTAAGATCGATAAACAACATATGCAAATCTTGTTTTCTTTCTTGGTAGTTGTCAATGAGTCTCCTAAAGAGATGTATAGCTTCCATGGTCGACCGCCCTGACATGAATCCAAATTGATTTTACGAGATGTTAGTCTCCCGTCTTACTCTTGTTTTTATTACTCGTTTCCATAGTTTCATAGTTTGACTCATCAATTTAATTCCTATGTAATTAACATAATTTTGTATATCTCATTTGTTCTTATACAAAGGTACCAAGATACTTTCTCTCCATTGGTTCGACATTTTCTTTGACTTCAATATCTTATTAAAAAAACATGTAAGTCACAAAATTCCTTAATTTCCTAGATATTTTTATACTTCGATGGGTATATCGTCTGACCCAATCGTCTTTCTATTTTTCATCTTCTTTAGAGCATCGTTTACCTCTGATAATTGAATTTTACAATAAAACGTTATGTTTCTACACTCTTCCAATTTACTTAATTCTTCCAAGTTCAATTCATTGTCTTTTGTTTCATTATAAAGTTGATAAAAATATCTTTTTCATCGCTCTTAATATCCACATTATCCGTCAAAACTATATATGTTTCATCTTTTATGCATTTTACTTGACTTAAATATCTTGTCTTCCTTTATTTAGCTCGAGCAATTTTATATATATCATGCTCTCCATCTTTGGTATCTAATCGCTTATATAATTCTTCATAAATTTGACTTTTTGCTTTACTTACTGGATGTTTAGCTTCTTTTTTGGTGATTTTATACCTAGCTAAGTTTTCATCATTCCTATAAGCGTAGAGTGATTTATAACTGACCATATTTGCCCTCATTTTGTCTTGCACTTCCTCTTTCCACCACCATTGTTCTTTATTTGGAGGCGCATGACCCTTTGATACTTTAAATACGTTTTTTCCACTTATCCTTAAATGTGGAGACATAACTTCACATGAGACATTATGATCAACATTGGGATCATCAAGTAGTTGTTCCATAACTGTTGTCTTGAAAGTAACATGCTTTTCCATTTTAAGTTCCACCACCGAATTTTTGGCAACAATTTTGTTCTTATTTTAAATTTATTATATATAACTTGCACATATCATAATTGATCATAAATATTGCAGTTCAGGTAAACATATAACAATTGCAATTGCTTGAAAGTGCATAGAATTAAAACACAAATGAATAAAAGAAACACATAAATGAAAAAAAATTAACCAAATTTCATCAGCGCAAAATACTACTAAATTAGAATACTCATACAATGTAAAGGAAATGAAACTACAATGTAAAACTCACACAGTAATCAATGTTGGTGGTGGAGGGGAAGATCCGGTGGTGTTAGTAGCTGTCCGAAAGGGAGAATGTTGCTGTGTATGGACTGCCGGAGGGGTGAACGAGCTTTTATGGGTTGGTATTGACTGAAAAGAGGTTCGAAGGAGGCCGGTTTTGATGCAGGGTTGATAGGGGTGGCTTGGGGAGACTGTTGCAGGAAGTAGAAGTGGAATGGAAAAGGGAATATGATTGTGGTGGCTTGGATGGATTGCTAGAGATTAGCAGGAGGATGACCGGGATTGTATTGGGGTCCCTGGGTACAGGAATGGTGGTGGATGGTGGCTGAACAGAGGTTCCAAGTGTCCGGAAGTGGGAAAATGGGATTGGGAGAGGGTTGTGGAGGCGGGTTGCTGGAGGTCGAAGGGAGCTTGTGGGGTTTCAGGTGGGGACGCTTGAGGGAAGTTGAGAGGTGGGAAAAAACTGGAAGAGGATCTAGTCGGCTGAGTTCTAGGTGGAAGGCAGCATGCTTCAGCTTGGCGTTGTAGCGGGGAAATCGGTAGCAGATAAGGCATGGGACAACTGGAGAAGGAAGGAGGGGGTTCACATGAGGCTGCAGGGGTGGTAGAGGGCGGCGGCGAAGTGGCAGATGCTCCATGACATCGCACCATGGAGTGCTAGAGTCAGCATCAATGAGACTGAACATCTTTCTCGTATGGATGCTGTAATTCTCGATACCTCCTTTTCCTCGACACACAGATATAATGAGAAGTATGTTACGTGCATCTGACAACTCGAATCATCAGAATGAATAATTTTCAAACTAGAACTAGCAAAAATAAAAGAAAAATATATAAAAATATGAAAATTTGAGCCCGTCTCAATTATGGTCACCAATAGTATATCCCTATTCTTTTTTTTAGTGTAAGGAGACACCATGGACGGTCATGATTCTCCGATCGCGTTAGCCCTCAAAATATGTTAAAATTAAAATCAGAAAAATAAAAATACAACAACACTCAAGCCTGTATCCCACCATAGTGGGGGTCGGCTATATGGATCCTTTGTCGCCATTGCGCCCTATCTTTTGTCATTATCTCACTAATGCCTAAGTACATCATGTCTTTCTTTATAGTTTAATTCCAATCTTTATTGGTCTACCCCTCCCTCGTCTAACATGCCTAGTGACTAGACTCTCGCAACGCCTAACAGGTGCCTCCAATGCTCTCCTTTGTACGTGTCCAAACCATCTTAGACGAGCTTCTCGCATCCTATCTGAAATTGATGCTACTCCTGTAGGCATCCACACAAAATAGAAGGCTCCAATCGTTGTGTAGGCTCATGTGTATTGTGATTCCCATCATTGCCATATTAAGATCAAATTTCTATGTTTTCCATATGGGCTAGGGATCACTAATGGGATATATGAACAGTCAAAGTTAAGCAGATAATATACTTAAAATAACATAATTTACCGACTATTTATTGTTTTATAAGGATTTATTGTATATTTCTTTTACTTGTTTGTTTTTCAGTTTAGAGAACGATTTTTTGTGCTCTTCTATGTCATTGTCACAAGAATGATGGTTGTGGTTGAGTTGCTTATTATGATCATTTCTAACTTTAACCTCTCTGATTTTAGCTTGCAAAAATTCTTCTTGTTATTATATCTTCTGCACGCTGTAATCATATTAGTAACTAGAAAGTTGTAACTTTATTTTCATCCAACCAAACCTATCATGATTCTCTTCTTTTTTTCTCCTTTCCAGTTTTGTAGACCTCAGAAGTATATCAGCATCAATCTACAGCGTGGAACTTTGTAAACGAATACGGGAATTTCTTATTGCATGTCCTCCTTCTGGTCCTTCAGCACATGTGGCAGCACTTGTAATCTCTACAGCAGATTTTCAGAAAGATTTAACTAGCTGGAATATATGGTAGTTATCATACTAACATGGTGTCTGCGTGTTCTTTTATGCATTTGGTTTTTTCCTTTTTCATCTTTTTGTAACAATCTTTTTTTGTCTCAAATTCTTGTAGTCATATTAAGGATGGTGTTGATGCCAAAGAGCTCTTTCATCTTTATATTATATTCTGGATTCAAGATAAACGGCTACAACTACTGGAGTCTTGCAAGTTAGATAAAGTATTTTACTACCCACAAGTTGTTTTCACTCTAATTTCGCTTTTTTAAATATCTTTGATAGTGCTTGTTTTATTTTACATTTTATAATATTTGAGTAAAGTATGTTGGGATCTTAGTATTCCAATGGTATAGTAATTGTTAACATGAACTGGATGGTTACAATAGATAGTGTTGAATGTTGTATGTAAAAGCCCATTAGTAAAGGCCCGTTTAGCCTCTTAACTACCTAGGATGTTTAGTCCCACATCATGTAACAAAGATCTCTCTCTCTCCCTATATATTTGTACTCACATGTAATTTCACACTGGAAAAAGGATATACATCGCTTCAAGGAAAAAGGATATACAAGGTTTTACTAGTTTTCCTTCTCTGATCATGTACTTTTCTACATGGTATCAGAGGGATACGGTCCTACTTCTGCGGCTAAGTTTTTTTTAACCGCTAGTGTCTGTGTCTTCCCGCGCGGCTTCTCCTCCTATCCGCGCGGCTTCTCCGCTGCTTCTCGCAGTTTTCTCTTGTCTTTCTGTTCTCTCCTCCTTCCGTGGAACCACTCCCCTTTCATCTCTCCCCTGGCTTTTTATAACCCTCTTCTGCTCCCGCACGGTGGGTCCCTCCTCCTTCTCCTTCTCGCGCGGACTTCTCTTTCTATCCGCGCGACCTCTCGGTTTCCCGCGGCTTACTAGTGTTGCAGACTGTCCCTTGACCGCTGGACTAGCTCTCTCTGCCAATCTCCTCTCTTCTCGCTTCTACTGTCCGCAACTTCCTTGGTCTACCCGCGCAGTCTACTTCTCTCTTCTACCCGCACGACTTCTTGTCGCGCTGTCTGCTGACTTCTCGTCGCGTGGTCAGCCCGCTGGTATTGCTGCTTCGACCTACTCTTCTCGCCGCGGACTTGTCTTGTCGTGCGGACTCGACGCCTTCTGCTCTTCGCCTTGCGGCTCTATCTAGTCACGTGTTCTGGGCGTATAGTGCGACTAGTACGGGGTGCTTGTCGCACGGGCTTCTTCCTTGCCGCTGCGGCTTGGTCTCTTACCGCTGGGATTACCTCCTCTCTCTAACCGCTCCACATCTTGGTCGTGGCTTCTTTCCTTGCTGCTGGTGTGTTGTCACCGTGACCGTGCGGTCTTTTCGTACGGTTTCTTCGCTTCTTGGTCGCTGCGACTTCTCTAATCGCTGCGACTTCTCCTTTCTGCTGTGGGCTCCGCATGTTGGTCGCGACATCTTCCTTGCCGCTGGTGTGTTGTCACCGTGACCATGCGACTTCTCCTGTTCTCTAGACGGAGCGGCTTCTCGTCTCTAACCGCGCGGACTGTTCTTTGGCCTCTCTTTTGTCGGGTTCTGCCTTTGTCCGCTGCGATCTTCTCTAGCTGTTGTAGGCTCCGTTTTCTGGTCGTGGCCCTCTGGCCGCTGGTGTTGCCACCGTGACCGTTACGGACTTGGCCCTGCCGCATTGGTTGCTCCTTGCCGCTGCGGATTGTTTCCTTAGCCGCTGCGTCTTCTTTGCCCTTGGCTGCCCATTCATCTACACAGAGCCTTACGAAAGACATTGCTGACTTGCGCCTCCAAATCCAACAACTTCAAGGGAGGATCGATCATTCTTCAAGCTTTGTGGTATCCATCTCTGCTGGTGTGTTTTCTTGTCTTGCCCATAGTTCGTCCTGGATCTTGGATTCAGGGGCCTCCCATCATATTACCTCACAACAGCCATCTCGCTATTTGAACTTGGTGCATCCCAAATCTATTACTGTTGCAAGTGGGGGCATCATTCCTGTCTCTGGCTCCGCCGACATTCACATTACTCCCTCCATCACTCTTTGCTCTGTTCTCCATTTTTCGGGCTCTTTTTTCAACCTTCTCTCTATTAGTCGTCTTACTCACGATCTTGATTGCTTTGTAACATTCTCCTCCACTTTTTATGTTGTGCAGGATTGCAAGACGCAGTCTATCATTGGACAAGGGCATCTCTTGAATGGTCTCTACATCCTTGACCCCTCTCCTCCGACAGTTCTGTCCTCTGTTAGCTCTTTTGAGTGGCATTGCCGTCTAGGACACCCTCCTCTAAACATACTCCGTAAAGCTCTTCCCGATGTCTCCATCCAGGAATTCACTTGTGAGTCCTATATTTATGGAAAACATCATCGGTCTACGTTCTCGCCTCATCCCACGCGGAGTGCTGCTCCCTTTGATCTTGTTCACTATGATATCTGGGGACCATACAAAATCACCAGTGTTTTTGGCTATCGTTACTTTGCTAACTTTATAGATGATTACTCTCGAGTGACATGACTGTGTTTTCTTCGTGATCGCTCCGAACTGCCGGGTGTTTTCCGTGCCTTTATCACTAAAACTTGCAACTAGTTCTCCGCTACAATGAAAACTCTTCGTTTTGACAATGCCCGTGAGTACACTAGTCATGCGGTCACAAACCTATGTGCTGAGTTTGGCATTATCCACCAAACATCATGTGCATATACCCCCCAGCAAAATGGCGTTGCTGAACGCAAGAATCGCCACCTCCTTGAGATTACCCGCTCTCTCATGTTTCAAATGCATGTTCTCAAGAAATACTGGAATTTCGCGGTTTCTTTCTACCGCATGTTCTCTTATTAACCGCATGCCTTTCTCTGTTCTTAATTTTGCTGTTCCCTTCAACCTTCTCTTTCCCTCCACACCTCTCTCTTCACTTCCTCCTCGCGTGTCTGACTGTATGTGCTATGTTCATAATCTTGGCCCGTCCACAGACAAGCTCGCTCCTCGTGCCACAAAATATATGTTTGTAGGTTACTCCCGTACTCAGAAGGGTTATATATGCTTCTCTCCTAAAGATCACAAGGTTGTTACTTCTGCTGATGTTACCTTTCTCGAATATCAGCCATATCATTCTCCTCCCACTAGTTCTCTCCTTCCACAACCTGCTGTCCCCTTTACTCCCAATCTAATGCCTATCCTTCCTACACCACTCCCACCAAACCCACCTCCTCTTACTACGCCTCTTCCTCACAAACTACCCGTCATTCGTGTGTATACTCGTCGCCCTTCTTCCTCCACTACCAGACAGGAGATGCCCTCCTCTGATGATATGTTGCAGCCTGCAGATCTGACAACTACTTCTACTGCACACCCACTGGCAAATTATGTCTCCTTCCACCGCCTCTCTCCGTAACTTTGCCAGTTTGCTCGTTCTTTATCCTCTATTACCATCCCTACTTCTGTGCAGGAGGCTCTCCAACATCCGGGATGACGAGCGGCTATGGACGAGGAAATGTCTGCTCTTTGGGCAAACCACACTTGGGATCTTGTCCCTCTTCCGTCTAGACAGACTTGCGTGGGTGTTTGCCCTCAAATAAGGCCCAAATGGGACGGTTCAACATTTGAAAGCTCGGTTGGTGGCTCGTGGTTTTACTCAACAACAAGGTCTAGATTATGATGAGACCTTTTGTCAAGTTGCCAAACTGAATACTGTTCGTGTGTTGATCTCCCTCGCTGTTCATCGGCACTGGCAGTTGCACCAATTGGATGTTAAAAATGCATTTCTTAATGAGGATTTGCAGGAAATCGCCTTATGTGCAACAACCACCCGGGTTTGAGATCACGGGGGAGTCTCTCGTCTGTTGTCTGAAGAAGTCACTTTATGGTCTCAAACAGTCGCCTCGGGCATGATTTGACAAATTCAGTCAGACTATTAGTGCGGTTGGGTTCACTCGGAGTTCAGCCGACTTCTCATTGTTCACTCGACATTGTCCAACAGACACAATGATTCTCTTGGTATATGTTGATGATATTCTGATTACGGGAGATGACCTTACAGGAATACACATGATCAAACAACATCTGGCAACTGTGTTTCAAACAAAGGACCTGAGAATCCTTCGTTACTTTCTTGGTCTCGAGGTGGCTCGGCGACCTGATGGACTGGTATTATCTCAAAGAAAGTACTGTCTCGACCTGCTGCATGATGCAGGCTACTTTGGATGCAAGCCCGTCGAGACTCCCATGGATGGTAATCACAAGCTCTGTGCTCATGCGTCAGACTCTGATCTACTCCTTCCAAACCCTGAGTATTATTGTCATCTTGTGGGAAAACTAATATATCTCACTGTTACGAGACCTAATATATCATTTGCTGTTGGGGTTGTTAGTCGATTCATGCATGAGCCACGTATCTCTCATCTCCAGGCAGTTGAGTGCATTCTTCGATACTTGAAGACTGCTCCTGGAATGGGACTTGTATACCATCCCTCTTCGTCTCCCTTATCTCTGAGTGCTTATTGTGACGCTGATTATGCTGGTTCATTGGATGATCGTCGCACCACAAGTGGATACTGCACTTATTTTGGAGGACATCTCATTACTTGGCGTAGCAAGAAACGGCCTGTTGTTGTTCGCTCATCCGCTGAGGCCGAGTATCGTTCAATGACAACTGTTGTGTCTGAGCTCATTTGGCTTGAGGGTCTCCTTGATGATTTAGGAGTCAAGCTTTCCGCACCGACCACTCTATGTTGTGACAGTCAGACTGCCATACACATTGCCAAAAATCCAGTTTTCCATGAACGGACGAAGCACATTGAAGTTGATTGTCATTTCATTCGAGAAAATGTTAAATTAAAGAAGGTAGATTTAATGCATGTTCCAGCTACCGAGCAAGTTGCTGACATCCTCACCAAGGCCTTACCACGACCTTTGTACTATTAGTTCTTGTCCAAGCTCGGTGCCTACGATTTGTACGCTCCAGCTTGCGGGGGAGTGTTGAATGATATATGTAAAGGCCCATTAGTAAAAGCCCGTTTAGCCTCTTAACTACCTAGGATGTTTAGTCCCACATCATGTAATAGATCTCTCTCCCTCCCTCCTTATATATTTGTACTCACACATGTAATTTCACACTAGAAAAAGGATATACAAGGTTTTACTAGTTTTCCTTCTCTGATCGTGTACTTTTTCTACAAATAGATAAAATGAAATAAGTCAATCATTATCTTAACAATAGGGTGTACACATATATACATATATATGAGAGAGTGATCACAACACCCGAGGTGAGCCTAAGTTATATCTACCGTATGCAGTATCTCTAACACACAATATCTCTAACCCCCCTCCCCCAAACTAACGAGGGATCATACACCGAGAGTTTGGACAATAGATAGGTATGCTGGTTTCGTGTCTGTGGCTTAGTCATCAAATATGCAACTTGCTGCTTGTAAGGAACAAAGTAAGGAACAAGAGTACCACGACCATACTACTCACATATGAAGAAAGTATCTGATGTAGGGTAGGCTATGTATTATGCAACCTAGGTTGACTCGAGTGAGTGGAAACGTGAATGCTATGATGAGATGCACAAAAACCCGTTAGGCAATTACTCCAAATGATGATTCACAACCATGCATAATTAAATTAGACAACAACAATTCTTTTAGGGCAATTAAGCAAGGCTTTCCTCCAAGCGGAGGGCCAAATTAAGCGCGCTGCGAATAGCTCCTTCCTGCAATCAATATTTTCACGGGCAAAATTCCACAATAGATATTTTACGCAAGCACAAAATATCTCAAACAATATTCAAAAACTGAGAACTAGAAATCCATACAACAAACAACTCAGAAACATAAGGGATGTCCGAGGCGGGAGAGATCCGGCGGTTTCGGGAATAGATCCGGGTTGGTGAATCGAAACGGTGGTTGTCCACGGTGGAAGATGGGTGCGGAGGGTTGGAAACGGGTAGATCCGGTAATATTATGACGGATCCGGGTTACGGAGGGGAAATATGTAAGTGGAGGGTAGATCGGTGAAGGGTAGCGCTAGATCAAAGTAGATCTAGGGTTTTCAGAGCGGTTGGAAGTGGATCCACGAAGGGGAGAAGAAGTGAGGGGGCGGGTGAACAGTAACGGCGGGTGAACTGTGCGGATGAACAGTACCAGCGGATGAACAGTGTGCATGAACAGTTCCGGCTGGTGAACAGTGCGGGTGAACAGTAATTTCTGGGTTTCTGGACAGCGGTAGGGTTGGGATTTGGGGGCTATAGGGGTTGCGGATGATGGTTTCGGAGGGGGAAAAAGAAGGTTATGGATGGGTAGTACCTTGGGGATGAAGTTCCACCACTAAGAGTCAACACCTAGGGCTCCACGGCGTCGGCACCGTGGCGTGATCGCGGAGGTCCGGGAATCTCTTCTCCAAAACCAGCAATGACCCTCTCCAAGCCTCTAACACTCCTATTTATAATATTCTAACATTAGGGCAACCCGGATTCGACGGCTATGATTGGCCGACGAGTCCACGTGCCAAAAATAAGCAAATGAAATTAAAATTAACAAAGTTATATATCAAAAAGATTCGCGGCACGCATCCGAACGCATCCGCGGGATCGGATCGTCCCTCTGCTCAAGTCTTCCGGCAAGAATATACGAAAGTGGGCCCCGCCTTGTTACGGGCCGATGGTCCCCCATCAACTCCCCCCGACTGAAAAGAATTCATCTCCGATGAATGGAGAGAATCGTACTGGTGTCGAAGCCCAGGGACGAGGCGGTCCAACTCTGTAGGTAGAATCCATGTGTCATCAGAGGCCGAGCGGCCTCTCCAACGAACCAAGTAGCGGCATGAAAGTCCCGTGGTGGAAGGGACGTACTCATGGGTGACGATATCTGTAATACTCTCAGTAGACTGCTCTCGTGAAACGGATCCCGGTACGATCAGGGGTGCATGCGGTGTCACCATAGATGATGGACTCCCAAGGGTGCGGGTAGGAGGAGACGCGGTCAGAGGTGGAGGTGAGTGGGCCGAAGCCCTAAACCCTAAACCCTAAACCCTAAACCCTAAACCCTAAACCCTGAACCCTGAACCCTGAACCCTGAACCCTGAACCCTGAACCCTAAGCCCTAAGCCCTAAACCCTAAACCCTAAACCCTAAACCCTAAACCCTAAACCCGAAGCCCGAAGCCCGAAGCCCTAAGCCCTAAGCCCTAAACCCTAAACCCTAAACCCTAAACCCTAAACCCTAAACCCTAAACCCTAAACCCTAAACCCTAAACCCTAAACGAGGTTCATAATACGGAGTCAAGTCCTCAATATTGAATACCGGATGGATGCCCATACTTGCGGGGATATTAAGTTCGTAGGCATTTGTCCCGATCCGCTTAATGATCGAGTAGGGACCGATTCGCTTAGCGCTTAATTTTTTGGCAGGCCCCGGTGGGAGCCTCTCCGCCCGGATTCGGACCATTACTTGCTCGCCTTCGTTGAAAACCTATTCTCGCCTGCTTAAATCTGCATGGGTTTTGTTGAAACCGGAAACCGGTCTCCGTGGAGTTCGAGATCCCAAAAGAGGGGTGACCGCGCACCTACTACACTCAAGTGAGCAATCAAGGCTCTAGACTAGGAACGTAAGGGACAGGCCCAAGGTCTCAGCGTGGAGGTCCCACCACACACCCGGAAGACTAACGAACTCTTCCCCTCCTAAGCCAAATGCTGAGCTAATTGGGCACCTTTGGAAGGCTCTCTTGGCCGACCAGAACCTCTAGGGAGGATCTCAAAATCCACTCCCTCTTAACTAAAGATGCCACCTCGGGTTTGTGCAAAACCCCCCCTTAACTGCCTTCCTAGTAGCCTAACCTCGCCTAGCAGTCCTATTTTTCCGTAGCCCCCTTTGGGCCGCCACCAACGTAACATAAGCCTTCAAGGACTAGCAAAAACATCGCGGGCATCTCAAATTACAGGAACGCACGTTCCATACCTCGGCACGCAGACCGACAACATAAACAAAAAAGGCCTTCTAGGGCCGGCACAAACTTGGGCTTAAGCCCGCTGCTTTTCGCTACATAAAGAATGCACAACTTCCTCAGAGTCTTCTCCGGGAATCCCAGAACATCACCAATCCGGCTCACACATCCGGATGGGCTTCACACAGAACATCACCAATTCGGCTCATGCGTCCGAATGGGCTTCACACAGCACATCACCAATTCGGCTCGTACGTCCGAATGGGCTTCACGCAGCATGCCTAAATCCGTACTCACACTTCCGGATACTATATGCAATTAATAGCGGGGGCGTACACGTCAACCCGTCGGAGAGCTCCCCTTCCCCCACCTATTGGTGGAGAGGGGCTTCCATGCAAATATGTAAAATAAGGGCTTCACCTGCCCAAGAAGAAACTTCGTTACCCTTGACGCGTGCTTGGCGGAGGTGCCGGTGGCCGATCTCCCCTTTTAGGCCGAGCCTTGCTCGAGGCGGCGATGGCGGTGGCCGACCTCCCTTCTAGGCCGAGCCTTGCTCGAGGCGACGACGGGAAGAGGGGGCCGAGGGGAGCTCGGCCCCGCTGGAGGCGGCGACGAGAAGAGGGGGCCGAGAGGAGCTCGGCCCCGCTGGAGGCGGCGACGAGAAGAAGGGGCCGAGAGGAACTCGGCCCCGCTGGAGGCGGCCTGGAAGAAGAAGGGGCCGAGAGGAGCTCGGCCCCGCTGGAGGCGGCCTGGAAGAAGAAGGGGCCGAGAGGAGCTCGGCCCCGCTGGAGGCGGCCTGGAAGAAGGGGCGAGAAAAACTCGGCCCTGGCCGGCGACGAGAGGGGAGGCCGAGAGGAGCTCGGCCTGCTGCGATGCTCTAGGCCGAGAAGAAGAGAGGGGCGGCCTGGATGGGAAGTGGGGGTCCAAGAGGAGCTCGGCCCTGGCCGGCGACGGGAGAGGAGGAGGAGCCTCGCTCTTTTTGGCCGGCGGCGGGAGAGATGGAGGGAGGAGCGGCTGTGCTCCTCCAGGCGGCCGGCGACGGGAGAGGAGGAGGGAGGAGCGGCTGTGCTCCTCCAGGCGGCCGGCGACGGGAGAGGAGGAGGAGGCCGAGCGGGTTGCTCCAGGCGGCCGGCGACGGGATCGGGAAAGCCCTAAGGGCTTTCCCCTGCTTGCCTTCTTCTTCTTCTTTTGTTTTTCTTTTTCCTTTTTCTCTCTCTGCCTGCCGCCTGTACCCAGCCCCCCTCTCTCTTATCTTTTTCTTTTTGTTTTCTTTTTTCTGTTTTTTCCTGCTGTACCCGGCTGCTCCCCCACATGCCTCTTTTTCTTCTTTTTTTTACTTTACCTGCTATTCTCCCCTCCCAAAGATTATTATATATTATAATATATATAATATTAATATATTATATATTATGATATTAATATATATAATATTAATATATTATAATATTAATCAAATATCTATAAAAAGGCCTTTATGAACAAAGCCTCCACGCTTGTGTACGAGTGCTCGCACGTCCTCGAACGAGGCTGCACCACATCGTCGCTCGTAGCACGTCCCGAGCCCGCTCCCTGGGGACGATCCCACTCGGCCGGGTACGGGGTTGTACACAATCCCCGCTCTTTTCGAGGTTGTCCAAGTTCGAAAAGAAATGTCCAACCCCAAGTACTCGGCGAGTGGGTGCCGAAAAAAAAGCTTGAGAGATCCCAAATTACTCATAGGATAGTTTTACTAATTACTACTGGGATAATTTTATCAATACCTGCTTGTAACACTTGCTCATTCATGTTGTGATCAATAACTACAAAGCGACTATCGACTCGGGCTTCTCCTTTAAACCTCTCTTCAAATGAGAGATCCCAAATTCTACCGATCAAAAGATGCCTCATACTCTCAAGTCTTCTCTTCATATTGGGAGGGGTATCACTTACAAATTACCCTAATGCCCACCCCTACACAAATAGAGCTTAATATCCTATTAGTATGTCAACGTGTTTTCTTTTGCTGGAAGTTTAAGAAACAAAATTATAACCGAGAAGAACAAAAACTGTTTGTAGATGACATCATCATTTCTGTTTGCTTGCCCAATCAAAATATCTAAGAAATTCCAAAGAGATCGAGGAATGATGGCGTTTAAGAAGAATCCCACGGGCGAGTGGTCGTTGCTTTGAGATAATCAAAATTCATCATGCTCGGATTGTACAGACTAGTGACAAATAACTACGGCAGTATCGTTATCCAAACTTTTTAATTACATAATAACAATGTATATGCTCATATATACTGAGGGAGCAGAAGATGATGAGTTTCCTACATTACTAAAACAAGATAGAATGGAAAAAAGTTTTCCGGATGAGAGAAAAATCGGCGAACAGTGATGAGATTTCCTCAATCTACAAGCAAAATAAGCACTACGTGCACGATGTTATTTTATTAAAAATATGACCAAATTTCATGTGTTTTCCCAATTACAATGCCCCACACTCATGCCGGCCTAATGACTGATGGCTACAGAGGGTGATGAAGCTATTGGGTCAGTTGGTATGCATTGTTTGCGTTTCTTGGAAAAGTAATAAAAGCCAGATCTGACTGTATTAGAGTCTATGTTGAAGTAGACATCTTCTGTCAAAATCCTAATAATAGGCAAGCACCAAATAGTAAAAGTTTAGCTTTAATGGGATTAAAGAATTATAACGATGCAGTTATAGTGTTTGATTAAGTATTAGAACTGAACCTCTATCCCAGGGGAGCCTTCGGACCTGCCAGCTAGTTGAGAGCCTGCGCAGCGGGTCTACCTGGGGCAGAGCAGAGCTCGGGGTAGTGCAAAAGTTTCCTATAACCGATCCTCCAACCACCGAGTGAGCCTACAGACCTGCCAGCTAGATGGAAGCTTGGACAGCGGGTCTTCTCGGGGTCTCCTCTCCAAACAACCTCCAACCACCGAGTGAGCCTACAGACCTGCCAGCTAGATGGTAGTCTGGACAGCGGGTCTTCTCGGGATCTCCTCTCCAAACAACCTCCAACCACCGAGTGAGCCTACAGACCTGCCAGCTAGATGGTAGCCTGGACAGCGGGTCTTCTCGGGGTCTCCTCTCCAAACAACCTCCAACCACCGAGTGAGCTTACAGACCTGCCAGCTAGATGGGAGCCTGGACAGCGGGTCTTCTCGGGGTCTCCTCTCCAAACAACCTCCAACCACCGAGTGAGCCTACAGACCTGCCAGCTAGATGGGAGCCTGGACAGCGGGTCTTCTCGGGGTCTCCTCTCCAAACAACCTCCAACCACCGAGTGAGCCTACAGACCTGCCAACTAGATGGGAGCCTGGACAGCGGGTCTTCTCGGGGTCTCCTCTCCAAACAACCTCCAACCACCGAGTGAGCCTACAGACCTGCCAGCTAGATGTGGGCCTGGACAGCGGGTCTTCTCGGGGTCTCCTCTCCAAACAACATCCAACCACCGAGTGAGCCTACAGACCTGCCAGCTAGATGGGAGCCTGGACAGCGGGTCTTCTCGGGGTCTCCTCTCCAAACAACCTCCAACCACCGAGTGAGCCTACAGACCTGCCAGCTAGATGGGAGCCTGGACAGCGGGTCTTCTCGGGGTCTCCTCTCCAAACAACCTCCAACCACCGAGTGAGCCTACAGACCTGCCAGCTAGATGGGAGCCTGGACAACGGGTCTTCTCGGGGTCTCCTCTCCAAACAACCTCCAACCACCGAGTGAGCCTACAGACCTGTCAGCTAGATGGGAGCCTGGACAGCGGGTCTTCTCGGGGTCTCCTCTCCAAACAACCTCCAACCACCGAGTGAGCCTACAGACCTGTCAGCTAGATGGGAGCCTGGACAGCGGGTCTTCTCGGGGTCTCCTCTCCAAACAACCATTTCACTCTCTTGCCATAGAAGAAAATGCCTGGAATTTCATTATATTAGAAGGGCACAACAATATTTGCAAGTATCGAAAGAATGAAAAATGCTAAGGATAGAATCTCTTCAAACCGTCGCCGCTTCGGGCACGATCGAGCGGTATCCCATCCACGTTCTTGAGGTGATCCCCTCCGTATTTTGGGACCCCTTCCACCACAAAGGGACCCTCCCAGTTGGGACGGAGCTTCCCCACCGAGGCACCTCTGTCTGCTACGTCCGCCTTCTTGAGAACCAGGGTCAATCATATGATATTCTCCCCAAGGCACATTTTCTGAATGCACAATCTATTATAAAAACACCAAGCGAGAAAATAATGTTATTCAAATGGAAACCTTCATAACCAAACTAACGTCAAGATGATTAGGGATCAAGTCAAAGGTCAGTGCTTTATCCTGCTCAACAAACTTATAAACCAAATTATAGTTATGTGACTCTGGTAAGTATCAAACCAAAATTATATCTGTTTAACACGTTTTTGTTTTTAAATTACAACTTTCATATCCATATCAAACATATAAATAAAAACCAAAGCCTCACTCATAGGAATAAGGCGCACTAAAGAAGTCATACACACGAAGGTTATCGTCTAAATTGGAGTCATAAACAATCCTGAAAACCCCAAAAACCAAATATAATTGCTACTAAGCTATTCACCCGAGCATGTGGTTCCAGATGAACAAACCAAAGATGAACATCTTTATTAGATGAAAAACATCTGATAAATGGACTTCTCAATGAATTAGCTCGATAATTACTGGATGTAAGCTTCGGCTCACTTGGAAAGAAGCCATATAAAACCTAAAGGTTGAAGAGCAACTTTGGTTGTTTTGGACTTTCAAACCATGGGTATTGTATACCATCATTTTGGTGATACTTTTCATGAGAATACAGTCTGTTGTTTTGTACGATCATATGATCATGTCAGAAGTATTTTGTCATGCTAATTTAGCTGAATAATTTATATCAAAATATAAAAGGTTTAGTATTTTTTATTCTAAGATGAGCCTTTTTCTCTTGCTAAGGTAGGAAATTCATCATAATAACCATCATCATTGAACTTATCCCAATTATTTGGCCCAGGATCTACAGTCATTAGCTTCCATTTATTCATTTTTAAGTATATTTTCAATTACCATATCTCTGATGTTACTTTTAATCATCCTCTAACATAATCATTTTATTTATCCTTCCTTCTTAACTCTACATTCATATTACATTCCTAAGTCTACCATGAGCAACTTAGCTATTAATGAATTATTTTTAATATCCAAGACTTGGAAAGCAAACAACAAAGCCAACCTAACTATTTATCATCTTATTCCCATAAAAACGCTTCAAAATGCATTGAAATTTGGCGTGCTAGTCTCTCATAAAATGTTATAAGATAACAGACGGCGTTTAATATCAGAGTACCATTCCTGGTCATATGGCTAGTAGATATAAAGTAACACAATATGCAAAATAAAGCCATCAAAACGCAAGCCATAGTTTCAAGATGTTGGACCTAGCCGAGGCTTGAATTACCATGAAGTTTAGAATTGAATTCAATCAAACCTATTTTCACATTATTTTAAGGAACCCAAACCACTTAAAGTATAACGCTAATAAAACATGTTCTACAGTAGGGTACGTTGTCTTTTACTCATGAACTATTCAGTTAATATCGAAGGAGGGCATAACAAGTCAACCACCAACCCATTGTTATTTTAACTTCTCTCTCTTCTTTTTTTCAGAGTGCATCCTTGTTTTATTCCATGTAAATCAAGTAAGTGAAAATGCGAGGTTTTGCCTCATGGTGATACAGGCGCCATATAAAATTGTGTAACAGGTTGTGTTGAACAAAGAACAATCAAGTCTGGGAAGATGTTGAAATTTTAGGGTTGATGCAAGTAAGTTGCATTTAGTACTTTACTTTACCCTCGCCTCCTTTTTTTAATAGATCCCTCACTATTTGCTAGAGGTTGTAAATATCTAGACGATTCTAATAAAGTTGAACCTCTTTTTCAAATTCTAATTATCAGTAAACTAAGCATTACAAAAGAAAATAAGATCATCCTGCAAGGCTGACATCATCCCCAAGGTCATGCTCTGATTGGCCCAATGAAGTATTGAAAATAACTAAACACGATTGGTGATGTTCCCGAGTTAAGGCGCGACATAATTAGATGAAAAGTCTGCTTCCTCAAACAGGTGCAAATCCTACTCCAAAGACTATGAGATTTCAACAACAATCACAAGGTGGGATGACTCAGTGTGTGAGGACCTTACATACAAAGAACCAACACATGACCCTGGTCGTCACTTGGTTCCTCGTCTATAGCCATGACGCTCGCCTGAGTTCTTCCATGCTGGTCACTCTCCACGCTCACCGCACCATAAATGTTGAAACCGGAAACCGGTCTCCGTGGAGTTCGAGGTCCCAAAAGAGGGGTGACCGCGCACCTACTACACTCAAGTGTGCAATCAAGGCTCTAGACTAGGAACGTAAGGGACAGACCCAAGGTCTCAGCGTGGAGGTCCCACCACACACCCAGAAGACTAACGAACTCTTCCCCTCCTAAGCCAAATGCTGAGCTAATTGGGCACCTTTGGAAGGCTCTCTTGGCCGACCAGAACCTCTAGGGAGGATCTCAAAATCCACTCCCTCTTAACTAAAGATGCCACCTCGGGTTTGTGCAAAACCCCCCCTTAACTGCCTTCCTAGTAGCCTAACCTCGCCTATCAGTCCTATTTTTCCGTAGCCCCCTTTGGGCCGCCACCAACGTAACATAAGCCTTCAAGGACTAGCAAAAACATCGCGGGCATCTCAAATTACAGGAACGCACGTTCCATACCTCGGCACGCAGGCCGGTAACATAAACAAAAAAGGCCTTCTAGGGCCGGCACAAACTTGGGCTTAAGCCCGCTGCTTTTCGCTACATAAAGAATGCACAACTTCCTCAGAGTCTTCTCCGGGAACCCCAGAACATCACCAATCCGGCTCACACATCCGGATGGGCTTCACACAGAACATCACCAATTCGGCTCATGCGTCCGAATGGGCTTCACACAGCACATCACCAATTCGGCTCGTACGTCCGAATGGGCTTCACGCAGCATGCCTAAATCCGTACTCACACTTCCGGATACTATATGCAATTAATAGCGGGGACGTACACGTCAACCCGTCGGAGAGCTCCCCTTCCCCCACCTATTGGTGGAGAGGGGCTTCCATGCAAATATGTAAAATAAGGGCTTCACCTGCCCAAGAAGAAACTTCGTTACCCTTGACGCGTGCTTGGCGGAGGTGCCGGTGGCCGATCTCCCCTTTTAGGCCGAGCCTTGCTCGAGGCGGCGATGGCGGTGGCCGTCCTCCCTTCTAGGCCGAGCCTTGCTCGAGGCGACGACGGGAAGAGGGGGCCGAGGGGAGCTCGGCCCCGCTGGAGGCGGCGACGAGAAGAGGGGGCCGAGAGGAGCTCGGCCCCGCTGGAGGCGGTGACGAGAAGAAGGGGCCGAGAGGAGCTCGGCCCCGTTGGAGGCGGCCTGGAAGAAGAAGGGGCCGAGAGGAGCTCGGCCCCGCTGGAGGCGGCCTGGAAGAAGAAGGGGCCGAGAGGAGCTCGGCCCCGCTGGAGGCGGCCTGGAAGAAGAAGGGGCCGAGAGGAGCTCGGCCCCGCTGGAGGCGGCCTGGAAGAAGGGGCGAGAAAAACTCGGCCCTGGCCGGCGACGAGAGGGGAGGCCGAGAGGAGCTCGGCCTGCTGCGATGCTCTATGCCGAGAAGAAGAGAGGGGCGGCCTGGATGGTAAGTGGGGGTCCAAGAGGAGCTCGGCCCTGGCCGGCGACGGGAGAGGAGGAGGAGCCTCGCTCTTTTTGGCCGGCGGCGGGAGAGATGGAGGGAGGAGCGGCTGTGCTCCTCCAGGCGGCCGGCGACGAGAGAGGAGGAGGGAGGAGCGGCTGTGCTCCTCCAGGCGGCCGGCGACGGGAGAGGAGGAGGAGGCCGAGCGGGTTGCTCCAGGCGGCCGGCGACGGGATCGGGAAAGCCCTAAGGGCTTTCCCCTGCTTGCCTTCTTCTTCTTCTTTTGTTTTTCTTTTTCCTTTTTCTCTCTCTGCCTGCCGCCTGTACCCAGCCCCCCTCTCTCTTATCTTTTTCTTTTTGTTTTCTTTTTTCTGTTTTTTCCTGCTATACCCGGCTGCTCCCCCACATGCCTCTTTTTCTTCTTTTTTTTACTTTACCTGCTATTCTCCCCTCCCAAAGATTATTATATATTATAATATATATAATATTAATATATTATATATTATGATATTAATATATATAATATTAATATATTATAATATTAATCAAATATCTATAAAAAGGCCTTTACGAACAAAGCCTCCACGCGTGTGTACGAGTGCTCGCACGTCCTCGAACGGGGCTGCACCACATCGTCGCTCGTAGCACGTCCCAAGCCCGCTCCCTGGGGACGATCCCACTCGGCCGGGTACGGGGTTGTACAGGTTTTATAGCTGTCATTACTTGAAATAATTTGCCGACGGACTGACTCATGTAAATCATGCAAGTGACGTGCAAAAGACTCGGCGGACTCGCTAGGACGGGCCTCTGATGGGTAAGGAAGGAGGTCAATGGGCTTCTTGGGTTCATATCCTAATACTACGTGAAATGGACTCAACCCGGTAGACCTATTGACCGAACTATTGTAGGCGAATTCCGCGACAGGAAGGACAGAGTCCCAACTCGCCACATGCTCGCCAACGAGACACCTAAGCAAGTTCCCTAGACTACGGTTCACCACCTCAGTCTGCCCGTCCGTCTGGGGGTGATAGGCAGATGAAAACTTCAAGGTAGTACCCGTTTTGTACCAGAGGGTCTTCCAAAAGTAGCTCACGAATCTAACATCTCTGTCAGAGACTATGGATTTTGGTAGGCCATGTAGCCTAAAGGCATCCCGAATAAAAATGGAAGCAACACGTGAAGCGTCAGCGGTCCTAGAGCAAGCGATGAAGTGTGCCATCTTGGAGAAACGATCAACTACGACAAAAATAGAGTCGTGCTTTCGAACTGTGCGTGGCAGTCCGAGTACGAAGTCCATACTAATATCCTCCCAGGGTCTAAGTGGGACCGGCAAGGGTGTATATAGTCCCGTGTTTTGTTTAGTTCCCTTCGCCGTCTGACACGTGCGGCAATGTCGAACAACTCTAGCCACGTCCCTCTTTAGACCTGGCCAATAAAATCTATCCTCTACGATAGCTATGGACTTATCCCTGCCAAAATGCCCGGCGGCTCCGCCCGCATGAAGCTCCCAAATCAGATAGTCCCGGTATGAAGTGCTTGGGATGCACATGTGGGAACCCCGGTAAAGGTAACCTTCCCAAATCTGGAAGCCATCGACAGGTTCGGGTGGGTCTCGGGATAAGGCTGCGTATAACTCGCCGAAGTCAGGACATCCAGGATAGTCAAGAATGATCTGCTCAAGTCCGTCCACATGGGCTCTCAGGGTCTGCAAGAGGGTGACCCGCCGACTCAACGCATCAACGGGCTTGTTCTCAACACCGGCGCGATGTTTGAGAACATAGTGGAAATCCTGAAGGTACTCAACCCACTTCGCATGCTTATGTCCCAACTTCTTCTGTGAGTCTAAGTATCAGAGCGTCTGGTGGTCAGAGTAGAGAACGAACTCCCGGGGAAGGAGGTAGTGTCTCCAGTATCGCAAGGACTGAACGATCGCATAGAACTCTCTATCGTAATTGGAATACTTCTGCTTGGCCTCATTTAACTTTTCGCTGAAGTAGGAGACCGGGTGTCCCTCCTGACTCAACACACCGCCGATCCCAACTCCAGAAGCATCACACGCAACCTCAAAAGCCTTCCCAAAGTCAGGGAGTCGTAAGACGGGTGCTGTGGTCAATTTCTCCTTAATCTCTTCAAACGCTCGAGTGGCTGCAGGGGTCCACTGAAATTCGCCTTTCTTCAAACAGCTAGTGAACGGGGCCATAATTGAGCTAAAGCCACGAACAAATCGCCTATAGAAGGTAGCTAGCCCATGAAAGCTGCGAGCCTCGTGAAGGGTCGTGGGCAGTGGCCACTCACGGATGGACTTAACCTTCTCAGGGTCGACTGACACTCCTGTGGATGACACGATAAACCCCAAGAACTGTACCGACTCGGCGTAGAACGAGCACTTCTTTAGATTCACAAAAGTTTCTCCTGACGGAGGGTCTCAAAAAGTAGCCTCAAGTGCGCTAGGTGGTCACCATGGGTCTGACTGTAGATCAGAATATCATCAAAATATACAACGAGGAATTTGCCCATGTAAGGCCGTAAGATCTGTGTCATAAACCTCATGAACATGCTCGGGGCGTTGGACAGCCCAAACGGCATGACCAACCACTCATACAGGCCATCCTTAGTCTTAAAGGCCGTCTTCCACTCATCGCCCTCCCGTACTCGGATCTGGTGGTACCCACTCCGCAGATCGATCTTGGAAAAGAGTTGGGCACCAGACATAGTATCTAATGGGTCATCCAGACGAGGGATAGGGAACCGATACTTCACCGTAATCTTATTGATGGCACGACTATCGATGCACATGCGCCAACTACCATCCTTCTTAGGAGTAAGAAGGGCGGGAACGGCACAGGGACTCAGGCTCTCCCGAATGAACTGCTTCCGAAGAAGCTCGTCAACCTACCGCTTGAGCTCGGTGTGCTCATCCGGATTCATACGATAGTGCGGTAGATTTGGGAGAGAAGCTCCCGGGACTAGGTCGATAGCGTGCTGGATATCTCGCAAAGGTGGGAGTTCATCACGTAACTCCTCCGGCAAGATGTCGGTGAACTCGTCAAGTAGGGTCTGGATCTCAGGGAGAAGATGCGGGGTCACTATCGGACTCTCAGAAGCCATAGTAGCGGCAACAATGTAAAATATCCCGGCATCCCTGCTCTCCCGCAAGAACTCACTACACCGCAGGAGATGTAGCGGTCGCGACGATATGGTGCTCGGGGGGGGGGGGGGGGGCTCAATCGGGCCCTTAGATTTCTCCTTGGGTCGGGTTGGGGACAACGTGATAATGCGTCAAAACGATCTAAGATAAGGCGCTGGAACTCAGCAAACGCAGTGCCCGAATTTGAGCTTCCCGCACGGTCGTCGGTTACTTGTGGTTCAGCCATGCTAGTCCTAAATGTCCTACCACTACGGAGCATGCAAGTGGCCTAACCTTGACCTCTGATACCAATTGATGTAGGGTAGGCTATGTATTATGCAACCTAGGTTGACTCGAGTGAGTGGAAACGTGAATGCTATGATGAGATGCACAAAAACCCGTTAGGCAATTACTCCAAATGATGATTCACAACCATGCATAATTAAATTAGACAACAACAATTCTTTTAGGGCAATTAAGCAAGACTTTCCTCCAAGCGGAGGGCCAAATTAAGCGCACTGCGAATAGCTCCTTTCTGCAATCAATATTTTCACGGGCAAAATTCCACAACAAATATTTTACGCAAGCACAAAATATCTCAAACAATATTCAAAAACTGAGAACTAGAAATCCATACAACAAACAACTCACAAACATAAGGGATGTCTGAGGCGGGAGAGATCCGGCGGTTTCGGGAATAGATCCGGGTTGGTGAATCGAAACGGTGGTTGTCCACGGTGGAAGATGGGTGCGGAGGGTTGGAAACGGGTAGATCCGGTAATATTATGACGGATCCGGGTTACGGAGGGGAAATATGTAAGTGGAGGGTAGATCGGTGAAGGGTAGCGCTAGATCAAATTAGATCTAGGGTTTTCGGAGCGGTTGGAAGTGGATCCACGAAGGGGAGAAGAAGTGAGGGGGCGGGTGAACCGTGCGGATGAACAATACCAGCGGACAGTGCGCATGAACAGTTCCGGCGGGTGAACAGTGCGGGTGAACAGTAATTTCTGGGTTTCTGGACAGCGGTAGGGTTGGGATTTGGGGGCTATAGGGGTTGCGGATGAGGGTTTCAGAGGGGGAAAAAGAAGGTTATGGATGGGTAGTACCTTGGGGATGAAGTTCCACCACTAAGAGTCAACACCTAGGGCTCCACGGCGTCGACACCGTGGCGTGATCGCGGAGGTCCGGGAATCTCTTCTCCAAAACCAGCAATGACCCTCTCCAAGCCTCTAACACTCCTATTTATAATATTCTAACATTAGGGCAACCCGGATTCGACGGCTATGATTGGCCGACGAGTTCACGTGCCAAACATAAGTAAATGAAATTAAAAATAACAAAGTTATATATCAAAAAGATTCGCGGCACACATCCGAACGCATCCGCGGGATCGGATCGTCCCTCCGCTCAAGTCTTCCGGCGAGAATATACGAAAGTGGGCCCTGCCTTGTTACGGGCCTATGGTCCCCCATCAGTATCCATCCCGATATGCTTGAAAAGTGAGTGCTTCACCGGGTTCAGAGTAATCTGAATAACATCAGTGTTATCATAGTGGAGTGGAGTGGGATCTGGAGAAGTGACACCATGACACTCAAGAAGTCAACAGAGCCAAATAATGCCCTCAGCAGTGGTACCCATGAGCCGAAGCTCAGTCTCGGTGCTGAAACGAGAAACACCAGTCTGTTTTTTGGATTTCCATGCAATAAGTGAAGAACCCAAAAACAAATAGAAACCAGTGAAAGATCGACGATCAACGGGATCACTGGGCCATGTAGCATCCGAGTAAGTACAGAGCTGCAAAGAACTACATCTGGAGAAGAAAAGACCACGCGAAGTTGTCACTCAGAGATAGTGCAAGAGCCGCAGTAGGTGATCATGATGTACAGTGGGAGGCACACTAACAAATTGGCTCAACACATGAACATCATGAGCAATGTTGGATCGAGTAATAATGAGGTATGCGAGACTCCCAACAAGGTGACGATAGCGAGTAGGATCAAAAAGTGGAACCCCATCATCCGAACATAGTTGAAGGTGAAGCTCCATAGGGGTTTCCACGGTGCGAGAGTCGGAGAGAGCAACCCGAGCTAAGGTGACGATAGCTAAGAGATATGATGGGAAGATGCCGCGACCAAGTTGCGGAGCTCGCAGCGGTTAGGGAAACCGCAGTCCGGAAGAAGACCACACGGTCCGCGCGAGTAGAAAGGGAAAGAAACCGGACGGGTAAGACAGTGAGAAGCCGCGCAACGGTTAGAGAACTTGCGAGAACCAAAAAGAGAAACCGCGCGAGAAAGACATAGTGCGGCGGCAAGAGAGCAGGGAGAGAAACCATGCGGGTAAGACAGGGAGATTTTCAACGGGTAGAGAGGAAACCGCGCAGATAGGGAGATCACAGCAGGTAGGGTGGAAACCGCGTGGAAAGAGTGAGTAGGGAGAAGGCCCCACCTGTCATAGAGAGTCCTATAAAGAGGAGAACAAAGACAAAGTGGAGGCCACGGGATTGGAAGGGAGGAGTGGCGGGTAGGAAGTTTCTAGCCGCAAGCGGGTAGAAACCAAACCGCGCCCTGAGCGAAAAGAGAAGGCCGGTCGGTTAGACAACCAGACCGCGCCTTGGGTGAGAAGGGAAGACCGGACGGTTAGCAGAATGCTAGCCGCAGGGAGAGACCGGTTCCCTCTGATACCATGTGGATAAAACCTCAAACTTGTATATACTTTCTCAATAATCAAATAAAAGGTATGAATACACATTTATAGGAGGGAGAAAGAGAGAAGAGATCCCTATACATGATGTGGGACTAAAGAGGAGAAAAGAAGAAAAACAAAATAAATGAGCTCCAACATGGGTCTCTTTACATGGGCTTTTTCAACACATTAATATATTTAAATACAAGTTTTGCTCTACATTTGCAAAAGATTGCCACCAAATGGATTAATTGTAAAATTACCCAAGCATACTAAAAATGCAGGCGTATAGGAATTACAATTAAAAGTAGATAAGTTGATGCAAGCTAATCGTCTTGAGTGCGACCATAACACGGTCAAGCAAAGAGTACAACTTCTGTTTTCTGTGACTTGGCCGTTAATTAGATGGTCTCACCCAATGACTTAGAAGATGATCTTTTGTCAAGGAGCAAATTTTTTTAAATATTATATCAACTATAAAAATTTAAATAAAAAATTATATGAATGACCACTCCATGCTCAGAGTTGCCAGTTCTTTATTGTTTTCTTATATATGTTCCAAGTAAAGAAAAGATTAAGGTTCATTGATGCAGTTAGATTGTTTATTTTTATATTGGTTTGAGGAATCATTTTAGGCATGGCAACTCAGTTCTGAGGTCACCTGATCTAATAAAACTACAAATTTGTTCATGCACACAACAAATTGAGTCAATAAATGCATCAAATTCATGCAACAACTACCTCAACCTGCAAAACGGTCTATCAAAGAATGCATCTCCAGGTCTCCAGCGCCCCCCTCAAAAATCCAATAATATCTCAAATTATAATTTTTTTTTAAAATTATGACAACTGCTATTTCTATTTTCAGTGTTACCAGTTATCTACACTTTTTACCAAAAACTTGTCATAGGTTCCGAAGTAAAGAAAGATTAAGGTTATAGCCCCTTTTGTCATATCAATTTCTCTGATCAGATAGTCACCTCAAAACCAAGTTGTCATGCCTAAATGATCCTTCAAACACATACACTCCATGATTTAAAAAACATAATCTCCTTGAGAGTCCATTCAGTTGGATGGAATTGAGGCTTCAGAATCAAAGTTGGAGGTCCAATTCCATTGAATACACTACATGCTTCAAAAAACTCAATTTTCTTAAGGATACATTCGGTGTAATGGAGTCGTGGCTTCAATATTGGAATTGGAGGTCCAATTTCAATGAAATGGACCTTCAATTCTAATTTCATGATCTCAATTCCATACAAATGAATGAGTCCTAACATTTCTCGTGATCAATCCCATAAGCTACTTGGTCCTAATATGGAATAAAACTGCATTCTCAAACTATACAGTACTTTGAATTAGCTGATGTCTAACAAGGATCCCTAGTCAAGGACTCAAAAGAATGTCTTTCTACTATTTAAACTTGGATTCACCCAATAAATTTACTTCTCAGAAGCATCATGATTTTTCAAAACAAAGTGATAACAGTATTCTAACATCCTTCATCATGAGTTCTCCTCAATGTGGGAGAAATCGTTTGGATCTCTTAGAAGAGCTCAATGAGATTCAATAGCCCAGATAGATTCTTTCATTATATGATGGCTATCTTGGAATTGATAAAGTACATTTTGCTATCACTAGCAACATTAGTCTTTACCCATCTATTTCCGTTAAACTATGCTATAGTTAATTTATGTTTTTTCCTTACATTCTTTTCAAGTGATGAATTTGGCTTTAGATCCAGTTATTATTTGATTTCTTTTCAAAACCTTATAGATTGTATTTGATTGTATCACCCGTCATCCCCATTTTTGTTTTCATGATCAATCTGTCATCCCCATTTTTGTTTTCATGATCAACCTGTCATTCCCATTTTTGTTTTCATGATCAACCTGTCATCCCCATTTTTGTTTTCATGATCAACCTGTCATCCCCATTTTTGTTTTCATGTATCACCGCCCACCGGTCATCCCCATTTTTGTTTTCATGATCAACCTAAGCCGTAATATAAATTGACGCCTTCAAATTACGCCGCAAGACAGCTGCCTACCTCTTCTTAATGCCTATATATAAGTTTCAATTGACCTAATTTCTCAAAATTAGCCATAATCATACCAATTTCATCCCACCACATCCTCCTCTCAATGGATTTATAGTATGACCAATGTACTTGCAAACCAACTTGTTTTTTGTTTTATTTTCAGTGTATGTAGGGTTATGAACGTAATTAAATACAGATTTATAGTATGACCAATGTACTTGCAAACCAACTTGTTTTTTGTTTTATTTTCAGTGTATGTAGGGTTATGAACGTAATTAAATACTGGTGTGTATTCACGAACACGAATTAAGTGTTTTTTATTGGATTCTTGATTAGAATATTTCTGTTGTACTTGTGAACATGAATTAATCCACTGCTTGCTCCCTAAACATATGGAAGTTCTACAAAACCTATGATTATGGGTATTCGGTGCTCATATGACACGTAGTCATTGGAAGTAGGTACTCTTCTGAATATTTTTAGTTTTTTTCCCTCAGTGTGAAATCTTACATTATTATTAAGAAATTTCTGAGTTTCTTCTCCTTCTTAAGATATGTTTGTACACTTATGAGCTGTATTAACCTTATATTTCTTTTTCCTTAGCATGAAATAACACATCTTCTTACCAATCTATACTTTCATGTTGATATTCAACTGCTGGCAGGCAAAGTGGTCTGGTGTTAGAACACAGCATATGACAACTCCATTTGTCGACAGCATGTATGACTTACTGAGAGAAACTCTCGTTGAGTATGAAGTTATCATTTGTCGTTGGCCCGAATATGTTTCAGTTCTTGAGAATGTAAGTGTATCATATTAATTTTGCATATGATTTCTATTTTTGTTACCCGCGCTTTCTATCTAGCGTTATATATGAGAATTTATGGATTCAGTAACCTTTTCCTTCACCAAATAAAAGGCAATTGCAGATGTTGAGAAGGCAGTGATTGAGGCTTTAGAGAAGCAGTATAGTGATGTTTTGGCTCCCTTGAAGGATGCACTGATACCCAAGAAATTTGGCCTCAAATATGTTCAAAAATTGGCTACTCGCAGCAATACGGGTCCTTACACTGTACCCAATGAGGTGAGTTTTTCTCAGACTTGAGTTCTTTCAAATACTCTTACATCTGCAGCCTCTCAGATTTTACTTTTACCAGCTCGGAGTTATGTTGAATAGCATGAAAAGGTTGCTTGATGTTTTGAGGCCCAGGGTAGAATTGCAATTTAAATCTTGGGCAGCTTACATACCTGATGGTGGAAATATACCTGTTGGAGAGCACCTTAGTGAAGTTACTGTGACTCTTAGAGCAAAGTTCAGAAATTACATGCAAGCAGTTGTTGATAAACTTGTGGAGAATGTGAGTGGATTTATGAAGTATTAACTAGAATAGTATTCTACTATTCTATTTTTGTTTCTTTTCTGTACTGATCTTTGTAAATACACGTGTTAATATATTCATAAATTTATGCTTCAATTTTGATTCTTATGCAAGCAGCTTTTTTATTTCTCTTTCTTGTTTCATAATTTCATTATGTTGCAATAGTTATTCTCCTGTCTATTCTTACGGGCAGTTCTGGTTCTTCCTTATTTTGGTCAAGTATATTGTTATACTTGAACAACAAGCTTAATGTAAATGAATCTTCATTATTCATTCATCATCATATGTTGACTAAGGTGTTAAATCTATTCTTTTGACGCAGGTTAAGGTCTTATTGGGGGCTAATAGATGATTTTTAAATGCATACACAAATCCAACAACTAGCAATAATGAAATTTTACATCATATTGTACATGATAGATTACAGTTCATGAAGTTTAGAAAATGAGAAAGCAAGGGTTGCTATATATGTGCGAGAGCACATAATCAAATTAATCAAACAAATAGGAACATACAAAGTTACAAAAGTTCGGCAACAATGGTTACAAAATAAATATAACTAGAGCTGTTAATAAACACTAATTCAACAACAACAAAATCTGACACCCAACTTGAAAACTTATACAAATATGGAGTAGAGGGCTTGATGGGTATCCGACTGGTCTTAAGTGGCCGGGAATGATGCAATAGACTGGAGTAGGACTTCCGGAGGGGGGGACTCAGATTGCTGAGTTGGATTGCTACATGGATGAATGAATAGAAACAACTATTGGGAAGTGGTAGGAGAGGCTGTTTAGGGTGGATGGATGGATGGATGTTGGATGCAGGTGGTAAGGGGATGGAGGAGGTTGGTTGCAGTGTGGGAACCCAGAATTGGTGCTGGAGAACGGTTGGCTGTAAGGGAAAAGGATGGATTTTGG
The DNA here is from genome assembly GCA_039513925.1 of Platanthera zijinensis. Classification (NCBI taxonomy): domain Eukaryota; kingdom Viridiplantae; phylum Streptophyta; class Magnoliopsida; order Asparagales; family Orchidaceae; genus Platanthera; species Platanthera zijinensis. The sequence goes on from CM077091.1 coordinate 172,314,324, forward strand.
GTGCAGGACAACTTTAGAACTGCAGGGCCGTAGGCAGGGGCTGGAAGAGAAGTTAATTGAATGGGGGCTGGGTCTGATGAGAAGTGTGGCTAGATTGAAGGATATGACCTTTAAATTAGGAATTGACGTGAGGTTGGGGGGGGGGGGGAAGAGTGGGTAGTTGGAAGGGGAAGGCCGGCCAGGTGTTGGAAGGGAGGGTGGGGGTTAGTGGAGACATGAGCATATGTTTGGCAAGAGTGGAAGGGATGAAATTGTGAGGAAGTGGGAAATAAGGGGATGAGAATGATTTTAGTAGTATTAGCCCCTTGTTTTTAGGAGGCGGTTAGTAGTGAGTAAGTGGCTTGAGAGTTGGAAAGGTGGTGGGACTTGGGAGGGTGGTTGTCGGCCAAGGGAGGCCGAAGGAGATCACCATAGGTGGTGCCAACGATCGCCCAAAAAATTGAAAATAGAGAGAAATTGAAATGGTGGTGGTGGAGGCTGGTAACCTGCCAAGGATGATTGAAGATGATCCCTAGAGGTGGTGTTGGAGATCATCAGAAAACTGAAAACGTATGGGACTTTTAAGTGGGGGGGGGGGGGTCTTTGAGAAGGTGGTGAGTTGGGTAAGGTGCTCGTTGGAAAGAAATGGGGAAGAATGAGATGTGTGTTGGTTGCCGACTGGAAGGAGATGGGAGGAGGGACTGTGGTAAAACTTGCTAGGTGGCCTGCTAGATGGAGATACGAGGAGGAATTTTGGTGGAACTCAGTGGAAGGCCAGGTGGAAGGAGATATGAGGAGGATATGTGGCGGGGCTTTGGTGGAAGGTCGGTTGGATGGTTGGGGGGAGGGATGAAGGTGTCCGACAAGGGAGTGTGGAGGGGGACATGGATGGCCGGCTAGTTGGGGAAGAGGGAGGGGGAAGTAACTTCCAAGCTTCACATTTGAGTCCGCCTTCAGTACTGGGAGATCAAAATGTTGATTTCTTGTTCGATCTTTCAATAGTCTTTCATGAAGCCCTCCACTCATATTTATAGCCTAGGAAACGACAATGATAGATCATGATTTTCCATTCACTGTAACCTCCAAATAACACAAAAAATGAAGATAAAAAATTATAAAAACAAAAAATACTATGATCAACGATCCGCTCATCATGATTCATGATAGGTTTCGGTCATCGTTGGGTCTGTGGTCGACGCGGGTAAACCCTTACGGGTCGTGTGGCATGATCCTCATCAATTCCCCCGCTCCAAAAGCATTCACCTCTGAGGAATCAAGATGACCGTACTGTCATTGTAGAACAGAGGGGTGTCTCGTGAACTTTACTGCGGTGATCCATACTTCATCAATAAAAGCGCGGCCCTGCCAATGAATCTAACATCGAACTCTATTTGGTGCTACTACAAACTTCTGGGCCACGATCTTACTTCTTAGTGATAACTTCGAAAGTTTTGGTGTCTGTAGGTGATGATGCATGTGTTGGAGAATGTGTTATATTATGGAAGATGGGCTTGTAGTGAAGTAGTAGGCGAAGGATGAGGTTGTAGTTAAGTAGTAGGCAAAGGATGGGGTTGTAGTGAGGTAGTAGGCGAAGACTGGGGGTGTGGAGCTGAGGTAGCGGGTGGCAAAGGGTACATATAATTGTGTGGTTAGAAGAATGGGTTCAAATCTTCCATGTTGAATATAGGTGAATTTCACATGCTCTTCGGAATATTTAGTTAAGATGCATTTATCTCAATCTTTTTTGATAATCGTGAAAGGATTCATTCATTTAACATTTAATTTACGAGTAGTTCCCTTGAGGAACCTCTCAACACGTATACGGGCCACCACATGTGTTTCTTCTTTGAAGCTTGCAACCTCTTGTGACTATCAACATAAGATTTGTAAATATAATTATTGCAACTGATCCTACATCAGATAGACTCATGCATGTTATGGAGGTGTCTAACAAATGACTCAACATACTCACTTGGATGGAACTTTGTGGGTAGGGGAATAAGATCTATGATCTTCCTAGGTTCATATCTTAAGACTACCTAGAGTAGACTCAACCCTGTTTTCCTATTTACTGAGCTATTAAATGTGAACTCTGTTACGGGTAACACTAAATTCTAAGAGGAAGTGTAGTCTCCTACGAGGCATCGCAATAAATTCTCTAGGCTCTTTTTTACTACTTTTGTTTGATCATCCGTCTGTGAATGGTGAGCAGGTGAAACTGTAGTGTAGTGCATGTTTTCTTCCATAGTGTTTTCTAGAAACAACTCACGAACCAGATGCCGCTTTCAGATACAATAGTATTTGGTAATCTGTGAAGTCAATTTATGCCCAAACGAATAAAGATGTGATGTTTGACACATCTGCAATCTAATTGCTGGCGATGGAATGAGTCATTTTGAAAAATCGATCGACTACAACAATGATGTGCACATGGCGCAAGGTCACAAAGTGCATATTGATGTCTACCCTTGGTTGGTGCGGGATTGAGAGTGCGTGTACCTTTGGCTATCTAACAGATGTGGCAATGTTGGACAACTGGAGCGATTCCTTTTTTGAGGGTAGGCATATAGAAACGGTCTTCTACTAATGTGATGGTCTTGTCTCTCTCGAATTGCCCGACTGCCCCACCGACATGCTTCTCCTAGACTATAAAATCTCGGATGGATGTCTGGGGAATGCATCCTCACAAAATAGATAACCATCGATGATCGAAAAATCAGTTTTCTGCTCTCGGGTGGGTCCTGAGATAGTGCAGAACATATAGTCACAAAGTTAGGGCAAGTAGAATACTCCGTAATCAGATGCTCGAATCCCTTGATTTGAGTGGTAAGGGTGTGGAATAGGCTCACAATTCGGCTAAGTGCGTCAACGTTTTTGCTCTCAACACTGCCTCGATGTTTGAGAACATAATGGAAATCTTGTGTATTCAACCCACTTAGCATGATAATGACTCAATTTTTTCTGGGAGTTCAAATAGCGTAAGGCCTACTGTTTCAAATAATGCACAAATCCACGAGGGAGGAGGTAGTGTATCCAATAATGTAGAGACTGAATAATCTCGTTAAACTCCCAGTCGTAATTGAAATACCTCTGTCAAGCAACATTTGGTTTCTCACTGAACTAAAAGACTGAATGACCTAACTGGCAGTGTACTCCTATACCTACGATGGGCGCTTCACAAGTTACCTCGAATGCTTCACAGACGTCGGATAATAAAATGACTGATGTCGAGGTCATTTTACCTTTAATGTCATCAAATATTTGAGTGATGGTGCGTGTCCACTAAAAATCTTCCTTACGAAGGCAACTCGTGTAGGAAGCCATAATGATATTGAAACCTCTGACAAAACATCTGTACAAGGTGGTAAATCTATGAAAATTACGAGGTTCATGTATATTTGTGGGGGTTGGTCACTCTCGAATGGATTTGACTTTTTTAGTGTCTACAGACACGCCAGAGACGGAGATGATGAATCCTAGGAAATGACCGACTCTGACAGAAAAATGCATTCTTCAGGTGGATATAAAAGTGCTCCTTACGGAGGATGTCAAAGAGTTGTCGCAAGTGTGTAAGGTGCTCTTTGTTAGTCAGACTATAAATTCAGATGTCATTGAAATAAACTACGAGGAACTTGCCCATACATGGGCGCAAAATCTGGGTCATCATGTACATTAATGTGCTGACGGTATTTGATAGTCCAAAGGGCATGATCAACCAGTCCAAGGTTGTCAGAATCGAGATCCTAGATAAGATCATTTTGAGGTAGGATTAGATTAGATAGTAGGGTCGGATCGAGGATTGCTTTACAAAATCAGGATCAATTTACAAAATTTGGATCGTAGGATCGTAAGATCCTATGATCCGGATTGCGATACTGACAACCATGCCAACCACTCATACATAATATCTTTTATTTTACATGCAGTCTTCCATTCATCTTCTTTGACTCCACTCTAGTGGTACTTGCTTTGAAGGTCTAACTTTGAAAAGATATGGGCACTTGGCATAATGTCTAGGAGGCCATCGAGTTGGGACATTGGAAACCGATATTTGTTTGTAATCTTGTTGATAACTCTATTATCTACGCATATACGCCAACTACTATCCTTTTTAAAGGAATGGAGGGCATGCATGACTTAAGGTCACAGTCTTTCTCTGATAAATTACTTCCGTAGAAGGTCAGCGATCCGATTTCTAGTTCTTCATATTCATCAGGATTCATCTGTTGTGTGGTTGGTTTGGCAGAGATTATCCCAACACAAGATCGATCACATGTTGGATGTCTCATAGTGGGGGAAGCTCATCCGGGAGTTTGTCCAACATAATACCATTGAACTCGTCTTGGAGGTGTCGAGCATCGGGGTGAACGGACTCTATGCCCATAATGCCCTCCGTAGTCTGTGAGGCAACAACTAAATAAATGATGCCCGTGTGTTGGGTCTCCCGAATGAATTCACTATGAATAGCTCTCGGGGCATCTGTGTTAACTAAAGGCCCGACCCACCTCTTAGGGGAATTTCTTGGGTTGGGACGGGGACAACGTGATCTTGCTGCCTTTGTCGAAGAATACTCATTGCATGTGTTGGACCGTTCTTAACAAGTCACATCCCTATCATATAGTCAAGATCTGTTTAATAGTATGTGTTACTTTCATGGGAATGATGTCCCACCAAACTATGTCCTCGGAGGATGCAAGTCAGATGGGTATCTGACATCTCTGAGTGATCTGGATTGTCTTCTTATCTACTCAAACGACTCGATATGTATGCAGGTGGGGTTCTGCTTTTATCTTCATCCGTTCGAGCCTCTTTTAGGCAATAATATTTACGCATCTTCCACTATCAATGACGAGTTTGCAGTCCCTGCGTGCACTCAGAGAATAAGTAGAGAATATGGTACTCCTCCAATCCTCATCAATGCGGGGAGTTTGTAGTAGATAACGAATAACGCCCATTTGAAGTGCATGATCTGCCTTATCTTTCCAACCCTCGTTTATTGTCATACCAATTTCTTTTTTGTGCAGCTCCATTGACTCAGTACTCGGGTTGTGGTCTTCCTCAATAAGTAGATTTGGTGTGAGACACTGTGCCTTCATGACCTCTGTCCTGACATTGATAGCACTGGATTCCTCTGGGCTTGGGGGTCCATTGGCAGTGGATGTGCCTTTCATGTCAACGGGGGAATGAGTAGGCATGAATGGATTGGGTCCCTACTAGGGAACCTCCTAGGCATAGAACTATCCGACTGTGGGTTAGGTTGCCTTGAACCTTAAGTACGCAAGTGTTGCTCATATTATAAGGAGAACCGGAAGATCTGCTCGACTGATTCTAGGTGGTGGGGAATAAATTTCCTACGACTGTCCTCCTTCAATCTGACCTGAAATCGGGAGGTTGTCGCTATGTGCTCCTCGATAATATCATTCCTAACGACAAGCTTCTCAAAGTAAGTCATATACTCTGCTATAAAAAGCATCTTTGCAGTAAGACTTGAAGATGATCTAGAAGTTCATTCTGATATGAAGCTGGAGGTATTTTTCTTTGATTTTTTTACTTCATATCATCTCATCGAGTGATGGGATAGTAATACTCTCTGTCTAAGGAGTGCGTAAGACTCATTCAATAATTTTAGCTTGCCCATGCAATTTCATCTTGGCAAACCCAACCCGTCTCTCGCCTGCCATCTCGTATCAGTCAAAATAATTGTCCGTATCTAAGAGACAATCACTAAAAGCTCTTGGATCTAATTGACCATCATAGGATGGGGCATTGATTCAATGGTAACACGTGATATCATCCTCACCAACATTGCCTCTACGGAACTCTTGATAGTACATATAGTCATCATCTTTACCTTGGTCGAACAGTGCATGTGGAACAAGACGATCTCAATGAAAAGGATATCAGGATTGAGGTTCTTCTTCTTGAGGAAGGTGGTGTCGACCAACTGTAGGATCTATACGATGCTCATAAGCTAGCTTTGGCCCCTTTGGAATGGTGAGGGAGGAGTCTGGGCAAGAGGATTTATGAACATATGATTGGGAAGTTCCTAAATGTCACATTGACCCTCACTGTGAATAACTTGCAGCCTAATGGTTTTCTGAGGATGAGGGTTCTTAAGGAGGTCTGACCATTCACTCTAGTGGCGAGAGTTCCAAATTACTCTCTAAGGTCATCAAACGGTGTGTCCATTTGATTGAAGTGATAATTTATAAATAAAGACAAACCCGACAACTAACTTACAATAATGTAATTTTAAATCATATTATGCTAGGCAGATTGCAGTTGATGAAGCTTAGCAAATGGGAAAGCAAAAGTTTTTGTATAAGTGCGAGAGAGCACGCAATCAAATTACTCTAGCAAATAGGTACATACAAAGTTACAAAAGTTTAGTGATTAAGCAAATATAACTATAGCTGTGAATAAACATTAATTCAACAAAATAAATGACACTTAACTTGGAAACTTACACAATTAGAGGGCTTGGTGGGTATCCGGTGAGTCTCAGGGGGCCGGAAATCTATGTTATCAAGGCGCGCCTGAGGCACCGGGCGCACTCCGTGGCACCTCAGGATGGCTGGAGATGATCGCCGCAGGTTGTGTTGGCAATTGTCGGAAATCTAAAAATGGAGGGAACTTTAAGTGGTGGGGGGAGGAACTTTGAGAAGGTGGTTGCTTGAGGAAGGTGGCCAATGGGGAAAAATGTGAAAGAAAGGGAGGTATGTGGGTGTCCGGATAGAAAGAGATGTGAGGAGGGGTTGTGGTATAATTTGATGGGAGGCCATCTGGAAGGAGATATGAGGGGTTGTGGTGGAACTTGGTGGGAGGCGGGTTGGAAGGAGATATGAAGGGTTGTGGTGGGGCTTTGGTGGGAGGTCGCCTGCATCGTTGTGGAGGGAGGGCTGAAGGTGGCCGGCTAGGGATTGTGGAGGGAGAGAAGGATGGCTCGCTAGTTTGGGATGAGGGAGAAAGAAGTAATTCCAAGCTTCACACTTGAGTTCGGCTTTGGCACCTGGAGACCAAAAGGTGGCTTTCTTCCTCAATCTTTCAATAGCTCTCTACTTATATTTATAGCCTAGGGAGGGAAAATGAACGGTCATGATTCTACATTCATTGTAACCTCCAAAAAAACACAGAAAATGAAAATTAATATGTTACAAAAACATAAAATACTACCATCGGCAGTCCGCTCGTCATGAGCGTTCTCGATCATCACTTGGTTTGTGGTCAGCGCAAGTAGAGCTTTACGGGTCGTGTGGCCTAATCTCCATCATCTTTCTAGCTCATTTTGTGCCACATGTATTTGTGTTACCTTAGATTTGCCTAACCCTTCTTAGATCTTCAGTTGTACTTCTTTTGCACCCTTTGTTCAAGTGAAACCACCGGAGTATATTTTCAGTTGCGAGATCTTCAATAGATATCATTCTCATCATTCCTCTAATATAATCATTCATTTGTTCTTAGTTTTTTTTGCCACACATCCTTTACGAACCTAGATTATAATAAGATAATGATGTAGCGCATATGTCAGGAGATCTCATGATGGGAGGAGATATGTCACATTTATGTCGTTATTTCATTATTATTTTGGTTTTGCTATTTTTGTTATTTTATTTATTCTCGAGATCTTATTTTAGTTCATTCCTATTTTTTAATAGTGTAATCTTGTATTTTTACTTGAGTGTCTTATCAATTGGATGTGCTAAATTGAATCAAGTTATTTTGGCATCAAGAGAGTTTTTTTAGCCCCCACCCCACCATCGAACCCTCTTACCCTCCTCCCACCTCCTTCTCCACATGTGTTAGCTAGGTTAGGTTGGAACTCTACGATGGCCCCTCTTCCTCCCTTGCACAAGAGCACATCCATGATCCAACCCCCTGTCGACTAGCCTAGCAGAGCAGTAAAATTTTCTCCGTTATCCGTCTACAACCGCCTCTGCCCTTTGTTCGGACGCTGCATAGCAACAGTTGTTCCTCTACATTGGCCTGCAACGGCCATAAGCCGTCATCCTTTATTCACCCAACTACTTTGTGTTGTTCTGCATTGGTCCAACAGAGGCCATGATTCTCTATTCACCTCCAAGCCATCCTCCCTCAGTCCCTCTGTGTTTCCATACACGTCTCCCCTTCTCCCCTTACTCTGCCGCTCCGACCATCATGAAATAGGCTTTAAGACACCTATATCAACATAGGTTGATCCCAAGGATTAAGAGAGAACATCAACTGGGACAAACCCCGGACAAACCCCACCCTCCCGCCCTTCATCCAATTCGGTGATAATATTTGTGGCATAGGTTTGTGGCGACTTAGTATCAAAGCTTACCATGACGGGATCGACTGGCTGTATGTAGGGGATGTTTGAAAGGATGCATAAGTTGATGATGGATCAACTCAATTATCTAAAATTTGGCACAAGATGACTTAGATGTCCTTTCGGCCTGTCTAGAGAGCCTCCTACCTGAGCGAGATAGCGACAACTTTCGCTGTGATAGGACTGGAAGCAATTTCCATGGAGGGTCCCTTTCCCATGATCATGAGGACGGCTTCCATGGAGGGCCCCCCTACCATGTCTATGAGGACGGCTTCCATGGAGGGTGTTATGAGAACAATGCATTGCATTGTCATGAAAACAATGCCCTGCCATGATATGTCAAATTGGAGTTTCCGACGTAGTATGGCAAGAGCGCCCTGTTGGGATTGTTGACTCAATGCAAACAATTTTTCACCAACTAGAGGACACCAACAATGGAGTGGATTTCATTGGTTGCATAACACTTGGTAGGGGACCATATGTGGTTCCTACGTATTGACATGGAGAGCCTCACATGATATGGGACAATTTCAAACAGTATTGTCGCATCGCTTTGGACTGTTGATGCAAAGCAATCCCTTGGGGGAGTTGATCTTCTTAATACAATGGAGCTATCGTTGATTCCCTAGAGGAACTCCAGACACTATTGACGCATGTGCCCAGCATTTAACTTGAGCGACAAGTCATCATGTTCATTGTCAAGCTTCAAGAGCGCCAGTGGATGCACGTTCAGTGTGAAGGCCCTATAGATCTTATCACACTCATGAGTGTAACTTGAATCTGTGATCGTCACCTTCAACTAAACCAGGCCAACAACATGAAGAGTGTCACTTCCTGCCGGACGCCATCCCCCGGGCACACGGAATTCCCCGCCCTGTGGGTGGAGAAGGGGACTAGCTACGGTAGCATCCCTTTCTTCCGTTGTCTATCTTCGTCTGAGATTGCGGAACCCCGTGCAAAGAGGATCTCTTTTAATTGTGATTAGACTTACGCACCCGGACAGCAGTGGAAGTAGCTGTTTGGTTGGAAATGGAGGGTGATGGGAGCACAAGCCCATGGGAGAGGGATGACACAGATCTCTCTTCATGCTCTGACAGGAGTTACAAGATGAATTCAGGAAGGTGTACCCCAACTGTGTGCTTGAGGAGAAGCTAGATCTGAAGGATGAGAGTGACGTCACGGGCGATTCACAGACGCATATATGGAAGAAGATCCCATGGGTATTATACTACCAAAACATTGTCTTATTTCAGTCCTATTTTGAGTATTGTAAGCTTGTATTTATACTACAGTGTCTTATGAAACGGGTATTTATGCTACTATAGAGGGTTTTTAGGACTCCCACCTCAGGGCCACAAACCCCACACCCCCACACAGAATCCTCCCATTTCCTCCATGTGCAGCGACTAGGATAGACTGTCTACAGTCATCTAACTTACTAAGGGAGCTGCCTGCACATTTTGTTTGGCCAAACTGCAGTTTCTGTGTTGGCCTGCAGCAGCCCAACAAAAGTCGCCGGCCTCTATTCACCCCATCCCCATCAGGCCTCCCTTCAAGCCGCCATTCACGGACCCGTTTCTCCCCCGAAGCCCCAGTTCCGGACGCCACGGAATAGGCTCCAAGGTGCCTATATCAAGTTATCAACATAGGTTGATTCCAAGGATCAAGAGGGAAATATCAACTGTGACAATAGTCACAATACTCTGTCTCCTTTGTCGCATCCTGTCAGATGGCACAATCCGTGGCACGGCCTTGCGTCATCTTGCCGCAGCCATGGGAGGCAGGAGCTCAAGGGAGAGCTACTACATCCCAACTCTAACTAAGTAGAGAACTAAGAGGAGGAAGGCTTGTATTTCTTACTTTTTTTGCCCTTCATAGTTCACTCTCACCCAAAGATTCTTTTGTAAACAAGCCCATAACAATTTGTTTAATTACAAGATTTACCCAACATAATTTAAATGCACAAAACCCCAAATTAATTCTTACTTAAAGACACCTAAATTACGACTGAATCAGTTAAACATAAAACAGGATTCATACACTCCTTTAACACCACAACGTTATCCTAAAATTAACACTTTTTCATCATGCCCCATAAACACCAATAATTTTTTTTACTTCCCAGCACTATGGTCCATGCAGCATCATTGGCTTAATTGCATCTTTCTATGCATCTTTATAAATTATTCTGTGTGGTTAATGAAACCAGAATGGCTTATTAGGATAATGTACACATTGAACTTCGAATGCAGGACTATGATTTTTCATTCCTTCCATTTTATTAGAGTGAAGTCATCAGGAATTCATAAGGCGCTCTGGTTCTAATAAAATTTTGTCAACATGTATTTCACAGAGCCGAGCGCAAAGTGCCACAAAATTGAAGAAGATTATACAAGATTCGAAGGATGTTTTGGTCGAATCGGATATCAGGAACAGAATGCAACCGCTGAAGGATCTGCTTGTGGAGACTATAAATCATCTTCATAGTATTTTGGAGGTCCAAGTCTTTGTATCACTGTGCAGATGCTTCTGGGATAGGATGGGGCAGGTGCTTTGACATTTTAGCTCCACTGCTGTGTTGAGTTTTCTTCCTGTGCTTGTTTCTAAACATAAATGATTGCAGGATGTTCTGAATTTCTTAGAAGATCGGAAAGAGAACAAATCTTGGTATAAAAGTGCAAGAATCACAGTTGCTGTAAGTAAAGACTCTTGTTGTTTTAATGCCTGAATGCCCTTATAAATGTAGTACTACCCTTCAACTTTGAATAATTATAAGGACCTCTCCTTGTTGTTCTAATGCTCGAATGCCCTTATAAATGTAATACTACCCTCCAATTTTGAATAATTATAGGGGCCTCTTCTTACCTCTTAAAATTACCAAAACCTTCCCTCTAAATTTACACTTTTAACATACATGTACAAAAAAACATTCTATGTTAACACCGTAATTATGCAAAGTCGTAGAGTAGTTTTGTGTTATTATTTAATTATATATATAAGCAGTCGTGCACATGGTTCCCCGTGCCCCGGCGCGACAATACCCTGTCGCTTGCTGTCTATGCCAAAATATTTATCTGAATACCAAATTTAATAGAAAGTGAAAGAAGGATAAATGTTTAAAAATAATGATAAAACAGAATTAAGCACTTTTTTAAAAATTATAAAATATGTAATAAAGTGAGGGTAAAAAATGTGATGAAGTGGTAAAATCCAAAAGATGAATTTTCATCAAAAAAAATATTTTCCCCTTATATGTAGTGTGTGTGTGTATATATAAGGTTAATTATGGGAACCTCCCCTGGGAGTTTGCATAATTGCAGGTTGCACCCCTCTTATCTTTCGAAATTACATTTACCTACTTCTAAGTTACCCAGTTTACAAAATGCCTCTTGCGTTAGAAATATGGATGGAAAATGATAAAACTAATCAAATTATTCTATGCTATTTTAATTTTATCTTTTTATGATGATTTTAGATTCATTACAAAGGGTAAAATTGGAATATCATAAAATAATTTGGCACATTTTATCACTGTCCATCTATATTTCTAAAGGAAAATGTCACCTTTCAATTTAGAGTCATTAAAAAAGGTAAAATTTAATATCATAAAATAATTTGGATAATTTGATCATTTTTCATCTATATTTCTAGCAAAATGGACATTTTTGTAAACCAAAGAAACTTTGTGGGGGGAGGTAAATGTAATTATGAAAGATAGAGGGGGTGCAATATATATATATATATTCATTATACATTTAGTAATAAAAGTATTCTGTTATAAATGTTTTATACTATTACATTAATAGTAGTAATATATAATATAATTAATATTTAGTGTAATTATTAGAATTAAATGTTTTAACAAATTCTGTTCAGCCTATAAATAGTCTTCTAAAATATGAGATTCTTTACAAAGGGTGAAATTGGAATATCATAAAATAATTTGGCACATTTTATTACTGCCCATCTATATTTCTAAAGGAAAATGTTACCTTTCAATTTAAAGCCATTAGAAAAGGTAAAATTTAATATCACAAAATAATTTTGCTGATTCTATCATTTTTCATCTATAACATTTTTGTAAACCGGGAAAACTTTGAGGAGGTGGTAAATGTAATTATGAAAGATAGAGGGGGTGCAATATATATGTATGTATATATATATATATATATATATATATATATATATATATATATATACGAGTGACAGGCACGGGCCTACGACCCTATGGCCATGCGCCACAGTACTCGGCCGCCGACGGCGGGTTTCGCCCGCCCACCCACCCGAAGTCTGCCCTGGCCAGGCGCCACAGTACCCGGCCTGCGATGGCTGGATCAGGGCATTTGTCGTGGGTGCGGCATATGTCGTGGGTGTGACATTTGTCGTGGGTTCGACATATGTCGTGGGTGCTACATTTGTCGTGGGTGCGACATATGTCGTGGGGGCTACATTTGTTTTTGGTAGCGGCATTTGTCGTGGGTGCTTTCTAATGTCGTGGGTGCGACGTTTGTTGTGGGTGCTTTATAATATCATTGGTGGCGACCTTTTACGTGGCGGCAATATTGGTCGGCGGTGACATTGGTCGTGGGTGGCTACATTAGTCGTGGGTGGCGACATTTTTCGTGGGGGCGACATTTTTCGTGGGGGCATTCAATACAGTAACAACAAAAATAGAACCATAGAGTCAATACCCGCATAAATTTTAAAAATTACACTTGGATCATGATGTTAGTCATTGACTAATATTAGAGTTTCTCAGCTGTAAATTCCCAATTACCTCTTGGGCAATACACATTCAAAAAAACTAAAATGACCATAAGCAACATATATTACAACATATACTGAAAACTGAAATGAGCAACATATACTGCAATTAGAACACACATGCTAATTAGAACACACATGCTAATTAGAACACACATGCTAATTAGAACACAGAAAATAAAAATCTATTTGCTTCGCTTGACCCTCTACCGGCCAATACTACGAAGCAACCCTATAAACATTCAACACAGAGTTTACTGTGCTTTGTTTAGCCACTATTTGACTAATATCTCAAAGCACGCCTAAAATATAAAATATGGAGAAAGAGGGAGGCGGGAGAGATATACCTCTCTAACATTTGCTAAATGCAATATCTCTCTTCTTCCTTGCTGCACCTAGGAAATCTTCTTCCTTCCTTGCTAAATGCAATATTGGACAAACACCATGTGAGCAAAAAAACTAAAAGAGGTAGGTATACCAAATATAGAGTAGAAGAATATACCAAATAATTTTTATCCTAAATTGAAGAATCTCTTCTAGGTAAAAGAAGCACTCACCTGCAAAAAACCACTCACCACCTGCTTGAAGAGTTTGTTGCCTGCAAGAAGGAACAAAGTAGGAATGAGACACATAAAATTAGTGAAGTATAGAATCTAATTTATACAGAATTAGTTGTAATCTGGTTTCTGATAATCACCACACATTGTTCTGAACCCTAATATAAACTGAAATGTATATCTAAACTGAAATCAATAATCTGGAAGATATTAAGTTAGCCTAAATCAAAACAGGTTAGTTTTAAATCAGAATTGGTGGAGATTAATTTCTGGAAATAAACACGAAGAAGGAAATCATTCGTTAGGGATTTCCTGTTAAAATGTAGAGTGGGGAAGAACATTAGAAAATACCTGGAAGAATAGAGTGTGAAATGCGTGAAACCTGCAAATTAATTTTTAGGGCGTGGTTAGAAATGACAAAAATCTGCAGAAGGGTTAACATTGAGACTATTAAATCAATTAATTCATGGATATAAGGGTTAACATTAAAATCAAGATCAATAAATATCAACGAAATTTGGACGAAATCTGGACGAAATCGTAAACGTTAAAACAAATCAACAATTAAATCAAAGACGTAATCAAGAACGAAATTTACAACGAAATCTGGAAGAACTTCCTGTCGTGCAGTTCGTATACAACGAAAAAAACTGGAGGAAATCTGAACGAAATCTGAACGAAATCTGGATCGAAATCTGGAACGAAAAAAACTATGAGAAAAATAGGAAAAGAAGGTCTCACAGCTATTCAGGGTGGCTTCCCAATGAGCGGCGAGTGGCGGAAAGAGAACTTCCTGTTGTGGAGTTCGTCGGCTGCGGGAAGGTTGCGGGAGTTCATCGATGGCGGCAGGATCGCTCCTCTATAGGACGACAACACCAGTTGCAGGAAGTGCGAGATAGAAAGAAGGCGTGCAAAGTTGGGAAGAAGAAGGGCGTGAGCGGGAGAAAGGATTGTGTTTGGGATTTCAGGCGGGTTCTGCGGGTTTGCAAAGCTGGGAAGAACAACGGCGTGAGCGGGAGAAAGAAATGTGAGAGGGATTTCACGCGGGCTCTGCGGGCTTAGGGTTAGGGGAGCTTCGGTGGCTTCTTAAAAATCTTCGGCGTGCAAACTGATAAGAGATCCGACGGCCAGCATGGTTTTTTTCAAGATCGAGTGGCCGATATATTTAGGTGTATTTTTGAACTCACGCCATTTGCAGGCCTCAGTATATCTTTTTAATATAGTATATATATACAGATTAATGAATTTCCGCGCAGCGCTTTTTGGACAAAAAAACGCGCTCCCCAGAAAAATGCAAAAAACACCCCCTTAACAGCATTTTTAGAAAAAGTGGTCAACATGAAAGTTGTAGATCTCGACGAGATCTACAACTTTCATGTTGACCACTTTTTCTAAAAATGCTGTTTAGGGGGTCTATTTTCAAAAGGCGCGAAGGGGGTTCCGCCCGGTAAATATTACGATTTTTTTTTTGCGCGGACCCCCTTTCGCGCCTTTTGAAAATAGACCCCCTAAACAGCATTTTTAGAAAAAGTGGTCAACATGAAAGTTGTAGATCTCGACGAGATCTACAACTTTCATGTTGACCACTTTTTCTAAAAATGCTGTTTAGAGGGTGTTTTTTTCGTTTTTCCGGGGAGCGCGTTTTTTAGACAAAAACGCACTGCGCGTTTTTTCAGTGCCCCCATATATATATATATATATATACAAGCATCTTCGAGCGGGCTTCACCTGTTCTTGATGCATCGTTGCGGGCTTCGTCCGTAACCAAGCGGGCTTCGCCCGTTCTTGATGTGGCGTTGCGGGCTTCGCCTGCAACCAAGCGGGATTCACCCACAAACAAACGACGTTGTTCGGGGGAGGCGACATTGTTCGGGGGTGACGACATTGTTCGGGGGTGACGACATTGTTCAGGGGCTGCACCCGCCATTGGCGGGCCGCACCCGCCATTGGCGGGCCGCACCCGCCATTGGCGGGCCGCACCCGCCACTCGCGGCCCCCGGCGGGTTTCGCCCGCCCCGATAGGTATTCTAAATTTTAATTATTAGAATTTTTAATAATGTTATTAATTATTAAAACAATATAAGTTATTTAATTGGCGGGCCGCACCCGCCACTCGCGGCCCCCGGCGGGTTTCGCCCGCCCCGATAGGTATTCTAAATTTTAATTATTAGAATTTTTAATAATGTTATTAATTATTAAAACAATATAAGTTATTTAATTTCTTATTAAATTAGAAAACAAAATAAGAAAAGAAATAAAAAATCCCCAGACACCCCGCTTCCGCCGGCCTCATTGTCGTCCTATGTCGCCGGCCTCATCGACGTCCACCAGGGGGTGTGCCGGCCTCCGGCAAACCCGCCGGGGGTTATCCGGCGGCGAGCGGGTAGGGGCACCGCCGGTGGCCTTGCCCGTGAGACCCAATTCTGGGTTTCACAGGCAGGGCCACCGCCGGCGGTGGCCCTCCCCGCTCACCGCCGGACAACCCCCGACAGGTTCGCCGAAGGCCGACGAACCCCCTGGTGGGCGTCGGTCAGGCCGGCGGCGGCTTCGCCGGTGGCGGCATAGGGAAGCAGTGAGGCCCCTGTGCGCGATATTTTGGCGGAAGAGGGTGTTGGGAAATCTGGAGTTGGAGGATTGAGTTTTTTTGAGGAATGTCTAATGGCAGGCCCGATCCTTTGAATCTGACGGCCATTCTTTGAATCATTTACATCCAACGGTTCAGATTCAACTCTTGGTGTGCTTTCAAATATGAGTATTGTTTTATATAATAAATATATATATATATATATATATATATATATATATATATATATATATTATTCATTATACATTTAGTAATAAAAGTATTCTGTTATAAATGTTTATACTATAACATTAATAATAGTAATATATATTATAATTAATATTTAGTATTATTATTAGAATTAAATGTTTTAACAAATTCTGAAATTATTTTTCAGCCTATAAATAGCCTTCTAAATAATAGATTCACATAACAATAATTTCTCTCATCTTTTTGCCTTAAACTTTATATTTTCCCTTTATTTTCTTATTATTGTACGTTTGATTCATTTAGTCAATGTTTGGGTGCTCTGTGTCCATGCACATCACAGTTTTGAGATCTAGTCGGGTGTTGTACCTTGAAGGAGTGAACATCGGTTGAAAACACTGTTCGTTGATGGTGCAAATTCTTTAAGGCAATAATCACACGTTTTACCTAGGCTCGATTTCTTATTGTAAATTTTTACAGCATTTTATTTCATCTTATTTTAAATACTCATTTTATATTCAAAATTTCTATGTAAAATGAATACATTATTATTATTATTATTTATTTTTAAAGAAAAATTGGAACTATTTTTTATATAGCAAATTTTCTATCAATCTAATGAATGGGTCGTGTTGGACTATCATCTCATAAACCGTCTAGTACTAATGTCGTGTTACGTATTTTTAGAGAAGTTCAAGAATAAAAAATAAGTAAATATGTAATTTTTTAAATTGATGAAATTGTAGTTGTCTTTCTTTTCTTGTGTGCTACTGGTTTTTTTTCATATTCAATCTTTTTTATTATGATATCTTGCAATTCAAACAATTTTGTGAGCATCAAACCTGGACGGTTTAAGGTTTCTGTTGATGGCAAGCACATGTAGAATATTGATTCAACACTCTAGGATTATTGTCGTATATTTTCGAACCTATGCCTTCAGAAAACCTTGTAAACATGAGCACCAATGAAACTGTAACCTCAATAGCTACATCACTTGCATCCTCATCTCCTAGTCCCAAAATCACTAAAACCTATGTTAAGCCTCTCTCTTTTAAAGATTCTGTGGATGTAGAATATCATTGTAGAAACTGTATACCAAGTGTTTTACTTGATAGCTTATACAATGTTTTCCTTCAATATCATACATCTAAAGATTTGTTGAACGCAGTCGAAGTACGCTATAACTTTGGTAATATGGGTACAGAACACTGCAATATTTCTAATCTTCACAAATTTAAGATTGATACTTTAAGCCCATTAACCCTCAACTTCAAATCTAAATGAAATGTTAGCCAAACTTCGAGCTGATGATTAAATTTTTTCAAAAATTATTTGGAGATAATTTATACTGCCACAAAATTTTGAGAATAATGATAACCTTTTGAATGCTCCTGGTATTAATTAAAATGTGAGTAAAAATATATATATTTTTCTAGCTATACTTCATTTTGGCATTACATGATTGATATGCATGTTTACGGTGTGCAGATCTTGGACGACACATTTGCCTCGCAGATGCAGCAACTGCTTGGAAATGCGCTGCACACGAAGGACCTGGAGGCTCCGAGATCAATAATGGAAGTGCGCTCGGTTCTTTGCAAGGACGTATCGAGCCATAGTGATTCAAACTTCTTCTACTAGAATTGTTGAAAAGAGGATTGCCCACAGAGTTTCTGCAAGGTGGTCTTCAGCATCAAACCCAGATTTCTCACTCAGCAATTCTGTTGTTCACCACCTTTTACAGCTCTTTTTTTGTGGTGGTTATGGTAGTTGTGGTGGGTGGGGGGGAGTGTGTGGATTCGGTCGAGGTGGAGATTTCAACCCTGTTCTTTTTGTAAATTTAACTGTAGGAGAAGATCACTGATAGTTAAGAAAGATGTGAAGGATCTCCATGCAGCTCTTCTGATTGTAGATAATATAATATAAGATCAATAATAATTATTTATTTGACATTAATACAAGCTTTTTCCATTTTGTCCACATATAGTTTGAAATTATTTTATCTTTTTGCAATCATTTTGTTTCCCTTTTTTTTTGGCAATTTTCTGCTGCGTGTAATTTTGAATGAATCAGTATAATAATTCATATTCAAATGTATGAAAACTGATTATAATTTTAATAATTAGAAAATGATTTCAAAAGTAGTCCATATTGTTTTTATGAATGTTTTGTGTTATGAGCAGGCGAGAACATGATGTATATGTTGATGTCGGGACCGAAGGGCCGACATAGATCTCAATACCACTATGGATGCTCACAAATAACACACATGAGTATAGCACATCAATCACTTTTATATGTTATTGCATTTGTATTTTGGACCATGAATGGTTTATTTACTGTTTGCTCTTACATGTATCTCATTGGAACTATTTTGCAAAAAAGAAGCCTCTGGCTGAAATGTATCTCACTTCTTCTTTCTTCTAGACTCTTGACGCAGGGCAGGCCATGTAACTTGGGTGTGCAGACACTAATGCAACCTTATGTAAAAATGCAAGATGAACTCATCGACTTAACTGAAATGATGCATGAACAATTTTCATTTAATTCGGAATTAAAAGCTTGCAATGATACACTAAGGAGTCAGAGCACCCAAACGCACAAGTATGAAATGTTTTTCAATAGTCAATAATGGAGAAAATAAAAACGTACAATAATACCGCACGTAGCAAAGAAGATCTGGCAATGGTGGCAGGCGTAGCTCCACGAGAAGGATATGGCTGTGCTGGAGTCGAGAAATGGGGAAAGTTTGTGTTGCTCTTGATTTTAGGATAGAAAAGTATTGTGGTAGGCTTAAACAGTGGTTCCACGACAGAGGAAGGGGAGGAGAAAGAAGTACTGTTGTTTAGTGGTTCACTGGTGGCCGACGAGAGGTTGACTGGTGGCTAACTGGGATGAAACAGGAGAGGCCTCCGGGTAGGTACGATGGTGGTAGGGGTAGTCGGCGCTGGGTAGATGAGGTTTTGACAGTGGTGGAGGTGTAGAGGTAGAGGGCTTATGGCAGGATGGAAACAAGATGTAGAGGCGTTGTGGAGGAAGGGGTTGTGGAGGAAGGGGTCGACAACGATATTAGGGGAGAAAATGGCGGAAGTTTGTGGAAGAGGGAGATCAGTGATGATGTGTGGGAGGAGGGCAGAAGTCGGCGATGATGTCGTGCTGGGAAGAGGTGTTTGACTCGCAAACACTGGTGAGCTCAGCGATGAAGGAGAGAGGGCGGGAGCCGCACAGTTTTACGTAGAAGACGATGAACATGACTGAGATCGATGAACTGGAACCGTGCAGTTCTTTGTGTGGGAGGAGATGAACTGGGATATGGAGCGGTTAGGAATCATGTCGGAGGGGAGTTTACGTGTAAACCGACTGATGGTTGGATGATTGAGGAGCAAAGGAATGTGGGGTACGGTGATTATTTTCACGGGAACAGGGAAACACTAAAGCACAAAAACAAGAACTTGAATAGGAAGTCGGGACTTCACACCCCGGGTCCCGCGGCGTCGCACCACAGGTGATTTCCATATGGATTCTCTCACAATACAAACAATGAGTCTAAACTACAACACCGGCCCATATTTATAACAAGAGAGGGTGATTGGATACCGAGCGTGAATGGCTATGATTGACTGTAACGCCCAGTCTTGTCCAAAAAGACTGCCGGTCCGGTCCCGGACCGGTCTTTTAAAAGACCGGTCTGGGACCGGTTTTCCTCCTCTGGAGGAGGGGTTGAGACCGGAGGACCGGTCCCGGACCGGTCTTTTTTACAGGTTTTTGTACGATTTTTTAATAAATTGACTAAAAATGATCGGTCTTTTACTAAAATTACTAAAATGACCAGTCTTTTGACCGGTCCCGGTCCGGGACCGGTCTTTTACCGGTCCCAGTCCGGGACCGGTGTTTGATGAAAAAAGGGGACCCCTTGGGACACTTGGGACCGGTACGGGACCGGACCGGTCCTAACCGGGACCGGGACCTAGCCGGTCCTAACCGGTCCGGTCCCCGGTTTTTTTGTGCACTACTAGTTACGCCCGAGACCCTAAAACTCTAAAAGCAAAACTAAAATAAAATACCTAAAAATAATAGTGTATAACCCGTAATTTGTTAAGATCAAAAAGGACCAAAAAGACGCCTATTTGCAGACCACTGTGAGCAAGCAAGGACAAGCAATGGAGAGCAATGGCGAGCAAAGACGAGCAAGGGTGAACATGCAGCTAGCATTGGTAGGCATCCAACATAGCAGGCAACCAGGATGGCAGGCAACCAACATGGCGGGCATCTAGCATGGCAGAATCCAACATAGTAGGCAGCGAGCATGACAAGCATACCCCGCATACTTGCCGCTGGATCAGAAGCCAAAGTCAACAGGTCAAGCCAGAAGTCAAAGTCAACATGTCAAGCCAGAAGTTAAAGTCAGCATTGACGTCGGTAGAAGACTTGGGCGGGTATGACGAGCATCCCTCGCCAGGTGAGCGACCCAGACTGATACTCGCCCAAGCAAGGCGAGCTTTGCCAGTTGTCGCATAGTCGTCAGGTGGGTGCTGGGCTATAAATAAGACCCCCACCCCCTTCATTTTTCCTATAAATAGGACCCCAGGAGTACAAGGATATGAATCTCGGAATCTCACAAAAGATCTCGACTGAACCTTTTTTTTGGACTTTTGGCTGGGTTTTGGATTCTGCTATCAAGGGCTTTAGCTGCGAGATAGTGATCATTCCCTCGGTCATCATCCTCTGATAGTCGCCAGCATGTGTCCACCTTGTACCATGCTCGACCATCTTTGGTTGCGGATGAGAAGCTTCTTTTAAGCATCCAGGTACATGGTGGGACATCCTCTGATAGTCGCCAGCATGTGTCCACCTTGTATCATGCTCGACCATCTTTGGTTGCGGATGAGAAGCTTCTTTTAAGCATCCAGGTACATGGTGGGACATCCCTGCCGCAACACCTGAGGTCCTTTTAGCTCTCCCTTTGTTTCTGCGTCCGAGTCTGTAAAGTCGTCACGCCCGATCACTGGACCAGTAACCTTACGTTGCATTAATCCGAATTTTCGAGTAGGAAATTTTCCCGGCTTCAACATTTTTGTGCAGTGAGCATGGATTGTAGCGAGGAAGAAAGTTTTGCGAGTAGGCAAGATGACAGACGCAAGCGAGAATGGAGAGATAGTCAGCAACTCAGCATATAGAGGCGATTATATGGCAATGTCGGTCTTCGAGGATTTCTTACGGAGGAAGGAGGGGACCTTGTGAGCAACATTGAGTCCTCGAGTGAGTTCCAGATGGCGACATCCTCCAGTGAATTCCAGATGGCAACATCCTCAAGTGAGTTCCAGATGGCGACATCCTCCAGTGAATTCCAGATGGCAGTATCCTCAAGTTAGTTCCAGATGGCGACATCCTCGAGCGAGTTCTAGATGGCGGCATCCTCCAGTGAATTCCAGAAGGCATCATCCTCAAGCGAGTTCCAGATTACGGCATCCTCGAGCGAGTTCCAGATAGCGACATCCTCGAGCGAGTTCCAGATGGAGACATCCTCGAGCGATTTTTAGATGGCGACATCCTCAGGTGAGTTCTAGATGGCGACATCCTAGAGCGAGTCCCAAATGGCGGCATCCTCCAGTGACTTCTAGATGGTAGCATCCTCATGCGAGTTTCAGATGGAGACATCCTCGAGCGAGTTCAAAATAGCGGCATCCTCGAGAGAGTCCCAGATGGAGGCATCCTTGAGCGAGTTCCAGATGGCGACATCCTCAGGTGAGTTCCAAATGGCGGCATCCTCGAGCGAGTTCCAGATAGTGGCATCCTCGAGCGAGTTCTAGATAGTGACATCCGCAAGCAAGTTCCAGATGGAGACATCCTCAGGCGAGTTCTTGAATGCGACATCAGAATTGGAAACTTCAAAGAGGTGAAATAATATGAAGTGTTCCACGAACTCCTACTCGTGATGATCTCCATGCTTACCGGGTGTTCTCTTCAATTACGCAAGTTCATACTCGCGAGGTCACCACTTCAGCAACTATGATGTTCGCTTCAATTCCGTGAGTCCATACTCGCGAGGTCATTGCTTCAGCGACCTTGCAACATTGTTATTCATTTCATTTCCTCAACGACACGTACTAGTAACACCACGCAGGGGAATCACTCGGGAACACTTGGAGCAATGATGACCTGAAAAGGTTCTATCCCTAATAGGGAATGGTACGCTCGTTTACACATATACATAAATGATATTTTTCTGACACTCTGAAATATGGAGACTTAAGCTTCTCTTCTTGAAAGCACCTCAAGCAAGCATGGTAGGTAGGAAGTGATCTCCACGATCGAGTTGGGAAACGAGTCTCCAACTTGACTCCCATAACACTCAGAGCGGATGATGGGACGGTGTGTCGGATTTTAATGCGTTCTTGTAAGACCAAGCTTCTGCATTGACGACCGAGATCAACTCCCGCCTTGCACGTTGGCCTAGTTACCTACTGATTGCACTTCACATTCGGCTGGAGAGATTATCAAGAGAAAGACTGGATGATAACATCACAACTCGGCGAAGAGGTCATTATGCCTTGAGGAAACAAGCATGAGCATTACAAGAAAGGGGAACCAGGGGGTAGGATAGATGCCTCATGTGTGTGTGTTCCACGAGACCTCCCGAGTATCATGTCCATACTCAGATTTCTTCTTCTCGACAAGGGGTAGAATGAAGGCCTGGTGTGTGTGTGTGTCCTATGGGAGTTCCCGAGTGTCTTGTCCCTATACAGGTTTCTTCTCCTTCTCAAGAAGTGGTAGGATGGAGGCATCGAACGTATGCGTCCAATATGACCCCCTGAGAGCCATTTCCCTTCGCATGTACCCTTTCCTTGGTAGTAAGGTAGTATAATGAGAATTCGTAAAGGTAGACAAAGTCAATCTCCAGGATCGAGTTGGAAAACAGACCTCCGATTTGATTCCCGTAACACCCAAAGCGGGTGATGGGACGATGAGTCAGATTCTAATGCGTTCTTGTAAGACCAAGGATCTGCTTTGACAGTCGAGATCATCTCCCCCTTACATGTTGGCTGAGTTACCTCCCAATCGCACTTCTCATCCGAATAGAGAGGTTATAAGAAGAGAGCGAAGAGTCGACCTCCCAACTCGACGAAGAGAAGATTGTCCTTTCCTTGAAGAAAGATCCTTCGCCATCAAAGAAGTCGGTGCAATTAAATCTTTGTTGATTTCGTAAGTAGCAGGGTTGACGATCTCCATACCAGTGAGAAGTCCTTGAGTGTGGAGTTGTCATAGTCTGAGTTCTTGAACGAGCTCCTATCCAGCATGCTGGCTACTTGCCCCCTCGAGTGAGTTGAAGTCCTCGAGTGTGTTGTTATTGTAGTTCAGGTCTCTGCTAGAGCTCCTATCCAGCAGGCTGGCTACTTTCCCCCTCGATCAAGTGAATTGAAGTCCTCGAGTGTGTTGTTGTCGTAGTTCAGGTCTCTGCTCGAGCTCCTCTCCAGCATGCTGGCTAATTTCCCCCACGGGTGAATTAAAGTCCTCGAGTGTATTGTTGTCGTATTCCAGGCCTCTGCTCGAGCTCCTCTCCAGCACGCTGACTACTAGCCCTCTCGAGTGAGTTGAAATTCTCGAGTGTGTTGTTGTCGTAGTCCATGCCTCTGCTCGATCTCCTCTCCAGCTTGGTGACTACTTTCCCCCTCAAGTGAGTTGAAGTCCTCGAGTGTGTTGTTGTCGTAGTCCAGGTCTCTAATCGAGCTCCTCTCCAGCACGCTGACTACTAGCCCCTTCGGGTGAATTGAAGTCCTCAAGTATGTTTTCATAGTTCAGACCCTTGTACGAGCTTCTCTCCTGCATGCCGCTACTTGTCCCCCGGGTGTGACTCTTCTCCACCACTAGTTGAGCTTCATCCTGGCAGGTGTCAACTCTTCTTCAGCTCTAGTTAAGCTCTGCTCCTGTGAGGTGTCAACCTTCTCTCCACCTCCAGTTGAGCTTCCTCCTGGCAGATATCGACTCTTCTCCACCTCCAGTTGAGCTTCCTCCTAGCAGGTGTTGACTCTTCTCTACCTCCAGTTGAGCTCGGCTCCTGTGAGGTGTCGACCTTCTCTCCACCTCCAGTTGAGCTCGACTGCTATGAGGGGTCGACTTTCACCCCCCCCCCCCCTCAAGTTGAGCTTACTCCTGACAGGTGTCGAATCTTCTCTAGATCTAATTGAGCTTGGCTCCTGTGAGGTGTCGACTTTCTCTCCACCTCCAGTTGAGATTCCTCCTGGCAAGTGTCGACTCTACCCCACCTCTAGTTGAGCTCGACTCATGTGATATGTCGACCTTCTCTCCACCTACAATTGAGCTTCCTCTTGGCATATGTCGATTCTTTTACACCTCCAGTTGAGCTTCCTCCTACCAGGTGTTGACTCTTCTCCACCTCTAGTTGACCTCAGCTCCTGTGAGGTGTCGAACTTCTCCCCACCTCCAGTTGAGCTCGACTCCTGTGAGGTGTCAAACTTCCCTCCACCTCCAGTTGAGCTCGACTCATATGAGGTGTCGACCTTCTCTCCACCTCCAGTTGAGCTTCCTCCTGGCAGGTGTCGACTCTCTCCACCTCTAGTTTAGATCGGCTCATGTGAGATGTCGACCTTCTCTCCACCTCTAGTTGAGCTTCCTCCTGGCATTTGTCGACTCTTCTCCGCCTCTAGTTGAGCTCAGATCCTATGAGGCGTCGACCTCTTCTCCACCTCTAGTTGAGCTTCCTCCTAGCAGGTGTCGGCTCTTCTCCACCTCCAGTTGAGCTCACTTGTCTAGCGAATGGCCTGGGAGGTGTCGACCCTCTCCATCTTTTTCAGTTGAGCTCCGTTCCTGAAAGGTGTCGACTCTTCTCCTCTCTTTTTTTCTAGTTGAGCTCCACTCTTAGAAAGAACCTCAGACAGTATGTCAACTAGCACCCATCTCTCCGAACTACGGGTTCAACATTATTTTTTCAAACTCGTTTCGAGCTCGAAAAAATTGGGGATTGTGTATAACCCGTAATTCGTCGAGATCAGAAAAGCCTAAGGAGACGCCTATTCGTAGACCTCTGTGGGCGAGCAAAGGCAAGCAAGGGTGAGCAAAGACGAGCAAAGAAGAGCAAGGGCGAGCAAGGACGAGCATGCAACTAGCATGGTGGGCATCAAACATGTCAGGCAGCCAGCATGGCGAGCATCTAGCATGGCGGGCAACCAGCTTGGCAGGCATCCAGCATAGAGGGTAGCGGGCATGACAAGCATCCCTCACATACTCGCCACTGGACCAGAAGTTAAAGTCAACTGATCAAGCCAGAAGTCAAAGTCAACATTCAAGTTAGTAGAACACCCGGGCGAGTATGACGATCATCCCTCGCATACTTGCCAGGTGGGCGACCCAGACTGATACTTGCCCAAGCCAGACGAGTTCCGTTAGTAGTCGCCAGGTGGGGGTTGTGCTATAAATAAGACCCCCCCCCCCCACCCCCCCACCCCACCCATTGATTTTCCTATAAATAGAACATCAAGGGTACAAGAATATGGATCTCGAAATCTCGCAAAAGATTTTGACGGAACCTTTTTTTTTCACTTTTGGCTGGGCTTTGGATCTTTCTATCAAGGACTTTAGCCGCGAGATAGTGATCATCCCCTTAGTTGCCATCCTCTGTCAGTCGTCAGTTTGTGTCCACATTGTGCCCTGCTTGTCCATCTTTGGTTGTGGAGAGGATGCTTATTACTGGGTACGTGGTGGGACCTCCCTGTCGCAGCACCTGATATCCTTTCAATTGTCCCTCTATTTCTGCGTCCAAGCCTGTCAAGTCATCAAGCTCGACCGTTGTACCAGTAACCTTAGACAACATTGATCCGAATTTTGAAGTAGAAAATTTTCCCGGCTTCAACAAATAGCGCGACGAACCGGACGCGCTCGCGGTCTCGGATCACCATCCGATCACCTCCTGCACAACAAAAGTGAGTCACGCCGACTTGCGACCAATAGTCTGATGACAATCTCCATCACCTCTCCTCTTTAACCATAACACCCAATATTTTGTAATTTTATTTCATGTATAAATATTGTGTCTGATTGTGATTTGTATAATAAAGAAAAGCTAATTTTATTTGATAATTTTCATTCTATCCAATTTCTAATAATAAAGAAAAATTGTTTTTATGGCATTGACAGAAAAACAGTGTTATTTGCATGTTTAATATATTCACTGCTGTAGTGCTGTGTCATTTTATATTATAATTTATTGTATACATTATAATATTGAAACCATGAACAAGCAGGGAATTACATGTAGCCAAATTGGAATTGCATTGATGATTTCTACACATATAAATACATAACACAAATCCATACAAACCAATTCTTCAAATTGAATGAATTGAGAAATATCTTCACTTCATATTCTTTTGAATCGGGTTAGGCAAAGCATATTTACAGATTCAACCAATGAAAAAAAACAACACAGCATTCATTCATCCATGGGTCTTCAATTCGCACAACAGTTTATAAATCGGCATGCAATCTCCTGCTGTTCCAGGCAGTAGATGATAATCCCCTATGCTTTCACCTGGGCCATAAATCAGCCATTGGCATTCCATCAGAAGCTGCCCAACTGCCTCAAAGGAACTTCGATATGACGCGGCAGGATGACAAGAATGCTACTGCGGCGACCTTTATGATCGCTGGGTTTTGGTATATTCTGCAAACAGAAAATAACAGACATTGAAATAGATTGAATGGAAATCCAGGAATTTAAAAGAATAAATCAGCTAAAATATGGAACTTAGCAATTAACAACAGTCATCTTCAAAAAACTACAGTATTCTTTGCTTTAGAACCAGATATTAGGGCAGCCCGATGCATAGAGCATTCCTGCACAGCGAGGGTCCGGGGAAGAGTCCCATCACAAGGGTGAAATGTAGGCAAATCCAGTATAAATTTCAAAGATGTAGCCGGTTTATAAGATGGAGGGTTTTTAATTACTATTTGATATATAATTTTAGAATAATATATAGAAAAATAATTAGTGCTGAGATTAGGCTGCAAGTAGTACCATTCGCTTGAATAAGTGCGAACATGAAGTTCGAAGCTTTCTCTTTTTCTTTTGCGGCATGCAGCTCTAGCTCTTTTGCACGACCGAACGAACAAGTGTGATCAAAGGTTGGACCAGACCGGAGAACGAACCAGTGTGATCAAAGGTTCAAGGTCCGATCAATTGAACCGGTCGGACCGGAGTTGAACCGTGATATTAGATAATAACATATCATATATCACTAGTCGTAAATTTGTTATATATATATATATATTAGTTCAACCACGATCAAACTAAAAATAATCAATATTATATTAAATATTTTTATAACATTATTATATAAAATATACTAATATTTTGAATTAGATATAAATTTATGTTAATTTGAAATTAAAATATTATTTGAAAAATGATTTAGATGTAAATATAAAATTAAGCTTAAATATAATTAAATAATATAAGGAAAATAAAATTAAACATAATTTCGTAAATATAAAAATTTAAAATTGTAAAATGAATATGATATATATAATACGCATATGATATATCCCTATATTTTAGACAAATAAATATAGTAAATCATATATATATATATATATATATATATATATATATATATATATATATATATATATATATATATATACAGGCACAAAATTAAGTATATAAGTTAATTAAAATGAATACTGTTATTATGCTAATTAATATGAATACTAATATTATATATAAATTATATTTCGGTGAAATACAAGGAAGCCAACTTGACCCAGTGGACAGGGTGCTTGAAATTCACGTTGGAGGCGCGGGATCGAGTCCCACGAAAGCCTTTTTTACACTAATTTTGCATGGGTCCTTATATTAGTCCTATATCACAGGATTAAATATAGGCGGCCTCCACATCCCTATAAAAGACAGAGATCATCCCTTACAATTCAAACCTTTTTCGGAACCGGCCGGTTGCCAGGAAACTAGCCCGGTTTCCGGTTAACCGGTCCAGCTGCCCGGTTAACCGGTTCTGGGCCAGTTTTCGGCGGGGGCAGTTTTAGCAATGACCGGACCGGGGAACCGGTTGGCGGTTCAACAGGTTGAATTGGCCGGTCCGGTCCGGTTTTAAAAACGTTGATAATTATACATAAAATAGGGATTTTGAAGTTTGATGAGAGAAAGGAAGATGGCATAGAATTCAAGATAAAATTTAACCAAACACACAATAGGAAAAGGTAGTTTTGTGTGGATCTGAGCGTTGAGTGATATTGATGCAGATGATTCAACAACACCTCAACCTGTGCTTAATGGAAACTTACAAAAGTGAGTTTGCATAAAACATGCCACAAATATTTGAAATAAAGCCATTGATGATGAGAATGATGATGGTGATGATGAGGATAATGATTATGGAAAGATGGTTTAGATTTGCCTACATGGTATAGATTTTATGAATTGCACATTTGAAACTTTATAAATCGCTGATCCGCTCAAAAGCAATAGGCGGATTACTTACCCGAAGGCAGTTGCACCCCACGATGCAACATTATAGATAACTTGGCTTCCTTCCCATGCTTTCCTGAGCTTACTTTTCTTCTTTTTTGCTGAAAACGTCTTACAAAGTACTGAAGGAACCGCAGAGTAGAGGCAAGGTGTCAGAATTTCTCTAAACTAGTTGCATGAAATTAAAATTACACGAGAAATAAACAACACACCTTCTTGAAGTTGATTAGGAGTTAATTCCTGTAACAAAGATGAAATGTTTTAGAGATACAGGGAAGCTGCATTGAAGCAAAGTAGAGAACTTTTTTCCTTTAAATTTTAGAAAGCGCCATTCCGATGTGCAACATTATAAGAGAAAAATCCATTAAGGTCCAATTTGGGAGAACTGTGGCGGTTGTAAACACAGTTATGAAAAGTAAGTGGTCCTTGCATAACTGTTGTCACGAATTCAATTTTTCCAAAATGATGCTTTAGGTCAAAATGTCACCACAATCATGCATGCATGGTCAGGTAAACACTCAAACCCCAAAATGTTTGAGCTCATGAATGCCAAACCCCAGAATGTTAAAGCTCATGAAGTATGAATGCCAAATCCCGGAAAGTTAGAGCTCGTGAATGCTCAGACCCGAGAAAGTGGAACTTGGGCCAAAAAATTGTCACAAAAGTTCCAAACATAGGTAGCTCACTACCAGTGTTTACTACCACAGTTTCACACCATTACTGCTCAAATGCCACGGCTATCCCAAATAGAGTCTAATGTATTGAAAAAGAATCAATCCATGTTACTGTTGGAAATTTAAAAAAAAGGGAATAGAAGAGTGCAATATATTCATCCTCAAAGAGGCATTTTATAGGGATTACAACAAGACTAACAAATACGAACACAAGATATTGGACTAAACTCAACAACTCATAAAAACTCTAATAGACCGATAGAATAATATCGAACTAATAATTCCAACACTCCCCCTCAAGCTGAAGGGGGAACCTTCAATTTGGACATCATAATAACGACAATGGAGGTTGGCGATGTTGGACAAAACATCAAACTTCCAATTCGGAAAATCAAACCGGGGACATAGCCACACACGACGCAGACCCGTACATGACGCAGGACCCATACACGACGAGAACTCACTGAAAACAAGTCAACCAACATCACCTACACACACAAAATGCAGAAGGGAATGAGCGAAGTGGAGTTGATCATCAAACAAGCAATCGGGGATAATCCGTCGGGGATAATCCGCACAAAGGGCGGTCCCACACGACACATTCTCGCACGACACGATCTCATGCGATACAACCCGCTGAGATTAGAACATTCAACAACAATCGTGCCCCAACACATGACCAATCAAAATAAAAAAAATTGGGTAGACAAACAACATATGACATAAGTCTCGAGGTTGTGTGGGACTAAGGCGAACAACGGGAAAGATCATCCGAGTCACCTTTATCCCAAACACTCCACCTCACATGTAACACGTGAACGAAGGCATAACAAGACATAAACAATCACAAGGACAACAAAACAATAAAAAGACTCATAAAAAGACAAGAATTACTACGAGGCATCATCGTCAGTGAGAAATTAGCACCCTGGAAAGGGTGATGGAAGAAGGAACTCATAGATATCCGAGGGGCAACGACTGGAGTTGTCCAAAATCAGTAGAAAGAAGAGGTGGCGGCTGGATGCGGCTAGAGGCGATTGAAATCAATATCAAAATGAAGGCAACGGCGGGATCGTCCACAGACCTTCATGACGAAGATTGACAGTTGCAAGGGAATCGACGGGATAAAGACGAGAGAAGCAACAAAGAACGGAGTCGATGAAGGAGACTCGCCTTGACTTATTCGACGAAGTCAGTGGCGGAA
Organism: Platanthera zijinensis; assembly: GCA_039513925.1. Lineage (NCBI taxonomy): Eukaryota > Viridiplantae > Streptophyta > Magnoliopsida > Asparagales > Orchidaceae > Platanthera > Platanthera zijinensis. Next base: position 172,345,079 of record CM077091.1, read on the forward strand.
TCAACTAGGGAATCGATAGTGAGCAGCGTCATGCTCTACAGGATCTCTATGACAGGCTCCAGGCGGGATCTGGACGAGTGGGCGAACGGAGGAAGATCCGCATGAAGCCACAGGAGCGAGCGAGACATCGGGAAGTGTCGTTGGTGAGAGCGAGAGGATCGACTGCATCGTCGACGGGCACGAGAGAGGAAACCTAATCACAGGCCTAATAAATGGGATCGAGAGCCAGACGCAGTACGTGATCTGTTAGAGAATGATGTTGGATCGTCGAGGAAGTAGGCTCGACCAAAGCATTAGAAGCGGTCACCGCCAGCGAGTGGGAAGAAGACCTGGACGAAGTCAATTTCACGAACAACTAACAAAAGCAGGGATACGGGATCGAGCGAGCTTGAAACATCAACGACGGGCTCACATCATCGATCGAGTGGGCGGCTCCTTTGTTAGGGAGAACAAAAGCACCAAGACCCGCAGAATCCCTAAGCCTCATGGGAGTGGAAAGCGGGCGATGGGATCACATTTTTCCTCTAATACCATGTTGTAAATTAGAAAAGAGAATAAAAGAGTGCAATATATTGATCCTCAAAGGGACATTTTATAGGATTACACCACGAGTCACAAACACGGACTCACGATGTGAGACAAAACTCAACTCCTAAAGACTCTATTAGAGCGACATAATAATATCAAACTCATAATTCCAACAGTTATCAATATGTTCAATATATAGAACTAGTATCCTAAAGGCAAAAGATGATTATGCATACTTTAGCTTCTTTAAGTGACAATAGATATGCTGCCATGAAACTTGTGATCCCCTCAACGATATCTTCATGGTTGACGAGAACATAACCATCTTGGCCCTCTTTGGAGTCTGGCCCAAATTGCTTAGCCTCCCATAAATCGGAAGCATCAATCATATCCCAGGCTGTGGCATCATCCAGATACAGTTTATGAATATTCAACATTTAATTATTAATACAAACACTATGTAACGATAAATAGAAGTACTAAAAAATGACAAATTATAATAAAGGACATGTAACTTTTGAATTTTATAACAAAATTGCATATGAAAAGAATTATGTCTACTCTACATTGGTTGCATACCAGAATCGCTCTGAGAAATTGATAGGTTCACAGACCCAAGCTTTTCAAGGAAGCTCTGCGAATCAATTTTGGATTTGACCATTTCACATAGCTGCAGAAAGAGCAATTATTCTCAAATAACATTTCAAAAGAACTATCTGGTATTTAAGCATGATATTATTGACAATCATAATTAGCGAAGTGTGTGATCAAGAAGACAATATAGTTCTTCAACCTCTTCCTATACACAACAGTTTATAAGGGAATAGTTACATATATTTAACAACTACAGCACAAGTGCTACCCAAAGTCAAAGCCATGCGTGCCACCCAAAATGTTCATCCCAACAAAGCGTTATCCTAGAAAAGACAGTAGTTTTAGTCTATTCTCAAGTAAATGGTTTTAGTTTCAAGTCTGTGAAGTGAACCTTTTCTGTTTTCTCTTCCATTAATTTGATTATAGGGGAAACTGAAGAGTATAAATGATAATTATTATCATAACAATGTAAGGTAAAGCAGTGAATTTGTAAGCACATTTCAAATATTAAAAAATATTATTACATTTATTATGTAGTTTTAATGTCCTCTGATATGTCCGATATATATGTCCGATATAAAGAAGGTGAAAAATCTGAAAGGGAATTGGGTAGAGCTGCTCCCATCGGTCCTCTGGGCCCTAAGAACCACACCCAACACTGCCACCGGGGAGACCCCCTTCAAGCTTTCTCATGACTTCGAGGTCGTGTTGTCGGTGGAGTTTGAGGTAAAATCACTATGGGTGATCGCCGCAGGAGAAGGAGATGATGAGTGGAGGGTGGAGAATGAAGAAGATCCCCGACTCTCTCTGAACCTAGTGGAAGAGCTCCGCGACCTCGCGGTCGTCCGACAAGAAGAGGTCAAGCGTAGGATGGTGAGGTATTTTGACAAGCACATCCGAGTTAAGTAGTTTGTAAAGGGAGACCTCGTCCTAAAGAATGTCGATACGGCCGAAAGGTTGGCAGCTGTGGGGAAACTCAATCCCAATTGGGCGGGGTCCATATGTAAATGAGGAAGCCCTGAGGTCGGAGGGATACCGCCTCCAAAATGTGGAAGAGGTATCCATTGGTCATACCTGGAGTGGTGTTGACCTGAAATGTTTCTATCCATGAATTCAAATAATAAGATTATTTGTTTTTGCAACTTTATTTCTCGTATCTGTCTTATTGATGCTCTCCTGCGAGAAAATGATACTTGGTATTGATAGCCCCGAGCAAACCCGTTGACCAGACTCTCACTAGCTGGCAGGTCTGAATGCTCACTCGGTGACAGGTCGTGAAAAAAAGAGATGTTGGAATGTTGTCCCCGAGCAGACCCGCTGACCATACTCTCACTAGATGGCAGGTCTGAAGGCTCACTCGGTGGCAGGTTGTGAAAAAAAGATGTTGGAATGTTGGCCCCGAGCAGACCCGCAGACCAGTCTCTCACTCGGTGGCAAGCCTGAATGCTCACTCGGTGGCAGGCTGTGAAAAAAAGGAGATATTGGAATATTGGTCCTGAGCAGACCCGCTGACTAAGCTCTCACTAGCTAGCAGGTCTGAAGGCTCACTCGGTGACAGATAGTGAAAAGAAAGAAATGTTGGAATGTTGGCCCCGAGCAGACCCGCTGACCAGACTCTCACTAGCTGGCAGGTCTGAAGGCTCACTCAGTGGCAGGTTGTGAAAAGAAAAAGATGTTGGAATGTTGGCTCCGAGCAGACCCGCTGACCAGGCTCTCACTAGCTGGCAGGTCTGAAGGCTCACTCGGTGGCAGGTTGTGAAAAAAAAGATATGTTAGAATGTTGTCCCCGAGCAAACCCAATGACCAGGCTCTCACTAGCTGGCAGGTCCGAAATCTCACTTGGTGGCAAGTTGTGAAAAAAAAAGATGTTGGAATGTTGGCCCCGAGCAGACCTGCTGACCAGGCTCTCACTAGCTGGCAAGTCCAAAGGCTCACTCGACGACAGGTTGTGAAAAGAAAAAGGTGTTAAAGTGTTGGCTCCGAGCAGACCCGATGACCAAACTCTCACCAGCTGACAGGACGGGAGGTCACTCAAGGATGGGTTATGAATATAGAAGGGGGCGCGAGTGGAATCAAACGCAGCTCACTTGCCTGACGAGACTACCGCCCTCCTCGCCAAATGGTCGTCGCTGAAAGGGTCGGAGGTGAGTCCAGCGCTAATAACTCAACTCGTGCGTGCTGACACATGTCCATACAGGGAGCAAAAAAACGAACCGCGCGAGACCCCTCAATGCCACGAGTGGTCGCGGGCGACAAGTGCGCAGGGCCCATTTAACCTTAAAAATGTTGGTACGGGAGGCCGAGAAAAGCCCGACAAGACATTTTCACGGTGAAATCAGACCGAGATCGCAGTCGGAACTCAGAAATAAGTGACATACGAGTTCATACTCCCAAGTGAGGGTTGCGAGTGAAAGAAGTCTGGTACAAGTCATAGTTAAAGAAACTGAAGCTGAATTTTGAGTTTCACTCACGATTTAATAAAGGGGTTGGCAAACGTCTCTCTCTCGCTAGCACTCAAGTGTGCGTGGCACTCGCGTGTGCGGAGCACTCGCGGTTGCAGGAAAACATCGAATACCCGCGCGGGATCGTCCTAGTCCTAAGTAAGCATGAGCGAGAGGCTATTGGTCTAAGCGCGGCAAAGTGTCGACTCGCGAGGAAGATCGACGCGCTCGCACAGTAAACATAGACATTCCACAACCAAGCGAACCTAAGCTCACTAAGCGAGTCGCAAGTGAGAAGGAAAATCAAAATACGAAGAAGATAACAAGTCAGAAAAGTCAGAAAAGAAAACACAGTTAACTTGTATGGTATAACAAATCTTTTACAAAAATTGTCCCCGCCCGCGAGTGTATGAAAGAAAAAAGTGAAAAAGAAAGGTAATACAACAAAAGAAAAATGAAAAAGGCGCGAGAGCCAAAAATGTTTCCAATTCGTTGTCTTCAGGACTTGCCGTCGTCGCCACTGTCGTCACCACTGTCGCCGACTTCGTCATCCTCGTCGCCAAAAAGTGAATCGACCTCTTCTTCCGACAAGTTGGCTAGGAGATATAGCTCGGGGACCAGGTCTTTTACAGTGATCTTCTTGCAATCGGCCCGTAGCATGCCGAGTGTCTGCATCATGCGAAGTGTATGCTCGGTGGCCTTTATAGCGGTGGTCCTCAAAATTTTATCCACCACTCGCTCAGAAAACTGCTTCTCCTGGGCGACTTTGTGGGATGACTCTGCGCGCTCTAGAGGGAGAACAGTGGAGACGAACCGAGCAACATCGGCCTCCAATCCCTTGTTCTCCTCTTCCAGGCGGGCAATACGCGTGTGCAGACGGTCCGCAGTGGCGGCATCCTGTGAAAGGGCGAGTGGAGGGCGGTTAGAACAAGGAAAGAGAAGGGAACCATAAGCTCCCAGAAAGAGTTGAAGACTTACCACTCTGCCAGTACTTGCCGCTAGGAATTCTCGACGGTCGCCAGCTGCAGCACGAGACCCTTCGCCTCCTTGATCACGGCTTCCTGTGCAGCCTCAACCTGATACCCGTCCTGTTGGAGGTGTAGGCTGCGGCGCGAGTTCATATGAGCGAGCTCGAGTGCTCGTAGCTGAGCCCGCGCGCTCACGCGGGCCAGAGTCTTGGCAGACATGTCAGCATACTTCGCCGCATCCCGCCGCCCATAGAGCCCGAAGCAGAGGGCACAGGCATGACCGCTGGGAGGGCTCCGGTCCGACCAGGAGGGGAAGAGAGTGGAGATAGAGGCCCTTTCAGACTTCCCGTCCCAGAGGACCATCGGTTCATTGGAGCTGTCCTTAACCTTCTTCCCCAACCCGAAGTTGGGATGCGAGTCGGGCTGCCCATCTTCTGGTTCTGGCAGTCCCGACTCGGTGAGGGTTTCAGGAGCCTCACCACCTGTCAGCCTTCTTTTGGGGGCTTTTTCGCCACCTTGTATTTGGTCGCCAAAGTTTTCTTCATCCGCTTGGGTGGGACTGCTAAAGGGCGCGGGGGGGGGGGGGGGGGGGGGGGAGTCGTGGTCGGCGGGTGCTATCCTTTTCTTAATGCTGGAAGGGGCGGAGGAATCTGGTATCTCGCAGTAGGCTATTGCGGCCTTTTCGGCTTGTGCAAGCTCAACGATAGGAGCTCGGGCACTTCCGTATGGGGGTTCACGGGGATGAACCGCTCACCTGCATCACAAGGGGTCAGTTATCACTGGAAAGGAGATGAAGCCACGAGAGGTGGGCGGTTGGAAGAATGTAAATCAGATTGTACCTTCACCAGGAAGCACCGGGAGAAGCGAGTCGACGTTTCGCCTTAGATAGGCGACCTCGAAGTTCTTCCAGAGGAAGAACTGGTGCAGCTTCGCGTCCATGCCGTCCACCTGCGGCGCGCGGTAAGTTGCCTCGTCCTGCTGGAGCGGCGAGTAAGGGATGTTCCCCAAATTTCCCTTAACGAAAATGAATTTTGTGATCCAGTGGTGGTGCTTGTTGGCGGTCTCGCATACCTTGAAGTGCCGGACAGAGAAGAAGACAATGTCATCGCTGGTCGCTCGGTAGACGAAGAGCTTGCGGAAGACAGTGAGGTTGAATTCAATTAGCTCCTCGCGCATGAAGCAAGTGAATGCCACCAGCATCGCGATAGCGTTGGTGTTCAGCTACGCGGGGACGACACTGAAGTACTTTAGAGCCAGGAGCACTTCGGGCCATAGGGGAAGACGAAGGCCCGCCTCGAAATGCGAGATGGGTATCGTGAGTTCGTCTTCGTAGATGGTGTTGATCGCCTCGCCTTTGTTTGGGGCGCGTGCAGTGAACCCCGGAGGGACGTACTCGGCAATGCAAGAAAGATATTCCTGCTCGATCAAGTTGCCTTCGAAGAAAGAGTGGTCCGGGAACTATTGGCGCACTTTGACCTGCCAGCTCGCCGTCACCTCCCATCACAACAGATCGAGAAGAAAGGAAAAAGAGCAACTACGAGAACTAGAAGAAGGCAAGGGCGAGATCGCGTAAGAAATAAATACGGTGGTTGGGAGGTATGATAAAAAGTGGGGGGGGGGGCTATTTACAGATGGCACCGGAAATGAATGATGAGAAAGGAAGGGGGGAGGAGGCATGACTGCATGAGTGCGGATAGGCAACTCGCCACTCCCCGACCTCGCCCGCAGGCCAGCCCCATGACCCCCCACTAGGCTTTGGACCAAGCCCAAGGAGCACTGCATCTCGCGTTAGAACTCGCAAAAAGGGATTTCAACACAATGACACATAAAACACAAATCACGGGCACTCGTTAAGCAAATAGAAATTCAATAGTAAGCTAATTCAGTCCAAAAAGAAAATACTGAAATTAATACAGAAAATCCCAAGTACTCGCTAAGTGAAGAGGAAGAATGGAGAAAGGGCGGGTGCGGGGGGCGAGAGCCGGTAGGCTCAGAATTAGAGTCATTTTCATCTTTCCCGGCCTCGTGCCCCGGCCCCAGGAGGACGGCGGGGATTGTTGTACTATCGAACCGCGTTGAGTTCCAGTTGCACAACGCGTAGATGTTTCTCGATTCGCCTGATATGCACTCCGGGAGAAGTCGTCTCGCCGCTCGCTCCATGTCTCACCTTCTCCGCCAGCAACACGTAGTCTCTCTCCAGGTTGCTCAGTCGTTGTTCACTGGCGACCTGTTCCGCCTGCATCCCACAGAACATATGTCAATACTTCCGCAGAACTTCCGCCACCCGCCTCTTCATCCCCTCAGGATCACTCGCATCACCAAGGAAGTCCTCCATAGCTTCAGGAGAGGGAGGCGGCGAGCAAGCACCCGCGTCTGAGGACTCGGCCACCGAGATGTCCTGGCTATCTGCAAGGAGAGGGAACAGATATCAAAATCAGCACCATCATAAAGAGAGGGCGAAGTGCTTCAACAAACCATGAGAGGGACCGACTTCTTTGTCGGGGCGACAGCGAGATGGGCTTGGCCGTCCCTGGAAGGGATTACCGAAGGGGAGTGAGAGCGATTTTCCAAGACCTGGAGGAAAGGAGATCTGATCGCGGATTTGGGCGACGGAAGGGATTTGAATGGCGCGAGTGCCCGGGTTTGAGTAACAGCAGTAGATGCAGGATCATTCGTAGCCTCGCGGATTGGTGACTTCGACAATGCTCCCCCTAGGTCGGTGGTCCCGAAGGGAAGAGCTGCAGAATATAACCGACAATCAACGCGTGTAATAAGGAAATGGGGTCGGCGGCGCAACGACAAAGAACTTACCTAGAACCTGTTGAAGTGTGCTAGGGGAGGCCCGAGTGCTCGCCTCCTCGGGAGGGTGGGTCTTCGGAGGTTTTAGACAGCTTACGCTGGCGGGAAGATGCGAGTCGATGTCCGTAGTGGTGACCCCTAAGCCGAATTCTTGTGGTCGATTTCCCTGAGGGCACCAGGATTAGTCATGACCAGAATATTGGAGCAGAATACGAGTAACTTAGATCATGAAAACATGTGGTTCCTAAGGGTGCGAGAGCTCGAAGCCGGACGCTGGGAACTGCAAATTGGTCGGGGCGAGCGCGTTGGGCGCCGGGTCGCACTTCACCTTCTTGGTCGTCGTCTTCCGCTTCGAAGGGGAGCTGGAGGACTCGTTGGACGCCCATGATAGAATCCCGAGCAAGTAGAATTTATTCTGCTCTCGAGCGGCGTCGAGGCGATCCAGGAGCTCCTCGGAAAGAGGCATTTCTAGTGAGATGTGCAAGGAAAGAGAGAAGGGAAGTGTCTTCGTCCACCCCAGGGAGGGTCGTCTTGTATATATAGCATACTGCGGGACCCACCAAAGATTCTCTTGGAGACCAGTCACCACTCGCCAAATATCCGGGGTTGGACTTTTCGTTCCGAGACTGTGACGGTCTAGCAAAGAGTGAGGATTGTGTACAACCTCATATTTGACAAGTGGATCTCTTAGAAGGGGTCAGGACCCAGAATGGTCGTTCAGGTTATTTTGGGCTAGGCGAGCCGAGTAGGCGGGTGGTTGGGTTTCACCGCGGCTCGCGCGTGGCATAAGCTGAAGACTGGCAGGGGGCGAGTGGGGTGTTCTGACCCGCACTCGCCCCAGAGTCAAGTTTGGCGACGAGTATGAGTCTCCTCGAGCACTCGCCACCACAAGCGAGAGGTCAGCTCGCCCAGTGGTTTTCCTCCAGGAGAAGCCCAACTAGGTCTGCTAATATCCATTCCAAACAACGGAGTTATGCTGTTGGCAGACCACTTTGGGCTTCAAATAGTAGAACCAAAAGGCGGGATGCCGCAATGTGCAGGCCATACTTGGAAAACTATAAATAGACCACAAGGGCACCTTTGGAGGGGATCTGATTCTTTGGCTTCTTCCTCCTCTGGTCAACTTTGGTTGGCTTCAAGTGCCCTCAAAGGTGCCCAACTCAGCATTGGCTAGGGAGGGGAAGCTCTCTTAGATCTTCCGGGTGCGTGACGGGATCTCCGCGCTGCAGCTCAGGGTCTGTTCCCAATTCTAAGTCTTCGGTCAGACGCTCTTACTCAAGGGAAGTAGGTGCAGACTACTCCCCTTTGGGTTTGAACTCTTCTTGGAGCAAGATTCTGGTTCCAACATATTGCATCACCAATCCCCCCAAACTCTCTAGGGAAGATGTCATTTGGTCCTACAATTGCTACTTCAACGTTGTTAATAATTGCACTGCAATTTTGGTAATCACGAGATCAAAATTACTCTGGACTTTCAAATAGCCTGCAACAGATTCTTAGTCAACCTAGGTAAGTTACGACGCAAGTTCTTGGTAATATTTCTCAGCAAGCAGAAGAAGTCTGCAAGACGTGAAGATGATAGAATAAAGATTAGTTAGCAAGAACAAACAAACAAGTAACCAAACTCCATCTATCAAGACAAAGAAAGAGAAGTAAATCCTACACGAGCACACAACAAATGCCTCCAAAATATAGCATTTAGATTTTATTTAAACATGGAATTTGTAAAAAAAAAAGGATTATCTCCACAAATCCGTGCAGTTCTGCCGAAATCTCAACACTCACTGGCTCCTACAAATAAAATGTGATATTCTATAGGTGACAAATAATGAAGTACTCATTGAATGGACCTATATATCAATCGGGAGAGATTATGGACAAAAGGAACTTGACTTAGGACATAGCTTGCTCTCAATAAGAGACAACAACAACACTCAAGTCTTTATCTCACTATAGTGGGGTCGGCTACCTCTCAATAAGAGACTAATTAAGAAATTTTCAATTTTCCTAAAAATTGTGTATTTTCTACTTTTTATGGTTGTGAAATGAACAACATAAGATAATAGATACTAATATTTCCAATATCTTGATTGTTTGTTTTCTCTTTTGTGCAACTTTGAATTGAACAACATGACCTAACTAGGAAGAATATCCCAAAAATCCACAAAAAAAATAACTCTCATTTGGATTTCCTCACACCAAGTTCCCCAAATTAATAGTTTAAGGCGCCACCGAAAAAAAAGACCAGGAGAAAGCACAGGAATTGCAATTCAATTCTCAACAGCTTAGCAAAGAAGTTGAAACAAATTGTGATGGTGAATCACAAAACCGTAACCTCGGTTGACTAGGTGACTAAAGTTAATGTCCTTCAAAAATATGTGGAAACAATGAGGGACACTTGAGCAAACAAAGCAATAACTACGGCAATACTCAGGAGAAGCAGCAATATCCCTCCATGGAGCTTCATTCTCTGCAAAGGGAAGACGACAATACAGGAAGGAATCGCGTGTTGAGATTCCTATCTTCAAAAGATTCAAGATGTGGCCAAATTTGGTGCTCAGACCAACCCGCTAGAGACCTACTTTGTATCAAAGCGAGTGTATCCTTCAAGCAACTAAAATTTAGGGCTTTTGGTAAATACAAGGGTAGATTATACACGAATTCACAACTAATTTTCATCGGTAATACCTTACCCTGGAGAATTTAAAGTCTTCATTGACACGAAAATTAGTATAAGTTCATAGTTCTAAAACAAATAATCAAGACAAACCCCTTACAACATCGGCGTCGGAATCATCGGCGAGGAAAGAGAGTGGCTGCGTTTCCTTCTCCTCGGCGCGGACGTTAACCTCCGGATCCGCATTAACGATCAATCCATGTGGCTCCTCGAGCAGTGATAGTGCTCTTTGGCAATGATCTATTACCGCTTGAATGGTGTCCAGCTTCACCCTTACCTGCTCGGTCGCAGCGGGCAGCCGCTGTTGGGTCAATTTTAGGGCCGGCAACGCCACTGCATCCGCCTCCGCGGTTTCCATGGTGCCCTAAACCGTAATGATCGGAGGAGCAGTGATGCAAACGAAACCAACCCCCCGCTTGCTCCTCGCCTAGATCTTCATCTTCCTTGTAACAATGTCTTTCTTTGTTCTTTTGTCGTAGTCGCTTCCTTAGTTTCTTACAAAACTGAGTACAAAAACAATGACGGTGAGAATTGGAACTGATCTGAATTTCAATGCAGTTGTTCGGCTGTAGGATGGATTTCTAGAATTAGAATTGGAATTGGTTTAAAATTTCTTTTTTTCTCATGCCTGCAGGATCGGGCGACATGACAATTTGAAGTTGGAGTCTTGTGTCACTCGGAACGAAGTTATTGCAACAAAACCAAGTGGTGGAGGGAATTATCTCTTTACAATCTCTAAGAAAATATAGAAGTTGACAAAAAAGGAACACAACACCAGAGAAATCAACTTCAAGTAGTGTACCAACAATTAATTATGATCGGGCGGTTGCAGCGGGATCGGGCGGTGGGGCGAGATCGGGCGGTGATGAAGAGATCGGGTGACGACAACGAGATCGGTCGACAATGGCGAGATCGAGCGATGACGACGAGATCGGGGGCGTGATCAGGCGGCGACGACGAGATCGGGCAGTGGCGGCATCGAGATCGGGCGGCTGCAGCAAGATCGGGCGGTTGCAGCGAGATCGGGTGGTGGAGGCGGCGAGATCGGGAGGCGGCGAGATCGGGCGGCGGCAGTGAGATCGGTCGTCGGCGGCGAGATCAGGCGGTGGCGGCGGTATCGGGTGGCAGCAGTGAGTGGCGGAGAGATCGGGCGGTGGCGGAGAGATCGGGCGGTGGCGGCGAGATCGGGTGGCGACAGGGAGATTGGGCGGCGGCGGCGAGATTGGGCGGCGGCGGCGAGATCGGACGACGACGGCGAGATCGGGCGGCGGCGACGACGATGGATCGGGCAACGACGGCCATAGTAAAAATCTGAATTCCATGAAATATCTGTCTTTACCCCCAAGAATTGGTCATAGTACAAAATTGAATTCCATGGAATTGGACCAATTCCAATTCCGAGAGAATTCCTAACATCCGAACACTGGAATTGGAATTCGGTTGCTCCAATTCCAATTCTCAATTCCAATTCCAGGGGGCCGAACGGACCGTGATTGTTTTAACTCAACAGTTTTGGCTAGTCACAAAAAATTAGGAGAGCGTGTTGTGCAACTAGCCCAAACTGCGGTGCTAATAACAATCACCAAAACAAAACTACGGTTTGTTATTATTAGGGCAAATATTTTAGAGTGATGATATAGGCACGTCTATAATGGATATGCACACCAAAAAACTTCAAAAACTATTTTTAAAACATAAAATCTAAAAACCTCCTACTATACACGCACACCGGTTCGCCCGCCCCCCGCTTCCGTTTCGCGAACAGTTGCCGCCCGCAAGTCTCCCATCTCCCTCTCTCGCCGACGCCCTAACCCCCACCGTTGGCCACCATTTTCGCCGGAAAATTCATCTACTTGACGGGTAAGAGTCTCTCTTCTCTCATGTGTCTTTTTTTTAGGATTCAAAGCTCTCCATTTGGTTAGGATTTCATGTTAGAAAATTTCGGAGAGTGTTTGGCGACTAATGAAGTTACAAGGATTGTTTAAATAAACACTATCAGTCTTTAATTGAAGTTTATACTGAATTTATTTTTTAAATTTAATAACACAAAATAAATTGAGCTTGAAAGAACTGTAACTCTGCCTGAAATGCGGAAACTTAATGTATACCGTTTTTAGTGTCTTGCTCATGTTTCATTATAGCGGTCATTCCGAGAAGGCTTGACGTATTTTTCCTTATGAATTCTGCGACGCTTGAAGATCCCGTTAACATTCTAGTTGGAGGAATACCCTATATTGAAAACCAAATATTTGCAACTGTGATACTCCGAGTCAAATATTGGAGCAACACGGTCTCCAAGACTTCAAATCTCTGTAAATTCCTCATGCTTTTGGATCTATGATGGCAGATTCCTGGAGCTAGTGAAGCTGATCTCGATTTCCTTTAGCGAATCTTGATCGGATGTTTCTAAGATCAATGGATAGGACCGAAAACAGCTTTGATAATGGTCTTGTTTCTCACCATGGATTGCTTCTTCTCACGGGAAAAATCGAGCCCAAATCAATGAAAAAGATACCTGGTAGGCGCGACTTCTCCTCTTTGTTCAGTGAAGATCAGAGTCCTTGATTGGAGGTAGTGGTTCAAGTCTCGAAGAGATGAATCCAAGAGGAGGAAGCTTCCGCTGGTTTCTCCAGAAACTGAAAAGGAGAGAGAGAGAGGAACAGGAATGGCAGTTTCAAAAAATGGCGATGAGAGGAGCTCGGGATTTCAGCCCTTGTTCACCACATGGCTTGGAATCAATTTTCCAGGCTTAATAGGGGAGCCCAAATAGTAGTAACCAAAACAAAGGTTCATTAATCCTCATTACTCCTAAACTAAAAACCAAATAAATTTAATCTCATAAAAATTAATTGAGATTTAATTTCCATGTCCATTCATATGTCAAGGGTGAGACCGAGTTCGCGACTGAATTTACGAGACGATCTTACTCACCTATCATCGGCTTCGACCGTTCGCACAACTGAACTAATGCTCGCCCGTAGGAGTCCGAACATACTTAAAAATCACGTACGACTCTAACGGGTCGTTTCGATAGAATATGTGCACCGAAAGGAAAAATTTCCAACATTCTCCCGCTTGGACTTATTCTCGTCGTAACTTATGACGCTCCTCTTAAAGCCTTCACTAAACTTAAGGGTACCAATTAAAGAACACGATACTGAGTCTACTCCAATGTCAATTCGGTCCAATCAAATCTTTCACTCTGAATAATGGCGACAACCGCATCATTTAGCGACACGGGACTTTTCATGGTCACAGCAGCTTATGGATTCAATCGACATGGACAAAACGCAGTTGTACAAAATATAGAACAACATATCAAAAATGTGCACATGCAGGTTGTTCTAATTTAGTGGTCAATCAAACTTCTCAAAATGAATGCACTAAACTATGTTGCGAGAAGTTATTAAGTGTTCAAAAGAACAAGTATGTCTAACCTTAAGGTTTTAAATTCATGTGTCAAAAGACATATTACAAACCACAATTCAACTGAAGTGTCATAGGCCTTATGCTCCGACTGACACAAGTCATGAGACTTTGTCTGAAGTATGACGTGTCACATAAATTTAACGAATATCGAAACTTAATGATATTCATGAATGAATATTCTTCAATTTTTAATGAATTGTACAAAGTGCAATATAAATAACAGATAACTGAATTGGAGTTTCATGTAGCCTCCCACTAATCTAGTATATCAATCGACTCTTTAAGCTCCGTATTAATAACATGTTTTTCAAACACATTAGGGAAGAGTCTTTTAGTAAGTGGATTGGCTAATATGTCATCTGTTCATAAATGCTCTACCAAAATGTTACCATTCTTGACCAATTCCTTAACGGTCAAAAACTTAGTTTCCATATGTTTAGACCATGTGATACTTTTATTGTTCATTGAGAACATAACTGCAGAAATGTTATCACAGTACAACCGGATGAGTCCGGCTATCGAATCGACGACCTTTAACTCCGCAATGAAATTTTTAATTCACGCTACGTGAGTAGAAGCTCCAAAAAAAATGACGAACTCTGCATGCATTGTGGATGAAGTGATAAGTGTCTGTTTGACACTCTTCCATGAAATGGCCCCACCAGAAAACTTAAAAATGTAACCTGAATTAGTCATGGGCAAAAAGCTTGGGCGGGCCGGGCTTGGCCCGGCCCGGTTGGGCCCGGGCTTTTTCCCAAACGGGCTCGGCCCGAGCCCAGTTTAAACTGGGTAGGGCTGGACTCGGGCTCCCTCTCAAAGGGGGAGCCCGATTAGGCCCTTTAGGCCAGGCCAGGCCCGGGCCGACCTGAATTCAAAAGGTTAATCCCGTTTATGATAATGCGGGATTTTAATCCCGCCTATGATCAGGCAAGATTTTAATCCCGCCTATGATCAGGCGGGATTTTAAAATCCCGTCTGGCGGGATTTTAAAATCCCGTCTGGCGGGATTTTTTCCTTATCCCGGTGTCGGGCTCAGGCTAGCTCGACCAAGCCCGGGTCAGGCACCAGGCCGGGAAACTGGCAAAAATGGGGGCCCGGTAAGGGCCCTAAGCCCGGCCTTGGCCCGGGCCGGCTTTCCAGGCCCAGACTATTTGCACATGGCTAACCTGAAGTACACTTTCTATCATCTTCACACCCAACAAAATCAGAATATGTATACCCTACTAATTCAAGGTTTTGAACTTTATGGTAGAACAACTTAACATCCTTAGTTCCCTTCAAATACTTTAAGACTTTCTTGCCAGCCACCCAATGATCAGGTTCTGGGTTCGACTGATATTTGCCTAAAAGTCCTACTGCGAAGGCAATGTCCAGTTTGGTACGGACTTGGGCACAAATTAAACTGTCTACTGCACTAGCATAAGGTATATCTTTCATGCACTCTCTCTCTTTGTATCGTTCCTGGAGCATTATGATAAGCTAGGCTTATCACCCTTAAGCACATGTACGTCACCAAGCTTACAATCAATCATGTTAAATCTCTCAAGTACACGTTCGATGTAAGCTTTTTGAGAGAGTGCTAATGTATGGTAAGATAGATCCCTAATGATCTCAATTCCTAGAACAAAGAATGCTTCTCCAAGATCTTTCATATCAAAGTGTTTTGATAAAAATTGCTTAGATTTATGCAATATTGATAAATCACAACTCGCAAGCAAGACATCATCTACATAAAGAATCAAGAAGATGTATCTGCTCTCACTGATCTTGAAATATATGCAATGATCTACCTTATTTTTTACAAAACCAAAAGAATTAATTACCTCATCGAATTTCAGATACCACTGTCTAGAAGCTTGCTTCAGATCACATAATGATTTATTAAGTTAACACACAAGTTGGTCGGAATGACCAGACTTGAATCCCTCAGGCTACACCATATAGACCTCTTCGACAAGATCATCATTCAGGAATGCGATCTTTACATCCATCTGGTGTAGCTCCAAATCATAATGAGCTACTAATATCATTATCACTATAAAACAGTCTTTAGAGGAAATATGAGAAAAAGTCTCATGATAATCAATTCCTTCTCTCTGCATAAATCTTTTGGCTACCAGTCTAGCTTTTATAAAAAGAGCTAAATAAAAGGCAAATTTATTGCTCCAAAAAGATAAACAATATAAATGTATGTCCCTTAACTTATAAAAAATAGGGGATATAAAAGATTACAACATGCGATGTGGGACTAAATACAAGTCGCGCGGGCTATGCAGTTTGACTGTCAAACCGCAAGACTATACAATGGAGAATACACATCATGGGAAGCTGTTGATCTTCAATTGAGGAAAGTCCTGAGACCGCTACTGTGGGTTGGCATCAGTTCGCAATTGCGAATAACCACCAGACCGTTGATGTGGATAACTACAAAACCGCTGTTATGGATAGCCTCCAAACCGCTACTACGGATAGCCACCAGACCGATGTTGTGGATAACCTCCAGACCGTTGCTGCGGATAACCTCCAGACCGCTACTGCAGATAACTTACAGACCACTGCTATGGAAATAGCCTGACCATGGCCGGGGGTAGCCACCAGACCACAGTTGCATGTTGCCAACAAGTCGCAGCTGCGGGTTGCTCTCTAGACTGTAATATAAGAAGACAGAATCTCCAGGCCAGCTTGGCAAGACACAGGTCGACAACAACGGTTTGCCAAACCGCTATAACTAAATCGCAAGTCTGTCAAACCCAAGACAACTTCCAAACAGACCGCAATCTCTAACCGCTAAGTCAAACCGACAGAACACAAAAACTAGTAGACCACTATGACTAGATAACAGACGGTCTGATCTCCTCAAGTTTCAACACTCCCCCTTAAACTAGAGTATATACGTCAATCATGTCTATCCTGTCACAAACTTCCAAAAATGGGATAACTGGTTTGGTGAAGAAATCAACAAGCTCTTTATCAGATATAACAAAATGTGTGTAAATTTGATTCTTCAATATCTCTTCTCTAATAAAGTGGCAATCCACTTCAATATGCTTCGTCCTCTCATGAAAGACTGGATTCCTTAAAATATATATGACTGCCTTATTGTCATAGAATATTGGTAGAGGATAATCATAAACCTCTCCCAAATCAAGCATAACCGATCATTTGTTCCATTTTGCTCGCGGTTTATTTTTTTAACTGTTTGCGGTCTTCTTCTCGTCCCCCAACCCCCACCCCCACCCCCACCCTTGCTAGTTACTCTTCTTTGCAGCATGTTCTGTTCACGCAACATGCTCTATTCGTGCGGCTTAATTTACATGTTGTGTTTGCGCGAGTTATTTTCTCTACCCGTGCGATTTCCTGGTCCTTTTTATGGACATTCTGGCTCTCTATTCTTCAACTACTCTATCCGCTTCTCCTTCTTTTTGTACTTCTTCTCATGCTACCTCTTCGGATGCTACTCACTTGGCCACTACGAGTAGGGGGCTTATTGATTCAGGTGCAACTAGTCATGTGACGGGGAATCCTCGTATTTTTTCTCGACTAGACAAACATAACAGGTTCCCTCCAGTTCTAATTATGGATGGTTCACCGTCTCCTATTTATGGGTCGGGCACCGTGCATGTCACTCTTTTTCTTCAGCTTGCGGACACTCTTTATGTTCCGAATTTTCCTTGCAACCTCCTTTTGTTACTTATCTTTGCAAACAGTTGAATTGTGTTACTATTTTTACTGTGTCTACTTATTCTTTTCAAATCCTCACTCCAAGAAGACGATTGCTATTAGGACTGAAAACGACAACTTGTTCTACCTTGATAATTTTTCAGCTTTGTCTTCCTCTTCTTCTCTTCTTCTGTGACATCTTTGTCTTGGGCATTCTCCTTTTCAGATTCTTTATCAGCTTCTACCTGATCTACCTCAGGGAGACTTTTCTCTTAATTGTGAGGCTTGCCAATTTGGCAAACACCACCATTCTAATTTTCCAGCAAAGCACAGACGTCGTTCTTCTCATCCTTTTGAACTTTTTCATTCGGATGTTTGGGGTCCTGCTCCTATCCGAATTATTGGTAGGGGTTGTTTCTATTTTATTACTTTTATTGATGACTTTTCTAGATGTACATGATTGTATTTATTACAAGAACGTTTTGAACTTTTTTCCATTTTACTGCATTTTATAATGAGATTCGTACACAATTTAATATTCATATTAAGATACTTCACACTAATAATGCTAAAGAATATCTAAGTCATTAGTTTATATTATTTTGCATGCATCATGATATTGTACATTAGGCTAGTTATCCTTACACCTCTCAACAGAATGACGTTGCTAAACGCAAGAACCAACATCTCCTGGATGTGGCTCGTAGCTTTCTCACTCATATGCATGTTCCCCGGTCCTATTAGGGTCATGTTGTTCTTCTTTCCTATTTCCTCACCAACCAAGTTCCGTCTTCAGTTCTCAATGACAAAATGTCATTCTCGATTTTGTATCCTGATACGAATCCATTTCATTTACCTCCTCGTGTCTTTGGATGCATTGCGTTTGTTCACTCTCCTTCTTCAGGTCGCAACAAACTCTCTCCTCGTTTTATAAAGTGCGTATTTATATGCTATTGTTCGACCCAACAAGGCTATAGGTTTTATGATCTTATTCTCCGAAAACATTATGTTTTCGTGGACATCACCTTCTTTGAGGATGTTCCGTTCTTTTCTCATACATCTACTCTTTCATTATCTAATGATTCTTCTTCTTTTCCTATTATTTCGGCACCCCTTCCTGAGTCTGCTCTTCATTCTTCTCCATTTGTCTCTGATTCTTTGGATGAGTCGTTGCCGATAGCTCATGGGCCAGCAGCCTTTCCTTTGGATGGATCTAATACAGTAGACAAGTCTGATCTTGATCTTCTTATTGCCCTTCGGAAAGGTGTTCAAACTTGCACTCAACATCCCATTCGGGATGTGGTTTCTTATGCGTGATTGTCTGCTTCTTGTAAAAGCTTTGCTCTCACTCTATCCGTCAATGCTATTCTGGTCACCTATCAAGAAGCTCTCGTAATTACGCATTGGAAAGCCGCTATGGATGAGGAGATGAAAACTCTCAATGAACGGGGCACTTGGACTCTTGTTCCTACCCCTCCAAGGGCTGATCTGGTTGGTTGCCACTGGGTCTTTATGGTCAAGTTTCTTCATGATGATACTATTGACTGTTACAAGACTTGGCTTATTGCCAAAGGTTTTACACAAATATATGGTGTGGATTTTGTTGATTCGTTCTCTTCTATTGCTCGGATTAATATAATTTGTGTTCAATTTTTTATTGTCGTCAACATGGACTGGGAGATATCTCCGTTGGATGTGAAGAATGCATTTCTTTATGGTGATTTGTAGGAGATAGTCTACATGAAGCAGCCTCTTGGGTATGTTGCTCAGGGGGAGTCTTAGATGTGTAAATTGTCGAAGGCTATCTATGGTCTTAAGCAAAGTCAAATAGCCTAGTTTGAAAAGTTCAACGAAGTTATTTCTGTTATTGAGTTTGCTCGGAGTGTTGCACATCACTCTTGGTTATTCGCAAAACCTCGCTTTGATACAATGTAAAAAGAGCTAAATAAAAAGCAAATTTTATTGCTCCAAAAAGATAAACAATACAAATGTATGCCCCCCAACTTATAAAAAATGGGAGAGATATAAGATATTACAACAAACGATGTGGGACTAAATACAAGTCAAACGGGCTATACGGTTTGACTTTGTCAAACCACAAGACTATACAATGGAGAATATACATCTTGGGAAGCCGTTGATCTTCAACTGAGGAAAGTACCGAGACCACTACTGCGGGTTTGCACCAGACCGCAGTTACGGATAACCACCAAACCACTGATGCGGATAACTACCAGACCGCCACTGCGGATAGCCTCCAAACCGCTACTGTGGATAGTCACCAGACCGCTGCTATGGATAACCTCGAGACCGCTGCTGTGAATAACCTCCAGACCGCTGCTGTGAATAACCTCCAGACCGCTACTGTAGATAATCTCCAAACCATTGCTACGGAAAGAGCCTGACACAGTCGCGAGTAGTCACCAGACCGCAGCAGTATATTGTCAATAAGTCACAACTGTGGGTTGCTCTCCGGACTATAATACAAGAAGACAGAACCTCCAGGCCAGCTTGGCAGGACACAGGTCGAAACTAGCGGTTTGCCAAACCGCTATAACTTAACCGCAGGTCTATCAAACCGCAAAACAGCTACTAAATAGACCGATATCTCTGACTACTATGCCAAACCACCAGAACACAAAAACTAGTAGACCACTGTGACTAGATAATGGACCACCTGGTCTCAAATTTCAACATCATTAAACCGATCGACCTTCCCTTTAGAGTCTTTCTTGGTCTTATACATCCATTTAGAACCAATGAGTCTGCAACCTTTGGGCAACTCAACCAACTCCCAAACTTTATTCAGTTATATAGACTTCATCTTGTCTTTCATCGCATCTCACAACAGATCAGTTTGAGGTCCAAACACAGCTTCCTAATATGTCACTGGGTCAACTACATGGCCAATGTCGTAATCACTCTCGTCTAGATAAACTTTATTGTCTAAGGAAATAACAGACCTTCTTTGCCTAACAAATCTCCTAGCAGGTGGATGAACTTCCTAAACATGCGGAGGAGCCTCAACTAAGATCAGTGATAAGACTGGTTCCACATCCTCCACTTGTTCTATCATAGGTTCAGGCACCAAAGGATTTCCTACAAAGGGCACAAATAAATTAATAGGCACGACTTCATCGACTTCAACAGTATGAGAGCAACTCTGTCCATCAGCGACATCTAATTCTAAAAATTTAGTTATTTGAGACTCCATAATTCTGGGCCCTCCTAAAGGGGAATAGAACTTAAATCCATTGGAGTGATCTGAGTAGCCTATGAAATAATAACGACAAGACCTAGGGACAATTTTACTTTCTTATGAGTTATATAAACGGACTTCTATAGGATAACCTCAAACATGCAAATGATTAAGGCTGGGTCATCTACCAGTTCATAACTCAAAAGGAGTTTTAGGTACTGACTTAGAAGAGAGTCTATTAAGGATGTACACTGCATTTTTAAGTGTCTCACCCCAAAAAAATTAGGAAGATTCATTCTACTCATCATGCTCCTCATCATTTCCTTAAGGGCGCGATTATGCCTTTCGACTATACCATTTTGCTCAGGAATACCCAACATGGAGTACTGTGCCACAATACCGCAACTCTCCGTGTATCTGACAAACAAATATTTATGTTGTCTAAAGCATCATGTCTACCAAAATACTCGTCACCTCTGTCAGACCTAACAATCTTGATGACTTTTCATATTTGCTTCTCAACTTCAGTCTTGAAAATCTCGAACTTATCAAGAGATTCAGAATTTTCTTTAATTAAGTACAAATAATCAAAGTGGGAGTAGTCATCAATGAATGTAATGAAGTAGGTGTTCCTGTAGAGGGTAGTGGAATAATGACCGTTGATATCCGTATGAATAATCTCTAATAAATTTGAACTACGAGTTGTGCATTTCTTCTTAATCTTGGTCATTTTACCTCTACAACAGTCATACATGTCTCTAAGTCACTGAAATCTAGAATAGGAAGAATATTTTGCTTAATTAATCTCTTTATTTTTTCCTTAGAGATATGACCTAATATTTTATATCATAGCATGATGACTGTTCCTTAATAAGAGGTCTTTTAGTGACAATATTTTTTACATTATATGAGATAATATAGTAATTAATAGGTATAAATCATATTCTATATAGACCATTAGCTAGAGAATATTGGCCAATAAACTGTGGTTCATAAAATAACTTAATCAAACCACCAGATATATTAAAACCATAACTAAATCTATCTATTGCTGAAATTGAAATCAAGTTCCTTCTAAATGAAGGAATATAAATATGTCTCTTAATAAAAATTCATAATCAAAATCGAGAACTAAACAGATGTCCTCGATGAACTCCACCTCTACCTCAGCATTTGTTGCCCACTGTTAGTCTGCACTCACCCTTGCTTGACATCTTCTTTTTGAAGAACTCCTATAGTGTGTAAACAACATGATTAGTTGCTTCACTATCTAGCCACCAAGAACTTGATGGGCTTCAATTAAATTGGATTCATTAAGTACAAAAGCTAAAAGATTACCTATATGTGTTAAACCACGCTTCTTCATCCAAGATTTGAATTTAAGACACTCATTCTTCACTTGCCCCTTCTTCTTGCAAAGAAACTGCTAAGAGGCTTATTTCCACTAGTGTCTTTAGTCCTTGAAGTCTGTCCATCCTGAGCCTTGTAAAGAGCTTTGGACTTCTTCTTCTTAAAAAGGGTTTGACTACAAGCAATGCAGTGTTCAGCTTCTCGTTCTTTAGTTTCTCCTCCTCAGTAACACAACAAGTAATCAGATCATTTATCTTTGACGTCTCATCCTGGGAATTATAGGTGGTCTTCAGGATGCTGAATTTTGTAGGAAGGGTATTGAGTTCTTGATGTACTATCAACTCTTCAGGGAGAGTGATCTCTAACTCCTGCAGTTTGGTCTGGAAATAGACCATCTTCAGTATATAGTTGAGGACACAGCCTCCTCCCGAATACCTCATGAAGAAGTGATCCTGAATCAGTGTCCCGATCTCAGCATTAGAAGACACCTTGTACCTCTGCCTAACGGTAGTCAGAAAATCCCTGGCGACGATCGTGTCAGGAAGACCACTCAACAGGTGATCAGGAATGGAATGCTTCATAGTTAACAAGCAGATTTTATTGGACTTGTTTCATGCACCATAATGATCATTCTCAGCTTCAGTGTTAGTCGTTATGAGGGATGCAGGATGGTTGGTACTCATGGTCATCTCGATATTCGTCATCTCAAGAGCAAACATGATGCCAGACTTTCACTTCTTGAAATTCGATCAAGTGAGTTTCTCAATGGTCTTCATATTATTATGGACTGTAAAGATGACTGTATAGAGAGAAAAGAAATGTCAGTGACAAATAGGGCAACAATGGTTATAAACCTCTAAATAACGCACTAGGTAGATAATCTAGAAGCGTCAATGCGCAACACCTTTGGGCAGACTACGCACCACGCAATTAGTAATCCTCCACACAAGAACGAGCAACGATTATGCTTGAGCTTTTCGTAGATCTGCCACCTTTGAGCGAATTGATTACTAGAGCCCCGCACTACCGTTCAAATGTTCGTGTGTATCCCTCTAAACCTATTGCACAAACACCATCTTTGGGTGAATGATTATGCACTAGCCTCAGAGAACTCCCTAAAATATGTGAATCCGTAATCTCACAAACTGACTCGAAAAGGCTACTTTAGCGACTACAGTTCTTATCAATCTACGAGACTCTTTCACATCGGAATACCTGAATATTGCCTTAAATTAATATCGTATTTCTTTTACTTAATGATGTATGTGCACTTAATCGTCTAACGAAAACACAAAGCTTTTGTTAGGGACTGATTAATGAAAGCACTCTGAATTTTAATCCCAAATTTTATTTATCTCTAAATGACAGAATGTTTTTTTTTATATTGTGTTCTTTAATATAATTAATTAGAAAAATAATTAACTCCAAAATAATGAATGAGACTAATAGGTTTAAGTTAATTTGCTCTGATACCAACTGTTAGAAAATTTCGGAGTGTGCATCATTACGGCGAATTTATATTATCGTAAATTATACTGTACGTAGCGACTAATGAAACTCCAAAGATCATTAACTAAACACTATCAGTCTCTAATTGGAGTTTATACTAAATTTATTTTTCTAAATTTAAGAACACAAAATAAATTGAGCTTGAAAGAACTGTAACTCTGACTGAAGTGCGGAAACTTAATGTATACTGTTTTTAGTGTCTTGCTCATGTTTCATCATAGCCGCCATTCCAAGAAGGCTTGACGTATTTTTCCTTATGAATTCAGCAGCGCTTGCAGATCTCGTTAACATACAAAATTATCTATATGTTGGGTCACTACAATAATAAAGAAGTTAGTGCAAACCAAACATATATGAATCTATCATGATCATATTTGTGACACTTATCCAATATTGTAACTAAACGATGAAACAATTCTTTGGTTTAAGTGTATATAAGTGTAAGTCTATTTAAATCATATTTGTAATTATTTTTCTACCATAATGAATAAAGAATCAAAAAACAATACCTCTAGTTGGAGGAATAACCTGTACTGAAAACCAAATATTTGCAACAGTGATGCTCCCAGTCAAAGATTGGAGCAACACGGTCCCCAAGACTTCAAATATTATAATCTCTCTAAATTATCTATGCTTTTGGATCTGTGAGAAGTAGCGAATAAAAGACTAAAGTAGCGAACAAACGACTAGAAAACAAGCCGGAACTTTGAATAATTGAAATTTTATTATCCAAAAAGATATCATTTACAAAGGTATGACCTCCCTTTTATAGAATGGAGGAGAGAGGATAGAATACAAACTAACAATGTGGGACTAAAGCTATACATCAGATCCGGGCGGCTAGAACAACAGACCGGAACAGGCCGCGCGGTTAGACAATGTTCTAACCGCTCGGCAATACCAGAAGCAAGAGAGAGATGCGGTAGGAGACCGCTAGACCGCCCGGTTTCCAAGCCGTCGGAGATAAACCGTCAGACCGCCGGACACCACACAGCAACAGTCTGGATATCAACCCGCCGGACACAAACCGCTAGACCGCCCGGTCTACAACCCGCCAGGCTCAAACCGCCAGACCGCCCGGTCTCATACTTCGACACACCCCCTCAAGCTGGAACATAGATATCAATCATGTCCAGGTTGTCACAGATATGGAAGAAGGAAGTAGAAACCGGCTTGGTGAAGATATCTGCCAACTCTTTGTCGGAGGTAACGAACGGAGTGCAAATCTGTCTCTTCAAGACCTCTTCTCGGATGAAATGGCAGTCGACCTCTATATGTTTCGTTCTCTCATGGAAGACCGAATTTTTGGATATGTATATAGCGGCCTTGTTGTCACAGAACATAGGCAGAGGATAGTCGTAGACCTCTCCTAGGTCAAGCATGAGAGCCCACAACCATTTTAACTCACACGTGGTTGATGCCATACTCCAGTATTCGGCTTCTGCACTGGACCTTGAGACAACAGACTGCTTCTTGCTCTTCCAGCTCACAAGATTACCTCCAACAAATGTGCAAAAACCCGATGTAGATTTACGGTCACCTTTATCATCCGCATAGCTTGAGTCTGAGTAGGCTTCAACTCTCAGATGACCATGCTTCTGAAAGAGTAGCCCTTTTCCTGGTGCTGCTTTGACATACTCTAGTATCTTCAAGACAGACTGAAGATGACATTCCCTGGGATCTTGCATGAACTGACTGACCTTGCCTACAGCATAGGCGATGTCGGGTCTGGTCACCATGAGATAAATGAGTTTGCCCACCAGACGTCTATACCTCGTGGCATCGGATATAAGAGGTGAGTCATCTGTCTATGTTTTGTCCTCTCTAGTGGCCATGGGATACCGGGCCGGTTTGGCACCGGTCAATCCTGCCTCTTGTAGAAGATCAAGAACATACTTCCGTTGGGAGAGAACTAACGAGTCGGGCTTCCGAGAGATTTCTATCCCCAGAAAATATTTCGGGGAGCTCATATCCTTCGTGACTAGGTGTTGACGGAGGTGTTTCTTTGTCAAGTCCACCCCAGCCTAGTCATCGCCGGTAAGAAGAATATCATCCACATACACTGCCAAAACCACAAGGCCCGATACGGTTTTGCGAATAAACAATGAGTGATCGGCTGAACTTCTTGTAAAGCCAATGACAGCCACAATGCCACTAAACTTGTCGAACCATGCCCGAAGGCTCTGTTTTAGGCCGTAGATGGCATTCTTCAACTGGCATACTTGTGTCTCCCCCTAAGCAACATACCCAGGAGGTTGCTCCATATAGACGTCCTCCTGAAGATCCCCATACAGAAAAGCATTCTTGACATCAAGCTGGGAAATAGCCCACTCCCTGTTGACGGCCACAGAAAGAAGAACCCGGATGGTGCTGAGGCGAGCCACCGGGGAGAAAGTATCAAAATAGTCAACTCCATAAGTCTGAGTAAAGCCTTTGGCCACTAGTCGGGCTTTGTAACGATCTACAGTGCCGTCTGGGCGAAACTTCACAACGAACACCCAGCGGCAGCCAACCACATCAGTACCTACCGGTGGAGGAACAAGGGTCTAGGTACCCCTTTCAGTAAGAGTGGCGATTTCCTCATCCATGGCAGATTTCCAATGAGGAATAACAAGAGCCTCCTGGTAAGTGCGGGGAGTGGTAGTAGCCGAGATAGCCAAAGCAAAGCACCTGCGAGAGGGAGTAAGCCGATCATAGGAAACAACAGCCGCAAGCGGGTGTTGGGTACACGCCCGCACCCCTTTGCGAAGGGCAATGGAAAGATCCAGGTCGTCTTGTGCCTCAGGGACCGGAGCGTCCGTGGCGGAGAAAGCTTGCCCGGGACTAGAGAGAGACGGCTACGGAGAAGAAGGAGGGGAGATAATAGGGATAGGAGGAGACGGAGGAGGAGATGATATAGGAGGGGAGACGTCGATATGCGTGGAAGGATCACAGAGAGATGGTGGAGAGTCAGAGACAGCAGGAGGAAGCGGGGATGGAGAAGAAAAGTAGGATGCATTTTCGAAGAAGGTGACGTCCGCGGAAACAAACTGTTTGCACAGAACGGGGTCAAAGCAACAATAACCTTTTTGAGTGGTCGAGTATCCCAAAAAGACACATTTTGTGGAACGGGGGGAAAGCTTGTCACGGGTAGCAGACGGAGCATGCACAAAAGCCGTACACCCAAAGATACGGAGAGGAAGAGGAAAGGGTTCCTTGCCCGGGTAGAGAATGGAGAAGGGGGTCTTGCCGTGAAGAACCGAAGAGGGAATGCGATTGATGAGATAACAGGCAAGAAGAACAGCATAGCCCCAGTAGGAGCGAGGTACCTGTATCTGCGTCATTAGAGTGCGAGCGATATCGAGGAGATGACGGTTTTTACGCTCTGCCACCCCATTTTGCTGGGAGGTCTAAACACAGTTGGTCTGATGAATAAGACCATGTTGCATACAAAAAGACGAAAACTCATGACTGAGGTATTCTTTAGCATTATCAGAGCGCAGTACTTTAATAGAAATATCAAACTGAGTTTTAATCATATTATTGTTGAAGCCGAGAAATTTCTCAACCTCAGAAATCGGACTAGGCAACCTGAAGTTACTGGTCGGCCGGTCGAGAAGATGATCTCTGGTCAGGAAACAGAAGCAAATTGCGCAAACAAGACCCCAGGTTGCTGCGGCAAGAAGGTCCCGCCACGTACCCAGTTGCTTAGGAGAAGCAACCCCTTCACAACCAGATTGGCCGAGCTAGGTACGAAGGAGGCAAGCTTGAGCAATAACGAGTCAAGGGCAGTTGTTGGAGCTCGCAAGGGCTCAGGCCGAGATTTGCTTGTCCCCTCTTTCGTACCCCTGAGGTCCTATTTATAGGGAAAACCAAAGAGAGGGGGGGGTCTTACTTATACCCCCACCCTGGCGAGTTGGCGATTTCCCCGGGGAGCTCGCCTGGAAGAGGCGAGTATCTGGTCATAGTCGCCACCTGGCGAGTTGGCCTGGGGAGCTCGCCATACTCGCCCGAACCTTCCGCGGCTCGGGGTGCTGGTCTGGATCCCCACCTTGTCTTGTTGCCTTTGACTTTTGATGACCTGGCGGTAGTAGGGCCCTCCCTCGTCGAATATGGGTTGTACACAATCCCCGCTCTTTTTGGGCGATATAGGAGCCCGGAAAGATTCATCCAACACCTATTCGGCGAGCATCCCTGCCGGGTATATGGTCAGCTCGCATCGTCGTCTGCTGGTAGAGTAGTCTATAAATAGGGGGGCTTCGTTTTTTAGAAGGTCCCTGGAGCTCGCCGAAGATGTCGGACGCTGAGCAGTTGTTGAAGGACAATCTCGCCGCCCTGTCTGGCCTCCTCGGCATAGCCAGGTCGAAAAGACCGTGCGAGGATGACCCTACTGCCTTGCCCCCGCCGAAGAAGAAGAAGGCGAAAAAGGTCAAGCAGCCCTCCACTACGGTGGTCAGCTCGCCTCCACTGCCGCATCAGGTCGCCGCGGCGACTGAAAATCCCGTAGTGTCGTCCAGCACCCAGAGGGTGTTGAACGACCTAGGGCTCGACGACCTCCCTGGGTCGACCCGGGGCAGCCCGCTGGAGAACCCGGGAGTGACCGAGGAGCTCGCGGCCGTGAAGGAGTCCGCGGCGTCTCGGGCCGAGTTCGTCACCGTGACAGGTCGCTACCTCGAACTCTTCCCTGCTGGGTTGTCGCTGCTCCTTTGCTGACTTCTTTTCTTATGCAGATTCTCCGATTGCCGCGGACGCGGCACTTGATGTCGTCCCCCTCAGCTCGGCGCCCTTACTCGCCCTGGCGGCCGACAGGCCGTCCAAGACCGCCTACACGGTCAGGATAGGCCTCGGCTCGGGGAAGGCGCCTGGGGCGGCATTGGTGAAGGGACCCCCGCCTGCGAGTAAGGAGCTGCCGGCGAAAACCACTCCTGCTGGGTCATCTGGGGCGGCGCGCGAGGTTCCTCCGGCGAGTACGGCGGCTGGTGTTGTTGCGAGCGGCGGGAAGATACCCCCGGTGAGCGCTCCATTGCCGCCGCCGCCGCCCGCGGTCGCCACTCCTGGCCAGACGCCGAGCACCGGCTTGCCCCCTCCGCCGCCTCTGTCTGCTCTGCCGAAGTCGGACCATCCGCGACCTCCTCCGCCTCCTGCGCTGAGGGCTCCGCACCACTCTGTGAGCTCATCTCAAGCTCCGCCGCCGGTGAAGAAGCCGGAGAGGCCGCGGCCACCCTACTTTCCTCCGCGGGTTGAAGACCCTGACTACGTCGGCCGAGGGTCTGGAGAGCGCGGGCAGGGCAGGCCTGCCGATCTTCCGAGCAGCTCTTCGGGGAGGCGAGATACCTCTGGGCGACCTCCTTCGCCGCGCCGATCCCGATCTCCTCGTCGTGGTGAGCCTCCTACTACTTTGACTACCGCTCTGCTTTTTCTGTCCTGATGACCTTCCTGCCTTGTCAGATTGCCCAGCGACCTCTGGGGCGGCTTTCATCGACGCTCTCGGGCTGTCCGGGAGCGAGTATCGCCAGGCCGCCATTCGCGCCCACATGGAGCTGGAGAGCAAGTTCGACCAGCTCGCTATCTGCGATCCTCACCGACGCATCTCGGCTCTGGAGGCGAGGATGGCCAAGGTCGAAGGGCTCCAGTCGACCTTGGAAAACTACGAAGCTCGCTTTCACGTGGTCAAAGAAAATGACCGCCAGCTGCAGTTGAACAACCACCGTCTGCAGCTGGTGCTTGACGAGCTGGCCGGCATCCGAGCGAGCATGGGGTCTGCTGGACGTCTGGCGAGGATGGAGGAGCAGCTCAGGCTTGGCGACGATGCGACAGCGCTGGCGACGGAGCATTACCGGCGTGCACGCGAGATCGGCTGGGCTGGGCGACATCCGCACCCTCCCGAGCGGCCGAGGGCGCCATAGTTTTTCTTTGTTTTTCGAATGTAACTCGCCTTGCGCGACTTGTACTTCCGGACCTATTTTTAATTTGATTAATTCATGTGTGCGAATATTCTCGCCTCTGTATGCACGCTTTATTTCTTGATGTGCCGAGCTTTAGTTCACCTGATAATGTCGCAGGTTTATCTTCATCGTGCGAGCTCGTTAGATACTCGCCGGGACGACTGACCCCCCCTGGGCTTGTCATATCTATAAATAGGAGGGGTAGGTGGGTCATAAAGCGTATTATTGCAGCGACCTTCTTTCCTCCTGACGAGTATCTGGACAACCAACTCGTCGCTCTCATTGCTTACGGATCTCGCCAACATGGTCGGCGACGACGCCAGCGCTCGCCGACAGGCCCACGCAATTAACTTCGCAGACGCGGCTTTCAAGAAGTCCATAACCACCGAGAAGGAACTAGCGACCTTCAAGGAACGCTTCCTGCCTGATGAGTACTCGGCGAGACTCCCCACTCGCAGCGAGCGCCTCAATACCCATATTGAGGGTTCGCTGGTAATGTCGCTGCGTCACTTCGATGCAGGCCTGCGGCTACCCTTCTGGCCAGAGTTCTGCGAGATCCTGCGCTACTTCGGGATCGTCCCCGCGCAGATCAATCCTAACGGCGTGGCGATCATCATGGGATTCCTATGCTTCCTTCGGGAAGAGAGGATCGCCTTCGACCTCTCCGTCTTCCGCCGCATCTTTGCCTTTGCGGCGACCTCGGAGGGAGTCATCTTTTTTAGCAGCCACGTCTGCACCCTGGTCGGGACCGCGAATAAGGTCCATCGCTGGAGCGAGCAGCTGATGGTCGTCCATGGCGACTTCGGCGGTATTCTCGGCAGGCCGCACCAACCAGCCGACGTCGCCTTCCTTCCTCCCATCCTCGAAGGAGCTCGCGAGCAGCTCTTCGAATACTTTCGCGGTCGGCGCTTTGACGTCATCTTCTGGCGACTAAACGTCAATGTGCTTGAGGCAGTCCACCCTAACGAAAGTAAGCCGAGCTCGAAATGCGCCCTGGTTACTCGCTCGCCCTTTTGCCGCTGAAGCTAACTTTGTCGCGCGTTTTGCAGTTTCCAACGAGCTTCCGGAGAAGCCGCTTCCTTTGGCGAAGGAAGTCGCCGCCACGCAGTCGGATGCTCGCCCTCCTGCCGACGTTGGGGAGAAGAAGAAGGCGGTCAAGGGAAAGTCGCGGGCCAGCTCGCAGGGCCCTGCGAGGAAGAGGGCGAAGACCTCGTCGCCACGATCCGTCGATCGCCGGTCGCCGACGGGCGCCCAGTCGCCCCACTTCCACCCCAACTACGGCCTCGGGCAGGGGGTGGTGGACGCCTACGGTCGCCCGCTCGTGACTTGGTCGGCGGGGGACAACTCGGTGTCGCTGAGCACCAACCTCCCGTCCTGGTCGACTGACTGGGAGGACAAGGGGGAGGCGTTCGCCGTCCTCCATGCCATCTATGGTCGGGTCGACGCGGAGTCCGTCCTGGAGCTGACCCCGTCGGAGCTCGCCCACCAGTCGGCCTGTGCGCTCGCTCGGTCTGCCGAGCTGGGTCACTACTCGGCGAGGAAGCTGTTGGAGACGACCGATGCCCTCAAGGTCGTCTCCAAGAAGGCCATCGACCTCGGCATGCAGTCAGTCCGCTGGAAGGACTTCGAGGTGAGCTGTCCTTGGATGGGTTTGCTCGATTTGCTTCGTTGATAGATCCTGACGTCGATCATTTCGCAGGCTGCCGAGATAGAAGCGGCGAAGAAACTCTCCGAGTTCGAGGAGAAGCTCGCCGCCTCCCAGGCCGAGCTGGAGGCAGCCCAAACTCGCGCAGCGGTGATGGAGACGAGGCTGGTCGCTGCTGAAGGACGGCTGAGCTCCTCAACCCCGCTACCCGAGGACCCGGCGCGAGTGGTGTAGCAATCACGCGTCCTCTGGGAGGAGAGATCCTCTGTTCGCCGCGAGATTGCGCGGGCGGCGGGGAACGTCATACTCGCGCGCCTCAGGCTCGGGGGCCAGCTCGTCGAGGGGGGAGAAGCCACTCACTGTCGACGAGCTCATTCCCGAGCTGCTCGCCGAGGGGACTGTCCCGCCGCATAGCGCGTCGTCGCCGACCAGCTCCAGTGATTCTGACAGCAGCGGAAGCGGCAGCGGCAGTGGAAGCAGCAGCGGCAGCGGAAGCAGCAGCGGCGAGAGCGCAGAGAGCGACGACTTTGCAGATATCGGCGATATAGGGGATGATGAATATCGGCCTGATACTGGCGACGACGAGTCCTAGTTGCTCGCCGATATTCTTTTTGTATTGTAAACCAAATTTTTGACTTAATGATTTATACAAGGTTTTGGTTTTTCTTTCTGACTGGATGTTACTCGCTCAGGCTCATAGGCTCGGAGAGGAACGCTCGCTGGGTCGCAGGGGGATGGTCCCGACATCGACCATCCGCTCGCCGGGACCTACTCGCCCCTGCACCCGGATACTCGTGAACCTGCTGAGATAACCGCGCGGGTGGCGTGTGGGACATACTTGCATGCCCCCCGGGGCTCGCTTACTCGCGCGGTTCCAGCTCGCTTCCCCGCATGGGATCAGCTCGCCTACTCGCACGAGATCAGCTCGCCTGCTCGCGCGAGGTCTGCTCGCCTGCTCGCGCGTGACGAAAATTGAACCGGGCCTAGTCGTCGAACATAGCCTGCGGGCCCCTCATTCTCGTCATCGAGGAGATCGGCCAATTCCCGAGGAGAGGAGCTCGTGGGGATACCGGGCTTACGACGCTGCTCAACTCGAGGTCTTGGGTTACAATCGAGGAGATCGGCCGATTCCCGAGGAGAGGAGCTCGTGGGGATACCGGGATTACGACGCTGCTCAACTCGAGGTCTTGGATTACAATCGAGGAGATCGGCCGATTCCCGAGGAGAGGAGCTCGTGGGGATACCGGGCTTACAACGCTGCTCAACTCGAGGTCTTGGGTTACAATCGAGGAGATCGGCCGATTCCCGAGGAGAGGAGCTCGTGGGGATACCGGGCTTACGACGCTGCTCAACTCGAGGTCTTGGATTGCAATCGAGGAGATCGGCCGATTCCCGAGGAGAGGAGCTCGTGGGGATACCGGGCTTATGACGCTGCTCAACTCGAGGTCTTGGATTACAATCGAGGAGATCGGCCGATTCCCGAGGAGAGGAGCTCGTGGGGATACCGGGCTTACGACGCTGCTCAACTCGAGGTCTTGGGTTACAATATAGGAGATCAGCCGATTCCCGAGGAGAGGAGCTCGTGGGGATACCGGGCTTACGACGCTGCTCAACTCGAGGTCTTGGATTACAATCGAGGAGATCGGCCGATTCCCGAGGAGAGGTGCTCGTGGGGATACCGGGCTTACGACGCTGCTCAACTCGAGGTCTTGGATTACAATCGAGGAGATCGGCCGATTCCCGAGGAGAGGTGCTCGTGGGGATACCGGGCTTACGACGCTGCTCAACTCGAGGTCTTGGATTACAATCGAGGAGATCGGCTGATTCCCGAGGAGAGGTGCTCGTGGGGATACCGGGCTTACGACGCTGCTCAACTCGAGGTCTTGGATAATATCCTGCATCCTTATATAACTTGGAGATTAATCGCAGAGATACCTTGACAAGAAAGACACTCTCCGGAGAGATGCTCTTGACCCTGCCGAATTGGGGGATTGGCGTCCAGACCCGTTCCTAAGAATTCCTCTAGTCGGAGGAGAGATGCACTTGGGGAGACCTAGGCCGGCCTGCAAAAAGGGGGGGGGGCTGACCTCGGCTGACAATGCAGAGGCTCGGTCTTACAAGAGCGCTTAAAATCCCGAAGCATCGTCCCATCATCCGAACTAGGCTATTCAGTGAGAACGGGTTGGAGTCCCGTATCCCGATTTGATAGTGAAGGTCGCTTACAGGTACGATTAGGGTGGGGGTGGTGTTCATCGTGGGTCCTTTTCGAACGCACTCGGAATCCACACACCTCCCTCCGGGCTCGTCCATACCCTTTCTTTGGCAGGTTATCCTGTCTTGTTGCTCGCTTGAGATCTTCTCCCTCTGGGTGTTTTACGAGGCCGGCCTCTCCTCAAGTCCGGGAGATTAGGGTGCAGATCTGTTCCTCGCAGGTCCTCCAGACGGAGGAGAGATGCACTCGGGGAGACATAGGCCGACATGCAAGGGGGGAGCTGATCTCGGCCGACAATGCAGAGGCTCGGTCTTACAAGAGCGCTTAAAATCCCGAAGCATCGTCCCATCATCCGTACTGGGCTATGTATGAGGAACAAACCGACCGCTGCCTCCCGAGGTCGACTACGAGGCGGACCATGGAAACACTCAGAAGCTTCGAGGCACATTTAACACAAAAGAGATGAAATCCCGCATCCTTTGTATATTAAGTATGTTTACAGAAATAGATACATGAGTTACCGCTACGGGTAAAATCTTTTCAAATCATCCCCGCTCCAGGTCCCAGGCAGCTGCTCGCCCGCTTGGTCTTGTAGGTAATAGCCTCCTGTGGCCAAGGCTTCTTGGACGATGAAAGGTCCTTCCCAGTTGGGATGGAGCTTGCCTACGGCGGCTCCCCGCCCAGCGGCGTCCACCTTCTTCATGACCAAGTCCCCTGCGAGGAAGTTCTTCAAGCGGACGTTTTTGTCGAAGTGTCTCGCCATGCGCCTCTTGGTTTCTTCCTGGCGCATGGAGGCCAAGTCCCGAAGCTCTTCCACATAATCTAGGGAGAGCCTCTGAGCCTCTTCATTCTCTAGCCGCCATTCCTCGCTTCCGTCTTCGGCTGCGATGACCCTTGGACTATGCACCTCAAATTCGACCGGGATGAGCGCCTCGGACCCGTGTGATAGCTTGAAGGGTGTTTCCCCTGTGGCTGAGTTCGGGGTGGTCCTGAGGGCCCAGAGGACGGAAGGGAGCTGTTCGGCCCAATTCCCCTTGAGGTTGGTGATCTTCTTCTTCAGCAAGTTGATGATGAGCTTGTTCGCGGCTTCCACTTGCCCATTGCTCCGAGGGTGATGTATCGAGGCGAACCGAAGGTCGGTTCCCAACTGTTTACAAAAGTCCCCCAGTTCCAGGCTGGCGAACTGCGGCCCATTGTCGGTGTTGATGGCCAGAGGGATCCCGAACCTGCATGCGATTTCCCCCCAGATGAAGTTCTTGACGCTTTGAGACGTGGTCCTGGCCAGAGCCTTGGCCTCGATCCACTTCGTGAAGTAGTCGACCATTACCAGAACAAACTTCCTTTGCCCGCTAGCTTGAGGGAACGGGCCGATCAAATCCATTCCCCAAATTGCGAAGGGCCACGGAGCGGTAATCGAGCGAAGCTGCCGAGCCGGCTGGAGTGCGAGGGGCGCGAAGAGTTGACATTGGGAGCACTTTCTGGAATGGGCCTCTGCGTCCTTTCGGATGGTCGGCCAGAAGTAACCGTGCCTCAGAATCCTTTGCTCCAGGGTGCGGGTCCCGGAGTGACTGCCGCACTCTCCCGAGTGAATCTCCTCGAGGACCCGGGGAATCTCGAGCTCTGACAAGCATCGGGCCAGGGGGCCTGAAATGGTCTTGTGATAGAGTTCGCCGTCCTGTAGTAAGTAGTACGCGGTCTTATACCGAAACTTTCTTTGATCTTGCCCGTCAGATGGTAGTCGGCCTGTCGCCAGGAACGTGATGAACGGATCTCTCCACGAGGCCCGCTGATCGATCTCCATCAACTCGCCTTCTTCGATGGATGGTCGAAACAACTCGATGGCGGTTCCCCCAGCCCGAGGGCCGTATTTCGCAAGATTGTCTGCCTCGGAGTTGCGTTCTCGGGGCACGTGCTCAACGTGAAAGGATCGGAACCCCCCGATCAGGCCTTTGACCTTAACCAGATATTGCTGCAAAATGGGATCTCGAACTTCGAACTCTCCCCGAATCTGAGATGCGGCCACCATGGAGTCGGTAAAAGCCTGGATGTCTCTGATGGCCAGCTCCTTGGCGAGTCGCAAGCCAGCCACCATGGCTTCGTACTCCGCCTGATTGTTAGTAATTGGGAAAAGGATCTCGATGGCTTGCTCGATCCTAGTCCCCTGAGGACTAACCAGCACCACCCCGGCTCCTACGGAGTGTCTCCCTGACGCGCCATCTACGAACATCTTCCAGGGGACCGGCCGAGAGACATCCGTGTCTGCCTCGACCTCGGCCGAGAAGTCGGCCAGGAAATCCGCCACGGCTTATGCTTTGATCGCGACCCTTGGGGGGGTAGGAGATGTCAAACTCGCTCAGCTCCACAGCCCACTTGGCGAGCCTGCCGGAGTGCTCCACTCCGTCCAAGATACTCCTCAAGGGGTGGTCGGAGACTACCTTGATAGAGTGGGCTTGGAAATATGGACGGAGTCGCCTGGCCGAAACTACCAGGGCAAAGACTAACTTCTCCAGGATGGGGTACCGCGTTTCGGCTTGCCTTAGCACCCGGCTCACGTAGTAGATCGGAAGCTGCTTCTTTCCCTCCTCTCGGACCAACACCGAGCTGACTGCTTCAGCCCCTACCCCTAGGTAGAGCAAGAGGTCCTCACCGCCCTGCGGACCCTGAAGGAGAGGAGCTTGAGTCAGCTGTTGTTTGAGCTTTATGAAGGCCTCCTCGCACTCCGGGGTCCACTCGAATTTCTGGTTCCCCCGAAGGGCTTTGAAGAATGGGGAACACTTCTCTCCGGCCTTGGAGAGAAACCGGCTAAGACCTGCCAGCCTTCCGGTCAACCTTTGAACTTCCTTGGAATCCCTCGGGGACGCCATCTCCACGATGGCCTTTACCTTGTCGGGGTTAGGCTCCACCCCTAGGGGAGTAAGGAGGTGCCCTAGAAACTTCCCCCTTCCCGCGCCGAAAACACACTTGGCCGGGTTGAGTCGCATCTTGTACCTCCTCAGGGTGGCGAAGGTCTCTGTCAGATCCGCTACGTGCTCCGCGACGCTCTTACTCTTAACGAGCAGGTCATCCACGTAGACTTCCAGATTCCGCCCCTTTTGCTCTCTAAAGACGTGATCCATCATTCTTTGATATGTCGCGCCGGCGTTCTTGAGCCCGAAGGGCATCATCTTGTAGCTATAGCATCCGTCGCTGGTGATGAAGGAAACGTTGCGACAATCGGGGGGATGCATCCGGATCTGGTGATACCCTGAAAAGGCATCAAGGAAGCTCATTACGGGAAACCCGACGGCGGAATCAACCAGTGCGTCGATTTGAGGCAAGGGGTAACAATCCTTGGGGCAAGCTTTATTGAGCATAGAGAAATCGATACATAGTCTCCAACCTCCTCCCGATTTCTTCACCATTACAACATTGGAGACCCAGCCTGGATACTGGATCTCCGAAACAAAACCTGCTTCTAGCAGCTTCCCTACTTCCTCCCAGATTGGTCCCGCCAGAGTGGTGGCGCTCTTCCTCTGCTTCTGTCGGACTGGGGCCGTCGCTGGATCCAGGTTGAGGCGATGACAGGCAACATCAGCATCAATCCCTGGCATCTCGGCGGTGCTCCATGCGAAGACGTCCGCGTTTTTCTGCAGGCAGGCAGCTATCTCCGCCTTCCCTTCCGGGGGCAAGGCTCCTCCGATCTTCAGCAGCTCCGGCTCTCCTCTCAGGGAGGTCACCTCTACTTCCTCCAGCTCCTCAGCAGCTTGCAGGCCCTCCTCCTGCTCCATCATCTTCTCCAACCTTTCTGCATCACCCATCCAGCTGATGGTGCTGACCGCATTCAGGTAGCATTCCCTGGAAGCCTTGGGATCTCCTCTGATCCTGACTTGGACGTCGTCCCTACAGTACTTCAGGCATTGATGATATGACGAGGGGACGGCCTTGAAGTAGTTGATGAGGGGCCGTCCGAAGATGGCGTTGTAGCCGCTGGGTGCGTCGACGATGACGAAGCGGCATCGGATCGAAGTTCCCCCGAGGGTGACCAGCAACTCAACTCCTCCTTCCACCTCTTTCTTCTCCCCGGAGAAGCCGAAGAGAGGCCCATCTGCTGCCTGAACCCGGGACGCTTCCACCTGAAGGCCGACGAAGGTTCTCTTGAAGATGACATTCACCGAGCTCCCGTTATCCGCGAGGATTCGGTCGACGGTGAAGTCCTCGATTGCTGCCTGAATCACCAGGGCGTCATGGAAAGGGTTCTCGTTCCAGAGCATGTCTTCCTCCGAGAAAGTGATCTCGTTCAAGGGAGGGGGGTCTGAGACGTCGAGACGACGCTCCTTTTGTAGATTTGGTGGAGACTTCCCTTACGAGAAGCTCCTAGCCCAGCCCCTCCGTTGATTACTCCGACGTGTCCGCCTCCTGGACCGGGAATGACATTCCCCCTTCCTCCTCTGTCGATCCTGTCCTCGTTTCTCCTCCTCTACGGTACCTGGTAAGCCACCTGTCCAACCTGGGCCTCCTGCTGCGGCTGCTCCCTTTCGGCCGCCGTTGCTTCCATCCTCCTCCTTGTTTCCCAGAACTCAGGGCAAGCCAAGGTTCCGTGCCCCTCCACTCGATGGATATCGCAGTAGAGGGGAATCGCCGCTTCCTGCTGCCTTTCCTGCCTCCTCTCCTGCTGCCTCTCCTTCCGCCGGCGCTTAGCGGCTCGCTGCGTGATGGCCATGGTCTCCCTTCTTCCTCCTCCCTGCTCCCGAGGGTTGTAAGTCCTCCTCTCCTCCTGATGGGTGGGCCGCCTCCACTGGGGGCGATCCCTCGGGTACTGGAATCTTCTCTCCTCGCTCCTCGTCTCTCGACCTCCGACGGGCCTCCTATCCTCCTGCCTTCGAGGCCTCTCCCGCCTCTCCTGCCTCTCCGCCTTTCTGATCTCCCTTCCCCTTTATCCCTTCTCCTCTTTCCCCTGCGGCCTCTCCTGCTTCCTGCCGTTGCGCCCCTCCGGCGCCCTCTCCCTCTCCAGCAGTCTTCCTCTGTCTTGCCCAAGCGGCCGGTCTCCATGCTCACCGCACCAAGTGTTGAAGCCGAGAAATTTCTCAACCTCAAAAATCGGACTAGGCAACCTGAAGTTACTGGTCGGCCGGTCTAGAAGATGATCTCTGGTCAGGAAACAGAAGCAAATTGCGCAAACAAGACCCCAGGTTGCTGCGGCAGGAAGGTCCCGCCACGTACCCAGTTGCTTAGGAGAAGCAACCCCTTCACAACCAGATTGGCCGAGCTAGGTACGAAGGAGGCGAGCTTGAGCAATAACGAGTCAAGGGCAGTTGTTGGAGCTCGCAAGGGCTCAGGCCGAGATTTGCTTGTCCCCTCTTTCGTACCCCTGAGGTCCTATTTATAGGGAAAACTAAAGAGAGGGGGGGTCTTACTTATACCCCCACCCTGGCGAGTTGGCGATTTCCCCGGGGAGCTCGCCTGGAAGAGGCGAGTATCTGGTCATAGTCGCCACTTGGCGAGTTGGCCTGGGGAGCTCGCCATACTCGCCCGAACCTTCCGCGGCCCGGGGTGCTGGTCTGGATCCCCACCTTGTCTTGTTGCCTTTGACTTTTGATGACCTGGCGGTAGTAGGGCCCTCCCTCGTCGAATATGGGTTGTACAATTATAAAAAGATTGCCAGATAGATAAGAGTTCAGAGCGATCTTTTAAAAGATACACCCAGGTACATCTAGAGAAATCATCAATAAAAGTTACGAAATAAGAACTACCCCGACCAACGGTGAGAGTAGGAGCAGGACCCCAGACATCGGAATGAATGAGATCAAAAGGGCAGGAGGAACCACGACCTTGCTTCGGCGGAAAGGAGGAGCGGTGATGTTTGCCAAGCTGACACGCATCACAGTTGAGCGGAGGACTTGTCTGAGGTAAGTGGGGAAGAAGCTGACGAAGAATCCGAGGAGGAGGATGTCCAAGGCGAAGATGTCATTGAAGCAGATCAGTAGACGAGGAAAAGAAGGCGGACAGAGCGGAAACATTGTCGAGGAAGTAGAGACCGCCGCTCTCAGTCCTAGTAGCAATCGTCCGTTGGGTCCTCGGGTCCTAAAAACAACAAGAAGTAGGAGTAAATAAGACAGAACACTGAAGTTGCTTGCATAAAGTAGTAACTGAGAGCAAATTGCAAGGGAACTTCGGGACATAGAGAGTGTCCGCTAAGCAAAGCGACGGGGTGACTTGAACCATTCCCGTTCCGTGAACCGGGGAAGGCGAACCATCCGCAACAAGAAACGGGGGTAACCGATCATGCGTCTCTAGGAGAGAGAAGCAGTGAGGGTTTCCGGTCATGTGATTTGTAGCACCAGAGTCAATCAACCATTTACCTTGGGTAACGACGTGTGCACTACCTGAGGTCGTGGCCACAGAAGCAGATGGCCGAGAGGAGGCGGAGGTTGAGGAAGAAGTATCACCGGAGGGACAAAGATGAGGATGTTTCTGCCAGCAGCGGTCAACAGAGTGGCCGGTATGACCACAGTGAGAGCAGAGGAATCTTGACGGACCACGCGTGCTAGAGTGGCTGCGACCACTATTTCCACCCCGCTGAACTTGGTGAGCATAGGAGTCCTGTGGAGGATGGGAGGACAACAGAGAACGGTGGAGCAGTAAAGTAACAGCGGCGATGCGAGCCGCGGTGGCATCCAAGGTGGGAGACTCGGCTTCGCCCAAGATCTGCTGACGGATCATATCAAAAGACTCAGGGAGCCGTAGAAGATAACAAACAACCAGAAGTTCCTGGAAGTGTTTGTGCTGCTCGGCCAAGTCCGCAGAGAAAGGGCGATTCTGGAGGATTTCAGCGCCAAGAGCCTGAAATTGCTGATAAGCCGCAGCAGGAGACATGGAAGGGCGAGAGAAGAGATCCGCGTAGAGAGTATAAATGCGGAATGTCTGGGGCCCCTTCGAGTAGAGAGCAGCAAGGTGAAGCCACGCGGTCTTGACCGTCTCATCATGACGTATGACAGGAAGACATTCATCGGAGAGGCTGTTAGCCAGCCATGTTCGGACAAGCGCATCATTGGCATCCCAGTCATCAAATTCAATAAAGTTTAGAGGAGGAGGGTCATCGGTGAGGTGATGACGTTTGCGCTGAGAGCGAAGAAGAAAGGTGAAAGAAACGCTCCAATCCGGATAGTTGGAGCCAACAAGTTTAGAAATCGTGCCAAGGTTGCCAGAGGGAGTAGGAAGCGGCGTCGGAGTGGCGATGGGAGTGGTGGTAGTGGAGGTTTCAGAAAGGGCCATATGAGAAATCTGTGAGAAGCCGCGCGGTTAGAATACAAGCCGCGCGGATAGGAAGAAGAAGAGTTGCGGCGGTCACGATGACAGACACCATCGGCCAGAGAAGCCACGACCAAGCCGCAGATCCAAGCAGGGAAAGAAGTCGAGCGGCTAGAAGATAGACCGCGCGAACAGAAGGGATGAACGAACAAGGCAAAAAAAGGCAGCAGGTCGCGGCGAGCAAAGATACAGGTCGCTGCGACTGAAAGGCAGGAAAAAACGGTCGCGCGGACAGGGCACAAGCAGGCGGAAGAGACAAACCGCGAGAACAGGTCGCGAGAGGAAGGGGCAAGCCGCGCGGACAGGGCGCAAGCAAGCGGAAGAGAAACCACGAGAACAGGTCGCGAGAGAAAAAAAGAGGCAAGCCGCGCGGACAGGGCACAGAATTAGGAGGAGAAGATCGAGTCCTCTGATACCATGTGAGAAGTAGCGAACAAAAGACTAAAGTAGCGAACAAACGACTAGAAAACAAGCCGGAACTTTGAATAATTGAAATTTTATTATCCAAAAAGATATCATTTACAAAGGTATGACCTCCTTTTTATAGAATGGAGGAGAGAGGATAGAATACAAACTAACAATATGAAACTAAAGCTATACATCAGATCCGGGCGGCTAGAACAACATACCGGAACAGGCCGCGCGGTTAGACAATGTTCTAACCGCT
Source organism: Platanthera zijinensis (assembly GCA_039513925.1). Lineage (NCBI taxonomy): Eukaryota > Viridiplantae > Streptophyta > Magnoliopsida > Asparagales > Orchidaceae > Platanthera > Platanthera zijinensis. The sequence continues at coordinate 172,385,968 of CM077091.1, forward strand.
CGGCAATACCAGAAACAAGAGAGAGAGGCGGTAGGAGACCGCTAGACCGCCCGGTTTCCAAGCCGCCGAAGATAAACCGTCAGACCGCCGGACACCACACAGCAACAGTCTGGATATCAACCCGCCGGACACAAACTGCCAGACCGCCCGGTCTACAACCCGCTAGGCTCAAACCGCCAGACCGTCCGGTCTCATACTTCGACAGGATCTATGATGACAAATTATTGGAGACAACGAAGCTGATCTCGATTTCCTTTAGTGGTTCATGGTCGGATGTTTCCAAGATCAATGGATGGGACCGAAAACAGCTTTCATTGTCCTGTTTCTCACCGTAGATTACTTCTTTTCAAGGGGGGAAATCGGACTCAAATCAATGAAGAAGATACCTGGTAAGTGCGACTTCTCCTCTTTGTTCAGTGGAGATCCGAGTCCTTGATCAGAGGTGGAGGTCCAAGTCTCGAAGAGATGAATCCAAGAGGACGAAGCTTTGGCTGGTTTCTCCAGAAACTGAAAAGGAGAGAGAGAGGAACATGGATAGCAGTTTCAAAAAATGGCGATGAGAGGAGCTCGAGATTTCAGCCCTTGTTCACTGTATGCCTTGGAATCAATTTTCCAGGCTTAATAGGGAAGCTTAAATAGGAGTTAGCAAAATCGAGGTTCATTAATCCTCATTACTCCTAAATAAAAAACAAAATAAATTTAATCTCATAAAATTAATTGAGATTTAATTTCATATCTATTCATATGTCAAAGGCGAGACCGAGTTCGCGACTGGATTTACGAGATAATCCGGCCCACCTATCACAGGCTTCGACCATTCACGTGACTGAACTAACGCACGCTCGTATGAGTCCGAACAGACTTAAAAATCACGTACAACTCTAACGGATCGTCTCGATAGAATATGTCTACTGAAAAGAAAAATTTCTAACATTTTTAACGTTAGGCGCAATTTTGCTCCAGATTTGTATGTTTTTCTCCAAACCATCTGAAAATTCGCTTCTATTTCACTTTGTTGTCCTTATAAAGGTATAACATCTCGTTTTTCTTATTTTTACCTCCAATTTTTGGATCGAAGATCATTATTTCGGTTTTAGGGTTGTAGTTTTGTGATGAATGTTGTCCTATTATGGTGTTTATCAGTTTTTTTTTGTATTTATAGATTAAAATAAATGTGGAATATACATTGTCGGTAGTTGAGCACTAATGTAGAACGAGTTTAGTAGATGTCGGAGTTCACTTTATTACAAATACAAATGTTTCTAGCAAAGAAAACCTAGTTAGGTGGGGCCCTTAATGTTGCTAAAAGAGTTGGGTTTATTGTTGTTATACATAGAGTAGATAAACTTGATGGAAGACCCAAACCGGGGGTTTCTCTAGGTTGTGACAGGAGCGGTTCTACTCGTGATAATCAACATTCAAAGGATTGTGTGAAGAAAAATATAAGAAAAACAAGTTCCAAAAGGTGCTTGGATTCCCTTTTTCCTTATTTGGCCAAAAAAAAATCATGTGCGGATGAATGAAAAGTTGAAGTTAAATGTGGTTTGCATAATCATGAATTTACATCTTGAGGCTCACAGCTATGCTGCAAGGCTAAATGAAAATGAACAGAGAATTGTCGAGGAAATGTATGCATTTAGCGTAAAGTCTCGTAAAATTTTGTCCACCTTAAAAAGGAGAAATTCAACAAATTCTTCCGTAATGAGAACTATTTATAATGAGAATAATAAGTTGTATAAGAAATAGTTGGAAGGTGGGACTCTAATTCAATTTCTCTATAAGTGCATTAGGGATGCAAAATACATTAAGTATAATCATGTCAACCAAGTCATTAATAATTTGGAGAGCTTATTTTTTGCACATCCAACTTCTATTCAGCTCAGCGATATGTTTCCAGATATTTTTATCATGGATTGCACCTATAAGAGAATTGTTATAGATTACATCTGCTTTCCATTGTTGGATTGACAATTACGAATATGACATTTTTCTCAGAATTTGCTTTTATGTCTAATGAAATCGAAGATAGCTATAAATGAGTTTTGGATTATTTTAAAAGTGTGTTGGATACAAGATGAATAAGTTGTTAATTTGGTTGATCCCTGATAGAAGGTAAACTCATATACTTTTTATTAAGGGTGTTGTTATAAGCAAATCATATTTCGCTTCTAGCAAACCAAAAAATATTCAAAATATTAATATTTATGTTATTTGAAATGACTTCTAGCAAACCCTATTTCCCTTTGCCAGGCCGCTCGCGAGAAAATCTGGCCGTGCTGCCGGTCCGCCGGAACGAAGTTCCATGAGGTGGAGGTTAGTCGGTCGTTGTCGGTGACGCGGAAGGAGAGGGATTGGCTGACGAGAACGACATTCGATTGCCAGTTTTGGCCCCAGTTGCTTGTCATCGACAGCCACCCGGTCTTCGTCCCCTTCATGCTCACCTTCACGATATCACCCTCGCCCGCAACGTTGAAGTACCTAAACCCATTGATGGTGAATCTAATCCCGCCGCTCTTCCTGCAAGCTAGGCACACTGTGTGCATCCAAAAAGCAGTCGTCAATTTCACAAACAATACAATTTCATAACATCAGTCACATGATGATGCTATCAGAACTAGATCTATAACACATATATTAAAATTGCATACTTGAGCACATTAATTTTTCATCAAAGTATGATTGATCTCAATCAATTTTTCTATGAAATCGAAAACTATTAGGTCTGTTCATTTCAACGATATTGATATTGAAGTATTGACTTTCAATCCAATATCAATACATATGGTAAATGACATTGAGTTTAAATCAAATTCTTTTGTTCGGCCGTATGATAACTTTCTGTCATAGGAATTGACATTAATCACTTTTTATTGTTCGTTTGTAGAAAGATTTTCAATCATAGGAATTGACATTCGTCAATACTCTCAATTAAAAATAACAAACGCGGATTTCTCGCCCGATATAAATTTTATCGTCTGTACTCGATTTTTTCGTCATGACGTAATGTTTTTCCCCACTTCAATATTTCGGCAAGAACGCGAAATTTTTCGTCCGAACGTGATTTTTTCGCCAAGACGTAATTTTTTCGCCCGGACGTTATTTTTTCGTCCGGACCCGACTTTTAATCCCGGGTGATACTTTGTTCGCCGGACGCGATTTTTTTTCCCGGACGTGACTTTTTTGCCCGGACGCGACTTTTTCGCCCGAACGTGATTTTTTCACCCAGACACGATTTTTTCTCCCCGAAGTGATTTTTTCGCCGCGACGCGTTTTTTTCGCCAATGGGGGTTTTCTTTGCCCGGACGCGTTTTTTTTCGCACGGACGCTCTTTTTTCGCCCGAACGCGATTTTTTCTTCAGGACGTGACTTTTTAATCCTGGACGCGACTTTGTTCGCCGGGACGAAAAAACGCACCTGAACGAAAAAAGCGCACACGGGCGAAAAAACACGCACGAGCGTAAAAAGAACGCACAGGCGAAAAAACCACGCACGGGCGAAAAAATTGGGTACGGGCAAAAAAATCGTGTCCGGCCGAAAAAATAACGTCTGACCAAAATATTCGCGATCGGGAGAAAAAATCGCGCCCGTGCGAAAAAATCGCGCCCGGACGAAAAAATCGCGTCAGGACGAAAAAATCGCTCCGGGCCCAAAAAATCGCGTCGGGTCGAAAAAATCGCGTCGGACCGAAAAAATCGCGCCCGGGCCGAAAAAATCGTGCCCGGGCCAAAAAATAGCGTCCGGGAGAATATCGTGTCCGTGCGAAAAAATCGCAAACAGGTGAAAAAATCGCGCCCGGGCGAAAAAATCGCGCCAGGGCGAAAAAAACGCGCCCGGGCCAAAAAATCGTGTGCGGGTGAAAAAATCGGGACCGGGCGAAAAAATCTCGCCCGGGCGAAAAAACCGCGCTCAGGCGAAAAAATTGCTTCCGCGCGAAAAAATCGCGTCCATGCCAAAAAATCGTGTTCGTACAAAAAAATCACGTCCGAGCGAAAAATTCGTATCTGGTCCGAAAAAATCGCATTCATGCAGAAAAATTACTCTTCTTTTGAAAAGCCGTTGTTGGCAATCTCAATATCCGCACCTGAAGATAGACATTGAATCATTGAGTTTTTAGTTTTGGGTGAATATCAACAACTTTCCGCTAGAAAGCCAATTCCACTCTACAATTGTTGAAACGAACAACGGAAATGGCTTTCATTTTCTTAAAGCCAATACTTTAATATCAATGTCGTTGAAACGAACGTACCCTTAGAGTTAGTCGTCCATTTTTAAGTTTAGGCATGAATGCTAAAATAGTTTATAGGAATAAGAAATCAAATATATTTTGAGACACCTGCAACTCAATTTCTAAGTAAAATGATATAGTATAGTAAAAAATTTTATTTTTTGGAGTTTTTTTTTTAAATTGAGTGGTTTGCTACTAACAAATTGGTTTTCAAATAGCCATTTTCAAATTTTATGATTTGATAGTAGTAATGATTTGCTAACAGCGAAAATGAGTTTGCTAATAACATCACCATTTATTAATCATTCATAATAACAACTATTTTTTTGCTATAATATCAATATAAAAGTTTTTCGTGCAGATATTTGAAGTATCACATTTACATTTGGATGTTCATCGAAAAAAAAAATACACAAGATAAAGATATAACATTGTATTTTCAATTTTTTATGACAAGTGATGCATAAAAAAATCGTATGTAAATTTATATATATGCAGATCGAGACTATTGAAAAGAATTTGAACTGAAGTTTTTGAACCATTGATGTGATCTACTACCGTAGTGATTCTGTACATTGGCTAACTCACTTTATATAATGTACTGTTAAGACTCTTATATTGTAACTTATTTTTTATCGGAACTACTGCTACAAATGTTTTGTATTTTATTTGTCTTGAAAGGAATTCTAATATTACTAGTAGAATAAATTATCATATAAAAAGCTCAAAAGTAAGGTGGGTGCCCACTAAAAGTGATTTTGTAAGTTGATTTGCAAATTTTTAAAATCTATTTTTTGCTTGCAATTATAAGCATGGTGTGCAAATATCTGAAAATTGAACTACATTTACATATTGATTGTACATTTCCAAAATTATCACTCATATTTTAGAGTGCTATTACTAGCAAATTTATTTTTAATTTTTACAAAATTATTATTACTAGTAAATCATAAAATTCAAAAATATCTATTTGAAAATTAATTTGTTATTATCAAGCATCATGGAAAAAATTTATTCCTCTTCCTCCCCTTTTGTACCCGAGCCACCCTGCATCTCTCATTTTTCTCCCACATTATTTCTCCGTATCTATTCATGGCGCCTTAACAGAGAGCGGCTCTGCTTCTATACGAAGATGATTGAGCTAGCACCTTTTATTGCCTTTCCTTCGACGATGACGCAACCACGTTGTCAGACGCTGCTTTATGAGAACGCTACAAACATTAAGCAGAGGACATGGAAAGTTATGGGATTACATCGTTGGAGAAGAAGACGCGATCATATGATCGAGTACTTGCTGGCATTGTTTTCACCCGGTTGTATAACTCGTAATTCGTCAAGATCAAAAATATCAGGAAAGACACTACAAGAGAGTACTCGGCGACCTCCAAGAGAGAATTCGACAAGAGTACTCGACGGCCTCAAGGAGAGTACTAGACAGTTATCATGAGAGTACTCACACCTCATCTACGTCTGAGAATAACATTTTGGTTAAGGTGTGAGCGGCTATTTGCAGACCATGCCCCTCTCTCCTTTGAATTTGCTTATAAATAGAACTCTGTGGCACAAGTTAAATGTACCTCCCCCCTATGATGGGCGAGTTCAATGCCCGCCTCACTTGCGTCGAGCTTATCAATGATTTTAGGAAGGGAAGTTCCTATTGACTTCCGGTGTGTGGCGGGATCTACTCTTTGCCGCACGCGGATCTGGTTTGTAGGCAGTCCAAAGATGTTCCTTGTGCTCGCTAGCTTCTTATCGTCGAGTCACCTGTGGGTCGACCACTGAACCATTAATCTTTGGTCACCCCCTTCGTCCAAACACAGTTGAACTGGTTTTCGGATTTCAACGGCGACCAAGGCGCGTTTATCACATGTGGCGTATTTTTTCGCCCGGACAAAATATTTTTCACACAGACAAGCATTTTTCATTAGGATATGCGTTTTCGCCCATGCGTGAGTACTTTTGCCCAGGCGCACTTTTTTTCCCGGGCATGTTTTCTTACCCGTGCATGTTTTATTTGCCAAGACACATTTTTTCGCTCGAGTGCACGATTTTTGCCAGGACGTGCATTTTTTCGCCAGATCATACATTTATTCACCAGTTTGTGCTTTTCACCTCGACCTACATTTTTTTGCATGGACGTGCATTTTTCGTCGAGCGCGCGAATTTTCGCCCGGTCGAGCATTTTCGCACGGGCGAACGTTTTACGCACGAGTGAGCATTTTTTGAATGAATGCACATTTTTTGTCAAGCCCGTTTTTTTGCCACAACGCTCATTTTTCTCTCGGACGCGTAATTTTTTACCAAGGCGCTCGTATCCGCCCAAGCGCGCGTATTTTGCTCAGGCGCGTGATTTTCTTCTGTGCATGTTTTTTTCGCCCGAGTAAGCATTTTTTCGCCCGACTACACATTTTTCGCCAAAGCACACATTTTTTCACATGTGAGTGATTTTTCACCTTAAATTATGGTTTTTCGCCTAGACACGCCTTTTTCGCCTAGGGAACGTTTTTTTTAGCCCGAGCCCGCGTTTTCACCCTCGTATGCGTTTTATTGCCAGGGCCCGAATATTTCTTCACATCATTCATTTTTCACTCGGCCACATGTTTTCCACCCGGGCGCGCGTTTTACGCCCTGGCCCGTATTTTCGCCCGAGTGCGTATTTTCCTCCCGGACGCACCTTTTTCGTCAAGGCACCACTGTTTCGCCTGGGCGGCGCATTTTCGAGCAGGCATGCCCGTTTCTCCAAGTTGCGTGCATTTTTGCTTGCGCGCCTAGGCATTGTTATTTCGCCCGGGTGCATGTTTTTTTTCGTGCATGAGTAATTCTAAGATTGAATATTATCTAACAAACGAACAACAAAATTAATCAATTACACAATATTTTCCTATTCCCTTTATTGAGCAAACACTATAATTGAAATTGGACTAATTTCAATTTATGGAAGAATTTAAAATGATCTCAATTCCAATATTCAATTTCAATTCTATCCAAACGAAGGGTACCTGATATTTTATCTGCTAGACCGGAATCAATAAAATTACACACATATATTATAAGAGTGGTGTTATAGGCGCTTTGATATTGACTATTGACAGACAAATTATATTTACAGACTAAATCCTTATATTTGTACACCGACATGTTATTTGCTTGCCATTTTTTTTATATTTGCACAGATATGTTCGAACATGTTAGAGCCCCGAACTTAATGCAGTTCGGAGGAATTCCCAATTACCAATCAGTTTGAACAAGTTAAAGTCTCTAACTTGCGACAATTCGTTGGAGAGACGAGGAATTCTAAGTCATCATCTTCATTAGCCTCCAGGAAAGTGTAATTAAGATTCATCCAAATTTTGAGCAAGGCCTTCTGTACTTTCTCCTAATGGGCGAGGTCTTTTGATCCCGCTCCTGTTGGGCGTGCTCTTCTATACTCTCCCCAGTTGGGGGAGGCCTTCTGTACTCGCCCCTGTTGGGGGAGGTCTTCTGTACTAGCCGGTGTTGGCGAGACCTTCTGTACTCGCCCCAGCGGGGCGAGGTCTTATGTACTCGCTCCAGTTGGGCGAGTTATTCTGAGCTGTCCTCGGACAGTTTTGATCTTGACGAATTGCGTGTTATACAATCCCCTGAATACACCAAAACTCCTGCGTAAATAGGGCCCCGGGAAGATGGGTGGGTCCCAATTAACACACCCTTAGTCTAATCAGTTTTCGTGGGTATTTAGACTTGGAATAACTCGGTGAGTGAACTGATACACACCCGGATGTCTCGAAAGACCAATTCAACCCTCAACGACATCTATAATCCACCAATAAGCCCATATAGTCTCAATAAGACTAACATAATGAATTGAATCCTTTGTGATATTTAATATATTTAAATGAATTGTTTAATTATAATTGTTGTGGGTCGCACGATGCTCTTATGCACCGATCGAATTGAATCGTTTCAGCTTAAGAGTGAGCCGAGCACACAGACAATTACAGAGCAGACCAACAGTTGACAAAAAGATTTTTACATAGAAAAATCCCAAAATGGAAAAAGAACACAGGGTCGAGTCAGTGCCGACCAAGTTCCACTATTCTTTGGAGTGTTTACAAAGTTATCTTTCGCGGGTGATAGGTCATCTCCGCTCATTACAATAATTCTTCTGAACTATGGAAGATGCTTCAAGCAGAGTGCTGAGAAGCGTGCTCTGAAGCAAGCTGGAATGATGAATGCTAAAATGGGACTCTCGGCTCGAAGGATGGAGCTGAATGGGGGTATTTGAGCTTTCTTTGAAGTGTCATTCGAGGAGCGAAGGAGATTTTCGAGGCTCCGAAGAAATCCACAAAGGCCGAAGGAGATTTTCGAGCAAACATTGGTTCATGAACATTTACCAAAGATTATTGTGCTAGATTTTTCACATATCAAAGCTCCACGACATGGTCCTTCTAGGGCTCTGAATTCGGTCTGCATGTGATCAAGAATATTCTGGTGCATGGGAGTGAATTTATTGCAGAAGGGTGCTTGATTGCTTCGTAAAATTTGTAGGAAAAAAATCAAGAGGGCAAATGCTTTTATAAAAGGCAGCCCGATGCACAAAACATCCCGGTGCATTGATGGTCAGAGGAAGGGGTCTGTCACAAGAGTAAAATGTAGGCAAATCTTACCATGCATTTTTGCAAAAGACTGTTTCTAGGACTCAAATTCATACACTCAAAGTCATACGACAACACCTCAACTGGTGCGTCAAATGGACTCAAATTCATACACTCAAAGTCATACGACAACACCTCAACTGGTGCGTCAAATCTCCCCTTGTGGGCGAATGGTTTTATATCACTAAAAAATATATTGATAAACACTAGTTCTCTACTGTAGATTTCGGGTGGGATTTGGGTATTGCTTTGTCTGTAGAGATGTGCTCTCTCAAAATATTTTCATGCTCTAGTTGTTGTTATTTGAAATTTGTAATAGATTCTTTTTATAGATAGCATCTTGTTGTGTAAATATAAAAAAAATATTTTAGTGTGTTAATAATAGGCAATTGTTATTAACACTACTAAATTGATTATTCATAAATTTTTGATATCCGCAAAATAACATTTGATAAAATTATTGTTGAATTCGGGAAAATACCATACTTCAAAAATCCGGATCAAGGCAGCCTAAGGTTACTGATTTTGCGGTCCGACGTCACAGATCAAGTGGCTATCACGAGAGAGAGGAAACTATCTATAAGCACACCCCAAGTGCTCCAGCAGCGAGGTCCCACCACGTACCCGGAAGTTTGGGAGAAACTTCCCCTCCACAATCAAAAGGCTGGACGAGGTACTAGACAGACATGGACTGAGCGAGTATCCACTTGGGGGGACCTCAGCCTCTTCCAAAAGTTCATTTCTAGTACCATTGGGGGGCTATTTATACAGAAATCATGGGGGGGGGGGGGGGGGGGGGGGGGATAGGCGAGTATCCAGCTACTAATAGCGAGTTCCAAGGGTTGCTCGTCCAAACTCGCAAGATACTCGCTCATACTCGCCCAAACTCATCTCTGCTCGCCCAAGCTCGCATCTGCTCGCCCAAGCTCGCATCTGCTCGCCCAAACTCGTCTCTGCTCGCCCAAGCTCGCCCAATGGTATGCAAATAGCCGTCTTCTTGAGTACTTCTGATTTCGACGAATTACGGATTATACAATTATATCCACAAATTAAAATGATATTCGTAAAGTAAAATTTTAAAAATTTTAACATGACTAATCTTACTCTCAAAAATTTAAAAAGTCCATAACATCATCTAGAGTTAACAAAATGTAATATTATAGAGAATATGTTAGTAAATAGTAAGCAAAATTTAACAATTAAAGTTTGTGATAAAAAATTGTCATTCTTGTCTTCAATGGAGTGGTAACTTAGCTTCAACCTTTGAGATTATAAAATTAGCTTGCAACTTGATGAAATATAAGTTGACAAAAATTTTAAATTAATTTTTGTATACCTCTCATCAATGCACATCGCCCAACACTGTCAAAATAGTTTGTTGTGTAATCAGTTATGGTGCCTGAAAGCGATGTAATATCTTCCCCAACCTTCCGCAATCCATTCATAATATCTCGGCCAACATGGAGTAATATGTGGAATCGGAGAACAATAACTTGAATGCAACCGAATGTAGTGATTATCATTTATAAAACTCATGCAAATAAGTGTCGGCATCTCCAACATAGATGAATGAAGCGGTAGCTAAGTCAAACTTTGGATTTTAGACAGCTGAACAAATGCAATCTTAGAGCACGATGCGATTACAAGTTCCATATTTGATAGTGTTAGCCATTTACTAAATGGAGCTGAAGTTTTGTTGCATTGTAGAGATTCTTTCAACTCTAATCTTCTTTTGCTACCACAAATGACATCATATAAAATACTTCGGTTTTCGATCTAGTTTCCAAAAAAGATCATTTCGTACTTGTGGTCAATCCCCGATTACATTCAATGCTTCACTAATAACTCAGAACCCCCACAATGTCCATCAACAAACACGTCAAAGATGTCAACGATGTGTTCTGACCAAGTAGGCATAAAACGGTGACAAACTCGATCAACAAATTTAATATTTTTACGAATTGACAACTTTATTTTGTTTCTTTTCTTAGTTTCATAACTCTATCCTTCGATAGTGTGTACTCAAAATGAGAGGGGAGTCATTTTGTTGAATGAACATCTTGTTTATTTGTTATAACTTTCCTTAGATCTCCCTTTCTTTTAATCTGATTCAAAGTCTCAAAATGTGGGAATAAATGGAAAATCTGACTCAACCATAAGCAATGTACAACTAAATTAGCATTGTTTACATCAAGTCCATGTTCTCAGAGCAAAAGAAACAAGCAAAACTTGGAAAATCTAACATACTTAACTTCCTATTCACAAGTTATCAAACACATTTTAACATAACTAATTTTAATCATTTGAGTTAACTATAATGAGAAATGTTAGAACTAAAGAATGAGGAGGAAATTATATCTTAAGGGAAGAAAAAGTAGTAGGCTACAAGAGGGAGGCGGCGAGAAGCAGGCGGAACCCTAGGAAGCGAGTAACAAGCGGAACCCTAGGAGCCGAGAGGCGAGCAACAAACAGAACCCTAGGATCCGAGAGGTGAGGAGCAGACGGAACCCCAGCAGGCGAGGAGTAGGAGGAACCCTTGCCGGCGCAGCAGAAACGAAAATGGCGAAAGCAAAGAGGCGAAACCGTAAAGAAGCAAAAATAGTGATTTGCGAGTAACTATTTGGGGAGGAAAATAAAATATTTAATTACAAATGCTAATAGTCAAATCTAAAATGCAGATAATAATCTTCTAATAATATGTTGACGTGCAAATATAATTATTTGAGCTAGTGCGAGCAACTAGATTTAGGCTTCTTTTATTTCGGCGGTGGCAGGCGGAACCAGCGGGTGGAGACGAGACTTTTGAACTAGAGGGGGGAGGCTGCTGTTCGAACGAGAGCTTTTTGCTTCATTGTTGGAAACACGGCAACGAGACCTCCGGTCATTTGTTTATCCGACGTGCGGTGATATTTGCCGCAGAACTTTGCCGCAGAACGCAACGCCAAATGAACCCTTGATAGGAATGAATGGATGATTGAATTGTAAGTTCAGTCAGAAAACTGTCCATGTGCAAATAAAAAGAGTATCTTGTTGCTGATTGGGTCTTCCTCTGGGTGAAGTATTCGGTGGAATTAAACATTGGAGGCACTCTAGGAGGATCCCACCAACCAGGAAGCACCAAGTTTCTTGAATGACCAAAATGCCACTTAATATTATTCATAATATAAGACAGCGAGGCTCGCAGGCACCGATGTAATAATCCAAAATTAATTTATTATTTCCGTCAAACTCTTTGCCCACACCATCTTCATTGCCACCCATTTCGTGTTTTCCCCAAATCGAGCGCCAAGATCGGAACAGCATGGACGCCGGCTATGGCGGCCGAGCGGAGGCACAGCGGCTGCTCGAAATCGCCGACAAGCGCCTCGTCGCCAGGGACCTCGTCGGAAGCAAGCGTTTCGCCGAGCGCGCCCTCGAGTCTGATCCCCTCCTCGACGACGTCGACCAGATCCTCGCCGTCGTCGACGTCCTCCTCGCCTCTCAGCGTCGCATCAACAACCAGCCGGATTGGTACTCCATTCTTCAGCTCCCTCATCCATCTTCTACCTCTTCCGCTTCCGTAGATCACGGCATCGACATCAAAATCAAATACCGGCATCTTGCTCTCCTGCTAGATCCGAATCGCAACAAATTTCTCTATGCCGACGCCGCACTCCGCGCGGTCTCCGAGGCATACGCCTTCCTCTCCGACCCCGCCAAGAAATCCCTGTTCGACGCCGAGCTCCCACGAAACGACCCCCCGGTCTCCGTCCCGGCGCCTGTAGATCTGTCATTCTGGACCTCGTGCCCTGCTTGCTGCCATGTGTTCGAGTACGAGCGCGCTTACATTGATCGTACTCTCCGGTGCCAGATTTGCATGCGGCCCTTTCATGCCAGCGAGATGGCGGCGAAGCCGCCCATAGTGCAGGGGACAGACATGTATTACTGCGCATGGGGTTCTTTCCGCTAGGGTTTCCCGGGAGCGGTTTTCCGAACTCTAAGGCTGCTTGCGTGACGCAGTTCGGGAAGGACTGGAAGCCTTTTCATCCAGTGAGCCCATGGAGTCAGAACCAACGGGATGTACTCAACGAGACGCCGTTGAATGCCGTGCCAGTGAATGTCGCTGTCGGAAATCCTAGTGCCGATGCAGTGAAGGCTAATAAGAGAAGTTTGCCGATGAGAAATAAGAAGGTAGTTGCCAAAAAAAGAGTAGGAAATTACGAGAAGAAGATCGCTCTCTTCGGAGAGACTGATTCAGATAATGAACTGCTAGACGCCGGAGGAGTGGCCGGTGCAGACACTGGTGCTTCGGAGGGGGATGGTATTACGAACTTTGTCATTGACCTGGAGGCAACGGAGGATCTTCTGAGTAATCTGCGTGATCTTCCCTTCGTTTAAGGGGAAGACTCTGAATCTATTGGGAGTAGTTAGTTTGTAGGAAGACAAGGACAGCAGTTTTGTATCTTATGCTTATTGTACTCAAGTAGTGATGTAGTGGGAATGCTGAAGGAAGTTTATAATGCCTGATGATGGAAAGCTTGAATATTTCCTTCTGTCTTGGGATTTAGCAATCTTTCTAAGTTTCTCTGGTATTCCATCTGTCTCGAGTGCTGCCCACATTTTCTTGTCTCGGTTTGGATGCTAGTATCTTCTGCTTGCTTACATACTTTATGCAGGTATGCGGTTAATCTTTATTGTTGTTGTATTTAGGCATTTATGCAGAAATTCTTCTGCCTGCTTACATAACTGAAGGGTCTTAAAACATTAAAATTAGTTGGTTGTTGTGTTTTTACATGGTTCAAGACAGCATGCTACATTGTTCATTCATTGGGTACTGAGGAAATGATGTGCAAATTTTATAAATGCTGCTACTTGTTTTTTTCGAATGGGTAAATTGGTGTCAATGCAGCTCAACATGGAATTGGGATTTGTATAAATTTCATCCTTTTATGTTTGCTTCCACATATGATATCAAATATTTTGAAATAAACTTGGAAGGATGACTATCATATATTTTCCTTTTAAAAAATTGAGTTATTCTCTTTACCTCTTCTGAGTTCAACTCAATGAATTTTTTTCAAAAGGGGAATGAACAGAGCAACAATGCACTATTAGTCTATTACTTTTCGACACAATGTTATTATTAAAGGCACTAAACCTGTTAAGATTTCTATGGCTAAATTGAAGAATTGGGTTTTGTGTAAATTTGGAGAATTGGGTTTTGTATAAATTTTCATCCTTTTATGTCTGCTTCCACATATGATATCAAATATTTTGAAATAAACTTGGAATGATGATTACCATATATTTTCCTGTTAAAAATTTGAGTTATCCTTTTTACCTCTTTGGAGCTCAACTCAATGAATTTTTTTTTCAAAAGGGGAATGAGCAGAGCAACAATGCACTATTAGTCTATTACTTTTAGACACAATGTTAATATAGAAGGTACGAAACTTGTTTAGATTTCTATGGCTAGTGGTTCTCATATGTCTAAGAATGATGGGAAATTGTTTTTTGTTTTTGTAAGTTTACAATACTTATTTTCCACTAGGCCTAACACCTTTTCAATAAACAAATTACTTCAAATGATGCACTCTCATACTGGAAATCTATGGATTGCTGCAAAAGAGTATGAAGTACTTAAAGAGAACTATAAATCATACACTTATGTTTAGGAATGGATCTGCTATACGATTGCATGCTTATGTTAAACTGATTGGACTAGTTGCCTGATGATATGATATAAACTGAGTTTGTTATCTAGCTAAGATATGACTTATTCTTAAGGACATCCTAAGAAGCAATATCCTATTGCTCATTTTAGCTTAGAAGCTGATATAAAACTCTTGTTAATATTGCCTATAAATTATCCTCGGTTCAACATTTCCTGTTTGAAATGTTATTTTTTCTCAAAGTTCCACCTTTATTGTTGTGTCATAACATAGATGCTACTTGCATGTCTGCTAGTCCTGTTTTCCATGTTAGGGCATGTTGAGGTATATTTTTACTTTGTTAGAGAGAAGGTTGCAAGTCGCTGTCTTCTAGTAAATTACATATCTACAACAAATGAAACAATTGATATTTTTATGAAGGCCTTAACAACACAATAGTTTTTAAAATTTGAAGTTCAAACCTAAACTGGTTTCTTCTCCTTCAGACTGAGGGGGGTTGTTAGAGTGCGATTGTTAACCACGTATAAGTATAACTAAGTTAATTCTTACGGTTATGTTCTTGTGAGTACTAATGGGCATTGTGGCTAATGTAAAATTTTTGAAGAGATCCATTTATACCCAAATACACTTAGGTCTCGTCATCTCAATTAGGAAAATCAAAATATTTTACTTCTTGAATTTTTCTTATTTTTTGATGTTTAACAAAATCACACAAGCCATGTCCTAGTAATAAAAAAATCATTGGTGTTGGTGACTTTCTTATTACATATTACCGACAAAGGAGGCATTATCATATAATCTCTTCCAAAAATGTATTTGCATGTCCCCAAAATATCCACAAATCTTATCTCCATTCATCAATCCTCAGAAGACCTTAATTTGTGAAAGACAAACTTTTCCACCTTGAAATTAACAATAATTTGAGAACTATGTTAACTTATTTATCTTATCTTAAACATCCTCATCATTTAGCACATGGGACATATGACTCCACTTTAACCTAGCACATCCACCCTTTAGTTCACTTGGAATCAATAACCTCCATTGTGAAACCGGTGAACTTCCTAATACCATCAATTTTTTTGTGTGTTGAGAATACCAAAAAAATAGAAATAAAAAATGAAATTTCTTATTGATTTCTCCTCATACATGTGAATACAAGTATTTGTACATTAATATAGGTAAAGGAAAAGAAAAAACAATCTCAATCTATGATGTGAGACTAATAAATAAGATGAAGTGGGCCCAAGATGGGCCTTTCCATGGGCCTTTATGGATCTTTCTTTCAACACTTCCCCGCAAGTTGTAGGCTGAAGCATACAAATCATAAACACCCAATTTGGACAAGAACAAATAATGTGACCTACATGGCAAGGGCCTTAGCGAGAAGATCAACAACTTGATCAGCAACCAGAACATGTTTCAATTCTAGCTTCTTCATTTGAACTTTCTCCCGAATGAAGTGACAGTCAACTTCAATGTCCTTGATCCTCTCATGGAAAACAAGATTCTTAGCAATGCGGACAGTCGTTTGACTGTCACAAAATATAGTAGGTGGTGAGAAAAACTTGATTTCCAAATTATGCATGAGACTTTCTAACCATGTAATCTCAGATACAACAGTCACCATCAAACGATACTCGGCTTCGGTCGAAGAGAGAGCAACTACAGATTGTTTCTTGCTTCGTCAGGTAATAAGGTGTCCTCTGAAGTAGGTACAAAATCCACTAGTGGAATGCCGATCATACAGGGAGCTAGCATAATCAACATCTGAATAAACAATCAATGACAGAGTAGAAGAAGAGGGTTTGTATATGTTATGGGCTTACTTTCGTAACGACGATAACTCGCCGAAGTGTTGATCGGAGAGGGAGATGACAGTGGTGGGGGATACAACGGAGCCCTTAATCGCGGCTGTCTAAGCGAGGTTGCTCGTTGGAGGAGAGAGCCACCAATATCTCACAACAAGGGACAAGAAAAACTAGACTTCCTTTCATGCCTCCAAACATACAATACCATGCCTTTATATAGGCTACGAGATGACTCTTACAACTCTCAACCTAATAAGACAAACATAATAATAAGGATAAAAAGGGCTCGGTGTTCGAGACCCCATAACTTCTCATAACAACCCGTAACATAATGTGCAGTCCGTAACATCTCATCCGTCCCCCAAAAAGAGTTTGCCTGCAAACTCTATCCGATGCCCTCGTCGTCAGAGTCCTCGACATGTAGGTAAAAG
The DNA here is from genome assembly GCA_039513925.1 of Platanthera zijinensis. NCBI lineage: Eukaryota > Viridiplantae > Streptophyta > Magnoliopsida > Asparagales > Orchidaceae > Platanthera > Platanthera zijinensis. Next base: position 172,402,720 of record CM077091.1, read on the forward strand.
AGCCGGGTGCACCTGTGGCTGCGAGTTTACTGCTCGTCGCAATTAAAACATAGTCCCTGGGCGCGTCGTTGCAGCATCTCAGCACGAGATAATCAGCGGACCGGTGGAGTTGGTGATCCCTCGATACGGTCCTGTGGAACGATGTTGGTGGGGGGCGGGTAGGCATCATGTGCTAGCTGGAGGCGACGATCGCAGAGCCGGGCCAGACTCATAGCAGTCACTAAGTCTGGAGGGGCCTCAAACTCAACATCTAGTCGCAGTCGCTCGCGAAGTCCAGCGGTGAAAATGTCAACCTGCATATCCGGGGCAAGAAGGACATGCGCTAAGAGAAGCTAAAAATTGTTCCAGGCACTCGTCCACGGTACCAGTTTGACGTAGAGATGCGAGTGCGCCGAGGGAGTTACTGCGGATAGGAGGTCCGAAACGCAAGTTGCAGAGTCGCTTGAAGTCGTCCCAAATCAGATTCGGTCGGTCGGTGAGAAGCCGAGAAGCCCATAAAACAACAAAGTCGAGCATATGGAAAGATGCTAAATGGATCCGATATGCTGTCGGAGTTTGCTGGTGGCCGAAGAATTGCTCACACTTGGTGAGCCAACTCAAGGGATCACTTTTTCCATCATGGGTTGGAAATTCCAATATGGTATAGCGTGGTACAATCGTTGCGTCGGGGTGCGCGAGGACTGGCGGCGGCTCGTGAACGGTCAGAGGCGGGGAAGTGCGGAGAAGTGGTTGTGCCTGACTGCTTCTGACATGATTGTGTGTGGGGGCGGTAGACAGATCATTGATGCGCTTGGAGAGCGCAAGAATGACCTTCTGATGATGGTCCCCGAGAGCAGTGTGCGCAGCTTGTTGCGTCATGACGGCCTGGAGCATGGCCATAATCTGACTTGGTCCGAGGAGTCACCCATAGTGCGGGTGATCGGGCGGTTGGATTGCGCCGAGTCAAAGGGCTGTGATTGACCATGAGAGTTGCGGTGGCGCCCAATATTGGCACCAAAAGAGAAGGGCGTGCTGAAAATTAGAGGTATGACTTGGAGAAGGACTAGCCCGGAGGTTGAAATTAAAAATAGGGGTGCTGTTTGGAGAGGGGGTGGGGTTAAAATAGATAGGAAGCTGGGATTGAACAATGTGGGTTGGCAGCAGGGGTAAATAAATGTGAAACAAGTCTTTGGGGCCCCCGGGAACAATGCGTATTAAAAATAAACATGGATTTGGAAACAGCGGTAATTAAATACGTGTGCTATTATGGGCGGGGGGGGGGGGGGGGTTGGGCTCGATGAAAAAGCAGGAGCGCGGGCGGCTCGAGGAAAGCAGGGTGATGCGGGCGGCTCGAGGGAAGCAGGTAGATGCGGCTCTGGGACGGCGATGGACGAGCAATGATCGGCGACCGCTTCGACGAGGGAAGGATTCCGGCCGGTCGTTGATCCAACGGAACGCCTGCTGCTATATTGGGCGAAGATGCCGACGGTTCGACGAGGTTTTGACGAAAGCGCGATCGACAGCCTGGTTGAGTCTCGTCGGCGAGGTTTGGATGAAGGCAAAAGGAGCTTCTGGACGACGCAGGGAGGTGCAAGGTGGACAACAACAGTACCGATAGAAGAGGGTCGTTGACTGGAGTGAAACGGAAGAAGGGGATGGCGTGCAGAGCCTGGAATGTGGTTTTCAACGGCGGCGGCGGGCGATGGTGGCATGCGTCGGCGGAATAGGACCGAGGCCTCTAATACCAAGTTGTTTGGGTTTTTGCTTTCTGGAGTGGACCAAAGTCCATCCATCCCGTCCAGCGGCGGGGATGAGCGGTGGCTTCCCATTTTGATCCACAGAGATTGTAGCGGTGATGCATGGGTAGTCCCCATGTCCGGCCAAACCGCACTCAGTGCTGAGGCTTGTAATGCCTTCGTAAATGAACTTTTGGAAAAAATTCACCGTTGCTTTGCTGTGAAGCCATATACCTCCCAAGAGAGGTTTTGATAAGTTCCTTCGAACACAAACTCTTGCAAAGATTGTCCTTGATCGCGATTTGGTGGAAGCATTGATGAAAAGCGGTTCGCAAACTTCTGACGCGATTCGCCATAGATTTTTGTCACCCCAGAAATGTCGAGGTAGGCCTGGAATACGGACCCAAGTAGGAATTCACATCTGCGGGTTCTTTGAAGGTATGGAATTTTTCGTCCACTTGTCAAGGCCCACCGTGAAACCAGCCACGTGCCACGGCCCTCCAAGCCAGACCCGGTCCCTACTAGCCTTGTCGGCAAAGAACAGGATAAAACACCAATTTCCCAGATCATTGATTCTGAAGCTCGGGTACGCTCCCCATCTAGCTTGAAGCTGCGATGCCAACCATTCAAACTTGAAATTTTTCCACAAAATGCGGCCTACCAGCGCGTTGTCAAACTCTGCTCCGAAAATTGCTGCCTCATCTTCATCCAGGTCCAGGATGCCATCGTTATTTTTGAAGTTACCTTGAGCCTCAATGGGGACTGAAAAAACTGTTGGTGAGTTGCGATTCTAGGCCCGAGGTAGCTGTTTGGGTGAAGAATTTGTCATTGGCTGGTTATCAATTGCTTGAGTGCGAACGGGGCCGGAAGGTTTAGCCGGTAGGACGGGCTTTTCCACAAGGGGGGGGGGGGTGCACTTGAAGTCCCGCAAAGCTTCAAAATCGCATCCGCCAAGCTTGGAATGAAAGACTTGGTGTTGAGGTTTAAGGTTGGGTCAAGGCCCGACCCGGGCGGGGTTGAAGTACTTGCAACATTTGTTGAGGCATTATGTTGAACATTTGGAGGGCATGAGTCAGAGTTCTTTGGGACATTTTGACGAACACCATGTGTGTGGTTCTAGTCATCATTACCAACAAGCTCAAGATTGACATTGTTGTTCAACTCAAGGGAAGGAGACTCAGCAGAATCAGCACATGAGGAGCTACCGTTCACCGAAGCTACATCATCAGCAGAAGCTACAGAATCGGCCATGGAAGAGCCATCAAGAACAGATTTCTCCGGTGATTTCTTCGCCGGGACAAAACTAGCTTTCTTCTTTTTTCCTATAAGATTTGAGCCCAAGGCTCCTACCGTCGGGGGAAAAACCAAAACAGGATGCAGGAGGCAAACCTATAGAGAACAGGGAGGAAGAAATAGCTGCGCTGCCGGCCAACACCACCGAAGAGCAGCGCCCGGAATGACAACAACTAGTCAACGCCGCCCAATCCCACACCGAGACTGCAGCACGGACACCCATGCTGCTCTAGCCCCCGCCGCAATAGCAGCCCGCTCCACCGCAACGTCGCCACCGCACACCCGCACCACTCTCTCTCTTTAGGAAGCTCTCTCCAATCTCTAGAAACACTCCCTCACAAAGTTTTTGGGTTCCTTGAAGGAGGGCATGGGCCTATTATATAATAAAATAAAAGCACGGTCTACATAGCATAGTCACGTTGGATAATAGATAAAAACTCTTAGGATTGAGGCATACCTCTTTCCCAATCAAAATCATAATCGGCGGCAATCTTTGTGACATGGTCGGCGGCTTTGTTTGCTTCCCGATCCACCAAGGAGATGACAACCCTTGGAGCCTCCAAGAATATCTTTGATAGAGAAATTTCGGTGTTTCCCAAAGTAGCACCCGCAAGAATGCGGTTCAGCTTAGTTCAAGCCTCCAATGAATCTCCCTCCAGGATGATTCCAGCGGTTTCATTGAAAAAATGCTGTGCAAGTTCCAAGCCCATGCACGCACTTCTGAACTCCGTCATGTTGACCGATGGGCTGAATGTTTTGACGGCCTTGGCCGCAAAGAGATCCCCATGATGGTCGCGCACGACACATCCCAAGCCGGCCTTGAAATTATTGTAGACCGAGCCGTCAAAATTTACCTTCAACCATCCAACGGGCGGTGAGGTCCGAGAGGTTTGTTGGTTACAAACTTACAATGGACATTCCCTCTCCCGATATTGGCGTCATGTAAAGCATTGATGGCGATGACTGATGGTTGCAAATAAGGCTCCCCGTGGATGAAGAAGTTTCTTGCTTTCCATGTGTAATATACGATAGAGACCAAGAAATTGGCAAGCCCAGTTTTTTTGTTGTTCGCGGCTTCGGCAAATAGGCGGGCCAAGCAGGTGCCGACGGGAATATTGGGGATATAGATCAATCTGGAGCTTTCCTTCCAGATCTTTGCGAAAAATTTGCACTCGCCAAAGGTGTGGGAGATGGTTTCGGCATGTTCACATCCCCATGGGCAGTAGGTGCCCGTTCTTAGCTTGTGGAAATGGAGCCAGTCATGCGTTGGCAGCAGGTTATTATAGGCTCGCCAGGCGTGCACAAGCATTCGTGGTTGGGCTTTTAGCTTCCATATTTCGCCTCCTGATAGGGACGTTCTCTGGCATTCCTCCTTATAAACGGCTGCGGCGTTCATAGTTCTATTCTCTGAGTGCGACCAATTGAGTTTGTCGGAGCCACCCAAATCATCACGCGGTAGTCTAGCTATTCTCCCGCGAGGTCGCCACGGAAATAGACATGGAGGTGCTCAACTCAGCGACCATTGGTGTCCAGCAGCTCGCACACACGAGCAGGAAGGGTTGAAATATTTATAAAAGTAGGCCATTTCGCAATCGGCATATCCCCAATCCAAGAGTCCTTTAGACATGAAATTTTTGAGCCATTCCCTACCATCCAGTAAGAGTGGTCTGCCACAATATTTCCGCCCAAGCAGGCAACCTTCCAGATCTTTGATTGTTTTCGGCTGTTGATAAATAAATTTGGCCCTTTGTATTTGTTAAACATTGATCTGGCCATTAAGCATTTATCCTCATTCAGGACCCGGGCCGCAATTTTAGCCATTGTCACCCGCCGCCAAGTCCTCATATTTATGATTCCCAAACCGCCTTGATCCTTGGGGCAGCACACATCTTCCCATCGGGCGTAATGAATCTAGCTTTTCTCCCGTGCTCCTTGCCAAGGAAAGTTTTTCAGGAGGCTCTCAATTTCTTTATGATTGATAGCGGCATCGGCGAGTTTGCCAAGACATGTAACGGGATAGCAGATAGCGTACTGTTGATCAACGCAACACGTCCCGCCATAGAAAGGTGGCGCAATCCCCAACACCTGTGCTTACATGCCATTTTCTCAAGCAGTTCATCATAATCAGCATGCCTTACCTTGCCTGGCCGAAGTTTGATGCCCAGGTAATGAAAAGATTTTACATCCTTGTGGTCAAGCACTTGGAGAATGGCTTCTTTGGCTTGGGCCTGCCCCTTTTGACTGAAGATGATATTTGATTTGGAGGCATTTACAGCCTCGCCCGATAGGGCACAGAAAGACCGCAATATATTGGAGAATTCGTTGGCCTTGCGAGCCGTAGCCGCCCCGAATAATAGGGTGTCATCGGCAAACAATAAGTGCGAGATCTTGGAAGCGAATGCGTTTATCTTGATGCCAATTCCCGGATGGCAGCTGTTGCAAATTAGTTGCGAGAGAAAATCTGAGCATAAGCTGAAGAGATATGGGGAGAGAGGGCATCTCTGTCTGAGTCCACAAGAGGTGTTGATCCACTGCGCTCTTGCACCATTGACGAGAAGTCCAAATCTTGGAAATGATATACATTCCTTAACTAGATTGATCCATGTCGGTGGGAAATTGATGGCAGCAAGGGCTCTTTGGACAAAGCTCCACTGGGTCCTATCGAAAGCATTTTTCATGTCAATTTTTATCGCCATGTAACCCGTCACGCTCTCAGATGTATGCATGCGGTGGAGAATTTTCTGGGCCAGGATGCAGTTATCTGAAATAAGTCAGCCCGACACGAAGGCGGCATGCTCCTCGGAGATAAGCCGCCGCAAAATGGGCTTCATACGGTTGGTAATAATTTTGGCGACGATCTTGTATATTGAGGTACACAGGCTAATTGGTCTAAAATGGACAGGTGCGTTAGCATTGTCGCATTTAGGGACGAGCATGACCAGAGTGTCTTTCCATTTCTTTTCCATTTTGCAAGTGGCAAAAAAGTTCCTGATCGCATGCATAACTTCAGTCAAAGTGAATCCCCAGAACTTGGTGAAAAAGGAGTGGGTGACCCCATCGAGGCCAGGAGCTTTGTTTGCTCCAAAAGAAAAAGCAGCATCACGAATCTCCTTGTCGGAGAGCGGGGCCAGGAGGAACTGGGATTCAAACTGTTCAATCCGGCCTTCATCCGTTATTGTAGTTTCATCAAGGCGGAGGGAATGAATTCTATTGTCGAGTGCAATTTTTTCTCAAAAATCTGGAAGGAAAGCTCCAGATTGATCTCTATCCCTAATATTCCCGTCGGCACCTGCTTGGCCTGCCTATTTGCCGAAGCCGCGGACAACAAAAAATCCGGGCTTGCCATTTTCTTGGCCTCTATCGTATATTATACATGGAAAGCAAGAAACTACTTCATCCACGAGGAGCCTTATTTTCAACCATCGGTCATCGCCATTAATGCTTTACATGACGTCAATATCGGGAGCTAGAATGTTCATTGTAACCAACAAACCTCTTGGACCGCCCCGTCCGTTGGATGATTGAAGGTAAATTTTGACGGCTCGGTCTACAATAATTTCAAGGCCGGCTTGGGATGTGTCGTGAGCGACCATCATGGGGACCTCTTTGTGGCCAAGGTCGTCAAAACATTCAGCCGATCGGTCAACATGACGGAGTTCAGAAGTGCTTGCATGGGCTTGGAACTTGCACGACGTTTTTTTCAATGAAACCGCTGGAATCATCCTGCAGGGAGATTCATTGGAGGCTTGCACTAAGCTGAACCGCATTCTTGCGGGTGCTGCTTTGGGAAACACCGAAATTTCTCTATCAAAGATATTCTTGGAGGCTCCAAGGGTTGTCATCTTCTTTGTGGACCGGAAAGCAAACAAAGCCGCCGACCATGTCGCAAAGATTGCCGCCAATTATGATTTTTATTGGGAAAGAGGTATGCCTCAATCCCAAGAGTTTTTATCTATTATCCAACGTGACTATGCTATGTAGTCCGTGTTTTTATTTTATTATATAATAGGCTCATGCCCTCCTTCCAGGAACCCAAAAACTTTGTGAGGGAGTATTTCTAGAGATTGGAGAGAGCTTCCTAGAGAGAGAGAGAGTGGTGCGGGTGTGCGGTGGCGGCGGGCTGCTATTGCGGCGGGGGGTAGAGCAGCGAGGGTGCCCGTGTTGTTGTCTCGGTGTGGGATTGGGCGGAGTTGACTAGCTGCTATCATTACGGGCGCTGCTCTTCGGTGGTGTTAGCCGGCGGTGCAGGTATTTCTTCCTCCCTGTTCTCTACAGGTTTGCCTCCTGCATCCTGTTTTGGTTTTTCCCGGCGGTAGGAGCCTTGGGCTCAGATCTTATGGGAAAAAAAAGAAAGCTAGCTTTGTCCCGACGAAGAAATCACCTGAGAAATCTGTTCTTGATGACTCTTCTATGGCCGATTCTGTAGCTTTTGCTGATGATGCTGCTTCGGTGAACGATTGCTCCTCCTCATGTGCTGATTTTGCTGAATCTCCTTCTCTTGAGTTGAACAACATTGTCAATCTTGAGCTTGTTGGCAATGATGACCAGAACCACATACATGGTGTTCGTCAAAATGTCCCTGAGAACTCTGACTCATGTCCTCCAGATGTTCGACGTAATGCCTCAACAAATGTTGCAAGTACTTCAACCCCGCCCGGGTAGGGCCCTGACCCAACTTTAAACCTCAACGCCAAGTATTTCATTCCAGGCTCGGTGGATGCGATTTTGAAGCTTTGCGGGACTTCAAGTGCACCCCCCCTTGTGGAAAAGCCCGTCCCACCGGCTGGACCTTCCGGCCCCGTTCGCACTCAGGCAATTGATAACCAGTCAATGACAAATTCGTCACCCAAACAGCTACCTCGGGCCTGGAATCGTAGCTCACCAACAGTTTTTTCAGTCCCCATTGAGGCCCAAGGTAACTTCAAAAATAACGATGGATCCTGGACCTGGATGAAGATGAGGCAGCAATTTTCGGAGCAGAGTTTGACAACGCGCTGGTAGGCCGCGTTTTGGGAAAAAATTTCAAGTTTGAATGGTTGGCATCGCAGCTTCAAGCTAGATGGGGCGCGTACCCGGGCTTCAGAATCAATGATCTGGGAAATTGGTGTTTTATCCTGTTCTTTGCCGACAAGGCTTGTAGGGACCGTGTTTGGCTTGGAGGGCCGTGGCACGTGGCTGGTTTCACGGTGGGCCTTGACAAGTGGACGAAAAATTTCATACCTTCAAAGAACCCGCAGATGTGGATTCCTACTTGGGTCCGTATTCCAGGCCTACCTCTCCAATTCTGGGGTGACAAAAATCTATGGCGAATCTCGTCAGAAGTTGGCGAACTGCTTTTCATCGATGCTTCCACCAAATTGCAATCAAGAACAATCTTTGCAAGTGTTTGTGTTCGAAGGAACTTATCAAAACCTCTCTTGGGAGGTATATGGCTTCACATCAAAACAACGGGGAATTTTTTCCAAAAGTTCATTTACCAATGCATTACAAGTCTCTGTACTGAGTGCGGTTTGGCCGGACATGGGGACAACCCATGAATCACCGCTACAATCTCTGTGGATCAAAATGGGAAGCTACCGCTCATCCCCGCCGCTGGACGGGATGGATGGACTTTGGTCCACTCCAGAAAGCAAAAACCCAAGGAAGAACCCGCCTAGAACAAGGAAGAACCTCCAAAGCAGCTTGCACCGCAAATGGATGCCCCAGCTAAGCCAAATTCCCCACCGCCTCAAGAAAAGACGAGAATGAATGACAAGCCCAATGATATGATGGATGTAAGGCCGCCAAAGAAGGACCGGGGAAAATCTGCCCCACCAATCCAGCTTGGAGAAACTTCAACAAAGCTTTTTGAGGATGAATCTGATTGCCCCAATGTGGCTAAGGAAAAACAATTAAACAATCTTGCCCTGTACCAAGAGGAGGAATGGCTTACTGGAACTAGAGGCCGTTTCAGGCCCAGATGTGGTCGCTCTTGTGCGCCAAGCCCGAATGAAAATCTGAAATTGAAAAGCCAATCTCTGTCAAGGAGCAGAAACTCAGTGCAGCGGGGGAGACCCCTTTGCGGAAATGACGGGCATACTCTTTTGGAACTGCAGGGGGGCCAGCAAGCTCACCTCTCGTGCGCGCCTTCACGAGCTTGTATGTGCTTACCATCCTATTGCTGTCCTGCTTCTCGAAACCCGCAGGCAAGCTTTCAACCGCCGAGACATTGATAAACTCATTGGAAGAAACTGGAGATTTGAAGTTGTCCTGCCTCTTGGGAAATCTGGAGGTATTGTTCTTCTATGGCTTGATGATATTATTAGAGTCAGTAATGTGGTTAAAAACCAACAATTCCTGCTCGCCTCTATCCTCTCGTCGACTGGCTCAACTTGGCAACTTGAGGCTGTTTATGCAAGCAAATCTATGCAACGCCGTTGTGTGGTGTGGGAGGAACTCTCCAAGCTAGACATGAATGTTCCAACAATAATTGGGGGCGACTTTAACCGCGTTCTTCGAACTAATGAGAGAAGAGACGGGCAGACTGTCAACCTTTGTAAGGGGCCGCAAGAATTTGCTAACTTTATTACGCTCAATAATCTCCATGAGACGCCCTTCACCGGTAATTCTTTTAAGTGGTGCAACAACATGGAACCATCGTCCAAGGTGCTGTCCAGACTTGACTGGGTGCTCCTCACCTCGTCCGCTCTATTATTATTCCCAGGCTCTATTGTTCATCACCTGCCAAGGATAGATTCTGTCCATTCGCCGCTACTCCTTGAGCTTGACAAGGTGCAATTTTGATCCGCGGGAAGATTAAAGTTTGAAGAAGCCTGGATGGCCTCGCCGGATGCACGCCCCATTGCTCAAGGTGCTTGGATGAGAGCTGCTACAGGAAATCCCAGCAATATTTTAGCGGTCAAATGTGCGAGAACTATCCAGGCCCTGGTCTGGTGGAGCAAGTTCAATGCCAAGACTGAAACTGACTCGGCACGAAAATTGGAAGATGAGATCAAGCATATCCAGCTGCGGGAAGCCTCACGGCCGCTGGACGCTGCTGAACTGCAGGTTTTTAGAGCTCTAATTGCAAACTACAATGAAACTCAAACCAGATTGGATGCTTGGTGGTGGCAACGGGCCAAGTGCAAGTGGCTGTCACATGGGGACCGCAACTCGGCTTTTTTCCACGCGGCTGCTACCCAGCGCAAGCACGAAAATATAATTCATTACCTGCAGAGTACGCAAGCCAAGCTGAGTCCGCACGACGCGCGGCAAGGAGGAGAAGATGGCGGCGAGAAGCAGCCGAGGGCCCACAGAAGCAGCCGAGGGCCCACTGTCAAAGGGGAGAATAGCTGTAAAAAAGGAGAGCGGTTGAGGGGGAAAAGACTGGGAGAAAGAATAGGAGTAGCAGCTGTTAGAAAAAAATCATAGAAAATCATCTCAATCATTTTCTTAGATTCATACAGATGCTGGAGGGCATTTATAAGGTTCCCAATATTTCAGGTATCTTATGGGTTGTAACCTTTATAAATAATCAATTGAATTTGCTAAAGAGAAGACCAAGTTTTACACCCTGAAACTAACAATAATTCAATGTCTACGATAACTTGTTAACCTTACCTTGTTTAACATCTCCATCATCTAATACCTTCGATATAACTCCCAACACTTTCATCTTGGACATCCACTCTTTGTTTTGCTTAGGAACATGCTTCGTTTAGCCTTTCAAAAATATTAATAGCAGTAACCTCCATTGTGAAACTTGCTAAACACTATTGATCCTTCTTCTTTAAAACATAGAAAATTCTTTCAATATTTTTCCTTCATTTTTACAAATGCTTGGAGCATATATAAAAGTCTCAAATTTTCGGGAGCCTTATAATTTGTAACTTCTATAAATAATTAAATGAGAACTAAATTTTTTGCTTATACAGAAAAGAATTGAAGTCAACTATATATATTTTTTCTACATTTCTCAAAATGATCAATATTAATTTAAGTGTTTTCATAAAAAATGGGTTAAGATCAGACAATACAAAAGATTATTTTAATCAAACCCTTTCCCCATTCTTCAAAATTGTTGTTGTGAGAAGTGACTTGGTTGATGATAGAAAAATTTAGCATTCGCTCAATGTTGTCCTCATATTCCTTTCCTCGGAAATTATCCAAAATACTTATGGACGAGGCAATTCTTACTACTCTCTATTTGGTAAATAATGTTCTTTTTCGAGTCTTAGAAAACAACTATCCTAATCAACTTTATTCGAATTCCAATTTGTCTTCTAGTTCCCCCATTAACCTTTCTCATGTGTTTGGGTGCATCTCAATACCCATATTCACCACAACATCAAGCTATTATATCTTAATGCTATAAAATGTTACATATTCCAACATTCAAAAAGGCTACAACTGACTGTACGAATTTTTTTATATGCTTGCTTGCCACGTTTAGAGAGTCTGAGACTTTGTTTGGGACAGTTGCATCTCGCACCACTCTCTCTAGTAGCACTTGAGTTCTCCTTGCAACATCCCTATTTTTAGGAGAGAATTAATGGTCATATAAAGATAAAAAATACGAAACCATATTTATGCCAATCCCACTTTCCACTGCTTCTGCAATCAGCCCATCTTAGGGATATAGAAGCAAGTTAGAAAGCCTTAGAATTACTCAATATTCAAAGAGCATGGAATTAGATGCTACTTTCTTGTATGCTAATCCTATTTTAACCAAATCGTACATCATCCCGACATAAGGGTGATTTACCCTTTCTTCCATAATTTATGAGGTGTCATGCTGATGCCCAACTAACTTCACTTGAGTTATGTTATCGCCCTAATTGATAAAGATATACCACGCAGCCCTATCCTTTAAAGAGCTGATAATTTGTTTTGGTTGATCATCCTCCAAAGAACGAAAATGCTTAGCATGTCCTCTAAAGATGGAAGCTCTTATCATGTCCCCTATAGAATGGGTAGTTAGTTTCGAGTGATTGGGAGTGTTGAAGCTTAGCCTATACCCAAAGCTTGTTGTAAAATATCCAAATTTTAGTTGAGAGCTTGTCTCATTTAATTGAAACTAGACTGCAATGCAGTTACCTAATCCCCCATTGGGATACATGGTGTATGGCTTATGTGAAGAATGTGCCATTCAAATAGGAAGGAGGGAGCTGACTTGCTTAACAATTTCAGGCCAACATGACATCTTGAATCTTTCTAAACTGTAATAAGCTGTCAAAGAAATTTATAGTTGTCCCTTTTCTATTGGGAATCTATATTATTGAGCAAGTCTAAACAAGTCTTGGAATGTAACATGCTGGCAATTGAGTCACCGTGGTACAATCTCATGTTGTACAATCCGCAACGCAAACAAAGCTATAATCAACACACAGAAACATGCACAAATCTGCAGTTGGCAAAACCAGCCGAGGCAGAACCCTTAATCAACAAAATATAAATGCAAGCAGGTACAAGATCAGGAGAAAGAAATGACCGTTCGGCGAATATGCCATGGATGCTCCAAACACGTACAATCCACGACAAAATCTGAGATCTGGATTGCAATCCGCTTAACGGACACACAAGGTTCATCGAAACCTTCAACGTTGATGTCCGACGTTCAACCGCACCATCACCGGAGACCACGCCACCACAGGAGAGGGAATCCAAGCTGGATCTAACTGCACTTCTCCTCTCCACAACAAATCTCCGCTTTCGCTCCACGTTCTCTACCAACGCCGGCAACTATCTCCTCCAACACCGGCGGCAACACACTCCACCAACGCCGACGGCTATCTCCTCCATGACTGGCGCCAACTCTCCTCGTCCAACGTCGGTGGCTATCCTCCAAGGCTGGCGACAACCCCTCCAAGTCAGCGATCTTTCTTGAGGTCGGCGGCCTTCCCAATCGCACGAGCAAAGAGAAATGAGGGAGGGAGAGAAAGAGAGGGAGGGAGAGAACGGAAGGAGGCGGTGAGTTTATTTTTTTGTTTCTCACAGGGGAGGTGGGGTAGGGTACAGGTTTTAAATAAAAAAACTTTTTTAAAAAAAGAAAAACGGGTCGGATCCTTACTGGATGAATTAATTTATGATTCCTAGCAACTATAGCTGTTTTGGCAGTCACTTTGCATCATTTTACTCCTACAATGGGTTTAATAATCAACAAATGCCTTCTAAAAGATTCTTTCCTTCATTTTTTGTTAATTGGGAGGCACATTTAAGTTTCAAACTTAAGTGCTTCGTAATTACCCAAAAATCAAGTTCTTTCTTAGTGCCATCCAAAACTTCCTGAATCATCTATAATATGGCAATCCCATTTGCTTGATTCTTTCTTATGTGTACGACCCCAGTGATGGCCAAATGTGTTGGAAAGCCCTGTTCAGCTGACAATAGGTTCAACCGGAAGTTACTCTATTTGCTGCCAATTCTTGTTCGCAGGATACGAAGACAGTGATTTTGTAGAAGAAAATTTCACAGCTCAGAGCATCAGACATAACATTAATGTTCCCGACTAAATTTTTATATCATAATACTTTAGAAGCTCTAACCACCTTCATTTTATGATATTAAAATTTTTAAGTAAGAACATAGTAAGATCTTATATTCTGTAAAGCCGTTCATGCAGTTTTATAGCGATATTACTTCCAAAATTAGATGCAAGGGCTACTGTTGCCAAAAGTAATTTAGTGCATGTACTTTTTGAGTTCTTGAGGTCCTGGGGAATATTGAATCATTAATATGTGACATTCATCTGACATGTCACCTACCTTTTTTGAACATACCAAAATTGAACATTTCATCACATATCATATTTAGGATTATGTATCTAATAACTCGTACTCAAATGTTGATTTATTTGAACTTCCTTTAATAGAGCTCTCTCTTTTATAAGAGATCCATGATTCACCTCTTTAATTTTTTTGTTTTTTATATCACTCTATTTGTTGTTATTTATCATGTAAAATCCTCTTGGGAACATATGAGACTTTAAGACGACTTAAATGATATAACCATAAACCAAGATGTAGAAGACTTCTAACACCACCTTTCTTATCTTGTATCAGCCCACAACTATGGACATTTATTGTATGAGGTCCACCCCATGCTAGATGCAAAGGCACATAAAATATCAATGTGAATTATAGTTATACCTCTTGGTTGATGACAATTATTTGTATACTGAATCTTTTGGGAACCAATGTTTATACAAATAAAACATACCTATGCCCAAGAAAAGCCAAAGTTCTCACTTAATGAATTCAACATAAAATCAATGTTCTCTCATTGTTTGTAAATGACGTTGGATGCTGTTAATGTTCGTTGTTTTGACAGCAGTTAAGGATGTGATTAATAAATACACTTACAAACTTGTTCAATTAATGATGAAACACATAATTCAAGATCTATGAAACATTGAAGGAGCATTGGTCTTTTCAGGGAGCTATGACAAAATTGTAATGCTCATAATGTTCAAATCTCTCTCTTCTGAGAGAATGATTCAGATATTGAACTGCTAAAAGCGGAGGATCTTCTGAGTAATCTGCGCGATCTTCCCTTCGTCTACGGGGAAGACTCTGAACCTATTGGGAGTAGTTAGTTTGTAGGAAGACAAGGACAGCAGTTTTGTATCGTATGCTTAGTGTATTGAATTAGTGATGTAGTGGAAATGCTGAAGCATATAATATGAATATCTGATGATGGGTATGCATGAATATTTCCTTCTGCCTTGATATTTTGCAATCTTTCTAAGTTTCTCTGGTATTCCATCTGTCTCGAGTGCTGCCTACATTTTATTGCCTCGGTTTGGATGTCAATTTCTTCTGCTTGCTTGCATAATTTATGCAGGTATGTGGTTGACCTAATTGTTGTTGTAATTAGGCATTTATGCAGAAAATTTTCTGCTTGCTTACATAACCGAAGGATCTTAAAACATTAAAATTAGTTGATTGATGTGTTTTACATGGTTAAAGACAGCATGCTACATTTCTCATTCATTGGGTACTAAGGAAATGATGGCACACTTT
Organism: Platanthera zijinensis; assembly: GCA_039513925.1. Lineage (NCBI taxonomy): Eukaryota > Viridiplantae > Streptophyta > Magnoliopsida > Asparagales > Orchidaceae > Platanthera > Platanthera zijinensis. Next base: position 172,417,727 of record CM077091.1, read on the forward strand.
ATAAAGGCTGCTACTTGTTTTTTTTCCAACGGTTAAATTGGTGTCAATGCAGCTCAACATGAAATTTGGAGAATTGGGTTTCGTATAAATTTTGGTCCTTTTATGTTTGCTTCCACACAGGATACCAAATATTTTGAAATAAACATGGAAGGATGATTAGTGGTGGAACCAGGAAATCGGGTCACACGCAGGAGTTGAGGTCTCGGTCCACAAAAAGACAAGGTTTGGGGTCACAAAGTTCGTACCAAAAGGATGGCTAAAAGTTACTAGCCCTTGAATTAGTAGACATGCATTAAGCGAACAAGTGAGAGATTGCGACTATTTTATTATCAGACGAGATGATCATGTTACATTGTGGAGGTTTCGTTGCATATCCCTCCTGAATCAAGTATTGTGTGAGTTCAGGGGAAGACAGACGAAGCCATCAAATCTTCAAACACGCGACTCTTTGTGGGGAGTGAACTGTACGTTACAATGGGGTCCTATTTATAGGCAAAAGATAGGGGATACCCCCCCCCCCCCACACACACACACACACCACCACACACACCCCGAGGTCCCTGAGATGTCACCGAGAGGTCGCTAAGCCGAACATCTGAAGTCCCCAAACTGAACACCTGAGGCCCTTGAGCCGAACACCTAAGGCCCTCGAGCTTCCCACTTGAGGCTGCCGAGCAAAACACTTGAGGCCGCCAAGCGGAACACCTGAGGCCACCGAGCTGGACACTTGAGACCGCCGAGCTGTACACCAGAGGACGCCGACCTGGACAGCTGAGGACACCGAGCTGGACAGCTGAGGACGCCGAGATGCACACCTGAGACCCAAGCCGAACACTTGAGGCCCAAGCCGAACACTTGAGGCCGCCGAGCTACACACCTGCGGTTGCTGAGCTGCACACTTGAGTTCGCCGAGCTGGACACCTGAGTTCGCCGAGCTGGACACCTGAGGCCACTGAGCTAGACACTTGAGGCTGCCAAGATGAACACATGAGGCCGCCAAGCTGGACACCCGAGGTCTCCGAGCAGGACACCCGAGGTGTCTTACATATGCATTTATAATCTTAACGAATTATGGGTACAATAATTAGCATATATTTTCTTGTAAAAGTTGAGTTGTAGTTTTTTACTTCTTTGAAGTTCAACTCAATGAGAATTTTTTCAAAAGGAATGAGCAGAGCAACAATGCACTATTACTTTTCGACACAATGTTAATATAGAAGGTACCAAACCTGTTAAGATTTCTATGGCTAGCTGTTCTCATAGGTCTAAAATTGATGGGAAATTGTTTTTTTGTTCTTGCAAGTTTATTATACTTAATTTTATTATCACACGAGGTGGCCATGTTAGATTGTGGAGGTCTCGCCACATGTGTATGAGTGTATATGAACTTCCCCTTCTGAATCAAGTATTGTGCGAGTTTGGGGGAAGGTAGGCGAAGTCATCAAATCTTCAAATGAGTGACTCTTCGCGGGATGAGAAGTGTCTTCCATCTGTTACAATGAGATCTCGTTTATAGGCAAAAAAGGGGTGCCCCCCCCCCCCCCCCCCCCCCGGAGGGCCCGAGGACGTCACTGAGAGGTTGCCTGACTGAACACTTGTGGCCGCCAATCTGAACACTTGAGGTCGTTGAGCCGAACACCTGAAGCCGCCGAGCTGGGTACTTGAGGCCGCCGAGTCGGGCACTTGAGGCCGCAGAGCAAAATACCTGAGGCCGCCGAGCAAAAGACCCGAGGCCTCCGAGCCGAATACGTGATGTCGCCGAGCACATCATGACTTCAACACTTTCACCTAGCACATCCCCCCCTTATTTCACTTAGGAATCCAAGTCCTTTACCCTTTCAAAAATAGTTGAATCAATAATCTCTGGTGAACTTTGTAAGTGTTCTTGCCTAGAGACCCCCCCAAGGCTTTGTCTATAAATAGGACCCCAGCGGTATCATGAATGGCACATTGAAACCCTGCAATCCTGACCCCCCCCCCCCCACTCTCTCTCTTGAGACTACAACTCTAGGTGGTGCCTTCCTCGTACCTTGTTCCGCCATTTGGGTTGTCGAGGGGAAGTTTACTTCAAACTTTTGGGTACGTGGTGGGACCTCACTATTGCAGCGTCTGGGGTCCTTTAGTTTTTTATCTCTTCTTTGCTCGTCTTCAAAACCGGTCAGCCGAATCGCGGGACCAGTTGCCTTGGACTACACTTAGATTCGAATATTTGAAATCGGGATTTTCTTGGCTTTGATGGGAATGAGACTCCTTTTATAGATTTTTGAGGTGCGGATAGCCCACTGCTCATGATTCCCACTATCTTAGTGGGGACATGGGTTTGACCGCACACACGATCGTGCGTGATCTGCGCACGCCGGGATTCCACTCCCCCTCGATAGAAGGGGCCGACCGAGGAGGCCGGCCCCTCTCTCCCTCCGCCGACCGACCGCCTCATGCCTGCACCGTTTCCGGCTGGTGGAGAGGTTCCACCTCTTGCCCGTGCGCCCGCGGCCAAGAGGCCCAACAAGCCTGCTAACCTGGATGACGCGAGCCCTCCGTCCTGCGACCTCCGCGGGAGGGACGTCTCGTGGCCGGCCGTTCCTGGCCCTCCGGTCGGGTGGATTCGGCCGGCCGCGCCCCCCTCGCTCCGAGTCCAGGCCGGTCGAGCCTTGCGGTCGACCGGTGAAGGCCTCGTGGCCATCACTCAGTGCCGGTGCCGCGCCCGCCGGCCGGCGTCGGGGCCGCACCCGGCATGCTGCCTGAGAGCAGCTGGTCGACCCCCTCCACCTTAGACCGGCCGGTTGCGCGCAGGCCGACACCGCACCGGTGGTCCGCCACCATCACTGGAAGGGGGTGGCTGGCAGCCCCCTCGCCCTCTTGGGGCGGCATCCCGGCCGCCTCCCTCGCCCGCCGTCTCTCTTTACCGTCCAATCAGCCCCGCCGCTATCGCGGCTGTCCGTTACGCGAGTAACCACCCGCGTAACCGCCGCCGGTGGTGGGGGGCATGTTTTTAGTGGGGGTCTGCATTTAGTAAAATATAATATGCAGATATTATGCGCCCAAAACTATGCCTAAATAATAATGCTGGTAGTTACAGTGTGCGGATAACCGCATAACCACCGTAACCACCTCCTGGAGGCTATAAAAAGGCCCCCAGGCCTCATTCCTCACATTTCTTCTTCGTGCTTTCTTCTTCCTCGGGTTAGAGCTCAGTCGACGAGCCACCATTCCTCCACCAGTATTCCCCTACGAGCCATCGCCCCTCCACCAGAAATTCCGCTAAGTCCACAACATCACCGCGAAGAAGACACTCTGCCCGTTGCAGGAAGAAAGCCTCGTTCGTATACTGCCACCTGCAAACCCGCTCCAACCTCATCCTGCACGTTCCGCGCCCGTCCTCTAACTGAGATTGTGAAAACCAAACTTTGCGTGGAGCAGCCTATTGCCCGTCAAGTACCAAAGATTCTCTCTCACCCCCAAAGTGTAACGAGGAGCGACCTGCCGCCCTCGATTCTGCAAACAAGTTGTAACCCGAAACTGATAGTGGAGTTTAACCCGCACAGACCAGGTCACATGATTTTTTACCTGGTTGATGGGTTTTCTACACAAAAATCGCCTTGTGCACTTGTTTCCCTACTCTGTGACTGATTGTGCGCTCGACCACTCCCGCGCTTAGACGGTCACATCTGAGCCGATTTAGGAGCGCCGAGTCAGACCGCAACAGTTTGGCGTCGCCTGTGGGAATCCGAATTTCGAGTATCCTCAGAGGACAGTACCCTCAACTCAGCGGTACTTGAGACCAACTTCAATGGCAAGAAGAAGTGTTCGAACTACCGAAGGATTCGTCCCAGGGGGCCGGACGCATTGAGTCGGCTCCCTCTCATTCACACATCAATGCACTACTTAAGGCGGAAGTTATACTTGAGCCCGTGGCGGCTTTGGAAGGGCGTGTACGGTAAATGGAGGAGCAGTAGACAGAGATGCTAGCTCTCCTCAGGAATTTAGGAGCGCCCCCCGCTCATTTGTAGCCGCCAGCACCAGTCAACCCCCCGCCTCTAGTGCCAAATCTTGTTCCAGCACAAGAAGCTTCTCATAGGGAGGAAATGTCTGAAGAATTCTCTGACGCGGCTAGTTCCGCTCATCCTATCCTTAGGGGAACTGGAGCCGGTCACCGTCGTCATTATGCGGAATAGGAACCCCGAGTTCCCCGGGCGGAAGGATCACCCGTGAAGAAATACGTGAAGTGATCGCTAAGGAATGCACACACGTCGGGCAACGGGATACTCTCGCTCGTCGTCGTCTTTGTCGTGGTTCCCCGCTCGCGCCCGAAGTTCATGGCTCATCTGATCTCGTATGGTTTCAAACTGCCAAATATCGAGACGTTCGATGAGATCGATAACTCACTGGAACATGTCAACCCCTTTACTACTATCATGAGAATATACAATGCATCAGATCAGCTGCTCTGTCAAGTATTTCCGGCAACATTGAAGGGACAAGCTCGTGCCTGGTTCCACTCTTTGAGAGAGGGGGTCATTAATAATTTCGCAGAACTAGCAAGACAATTTGCTGATCAATTCGTCGCTAACCGTGGAATTGTTCGAGATCCCTCACATCTGTCAGGAATTCACCAAAATAAAGGGCAGTCCTTGAAGGAATTTTTCCGCCGATTTACTACTGAAGCCCGACAAATTCTGGGGGTTGACCCTGAACTTTTGAGGGGAGTATTTCTTGGAGGACTTCGCCCTAGTGACTTCTATTCAGCCCTAATGAGGGAAACTGTCACTAGCTATTCAGATCTTATGCATCGGGTAGAGGCGCAAATTGCTACTGATGAAGCTGTCGAAGCGCACCGCCAACAGTTCGAAGGTGGTCAGAAAAGAAGAAGAGGGCAGGAGCAGACCCCAAAGGAGTAGGAAGACAGACGCGGTGAAGAGCGTCGTAACGGTCAACGTCGACACGACTTCCAGAGGGATATGGCTTAGTGTCCGCCTCGAGAGTACACACCATTAAACACCACGTGAACTAATGTGCTTTATGCAATTCAATATAACTCAACGCTTCATCGACCAAAGGTGCCGATTCCAAATCATAGGAATGACCAGTCAAAGTACTGCGAGTTCCACCGCGGGACCAGACACATCACAGAGGAATGTATCAGGCTAAAAGACGAGATTGAACGTCTTGTCCGACAAGGGCTTCTTGGTTTATTTTTGCAAGGACACATGCAAGATCAGCAAACACCCCCTAGGCAAGCAAGAGAGCAGCAGGCCGCTCCGCAAGGAGCCGCCGGAGGAAGACAAATGGTGGACAACATCGAGGCTATCGCCGGATCCCTAATTCTCTCTACCCAGATATTCTCCGTGAATATCCCCGAAGCAAGACATGAGGATAAAAGATTCAAGCAAGTCTCTACCATTGCATTTGGAGATGAAGACCTCGAGGGATTATGATCGCCTCACCAAGAGCCGCTTGTGATTAACACAGGGATCAGTGATCCCTACTATAAAGTTAAAAGCATCCTCTTGGACAATGGAAGCTCGACCGACGTCTTATTTCTGTCAACTCTCCAGAGTATGAAACTCGCCAGTCAACGTCTCAGTCCCGCAGCAAGACCTGTTTATTGTTTTGATAATCACCCGGTTCCAGTCCAAGGAAGTTCCCGACCGCATAAAGAGTGGGGGTCGTTCGTGGGAATCAGGAAGTAGCATGCACTTGCTACTCCAGACAAGCTCAACCAGCAGCGGCGACGGCCCTCAACGTTGATGACTTCGATTTGCGAGATGAAACAACTATACAACGTGTAGCGCCCATAGAAAGACTGATCGAGGTGCCTCTTTTTGAGCAGAATCCAACTCATGCCATTCAACTCAGATCCCTACTTCCCCAGCAAGAGAAGGAGGAGCTTGCAGCCTATCTCCGGGCAAACAGAGATATTTTCGCTTGGAATCCCGAAGACATGTCTGGAATTGATCCTCAGGTCATCCAATATTCTTTGAACGTCAACCCTTCATGCAAGTCAATCATCCAAAAAAAAGCGAAACTTCGCTCCTGAGCGACTCCAGGCGATTAAAGAAGTAGGAAAGCTTCTGGATGCGCAGTTTATTCGGGGTTAGAATACCCTACCTGGTTGACCAACGTGGTCATGGTCAAGAAAGCCTCCAGGAAGTGGAGGATGAGCGTTGATTACATAAACCTCAATCAAGCTTACATGAAGGATAGTTTTCCTCTCCCAAGGATCGACCAGATTGTTGAGTCGACAACTGACCAACATCTCCTCAGTTTCATGGAGGCGTATTCCGAATACAATCAAATCTGAATGAATCCAGCAGATGAAGAGCTAGCATACTGCGTTCGGGACCGATAAGGGAATTTATGTACAAGTATTCCTCTACGAGCCACCGCCATTCCACCAGAAATTCTGCTAAGTCCACAACATCACCGCGAAGAAGACGCTTTACCCGTTGCAAGAAGAAAGCCTCGTTCGTATACTGCCACTTGCAAGCTCGCTCCAATCTTATCCTGCGCGTTCCACGCCCTCCTCTAACTGAGATCGTGAAAGCCAAATCTCGCGTGGAGCAGCCTGTTGTCCGCCGAGTATCGAAGATTCTCTCTCACCCCCAAAGTGTAATGAGGAACGGTCTGTCACCCTCGATTCTGTAAACAAGTTGTAACCCGAAACTGATAGTGGAGTTTGACCGGCACAGATCCGATCACGTGATTTTTTACCCGGTTGAGGGGTTTTCCACGTAAAAATCGTCTTGTGCACTTGTTTCCCTACTCTGTGACTGATTGCGCGATCGACCGCTCCCGGGTTAAGACGGTCACATCTGGACCGATTTAGGAGCGCCGAGTGAGACCGCAACAGACTTCAACGCTAAGTACCACTAATTTTTCTTCTTTGAAACATAAAAAATCAACCCAATCATTGGAAACTGTGATGGGGGCAAAATCAAGAGAGAAGTTTGGGTTTCTAGAGAGAGAAAGAGCATAAACCTTCACCTAGGCGTATTCCATGTTTTTCCAATAAATTTGAGAGATTTCAACGACAGCTTTATGCCAAGGATGTCAATGATCATGTTATGGTTGCGCATGCTGATGGGGCGCGCACATGTCGACAAGACGTCGTGGCGAGCCCGCATGCGGAAGGAGACGATGACGGGTCTATCTGGAGGAGAAGTGACTGAAGACGCGTCACCGACGCGATCATTTTATTTGCATTGTTATGTTATTTTTATTTATGTGTACACATTATTTTATTCGCACTGCTTTTCGTTATCCCCATCCCGCACTTATAAGGGGTCGTGTTGCACTATTTCTGATTATATTTTTGATGTATGAAATTTAGGATTGCTTCATAGGTTTTCTTCTTGTTCTCTCTTCCTTCCTCTCCCTTACCTCCGCCGGCCTTTTTCCTTACCGGATTCCTCTTCAGGATCGTATCAATTTGGTCAAACCTGCCGCTCAGTTAGTGATGAAAGATCATGAAAGTTCTCTCATCAAGGGGGCCGCGGGTTCAAATCCTAGCCTCAGCATCTTGCCGCAAAGGTTAAATAGATGCGGAGACGGATTGGGGTGTATGGGTCGCCACCCTGTTACGGCACCCATGCTGGGAATCGTGGGTGTGGCCCAGAAGGAAACAGCCTGCCCGTGGGTTGAGCCCCCAACACAGTTCTGGGCCAAGGGCAGTAACAGATATATACCTTACCCTAAATTGTTTGAGATTGACAATAAATGTTTGTTTACATTTAGTTAGCTACGAACAAATTTATAAACTTGTGAAGATTTGTTCTTATCAACCATTACAGTATAAAGGCAGAAAGCTTAGAGAAGATGTTAAAAAAAAGGTGGGGGAGGTGGACCGCGGGAATCAATATGGCAACAGAGGCCCAGTCAGTCCCCCACTCACATTGAATAGCATCAGCTAACTGAGGACAGACAGCGAACTGGACCATTAAATAGCATCACATTGAAGCGCATCAGCCAAGGAAGGACAGACAGCCACTGGTTCTTGTTTATTTGCTAATGCCTTAGGCTCCGTTTGGGGGACTTATTTTCACTGGTCAAGCGGTCACGGGCCTTAATTTAGGTCCGATTCATGCGATCGTGACCACTTGACCGGTGAAAATAAGCCCCGCCAAACGAAGCCTTACACTATGGGAGCTATTTACTTTACTTAGAGAACAGTTATGATCATGAACAAAGCCATATAAAACTTGTTTTATATCGAAGGATTATTCATTCAACAAGGGTGGGAGTTGGTTAATTTTCATCATAAATCTGGAAAAGGATGAACAGAAAAGGGGCTTCTTTTTTCACACGAGTAGAATTAGGCGTCGATTTCACACGTTTTTTCATTAATTAGGCTCTGTTTGGGACAGCGGCTGCGTATCAGAAATCTGCTCTATGATCCGCAGCCGCTATTATTCATGTTTGTTTTAGGTTGCGTTTTAGGAATCGCGGATCATTAAAAACAGCGGAATAATCATTCCTCCAGCGCTATCTCCCCCCCGCGTCTGGCGTCCGCAAAATCGCGGAATAACCCTATTTCTCTCCCACGCGCGATTCTCCCAAATCCTTCCTCCCGATCCCGATCCCGTCGCTCCTCCAGCCGATTTCCGGCGAACCTTCCCGCATCGGTCATCCTTGACGTCTCCAGCCGTAGAGCTCCAGATCGCCGGCGTCACCTGCCTTCCCGCCCATTTCCGGCGTCATCCATCCTTCCCGCAGAGCTCCAGATCTCCGGCTCCTCCCGATTTGCCTCCAGATCTCCGGCTCCAGTCGTGCTGTGCTTCTCTACCCGATCTCCTCCTTCATATTCCTCTGCCCTAGCTGGATCTCTCCATTGCAAGGTATATTTCCTCCACCAGATTTTATTTTTGGTGTATCTCATGGTGTATCTCATGATGTGTGTGTGTATGTGTGATTTTTTTGGGGGGTATGTGGTGTATGTGTTTATGAATGTGTGTGTGTGTGTGTGTGTGTATGAATGTGTGTGTGTTTGTGTGATTTTTTTGGGGGGTATGTGGTATGTGTTTGTGTGTATGAATGTGTGTGTGTGTGTTAATTTTCCGCATCTTCGCACGCGCATTGGGAGATAATAGATTAAATTTTCCGCATCCCCCACAAGGTATACAAATCAATATTTTTAAAATCATTTAAATTTTTTATACCACATAATGTTTGGGTGTTTAACATACCAAATAAATGCAGGTAAATTTTATTTGGTGGATGCTGGATACCCGTTGAAGATGAGTTATTTGAAGTCGTATCCGGATACACGATATCACTTGGCAGACTATGCCCGTGGTAGTCGGTCAGTTCATGGAAGGCAAGAACATTTCAATAAGGCGCATTCATCTCTTCGCAGTGTTATCGAGCGTACGTTTGGAGTGTGGAAGAAGAAGTGGGGTATATTGAGCAAAATGCCACAATATACATTGAAGAAACAGCGGTCCATAGCACTAGCCACAATGGCCTTGCATAACTTCATTTGTAGACATCCTTCTCGCTGAGACCCTGAGTTTAATGCTTGTGATGCAGATGAGTCTTCTTACGTTCCCTTAGAGGATGAAAACCCTGCGACAGAGGATGACATTGAAAGCGATGTGGGTGATGCTGCTGGAGCTGAATATATATCTACGGTACGAGATAACATTGCCGAATAAATATACAGGGCGCGTCGGTAAAAATTCGATTCTTATCTGGTTAAATACTTTACAGTATTTAAATAATCATACCAATTGATGCGTATAAATTTAATTCAAACAGGTGATCGGAAAGGATTGGAGAGAGCAGTCAACGGACGTTGGAAGTCAATTTACATTTATCAGTTATTTTGTGTTATTTAGACCTGTTTTTAAGAATGATGTGAAAGACTCTTGTTATCGGTTGTTTTTAATTATTCTCTGCGTTAAAATATTTATGTATTTTAAAGTTTTTAAAAAAACAGCTTCCAAAAGCTGTTCATCCAAACAGCTAAATTAGAAAATTGCTCTTCAAAGCGCACTTCTGTACAGAACATCCAAACACTCTGCAGCTTTTCAAAACTGCTCCCCAAAGAGCTCTTTCAAAACAGCTCTATCCGGACAACAGCTTTTTAATCCGCCAGTGCTGTCTCAAACAGATCCTAAGTTCTCAGGTGCAGGCTGCAGGTGAGGTGGCTTGCAGGGTGCCGCAAAGAAATACTCGGTCGTTGACCAACTTTGATTCCCTGGCCGGGCAAGTTCCCAAATTATTTCTACGCGATATATAATAATTAGAGTCAGTCCTCATGTTTCACACCATATATGCAACCAATGCAAGTTAGTCTTTAATCTCAGCACGTAGCCGTTATGTAGGCTCTTGACTAGTCAAGAAGATAATGACTCTCTGTTAAATTCTATACTTTAATTCCCTCTGCTCTCCCTAGCTTACACTCTCCTCTCCTCTCCAACATTGCCAACCCAACTGATCTCTCTGCAATGAAACGTGGTGGCGCAGCCTCCATGGAGTACAGCTTTTCTCTAGAGCTCAACAATTGCGGGCCCGCGGCCGAGACGGCTGCCGCTGGCGAGCAGGTTGCAAAGCAGCGGCGGGGGCGCCCGGTTGGCGCCAAGAACAAGCCGAAGCCGCCGGTGGTCATCGCATGTGGCCCATCCCCCACATCCTCCTTCCGCCCACACATTCTCGAAATCCCGTCGGGCCGCGACGCCGCCAAAGCGCTGGCGGGCTACGCCCGCGGCCTGGGCGATGGCCTCTGCGTCCTTGCAGGCTATGGATTTGTATCCTCAGCCACAATTCGGCGGCCGTGCCAGTCTCCCACCGCCGTCGCCTTCCGCGGCCGCTTCGATCTCCTCTCCCTCTCCGCAGTCTTCCTCCCCAGCAGTCGTGGCGGCGGAAGCAGCATCACGGCGTCGCTCGCCGGCCCCCAAGGGCAGGTCATGGGCGTGGTAGTGGGGCCGCTCGTAGCCGAAGGGACGATGTTGGTCGTAGCGGCGGCTTTTTCGGAATCGGAAATTCACCGGCTTCCGGAAAATGACGGGGAGGACTCAGCAGGGTCGCTTTCCGGTGTCTGCGGGGCGCCGGAGGAGATGCAGGAAGAAAGCCATCGACTGAATTGTCACGGTATTCATATGCGGCAGGCAAATGATGACGACGGAGCTGCGGTGTTCGGCGGCCCACAGTTTGGGAATGACGGTGGTGCTTGGATTCCGACGGCCCCTCCGCCGGATTATTAGTGGAGGAAGAGTTTCTAATCTTGCTGATAAATGAATGAAATTCCGCTAGCTTAATTTGCTCCTGTTATTATCTTGCCCCGGGAGTCCGGGAGCCAATAATTATATTGTATAATTATTTAGAAATATATTTTAAATGACGAATGCTGGCCGACCGTGCTCAGATTTGGGTTTGATTTTTAAATTTTAATGAGACGGTGTAATTAGCTGGTTTTACTTTAAGTGATTGGTAAATGCAATTTGATTTTGGCTTATCGCACCTCAACAATTGAGTTGATTGCAAACCTATTGAATTTTTTATGTTCAAAATTCGTTGAATTTTTTATGTTCAAAATTCGTTGAATTTTTTATGTTCAAAATTCGTTGAATTTTTTATGTCAAATACATATTTTACAAACGGACACTTAAAGTTAAAGGCACTTAAAGTAGATTACATAAAATATAAAAGACTCAAATAGACTCGGGTGACTGCGCATGCGTCTATGCGACAACTCGCACCCATATAGCACTGTTACAAACAGAACAGAACATGATATAAACTTAAACAAAATTATGCGCATCTCCCATGATGAAGGATTTTATTATGCGCGCTCTATGATTAGGAATTTTATCATGTATGTCTCCATGATGAGGGATTTTACTATGCACACTTTCATAATGTGAAATTTTACTACGACACCCCCATGATTGATGGTTTTACTATACGCACTCCCGTGATGATGGGTTTTATCATGCACACCCCAATGATGAAGGATTTTACTATTCACACATCATGTTAGATGATTTTTCTATTCACACCGCACGGTGAGGGATTTTTCTGTTCGCATCCTATGGTGTGGGATTTTACTATTCACACTCCAATGGTGGGGAATTTTACCATTCACATCCCATGGTGGGGGGATTTGGCTATGGGCGTCAGGAGGCGACAAGCGATGACCACGACGATAGGCGATGAGCGCGGCGACAGGCGATGAGTGCAACAACGGGCGATGAGCGCGGCGGCGGGCGATGAGCGTGGCGGCGGGCGATGAACGCGGCGAGGTCGATGGCGTGGATGTGAGTGACGAGTGAGTCTGGCGGCATAGAGGTGGGTGACGGGCGAGACATGCATGGGCCATACGGTTGAACGGTCGTGCGTAGGAAGCCACAAGGCCTGCACGGCCTTTGGCCGCACGGTGGAGGCCGAGCGGTCCATGCGGCCTGTGCAGCCTCCGACCGTGCAATGGTGGCAGAACGGCCTGTAAGGCTCCGGTCGTGCGGGCGGTTGGCACGGCTCCTACCGTTCATCGAAGGTCACATGATATGCGTCGCTCTATCCGTGAGGCAAAGGCCGTACTGCCTGCATGGCCTTCGGCTGTGCGGCCTGCGTGGCAAGTGCCGCGCAGTTGGCGCCACAGATGTGGCGCCTCAAGTGCAACTGCCTCCCTCTCCATGATGGGTGTGGGGTTGCCCACTTCTCAATGATTGAGGGGAGGGTGGCTCGTGCGCACGCGTGAACGTATGTTCCGACGTCCTTTTGAAAGATCAAACGGACTCGGGTTTGCACGAGAATGAGCCCGTTTGAATTATATCGACGAGTGGGTTGGGAAAAAAATCTCTGATTTGACCCAACCCTATCAATTACATTATAGTATCTACTAATTTTTATATTTTTGGTTTCATAGTTTGAAAAAGAAATATGAGGAATTTAAATCATCTTCTGGATTAAGATGTAGACCACTTAATGTTGCATGTGATTGATACTCATGAAATCATATTTTTAATAATGAGTTTTGAATAATGCATGCACATTAAATAATTTTTCTCCTAATTTTTCATGATTATTACTTAATACTAGTTGTATGTCATATATTTTTTTTTAGCAAAAAGATTTAAGCAAATTTGGGAGTAAAATAGATTTTGTGGGTGTTCCATACTCTTTCGGACCGATCAAAGCGGGCCGTCTTAATTTGAGAGTGAGTCAAACATACAAACAATCAAAACAAAGAATTAACAGTAGCCAGCAAGATTTTTACGTAGAAAATTTGGAAATGAAAAACACCATGGGATCAGGCCCAACTCGAGGAAATCCACTTGCAGCAGTTAAGTAGAAAGACAAGCTTTTCAGGTAGTGACAGAGAATCACTTGTTTACAAAATATTCATTTAAGCCTGCCCTTTTTATTAGTGTTTTGTTGGCCAATGTCTTTCTCCCAGCAAACTGGTCCTAATTTGACCCTAAACCCATCAAAGAGTAAAATTAAAAAAAAAACTTATTCCTAACTAAACCACACGCTAATTAGTAATTAGACTGGACCAGCGAAAGCTCCCGACTCGGGGCCCTTCCTTCCGCCTTCCGCGCCCTCCAACGACTCCTCCTGAAAGCCGTGCGACTTCCGGCAACCCCATCCCGTCCATCCTCCTGAAAGCCGTGCGACTTCCGGCAACTCCCCATCAGCAAACCTCCCCTGCAGCTATATATATGTTCGAATTGCAGTTGCGAATCACCTGCGGTCTTTGTTCTATCGTGAAATGTTTAGGTAAAACACGATTTATCCCTTGTTTTTATATCCAACAACTATTTTTGGATGATTCTTCCGTTAAAATGTTTGTGGATGATTTATTTGATAGCTGTACGCTTGAATGCAAGCTAGTTACTTGGGGCCGGCCGGCCGGGGTAATCTTTCTTATAAAGATCGAGATTATTTATTTTATATTATTACTTGGTAAATCGATCTACGTCACATGTTTATTCCAAATATTACTATTTTTAAATCAAATCTCAGATTTTTGGTATTGTTGATTGCGAGCAAATGTCCGAGCTATGTATGGATTCCCTATTGAAGTTGTGATTTGTGTGGAGATAGATCTTTATCCCTTCTTCCTCTCCGACATTCTCCAAGTCTAACCAATCAGCTAGCTTCTTACCCTGATGCTCGATGCTTAAGCCTCGTCGCAATTAAAGAAATTTCCACCGGAGATAGGCATAGGCGGTGGATGTTGTCGGGGATGACATTGTCGGCCCACAATCGTCCCCAATGGCCCTGATGCCCCCCCTCTCCCTCGCTGGACGGTGTTCCAACGAGAGTCATCATCATCCTTTCAAGCCGCTCACTCCGCAAGCCATCTTTTTCCCTAGTCGCGCTCATCCCATAACTGCTCCCTTTTGCTGTTCATCGGAAGCTACACACCTTCCAGTCGCATGCCCCAGTCTTCTCCAGCCGCAAGCCCCTGCATCTTCCCGTCCGATCTCGCCTCCATCAAATCCACCACTTTTTTCTTCCCAGCCGTACGCCTTCAGTGTCACTTTCCCTCTCCCATCTTCAGCAAGAAGCCTCCGACTACTCTGTGCAAGTACATTTCAACGGTGCGGTTGACCATCTTGGTTTGGCCGTCGGATTGAGGGCGGAGTTGAAAATTTGAATTGAGGTCATCAAGGTGGCAAATCGTCAAGCCGGCAAGTCGCTAGGTCGCTATCGCCAGGCGATACCGCCACTATCGCTGGGCGATAGCGTTTTCAGTCCGCCCTCTTCTGTATAGCCCCCAAGTCACGCGGTTAGAAGTTGTTAACCACGTAGTTGTGCGGTCTGGGTTGGCTGATCGCTTATATTGCTCCGATAGCTGTATCGCTTGTGACGCTTGTACAACCCCGTATCCGGCCGAGCAGGATACTCCCCAATTGGCGGGCTTGGGACATGCTATGAACGACGATGTGGTACAGTCCCGTTCGAAGACGTGTGGGTGCTCGTGCATAGCTTTTTAATATATATATAGGTTTGATATTAATATATATATATATATATATACGAGCATCTTCGCACGGGCTACGCCCGTGCTCGATGCTCTCGGGCGGCCTTCGGCCGCATCCAGGCGGGCTTCGCCCGCCTGCTCACGGGCTTCGGCCGTGCTAGATGGGTCGCTGCGGGCTGCGCCCGCCTATGAGCGGGTTGCGCACACATCCAAATTTTTTTTTTCAAAACATATACATATGAGTACTTAAAATGACTGCAAAAAAATATGAAGTACTATTCTCATTTTTATTTTATAAAATTTTGCAAAATTTATTCTATAAAAATTAATTAATCTCTCCCCCTCTCTCTCTTTTTATCACTCCCCCTCTATCTCTCTCTCCTTCTCTCTCCTACACCCTCTCTTTCTCTCTCCCTCCACTCTCTCTCATAAATATCCCTCCTCTCATACTCTCTCTCATGATCCAATGACCAATATTCAATCCATGATGTGCCCCCAAATGTCTATATTCCCTTATATATAAAGATATATATATATTATATCATATATATATATATATTATATCATATATATATATATATTATATCATATATATATATATTAGATCATATATATATATTAGATCATATATATATATATATATATATATATATATATTAGATCATATATATATATATATATATATATATATATATATATATATATATATATATATATATATATATATATATATATATATATATGATCTAATATATATATATATATATATATATATATATGATCTAATATATATATATATATATATATATATATATATATATATATACGAGTGACAGGCACGGGCCTCCGGCCCGATGGCTACGCGCCACAGTACCCGGCCAACAACGGCGGGCTTCGGCCGCCACGCGGTGGGCTTCGCAAAAGTACCGAACCACCTCCTTTTTAAAATTAATAAAAAAATAAATTAATTCGTCTGGCGCTCGGGATTACTTCGTCGACCCATAACGATAATTTAAGAAAAAGATAGTATACTTATACATAATAATGAATTATATTATACATATACTTATATAAATTTCTTTTATAAAAATACATAAATTATAACATTATAAGTATAAATTATTTGAAATGTTAGCATAATTGCTTACTTGGCTCATTGGTTTGAGTTGTTCTTGCTGTCCTTGAGGTCCTGGGATCAAAACCGGACAACTGCATTTAAATTAAAATTTAATTTTAATAGCTGGCTCCTCTCCCCAATTTTTAAGATTTATAGGGATAAAATCGTAATTTCACATAGGTTTAGGACACCCTAGTGGTAGGTTTAGGAGACCTATAAAAAAGTAACGGACGGCCATGATTGATCCGATGATCGGACGGCTGAGATTTCATGATCGTCCAGATCGGATATTTGATCAGACGGCTGCTGAATAATGCATTCATATCGGACGGTCCATGAATTTATAATTCATTACTATCGAGAGACCACGATACTTCTTTATTATATAGTATAGATATATATATACGAGTGACAGGCACGGGCCTCCGGCCCGATGGCCACGCGCCACAGTACCCAGCCGCCAACGGCGGGCGAAGCCAGGGATGAGCCGACGACGGGATTTGTCGGGCGATGGCTGGCTTTGTCGGGTGACGGCGGGCTTTGCCTCTCTCTCCCCGCCCGTCTCTCTTTCCCCTCTCTTTCATTTTAATACCGCTGGGCGCTGGGGTCGAGGCTCGGCAGAGAAAAGCACGGGCCTATTAGGACTTTTGTCAACGGTACGAAAGACTACAGTAATCACAGCAATTTTGAAATTTGTGATAATTGCAAGCGCTCACCTGTTTATTATTATGCGTGCAGAGTATTAACTATTAAGGCTTATCGATCAGCATAAATTTAAAGGCTGTAACATAAATTTATTATTACTTGCAGGAGGAGTCAAATCAGCCGCCCCCTCACTCCTCTCTCTATTTTCTCTCTCCCTCCCTTTTTCTCTCTCTCTCATTCTTCACTGGCTATAGCTGTAGCTGTAGGGTGTCTAGTATTTTTGAGTTTTGTCTAGCATATAAGATCTGACAGTTGGTAAATAAAACTTATAGATCCAACGGCTGAAATCTTTTGAATGAATATATATATATATATTCAGCACGAAGGAAGACAAGTGATGTAATGAACCATGAGATAGCTCTTGGGAAATTTTCTAGGCAAGCTTAGAAATAGAGAGTGACTGCGTCATAGCAGAGAATTGTTCCCACGACAGGAGAGAGCGTCTGCGGCTCGATTCAAGGGGTCGACCTTGTATTCCATGCAAATATCTAATCCCAAGAACCTTCTCACATCTGACAAAGAAACAGTGGTGGATGAGGAGCCCGAACACTGTGGAGATGAGGCAGAACACGGGCTATCATCATAAGCGATGCCAATGACTTCTTTCTGGCCACGTTGGATACCGAGATCCGCTGTTGGAGGCTGATGTTTTATCAAGGACTCGACCAGAGTTTTTGAATCAGCAACAAAGGAGGTTTGGTCTCTAGTCACCCTGAGTCGAAAGATTGAAGATCTGTGATGATATCAAACATGTGCTGTTTGCTATCCTTACCAGAATAGAGGGAGTGAAGTTCCTCCCACATGGCCTTGAATGTTTCATGATACATAGCCATTTTATATGGTTTATTGTCCATAGAGTTGTGGATCCAGGATTGGACACAATCGTCATTACAGAGCTACTCCTCGGTGAGCTCAGTGGGTGAAACCTTAGCCAGATGATGGAGCTGGCCTTTTGTATGAAGGACACGACGAACAGTGTACACCCACTCAACAAAGTTCATCTTCCCATGAAAAGAAATGGTGGTGATCCAATGCTCATCACGAATCTTAGGAAGGGGAGCCGCAACACGGGCAAGAAGAGATGGGGCATCGTTCAAGTCCATTGAGACTGGACACTTCCGCGGTCAGGAACGGTGATGAGCGTGGCAAGTAATGGCGGCAAGGACTGACGACAAGCACTGGATAACAGAGATCACACGAGGAGCTGGGCGATCTCGCAAGAGAACTGACAGTCACAAAAGAAGAGGAGCTCTTCAACTGATAAAGGGTCAAGCAAGGAGCCTGGTGATCGCGCGAGAGAACTGACGGTCACACGAGAAGAGCTCTTTAGTGGACAGAGGGTCACGTAAGGAGCTTAGGGATCACGCGAGAGAACTGGCGGTCACGCGAGAGAACTGGTGGTCACGCGAGAAGAGGAGCTCTTCGATAGACAAAGGGTCACACAAGGAGAGGATCATGACAGGCGATTTATTTGGCAGATAGAGAATCTCGGCAACCAGGAAAAGCTCGGCGAGCAAGTGATCTCGGCCGACAGAGGGTCACGTGAGAAGAGGATCATGACATACGATCTCTTCGGCGGACAGAGAAACTCGGCGAGCAGGCGAGCCTCGCCAACCTCGGTGAGCAGGCGATCTTGGCGGACAGGTGACTAGCCGAGCTTGGGGAACATGCAACGTGGGCTAACAGGTGATCTATGCGACCAGGCGAGCAGCGGGAAGAGCTTGGCGAGCAGGCGATCTTGGCGGACAGGCGATCTCGGCGGACAGGCGATCTCGGCGGACAAGCATCCTTGGCGAACATGTGATCTCGGCAAATAGTGAGTGAGGCAGAGGCGATCAGTTGGTGAATAAGAGCTCGACGAGCAGGTGTTCTTACGGGCAGGCGATTTGAGCGGTTAGACGAGGTGAGCTCGCAGATCAGGTGGGTCCCACAATGTAGTTGATGTGTGCTATAAATTCAGCAGAAATGAGGGACAACACAAAAGAGCAGGTAGGAGATCCAGAGCTGCGGGCAGAAGAGGAAGACCGCTGGGGCTTGCGGTCAGAAGTGGCGAGCTCGGGCTCAAGCCATAAAAAGGAGAGCATAAAAAATTGTAGGGATCGTTATGGCTTTGATACCACGTAGAAAAGTACAAAAAAGAGAAATAAAATGAAATTGTTTTATTTATCTCTCACAATTACATACATACAAGTATTTGTACATTTATATAGAAAAAGAAAAGGGAGAAATACTCTCATTCTAAGATGTGGTAAGAAAGACCTAAAGAGATGTAGGGCTCTAGATGTGTCTTGTTATTGGGTCTTTTTACATTGTTTATTCAACATACACTAAGCTAAAACAAATACTTTTTTCGTCTAGATGTAAATGGGCATATGTTGGTGGTGAATTAGATATAAGTTCCATATGCTGAGGAGATGCAACTGACAACATCCATATACTTTACAGAGTCCTCCATACCTGCAGTTTTTCTGTTCAACTTACCATCGAAGTATTTACATCCCAAAAATCTTTAAAACCTTGCTTAAGTTTTCTATTGTAGTGCCCCATTCAATCCCGTCTTATGGGCACATCAGAGGATGACAAAGGACCAAGATCTGCAATGGGCTCAATGATATGTTTAAGAGGATCACAAAAACCTGAAGAAGGCACAAGAAAAATATACACCTCTTCATTACAAGCACATGATTGAGCGCATTTTCTATGTTAAGAACTCAATTTGAGTGTATTTAGACGAGGACATGTTGAAAGATGTTGAAATAGATGCAATCTATTCATTATGGCCCGTTCTGAATACTGCAAAAGTTGGAGATAAATTGTTTCAATTAGATTCACCTTCTTATATGAAGATCTATTTTGTCAGTAATGCACAGAGTCTGAAGTTATTTGAACCACCACAATCAGATGGTGAAGAAGAGCAGAAGAATGTGATTCCTAGATTTCAGGATCTCACAATAGATCTTGAAAAACCATTGTAGGAGGATTGCTTAGTGGATATGAAGAATACTTAGGTGTAAAGTGAAGTTAAAAAACCTACAAGGTTGTGCAAGAAGGGCCGAATTTCTAGGCAGATTAGGTAGTATCCAAAATGAGGGGCATAACTTTTTCTGCACAAATTTTATTTGTAGGAGTGAAGCAGAAACTGTGAGAGTAGGTATGCTAGCTTTGCAAATGTATGCATAGGTGCTCATTTGATCTGGCCATGTGTTCAATTGCTAATGTATGCATAGCTACTCAATTGATTTTGGCATATGCATGCAGTAGTCACACCCCTTCTCCCACCTGAGCTTGGGGACCATGCTGATAACCAGATTCGAGAAATAAGGGAGTCGACAGACTATAATTGAATCTAATTCTAGCCATCCAACGCTCGAGGTGATATGAATATGAATAGGAATAGGAATCGATAATCTTATTCACATAAACCACAATAATATATATATATACATGTACGAGAGAGGGTGTCCACAACACCCAAGGTGGGTCTAAGCTAACTCTACCGTATAGAATGTACACTATATCTAACACCTCTCCGTAAACTCACGGGGGATTGTACACCGAGAGTTTGGACAGTAGATAGACATGCTGAGTCCTCATCTGCGGCTTAGTCATCAAATCTACAATCTGCTGCTCGGAAGGAACAAAAGAAAGAACAAGAGTGCCACGACCATAGTGCCTAGAAAGAAATCATTCACCCTGATATGCGGAAGCGTGGACTCTTTGGGGGGGGGGGTGAGAAACTGCACATCATAGCGGAAAAACAAATATAAATCTGAAAGAATTCGGAACTAGTGTGCATAAAATAAATCCAACAATAACGAGAATAATCATAAACAAATTTAACATAGTACCGATGTCCACCCGTTGATACAAAAGGTGTGGGACCTCATACATCTGAATGAACTAAATAAAAAGGATGTCGAGATCTAGAATCATCAGACTGATAGAGGAGTTGTAATTGTGTACTAAGCTTACAACCCGTACAAGAGTGAGACCGATCAACAGAAACACGACAAAGGAGACAAGTACTGATGAGGGACGAAAGACGCGAACCACTGAAATGACCAAGTCAGTGATGCCACTGGGAGAAGCCTACTGAAGGAAAACAGAAGGATGAGGCCGTTGGTGACCATGGAGTGGATGAAAGATATAGACGATCAAGGAGGTATACCCCGCTACAACGACCAGCTCCAAGGAGTGTCCCTGTCAGACGATCCTGCACATGACCAACAAACTCATCAAAAATAACAAAACAACTGTGAGACGTTAGTTGACTGGCAGATATAAAGTTTATGGATAATTTGGGTATGTAGACCATATCAAAAATATGAAAATTGGTGGTATGAAGGAGACCACAACTGGTGATGAGGAGAATAGTGTCATCTGCTACCATGACACTAAGGGAAGACAAGACTGGCTGACATAACAAGAGGTGAGTGGCATCATGAGTCATGTGAAAAGAGGCTCCAGAGTTAAGCAACCATTCGGAGGAAGAGATACCTGCAGAGGGCGGAGACAATCGGCTGAAAGGCAGAGACATCAGAAGCATCCGATGAGAGCACGAAGGAAGACAAGTGATGTAATGAACCATGAGATAGCTCTTGGGAAATTTTCTAGGCAAGCTTAGAAATAGAGAGTGACTGCGTCATAGCAGAGAAGTGAGCTGAAGCAGCACCAGGAGCACGTCGCTGACCAGGTTGTTGAGCCCTCTGAAGTTTGCGGCACTCATATTTGACGTGGCCAAGACACTAACAATAATGACAACGAACAGTCTGGCAACGAGGAGCACAAGATTGAGCAGTAAAGGGGACCTGAGGACGAGGAACAGACCGCATTGACGCACTATAACCCGGTGAAGGCAGCAAAGGAGTACTCACAAGAGAGAACTGCAGTGGAAACTCGGGAGCAGCAAGGACAACATGAGTCAGCACACCAGAAGACGTAGCAGTGTTCAAGCAGTGGAGACGAGTCTCTTCAATGATTACCAAGTCAACGTATCGCTGAGAGAAGGTGGAGGGTTCCAGTGCAGAAGCTGGGCACGAACAGGCTCGAATTCGGGGCGTAAGCGCATAAGATACTCATACATGCGCTGAAAGTCACGATCCCGAGATGTAGCAACACACTGAGGGCAAGTAGTATAGGGGAATGAGCCATCTCATCGCACTAACGCCAGAGGTTTAGGAGCTCAGCAAAGAAGGTTTGTACATACCGATCACGCTGGTAGCAGACGCCAAGAGTCTGGAACAGAAAGTAGCACAAATCCTGACTAAATGACAGGTAGAGACAGCGAAAGTGATCCCACGTCGCCTTGATCGTAGGTAGCTCGTAGACAGTCATGCAAATGAGGAGCTCGCAAGACTGACAGATGACGGCTATCACGCGAGAGTCGTCTGAGCGCCACTTTGCCATGTCGGAGCACTGGACGGAAGCCGCAATGCTAACAATGGTAGAATCATCCACAGAATTGGCAGCTGGTGGAGGTGCACGGTAGACTTCCGTGAAACCCTATCACACTCATCTGTGACCCCCTCTGATGTGCGCTCTGATATTAGAGTGACACAATAAAAACGTGGTGGGCCCATAACCTATAGGTCGGAGGATTGTAGCCTCCTGATACCATAATAGAAATAAGAATCGATAATCGTATTCACATAAACCACATTAATATATATATATATATATACATCTTTATACTATAAGCAAAGACATTTGGAGTTTGGTGTAACATTCAGCTTGCCCAAAATACCCTTAGGTATTGTGTAACTTTAATATTCCCAAAAATACCCTCCCCTTTTGGCTGCTTCCCGCCCACAATGCCCACCCTTTCATAGCTTCCCGCCCACAATGCCCACCCTTTGATGAAAAACAATCAAAGGCATTCTGAATACCCAAAATATCCTAAAAATTATTCTTACTTTCAAAATTCATAGGAGTAAAGGGTCATTTTCATAGATTTTGCCGCTCTTTTTTTTGGCCACTGCTCCTAATAAGCCCTAGCCGGGTCTTGACTTATTTGGACAGCACTCCCATCCCGCCACCTCATCTACCCTGTTCGCCACACGCCTTTTCATCATGTCGGCAAAAAGCAGCAGGTCCTCTTCTTCATCATTTCGGCAAAACACCGCAAAATCCTGCAGGTAGCCGCATAAACCCGGCGTTTAGCGGCAAGATCCAGCAGGTCGTCTTCATCCTCCCGCGCCGATATCAGGAGCGACTCACTGCGCTCTTTGGCGTAGTCAAATGAGAGTGGCCGAACTGGACCTCATCTTTCTCCTCCCCGTCACGACGACTCTCGCCGGGCCGTCTCAGACGGAAACCCGCTGTGCTTCCGATGTTCGCATCGTTGCATCTTCCCGCTTCCTGTCTCCAGCATTGTCGAAGAAGCTCGGACTAAAAAAGGCAGACAACGGCTTCTTTCTCGCTAAGACCAAATAGGTATACCCTCCTCTTCTTCCTCTTCTTCCTCTTCTTCTTACTCTTCCTCTTCTTCTCCTATTCATGCCTTCAAAGCTTCTTGCGGACCACTCCGTTCTTGGAGACCCTTGCCGATAGGTTAGGGAGGATATGAGGGAAGAAAAAATGGTTCCGTTCAGTGATAGCTTCACATATTCTAGCAAGCAGCATTTTTGCTTGGTCATTGCTGTCAGCAAGAATTTGATGAAATTTCTCCTAGAAGCAGTTTTTGTGATTGAAATAATCGGATACCTCGGTGTTAAGGTTTTTATTCTTCTTCCTGTCATTTTCTGTTCTTTAATGATCTCCTTGCTCCATCTTTTTTCTGTTCTTTAATGATCTCCCTGCTCCATCTTTGGAATTAACATGCACAACAAGAAAAGAGGAATATATCACTTTTTCTTCAATATTTAAACTTTTACCAGGTATATATGCAAGGCTGTTTGGGGGTAATTTCTTACCATATAAGCCAAATAGAAAAAAAAAACTTTAGTTATATGCCTTCAGTTTTAATCCTCAAAACCACTATTTCCTCTTTGTAGTTTTTGAAGATGACGACTTCCAAATTTCGGCAAGTTCTATTCACATTTACTGACCTATTTATTCTTTGATATCATGCTTGAGCATAAGGTGTTTGTGAAAATGACTGAATAATGATGCACTTCTAATTTTAACTTCAACACGATAATATGTTGAACACTGTTGCTTTTGTAAATTTAAATTTTATCTATTTACTAAAAAATTATTTTTGCCCAAGAGATATTAAGTTTTTTTATTTAACACGGTAATAGCTCTATATGATTGTACCCCAAAAATACGGTAATAGCTCTGTAAGACTTCCAAATTTCGATCAGAGGAGTTGAACAGCCATCATTTATTTTGTGCTATCTTTAGTGAATATATATTTTGCTCTATTGATTTTGTTTGTGATTAAATTTCTATCTGGAACTATTTTTTGTGTTATTTTTTACTTCTGACCCTGAAGAAATTACTGGACAAAATTGTGCAAACACATGCAGGGCAGAAAAGTACACCATTACCATATAGATTCATGAAATATAATGATTAATAAGTTAGGAATATATTATGTCATATTTACAGTTACATTTGAATTCCTGCCAAGTTTGTATGATTTTATCTTCTCCAAATGTTGTGATTTACTCCATTAATTTGCGGAACTTTATTCTCAGATCTCCCTCCTCGCTGCCATCATAGAAGGTCTTTGTTCCATATGCCCCAAAGGATTTACATATTATTGGAAGGTTTGTGAATTCCATCATCTACTTTGAATTTGGTGCAAATGGCTTCTTGATTTTTTAATGCAATTGCAATGGTGTGATGTTTGTTATTTTTGTTTACTTCTGATATTTTATTCTTTGAACACTTCATATTATTCAATTATATCGTTTGCTAATATTAACTTTTAAATTCAACAAATCTTGATGAGCATGCAACATGCCTCTAATAATCTCACTTCACCACTGGAGAATCTACTTTGATTTCAGCTTCCCAAGGAGAGTATAATGGGTCTCGTGAAGTGCAGAATGAAGATAGGACCTCAACAAACTGCCGAGCTACTGCCTCTCAGTTATCTTCATTAACCACTGCCTCTAGAGGCGCTCCTCTTAAAATACGAGGTGAAAATCATGAATGGCGTCGTAGAAATCCTCTCATTTCTGGCTTGTGGATTTCAGTTGAACTGCTCGCCGATGTGAGCCAAATTGTAGCAGCTGTTGTGGTTTTATCTTTGTCTAGACATGAGCATCCTCATGCTCCATTGTTTGCTTGGATCGTTGGTTATACAATAGGCTGTGTTGCTATTCTTCCTCATCTCTATTGGCGCTACATTCATCGAAACAATCAGACATCTGTCCAAGAATCAGCACAAACACATCAGCATTTTTCTGGTGATAGATATACTTATTCTATAGAACGAGGTATGGAAGGAAGTGTTAGCCATGGCAACACTGCTGTTTCACAGCTGGGTCTAAACAGCTTAGTTTCCAATTCAAGGTATTTTAGCCATATTATGATGCATGTACTTTATTTTGTTTATCTCTCTGAATGTTCTCTGTTAATATTATCTGATGTTATTTGCAGTGTAGTTTGATATAGTTGCACCATACACTTAAAGTTGAACCAGTTGTTTGGTGGTATGAAACTCCAATATCCTTGATTATTCAAATTGCATCTGTGAAATGATGTTTAAAACTGTTTCATGAAGCTCTTATGAAATACCAAAAAGTACCAGACCAATGGCAAAATGAGTAATTGTCATAGAGCTAGATACCGCATCTTGATACTTAATGAAGGTTTCTCCAACAGTTAGGTGCATTAATAGAAAATTTGCACCATTAGGTCCTGCTTTATATATTATCAATTTTATGTTTATAGTATTCCAGGCTAATGCTTGACAATTTTGGGAGATTGGGAGATTTAGCAGTGATCTATATATCTTAATCACAATTACTTGGTTAATTGACATTAACAAACAAATAGCTATTGTGATTCATTTTTTATCAGAAAGCTATGTAATGTTTTTTTATGGTGGTTGTCATTAAAGAAATTTTTTTATCGCTTCGGATCCGGAAGAGTCAATCTCAGAGGCGAAGCTGGAGAAACATATTATCAGGAGGTTGCAGAAGGAGTATCTATCTTTTGTCACATCAGTGTAGGGATGAGCTACTCAACCATCTCTGTTTGAGTTGGAGA
This sequence comes from Platanthera zijinensis, assembly GCA_039513925.1. Lineage (NCBI taxonomy): Eukaryota > Viridiplantae > Streptophyta > Magnoliopsida > Asparagales > Orchidaceae > Platanthera > Platanthera zijinensis. The sequence continues at coordinate 172,443,637 of CM077091.1, forward strand.
ATCTCTTGGCATCTCAGGAGAGTTTGGCTACATAGATGCCAGAAGTGTCTAGCTCTGGTGAAAGCAGTGAAGTCATATACACTAGGAAGAAGAAACAATGGGATAAGAAGAAGAAAACAAATGACAGAGAAGGTCCTTCTCCCTCATCGTGGGAGGGAGACCCTCATTTCCCTCCTAGAAATGGAGGAAAGAGGACTTTCAAATGTTTCAGGTGAAACAAGGTTGAACATTACGTGTGATTGTTGTGGAAGCTTTGGCCTTGGTGAACTTCGAAGATAATTGGATCTTAGATTTTAGATGTGGACATCACCTTAATGCTGACGGTTCCAAGTTCTCATCTCTGTGGAAATATGAAGGAAGTGATGTGATCGTGACATCAGATAGCACATTCCATTCGGTGGAGCAAGAGGGGATTGTGACAATGGGTAGTGCTAGGAGTGCACTCACGTTGAAGAGTATGTATCACGTGCCATACATGAAGAAGACTTTGTTTTCAGCGATGAAAGCGATTGACACAAGGCACGATGTGCTTTTTGGGCCGAAAGAAGCGGAGTTCCGACGGAACTTGGATTCGGTGAAGGCAGAAGTGACTCACTCACATAGGAAGATGAGTTCAAGTTCTATTTGTTCTTTCCGCATCGTCGGACGTGGACAAGATGAAGGAAAATAACATCACATTTATTTGGAACAAAAAGTTGGGGCACGTTGGCATGGAAAAGCTGAGAGTGATGGTGACAAATAGTCTTGTCAGGGATTTACCTAGCTTATTTTCTTTCGGCGACGGGCACGTATGCGAGAGATGTCAATTTGGAAAGGCACACTGTTTTAATTTGACATGTTTCTCTCGAGATGCAAGAGGCCACTGGAGTGCATTCACAACGATGTGAAGGGGCCGAGTGCCACCCCAACTTATTTAGGAAATAGGTATATGCTGTTGTTTGTAGATGACTTCTTACGGTACACATGGGTGTATTTTTTGAATGAGAAATCAAAGGTCTTTGTGAAGTTCTTCAAATACAAGGAGATTGTGGAAGGTGTGCTTGAACAAATAATTAAAAAGCTGAGAGGTGTCAACGAAGAGGAGTTTACATCCACTGAGCTCTCTTTTTTTCCGCCACAATCATGGAATCATGAGAAAGTTATTTTGTGCCTACACGCCATAGAAAAATAGGGTAGCTGAAAGAAAGATTCAACACATTTCTTAAACTTGCAGAAGTTGATTGCATGCTAAGGCCATTCTCAAGGCTTTATGGGCATAGGGAATGACTTGTGCGGCACGTGTCATCAATCGAATACCGTTGAGCCCGAAGAATCAAAAGCTGTCGCATGAACTCATGTTTGAGGAAGTGCCGAGTGTAAAGCATATGCGAGTGTTTAAAGCGACTTGCTATGTTCTTGTTCTGTAAACACGAAAAACAAAGCTTGAAGCCAAATCCATGAAGTGTGTTTTCATCGTTTACGATGAGCAGAAGAAGGGTTGGGATTGTATGGACTCTCAAACTCAAAGGTTCATCGCCTCTCGTGATGTGGTATTTGACGAGTTGACGCCATACGTGGAGGCCCTATCCTCTTGTTGGAAGGGAATAGGGGAGAAGAAAGTCTTGAAGAAGAAATTGAAGGAAGATCAATTAAGTTACCCGTGTCTCCAAGAGCTTCATACGCCTCGAGATCGACGTTTGTGGAGACGGAGTCAAGAAGAAGGGGAGTAACACTTCAAGTCATAGTGACGAGAGAACAAGTGTGGAGAAAGGAGGCGGAGAGTGGTTTTGCTCTTAGAAGGTCGAAGCGGACCATCTTGCGTCCAACTCACAATTAAGAAGGTAATTTAGTAACAATGTGCTCATGTTTAACCGGCCTACTTGATGAGCGGGAGCCCCATGATATAACAAAGCCATAGGTGTTTAGCGGGTGGAAGCCATAAATGTGGAGGTGAGTGCCTTCGAGAAGAACAAAATCTAGCATTTTGTGCCCAAGGTTGATGGCATTATACCAGTTACTTGCCAGTGAGTTTATAAAGTGAAGAAGAAGTCGAACGACAATGTTGAGCGCTTCAAGGCTCGGTTGCCTCCCGTGGTTTCTCACAGAAGTATGGAGAGGACTATGAAGAGCCGTTTAGTCCCAATTGCAAAGATGACATCGATGCGTGTTGCGATTGCATTAGCAACATGCCATGGTTAGAGATTGTGCAATTGGACGTAAAGATTGTATTTCTTTACGGGGAAATCGATAAAGACATCTTTATTTTGCAACCGCAGGGATACACATCTGATGAACATCTATATTACGTTTATAAATTGAAGAAGGCGATGCATGAGTTAAAGTAGACACCTCAGACATAGTACAAAAAAATATCGGAGTACTTGCTGGTTTGTACTACGTTTATGATTCTGACTCGAGTATGTTTGTGAAGAAGTGCGTAGACCTACAAGTTCTTGTGCTTTTGTATTCCAACGATATGATTGTGATAGGGAATGAAAACAGGGAGGTGACAATGTTTAGAGCAAAGCTATCAATCCTGTTTGAAATGTTGTGATTGTCGTTATTTGCTGGAGCCACGGAAGCCACGTATGAGTGCCGCTAGAAGAATTCTCAAGTACGTCGGGTCAACTCTAGAGTTTGGGTTGTTGTATGAGAAGAACATGTACTTTGTGTTGCATGGGTTCACATTTTCGAATCCTGCTGGAGGTAAGGATGATCGGAGGTTGACATTCGGGTATGCATTCATGTGTGGTTCAGCTGCAGTCTCATGGTGCAGCAAGAAGTAGGATTACGTGCCCATCTACACCATTGGAGAAGAGAACAAGACGTCTTTGGCTGCTCAGGAGTGCATTTGGCTTTGTTTACTCATGGAGGACGTGCTTAAGAAAATTGGAATGGCTTATTTGATTCGTGTGGACAATGAAAGTGCTTTAAATTTAGTCACTGATCTCTTGTTCCACGCGCGAACAAAACATATTGAAATTGAGCATCATTTCATTCGAGAGAAGATGTTTGGCGGAACCCTTAAAGCGGATCTTGTTCGGAGCCATGACAATGTGACAGACATATTCAAGAAGCTTGTGGCATAGGGACCATTTGATCATTTGTGGACCACTCAGACTGGTGATAGGAGCAAACCTTAAGGGGGAGTGTCGAGAATTAAGGTCGCTCAAGAAAAATAAAAACCATTCCTTTCCAAAAAACCGCCACCCCTTCTTCAAAATCGCACCCCTTCCATAAAGATACCGTCAACCCTTCCCCAAAATCACAACCTGCATTCTAAACCGCCCCTACCTTATAAGAACTGCACCCCTCCTATAAATTTAATTCCTTCTAGTGTGAGAGAGATTCATCTTGGAAGATTAGATCTCTTTCGACGACTAGTGAAGGTCGAAACTTATCTAGTTAGAGTGAATCACAATGCACAATTGGTTTTCTCTCAGTTTTTATTTTGATTTCTCTCCGGCCGTAAGCATACTCTTGGAACTTTGTATTTTGTTTGATCTAGATACTTTAGAAGAGAATATATTCCAAAGGTTGCCTGAAGTTCTTATCCTAGTTGGGTTTGCTATTGTTGGTGTTCATTGCGATTGATAATGGATTTTGTGCAAAGGAGGCTAAGTGTTCTCGAGCACGCAAAATCTCTACAATTTTTAGATGCTCATGCTAAAAAGGTGTTAAAGTAGCGAACAAACGACTAAAAAACAAGCCGGAACTTTGAATAATTGAAAGTTTTATTATCCAAAAAGATAACTATTACAAAGGTATGACCTCCCTTTTATAGAATGGAGGAGAGAAGAGAGATTACAAATAAGCAATGTGAGACTAATAATTACAAGAACCTGAAACTATACAAGCCGCACAAGCCGCGCGGTTAGACTAACCGCACGACCACAACAAAGGAAGACAGCCGGCCAAGATCCCCAAGCCGCCAGACCGCCCAGACCGCCAGACAAACCGCCAGACCGCCCGGTCTCCAACCCGGCTAACAAACTGCTGGGACAAGCCGCCAGACCGCCAGACCTCCAGACCGCCCGGTCTCAGCCGACAGACCGTTCGGTCTCAACACTCCCCCTCAAGCTGGAATATAGATATCAATCATGCCTAGCTTGTCGCAAATATGAAACAAAGAAGCGGACACCGGCTTGGTGAAGACATCTGCCAACTCGTTGTCAGAAGTGACGAACGGAGTACAAATCTGTTTCTTCAAAATCTCTTCTCGAATAAAATGATAGTCGACCTCTATGTGTTTTGTTCTCTCATGAAAGACCAGATTTTTGGAAATGTATATCGCAGCCTTGTTGTCGCAGAACATAGGAAGAGGTAGACCTCCCCTAGGTCAAGCATGAGAGCCCGTAACCATTTTAACTCACATGTGGTTGATGCCATACTACGATATTCCGCTTCTGCACTAGACCTGGAGATCACATACTGTTTCTTGCTCTTCCAGCTCACAAGATTTCCTCCAACAAATGTGCAAAAACCCGATGTTGACTTGCGGTCTCCTTTATCATCAGCATAACTTGAATCTGAGTACGCTTCAACCCTCAAATGACCATTCTTCTGAAAATACAGTCCTTTCCCTGGAGCTGCTTTAACATACTCCAATATCCTCAGGGCAGACTGTAGATGACACTCCCTAGGAGCTTGCATGAATTGGCTAACCTTGCCTACAGCATAGGAGATATCGGGTCTGGTCACTGTGAGATAAATGAGTTTGCCCACTAGACGCCGGTACCTCGAAGAATCAGATAGAGGAGGCGAGTCATCTGTCCACGTTTTGTCTTCCCCAATAGCCATGGAACATCTGACAGGTTTAGCACCAGTCAACCCTGCCTCTTTTAGTAAATCAAGAGCATACTTCCGTTGGGAGAGAACTAAAGAGTTGGGTTTTCGAGAAATCTCAATCCCCAGAAAGTATTTGGGAGAGCTCATATCCTTAGTGACCAGGTGTTGTCGAAGGTATTTTTTCGTCAGGGCAACCCCAGCCTGGTCGTCACCAGTCAGAAGAATATCATCCACATATACAGTAAGGACCACCATACCAGAGGAGGTTTTGCGAATGAATAAGGAGTGATCGGCTGAACTTCGTGCAAAACCAATGGCTGCAACAATGCCGCTGAACTTGTCAAACCAAGCCCGAGGGCTTTGCTTTAGGCCATAGATGGTCTTCTTCAGATGACATACTTGTGTCTCCCCCTGAGCAACATACCCAGGAGGTTGCTCCATGTAAACCGCTTCCTGAAGGTCACCATAGAGAAAGGCATTCTTGACATCCAGCTGAGAAATGGGTCAATCCCTGTTGACAGCCACAGAGAGATTAACCCGAATGGTGCTGAGACGAGCAACTGGAGAGAATGTGTCAAAGTAATCAACCCCATAAATCTGAGTGAAGCCTTTGGCGACTAAGCGGGCCTTGTATCGATCCACACTGCCATCCGGACGGAATTTCACAACGAATACTCATCGACAACCAACCACATCAGTGCCCAAAGGGGGTGGAACAAGAGTCCAGATACCCCGCTCAGTTAGGGTTGCCATTTCCTCATCCATGGCCATCTTCCAATGAGAAATGGCGAGAGCCTCCTGGTAGGAGCGAGGTGTGGCAGTGGCAGAGATAGCCAGTGCAAAGGCCCTGCGAGAATGGGTAAGACGATCATATGAAACAACAGCAGCAAGGGGGTGTAGGGTACACGTCCGCACCCCTTTGCGAAGAGCTATAGGAAGATCCAGGTCTGCAGGTCCCTCGGCATCCGGAGCATCCGTGACAGAGAGAGCTGGCCCGGGAGTAGAGAGCGACGACGACGGAGATGAGGGAGATGGTGGCGGAGAAGAGGGAGAGAGAGGCGGAGACGGTGTAGGGGTGAAGATCATAGTAGGAGACGAGGGAACGAAGGGAACAACAGGAGAATCAGAAGTTGGGGGAAGAGGAGAGGAGTCATCCGAGAAGTAGGAGGTATTCTCGAAGAAGGTGACGTCAGCAGAGACGAACTGCTTACGAAGAACGGGATCAAAGCAACAATAACCTTTCTGAGTGATGGAGTATCCCAGAAAGACACATTTGGTGGAGCGAGGGGAGAGCTTATCATGGGTGGCAGATGGAGCATGCACAAAGGCAGTGCACCCAAAGATTTGGAGAGGGAGAGGAAAATGGTCCTTGCCCGGATACAGAATGGAGAATGGGGTTTTTCCGTGGAGAACCGTGGAGGGAATGCGAATTATAAAGTAGCAGGCAAAGAGAACAGCATAGCCCCAATAGGAGCGAGGAACATGCATATGGGTCATCAAGGAGCGAGCGACATCGAGGAGGTGACGGTTTTTGCGTTCTGCCACACCATTTTGTTGTGAAGTGTAGACACAACTAGTTTGATGAATAATCCCATTTTGCATGCAGAAGGTAGAAAAGTCATGACTGAGATATTCTTGGGCATTATCAGATCGAAAAACTTTAATAGAAACATTAAACTGAGTTTTGATCATGAGATAGAAGGACGTCCATACAGTGAATAATTCAGAGCGATCTTTTAACAGATACACCCACGTACAACGAGAGAAATCATCAATAAACGTGACAAAATATGAACTACTCCAACCAACAGTAAGGGTAGGAGAAGGACCCCAAACATCGGAGTGGATGAGATCAAATGGACGGGTAGATCCACGAACGTGCTTTGGAGGGAAGGAGGAGCGGTGATGCTTGCCAAGCTGACAGGCCTCACAGTTGAGGGGAGGACTTTGTAGAGGAAGGTGGGCAGAAGTTGACGAAGAAGACGTGGATGAGCATGACCAAGTCAGAGATGCCATTGCAGAAAATCTGTGGAGGTGGAGGAGAATGTGGACAAAGCGGAAACGTTATCAAGGAAGTATAGACCGCCACTTTCAGTCCCAGTAGCAATCGTCCGTTGGGAGTCCGGATCCTGAAAGGAACAAGAAGTAGAAGTAAATGTGACTGAACACTGTAATTGCCTGCATAGAGAGGTAACAGATAATAAGTTGCACGAGAACTTGGGCACGTAGAGAGTATTCGCCAAGCGAAGAGACGGAGTGACATGAACCATGCCCGTTCCATTGACCGATGATGAAGAGCCGTCAGCGAGAATAACCGGGGGTAACCGATCATGTGTTTCTAGGAGAGAAAAACACAGGAGATTGCCGGTCATATGATTGGTAGCACCAGTGTCGATCAGTCATTTTCCTTGAGTAACAACGTGGGCACTACCAGAAGACGTGACCACCGAGACGAACGGCTTTTAGGAGGATGTAAAAGCCATAAAGGGAGAAAAACTGCAGCGGTCACGGTGACAGCACACCAGCGACAAGAAGGACCACTACCAAGGTGCAGAGCAAGACAAAGGGAAAGAAGAGAGAAGAACAAGCCGCACGACTAAAAAAGGAGGCCGCGACGACTAATCAAGCCGAAGCGGTTAAAGGAGGGACCGCACAGAGTCAGGACAGGCCGCTGCGAATTAGAAGCAGGTCGCGACGACAAGGGGCAAGAGCAACGAGAGAGGAAGCCGAGCAAAGGGGCACAGGTCGCGGCGACTTAGAGACAGGTCGCGGGAACTAAGAGAGAGAGGCAAAGGAAGAAGGGCAGAGAGGCTGCCAAAACAAGGAAGAAACCGCCCGAACAGAGAGAAATCGCAGCGGTTAGGAGAAAGAGATCTGCAACGGTCACGATGATAGACACCAGCGACCAGAAAAGCCACGACCAAGCCGCAGAACAAAGCAGAGGGAAAGAAGTCGAGCGGCTTGAGAACATCCCGCGCGAACAGAAGAAAGAGACGTCACGCGAACAGAGAAAAGTCCGCTGGGAGGCAAACAGGGCAAACAAGTCGCGACAACAGGCCGAAGCGACAAGAAAAAAAGGAGCAGCTAGAACGGAGGGCGCGGCGACTAAGCACAGGTCGCGGCGAGAAGAAAAGGAGAACCAAGAGGTCGCGCACACAAAGGGCAACGACATGGAAAGAAACAAGCCGCGCGAACAGGGCGCAAGCAGGCGGAAGAAACAAGTCGCGAGGACAAGTCGCGAGAAGAAGAGGCAAGCCGCGCGGACAGGTCGCGCGGTCTGAGAGGGCGCACAGAATCAGGAGGAGAAAATCGAGTCCTCTGATACCATGTTAAAGTAGCGAACAAACGACTAAAAAACAAGCCGGAACTTTGAATAATTGAAAGTTTTATTATCCAAAAAGATAACTATTACAAAGGTATGACCTCCCTTTTATAGAATGGAGGAGAGAAAAGAGATTACAAATAAGCAATGTGGGACTAATAATTACAAGAACCTGAAACTATACAAGCCGCACAAGCCGCGCGGTTAGACTAACCGCACAGCCACAACAAAGAGGAAGACAGCCGGCCAAGATCCCCAAGCCGCCAGACCGCCCAGACCGCCCAGACCGCCAGACAAACCGCCAGACCGCCCGGTCTCCAACCCGGCTACCAAACTGCTGGGACAAGCCGCCAGACCGCCAGACCTCCAGACCTCCAGACCGCCCGGTCTCAGCTGACAGACCTCTCGGTCTCAACAAAAGGTTTAGTTAAACATGGGAGAAGAATGAAAGTATAAATGCTAATAATCATTATGTGGGTCATACTGTTTTGATCTTTAGCCAGCTCAAGTCAAACTAGCTCAATTCAATCTAGTCCCAACTCTACAATGGCTAAGAAATGAACCAATAAAATAAATTGTGTTTGTAGTGTTGAAAGTTCATGGAGTTGATTTAAGGCTTTGATTGGGATGTCGATGACACTGAAAAAAGTAGTGGTGGCAAACTGATGGTTGCATCTAAGCTGTCCAAAAAGTTATAAGTTTTGAAAATCTCCATTTTTGTGTTTTTCAAGATGCAAACACACTCCAGGCACAAACGTGTGTCGGTCACAAACGCGTGTTCAAGAGAAAGTGCGCATCGGACGAAAACACGGGCACCCTGGCAAAATCTTACTCCCGAGCAAAAAATGTGCACCCGCGTGAAAACCCACACTTATGCGAAAATGTTCGATTCAAAAATGAATTGTAAAAAATAAAAATGGGGAAAATATTAATCCAACATTGTGAATCGGTAAGTAGCAAAGTTGAGTTAATAAAAGAGGAAAAACTGAAAACAGAGAAAACGATAGTTAGAAAGTTTAGGGTTTTCATAAAGCCTCCAAAACATATTTCTTGAAAAAACACTTTTGAAAAAGTTTCTCGTTCATATGACCTAAAAGGTTGGTGGCGGTGGGAATAGAGCTTTTCCCACCACCATCGCCTCCCCAAACAGAGAATAAATTGTTGATTTCTTCTCGACTAGTGCTTTCTACCGTTCTTCCACGTAAGAAAATATTATGGAATATTTGTTTTCGTTATTCCTACAAGCGTATAATGATTTATCATAAAATTAAAGTATCAATGATAAATGATGCTCTAAAGAAGATGAAAAATAGAAAGACGGTTGAGCCAGACGATATACCCATCGAAATTTGGAAATGTCTAGGGAATGAATGAATTTTGTGGCTTATATATTTTTTCAATAAGATACTGAAGTCAAAAAAGATGACAACAATGGAGAGTAAGTATTTTGATATATTTGTATAAGAACAAATGAGATATACAAAATTGTGTTAATTACAGAGAAATTAAATTGATGAGTCATATCAGGAAATTATAGGAACGAGTAATAGAAAGAAGAGCAGGACGAGAGACTAACATCTCGGAGAATCAATTTGGATTCATGCCAGTGCGGTCGACCATGGAAGCTATACATCTCTTAAGGAGACTCATTTACAACTACCGAGAAAGAAAATAAGATTTGTATATGCTATTTATTGATTTTAAGAAGGCTTATAATAGAGTTCCAAGAGAGATCTTATGGACAGTCTTAAAAAAAGAAAGGTGTAAATGTATTATTTTTTGACATAATCAAAGATATGTATACAAATTCAGTGACAAGGGTGAGAACATCTGGAGGATTAACACAGGAATTCCCTATCACTGTTTGCTTATATCAAGGTTCAGCTTTAAGCCCTTATATCTTTACCCTTATCTTAGATGAGCTCACTGAACATATCCAACAAGCAATTCCTTTGTGTTTTTTGTTTGCAGATGATATCGTTTTGGTTGATGAGACGCACGTGGGTGTAAACACAACTTGAATTTTGGTGAAACACTTTAGAAAAGAAGGGTTTTAGGTTGAGCAGGGCAAATATGGAGTATATGAAGCTTAAATTTAGCAGTACAAGAAGGACGGATGACTTCGCTTTTAAGTTAGGTGATCAATATATTTCCTGTAATGAATGTTTTAAATATCTTGGATTGATAGTTTAAAAAGACGGAGGTATTGATAAAAATGTGACACAATCCAAGCGGGTTGGTTGAAGTGGAGAGGCACGTAGACCAATAAAGACTTGGAATGAAACTATAGGGAAAGACATGATGTACTTTGGCATTAGTGAGATTTTGACAAAAGATAGGGCACAATGGCGACAAATGATCCATATAACTGACCCCACTATAGTGGGATAAAGGCTTGAGTGTTGTTGTTATTCTAATACAACGGATATTTTGTGGTCAATATCCTGTTAATTATCTTAAGGGTAAACATGATATTTTTCTTTCTTTTATGCCCATTCTAATTTTTGTAGTTATAGGATGCCATCTCCTGTTATTGTAACCCTTGGTAGTATGGTAGAATTCATGTAGTTTAGATCTAGGTGCTCTAATCCACGAATCATGAAAATTCTGTCTTTTGCGATTTCTTTTTTCAGCTCTTTTATTGTGTTCATAAAAAGGATGGCTCGAGGCATTTATTCTAATGATTATCGTATACTCCACCTCTGCTTGTCGAGTCATGGTTTAGTACTCAATCTATCTTGTTGGAATATCAGTCTGCTAGCAGCTTGTTAATTTTTTTTTTAGTCATAGGTTTCACTGGCTCAGTGCATTAATTGCTCATTATAAAATGGCCTTGGAGTGTTTCTTTGCTGTTTGGTTTGTTGTTGGTAATGTTTGGGTTTTTGGCCGGCAATCCTCGGCAGCAGATGCTCCCAACTTATACAGGTATATGAATACTATTTTTTTCTTTTACCTTTAATTTTTTGAAATTTGCTCTAGTGGCATACATAATATGCTCTTTATTTTGTAGGCTGTGTATAGCTTTCCTTACTTTCACTTGTGTTCGGTATGCAATGTGCTTTATTCTTTGTGCAACAATCTGCTGCTATTTCCCTTCTACAATCTGCGACTGTTTTAGAGTGAACCTTCCTTGTACTAGAGGAGCTGCATCAGAATTAATTAATGCACTTCCAACATACAAAATCAAATCAACGAGAAGCCAAATTCAAGGATCAAGCCAAACTATCGAGGGAAACTTTGAGGTTGGGATATTGGTTGCTGGAACTAACAAGGAGCGTATTGTTTCTCCTAAAGATGCTGTGAGTTTTTTATGCATAAATAAAATTTACCTCCATTACATTAGTAAGATTTACAGTAAGTTGTTGCCTGGTAGTTGATGTCCAACTATTTACCTGCTAGTACCAGAATGGACACCTTGACCGATAGGTCTAAGGAATCAAACCAACATGATGTTTTCACACTAAGAAAAACCTTGATTATCATGGAGCTAAATTCCTATCTAAAAAGCTATATTTCTTATTAATTTTAATTAGCAAGAAATTTAGGAACAAAAAAATTTAAAGTTAATGTGAGCCTTTAGATAATTTAGCAAGGAAATTATTCGTTTCTATTTAGCAAGGATTGTTTAGTAAGATAATTTACCTTTTTTAATTAGCAAGAAATTACAATTTTTGTAACTAATGTTTAGGATTTTTTTATTATTCTGTTAAATTAAAAGTATTTTTATATATAATAAGAAAATAAAAAACATATGATCCTTGCTAAGTTTTGAATAGCCAACCTTGGACATAGAACTCACAATTGATGCAGGACAGATGCCACACCTGCCTGCCACCTGGAGTTCCACCACGGGGCCCATCTTGGAGTTCACCCAGACAGCTTTATCAAGGCTGCAGCTCGTGCATCCCAACCCGTCTCCGGTCCCATCACAGGGCACAACGGATTGTTGATCAGTCCGGGGATCGAACACACAACCTACTTGATAAAGAGTCTTCAGGAAGACGCATCACCAACAGATTTGCAGCTCAGCTAAGATTCTTCTTTTTAACAGTCCCCCGCAAGATGGAGCATACAAGTCGTTGGATCCAAGCTTTGACAAGAACTTAAGATGTAGTGGTCACGGTAAAACTTTGGTAAGAATATCAGTAATTTGTTCTGTAGCAGAAGCATGTTTTATGTTCAATTTCCTCAGATAAACCTTTTCCCAAATAAAGTGACAATCGACCTTGATATGCTGGGTATATTCATGAAACATATGGTCTCCCAGAAGGCTTTCCAGCCACGTGAGTTTGATGATGACAGAGGTCATTGATCGATACTCAGCTTCTTTAGATGATCATGCGACAACAATCTGCTTCTTGCTTTGTCAGGTAACAAGATGTCCACCAAAGTATCTTGTGGAACGACAATCATCCTCCGAGCCCCGTATGTGTGGGTATAGCTGATAGCACCGACTGCGATCATGGTAGAGGCGACCACAGTGAGAGCAAGGGCCAGGAGGACCCGTAGAGCCACGACCACCAGAAGAGCCACGACCACCAGAAGAGCCACGACCACCAGAAGAGCCACGACCACCAGGCTGAGTAGAACCCCGACCACCGCGACTACGAGTGTTGGAGGTGGGAGGTCGGTAGGAAGTTGTAAGGGCCATCTGCTCTGTAGGGAGAGAGGAGGTAGGACGAAGGACGGGAAGACTAGATTGCCTCTGCATACGTTTCTCGTGCTCTGTAACAATGGAGTATGCCTCAAGAAGATCTGGCAAAGGTGACATCCCCACAATCTGAGCACGAGCAGACTTATATTTGGGTCGAAGCCCCATCAAGAACTGGTATGTCTCCCGTCTCTGGCGCTGTTTCCGAATAAGGGTGATATCATTAGGAGACTCCAGGGCACTAAGAGGCTCAAGATCGTTAAACTCAAGAAAATGGTCTTGAAGGTAAGTGAAGTACTCCTGAACAGAGCACGCCCCACTGTATGACGGAAGCGATGTCCTGAAAAATCCCGAAAATCTGGGCATCAACACGCGTGTGGCCAAAAGTGCGCTGGAGAGCGGACCAAAGCTCGAAGATATCCTCAAAACGCATGAATTGACTGAAGATGCAAGGCTCCATCGAGCACTGAATCCAACCCAGAACCATGTACTTTTCAGTCGACCATTTGACTAACTCCTTTTTCTTGTCATCTTTGTCAGTCGTTTTGGGCATCGGAGGGCCGCCGGTTAACCAGGAAAGCTTATTCCGGCCGGCAAGGGCCACTTTTATCGAAGTCGCCCATGAAGAATAATTTTTCTCATCAAGGACGCCAGAAATTTGTCCTGTAGAGCCATAAGTCTCCTTGGAATCCATGAAGCACAGAAATACCGAGAAACGAGATCCCTCCCGCAAAGGAGAACGGGGACCGAAGGACGAAGAAGGCAACGACTCTGGCGGGAGAAACAGCGGGAGAAGAAAATCGCCCTGTAGAAACTGAGTGAAACCTGTAGTCTGGCTGAGAAGAAACTGCAGGAGATGGAACCAGGAGGAGATAAAGTGTTGGCGGAATAGCAGAATCGGGGGGGGGGGATGCTTGCTGCGGCGGCGGAAGGCGAGACGCGCGGCAGATTAAGAGGCGTGACACTCAGCACCAGCAGCGGAAGGGGGCGAAGCAGCAGGCGGCAAGCGAGACGCGCAAAAGAACCAAAGCGGGAGGCGAGCAAGACGCGGCGAACCCTAGGACACGCAGAAGTCGCGATCGGGAAGAACCTCCCTCTGATACCATGTCGAATAATGAAAAACCCTCACTCCGAACCGGAGCCCCGCCATGTATATATATAACCTCAAGAGTAAAAAATACAATATTTTGGACAATATACAAATGATAACTCCAATACATCCAAGGATCCAGCATAATCTGCATCAGAATAGACAATGAGAGATAGAGACAAGAAAATCTTATATACGAGCTCTTGTCCGAGAGCAGACTTCAGATATCAGAGAATGAGCTCAACTGTCCGGAGATGAGAGTTTTGTGTAACTTGCATGAACCGACTGACAACCCCAACAACGAAGAATAAATCTGGTCTTGTAACTGTAAGATAGATCAACTTTCCCACAAGACGGCGATAATACTCTGAGTTTGGTAGAAACATATCAGAGTCAGTGGTATAAGCGCAGAGACTGTGGTTGACATCCATGAGTGTGTTGGTTTGCTTGCAACAAGAGTAGTCAGCATGATGAAGAAGGACATGACAATACTTTCTTTGAGATAGAACAAGGCCATCAGGACAACGATCAACTTCAATGCCGAGAATTTGTCAGAGTTTCCTCAAATCTTTGGTCTGGAATACAGAGGTCAAGTGTTCCTTGATCATATGAATGCCTTCGCTCGTAATTAGAATGTCATCAACGTAAAGCAAGAGTATCACGGTGCCTGTTGGGCAAAGACGGGTGAATAAAGAGAAGTCAACCAAGTTTCGAGTAAAATCAACATCACTAACAACCCGATTGAACTTGTCAAATCATGCATGAGGAAACTGTTTGAGACCATAGAGAGATTTTTTGATGTGATATACAAGTTACTCACTTGTGGCCTCAAAGCCGTGAGGTTGATGCATATAGACAGTCTCAACAAAATCACCATTGAGAAATTCATTTTTTATATCCAACTGATGTAACGGCCAATGATGATGAACAACTAGCGAGATCAAGACACAGACAATATTTAGCTTTGCAACAGGTGAGAAGGTTTCTTCGTAGCCGAGGTCATGTTATTGAGTAAAACGACGTGCGACAAGACGAGCTTTTAGACTTTCAATCATCTCATTTGGAGCAAGTTTGATAGTAATTGTTGGAAAATCCCATATAAAGGGCCCATTATTGGGCCCTCTTTCTTTATTTCTCTCTCCTCCTTCTTTAGTCCCACATCATGTATAAGATTTATTCTTCTCTCTTCCTTCCTATATAATTGTATTCTCTCATTGTATTTGGAAACTTAATACATACATACATACAAGCTTTTGGGTTATTCTCTATATGGTATCAGAGGGAGGTTTTCGCAGATTCCAGCTTGTATCTGCACGCTCCCCGGCGGCCTGAGTCTTGAGTCCGCGCGCTCTCCTAGTTGCCTAGCTTCTGCGGTCTGCCCTCTCCTATCTGCTCCCTCTTTTTTCTCCGTGGATCCACTCAGCTCTTCTGGTCCTTTTATAGCCCCTCTCTCTGACCTGTGGGGTCCACTGCTTCCCACTGTCCGGTGCAACCTTCTTCTGTCCGCTGCGAGCTCGGCGAACTCTGCTCCCTCTTCTTGCTCTCTTCCTCTCCTTGTCGCTCTTGCGAGCTCTCTTCTGTCCGCTCCGTTTCCTCTGTCCGCTGCGGACTCTCTCCCTTTCTCCACTCCCAGGCTGCGCGGACTCGCTCTTCTCCTCTGCGATTTCTGCCTTGCGGACTGGTCCAGCCCGCCGCGGCCTATCTTGTTTCCGCACCTCGCCGCGGTCTTCTATCCGTCTTGTCGCCGAACGAAAGAACCGCCACCTTCTTGATGTGGCTCGATCCCTCATGCTTCACATGCACGTTCCCAAAGTATACTGAAACTTTGTCGTCTCCACTGCGTGCTTTCTCATCAACCACCTCCCTTCTTCGGTTCTCCAACATGCTACACCATTCAGCCTTCTCTTTCCCTCTGCTCCAGCCTTCCCCCTCCCATCCAAGGTCTTTGGATGTACTTGCTTCGTCCATCACCTGGGTCCCCCTATCGACAAACTGGACCCCCGAGCAGTGAAACACATTTTCGTCGACTACTCCCGCACCCAAAAGGGCTATGTGTGTTATTCTCCGGCTACCCGGACGGTCTCTGTGTCCGCTGTTTTTACCTTCCGGGAGGATCAACCCTTCTTCCCTCCTCCTTTACAGCCTCTTCTATCACCCACCACTCTCCCACCTCAAAAAACAACGACCAGTTATCCCCGTCCACACGCCTCTCCCCCTCACTATACCAACTCCCACTACTGCTCCTTCTAGGCCGCCCGTAATCCGGGTCTACACTCGCCTCCCTCCTCCTCCCGTTGCCCCTCTGCAGTCGACTTCGACCTCGGCTTCTCCGCGTTCTGCTGCTCCAGTGCCCGCCTCTACAGTTCATCCGCTGGCCAACTTGGTTTCTCTACATTGGCTCTCTCCACATCTTCAGACATTGGCTACTTCATTATCTTTGGTCTCTATTCCTAACTCCGCACAGGAGGCTCTTCAACATCCTGGGTGGCGTGCTGCCATGAAAGAAGAAATTGCTGCTCTGTGGGCAAACCAGACTTGGACCTTGTTGCCCCTTCCTCCCGGACAGAAACCAGTTGGATGCAAATGAGTATTTGTCATTAAGCATGCTCCTGATGAGACCATTGACAGACTCAAAGCTCGTCTGGTAGCTCGGGGCTTCACCCAGCAACAGGGTCTCGACTATGACGAGACTTTCTCCCCGGTAGCCAAGCTCAACACGGTTCGCATTCTCATCTCGGTGGCTGTCCATCGCCAATGTCCCTTATTTCAACTAGACATCAAGAATGCTTTTCTGAATGGCGACCTCCACAAAACGGTTTACATGCAGCAACCTCCCGGGTTTGAGATCACGGGGGAGTCTCGGGTGTGTCACCTTCTCAAATCGTTCTATGGCCTCAAACAATCCCCTCGGGCATGGTTCGATAAGTTCAGCAAGGTTCTCTGGAAAATTGGTTTTACTCGGAGCTCGGCTGACTTCTCATTATTTACTCGCCACCAGGCAACGGGTACGGTTCTCCTATTGGTATTTGTCGACGACATCATCATTACTGGAGACGACTCGAACGGAATATAGGCTGTTAAGCAACATCTGAGCTCCGTCTTTCAAACTAAAGATCTGGGACACCTTCGGTACTTCCTAGGTCTGGAGTTTGATAGACGATCAGATGGTCTGGTTCTCTCTCAGCGGAAATATTGCCTAGATCTCCTTCATGATGCGAGCTACTCCGGCTGCAAACCGGTGAACACTCTCATGGATGTAAATCACAAACTATGTGCTCAGACCTCGGAGTCTGATACTCTTCTACAAAATCCAGAATATTACAGTCGTCTTGTTGGGAAACTAATCTACCTAACGGTAACAAGACCTTATATATCCTTCGCTGTGGGGATCGTCAGTCGGTATATGCACTCTCCTCGGAGCTCTCATCTTCAGGCAGTGGAACGGATCCTCAGATATCTTAAGACAACTCCTGATCAAGGACTTGTATACTAAACCTCATCTTCAATCCCAACATTGGTGGCATACTCTGATGCCGATTACGCAGGTTCTCTTGATGATCGACGATCCACTAGCGGGTTCTGCACATACTTTGGAGGACATCTGATTACTTGGCGTAGCAAGAAACAAACAGTAGTTGCTCGATCCTCAGCAGAATATCGGGCAATGGCTTCTGTGAGAACTCACATAGATTGAGAGTCTCATTGCTGACCTTGGTGTCAGGCTCTCTTCACCAGCTCTCCTCCTATGTGACAGTCAAGCTGCTATGCATATAGCCAAGAACCCGGTCTTTCACGAAAGAACGAAGCATATTGAGGTAGATTGTCATTTCATCCGAGAGAAAGTCCACATGAAGAAGATCGAATTCAAGCATGTTCCGGGTACTGAACAGGTCGCGGACGTCCTCACAAAAGCGCTACCAAGTACCCTCTTTTATCAGTGCCTATCCAAGCTTGGCGCATACGACTTGTACGCTCCAGCTTGCGGGGGAGTGTTGGAAAAACCCATGTAAAGGGCCCATTATTGGGCCCTCTTTCTTTATTTCTCTCTTCTCCTTCTTTAGTCCCACATCATGTATATGATTTATTTTTCTCTCTTCCTTCCTATATAATTGTATTCTCTCCTTTTATTTGGATACTTAATACATACAAGCTTTTGGGCTATTCTCTACAGTAATGATTCATTTGCAACTCACACATGTTTGTCCAGGAGGGAGAGGGACAAAATCTCAGGTGTGATTGACCCAGAGAGCAGTCATTTCCTTATTCATAGTCGTCTGTCACCTCAAATATTTAAGAGCCTCCTGCAAAGTAGGGGTGGAAACAGACGACAAAGAGGTCGCAAATGTGTGAAACACCGAAGATAGTCGATATAAAGAAACGAAATTAGTGATGGGGAGCTCTAGAAGTTGTGGTCGGATCAGCATAACGTCATCAGTAAGGGGTAATAATCGGAGAGCATCGAGGCGAGAAGGACGGTGAGTGTATACACGAAGAGGTGGGTTGACAGTTCTGGTGGATTGTGTGGGAAGGAGAGCTGGTGCAAGAGAGGTGACATGAATGACAGGACGTGGTAAGAGAGGAGGTGCAGGAGAAGCTACATGTGAGGAGTGAAAATGCCCATCTTTGAGAAATGTTACATCCGCAGTCGTTACTAATTTGCGAGTGGATGAAGAATAATAGACATAGTGTTTCTGAGTGCGGGAGTAACCAACAAACATATACTTAGTAACACGAGGATCAAGCTTGTCAGTTGTAGTGCCAAGGGCATGAACATAGTAGGTGCCGCCAAAAACACGAGGCGTGACCAAAAAAGGAATAGAGGGAAAGAGAAGACTGGATGGAGTAACAAAATTGAGAATGGAGGATGACATACGATTGATGAGATAGTAGACGATAGACACCGCAGAATGCCAATAGAGCTTGGGTACCTGCATTTGAAACCTAAGAAAACGAGCAACATTCAGGAGATGATGGTTCTTGCACTTAACAACGTCATTCTGTTGTGGTGTGTAAGTGCAAGAGGTTTGGTGGATAATACCAAACTCAATACAAAGATTTTGAAAAGCATGACTCGTATACTCACACGCATTATCGGTCTGAAGAGTTTTAATCGTGACGGAGAACCAAGTACTCATCTCTACATTAAAGGCATGAAAGACACGAAGTAATTCAGAATGGTCGTGAATTAAGTGCAACCAGGTTATATGAGGTAACGAGAGTAATCATCGATAAAAGTAAGAAAATAACGATAACCAGAAAGACTAGCCATTTTATAGGGGCACCAAATGTCCAAATGAACTAAAACAAAAGGAGCATTGCTCTGAGTACGATAAGAAGAAAAATAAGAGCGATGATGCTTGTCGAAGATGCAAGATTTGCAATTGATATCAATGACAGACATATCTGGAAGAGCTTTCTTCAGAATTGAGAGAGCATGCCCACGACGTCGATGCCAGTCAACGAAGGTAATCGAAGAGAGAGTGGTGGTGGAAATATCCAAGGTATAAAGACCATTAGACAACCGTCCCCTACTAATGATATTCTGCGTCTGTTGATCTTGCACATCAAAAGAGGAGGAAGAAAAGGTTACAGAACAGTTGAGATCTTGAGTAACACGTGTTGAAGCCAGAAAAATCTCTACTCCAAAATCCGGATCAAGGCAGCCTAAGGTTACTGATTCTGCGGTCCGACGACACAATTCAAATGGCCATTGCGGGAGAGAGAAAACTTTCTATAAGCACACCCCAAGTGCTCCAGCAGGGAGATCCCACCACGTACCCGGAAGTTTGGGAGAAACTTTTCCTCCGTAACCAAAAGGCTGGGCAAGGTACTAGGCAGGCATGAACTTGGCGTGTATCCACTTGGGGGGACCCCCACCTCTTCCCTAAGTTCATTTCTAGTACCCATGGGGGCTATTTATAGAGAAATCCTGGGAGGGGGGGGGGGGTACAGGCGAGTATCCAGCCTCTGTCAGCGAGTTTTAAGGGGCTACGCACCCAAACTCGTGAGGTACTCGCCCATACTCGTCCATACTCGCCCAAACTCACTGTTGCTCGCTCAAGCTCATCTCTGCTCGCTCAATTATTTGCGAATCACCGTCTGTTTGAGTACTTCTGATCTCGACGAATTACGTGTTACACAGGATGAATGACAAAAAGTAAATTAAAATGAGTCCGGAACATGAATAACCGAACGAAGAGAGAGAGAGAAGAAGTCAGGTGTATGTTGTCAGACCCTTGAATGGGAATAGTGTCACCATTGTCCACATTGATGAATTTAGGACCAGCAGTGTCCAAGTGCTGACTACTGAGGAGGCTTCTTTGGAGTAATATGATTGGTAGACCCAGAGTCCATAATCCAAGTTGGATTATGGGATAAACTTGATATACCTTCATTGGAAATAGTCGCAACCGAGCTCGAAGACTGACTAAGCGCTCTGATGATTCTGGAGCTAGGTGCGTAAGGCAGCAACGTCCAAACGAGTAGCGGTGGGAGCATTAGTTGTTATAGACGCAAGATGTGTTGTAGGGATACCATGCTTATGAGAACAAGTGGCCTCAAGATGACCTTCCCGAACACAGTAGAAGCACTTGGGACGCGGCCTACCATATCGACCCCTTCCCCAAGAGGCAATGCGAGCTCCATGAGCCGGTGGAGGGGTGAGGTGAGTAGCATGAGATTGTTGGAGAAAAGCTGGAGAGATAGTGCCGAAAGCATCAAAAGGCGGTGCCACTTTTAAGAGCATGAAACACACATCAGAGAGAGAGGGCAGGGTTGAGGATAAGAGGATATTGGAGCGGACGCTGTGTATATGTGGGGGAACACGGGACATCACCATGAAAATGCCAACAACTTCTTTCTGGGCTCGTTGGACTACTAGATCCAACGATGGAGGCTGAAATCCAGACTTCATTGAGAGTCTTGGACCGCGCAACAAAGGAAGTCAGGTCACTATCCACCCCTGGATCAAGTGATTGGAGGTCGGTGGAGATGTCGAACAGGTGTTGCAAACTATCCTTGCTAGAGTATAAGGAGTGAAGTTCATCCCACATTGTTTTGGTCGTTTCATGATAGATGGTCATATGGTTCACTGTCCATGGAATTCAAAATCCAAGTTTGGACACGCCCATCATCACAGAGCCATTCATCGGGGGGGGGGGGTAGGTTGTGACTTGGTAAGATGAGGGAGTCTTTTGTTCTGCAGGACACGAAGCATAGAGTGAACCAATTTCACAAAATTTTTCCAACCACTAAGAGAGATAGTGGTTATCCGGAGTTCATCTTGAATTTCAGGAAGAGTAATTGTGACACGGGCTGGAAGAGACGAGTCATCATTCGAGGCCATGAAGCCGCGAAGGGCGAACACATGAGCAGGCGATTTGGACAGAGAGCTCGTAGGAAAGGAGACAAGAGCTTAGTGAACTGGAGCTCGGTGAACAGGCGATCAGGCGAGTAAACTAGGAGAGCTCGTGAGAGGGGGCATCTATGTGGATCCCTGTAGATGTTAGAGGCAACCTATAAAACCAGTAGAGGAGGGCAAAAGGAGCCGGAGCAGAAGCTCGACAACAGAGGGAGCGGTCAGAGAGGAGGAGCACGCCAAACTACATGGTCGAAAGAAAATTTCGCGGTACGAAACCCAGCATAGAAGACTTTAGGAACTTTGCTCTGATACCATGTAAAAAAATGCAAATGGAGAGAGAAAATTAATAATATTTAACAATTTCTCATTAATTTATTTGAATACAACACAAGTATTTGTCTATATATATAGGAGAGAGGAGAGCCTAAACACCATCCTAAGGTGTGAGACTAATCCTTGAGAGGGTTTTTGATGCGGAGCAGAGACGAGGACGAGCTTCGGGCTCATTCGGGGCTGATTTAGAGACTTACCATATATGGCGCGACGATCCGACTCCGTGGATGCGTCCGGATTCTCGTTGCGAATCAATTTCATATATAGCTTTGTACTTTTCGGATTCTATTTCATGTAGTTTTGGCCCGAGACCAACGACCAATCATAGCCGTTGATTCCGGGTGCCCTAATTTTATTTCTTATAAATAGATGGTTTAGGGATGTCGTCATTTCTCATTGTTGAATGTTTGGAAAAGAGAGTTTCTTCCTTCATTTTGGTGATCATCTCCGCGGTGCCGACTCCGTGGAGCCCCCTTGGTGACGACTCCTTGGGTAAGTTTTGTTTCCTTTTTAATTCCCCCTCTTCTCCACCCCTTTCCCTTGATGTCCAGCCGCCGGCCTCCCTCAAAACCCTAGAAAACTCTCATCCGCAGCCCCTACAACCCCCAAATACCAACCCATCATTGCTGTCTAGGAAACGAGAGTTACTGTCCACGGGTACTGTTCACTCGAGTACTATTAACCGGCGTACTGTTCATTCGAGCACTATTCGCCTCCGTACTGTTCATCTGTTACTGTTCACACCGAGATCTCCTCCTCCCCTCTTCCAGGCCGCCTACCCGCATAACCCCAAACAACCACCATGTTGTTTTCAGCCCCAAACAGTCCAAATCTGTCCTCTTTCCAGCCATAACTAGCCGCTAAGTCTTTCCTTATTTGCTTCTGATACTCCCCATCACGTGGATCCACCTCCCAACAACCGGTCATCACCAAACCTGTCCAGATTTGGGCATTTCAGCCTAGATCCAACCACTTACCTCTCTGATCTAGCCTTCCTAATCATCCAACCAGCCTTCCCCTTACCTGATCCAGTCCACCAACCACCGGAACCCCACTTTGATTTCTCCAATATTCAGATTTGTTTTATATACAACAACCCTATTATTCGTATTGTGTTTTGTATTGGTTTTTGGTTGTAAATATTATCATGGTTTGGATATTAAGTGCTTGCGTGAGATTATAATTTTTATGTTATTTGCTCTTTGATAAATCTCTAACTGCAGAAGGGTCTATTCGCCGCGCGCTTTAGCTTTGGCCCTCCACGCGGATGAAAGCCTAAGTTTGTTTTTGCCCGAATAAATTATTCTTGCTTGCTTTTGAATTATTTGCGTGGGATGATTTTATTTATTATCCAATTGTGATCTAACTGTGGGACTTTTGCATAGCATGTAGGGTTAGGTCACAGATTTCCCGCCGCCTGTAGATTCGTCCTGCGTCAATTGGTATCAGAGGCGAGGTTGCACGCACTTTTCGATATGCAATCGTAAATTCTATAGGTTTTTTATTATGTCTAGGTATCACCACTTGTGCCCACCTCACTTTAGAGGTCTTGAGTCCACTTGTACCAGCTCTCACAAAGCACCGTCAGGGAGATCCTCACATTATTACGACGATCATTCTCGATCGCAGTGCACCACTTTCAGAGACCGTGTTGACCCACCGACACGACCCCACTATGCTAGAGACGTTCAGTATGAGGATTGTCGTCGTGCTTATTTGTACACGCAAGCAGATCGTGTTGATCCTTCGACACGACTCGGTTACCTTAGGAATGATTATTATGAGGATAGTCGTTCCGAGAGAGATCTTGAGAGTCAGTTTTGTACTGCTTCCCCTTCCTTTGACGGCTCATCGAGTCCCGAGTCTTTCAGCTATTGACTCGTGGATATGGAGCATTATTTAGATCATTTTGAGTTATTCGGCGAGCGTCGCGTCAAGTTTGCGAAACTTAGACTTTAGATCAGACGAGGGATTATTGGGCTAGCGTTGAGAGGACCCGCGAGCGTGACCGTCTTCGTCGCATCATTAGTTGGGTGGACATGAAGCGTATATTGTGTCAGAGATATCTGCCTTCGTCATATTGGAGTCGCTTGCTCGACCAATTATTTTCCCTGCAGTAAGGATCCATGTCTGTCGCCGAGTACATGGATCGCTTTGATGAGTTAGTTGTGAGGAGTGATATCCGAGAGGATCCAGCCATGGTCACTACCAGATTTCGTTCCGGTCTTCAATCTGACATTTTTACTAAGGTAGTTTATCATAGCTCGGAGTCCCTCGAGTAGACATATCTGCTCGCCCTTTGTTATGAACGGTCATTGAGATCCGCAAGAGCTGGTCTATGGGATTCTCACCTTGACCTCCGCAGTACGAGTCCCTCCCATGCTGAGGTCACCATGACGCCTACCACTATCCTGTCAGCCACGACAGAAGTGATACATGAGGCGGATTGCTCTCGCCCCAGTGAGGTGCTTAGCCCAGTGAGTGACCTATCTCTTGTCTCTGACCCGTCTCCTACGACCCCGATTGAGAGTGAGCCTGAGCGACTTATTGAGTCTGCAGTATTGTGTCCCTCACCCACACCTCTTCTTCTGTCATGCACCGGGTTAGTTAACACCCTCACCGTAGAACCAATTCCTAACACTACACCCACAGACTCATTCTTGAGTGTAGGTCTATATTGCTCTCCTGTTGTCATTGCCCTGAGTCACATAACGACCGAGAGCCCAGAGCTTGATGTTGATCTCGCAGTGACTATGCCACACATTTAAGTGAACATGACCCCCTACGATGGTACTCACATGGAGGATCATGACCCTAGTGACGGGTTTTACGATGACCCCCCTGTTGAGCCTCCTGATTAGCCGCCACATCCTGGTGAGGATACGATTCGGGTGAGATGCTTGTTTATGAGCTTTGAGTTATTGACGTCTCTTTCGCTATCATCTATAGTCTCGCCTCATAGAATTGATCTTGCGTGGAGCATAACGTATGTAGAGCCTTCCTTGAGTACGCTTGAGCATACACATATTTTGAGGGTCTATCTTATGTCACATCGCACCCTCGGTAAGTTTTAGGACACGCCACCCGCTAACTCACCCGATGAGTTCTTCCATGTCGGGGACACTCACCACACTCGAGAGTCACGTCTTCTAGTAAGTGTGCACGATCTTCATTCAGGTGGTTGCCTTATTCGCGATGACTTCTCGTACACACCTCCTGGTGAGCCTCCTGATGTGTCACGTTCTCTGAGAGACATTTGGCTCTTTAGGAGCCCGTATTTGAGTATAGTTGTCTCTCACAATCATCTGAGTACTCGTCACGTACAGGATGAGTTTTTCTACATTTCACCGAGAGAGCCCCCTGATAGGCCACCATATTTTAAAGACATCCCGGTCATTGTTAGACTTTCCTGTAGCAGGTACGTTGTGTCGGTCATGTGTCATTTGCATCATTTGCATGGGTCTGTTGAGTCGTTTCGACATCTTTTGCATGAGTCTGTTGTGTTATCTGTTCATCGTTTACATGTGTCATGAGTCAGTCCGACGAATAATCAATATTGGTAATAAATCTTGTAAATCAAATGCGGATGTTCATTGGCAAATGCAGGTACTTCATGAAGGCGAGCAGGTGATGATAAGAATCTGCATTGTGAGGCTCCGTGCGAGGCTCCGTGCGAGGCTTGCTTAAAGCTTGAGCATTAAGCGAATGGGTCCCTACTCAGTCCTGAGGTGCATCGGGGCAAATGCTTATGAGCTGAATATCCCTGTGAGCATGGGTACCCATACTGTGCTCAATGTCGAGGACCTGATGCCATACTTTGCACCTCACGAGTATTCAGGCCCACATCTTGGTGTCCCTCCCGAGCCTTTACCACCGTTCTTACCACCCACCACTCAGTCTACCCCCGAGCCCTTGCCACCATATTCATCGTCCCGTGCTCAGCCCATTTCTGACCCCCACTTACCCGAGATCCTGTCCCCAACGGTTCCACCATTGGCACCTCGGATCACACCGGATCCTTCTGTTACTATTTTGAGAGATGAGATTATCACTGAGATCTTTACGCATGAGTCTGTCCCCTCTACAGCCAGTCTTGTGTGCCGTTACCTGGTTTGCGGGCGCGGACGATCCTTAATTGACGACACCTAGATGCTACCCGCGGAGCTTGATCGACTCGCCCTTGACTTCAACTTCAGTACGACCATCTCCATTCATTGGAGATGGAAGCTTTTCAGTCCGGAGGTGTTGATTGGCGAGGACACTTTTCCAGCGACGACACTTGGGCGACCTCTAGTGGTCCTCTTCGAGCTTTACCTGGCATGCAGCGAGAGAATTCTGATCGTTATTCATCGGGAGATGAATTCTTTCAAGCCGGGGAGTGTGATGCGGAGCAGAGACGAGGACGAGTTTTGGGCCCATTCGGGGCTGATTTGGAGACTTACCATATATGGCGTGCCCGGATCGACGATCCGACTTCGTGGATGCGTCCGGATTCGCGTTGCAAATCAATTTCATATATAGCTTTGTACTTTTCGGATTCTATTTCATGTAGTTTTGGCCCCGAGACCAACGACCAATCATAGCCGTTCATTCCGGGTTCCCTAATTTTATTTCTTATAAATAGATGGTTTAGGGATGCCGTCATTTCTCATTGCTGAATGTTTGGAGAAGAGTGTCTTCCTTTATTCCGGTGATCATCTCCGCGGAGCCGACTCCATGGAGCCCCCTTGGTGACGACTCCTTGGGTAAGTTTTGTTTCCTTTTTAATTCCCCTTCTCCTCCACCCCTTTTCCTTTGCTGTCCAGCCGCCGGCCTCCCTCAAAATCCTCCAAAACTCTCATCCGCAACCCCTACAACCCCCAAATTCCAACCCACTATTACTGTCCAGAAAACGAAAGGTAATGTTCACCCGAGTACTATTCAACGAAGTACTGTTCATCCAAGCACTATTCACCTCCGTACTTTTCATCTGTTACTGTTCACACCGAGACCTCCTCCCCTCTTCTAGGCCGCCTACCCGCATAACCCCAAACATTCACTTTGTTGTTTTCAGCCCCAAACAGTCCAAATCTGCCCTCTTTCCAGCCATAACTAGCCGCTAAGTCTTTCTTTATTTGCTTCTGATACTCCCCATCTCGTGGATCCACCTCCCAACAACCGGTCATCACCAAACCTGTCCATATTTGGGCATTTCAGCCTAGATTCAGCCACTTACCTCTCTGATCCAGCCTTCCTAATTCCCCAACCAGCCTCCCCCTTACCCGATCCAGTCCACCAACCACCGGAACCCCTCTTTGAGCTCTCCAATATTCAGATTTGTTTTATATACAACAGTCCTATTATTCGTATTATGTTTTGTATTGGTTTTGATTGTGAACATTATCATGGTTTGGATATTAAGTGTTTGCGTGGGATTATAGTTTTTATGTTATTTGCTCTTTGATAAATCTCTAACTGCAGGATGGGTCTATTCGCCGCGCGCTCTAGCTTTGGCCCTCCACACGGAGGAAAACATAAGCTTGTTTTTGCCCAAATAAATTATTCTTGCTTGTTTTTGAATTATTTGCGTGAGATGATTTTATTTATTATCCAATTGTGATCTAACCGTCGGACTTTTGCATAGCATGTAGGGTTAGGTCACAGATTTCCCATCGCCTATAGATTCGCCCTACATCAGTTTTACATGGGCCGATTATATGGGTCTTTTTTTACAAATTATTTAACAAGATCTAATGTGTATATTGGATTTTGTGGGTAGAGCTGTTATGCTTTGTGATTTTTTTATTAAGAATATGGGTTTTAGGTTAGGGTTTATCTCATTTTAAGCATAGATTATTTTGAATTGAGGCAATTGGAGAATGAAGATGTAGTTTTAGATGCCCTATACTAGGCATCACCAGCGATATTTTGGGTTACCAACTGAATTTTTGCGCAAAAATGAAGTTTTGAAAACGTCGTCGTCGGGAATCTGCGGTCGGTAGTATGAGTTCCAGCATCAAACATGATGGTTTGCTCAATCATTTTGCTTGTGATATTTGAATGAAATCTGATGTTATCTTGTTTTATATATGCAGTCATGTATGGCCGGAACAAGCTCTAACCCCTGGGGGAGTACGTCAAAGCGCCCAGTAGCACCAGAGCATACTTACCCTGCAATAAAAAGTGCAGGGATCAGCGTTAGCTACAATGTCTTATTTGACATGGAGACTCACCCGCACACCTATTCCTATTTTGAGGCAGCCGGGCTTCTGCCGTTACTTAGGAATACGGCTCCTTTTTCCTCAGCTTTGGTTCGTCAATTCTATAATAATCTTAAAGACACTTCAAAGACGGGTCCACACGCATGGGTGGAGTCTACAATTCAAGGTCATCCGGTTACTATTACTCAAGATGACTTGAGAGCTGTGTATGGTTTAATGGAGCATGGGCACAGACTTGACATAACGGACAAGTTCTTGGCTTCACATGACTGGACACGGATAAATCAAGTCCTTCACAATAAAGAGGATATAAAGGAGTTTATTGGGTTGTTTTCTACCATGCATCCCCATGCAGGAGTGATAATGGATGTCCTAAGTCATACTATAATGTTCCAGAAAGGGGATAATACCATGGCTCTCACAGCTCAATTGAGCTTGGTGACATATTATATTATGGAGCACATCCCCTTTGACATTGCCCATCTCCTGCTCTCCTTGATGCAGTATACTTATTGTCTGAAGCACCCTCCACCAAGCCAGCGCTTCACCGCACTGCCCCTTGGTGGAGTGATTCAGCCGATACTCTTCTCCAAGTATCCATGCATTGTGCAGGATGACTATACTACTGATTGTTATCCCAGGAATTATACTATCCAATGGACGAGTCCTATACTCTATTCCATCATGCCAGTGCGTGGTGGGGGGCCGGTGCGTGGTGGGGGGCCAGTGCATGGTAGTCCACGGTATGGTCCAGTACGAGAGTTCCGAAACCCGGCCGGGTCACAGGATGAGGCCTTTCAGGTAGAAAACCAGGAGCCACAGGCTAGGCCCTCTGCCAGCCGCACAAGTGGGCACAAGTGGTCGCGAAAGAAGTCCTATACTCTGCTACAAGATGCACAACCTTTGATGGATGCTCCCAATTCCATCCAATTGGGGAGCAAAGTCCTGGCGCGATACTTATGATCTGCACCATCTTGGGAAATCATTACTACACTCATCGCCCGCATGGGGACAGAAATCGAAGAGAGTGAAGGATTGATAGTTTTTAATTAATAATGATTTTATTTTAGAATGTAAATTTGGAGGACATTTTCTTATTGATAGCTTTCTGTTTCTGGAAACTACCGCGCGCGGCGCCGCAGTAGGTAGTATTTGTATTGTTGGCGAGTCTGCCCCGGTGACTCGAATACTGTTATTTTTATGGACACGTATTTTGTATAACCCCGTGTTCGCCGAGTAGACGAACCAGAGCGACCCCACATATTCAAGCAAGCCGAGGAGGTGGGCTCCTTCTCGCCTAAGGCGGCGGGCAAGCACCTAGTCAGCGGGACGAGTCATGATGTATAGGATCACACTCGCCCCAGGAGAAAGAATGGGAAGTAGGCGAGTGCTCAGGAGCTCGCCGAAGAGGCGCGCGAGTGTCAGTTTCGTCAGACACTTGCCACTCACCACCTTGAGCAGGTGCTCGTTTGATAAGGTACTCGCCGTATAGAGCGAGGCGATCCGGGGGTTGGCGAGTGCCTGTTCCATCAGCGCACTCACCATCCAGGAATATTTTCCATGTAATGTTATTTAGCTCTGTCTGCTAATATCCATTTTACACAACGGAGTTTGGCTATTGACAGACCAATTTAAGGTGTATTTAGTAAAATCAAAAAGAGGGATTTCACTATTGGCCGGCTCCGCTAGGAAAACTATAAATAGACCCCGAAGAGCACCTTCAGAGAGATCTAGTTTTTTGGCTTCTTCCTCATTTGGTCAATTTTGGTTGGCTTGAAAGACTCTCCAAGGTGCCCAGTTTTAGAATTGACTTGAGAGGTATAAAACGAGATCTGAACACAAATTCCTGCAGCGTTTAAATTTTTTTAATCATGTCTAGTATAATCTTTCTTGTTGTGTGGTTTCATCCTTTCATAATGAATTGAATTTTTATGTTTTGTATGATGAAGGTACTTTGACTTATTATCATGTTGTGATTTTACTTTCTCTTTTATGATTGTTTGAAAATTATTTTTATTGGATTTATGTTTTCATTTTGTGAAAATTTGTGCTTAAATATTCTTCTTCTAAATTGTGTGGCGAGATTTGAGAGAGAAGTTACGTTATTTTAGGGTTGAATCATTTTTTGCGCGTCAAGATTTGAGAGAGGAGTCACGCAAATCTTTAGCCAAATTTCACTTTTATACTGCGCTATAAGATTCAAGTGAGTACTGGTGTAAGTGTAACATAAATTTCAATATAACATAAAGAGAAAATGATTTCATCTTGTGTTAGCAACATTGATTTGTGTGTTTTATGTTATTCTCGGTCTCTCTAAGTTAGAGATAACTATGTGAGTTAGGGTAAATCCGAAATAAACATATGAGATTATTTCTCTAATTTGATAAAAAAATATTCTTAAGTAAGCGTTGTTTAGATTTGTTAGTATTTTTCTTTTAAATTTTCCCTCATCAAAAACTCACTCTAAATTATCCCACTTGAATTTAAAAAAAAGTAGAGCTAGTACTTGCGAGCGCTAGATTAGTTACTTCTTCAAAAGAACGATCTTTTCTCACTTTATATTACTTGATTCGTCACATGCACTTGTGTTAATACGCAAATTTATTTTGGGTGTATCACCTCTCGGCCGCATACCCGTGGCTACGGCGCGCGACGGTCCCACAGGACACCCCGGCAGACGAAAGCCCTCCCTCTCACGGCCTCCGTGGGAGGTACAGGTCGCGGCCGACCGAGCCCGGCCCTCTGATCGGGCGCATTCCTATCGGTCGCGCCCCCTCGCAGCGGCCCCGGTCGGCCGCACTTTGCGGCCGGCCGTTGTCGGTCTTGTGGCTGGCGCCCGATGCCAGCGTCGCGCCCACCGGCCGACGCTGGGGTCGTGCCCGGCATGCCGCCCAAGTGCGATCGACCGGCCCTCTCCGACTTCGGTCGGCCCACCGTACCCCTGGTCGGTGGCCCACCGTCGTCGCTGGGGCAGGCCACCCTTGAGGTGGTGGCCGCGTAACTATTGTAATCGGATGCCTCTTAGAGGCTATAAAAAGGTCCTCATGCCTCCTCATTTCTTACCTTTTCCTTTCCATGTTTTCTTCTTTCACAAACCAGAGCTCTGCTAGAATTCTCGTACAAGCCACCACCTCGATCTCCATCGAAATTCTCTGACGAGCCACCGCTCCTCCACCCGAAATCCGTTTAAGTCCACAATAGAACCGTGAAGAAGACATCCCGCTTGTTGTGGGAAGAAAGCCTCACTCGCGTGCATCCTCCAACAAGCCCGCTCCAACCTCATTCCGCGCATTCTGCGACTGTGTCCTACTTCTCCACATCACTTAAGGGTCCATGTCCTCGTTGTAAGATTGTGAAAGCTAAGCCTCACATGGAGCAGCCTATTGCCTGCCGAGTGCCAAAGATTCTCTCTCTCACCTCCAAAGTGTAACGAGGAGCGACATGTCACCCTCGATTCTGCAAGCAAGTTATAACCCGAAGCTGATAGTAGCATTTGACTGACACAGACCCGGTCACGTGGTTTTTTATCCGGTTTAGGTGTTTTTCCACGTTAAAACATCATGTGCACTGCCCCTATCTTTTTGTGACTGCGTGCGCGCTCGACCGCTCTGTGGGTTAAGACGGTCCAATTTAGTCTGGTCCAAATAGATCCAACCGGAGCCTTGAGCAATCTACAACCTGCACTATCAAAATAACCTCATGCATGGCTCATTCGATTTTAATCTCTCCAAACTAATGAAAGGAGACGGGCCGTCATTAAGAATATGCATGCGTGTAGCAGCTGTGAAAAAGGTCTCACATACATGGGCAACGTGCTACGCCGATATCGATCATCACTTCTTGTGCGACGAGCTGAAGTTGTTGTCTTGCCGCATTGCGCAAGTGGGTTTTAGGTTTTCAATCTATAGCTGCAAGTGGGCATAGTTAAGTTCAACATACTTCTTAATTCATGCAAGTCTCAGGGGAAAATGATGACAGAAGAATCACAAAAAAAACACAGAAACAATAAAAAAATCAAAACCATCCACGCAAAAATTCACTTTGAAGAACAATAAAAAAAGGGTACACCGTTTATCTTCCACAGCTTCTCTCTCTTCAATTTTCACTCGCAGAAACCCTAGGCCGAAAGCAGATCTTCCTTTTATATCGAATGTATAAACGAGGAGAAATTACATAAATACGCTTCACTGGCGAAAAACATAGCGAGCATCCAGTACTTTCAAATACAGTCAGACTTCACAAATTAACGGCAAGAAAACTAGCTTGCTATACATTAGCCACACCTGGTGTGTCATAATTTCATATCTCTCAGACAACTATTTTTTGGTTCGGTGATAAAAAATATTATTATCATAAAACATGTATTTGATACAATAACAATTATTATCATCAACAAAGGAAAGAAAATTAATTTTGACAATAAAAATGAATGAAATTATTTAGATGAGGTCATTCGACCGCGGCATTCACGAATCGCGCTGGACACCACCTTGCCAAACGGAACCTTAACGGTGTTCATGCATGCCTACGTGTAATATATTATGATCACAACGTGCAAGAGACTAAAAAAAATGGCCGGCACCCCGATCCCTACCCATGTTCTAGATAACTGAGACGATGACCGACGACCGAAGGTTTCCCGTTGACATATTTCATTTTTGGGGGGAATTAATTTAATAAACTCATCAAGTACTCCTCAAATTAAAACATAATAAAATAATAAGAAAAATGTTAAATAATAAAAATACAAACTCGCCAGCTGTATTAATATATGATGATCGCTTGATTTATTAATATGCGGTCGTCATTAACTAACTAGCGATTGTGTACACGCATACATCATGAACGCATGCACACAAGCTAGCTAATTATGACTCTCACGTCTGCCCACAATGTTTTAATTTTTAATATCATTAATTCTCTTTAATTAAACTATGATTAGCGCATTAATCAGTTCTTCCTCCGCCCAGGCCACGCCAGTTTGGTCTACAGCACCATCAATTTATCTTCTTCCCCTGTAAACTAATTACTTCTACCCAGCTATAAATATAGCAGCAGCCGTTGATCAGCCGCTGCCTCAATAGCTACAGTGATATTAAATACTTAATAATAATCTGATTATATAAGTTTTGCATTAATGGATCAGCTGGGCAACTTGGAGAGGCTGCGGACTGCTTCCCTGCGCCCTCGCGGGAGTTTCGTCGCAGTTCTGAGCGTCGACGGCGGCGGCATCAGAGGAATCATCCCGGCGATAATCCTTGCTTTTCTCGAGTCCAAGCTTCAAGTATATATATAATCGTTAATATGTTCTAAAATTGTTGAAAGTGGGCCCGACAGACCGACCGGCTTGGTCTTGGCCTTGGTCTTGGTACTCGCAACAATGCATTCTGACCAGCAAATCGAGTCTTGTCTCTGATTGTTGAGGTCGCGATTCGATTCCTTGACCTCCTTCGTAAGATCGAGGGATTTAATCTCTTCTCTTACGCCCAAATGATTGAGCTGCCAGGGCAGCCAAGGCATGGTTTGCTGGTCAGAATAGTTGGGGTGTGCGGACTGCAGTCTGGTTATTGTGGGTATCAAGACCTAGGCCAAGACCAAGTCGGTCGGTCAGTCCGGCATGACCCACTTTCAACAAAAATTCAGTCGGATATTGCTGTCGTGGCCGCCGGATCGACAAAAGGACTCTTCATCCAAACCCTAAAATTAAATTAAATTTTGTGGTTTTTACTGAATGTGTTAATAGGAACTTGATGGAGAGGAGGCGAGAATTGCAGATTATTTTGATGTGATCGCGGGAACGAGCACGGGCGGTCTTGTGACAGCAATGCTAACATGTCCTACTAAGAACACGAATCGCCCCATCTTCTCTGCAAAAGACATCACTGACTTCTACTTAAAGCACTCGCCCAAAATTTTTCCTCAGAAAAGGTAAAGACTTGATCAAGAACATGCATGCACAGAAAAATTGCAGGGTATTTTAAAGATTCCATCACGATGTTTTATAGATATATTTGTTGGAAGCAAATTCCAACAATATTTAGGTAATTGTTGCGGGTAAATTTATTTTTGAATATGTTTAAACGATTTATCTACAAAATTTCTATCAACAATTCATCAACACTCTTTGTTAAGTTGCTGAATTTCTTTGAACAGGTTGAAAGTTTTGGAAATCTAAAGTTGGGCCATCTGAATTAATTTATTTTGTATTGTGTATATCTAAAAATTGATCAATCAAATATCCAAAATAGATTTGCATATGAGAAATACCTAAATTAAATCGGATCGCACCTAATATATATATTTAATTATATATGACGGTTGTTATTCGCAAACCGAATTTGTTTATTCACGAATTTTATCTATTCTTAGCTCTAAAGAAATCAAATTTATTATTTGCTGATATTTTTTGTTATTCACAGATTAATAAAAAAAATAAAAAAAAAATTATGTTGATCATTCGTCATCTTCGTCTTCTACATCAGAGGGAGAGAGAGTAATCCTAGCTATCTAAATCTTCCTAAATAAACCTTAACTATCTGAATATTTCATCCGCACAAACCGGAATCACATAAACAACGAAGAAATTATCATTCTTCCTTAAGCCTGTCTCTATATATCCGCGCATTCATTTTATAAATCACGATTCGTGCACACATTGAAGTGTTCAAAAGGTCGTCAAAGACGTTCTTTCTTTGGGCCCTGCTCAGGAGAACAAAGACATGGACTGCTCAGATTTAAAATTGATCTGCGAATAACAATTTGCAAACTCAAATAAAACGGGAAAAAGTTTACTGCGGATAGATATTTCAAATATGCGAATAACAATTGTCTTATGTATTGTTCATGTTTTTTGTAGAGACAAATTAAACTGCTGCAACTCAGAGTTATTGGGATCAACAAGGCGATTCGTGAGAGCACTTTTCCGGCCAAGATACGACGGCAAGTACCTGCACAATCTACTGCGGGAAATTCTCGGTGACACTAGACTCCACCAAACCCTAACCAATGTCGTCATCCCCACTTTCGACATCAACCTCCTTCAACCCACCATCTTCTCCTCATTTGAGGTACACAAACAATATTAGCCTCTAAAATGCATGAATTTTTTAGCATAAAATGCATGAATTTTTTTAGGTAAGATCGGGCGTTCACGAACGATGGTTCATGATCACGCGCCAAACGAAGCTAATTGGAGCTATAATTAATTAAACTAATGTATATATATAAATAATATAGTATCTAATTAATTTTGAATTATTAATTAATATAGGGTAAAACAAATCCATTAAAGGATGCTAATCTATCAGACATCTGCATCGGCACGTCGGCGGCGCCCACCTACTTGCCCCCTCATTACTTCCAAACTGCAGATTCACAGGGCAATTCTCGGGCCTTCAATCTCGTAGATGGCGCACTTGCAGCCAATAATCCAGTAATTTTATATTTTATGTTAATTCTTACATCATGTTCATATTTAATCATACAAATTAATTAAGAATGAAATTAATGATGGCTAATTGCAGACATTGCTGGCCATGAATTTAGTGACCAAGAACATATTCGGGCACTGCGAAGATTACTTTCCGATGAAGAATCCGGCGGAGTACAGCAAGTTTCTGGTGATATCGCTGGGCACCGGATCGGCGAAGGTGGAGGAGAAGTACGGCGCCGAGGATGCGGCCAAGTGGGGGGTGCTTCGATGGCTTTACAACAATGGCGACACGCCGGTCGTCGATATGTATTCGCAGGCGGGCGCGGACATGAGTGATATCATGACATCCATTCTCTTCCAAACTCTACACTCTCAGAAGAACTATCTTCGAATTCAGGTATCCATTTCTTATATTTTCACTACTAGAACAGAAACTCTTATTAGCTATGTTACAAGAATATCTTGCTAAATCATAAAATTTGTTTAATACAAATAAATGATTAATTGAAAGCATGAAAATTCGAAATAATACAAATAAATGATTATTTAAAATTTAATGGATTTTTTGCTTTAATTTTTATCATGGTACTAGAGATATAGTTATGTTATATAATAAAAGGCATGTTGTGTTTGATGAATATGAAAAAGTTAGGGCTAAAATTGAATGCCTCATATTTCATCAAAATGAATTTTTCTCTCTTCTCACACAGCGTGTGAATGAGTTTTTTTTTTGCACAGGAGAATACTGTGCGAAATCGAAAGTATTGATATTGCTGAATGTTCCGTACAAACGGAAGGAAATTAACCATGTGACGGCCTATCAAAAGTACTAATATCATCAAACTTTTGCATAACGAATATTTTGAAATGACCATTAAACTAATGGATCCGGATCCTCTCCATTTCTGATGAAATGGAAGAGATCCATTTCTTCATCTAATGGGCAAGACAACTCGGCTAGTGGTGGAAGTTTTTTTGATTAAAAAAACTATAAAAAGATGAAAAATGATGAACCAGTTGGATCAACAAGCTTACCATCTGGACCGTAAAATAGATCCTCTGATTTGAAACTAACATGGTATATACTTTCTCTACTGAACAACATGCATGCACTGATGCACCGAGTACATCGATCTCGGCCCCGATGAGCGAGTCGCACATGTTTATATACATTTATTCACAGGAATAGAAGCGTGTATGCAAAACATTATATCATCACATATGGAGAAGATCGATGAAGCATATATAATTAGAGTAATTATTGTAATTAAACTAACACGAGGATTTATTTGGCAAATTAATCAGGCTATGTATAATATAGTATGCATGGTTATTCAGGATGACACGTTGACGGGAAACACATCGTCTATGGATATCGCAACGGAGGAGAACCTAAAGGAGTTGGTTAAGATCGGAGAGAATCTGATGCGGAAGACTGTATCGAGAGTGAACATCGAGACCGGTTTATATGAGCCCGTGGAAGGTGAAGGAACTAATGAAGATGCCTTGATTTGCTTTGCAAACTTGCTTTCCAAAGAAAGGAAGAGAAGGCTTAATTAATTAATATCATGGGCGCAACTTAACACAATTCAATATTCATGAGATCAACCCATGTCCATATGTGTTAATTTTAGTTATCTGCATATTTTTCCTTCACTAATCTCTTGTAATACTTTGCATGTGATCACTTGAAATTTGTATGCATAATTTATGACGAAGAGAAAATTATTAACATAAGACATATATAATGTGCACAAGAAAGCTTGAAATCAATGTTGCATGCAAAAAATGCAAATTAGAGCTTTGAACATAAGATTTAGGCTTCATTTGACATGGTGTTTTTTGCTCTGATGTTAGTTATCTACGTACATATTCCTCCTTCACTAATCTTTTGTAATGTTTTACATATGATTAATTGAAATTTGAGTGCTTTCTTTATGATGTTTAGAAAATTATTAACATAAGACATATACAATGTGCACAAGAAAGCTTGAAATCAATGTTACATACAAAAATGCAAATTAGAGCTTTGAACATAAGATTTAGGCTTCATTTGACATGGCATTATTTGCTCCGATCTTAGTTATCTATGTATTCTTTCTTCACTAATCTTTTGCAATGCTTTAC
The DNA here is from genome assembly GCA_039513925.1 of Platanthera zijinensis. Classification (NCBI taxonomy): domain Eukaryota; kingdom Viridiplantae; phylum Streptophyta; class Magnoliopsida; order Asparagales; family Orchidaceae; genus Platanthera; species Platanthera zijinensis. The sequence continues at coordinate 172,480,919 of CM077091.1, forward strand.
GTACATATGATTAATTTAAATTTGAGTGCTTAATTTCTTTATGACATTTAGAAAATTATTAACATAAGACATATATAATGTGCATAAGAAAGCTTGAAATCAATGTTACAATCAAAAATTCAAATTAGAGCTTTGAACATAAGATTTGGGCCCCGTTTGGCGTGACATTTTTTGCTCCAATGCTACTTATCTGCATATTCTTTCTTCACTAATCTTTTGTAATACTTTGCATATGATCAATTGAAATTTGTGTGCTTTCTTTATGATGTAGAGAAAATTATTAACATAAGATATATATAAAGTGTACAAGAAAGCTTGAAACCAATGTTGCATACAAAATGTAAATTAGAGCTGGAACATAAGATTTAGGATCTGTTTGGCGTGACGTTTTTGCTCTAGTGAGTTTGAACAAAAATGTCACCGTCATACAACGTATGTTTGACAAGACGACAATTATGGCTGCCACTAAGAAAAGAAAACTAGTTTTGAACATGAAATTGAATGAAATTTCTTAGGTGAGGTCGAGCGATCTGAACGCTGCTTCATAACCATCGAGTTTAATTTATGACCGACACCAACCTATAAAATGGATCCTTTAAAGCATCTCCAATGGTTCTCCATTTTTGGAGAAAAATTCCTCCAACTGTTCTCTACATGGGGCTCTAAATATCGAGATGGCCTCTCTCTTCCTCTAAAAATAGAGGAGGGAGAGAGAAAATGGAGGGCCTCCATTTTTTAAAAATGTTTTAATGTTTTTAAATACTCCTATATTAATTTATAATCTATGTAACTCCAATCAATAATGTATATGTATATTTTAATGTTTTAATGTTTTAATGTTTTTTAAATACTCCTATATTAATTTAAAAATGTTTTCAATGTATATATATGTATTTATATGTATATGTATATGTATATTTCTATATGAATATGTATATATAAATATATATAGTAATAATTATATCCAAGAAAATATTTTTTAATAATAATATGATAGATAATAATTAAAAAATATTTAATATTAATCTCATTTTGTAAGTCTCAAAAAATCAATTTTATTGATATACTATATGTTATAATTCAAAATTTATATTACTGAGTTTTTTTTTTTTTTATTTATTTATTTATTTATATTACTGAGTTGAACAACAAAGTTCTTCATATTTGAAGAACCTAGTACAATTGGATCTCTAAATATAGAGATCTCATTGGAGGTGCTCTAAGTTAGTATAATAATACTACATTTTTGGTATTGAATACTTTTATTAATATTAATTCTATAGTATTAATAATTCTAATTAAATATTTATAATATAAATAAATTTTATAATGTTTTGATATTAACATTAAAATTATAATGACAATGCTATATTGCTATATTATAAATAAATTAATATATATAATGAAGCTGTATTATTAACCAAAAGTAATTATGTTTGATTTTCACATTAGTTTATTATATATAACATTATTAGTGTTGCGGCCTTGCGGGTCACTCTGTTTTTTCTCTGGTCCGGAGAAACGGACAGTTCAAGCTTGTAGTTGGGCTGAGTGCGCAAACAGTCAAAAGAGAGCCAATGGTAATGACAAACGAGGTATTTTAGCGTGAAAAATCCGAAATTGATGAAAAATCACATGGTCGGATATGTGTCGGGCCAAAATTCACTAGTTCCTTTGTTGTTACAAGAGTTTGAATTCTCAGGAAGGCGACATGTCACCTCTCCATTTACAAACTTTGGAGGCAGAGAAAAGGGGAAAAACACTAAGTCCTTAGAGTTTTCGTGAAAGCGTCCACTAGAACATTCTTCTATGCTTTCTCCTATGATTGTTGAAGTGTCCATGTGAGCGTTGAGCGTGAGCAGACTTGAGAGTGAACAGAGAAAATTATGATAAAAGGAATGATCTAAGCTTCACGTACTCATCGAAAAATCTCAGAGGTTTCTCTAGTTATTTGTCTTCAAATGAAGGTTTGAAGGCCTTTTTATAGCTTTCTCGAAGATACGTGTTGATAATTGCATTTAGCTGGCTCTTGAGTTGACGAATGACGTTGGTCCATTCGGGTCACCTGGATCACAAAAATTTTAGAATGACAAACATGTCACCTAGGTGGTCGAGGTGGCCCGAGCAAGTTGCCCGACGATGGTGATGGTTAGAGGTGGCCGGAGGTGGCGGCAGGCCGCCGATGCGCGAGGGTGAGAATGCACACGTCAGTTGTCATGCGCGCGTGGATGGCGCACTCAGCGGAGGCCGCGTACGGGTGCAGTTGATGTCGTGCGTGTGGGAGCATGCTAGAGGCTGCGTGCATGGGTGCACACGACGGATGCCCTACAACGCGGGAGCTAGAGGCTGCGTGCATGGGTGCGCACGACGGATGCCCTACAGCGCGGGAGCTAGATGCTCTGAATCACGTGAGCGAGATGTCCTGCAGCGTTGGAGCGAGATGCCCTACAACGATGGAGCAAGATGCCCTGCAACGTGGGAGCGAGATGATATGCATGCAACAAGAGAGTGAGTTGCCCTGCAGCGTGGGAGCGAGATGGTCTGTAGTGTTAGAGCGAGATGCGCTACAGCATGGGAGAGATGTGGTCTGTAATGCGGGAATGAGATGCTCTGTAATGTGGGCGCGATATGTTTTGCAACACGGGAGTGAAATGCTCTACAAACACGGCCACGCGAGAGCGAGATGCTCTACAGCTCCCTAGAATGTTAATGAAGTTTCTTATTGTTGAAATTGTTAAAGTGTGAAGTGGGGGAAGTCGGGCGGACTTGTTGGAAAGTCCGCACAGACCGCGCGGACTAGGCAGATAGCTTTTGCGGATAGTCTAACCGGGCAGCCGGTTTTGGCTGTGGTTCTTCTCCGGGGGTCTGGACCAGCAAGTACTCTAGTGGTGTAACCGGGCGGATAGGTTTGTTTATCCGCAAGTAGTGGTGAACTCTTTTGGAGGTCATCAAGTTTGCAGGTTCTCTGATTCGCAAGAAGGCAGCTGGATATTGCGGACTCGGGTGGCTTGTCGTCAGGTCGCTGGTGTCTTCTCAGGCGAGGAAGATCAGAGTTTGTTGGGTTGATGTTGTGGACTCTATGGAGCTCACAGGTGTACGACACGGATCTATGCTTGCAGTCCAGATGTTGGATCGTGGATTAAGCACAGTTGCGCGTACAGGTTGCCTGGAGGTCGCACGGACTGATAGAGAAATCTGCATGGTTGCAGACTGGAGTTGTTCAGTAGGGCGTGATCTTGGTATCAGGTGGCGCGGTTACGTTTGGAGACCGCAGAATTCGTGGACTTGGTCTGGGGGGACTAAGTCCAGTGAGTTGTCTAGCTCGCCGAGTTCGTCTTGTTGTGGACTGGTTGGTATTCACCGAGTTCGCCTTGGTGCAGACTGCTCTGTATTCGTCAAGTTCTTCTTGGGGCGGACTGCTCTTGTATTCGCTGAGTTCGAACGGGCGCTGCGATCGACGAAAGTCGATCTACTGCCCTGAGATCGACGAAAGCTGATTTGCGCCCCTGAGCTCAACAAAGTTCGAACTGTCCTGAGCTCAACGAAAATCATCGAACGCAGCTCGCTGAATTTCATCGAGCGCTGATCGACGAAATGTTGTTGTTCGACGAAATTTGGTAGTCTAATATTCTGAGTTCGATGATAGTCGCTCTGTTGTGCTGAGATCGACAAAAATTAATCTATTGACCTGAGCTCGACGAAATCTTGTGAGCTCGGTGTTTTTCCGTGAGCTCGACGATTTGAGTTCGACGAATGTCGAAGGCGGTATGGTCGTGGCGTTTTTGGCTTCTGAGTGGCCTTTGAGCGGCGGTTGACTTGCTATCACAAATCCAGGCCATTGTTACTGGATAGTGGGGAGATCGAGTGGCTAGGGTTATACCCGAGCCCTCTAACCCGAGGGGTTTTGAGAAGAGAAAATAATTCTGTCTTATCTTCTTCTTCATCGTTTCCTGGAAGAGCAGAAAACCGAGAAAGGATGGGTGCTGGTCTGAGTTAATTGCTTTGTTGAAGGAGATCAAGTGAGTGGAATCGAGATCTGAGGATAGATCTGCGAAGAGGAAGGTGGCGTGATTCTTTCCATCCGCGTAGATTTTCTCCAATGACACCAAAACGTCTTCCAAGGGTAACGATCTTCTGCTTGGACAAGTGAAGTCCTCTTTTATACATATGCATGGAATCCTCCACCAAAAGGTGGAAATCGTAAGTGATTCCTTTGGGGTTGATAGTTGATATCCCCTGTTGGGTTGCATTAGATCTGGAAATGTGTAGTACGGAATAAGCATGATGTGTGAAGCCCATCGGGACATGTCGATCTGGATTAGTGATGTTTATTCTGCGAACCAGAGAATACTCCGCGTATAAAACATGTATTGTATGGAGTCTTGGTGGTTTGCCTGTGAAGTAAAGTAACAGGAAGTATTAAAGGAATTATCCAGGAAATTGTTTAGGAGTTGTGATCTTGTTGTTCAGCCCTAATGATCGTGAGTGTCATTCTTTGTGAGTTGAGCCGGCGTGTTGCAACTATGAAAGACCAGTGAGGCGAACGGGCAAGGTGAAGCTATACCCGCGTTAGTTCAGGCTTGAAACTGATGATTTGAGCAACGGGAAAGGCTGATTTGTACCCGCATTATGGTTGTCTAACTGGAGTGCCGAAGTTATTGGCATTCGTTAGGATCACATAATGAGAGTCTTGGGTTGTTTGCCATCAAGACTAAAGTCTCCTGTCATGGGCCATGGATCATGAATGCTCATTGTTTACCGTCATGTCTGGGACCTCAGAACTGTGGTGGGACCCTGGTTTTTCGATACACAAATAATGTGCCCTGAGTGCACGAAGCGTCGGGTCGTCGTGCCGGCGTTTGTGATATATTGAAATGTGTGGTCGTGCACTTTCCTGTTATATATTTTTTTGTAAATGCTATGCATGCAGGGATGGATTTCCTATGCCCCGAGCTAGGGGCGGAGTCGTTATAATTGGTCAGCTAAATGCTGGCCGTTGCCTTGTTTTCCACTGGTTGGTGGTTTGTCCCTATGCAGGTGCTGGAGAGCCAAGCGAGAAATAGCGGGCTAAAGCCCTCGCTGCTAAGCTGGCCCTCGAAGGCCGTGTTGTTTATATTTTTCATGTGTGGCCGGCCTGCGCGCCGATGTTTGTAATCCACACTTCTGAAGAAAAATGTAAGGTCATAAGACCGTGGACTTTTGTGTATTTCTGTAACATTCCTATGATATATATATGGTAGTTTATGAAAGTCCACCTAGTGTCAACTACCTTCACCTATGGGGGGGAATAGGTGTCTTGCAGCGTTTTAGCGGAATTAAAATTGTACCTGCACAAATAAACAAACCAGCACAGCACAAACAGACACAGGCAATTTATAGTGGTTCTCCGATTTGGGTACGTCCACTTTCCCCCTTCGACCTATCTCCCAACCAGGGACGACTCGGTCACTTCACCAACATGATTGAAATCCAATCCTCACACTAATGGAAGGAACCCTTCCACCCGAAGGAGTCACCACTCCTCCACCACGGGTTGCACCCAACCCTTACAATGAGGAACCAACGTTCCTTTACAACAAAAAATAAAATGGAATGTATAAAAAAATACAAACTACTTTTGGAGCGCTAGGTGTCCCTCTTCGTTCGATGACACGTTCTTGAAGATGACGAAGAGTCCACGACCTTAGCTCTCACTTGGAAAGGATCTCCCCGAGATCGGCAGCGGCAAAGATTGCGGCGGCTATTCTTTCAAGATCGGCGGCGGCAAAGCTTACAGCAGCGATACTATCAAGATCGACGGCTGCAAAGGAGAGCGGCGACGATGCTTTCGAGATCCAAACTTCGTAGCTAAGCCGGCAAGGTCTACCAACGGTCACACTAGGATCGATCGTCTCGATCTATTCGGAAGGGGAAGGTTTTCCCGATCAACGAATCAAGAGACAAAAGATCTCTGGTTAGACGCGTGAGACGCTGTGCTTGGCTGAGCTTCTGTAGCCGGGAGATCTGGAAGAAACCTAGATCAGCGACGGTAATCAACTGGCACGAGCGGCGATGGCGGCGGAGCAAGATTCACGATGTAGGTCACGTCGGCGGCTCGTATTTTTGAATCTGTGTGTTCGTATATTTGCTGCTCAATAATACCGAAGTATTTATACATTAGGTCATCCAAAATGACCGTTGTGGGTCCCACCAAAAAGAAGCCCTAAGACCGACTCCAAATAGCGCATGTTAACTTGGACCGGTCCAGAGAATAGCAGAAATTTGCCCAAGTCAAATTCTGCGAGAATCGTAGGTGATTCTCGACGAATCGGCGAGAATCACCTACGATTCTCGCCGAATTCCACTTAGCTGAATTCTAGCTACATAGAAATAGCAAGCCGGAGAGAATCGGCGGGAATCACAATTGATTCTCGCCGAATCGGCGAGAATGCAAGATCATTCTCGCCGATTCGGCGAGAATCACTTAGTGATTCTCGCCGATTCTGCCTTAGCAGAATTCAGGGCGGCGTTGAGACGGCCGGCTGCCGTCGGCGGGAATCGACGAGTGATTCTCGACGATTCGGCGAGAATCACTAGTGATTCTCGTCGAATCGGCGAGAATCACTTAGTGATTCTCGTCGAATCTAACTTAGACGATTTCTCGTCTTTCTTCCCGTGAGTTGCTTTGACTCATCCTTGCTCCTTGTCTCCTCTGGATCTGTCTCAGCCCTGTATTTGAAAATAAGTACACTCCAATAGAGAGAGTACATGTAAGCCAACACACTGATCTGCTCAACAAGGGATTACGTTGCGCAGACCCGTGTATATTGACCCACTGCACCCTGACATTGGTGTGTACTTAGCGTGAAATAACTGCAAGCACAACTTGAAGACAAATGATCAAATACAATGTCAACTCACCTTAACTGGTCCAGGGGCTTCTTCAAATCAGGTACATTGTGGATACAATACCCAACAATCTCCCTCTATTTGAAGAAGCCTAAACCTTACAAGCTAAGGTGAATATGACGGATGGAAGAAAAACATACACTGAATAATCAGTTGAGAAAAAATTTCCATACCATTACCTTTAGAGCATTTGGAGCATACTTTGTGAGAGCACCTTAGCCCTTAGCACCTTAGCCGAGAGGGCAATCTCCCCCTTTTTGGCTTCTACAAATCTGGGACTTTAACACTTGCCACACTGCTCCCCCTCAGTTCTTGCAGTTGTGCTTACACTTGAGTTTCTTGCGGATGCTCCCCCTTGATCCAAAAGCCGGGAGCCTCTATAGTTTTCATTCCTCATAGTTTAGCATCCCCAGTTCAGTTTTGAAGAGACTGAACTTGGCCTCGTCTAGGGGCTTTGTGAAAATATCTGCAATCTGCTTATCGGTGGGGACATAGCAGAGAGAGATGTCCTTGTTCTCCACGTGCTCCCGAATGAAGTGGTAGCGCACTTCAATATGCTTCGTCCTACTGTGCGATACCGGATTGTTCGCAATGGCAATTGCATTGGAGGAGTCGCAGTACATTGGTACTTCCTTGAATTGAAGGTCATAGTCTGCTAACTGGTTTCAGATCCATTGGAGTTGTGCGCAACAACTGCCTGCTGAGATGTATTCAGACTCCGCTGTGGAGGTTGCTACACAATTCTGCTTTTTGCTATTCCATGAGATAAGCCTTCTTCCGAGGAATTGACACGTCCCGGAAGTGCTTTTCCTGTCATCCCTACTCCCTGCAAAATCAACATCTGAAAAACCTATTAGCTCGACATCATTGTTTCTCGGCTACCACAAGCCAAGATTAGGGGTACCTTTAAGGTATCTAAGAATTCGCTTTGCAGCGACATAATGAGATTCCTTAGTATTCACCTGATATCTGGCACAAACACATGTGGAGAACATGATATCCGTACTTGCAGTAAGGTAGAGCAGGGATCCAATGATGCTTCTGTATTTGGTTTCATCAAAAGGTTTCCCTTTCTCATCCTTATCCAGAGACATGGTAGATCTCATTGGAGTCCTCATAGAGGTTGCATTCTCCATTCCGAATTTCTTGAGGAGTTCATTGGTGAACTTCGTCTGAGAAATGAAAATTCCCTCCTCAGACTGTTTCACTTGAAGTCCCAAGAAATACTTTAGCTCTCCCATACTGCTCATTTCAAACTTTCCTTGCATAAATTTAGAAAACTTTTTGCAAAGATTGTTGTCCGTTGAGCCGAATATAATGTCATCGACATAGATTTGCACCAGCAAGATCTTGCCTTTGACTTCCCTGAGAAACAATGTCTTGTCTATTTTTCCTCTGGAGAACTTGTTCTTAAGAAGAAAGCTAGACAAGGTCTCATACCAAGCTCGAGGAGCTTGTTTTAACCCATATAGAGCTTTATTAAGAAAGTATACATGATTAGGATAAGTAGGATTGACAAAACCTGGGGGTTGAGCGACATATACTTCCTCTTTCAAGTCTCCATTCAAGAATGCCGATTTCACGTCCATCTGATAGACTGTGAATCCTTTGTGAGAGGCATAGGCTAAGAACAGTCGGATTGCCTCGAGCCGAGCAACTGGCGCAAACGTCTGGTCGAAGTCAATCCCCTCCTCCTGTCTGTATCCTTGAGCCACCAATCTGGCCTTGTTCTTGATGATGACCCCGTGTTAATCCAGCTTGTTTCTGAAGATCCACTTGGTGCCAATCACGTTTTGCGTCTTAGGTCTGGGAACCAGCGTCCAGACTTTGCATCTTTCGAATTGATGCAGCTCATCTTGCATGGCCAATATCCATGATGCATCTTTGTTCGCTTCGTCGAACTTCTTTGGCTCAACCTGTGACAGGAAACTAAGATGCAAAATCTCGTTAATAGTACCTCTTCAAGTTATGACACCGTCACGAGGATCTCCGATGATCTGATCTCTAGGATGATCCCTCACGTATCGAAGCTCTAGGAGTCTGGCATCAGGAGCTCTGACATCTTCTTGAGCTTTTCCTTCTTCTAATAGGTTTGCTCCATTCTGATCTTCAACTTCTCTAGTTGACGTTGAGGTAGAAACCTTGACGTACTTAGGAGTTACATCTTTAGCAGTCTCATCGAGACTCAGCTGTTCAAGTCTTGCACCTGCATCTTCAAGAATACCGCTGGAAGAATTGCTATTAAGCAAGCTTCCTTCATCAAATACAACATTAATTGATTCTTCAACCACTAGGGTTTTCTTATTGAAAACCCTATATGCCCGACTATGGCTACTATAGCCCATGAATATGCCTTCGAAGCATTTTTCACCAAACTTTGTACGCGGGTACTTCCCGTTATTCAGTACATAACATCTGCAGCCAAAGATCCTAAAATAGGACATGGTTGGCTTCCTACCTTTCAGTAGCTCATAAGGCGTCTTATGATGATTCTTGTTGATCAAGGCCCGGTTTTGTACATGACACGCCGTATTGACAGCCTCTGCCCAAAAGTATTCTGGGAGAGAAGCGTCATTCAACATTATCGTGCAAGCTTAAATGAGAGTTCTATTTCTCCTCTCCGCAACCCCATTTTGCTGAGGAGTACGCGGGGAGGAAAACTCATGAAAGATACCATGTTCTTCACAGAACTCTGTCATAGCACCAGACTCGAACTCTGTTCCATGGTCACTTCTGATTTTGACCACCGAGCAGTTAAGTTCGTTCTGAATCTGCCTGACAAAATTGGTGAAGATGTCAAACGTATCTGACTTGCGTTTTAAGAAGAACACCCAAGTAAACCGAGAGTGATCATCAACAATCACTAGCGTATAAGACTTGCCTCCCAAGCTATGAACTTGCATTGGACCAAACAAGTCCATATGCAGAAGATAAAGACACCTGGAGGAGTCTTTATCAACGATGTACTTAAAGGTAGCCCGAGTCTGTTTGCCCTTCTGGCATGCAGGACAGGGGCTATCTTTGATGCACTTAATGATGGGAGCATCCCTTACTAAGTTTTTAGAAAACAACATACTAATTGTCTTGAAATTAATATGTGTCAATCTCTTGTGCCATTGTTCACAAAGAGATGCACTGCCTGTTGCTACTAGGCATACGGGGGTAGATGAATCTAAACTAAGAAAATCTAAGCAGAAGATATTTCTGCTCCTAATGCCTGTTAATACCGTCTCCGAAGAGGCACACGATATTATCAGGCATTTATCCTTGCAGAACTTAACGTCATATCCTTTATCACATAACTGACTTACACTGATCAGGTTATGATTTAACCCTTCAACGTAAGCCACGCCGGTGATAGAGATTATACCGTTGGAAATCATACCGTAACCCCTGGTGACTCCTCGATCTGATCCCCCAAAGATGACTTTGGGTCCATTCTCGACTGGAGAGTAATCACGCAGCAGGCTTCTTGTCCCGGTCATATGCCGGGAACATCCACTGTCCAAGTACCATATGAGAGTTTTGGTGGCCTTTGGACATTCCTGCAAAACAGAATTAATTTCCCTTAGGAACCCAATCGAACTTGGGTCCTAGATTCCTCGTTAGCATACTCCCCCTCGGAAGGTTAGCCCTACGAGTGGTCTGCCTCGCATTGCCAATATGAGGAGTCTCGTTATTCCTCGGATTAAACCAGCAATCCATGACAAAGTGACCAACTTTGGCACAGCACCAGCAGTCAAATCTGTTATACTTTCTCCTAGGCACCTGCTTCACCCTTGGAACGGAAGGTTCAGCAGGGGCCGTGGACCTAGAGGTGGAGGCATCATGATGACAACAGTCACATGATTTCTTCACCTCCTAGTTTCCCAGTGTAACAGGTTTGGCCTTGGGTGCCTGCTTCCTATTATGTCCGCTTGAGAAATGGCCATAATCCTCCATTTGAACTTCTTCATAAGGTGCCTTGAAGACACTCTCGCCAAAGTTTCGGGGGAAGGCCCAACCATCATATCGACTCTTTGGCTTTGCAACTGAGGGCCTGAAATGATGACCAAATGTTGACTCAAAGTCTTGTTGGTTGCAGGGAAAGCTAGGCTTTCTGAACGCAACAGGACTGAGTGGGGCCTTTCCCTTTTCAACAGCAGAGGCCTTCTTAGCGGCCTTATTCTTTCTCTGGTTCCTGTTTCTCCTGGATGAGGAACCCGATACCCCTACATGCCCTAAGCTAGCTCCTTTGGCCTGAGCAGAGAAGGTATCAACCAGTGGAAGAACTGTTTTTGGCATTGAGAAGCTCTTGACGATCTTTCTTTCTGCCGCAAGTTGTTCTTCCAACTTGTCGATTTCCTCCTGCTTAAGATCAAGAAGCCTAAGAGACTCTGAATGCTTCGAAGTCAGGTCCAAGTGCTCCTGTCGGAGGGAGATCAAACTGGTGATCTCTTCCCTTAGGGAGACACTCTCACCCTTAAGGAATTTAACTTCCTTTTTCTCAGCCTTCAATCTCTTCCGACACTCCTCGAAAGTGTTGAGCAGAAGCTCATACTTATCGAGGATCTCAGCTTCACATGCCGAAGGGCTATCCTCAAGGTCATCATCCTGAGACTCAGAATCAGAGTCAGAGTCGGAGAGAGGGGTGTGAGCTTTTACCTTCCCAGTGAATGGGGGGCATTCTCCGTCTGAGTCAGAGCGACCCACCAGCCTGAAGAAGGCCTCCTCATCTTCACTGGAGTCTGAGGAGTCAGACTCACTCAGTGTCTTTGACTTTTTGGCGATGTAGCTCCTCTCCTTCTTTTTATCTCTAGAGGTTTTGTGCTCTTCTCCCTTCCCCTTCTCTCTCTTGCCTTGATGGCAGTCGGCGACGACGTGTCCTGGCTTATTGCATCCAAAACAAATAATGTCAGTATTACGATGTTTGTTCGGTTTTGATTCGTACCTGTTAGAAGAATAATTCTTCTTCTGATTTCTGGAGGAGGAGCCGTCTCTCTTTCTTTGATTCCTCATCTTATGGAACTTCTTGAATTCTCGGGTGATGAGGGAGAAGTCTTCTTCAGACAACTCTGAGCCGGAGGAGCATGGCTCGGAGTATTCCTCCTCATCCCTTTTCCCCGCACGGGATGAAACCGCACCCTTGCCCTTCCTGGAGTGGATGGCTTTTAGGGCCACAGTCTTTTCCTTGGCTGCGGCCTTCTCTGCTTCTTCTTCAGCTTTCCTCGTGTTCAACTGGAGCTCATATGACATGAGCTTCCCAAAGAGTATCTGAGGATCAGTTTCAGCTAATCTGCCAAACTCTCGGATGGCGCAGATCTTCGTGTCCCATTCCTTAGTAAGAGACCTAAGGAATTTATCATTAAGTTCACCATTAGTGAACACTCTTCCATATCCCTTGAGAGCATTGACGATCTTGAGAAAGTTCTCGAAGGTAACTCCGTTCTCTTCCTTTGGCCCCTGCCTGAAGGCCTCATATTTCTGGTTTAGGAGGGATCTCCGATCATCCATCACTTCATCTGTGCCCTCCATCAGGATAATCAAGTTGTGCCAGATATCCTTAGCTGTCCTGTAGTTGCAGAAGTTCTGCATCATGGAGTCATCGACTGCGCTGATTAGTATGTTCTGTGCCTTCTTTTCAAGCCCGACCAGCACCATCTCGTCCTTGTCCATTTCAGAAAGCTTCTTTGGCACCTTTTTGGTAGGATCAATGGTGGAGGCCTTAGTGGGAATATAAGGTCCCTCCTCCACGACCATGAAGAGTCGAGGGTCGACTGCTTCCATGTAAAATCTAATCCTTTCCTTCCAGATAGGAAAGTTTACCCTGGTGCACACTGGGATCTTGCCTGAGTACTTGAGTCCGTCCATGGTAGATATCTGCCTTCTTCTTGACACTAGTGGAAGGAACTTACTCGAGGTGTTAACCCCTTTGATGAGTAACCTCCCTCTGATACCACTTGAAAGTCCACCTAGTGCCAACTACCTTCACCTATGGGGGGGAATAGGTGTCTTGCAGCGTTTTAGCGGAATTAAAATTGTACCTGCACAAATAAACAAACCAGCACAGCACAAACAGATACATGCAATTTATAGTGGTTCCCCGATTTGGGTACGTCCACTTTCCCTCTTCGACCTATCTCCCAACCAGGGACGACTTGGTCACTTCACCAACAGGATTGAAATCCAATCCTCACACTAATGGAAGGAACCCTTCCACCCGAAGGAGTCACCACTCCTCCACCACGGGTTGCACTCAACCCTTACAATGAGGAACCAACGTTCCTTTACAACAAAAATAAAATGGAATGTATAAAAAAATACAAACTACTTTTGGAGCGCTAGGTGTCCCTCTTCGTTCGATGACGCGTTCTTGAAGATGACGAAGAGTCCACGACCTTAGCTCTCACTTGGAAAGGATCTCCCCGAGATCGGAGGCGGCAAAGATTGCGACAGCTATTCTTTCAAGATCGGCGGCGGCAAAGCTTGCGGCAGCGATACTATCAAGATCGGCGGCTGCCAAGGAGAGCGGCGACGATGCTTTCGAGATCCAAACTTCGTAGCTAAGCCGGCAAGGTCTACCAACGGTCACACTAGGATCGATCGTCTCGATCGATTCGGAAGGGGAAGGTTTTCCCGATCAACGAATCAAGAGACAAAAGATCTCTGGTTAGACGCGTGAGACGCTGTGCTTGGCTGAGCTTCTGTAGCCGGGAGATCTGGAAGAAACCTAGATCAGCGACGACAATCAACTGGCATGAGCGGCGACGGCGGCGGAGCAAGATTCACGATGTAGGTCACGTCGGTGGCTCGTCTTTTTGAATCTGTGTGTTCGTATATTTGCTGCTCAATAATACCGAAGTATTTATACATTAGGTCATCCAAAATGACCATTGTGGGTCCCACCAAAAAGAAGCCCTAAGACCGACTCCAAACAGCGCATGTTAACTTGGACCGGTCCAGAGAATAGCAGAAATTTGCCCAAGTCAAATTCGGCGAGAATCGTAAGTGATTCTCGACGAATCGGCGAGAATCACCTACGATTCTCGCCAAATTCCACTTAGCTGAATTCTAGCTACATAGAAATAGCAAGCCGGAGAGAATCGGCGGGAATCACAATTGATTCTCGCCGAATCGGCGAGAATGCAAGATCATTCTCGACGATTCGGCGAGAATCACTTAGTGATTCTCGCCGATTCTGCCTTAGCAGAATTCAGGGTGGCGTTGAGACGGCCGACTGCCATCGGCGGGAATCGACGAGTGATTCTCGACGATTCGGCGAGAATCACTCGAATCGGGGAGAATCACTTAGTGATTCTCGTCGAATCTAACTTAGACGATTTCTTGTCTTTCTTCCCGTGAGTTGTTTTGACCCATCCTTGCTCCTTGTCTCCTCTTGATCTGTCTCAGCCCTGTACTTGAAAATAAGTACACTCCAATAGAGAGAGTACACGTAAGCCAACACACTGATCTGCTCAACGAGGGATTACGTTGCGCAGACCCGTGTATATTGACCCACTGCACCCTGACATTGGTGTGTACTTAGCGTGGAATAACTGCAAGCATAACTTGAAGACAAGTGATCAAATACAATGTCAACTCACCTTAACTGGTTCAGGGGCTTCTTCAAATCAGGTACATTGTGGATATAATACCCAACAGTTTATATTTAGTGGACATTCCTGGTTGTTGAGTTCAATTGTAACTCTAAAAGCTTCCGCTAGAATGCTCTGAGTTAGGACTTGTGTTGGTTTTTGATATTAATATGTAACGTCGCCGACTATTGTGTGGAATATGGCGTGGGGCCCCGGCCGGACCCTCTGTTATATTCATGTGATGGATGGAGGTGTTACATTGTTTGCGTGGCTTGGTTGTGGTCTAGCGACTAGGCGGCTTCAGTGGACTCCCTAGGCAGCTCAGCAGGGTCAATGGTTTCTCCTTGAGACCGTCCGACTAGTTCTTTGCCTTGTATTTGTTCTGCTTTCATCGGGTACATCGGCGAATCATGTCTCGCCATGTATGTCTCGCTTAGTGAAGATTTTTTGATAGTACACGATTCTTGCTCTTCAATTGACATTTGGTTTACTTGTGCTTGGATAGGTTGAGTATTCCTGCGCCTAGTTTTCCGTTTTCCTCGGATCACAAATTTTTACAATTTATGTACTGGACATAAGCTCTATTACTTGTACTCTTCATTCATATCATATGGACCTTTTTGAGATATTTATATATCTATGTTGTAATATGTGGACTTGTTTTCTGTTTTCGTTGGCTGTGTGAATTATCGTGCTTGTCGGTAGGGTCGCTGACTTGTAGTGGCAACTAACTAGGAGTTGGTGTCATTGTAAAGCGACGGTCTTGAGCATAAAATCTCTCCTCAGTCGTGCCCAATTCCCGGGAGGAGGGATTTTGTTATATGGAACAATTCGCGGATACAGTCAGCGGTTAGCAGCTAGTCGCGGTCTCAGCAACTAGATCTTTTCCTCGAAGTTGCGGATAAGCGGAGCAGTTCGCCCGATCAATCAACGGGTTCTGTTCGGGCTCCTTCAGTATTGCAATAACAACAGTCTGCGCGGTTAGGCGGTCTCGACGAACTCTGCTGGCGGGTAGGCGGTTTGTGCGGCTACTGGACTCAGTTCGCGCGGGTTATTCTTGCTGCATTTTTTGTGTTTCCTGAGTACATTGCAAAATCATGTCTTGCAATGTATATCTCTGTTTGTAATAAGAGTTAATTTCAATCAGAAACTCTTGTGCTACTGTTGCAATTTTTTTTTACTTGGCTTTAGTTGTGATTGAGTGTTCCTGCGACCTCGTTAACTCCTACTTCAAAAAAATTTACAGTTATAAGATGAGCTCTAGCATTTGCAAACAATAGTTAGTAACAATTACATTCATGAACGCCACCAACATGCCAAACTGAGTCATGGACTCCTAGTTGCATCTTGATTGTTATATTTAGGGCGTTGTTACGTGCACAACACTTTTGACTATGTGCACATCATTGATATGTACACATCATAAATTTTATTTGCAGACCAAAATATTAAGTAAATACCATACATTTTATTTGCTTGTCAAATTGTTAAATAAACACCAAAATAAAGTTTGAGTTTTTTTGTTATTTCAAATACAAAAGATTTCTCCGCTTTTACCTTTCAAACCAACAAAAACAATCAAAATTAAAAACAAAAATCTCAAATCATTTCCACCGATATAACTAAAAATTTGCATGATCCATTTTTAAGTTTATATAGACATGCACGAACATAAAGATCCGAATATTAGTTGTCTTAAATAAATAAATATTTGCAAGTTACTTAAAATTGAATATTAATACCTGCACGGTCTTTTTGCTTGTTCAAGCTTCCTTTTGATCGCCCTTTTAAGCGACCCAGAACCAAAGGTTCTACAATTTGGCTGGTTGTAGGATCCAATAGATCCCGTAGTTTTCTTTTCAATTCATTTTTTTGAATAGCCGATGATGTATTGTATTTTTGGAGTATCTCATCCAACTTTACTGGTATGTCATGTGAAGCGAGGTGGAAGCTGGGGCGAGGGTAGGGTTTCGACTTTCGAGAGAAAATAGGAGCGATGTGTGTGCTTAGGTTTAATATGGGTGAGATTGAAAAAAATAGTGGTATTGTTTATTTTAAGAGTTTGATGTGCACATAGCCAAAAGGGATGTGCACGTAACATTGCTCTTTATTTTAAGAGTTTGATGTGGACATAGCCAAAACTGGTGCGCACATAGGTAAAAATAAGTTGAAGGGATAATGTATTAAAACCGTGCATTAATTGCTTTGTATATATTATTATATAATTAATACATGGTGGCCTGGTGGGTGCTCTATATATAATAATACTATCTATTTAAGAAGACCAGCCATTTTTGTATCATTCATTATTTAAAGTTAACTCCTTTTTAATTCATGTACGATTACACGATTGCTGGTTTTTGTATCATTCATTATTTAAAGTTAACTCCTTTTTAATTCATGTACGATTACACGATTGCTGGTACGTGTCTATATATATATATATATATATATATATATATATATATATATATATATATATATATATATATATATATACACACGAGCATCTTCGCACGGGCTACGCCCGTGCTCGATGCTCTCGGGCGGCCTTCGGCCGCATCCAGGCGGGCTACGCCCATCTGCTCACGGGCTTCGCCCGTGCTAGATGGGCCGCTGCGGGCTGCGCCCGCCTATGAGCGAGTTGCGCACGCATCCATTTTTTTTTTCAAAACATATACATATGAGTACTTAAAATGACCGCAAAAAAATATGAAGTACTATTCCCATTTTTATTTTATAAAATTTTGCAAAATTTATTCTATAAAAATTAATTAATCTCTCCTCCTCTCTCTCTTTTTATCACTCCCCCCTCTATCTCTCTCCTTCTCTCTCCCGCCCCCTCTTTACCTCTCCCTCCACTCTCTCTCATAAATATCCCTCATCTCATAGTCTCTCTCATGATCCAATGGCCAATATTCAATCTATGGTGTGCCCCCAAATATCTATGCGAATACATCGGCGTGCGAAGATGTGAACTGTTCATACCCCGGCTGCGGGCTCGTCGGGCACCGGCCGCCCGGGGTTCGTCTCTTTGCACGGGATCTTGTGCGAATGTATTCGCACAAGATTTGGCCCATATATATATATATATATATATATATATATATATATATATATATATATATATATATATATATATATATATATATATATAGACACACACACGTGTGATAGGCACGGGCCTCCGGCCCGATGGCCACGCGCCACTGTTGAAGCCAAAAATGACCTCAACGAATGTTCACAAACCAGGGTGCAGCCGACGCCTACTTCTCTCAAACCTCGACCCTTGACTGGCTGCTAAGGTCCTAAGACTGGCCCAAAGCCTCAGCAGGGAGGTCCCACCTCACACCCGGAAGATCTCTGAGAGCTTCCCCTCCAAAGCCAAATGCTGGGCTGAGAGTTCTTCAGAAAGCACTAGAGTTGGAGAATAATGAAAAGACTGCTTTCCAAAGAGCCCTTATGGGTCTATTTATAGTCTTCCATTGACCCGAAAATACTGAAATACCCCTGATGGGTCTGTCAAAAGCCAAATCTCGCTGTCATCCCGGGGGCATATAGGTAATTTTACCCGGGGATGATAAAATAATCTTTTCCTGGGCGCCGGGCCCTACCACATGGACCTGCTTGGCGAGAACCCCGGGCGAGAAGGCTCTCGCTGAGCCCCAACTGGGCTCACCTTGGCGAGATCTCCCGCCAAGAGGGTTCTCGCTCTCGGTGGTCTTGATGTTATTGTCGTTGGACGTGGTGCTGAGTGAGTGAAGCTCACTCAACGCCTTCACTGCCTAACGCGGCGTTGAGTGAGTGGAGCTCACTCAACGCCCTTTGCTGTCGAACGTGGCGTTGAGTGAGTGAAGCTCACTCAACGCCTTCACTGCCTAACGCGGCGTTGAGTGAGTGGAGCTCACTCAACGCCCTTTGCTACCGAACGTGGCGTTGAGTGAGTGAAGCTCACTCAATGCCCTCTCGCCCGCCCCCAGGGAGAGTTCCTTCTAGGCGGGAGCTCTCCTGTCCCGAAGCCTAAAGCTGACCTGAAGACCCGAGGCCTGGCGCGAACGATCTCGTCTAGTGCTAGGCGGGAGCTCCTTAAAGGCGAGAACTCTGCCAGTCTGCCCTAGGGCTAACCGAGGCCTGGCGCGAACGATCTCGCCTACTGCTAGGCGGGAGCTCCTTAAGGGCGAGAACTCTGCCATTCTGCCCTAGGGCTAACCTGGGACTAGCCCAACCCTGACCACTGAAGTCTTCTGGGTCCTACCCAGCGAATATAAAGTTGTACACAATCCCCGCTCTTTTCGAGCTAGCCCTGCGCTCGACAAGACAAGTCCAACCCCAAAATATTCGCTGGACACGTGCCTGCCTGCCAAGGGAATCTTTTGGTGGGCCCTACAGCGGCTATAAATACGTGCTGAACAGGCGGCCATAAGCCTTGCCTCTGAACCGCTGTTTCCTGACTTAGCTCTCGCCTGGGATTTTTTTGCGCGAGACCACCATGTATGCTAAACGCGCTGTCAAGCCACTTTCGCAAGACCTTCAAGACCGGTTAATCGCTGCCCAAGCACGAGCCCTGGCCAACAGTGCTGCGGTGGCACCCTGGTTAGCGAGGAAATCTTCCACCGCTGTACCTTCTGAGCCGAAGAAGAAAAAAGAAAAGAGGAAAGCGAAGGTGGTCCGACGAGACCATGCTCGCGAAAATGGGGATCCACCTTCTCCTACTCCAAATCCTGCGGGGGACCCCTCTCCGCAAAAGTTATGCCCTTCGACCACGCCTACCGAGATGACTGTGCTATAGGACCAATAGCTAACGTGACCTTTCGTAGGAGTCTGTTCCCAATGACGACGTCGGGTCCCCGCCGATTTCCCCGAACTTGCAAGCTCACCCTCCTGAGGATCAAACGCGGGTTTCAGAGGCAATTCCTCCAGCCGAGACCAGGACGATAGGTACACTTTCTGTCTTTTCTCAATACTTCAATCATGTCTTTTCTCTTCTGAACTGTCTTCTCGCAGTGACAGCTTCCGCCGACCCAGGTCTCGTCACCCGGGAAGATGAGGCGAGAACTGTTGAACTGCCTCCCCCAGCGGCGAATCCCGCCCTGCAGGCAGGAAGGGTGACTTCTGAACCTTCCGCTACTCCCAAGGATGTCGATCATCCCTTGAGAGAAGATAACTCCCCCCATGCTTCCGGCCAGGCCGGGATCATCGTGCGCAAGCCATTCCGCCCGGGGCGAGGCAAGCCTCTTCACCTCCTTTATGGAACCGATGGGGGGGTAGGACCTTCTCGTCCGACGTCAGTCGACGGTTCTCGCTGGACTGCAGGTATGCGAGACATTCTTGTCAGGTAATCGTTACGCCTTAAACGAATCCTTCGGTGCTCTTTTTGCAGGGGATCCCAGCTCGCGGTCGGGAGCCAGCGAGGAGGGAGAAGAAGAAGAAGAAGAAGATGGCGAGGGCTCCCCCCTCCCTTCGTCTGGCGAGATAGAGGAAACCCTGAACAGCGCCGAGAACGCGAAGGGACAAAGGAGGAAGATCTCGACCATTTTGTCCAAGCTCATCCAGCGAGACCGTGCCCATGCTGCCGCGGCAAGAGCGTTTCGCGAATCTGTGGAGCAGAGGCTGGAAGCTCTGGAGCGAGATTTCTTCTTGGGCGAGGCCGATCGGACGGGAGGGCCCACTGCCGAGTCTTCGCCAGGGAGATGCATCGCGCAGATCCGGGATCAAGCTCGGCGGATCAACCTAGGGTGTACCACCCTGTCATCCTATTTCAATCCACTGGTGCCTCCAAGAACTAGGCTGCGGGAACGAGGACGATGGCGCTGGAAACCCTACTAGTCCTCTAGATCTCGCCTTCTCTCTCTTCTTAGTCTTCCCTTCTGGCAATGTACCCTTATGTTTGCTTGTAATAACGATTATTATTATTAATTTTATTCAGCTCTCGCCGGCGAGAGCGTGTTATTATCCGTCTCTTCTTATCTTGTGCTGCGATCTTAAGAGCACGTGCCGGAACTAGGGTGCTTGCGCCAATTAGACACGATGGCGCGAGCTAGGATGCTTGCGCCGAAACTGGGATTCTCGCGCCAAAACTAGGATTCTCGCGCCAAAACTAGGATGCTTGCGCCAATTAGACGCGAGTGTTGATCGCTGTTATCCCGAGGGGGGGAGATCGAGGCGTCGCCGGCCCAGATCGTGACAGCTGTACTTCGCCACTATTTTCTCTCTCTATCGGACGGCGCCGTAATGATCACGGTTCCCTATAAATAGAAGAGTCCACCAACCGCATTTGCTTCTCCGATCCGGAACCTTAACTCCCTTTCATTGCTCTCGCCCTCTTACTTCCGCCTCTACCTTTCGAAAGCTCTCGCCTTCACTCACAAACTAAAATGCCGGGCGAGAACGAGGGTCGCGCTCATTGCGCGGAAGCATTCCGAAAGCATCTTTTTCCTTCCTGCACCCTCACCCTGGACGAGTATAACACGATCGTTAACCGCTTCATTCCCGCTGGCTTCTCGGCGAGGAATCTGGGTAATCATGATAAGGTGAATACCCCGGGGCGGGAGAGATCGCCATCCCCCTTGAACATTTCGAGGTGGGTTTCCGCCTTCCCCTCTGGCCGGAGATTCGTCAAGCTCTCCGCTACTATGGGGTAGTTCCCGCCCAACTGAACCCGAACTCCGTCGCGATCCTTGTGGCGTTCATATGCTACATGCGATCCGAGAGGATCGAGTTCAGCCTGCCAATCTTCCGGAAACTGTTCATCTTCCGCGCAAAAGGAGGGGTGGTCTTCTTTTCCGGGCAGCTGCTCAAGACCACCGGTCTCGCCAACAAACATCACCACTGGGGCGAGAAGTTCGTTTATGTCACCGGGGACTTCGGCAACGTCCCGCTACAACCCGTCCAATACGAGGATGCTGCCTATAAGCCGCCCATGCTGGGGTCGCGCGAGAGCGCAATCCTGGAGTTCTTCGGCACAAAGGAGTTCGACATTCTCTTCCTCCGGCGATACGTCGACTCCCTTCCTCCCGTCCACCCGGGTGAAGGTATGGTCTTGCCCTAGATTTGATTTCTTGTCAGGATCTTCTTGTGCTGAGCAGCGGTAACTTTGCAGGAGAGCGGGAGGTTCCCCTACGCCCACCTTTTGCTGAGGCCCAGGGTGCCGAGAGTCGGGTCGCGAGAGGTTCTCTCGCTCTCGCGGAAGCTAGCGCCCGCGCCTGCCGAGATGAGCCGGCTCAGCCCTTGCCGCCCAAAGCCAAGAAGCGGAAGGACACCATTCCCGCCCTCCGACCGCTGAAGAGGCCAAGGCCAACTGCTGCCGAGAAGGGGAAATCCTTGGCAGTCTCGCCCGTCCAATCTCTCCCCCCCCCCCCCCGGGCAGGTCCTTCGAAGAGCTTCTTCAGAGGGCCAGCGAGATGGATGCCGCTGCCAGGAGCCGTGTCGAGGCTTCCGCCGGGAACCCACCGGCCGCAAGCGAGGCTGGGGAAGAAGGGGCCGTTGCCGAGATCTCTGCCCGGACTCTGCCCAAGGAGGTGCCGAAAGGGCACAAAAACTACGGTTTCGGCGTGAAGTACCTCGACGCTAAGGGGAAGCCTCAGCTCCAGTGGGACCCCACGTCCAACCTGATCAAGGTTTCGACGCTCCTTCACAGCTGGGCGGAGCGAGACGAGGTCACCGGCGAGGCCTTCTCGCTAGGCTACGGTCTCTACAGCCGAGAGGACGCCAGCGTCTTCGACCAGATGCCCACCCGGCTCTTGGCCTTCGACTCCATCTGGGCCTTGCTGCGCGGGTTCGAGATCGCGCACATGTGCGCTCGCCGGAGCATCAACATAGATAAGAATTTCACGGATATGTACAAGGCGAGGGAGGGAGCGGTGGCACAAGCGCGTGCCTTGGAGAAAGAGCTCGCGAGTGCTCAGCAATAGCTGGCGAATGCTCAGCAACTGCTATCCCTACGCCCCGCAGCCGAGGTAAGCGAGACCTTCCTGGACCTTTGTTCTCGCTTCTTGAAGCCATGGTCGTGCAATGTTTGCTGAGCTGATCCCTTCTCCACAGGATTCCGCCCAAGCTCTGGCACTTCGTGCGGAGCTGGCTGACGTGCGCTGCGAGAACGTCCTGCTGAGGGAACAACTCCGGCATGCTGAAGCGGCGAAAAGCCTGCCTCCTCCAACGCTTGACGAAAGGCTGAAGAGTCATTACTTCTCGGAGTACGACATCGATAAGCTGCTGCAAGCGAATGCCCAGGCCACCGTCAGGCTCACCCTCGAGACGCTGCTGTTGAAACCGAAAAATCGGTCTCCGTGGAGTTCGACCCTTGGGGAAGGGGTGGTCGCGCACCTACTCTGCTCCTGTAAGAAAACGACAAGAAAGTGA
The DNA here is from genome assembly GCA_039513925.1 of Platanthera zijinensis. Classification (NCBI taxonomy): domain Eukaryota; kingdom Viridiplantae; phylum Streptophyta; class Magnoliopsida; order Asparagales; family Orchidaceae; genus Platanthera; species Platanthera zijinensis. Next base: position 172,503,739 of record CM077091.1, read on the forward strand.
AGAACAAAGGACTAGGCCAAGGGCCCGGCGCGGAGGTCCCACCACACACCCGGAAGATCTTAGAGCGCTTCCCCTCCTTAGCCAAGTGTCGGGCTAAGGTACCTCAAAAAGCGCTAGTAGACCTGAGAATTCGTAAGCCCCTCTCTGAGGTACCCCTTGGGTCCTATTTATAGGAAAAGATGGCCTGCCAATATACTACCTTCACTGTTCTCGAGGACTATAGGCAGACCAAAGGGGGCAACATGGTAAAAGTATATCACGGCCAAGATGCGAGCTGGACCTGAGGTAGCATCCGCTCGGCAGGGGCCTGACTCGCCTCGCCCTGGGCCCAGGCGAGCACGTACTCGGCAGGATATGCTCAACTATCGCCGAGCTCGGCTCGACCATCGCCGAGTTCCAACAGAAACGGGGCTCGGCACGACGATTGCCGAGCTCCAACAGAAACTGAGCTCGGCGTGGAGATCGTCGAGCTCGGTTCGACTACCATCGAGCCCTGTTCCATTACCCGAGCTCAGTCTCGGCATGCCGGGCTCCGTTCGGCCATCGTCGAGCTCGACTCGACTATCGCCGAGCTCGGCTCGGGTATTACCGAGCTCGGGCTCGGCACGCCGGGTTCATATTGCGGTCTGAGCCGGCCGGTTTGACTCCTGTCGACCACTCGCTGGATACGGGGTTGTACATAATCCCCGCTCTTTGCGAGGTTGGGACAAGCTCGGAAAGAAACATCCAACCCCATAGAATCCTGCGAGTGCGACAGGGGCAAAAGGTAATCTTCTGGTAGGCCCCACAGGTAGCTATATATATGTACCCCTGCACATCTGGCTGACCTTTGCCCTTCCCCAAATTCTATCAAGATGTCGCTCCCCAAGGAAGTCCTAGAGCGGCTCGCACGTTCCCGCGAGGAGATCGCTGCTCAGGCCGCGGGACTGACCAACCTGGAGGTCCCTGCTCGCCGTTTTACTGATTTCGGCTCGGCCAAGCGGGCGAAACCCTTTCCACCGGGGGCCGAACCCATTATGGCTGACTTTACTGCTGCCTTGGGGAACGGGGCCGGCTCCTCCAACCAGCCGGTTCTTGGTTCTTCCACTAAAAATCTCGTGGAGCTATCTTCCGACCAGGAGAATAGCGGCGAAGCATCCACCCCGCGGGCCAAAAGTATTTCTGACAGCTCGCCAAAGCGGGATCCCGAGGTCAAGGAGTCGGGCTCGTAGGAACTGGCGTCGCCGAGTCGTCTCCCCTCCCGGAAACCCTCCCCTGGGTCCATAGTCGTGGGGAGAGGCGCCGGGATTATCCCTGTCCCCGGCTACCAACTTGCCCCTCAGGAACTGCAAGGGCGTGGCAAGGACCTGCGCCACTTCTCTCCTCGCGCTAACCCAGAGGAGCCAGGCTCGCGCGGTAAGTTTTCAACTTTACACTTCTGTTCCGGGGGTATTCGCTTTTCTGATCGTCTCAGTTCTTCATTCAGAACTTCTCGGCCGGACGGAGGACGGCGAGTCCGTGGATCGACCTCCTTACTCGCCCCTCCCTTCTCCAAGCGCCCTGGACGCCTTCTTGGACCCCGAACTGGGTAGTCCTGAACGTGCAAAACGGGAGCGGAAGGTTCTCAAGAAGCTGGTGCGCGAGCTCCACGACCTGCGGAAGGACAACAATAGGCTGCAGTGGGAGTGCTCGCGTCTCGCGGACGGTGCTGGAGTCAGCTTGGCATTCGAGGAGGCGTCTTCCTTGGTGCTAATGGATGAGATTGACGAGAACCTGCGGGTGGTAAATAGGAACATGGGGCGACTTCGTGAACTTTACGCGCGGCGACCTGCGACGGCGGGCCGGCGAGACCGGGGAGAATGAAACGGCTCCTCTGTCAGCCGACCGGTACTCGCCCTCGCCTTCGCATGGTCCTCGCGCCCTTATTTTTATTTGCTCTGAATGATCTGCTTGTAATAACTCGAACAACTTTTCTACAACTTTATATATGTAGATGCATTTTCAATATCCTGGTAAGTCTTTTCGAATTCCTTCTTCTGGGGTCTGGCCAGCTCGCAGGATTTGCGAGGAGAGGGTGGCGAGGTGGCGTGGCGAGACCGGGCCGATCAGCCGACTCGCCTTCCCCCTCGACCTTCTTTATCTTCTCCTATAAATAGGCCTTCTCACCTACCCCCAGGGTACGCTTTTATTGCTTTCGAATCCCTGTTTCCTCTCTGTCATCCCGAGCTCGCGATTTTCCTTTCCTTTGCGACTATGGTTAAGACCAACCCTGACGCAGATGGCCGGTCTAAGTGCGCCCAGCACTTCATCGACCATTGCTTCTTCGAGGGGCATATTACCGAGGAGGAGCTCGTCGAATTCGCGGCTGCATTCGTCCCCCCCGGCTTCCAGGCTCGCAGGCCCGCCGAGCATGAAGCCATTAATTCCTTCCCGGAGGGTGAGCTCGCCTTCCCCATCTCGCACTTCGAGGTGGGGCTGCGCCTCCCCCTCTGGCCAGAGATCCGCCAGATCCTGAAGTACTATGGCGCAGTGCCCGCGCAGCTGAACTCCAACGCCATTGCTATGATGGTGGCGTTCGCCTACTTCCTCCGCCGAGAGCGGATTGAGTTCAACCTTGCGGTGTTCCGTAAGTTGTTCTCCTACAAGGCTACCCCCGACGGAGTCGCCTACTTTGGCGGGTCCCTCATCAAGGTTCGCGAGCTCGCGAACAAGAACCATAACTGGATGACCCGGCTTGTCTTTATTAAGGGCGAGCTCGGCAACATCCCCTTTCGTCCCCTGCAGAAAAGCGAGGACATATACCGTCCTCCTTCCCTGTCTGGTAGCGACGCCGACCTCCACAAGTTTTTCCTCCACAAGGACTTCGAGGTCGCCTTCCTCCGTCGCGGCCTTGATTCGCTTCAACCCGTTCTCCCTGGCGAAGGTATATCTCGCCCTGCCTTTTCGCGAACTCCGTCAAGGTGGATCTCTATATTATATATATATATATTTTTATCAAGTCTCTCTCTGCAGGGGAACGGGTTCTGCCGGAGCACCCGCCGTTCGCCGACTCGGGGATATTCTCAGATCCCCTGGAGCTGGCCCGGGCGGCGGCAGCGGCTTTTCGCGAGGAACAAGCGCGAGGCCAACTCCTCGGCAAGAAGCGCTTGGAGCCCGGGGGGTCAAGCTCGCGCCCTGATCCTTCGCTCCCCAAGAAGAAGAAGGCGAAGGTGGTCTCGCGTGGACGGCTGCACCTTCCACCGTCGCCTACCAAATTTATGAGCTCGCCGGAGGCTCTGTCCGACGAGCCGCCTTTGAGTCCGTTAAAAGAAGCCTCCTCCTCCCGAAAGGGGAAGAAGAAGAACGAGCCGTCCTCTGATTCTACCGGAGAAGACACCCTCCGCGAGCCCGGCCTGCCGAAGGATCACCCCCACTTCGGCAAGGGGTGTAAAAGCAAAGATGCGGCCGGCGAGCCCATTTTGAAGTGGGATGAGGGGGCTCACCGAGTTTCTGTTTCTACTCGCGCCCCCTCCTGGGGAGCTCGCCAGCCTCCTATCGCCCATGCCTTCGCCTTCGGCTTCGGCCTCTATAGCCGCGACAGCGCCGAATCGTACAAGAAACTCACCCCCAGTCAGCTCGGCCACGAGGGGTTACAAGGCCACCTGCGGGCCTTCGAGCTCCACCACATGATGGTCCGCCGCGGCTTCCAGCTCAGCAATGCCCTGCTGACTGCCGAGCAGGAGCGCGACCTGGCGAAGGAGAGCGTGGCCGATGCGGAAAGGCGGTTCGGCCTTGTCGACGCTCTACTCGCGAAATCTGTCGGTGGCTTGGTAATCACTGGATATCTCTATTCACCTTAGGGTCATTCTTGTGCTCGTTCTGAACTTTTAATCCTACAGGATGCCGAAGCCGCCGACGCGCTGCGAGGTGAGGTGGCTCAGCTGCATGCTCAGCTTGCCGAGCGGGAAGTCCAGCTCGCCGAGCAAAAGATGTATTCCCGCGAGCAAGAGGCTGTTGCCGCCCAGCTGGGGGTGGAGGTGGAGGAGTTGAAGGAAAATAACAAGGGGCTCCTGGGTGAGGTCCTCCGCCAGGCCGACGCTCTCCTTCCCCCGGACGTCGGCGAGCCAGCCTTCCCCTACAAGAGGCCTCGGGTGTTTGGCGAGTCTGATGTCGCGGAGCGGCTGCGAGTCAACTCTATCGAGGCTGCCGAGTGCCTCCTGAAGGCCATGAGGGGGACGGGGATTTTGGCGGAAGGCTGCGAGGGGGTCACCGTCTGGGAGCTCCTGCCGACCCTGTTCCCACCTAGCCCGCTCAGCGAGAAGGAGGATAGCTTCGACTCGCTCTTCGCGGGGGCGGGAGAGAAGGGAGCTCGGCTTGGCGGCGAGGAGGACCGTCATTCGAGGGGGGGGGACGAGAGCTGACTTTTGCTTTCCTTTTCTTTTGTATCCTGCCGAGGCGGGCCTTTCCTTGTACACTTGTAATGATGAATCAAAGATATTTTTCGTAATTTCTCTATCTTCTTTTTAAGCTCACTTGCGATATCATACCCGCGCGCTTGATGTCCCGACCTCGCCCGTAGAATGTTTTGAGTTAGGACCAGCCCCCGCGGTGAGATCATAGGCGCCGGCCATGGCTAGACTCGCTGATGTTATCGGTGCTTGCGGCGAATCCCTAGAACACGTGCTCGCGCCATATCCTACTTGCGCCGCACCTTCCCCCGCCATGTCTCGCCTCCATTTTTCGACAACTCAGACAAGTGAAAATATGTCTGGGTCGAGATGCTGCCGGCATCCGCCTTAGACACCAGGGCGTGTCTTCTGCCGAGTTAACTGGAGCGAGACTAGGCTCGCTGGAGAGAGCTGTTTCCTCCCCCTGAGTCTGGGACGGGACCAGGGCTTCCTTAGTAGCGAGCTGGAGGGGGCAGGGTATTCCGAGCTCGCAGTCTTGACTGGCGAGCTTGCACCCTGGTGCTTTTCTCGGGCCAACTCCCAGTCTCAGCTAGGCGGGAAGACTTAGAAACTTTTGCCTCTCCCGGGTGCTACCACCGGGCCAGTCAGCTAGGTGAGAGCCTGAGGGCGGGTGTTGAACATCCTCCGGGCTCAGCCCCAGGGTCATAGCGATGTCCATCGAGACTCGGCCGTGCCAGCTAGGTGGGAGCCTGGCAGGGGAGTGACGAGACCTAACCCCAGAGCGAGAAGACTTAGAAACTCTTGCCTCTCCCGGGTGCTACCACCGGGCCAGTCAGCTAGGTGAGAGCCTGAGGGCGGGTGTTGAACATCCTCCGGGCTCAGCCCCAGGGTCATAGTGATGTCCATCGAGACTCGGCCGTGCCAGCTAGGTGGGAGCCTGGCAGGGGAGTGACGAGACCTAACCCCAGAGCGAGAAGACTTAGAAACTCTTGCCTCTCCCGGGTGCTACCACCGGGCCAGTTAGCTAGGTGAGAGCCTGAGGGCGGGTGTTGAACATCCTCCGGGCTCAGCCCCAGGGTCATAGCGATGTCCATCGAGACTCGGCCGTGCCAACTAGGTGGGAGCCTGGCAGGGGAGTGACGAGACCTAACCCCAGAGCGAGAAGACTTAGAAACTCTTGCCTCTCCCGGGTGCTACCACCGGACCAGTCAGCTAGGTGAGAGCCTGAGGGCGGGTGTTGAACATCCTCCGGGCTCAGCCCCAGGGTCATAGCGATGTTCATCGAGACTCGGCCGTGCCATCTAGGTGGGAGCCTGGCAGGGGAGTGACGAGACCTAACCCCAGAGCGAGAAGACTTAGAAACTTTTGCCTCTCCCGGGTGCTACCACCGGGCCAGTCAACTAGGTGAGAGCCTGAGGGCGGGTGTTGAACATCCTCCGGGCTCAGCCCCAGGGTCATAGCGATGTCCATCGAGACTCGGCCGTGCCAGCTAGGTGGGAGCCTGGCAGGGGAGTGACGAGACCTAACCCCAGAGCGAGAAGACTTAGAAACTTTTGCCTCTCCCGGGTGCTACCACCGGGCCAGTCAGCTAGGTGAGAGCCTGAGGGCGGGTGTTGAACATCCTCCAGGCTCAGCCCCAGGGTCATAGCGATGTCCATCGAGACTCGGCCGTGCCAGCTAGGTGGGAGCCTGGCAGGGGAGTGACGAGACCTAACCCCAGAGCGAGAAGACTTAGAAACTTTTGCCTCTCCCGGGTGCTACCACCGGGCCAGTCAGCTAGGTGAGAGCCTGAGGGCGGGTGTTGAACATCCTCCGGGCTCAGCCCCAGGGTCATAGCGATGTCCATCGAGACTCGGTCGTGCCAGCTAGGTGGGAGCCTGGCAGGGGAGTGACGAGACCTAACCCCAGAGCGAGAAGACTTAGAAACTTTTGCCTCTCCCGGGTGCTACCACCGGGCCAGTCAGCTAGGTAAGAGCCTGAGGGCGGGTGTTGAACATCCTCCGGGCTCAGCCCCAGGGTCATAGCGATGTCCATCGAGACTCGGTCGTGCCAGCTAGGTGGGAGCCTGGCAGGGGAGTGACGAGACCTAACCCCAGAGCGAGAAGACTTAGAAACTTTTGCCTCTCCCGGGTGCTACCACCGGGCCAGTCAACTAGATGAGAGCCTGAGGGCGGGTGTTGAACATCCTCCGGGCTCAGCCCCAGGGTCATAGCGATGTCCATCGAGACTCGGCCGTGCCAGCTAGGTGGGAGCCTGGCAGGGGAGTGATGAGACCTAACCCCAGAGCGAGAAGACTTAGAAACTTTTGCCTCTCGGGGCTTTAAACTGCGAGCCCCTCTACCCTCACTATTCTGCCAAAGCATAAGATATGATAATGAGATTCATTTTTATTCATGGGGCCAGAATATCTACAATATTTTCAAGGATAAAAACGTTTCAGATCGTCGCCACTCCAAGTGTGGCTGAGGGTATCCCCTTTTACATCTTGGAGGCGATACCCCCCGGATTTCAAGACCTCCTGTACAATGTAGGGGCCCTCCCAATTGGGGTGGAGTTTTCCCACAGCGGCTGATCTCCCTGCCGCATCCACTTTTTTCAAGACAAGGTCCCCTTCCATGAACTGCTTGACACGGACGTGTTTGTCGAAATACTTGGCCATCCTTCGCTTGGCCTCTTCTTGCCTGACGACGGACAAGTCGCGTAGTTCTTCTACCATATCAAGGGAGAGTCGAAGCTCCTCCTCATTCTCTGACCTCCACTCTTCCCTTCAAGCTCCTGCCTCGACGACCCGAGGTGTCTGGACCTCGAATTCGATAGGTAGAACGGCCTCGCAGCCGTGAGAGAGTTTAAAAGGTGTCTCCCCTATGGCCGTATTGGGGGTGGTCCTCAAGGCCCAAAGGACTGAGGGAAGTTGTTCTACCCAACTTCCCCTCAAATTTTCCACTTTCTTTTTTAAGAGGTTCACGAAGATCTTGTTGGCCGCTTCCCCAGCTGTTCGCAGAAGCGAATGAACTCCGTGCTGGCAAACTGAGGTCCGTTATCCGTGACGATAGCCTGTGGTAGCCCATGCCTGCAGATGATCTCTCCCCAGATAAAGTTCCTGACTACCTGGGAGGTTACCTTGGCTAGAGCCTTCACCTCCATCCACTTAGAAAAATAGTCGACCATGACCAATAGAAACCTCCTCTGCCCGCTGGCCTGAGGAAAAGGTCCTACGAGGTCCAGTCCCCATATGGCGAAGGGCCATGGTGCCATGATGCTTCTTAACCTCTGAGCCGGCTGGAGCTGGAGCGGGGCATAGAGTTGGCACTTATGACATTTTTTGCGAATTCGGCTGCATCCTGACCGAGGGTGGGCCAGAAGTACCCTTGCCTGACGATTCTCCCCTCCAGGGTCCGACTCCCCGAATGACTTCCACATTCACCGGAATGGACCTCCTCCAAAATTTTATGCACCTCCCTTTCGGCCACGCAACGGGCCAACATCCCTGAGAGGGTCTTGCAGTTCAACTGCCCCTCGCGTAGGAGGTAATACGCCGCCTTGTGCTTGAGCCCTCTTCGGTCCATTCCCTCCGGGTACTCTCCGACGGACAAAAAGGTGATAAAGGGATCCATCCATGAGGGGTGCTGTTCCACTTCCATTAGTTCCCCCTCTTCGATGGAAGGTCGGAAGAGATCCGTAATAGTGCCTCCCATCCGGGGGCCGTGCTTTGCTAGCTGGTCGACTGGCTCATTTTCCTCTCGCGGCACGTGCTTGATTGAGAAGGTCTGGAAGGTCCCGATGACTCCCTTTACCTTCATCAAATAGAGCTGCAGGGTGGGCTCCCTCGCCTCAAACTCCCCCTTGACCTGGGAAGCCACCACCATGGAGTCGGTGAGGACCTCCACGTCATGCACCCCCAAGTCTCTCGCCAGGCGCAGACCTGTGATTACGGCTTCGTATTCGGCTTGATTATTGGTGATGGTGAAGTGCACTACCACAGTTTGCTCGATTCTTATCCCCTGGGGGCTTTCCAAGATGACTCCAACCCCTAAAGAATGCTTCCCCGAGGCACCGTCCACCCTGACTTTCCAGGGGAGAGGGCGAGTGAGTCTCTCCTCCGCCACCTCGACCACATACTCTGCCAGGAAGTCAGCCATAGCTTGGGCCTTGATTGAGTGTCAGGGAACGAAGGAGATGTCGAACTCGCTCAGTTCCACCGACCATTTGGCCAACCTACCTGAATGCTCTACCCCCTTAAAGATGTTGCGCAGGGGGTGGTCAGTTACTACTCGGATTGAGTGTGCCTGGAAATAAGGCCGAAGCCTCCAGGCTGAGATGATTAAGGCGAAGGCCAGTTTTTCCAGGATGGGGTAGCGGAGCTCGGCCCTCTTTAGTATCCGACTCACATAATATACGTGGAGTTGCCTCTTCCCTTCTTCCCGAACCAAAACCAAACTCAAGGCTTCAGCCCCGACCCCTAAATATAGGAGTAAGTCTTCCCCTTCCTTGGGCCCTTGGAGCAGGGGGGCCTGAGTCAGCTGTTTCTTTAAAGCCTGGAATGCCTCCTCGCACTCCGAGGTCCATTCAAACTTTCGACCCCCTCTCAAGGTTTTGAAAAACGAGGAGCATCTCTCCCCAGCCCGGGAGAGGAATCTACTCAACCCTGCCAACTTCCCTGTCAGCCGCTGTACTTCCTTGGTATTTTGTGGTGACCTTAGTTCCATGATTGCTCTCACCTTATCTGGATTAGGTTCTACACCGGCGGGGGTGAGGAGATGCCCTAGGAACTTTCCCCGGCTTGCCCCGAAGACACACTTCAAGGGGTTCAGCCTCATCTTAAATCTGCGGAGAGTGGCGAAAGTCTCTTCCAAGTACTGGATGTGGGAGTTGACATCTAAGCTCTTGACCATGAGGTCATCCACGTACACTTCGAGATTCCTCCCCTTCTGCTCTCGGAAGACCCTATCCATCATTTTTTGGTAGGTGGCTCCCGCATTCTTTAGCCCAAAGGGCATCATTTTGTAACAGTAACATCCGTCTCCTGTGATGAACGAGACATCTTTGACATCAGGGGGGTGCATTCTGATTTGGTGATAACCTGAAAAAGCATCCAGAAAACTCATTACAGGGAAATCGACGGCTGAGTCAACCAGCGCGTCGATTCGAGGCAAAGGATAACAATCTTTCGGGCATGATTTATTAAGAAGAGAAAAGTCGATACACATCCTCCACCGGCCGTCCCCTTTTTTTAACCATTACAACGTTGGAGACCCAGCCGGGGTATTGGATTTCAGATATGAAGCCAGCCTCGAGGAGCTTGGTGACTTCCTCCCTGATTGGCTCGGCGAGCTTGTCTGTGATGGATCTCTTTTTCTGCTGGATGGGGGGGAGCCTCCGGGTCCAGGTTGAGGCGATGGCAGGCCACGTCGGGATCGATCCCTGGCATCTCCGCGGCGCTCCAGGCGAAGCTGTCCACGTTCCTCTGGATGCACTCCAGCATCCTGCCTTGAGCTTCCGGGGTCAGGCCTCCGCTGACGCGGACCTTCTCCACCCTGCCTCCAATGGTGAGAACCTCCATCTCCACCACCTCTTCCGCTGCCTCCAGACGGGACTGCTCCCCCCATTCCTCGATACCTCCCCCTCCGGGGGCGAGGACCTCTTCCTCAGCCTCTTTCACGGCCATGGCCTCGGCCGACTCCCGAGTCTCTTCCGTGACCTCCTCCCGGGCGCGGTACTCCACCTCCATCTCTTTGCCAGCTTCCTGCTTCTCCTCCTCCAACCTCCGCCCCATCTCCTCGGCCCCCTCCAGCCAAGAGATGGAGTTTACCGCCGAGACGTAGCACTCCCTTGCCTCCTTAGGGTCTCCTCGGACCCGGATCTGGACCCCCTCGACGTTGAGCTTTAGATACTGGTGGAAGGACGAGGGGACGCAGCGGAAGGCACTGATGAGGGGTCTCCCGAAGATGGCACTGTAGCTGCTAGGGGCGTCCACGATGACAAACTTGCAGTTGTGTGACTGCCCCCCCAGAGTGACATGGAGTCCCACTCCTCCCTCGACTTCTTTCCTCTCTCCCGAAAAGCCGAACAGGGGCCCATCCGAGGCTAACACCCTCCTGGCCTCTACTTTCATCGCATCGAACGCCTTCTTGAAGATGACGTTGACCGAACTCCCATTGTCCACAAGGATCCGGGAGACTGTAAAATCCTCGATGGCTATCTGGATGACCAGCGCATCGCAAAAGGGGTCCTCGTGACCCGGCAAGTCCTCTCTGGAGATGGTGATTTTCTCCTCCGGGGGAGGGGACTGGGATGTGGAGCCAACGCTCCTTCGGTACATAGTGTGGAGGCTTGACTTACGGGAGGCCTCGATCCCAGCCCCCCCGTGGATCGCATCGATCCTTCCTCGGGTGCCCACATCAACCCGGTCTTCACACCGATCCCCCTCCTCCCGAGGCCGGATCTCCTCTATCCGAACTTCCTGATGGTCTTGCTGTTGATGTTCCCTTCTCCCTCTCATCTCGAGGAACTCCGGGCACGTGGATGTGAGGTGCCCCTCCTCTTGATGAAAGTCACAATAGGGCAGGTCCACCCTGACCTCCCTCCTTCTCCTCGGCTGTCCTCTCCTCCTCCCCTCATGGCAATTGCCATTGCCTCCTCCTGATCGGGGAGAGGGGGTCTCTGACCCTGCCTACCCCCCTGGGGATTGTACTGCCCTCGGCCACCCTGGCGGTTATCTCCTCCCTGATAACCTCTCCGTGGTGCCTGGTCTTGCCACTCGGGTCTCCATCCCAAACGGTGGGTCTGCTCCGGGCGCACCCACCTGGGTTGCGGCTGCTGCTGCGGCTGCTCCCTTTGCCGAGGTTCAGCCCTCCTCTCCTCCTGAATTCGGCCACCGCTTGGCCTCTCCTCCTCCACGGCCCACTTGGCCAACCTTCGCGCAAACTCCGGCTGCGCGGCCTCCATATCGACCTCCCTGGCCGCTCTCTCCAGGAGTGCCTCAAAAGACACTGGAGGTGATCTCTTCAGTTCCATCGCGAAGAACTCGGATTGGAGGCCCAGGGTGAAGGCCACCATCATGGTGTGCCCTGACATCTCCTGAACTTGGGACAGTTCCTCTTGGAACCTGTCCAGATAGCTTCCCAGGGTTTCTCCCACCCTCTGCTTGATGCGGAACAAAGACTCCGCCTCCTTCTTCCTCTTCTTTGAAGTGGTGAATCTCAGCATGAAACCCCGTCGCAGATCCTCAAAGCAGTAGATGGACCCGGTCGGGAGTTGGTGGAACCACTCTCTCGCCTTTTCTCTGAGGGTGATGGCGAAGAGTCGGCACTTGAAGCCGTCTGACATCTGTCGAATAGAGACCATGTCCTCGAACCACTGGATGTGGTGGACCGGGTCTCCTCTCCCGGAGTAATAAGTCATCTCTGGCTCGCGAAACCCCTCGAGAACTGGGGCTGAAGAAACGAACTCGCTGAAGGGGCTCCCCCCCTCAGTCAGGCGAGACGGGAACTCCCTCCCTGCAGTCTCGCCGAAGTGGTACTCGGCGGCCGAGCCGGGGAATAGAACTCGCCCCTGGAACTCGCGCTCGTCTCTCTCGGCGGGTTCCTTCCCTGGACGCCTGAGCGGCGCGTCGTCGCCGAGTGCGGGAGCGGCGACCACCGGAACTGCCGGTGTCGCACTCTCAGCTCGCATGCCGAGGGCGGTCCTGACGAGCCCGAGGATCTCCTCCGTAAGCTCCGCCGGCACGCTCGCCGCTGGGGGTGGGGGAGGGGGTGGCGAGCTGCCCCTGCCTGATCTTTGTCCTTCTTCTCCAGTCATCGAACCTGCAGAAGGTTTTCTCTGCTGACCACTCTCCACGCTCACCGCACCAAAATGTTGAAACCGAAAAATCGGTCTCCGTGGAGTTCGACCCTTGGGGAAGGGGTGGTCGCGCACCTACTCTGCTCCTGTAAGAAAACGACAAGAAAGTGAAGAACAAAGGACTAGGCCAAGGGCCCGGCGCGGAGTTCCCACCACACACCCGGAAGATCTTAGAGCGCTTCCCCTCCTTAGCCAAGTGTCGGGCTAAGGTACCTCAGAAAGCGCTAGTAGACCTGAGAATTCGTAAGCCCCTCTCTGAGGTACCCCTTGGGTCCTATTTATAGGAAAAGATGGCCTGCCAATATACTACCTTCACTGTTCTCGAGGACTATAGACAGACCAAAGGGGGCAACATGGTAAAAGTATATCATGGCCAAGATGCGAGCTGGACCTGAGGTAGCATCCGCTCGGCAGGGGCCTGACTCGCCTCGCCCTAGGCCCAGGCGAGCACGTACTCGGCAGGCTATGCTCAACTATCGCCGAGCTCGGCTCGACCATCGCCGAGTTCCAACAGAAACGGGGCTCGGCACGACGATCGTCGAGCTCCAACAGAAAATGAGCTCGGCGTGGAGATCGTCGAGCTCGGTTCGACTACCATCGAGCCCTGTTCCATTACCCGAGCTCGGTCTCGGCATGCCGGGCTCCGTTCGGCCATCGTCGAGCTCGGCTCGACTATCGCCGAGCTCGGCTCGGGTATTACCGAGCTCGGGCTCGGCACGCCGGGTTCATATTGCGGTCTGAGCCGGCCGGTTTGACTCCTGTCGACCACTCGCTGGATACGGGGTTGTACAGCTGCGGGACGTGAAGCTGCTGCGGGAGGCGGGCGAGACCATCATCGCCCACCAGCTTCTTCCATGGCTCTTCGACCCCATCCCCAAGCCTCCAGGCGCGCCCGACTCCCCGCTCTCGGACGTCCCAAAATATCCTACTACTGCCGGCGAGACGTCCGAGGGGAGCTCTGGCGAGAGATCCGGCGAGGACTCGAGCGAGAGCACCAACGGAGATTATAGCGTGCCGCCTTGAAGGGTTTTTTCTTTTGTTGTTATTTTCTTTTGTAATGAGCGAGAAGCTCCAAACTCCTGTAATTTATTAAATACAAGCAATATTTTATTTCTCATTGTCGATGTGTTTGTTTGAATGAGTAGGTTAGTCAGCCAAGTGACTTCCGCGCGAGCTTCCGTCGAGACCCTTAGTCTCCTTAAAGTAACCTTCCTTAAAGATCAATTAGGCGGGAGCCTTGCGCTATCGATTAGGTCGCCTTGTCCAGGTCTGCCGGGAGCTTTCTTCGGTGAGATCCCCCCTAGCCGAGACCTTCGGGCCGAGACCTCTACTGGCCGAGACCTTTAGGGCCTCGTCTCCGATCTAGGTCGGGGCCGTGTCAAAATATCTTCCGACAAACTAAACATATGCCCCACCGGCGAGCCTTCGGACCTGCCAGCTAGATGGGAGCCTGCGCAGCGGGTCTACCTGGAGTCGAGCCGAGCTCGTCGTAACGCAGAGTAACTACAAATCAAGAACCAAGGACCAAGAGTCAAGGACTCAACCAATATCCGACAGGCGATCCTTCGGACCTGCCAGCTAGATGAGAGCCTGCGCAGCGGGTCTACTTGGGGCCGAGCCGAGCTCGGGGTGTTGATGAAGGTCAAACTAAACCTCTCCCCCATAGGCGAGCCTTCAGACCTGCCAGCTAGATGAGAGCCTGCGCAACGGGTCTACCTGGGGCCGAGCCGAGCTCGGGGTGCTGATGAAGGTCAAACCAAACCTCTCTCCCACAGGCGAGCCTTCGGACCTGCCAGCTAGATGAGATCCTGCGCAGTGGGTCTACCTGGGGTCGAGCCGAGCTCAGGGTGTTGATGAAGATCAAACCAAACCTCTCCTCTATAGGCGAGCCTTCAGACCTGCCAGCTAGATGAGAGCCTGCGCAGCGGGTCTACCTGGGGCCGGACCGAGCTCGGGGTGCTGATGAAGGTCAAACCAAACCTCTCCCCCCACAGGCGAGCCTTCGGACCTGCCAGCTAGATGAGAGCCTGCGCAGTGGGTCTACCTGGGGCTGAGCCGAGCTCGAGGTGTTGATGAAGATCAAACCAAACCTCTCCCCCACAGGCGAACCTTCGGACCTGCCAGCTAGATGAGAGCCTGCGCAGCGGGTCTACCTGGGGCCGGGCCGAGCTCGGGGTGCTGATGAAGGTCAAACCAAACCTCTCCCCCACAGGCGAGCCTTCAGACCTGCCAGCTAGATGAGAGCCTGCGCAGCGGGTCTACCTGGGGCCGAGCCGAGCTCGGGGTGTTGATGAAGGTCAAACCAAACCTCTCCCCCACAGGCGAGCCTTCGGACCTGCCGGCTAGATGAGAGCCTGCGCAGCGGGTCTACCTGGGGCCGAGCCGAGCTCGGGGTGTTGATGAAGATCAAACCAAACCTCTCCCCCACAGGCGAGCCTTCGGACCTGCCAGCTAGATGAGAGCCTGCGCAGCGGGTCTACCTGGGGTCGGGCCAAGCTCGGGGTGTTAATGAAGATCAAACCAAACCTCTCCCCCACAGGCGAGCCTTCGAATCTGCCAGCTAGATGAGAGCCTGCGCAGCGGGTCTACCTGGGGCCGAGCCGAGCTCGGGGTGCTGATGAAGGTCAAACCAAACCTCTCCCACACAGGCGAGCCTTCGGACCTGCCAGCTAGATGAGAGCCTGCGCAGCGGGTCTACCTGGGGCCGAGCCGAGCTCGGGGTGTTGATGAAGATCAAACCAAACCTCTCCCCCACAGGCGAGCCTTCGGACCTGCCAGCTAGATGAGAGCCTGAGCAGCGGGTCTACCTGGGGCTGGGCCGAGCTAGGGGTGTTGATGAAGATCAAACCAAATATCTCCCCCACAGGCGAGCCTTCAGACCTGTCAGCTAGATGAGAGCCTGCGCAGCGGGTCTACCTGGGGCCGAGCCGAGCTCGGGGTGCTGATGAAGGTCAAACCAAACCTCTCCCCCACAGGCGAGCCTTTAGACCTGCCAGCTAGATGAGAGCCTGCGCAGCGGGTCTACCTGGTGCCGAGCCGAGATCGGGGTGTTGATGAAGATCAAACCAAACCTCTCCCCCACAGGCGAGCCTTCGGACCTGCCAGCTAGATGAGAGCCTGCGCAGCGGGTCTACCTGGGGCCGAGCCGAGCTCGGGGTGCTGATGAAGGTCAAACCAAACCTCTCCCCCACAGGCGAGCCTTCGGACCTGCCAGCTAGATGAGAGCCTGCGCAGCGGGTCTACCTGGGGTCGAGCCGAGCTCGGGGTGTTGATGAAGATCAAACCAAACCTCTCCCCCACAGGCGAGCCTTCGGACCTGCCAGCTAGATGAGAGCCTGCGCAGTGGGTCTACCTGGGGCCGAGCCGAGCTCGGGGTGCTGATGAAGGTCAAACCAAACCTATCCCCCACAGGCGAGCCTTCGGACCTGCCAGCTAGATGAGAGCCTGCGCAGCGGGTCTACCTGGGGCCGAGCCGAGCTCGGGGTGTTGATGAAGATCAAACCAAACCTCTCCCCCACAGGCGAGCCTTCGGACCTGCCAGCTAGATGAGAGCCTGCGCAGCGGGTCTACTTGGGGTCGAGCCGAGCTCGGGGTGTTGATGAAGATTCCTTCAACCAGACCTATTCTATTATCAGGGTGAGAAGACATAGTCGGTCAAAGCAAAAAGTAATATGATAGCATTTTCGGAGACAGTCAATATTTTGAGATGGTAACATTGAAAAGATAATATTTATTTACAACATTACAATCCTTCTCTACCCTTATAGGTAGAAGTGTTTTAAGTCATCACCGCTCCAGGTGTGGCTCAAGGTCCTTCCCTCCACATCCTGGAGGTAGTAACCCCCATTTGTCAGAGCCTCCTTTACTATGTAAGGCCCTTCCCAGCTTGGGTTGAGCTTGCCAACAGGGGCCGACCTTCCTGCCGCGTCGACCTTTTTCAGCACTAGGTCCCCTTCGGTGAATTGCTTGACTCTAATGTGCTTATCAAAGTACCTGGCCATTCGCCGTTTGATCTCTTCTTGCCTGATGGCGGCAACATCCCGCAGCTCTTCCGTCATATCCAGCGAGAGGCGCAACTCTTCCTCGTTCCCCAACCTCCAAGCTTCGCTTCCTTCACCTGCGGCCGTGACCCGTGGAGACCGAATCTCGAACTCCACCAGGAGGACAGCCTCACATCCATGAGAGAGCTTGAAGGGGGTCTCCCCTGTGGCCGTGTTCGGAGTTGTTTGCAAGGACCACAGGACGGAAGGGAGTTACTCCACCCAGTTACCCTTCAGATTCTCCACCTTCTTCTTGAGCAATTTCACAATGATCTTGTTCTTCGCTTCCACCTGGCCATTGCTCCGGGGGTGATGGACGGAGGCAAACCTGAGGTCTATCCCCAATTGAGTACAGAAGCTGACGAACTCGTCACTTGCAAACTGGGGACCATTATCCGTCACTATCGCTTGGGGCAGCCCATGCCTGCATATGATTTCCCCCTAAACAAAGTTCCTGATGACCTGAGAGGTAACCTTGGCTATAGCTTTGATCTCCAGCCACTTTGAGAAGTAATCGATCATGACTAGGAGGAACCTCCTCTGCCCGCTAGTTAGAGGAAAGGATCCAACTAGATCCATGCCCTAAATGGCGAAGGGCCATGGCGCCGTGATGCTTCGAAGCCTTTGAGCGGGCAAGAGCTGGAGGGGAGCGTACACTTGACACTTTAGGCATCTCTTCGCAAACTCAACTGCATCCTTCCTCAAGGTCTGCCAGAAATACCCTTTCCTTATCACCCTTGCCTCCAACATCCTTTCCCCTGAGTGACTGCCGCACTCTCCCGAATGTACCTCTTCCAGGATCCTCGGTGCCTCTTCCTCGGTCACACATCTCGCAAGGAGCCCTGACAACATCTTCCGGTGCAAGCCCCCTTCCAGCATCAGGTAGTAGGCTGCCTTTCGCCTGAAGCTCTTCGCATCCTTGACCTCCTCTGACAGCTCGCCTGTGGTAAGGAAGGTCACCAACGGGTCTACCCATGAGGATCGCCGACCTACCTCCATCAACTCCCCTTCTTCAATTGCCGGTCGGAATAGTTCAGTTAGGGTTCCTCCTCCCCGAGGCCCAAACTTTGCCAATCGATCAGCTGCTGTGCTTTCCTCCATGGGAACATGTTGAATAGAGAAAGAACGGAAACCTCCGATGATTGCCCTTACCTTGGATAGGTACTTCACGAGGGTAGGCTCCCGAGCCTCAATCTCCCCTCGGATCTGTGATGCTACCACCATTGAGTCGGTGAAGGTCTCCACATCCTGAATCTCCAACTCCTTTGCCAATCGAAGGCCGACTATCACAGCCTCATACTCCGCTTGGTTATTGGTTACGGGGAAGTGGAAAGCCACCGCCTGTTCTATAGTAACCCCTTGAGGACTCACCAACACTACACCCCCTCCCAGGGAGTGCCTTCCCGAGGCCCCATCGACCATCATCCTCCACGCTTCCTGCGGCTTCGGCTCTTCTTTCTCAGTTTCAGTGATATAGTCTGCCAGAAAGTCTGCCACAGCCTGAGCTTTGATGGAGAGTCTCGGAACAAAAGAGATGTCGAACTCGCTGAGTTCGATAGACCACTTTGCCAGCCTTCTTGAGTGCTCTACCCCCTCGAAGACCTTGCGAAGGGGATGGTCGGTTACCACCTTAATCGAGTGCGCTTGAAAGTAAGGAAGAAGCTTCCTAGCCAAGACGATTAAGGCATACGCCAGCTTCTCTAGGATGGGGTATCGGATCTCCGTCTTTCTCAAGTTTCGGCTTACGTAGTAGACGGGTAGTTGTTTCTTTCCCTCTTCCCTAACCAAGACGGAGCTCACAGCCTCTATCCCCACCCCGAGATACAAGGCTAGATCTTCCCCCTCCTTTGGGATTTGAAGTAGCGGAGCTTGGGAGAGTTGCCTCTTCAGCCCTTGGAAGGCCTCTTCGCATTCGACCGTCCATTCGAACGCCTGGTTACCATGAAGCACTTTAAAGAAAGAAGAGCACATATCCCCGGACCGGGAGAGGAACCTGCTTAGCCCGGCCAACTTTCCGGTTAGATGCTGGACCTCTTTGGCGCTGCGAGGTGATTCCAAATCTAAGATAGCCCTAACCTTGTCAGGGTTAGGTTCTACCCCCGCCGGAGTCAAGAGGTGTCCAAGGAACTTCCCGCGACTAGCCCCGAAGACACACTTCAAGGGGTTCAACCTCATCTTGAACCTCCGCAGGGTGGCGAATGTTTCTTCTAAGTCTCGCAGATGTGAATCCATGCACTTGCTTTTGACCATCAGGTCGTCGACATAGACCTCCAGATTCTTTCCCCTTTGATCTTGAAAGACCCGATCCATCATGCGTTGGTATGTTGCTCCTGCGTTTTTTAAACCAAAGGGCATCATCTTATAGCTGAAGCACCCCTCTTCGTGATGAAGGAGACATCCTTGACTGTAGGATTTCACGTGCGGTAGTGGGGCGAATTTTAAAAAATAATTCCAAACACCATACAACACATAAGGATGGGATATCCCAAAACAAAAATAAACCCTAACTCATCACATCTAATTCATCGCAGACGTTAGAAGTTATACCTCTAGAGAACAATCTCTAGGCGGAAGAGGAAAGCGCGCCAGAGAAAATGAAAACGATCCCAACGCAACAATGAGGCCTGATGGGCTCCACCTTAATTTATAAGAAAAAGGAGACCCCCATGATCCCCATGAATGGAGATCATGGGCGGGCCCCCCCTAACCCCCATGATCTCTCATGGAGATCATGGGAGTGGGCCCCCTCTCTCCCCACCATTAGGGGAAGGAACCGCCCCCGGCGGTTCCCCTCCGGCCATGGCCGGCCGGCCACGATCATGGCCGGCCGCGGCCATGGCCGGCCGCGGCCATGGCCGGCCGCGGTCACGACCGGCCGCGGCCATGGCCGGCCCCGGCCATGGCCCCGACCATGGCCGGCCGCCGCCGTGGCCATGGCCGCCCGACCATGGCCAACCGTGGCCATGGCCGCCCCAGCCGTGGCCATGGCCGCCCCGGCCATGGCCGGCCGTGGCCATGGCCGGCCGTGGCCATGGCCGCCCCGGCCATGGCCGGCCGTGGCCATGGCCGCCCCGGCCATGGCCGCCCCGGCCATGGCCGGCCGTGGCCATGGCCGGCCGTGGCCATGGTCGGCCGTGGCCATGGCCGCCCCGGCCATGGCCGCCCCGGCCATGGCCGGCCGTGGCCATGGCCGCCCCGGCCATGGCCGCCCCGGCCATGGCCGGCCGTGGCCATGGCCGCCCCGGCCATGGCCGCCCCGGCCATGGCCGCCCCGGCCATGGCCGCCCCGGCCATGGCCGCCCCGGCCATGGCCGCCCCGGCCATGGCCGCCCCGGCCATGGCCGCCCCGGCCATGGCCGCCCCGGCCATGGCCGCCCCGGCCATGGCCGCCCCGGCCATGGCCGCCCCGGCCATGGCCGCCCCGGCCATGGCCGCCCCGGCCATGGCCGCCCCGGCCATGGCCGGCCGTGGCCATGGCCGCCCCGGCCATGGCCAGCCGTCTCCTTGGCCGCCGCCGGCCTCCCTCGCCGGCCGCCCGGCTGCCGCCGCCATCGTGACGGCCCGCCATCATGAGAACCTCTCCCCGTCGTCCGATCGAGGGAGAAGCCCCACCGGCCGTCCGATCAGGACAAAACCACCCACTAACCCACTAGGTTAGTGGGGGGGCCCGCCATAACTTCCCCCTGGAGCCTATAAAAGGACCCCAGGGGCTCCTCATTTCCTAACTTTCTCCTCCTACGCTTCCCCCTTCTTCTTCTTCCTCAGGTGGGAGCTCTCTCGTTTTCTCTGCCAGCGGCCACCCCTCGTCGTCAACCACCGGTGGCCGCCTCTCGCCGCCAACCACCGACGGCCACCCACAACCTCCAGCGGCCACCAACGGATATTAGCACCCGCCAACAGCTACCAGAACCTGTCATCGGTTATTGGCACCCCACCAGAGCCCGGTTGCAAGGGAAGCACTCCAAGGACCGAGGAAGACGCACAAAGGAAGCTGCGACAACCCCAGGACACGCGTCGCCTCCGAGCACGTGCGACTGAAGTACCTCGCGCATTTCCACCATCCAAGTCCCGTTGGCGTGGCAGTCTGTTGCCCACCAACGAGTGCATATACTCTCTCTCCTCTAGATTATAACGGGAGCGGCCTGTCGCCCCGATTTCCCCCATCAAACTGTAAAACTCCAACAAACTAGTGGATTTTGATCGGCACCGACCCGGTCACGTGGTTTTTCACCCGGTTGAAGGGTTTTCCACGTTAAAACTTCCCGTGTCCATCCCTCATTCTTCAATTGACTGTGTGCGCGCTCGACCGCTCCGAGAGCTAAGGCGGTCCAAGAATATCCGGCCCGACCGGAGCATCGAGTTAGACCGCAACAAGGCCGATCGCCTCGCCTCTTGGTTCACCTTGAACCCGAACAGCGTCAAAGCTCTATTCCGTTGACGAGGAATAGAGACACTAACTCAGATCTACTCTCCTCTTGCACCGATGACTCCAAGTGGCCGAACCACGCTAGTCACCGGGTAGGGAAGAGGAAGGTGGAGAGGGATCTAAAACCGTTGAGGAGAAGGAGCAAACTCAAGCCATCATGCAAGCTATGGCCGACCGGGAAGAACCACCTAAGGTCGGCGAACGGCACGGAGATGGCGGCGGCAAGCTTGCCCGGAGAAGGAGCAACGGACGCCAAGGATTTGGCGGCAACAAGTTTGCCCCACGACGGAGCAGCGGGAGGCGATGCCGGCGTCGAGAGAGCCCGACGGCGGAGCAGGGGATGCACGTCAATGGCGGCCGGTTGCTCCAGATTTCAAAAACCCCTTTCTCCTGTATCCTTGCGGCTAGGTTTTGACAAAGCAAAAGCCCGTGAAGTTCACCCTCCTCCTGATCAGTTTTAACATATATATATATATATATATATATATATATATATATATATATATATATATATATATATATATATATATATATATAAACTTATATAAACAAAAAAAAACTATATATATTATATACATATATTTATATATATTTGCATATATACATAACATGTATATACATATATATATATATATATATACTTATATATATATATATATATATATATATATATATATATATATATATATATATATGTATGTATATATATATATATATATGTATGTATATATATATATATATATATGTATGTATATATAGATATATATATATGTGTACATATATATATATGTGTGTATATATATATATGTGTGTATATATGTATGTATATATATATGTATATATGTATGTATATATATATGTATATATGTATGTGTATATATATATATATATATCTATCTACTAATATACGAAAACTATTCTTTGGTGAAACATTGCCTGATGTCCCTATATTGCCCTTATAGTTCTATTCATAATTACACAATTATACCAAACTTTATATGAGTATATTATAAAGACAATATCCTTTTAGGTAATTACACAACTTCACAATATTAAAATACAAAAAATAAAAACACTAGATACCCTAAACCTATTATATCTAGCTAGAAATGACAAGAGAAAAATTAATGTTTTAACGTTAAAATATAATTTATTTTACAAAATAAAATTTGTATTTTTGATTTATATTTTTTTACGGTCATTTTGAGTACCCATATGTATATGTTGCGGGTCGGGCGGAGCCCGCCGGGAGCGGGCAAAGCCCGCCATCGTCGGTCGTGTATTGTCGCGCGAGGTCATAGGGGCAGATACTGTCCACGACAAATGTTGTCGGCCACGACAAATGTTGCCGCTCACGACAAATGTCGCCGCCCACGACAAATGTCGCACCACCGGCGAATGTCGCATCCCGACAATTGTCGCACTCCGCCGAATGTCGCACCCCGCCGATTATCGCACCCCCGCCGAATGCCCCCAGGGCCGAATGCCCCCAGGGCCGAAGGCCCGTGCCTGTCACTTGTATACTTATATATATAAATACTTACACATATATATATAATCCCATAACTCCAAAAACTGTGCACTCCTACCAAAACAATTACGACGACTCGCTCCGTCATAATTTTATTCCTTTGATGTTCGCACAGGAATTCTATCTAAGCATGTCGAGTCACGACATTAGATGTCCGCACTTATTACAGTACTTAGATTAAATGTTCCATAAAATCAAATGCTCCAAATAAGCCGAACGGATGCTGTTCCCGTTCATTTGGTGCGACCTTAAAGAGGAATCATGTCGTCGAGGCTATAATATAACATCCTATATTACTGACTATAAGAGGCTTTGTCACTGCATTATAGTCGCCCCAACAATATGGTAACTAGGTAACGCAATGAACGACCTTCGTCTATTTCTTTGTCACATGATATCATAAATATTGTGCAAACTGGGACTGTGTCATTTCGCACTATATTTGTCTTTCTTGGTCTCACAAGTGAGTTGTATTTATAACTACGTTAGTTATAATGCATGCTATACAACCTCGCTCTGCCAAGGGGCCCGACTATATCATTACCAAAATAATTTGGGGACAAAATGATATTTCGATATATACATCCCTTACGCGCAGGTATGAACAACGAATCATAGTGTTTATCACCATCAGAAGATAGTCTTCAACTATAATCACGTTGCTCACACCAACGCGCTCAATCTACATATCTCATATCTACAAAACACTAGACATGTTGTAAACACTAATGACACTTAACACATTCCACTTAATGTTACAACATAAGATAGGTCAAGCTCAATATGAATGAAACCATATACATACTCATGTGATTAAGTGATAACTATTATCAACATTTGTAGAACTACAATATACTCTAATGCACATGACAATCCAAGGTGGTGGTCAATGTCCCTCTTTGATTACCGGGATCGAGAGCATATAAAACTAAGATCATATGATGGAATTCAAGTGTTCTACAGCTCAAGATCAAGTGCATCTTCTCGAGCCATCATGAAGCATCATCAAATGATCTAGGGACAAAATGAGTTTGAACATTCATCAAAAACATGAACTTTAATAAAATTAAAGACAACTTTCAAAACACAAATCCTTCATTGACATCGGGAGGGTGCATCCGGATCTGGTGGTAACCTGAAAAAGCATCCAAAAAACTCATAACAGAAAAATCGACGGCTGAATTAACCAGTGCGTCGATTCGAGGCAGGGGGTAGCAATCTTTAGGACATGATTTATTCAACAAAGAGAAGCCGATACACATACGCCATTTTCCTCCCCCTTTCTTTACCATTACCACATTGGAGATCCAGCCTGGATACTGGATCTCTGAGATGAAGCCCGCCTCTAGGAGCTTCTTGACCTCCTCTCGGATGGGCTCCTCCAGCTTGGTGGTGATGGCCCTCATCTTCTGGCGTATGGGGCGAGTCCTGGGGTCCAGGTTCAGGCGATGACAAGCCACGTCCGCGTCGATGCCCGGCATGTCTGTCGTGCTCCAAGCGAAGATGTCGATGTTGCTTTGGATGCAGGCTCGCATCCGCTCCTGATCCTCGAGGCTCAAGCCTCCGCTAACCCGCACCTTCTGTACCTGCCCAGCTTTGGTGAGCACCTCCATCCCTATCACTTCCTCGACCGGCTCCATCCTCAACCGCTCCCAACCTGCCCTTGCCTCCTCCTGCTCAAGCTCTTCTCCTCCGGCCTCGTCAACCTCCATTGCTTCCACCAGGCCTTTTCCTTGCCTCTGCTCTTCTTCCCTTGCCTCTCTCAGGCTTATCTCCTCTACTTCCACTACCTCCTCCATCACTAATTCCTCGGCCTCCTGCGGGCTTGTCTCCTCCACTTCTACCACTTGCTCCCCTGCTACCTCCAACGCCTCCTCCAGGCTCGTCTCCCCCTTCTCGACACTTCCTTCTTGTCCAGCCATCTCCTTTTCCAGTTCCTCCGCCTCAGCCATCCACGACATAGTGTTGACTGTCGTCACATAACACTGCCTCGCCACCTTCGGATCCCCCCTGATCCTAACCTGCACCCCTCCGTTGCTGAACTTGAGGCATTGGTGAAAAGAGGAGGGGACGCAGCGAAAGGCGCTGATACGGTGACGCCCAAAGATGGCATTGTAACTACTCGGGGAGTCTACGATTACGAACCTACAGTTCCGTGAGACGCCCCCGAGCTTCACATGCAGGCCTACTCCCCCTTCTACCTCCTTCCTCTCTCCAGAAAAACCAAAAAGCGGTCCATCGGAAGCAAGGACCCTTTTTCCTTCCACCCTCATCTCATCGAAGGCCTTCTTGAAGATCACGTTCACCGAGCTCCCGTTATCCACCAATATCCGGGAGACTGTGAAGTTCTCCACCGCTGTCTGAATCACTAGCGCGTCGCAAAACGAGTCTTCGTAGTCTGGCATATCCGCGGATGAGAAGGTGATCTTTTCTTCTGGGGGGGGAGCTAGGGAGGTCGAGGCGACCCCTCTACGGAACATGGTTTGAAGGCTCCCCTTGCGGGTTTCCTCGATCCCTACTCCCCCATGGATCACTCTGATCCCCCCTCGGGTCCCCACATCAACCCTGTCTTCACATCTATCCTCAGCTTCTCCGTGTTGCACCTCAACGATCCTTACAGGCGGATCTTGCCTCCCAGCTCCTCTGGCCTCCCTCATCTCCAGAAACTCTGGGCAGGTGGCCGTTGCATGATCTTCCTCCTAATGGAAGTCACAATAGGGCAACGCCACCCTGCCCCCTCTTCCTTCTCCTCCTCCCCTTCTCCCGGCTCCTCGAACTCTTCTTCCTCTTCCTCTTCCCACCTCCATGGCCTCCTGCGGTGGTGGGAAGTGACCCCTCGGTCCCTGCCTCCATCCTCCCTGCTCAAGCCTTCTCTGCTCCCGGTAATTGTCTCTTCCCTGAAGACCCCCTTGGCCCTGGGGACGACCCTCCTGAGGCCTCCAACCCAATCGGTTGTTCAGCTCCCTGGCCCCCCCCCCCCATGTTGCTGCCCCTGCCCTCGGGGTTCTTCTCTCCTCCTATCCTCTCTTGGCTCCCTCTGCTCCCTCTGCTCCCTCACTTCTCTCTGTCTTCCCGCTGTCGGCTCCTTCACATCATCCTCCGCCAACCTGGCCAACTTCCTCGCGAACCCAGGGTTTGCCCTCTCGAAGTCTATCTCCTTTGCCGCCCTCTCCATGAGCTCCTCAAAAGAGAGAGGGGGCACTCTCTTCAACTCCATGCTAAAAAACCCCGGCCTCAGCCCCAGGGTGAAGGCAAGCATCAGTTCATACCCCGGGACCTCCTGGACCAGGAGAATCTCCTCTTAGAACCGGTCGACGTAATGACCCAACGTCTCCTTCGGGTTCTGCCTTACTGCAAACAGACACTCAGCCTCTTTCTTCCGCTTCTTCGAAGTCGAGAACCTCAACAGAAAGCCCCTGCACAGATCTTCAAAGCTGTAGATTGAGCTCGCCGGCAACTGGTGAAACCAGTCCCTAGCCTTCTCCTTCAGAGTGATGGCAAATAACCTACACTTGAAGGCATCCGACATCTGCCTGATCGACACCACATCTTCAAACCACTGCACATGCTGAATCGGGTCATCCTTCCCGGTGTAGTAGGACATATCTGGCTCCCGGAACCCCTCCGGCACTGGAGCCGAGATGATGAGTTCACTGAAAGGGGTCTCGCCTCCCGCCTGGCGAGAGGGCACGTCCCGCGATCTCGGCTGGCTGGACCGATCCGCGAGACCGTGCCCAGGGAAAAGCTCCCGCGCCATCGCCTCGATCCCTCTCGCCCAGATCCACCGGAACTTCCTTTTCGGGACGCTGGCCTGGGAAGAGCTCCCGCGCGGCCACATCCCTCTCGCCTGCCTCCACCGGGACTTCTTTCCCGGGGCGCTGCCCTGGGGCGTTCTCACATAACAGCGGGGCCACCTCCACCGGAACCTGCGGCGTCTCCCACTCGCTTCTCGCCGAGAAGGCCAAGCTGATCGTCTGCAGGACCTCTCGCCTGAAGTCCTCTAACATCTTTCTTGTTGCTTCCTCTCCCCGGGTGGAGGATCCTCCTGTGCTAGATCCTTCACCTTCACCTCCTGCCATGGGACTCAACTCAAGATTTTCTTGCACCGACTGCTTCCACGCTCACCGCACCAGAACTGTTGAAGCCAAAAATGACCTCAACGAATGTTCACAAACCAGGGTGCAGTCGACGCCTACTTCTCTCAAACCTCGACCCTTGACTGACTGCTAAGGTCCTAAGACTAGCCCAAAGCCTCAGCAGGGAGGTCCCACCTCACACCCGGAAGATCTCTGAGAACTTCCCCTTCAAAGCCAAATGCTGGGCTGGGAGCTCTTTAGAAAGCACTATAGTTGGAGAATAATGAAAAGCCTGCTTTCCAAAGAGCCCTTATGGGTCTATTTATAGTCTTCCCTTAACCCAAAAATACTGAAATACCCCTGATGGGTCTGTCAAAAGCCAAATCCCGCTGTCATCCTGGGGGCATATAGATAATTTTACCCGGGGATGATAAAATAATCTTTTCCTGGGCGCCGGGCCCTATCACATGGACCTGCTTGGCGAGAACCCCGGGCGAGAAGGCTCTCGCTGAGCCCCAGCTGGGCTCACCTTGGCGAGATCTCCCGTCAAGAGGGTTCTCGCTCTCGGTGGTCTTGATGTTATTGCCGTTGGACGTGGCGCTGAGTGAGTGAAGCTCACTCAACGCCTTCACTGCCTAACGCGGCGTTGAGTGAGTGGAGCTCACTCAACGCCCTTTGCTGCCGAACGTGGCGTTGAGTGAGTGAAGCTCACTCAACGCCTTCACTGCCTAACGTGGCGTTGAGTTAGTGGAGCTCACTCAACGCCCTTTGCTGCCGAACGTGGTGTTGAGTGAGTGCAGCTCACTCAACGCCCTCTCGCCCGCCCCCAGGGAGAGTTCCTTCCGGGCGGGAGCTCTCCTGTCCTGAAGCCTAAAGCTGACCTGAAGACCCGAGGCCTGGCGCGAACGATCTCGTCTAGTGCTAGGCGGGAGCTCCTTAAGGGCGAGAACTCTGCCAGTCTGCCCTAGGGCTAACCGAGGCCTGGCGCGAATGATCTCGCCTACTGCTAGGCGGGAGATCCTTAAGGGCGAGAACTCTGTCAGTCTGCCCTAGGGCTAACCTGGGACTAGCCCAACCCTGACCACTGAAGTCTTCTGGGTCCTACCCAGCGAATATGGGGTTGTACAGCCACAGTACCCGGCCTTCGCCCGCCCGACCCGCCCCCTACCTGAATAGGAGTTTAATGCACACTCAACGCCTGTTGAAGATATATGGTGGTCTGTCAATAGCGTGAGTTCGAAAATAGGGGAAAAAACAAGGGCAGCCGGATTTGAGTGTTTTAATCATGAACCCTTGGATCTTGGTCTGCAAAAAAAAACCCAAAACCTCTCTTCTTCTCTCTCCTCAAACCCGACAGCAGCATTCCGCTCCCCCCCCATCGTTCGGTCTTCTCCGCCGTCGGCGGCGGCCTGACCGGAGACCTCCGGCGGGTTCGTCGGGATCCGGTGAACCATCCGGCGGTATTCCGGAGGCGCTCCGGCAGGTCCACCACCGGCAGTGGCCCTGATCGTGAGCCCCAGATCTGGGTCTCACGGGCAGGGCCACCGTCGGCGGTGTCCCTTCCCGCTTGTCGTCGGACAACCCCCGACGGGTTCGCCGGAGGCCGACGAACACCCCGGTGGGTGCCGGGCAGGCCGCCGATGGCTTCGCCGCCAGCGACGTCGGGAATAGGCGCGGGCTTCGCGCAGGCGGGCAGGCCGCCGGTGCCACTCAACGCCTTCAGGCGTTGAGTGTGCACTCAACGCCTTCAGGCGTTGACTGTGCCACTCAACGCCTTCAGGCGTTGAGTGGGTGTCGGGCAGGCCGCAGATGGCTCCGCCGCCGGCGACGTCGAGAATAGGCGCGAGCTTCGCGCGGGCGGGCAAGCCGCCGGTGCCACTCAACGCCTTCAGGCGGCCTGCCCGGCACCCACCGGGGTGTTCGCCGGCCTCCGGCGAACCCGCCGGGGGTTGTCCGGCGGCGAGCAGGCAGGGACACCGCCGGCGGTGGCCCTGCCCGTAAATATATGAAAATTTATTTACGTTAATATATATTTATTAAGACAATTAATTAAATTTTTAAGAAACTAAAGTCCTTTACATATTGTTGGCCAAAATATGAAATTAGCCTTTAAATTTTAGAGATTTATTGAAATCAGTCTTTAAATTTTATTTTGCTTAAAATAAGTTCAAAATCGATCTTTCAACTTTTTATATATTTTAATTAGTTCTAAACTTCAATCTATTAACTATTTAATAAAAAATTATGCTTTCTAAGTTTATTGGTTGAATTAAAATTTAAAACAATTCTTTGCCCAATTTATTGTGTTATATGAGTTTAACAATTTTTTAATTCCTATAATTTTAAATTCAAAATAAAATAAAATGTTATTGGAAGTAATTGTATGCAAGGGGCCAGGCGTGTCCAAAAGGCCCGGGCCAGTGGGTCGGCTTGGCGAAAGCCCGTTTCGGCCCAGCCCGCGAAAAGTCCGGTCCGGGCCAAGGCCGGCTCGGGCCCCTTCCCGGGGGCAAAGCCCGAGCCCGGTAAAAGAAGGGCCCGGGCTCGGCCCGGTTTGTAAAAGCCCGGGTCCGATCAGGCCCGGTCCGGGCCGGCCCAATTGGGCCTTTTGGACACGGCTAGAAAGGGCGGATCGATCTATTAGCCCCCTTGAATTTTAAAAAAAATATATATATTAAATAGGAGCCCGTCAAGCCAAACTGTTCCATACCTAATTTCCGGTCGAGCCAGACCGTTCCAAAACCTAAGTTCCCTCTCCCAGTCACCGCCTCCAACTCTTGAAGCCTGGTTCACAGAGACAACTACTGAATTACTTCTTTGCATGACATGTCTAAGTCCAAATGATTCTTTGTCATCATTTGACAAACAAAAATTGATACGTCTCGCTGAATTTTATTCATTCGAGTTTTTTAGAATAGATCTCATTGAATTTGAAAGTCAGTTAGATACATACAGTCTTGATGTTCGAAGTGATAATGATTTGGGTGATATAAGTGCAATTGATAAGCTCGCAAAAAAATTGATTGAAAAGAAGAAAAATATTTTATATACATTAGTTTATTTGCTTGTGAATTTAGTTTTGGTCTTACCAGTTGCAACAACGGTTGAAAAATTCTTTTAAGGTATGAAAATTGTGAAAAATCGTCTGCGAAATAGAATGAGAAATTCTTTGATGAATGATTGTTTGGTTTCATATATCAAAAAAGATATTTTTGACAGTATTGCGAATGAAACAATCATACAACGCTTTCAAAACATGAAAAGTCGTTGATGACAACATTAAAAAGGTACCTTTTCATTTTTTTTGATCCATTGATAGAAAATTATTTAATAATTTATGATGATATAAATTTATGTTTTTAAGTTTGTTCATTTATGTTATTTGCAGGTGATTATCTACTTTACAAACGTATTCAGTCAATTATAAATCAAGTTTTAACTTTCAATGTATTTCAATTTTGACTTATGATCGAGATAATTAATTTTTATTTTATTCATATATCTTCATATATGTTGCTATTTTCTTAAATCATTTGTAAGTTAATTTTTTTGACCCCGCTAAACAAAAAATTCTGGATCCGTCACTGATTGTATGTCATCATATATAACACCAAATACTAATGGTGTAAATATGGCGAGCACAAGCCGAGCCAAGCAAAACTTACCTGCTTGAGTTAACCATTTCGAGCTCGAGCTCGTCAGACTCATTAATGTATTTCTCCGGGCGGATGATATCCGCATTTTTTGTGGGCGGGGCGAATGTTGCCACATGAACAAATAGGAGATTAAAGTTTATTTGTGGTCTGATTAAAGTTCTCAAATGAAAATTTATTTGTGGTCCAATTAAAGTTATCCATTTTTTTACAAAAATGTTAAACAAACATTTAAGAAAAGTAACTAATTCAAAAAATATTGACATATTAGAATTTATTCAACTAATAAAACCTATAACACATAATTTTATATTTATTAGTAAGTAGATTAGGATTGAGGACTAATTTCAAAAAATTGTGAAAGTTGAAGAACTTGTTTCATGTAAGAAAAAACTATGAACTGATTTCAAACAATAAATAAATTTTAAGAAAGTGTTTTAAACAAAACAAAATTTAGATAGTGATTTTAAAGGACATGAGAAAGGCAATTAATGCATGCTAGGTGCTATCTTAAATAAATCGTATTATATATAAAAGACATGTGAAACACAATAC
This sequence comes from Platanthera zijinensis, assembly GCA_039513925.1. Taxonomy (NCBI): domain Eukaryota; kingdom Viridiplantae; phylum Streptophyta; class Magnoliopsida; order Asparagales; family Orchidaceae; genus Platanthera; species Platanthera zijinensis. The sequence goes on from CM077091.1 coordinate 172,534,223, forward strand.
ATGCATGGTAAATGCTTTAATTGTTTTAATGCGTTTTTCACATCTTTAATATCAATAACTATTTAGGCTCCGTTTGGGAGGAGGGGGGCTTATTTTCACCGGTCAAGCGGTCATGACCGCATGAACAGGGACTTAATTAAGTCCCTGTTCATGCGGTCACGACCGCTTGACCGGTGAAAATAAGTCCCCCCCAAACGGAGTCTTAATTAATACATGATAGGTGCTCTTTTAAAGTAAGTTTATCAAATCTTCAAATTTAATTTAGAGCAATGTTAAAGGCAGGCCAAAAATGGCTATGTGCACACAAATTTTATGTGCACACAATGAAATGTTAGTTGCAATCATTTTTTGTATATGCACACAAAGATGAAGGAGGAGACGGGCGACAGGAACGAAGGAGGAGGCGTGGCGTCGCCGGGGTCGGCGCTGGAGCGAGCGAGTTTGGCCTCTTCGGAAGGGCGTCGGTGTGGCGTCGTCTTCTCGGATCGTTGGCCACAGGAGAGGCGGACGGCGGGAACGAAGGAGGAGGCGTGGCGTTGTCGGGGTCGGCGTTGGAGCGAGCGAGCTTGGCCTCTTCGGAAGGGCGTCAGCGTGGCGTCGTGTTCTCGGATCGTTGGCCACAGGAAAGGCCGACGACGGGAGCGAAGGACTTTGATGGCAGGCGATGGGAACGAAGGAGTAGGCATGGCGTGTCGCGGTCGGCATTGGAGCGAGCGAGCTTGGCCTCTTCGGAAGGGCGTCGTCTTCTCGGACGACGGGAACAAAGGAGGAGGCGGGCGACGAGAATGAAGGAGGAGGCGGGCGGCGTCGGCGTCTGCGGAAACCCTCGATTTCACGTTCAGGGTTTTGCCTGCGCTTAAGAGGAGTAAATATCCTAAAAAATATAGATATTGAGTTATTTTTATCTGCACATAACGCTTTTTTGACTGCCTTTAACAGCGCTCTTAATTTATAAGTCCACTTGACAATCCAACCACCATCACTCACGGCCGTTCATTTTTTTCTAAATATAAAGAATTTGAAATGTTTGTCATATAATATTGACATGTGAATCATAATATACCATTTTATTTTTTTGTCTTGGCTCTTGGCATTAAGTTTGGCTACGAAACCCTTTTCTTAATTTAGAGGTCCCCTCTCCCTCTCTAAAAACCCTCTTATGTTGATTAATTCCCCTATATTGTAGACTTAAAAATTATATTATTGGCATTCTATTTTTTTCATTTTCTTTTTTGATAAAACTTATTTAATTAAATTTATTGATAAAGCAAATTCATTGACCTTAAATATATTGTTTACACGTGAGAGGAATATATATATCCTTATCTTTACTATATTACAAATGAAAAGTTGGTCTTGGTGAAACATTCAAAGTTGTCATAAATAATCTTATTATTTTACTCTAATAAATTAACATATATTATAATATATTTCAAAAAAAATTAATATAATGTTCATTTATGTAATTATATCATATTTCAAAATTAAAAAAATAATAAAAATGCATAATTTTTTTTAAAAACAATTAGTAGAGCTGTTAAACATATTATGGTAACTATCATTAGACATGTCATAAGTCTTTTCGAGAAAGGCTGTCATTAGCCATGTTATCGGAATTTTCGAGGAGCTGCCATTGTTGAAATAGAAAGTGAGCGGTGACGGCGGTCAAGATGGTGCAGACAACACAGACTGCAGAGACCGCGTGCGGTTAGCGCGGATAGGATTAGCGGATAGCCAGGTTCTTGGCTATGGATGTTCACAGTCTATCTTATCATGTTCCACGTGGTATCAACCGTGCAGTTAACTTTAGCTAACCGCGGACTGTGCGGTCTGATTTGCGAGACCGCGCGCGGAGACCGGCAAATCGCCGCTTAGTGTGGTTAAGGTTCATGTCGCGTGGTTGTTTGTTTATATATCATGTTGGAAAAAAACTCTTATAATTTATCTTAATAAATTATTTTAAGTGATTTTACATTCCAAGTTTATTACCCATGATGTATAGAAAGGGTAATATGGTCTTAGAAGTACTAAAATGTTATTGATATGAAGGACATGAGAAAGACACGCTGAATTTAAGAGGAAAGTCATGAAATGTCAGCATGCTTCAAGAAATGTTTGGTTGATATAACTGATTCTTGAAGACATTGGATGGCATTGCTTCTCAGCTATATATATACAGAGATATACATGAACAAATTGAATAACCACAGAACGATCATTTTAACTCTGATTAGATCGTGTTTTGGAGGATTGATTTCGACAGAAATAGATAAGAAAATTATCATCTAAATTTGAAGTTCTTTCTTGGATTAGTCGATCATCATTCTGTTGTTGAATCTGCAGAGAATCAACTCTTCTTCTTCTCAAGAGCAAATCAATTGCTTGATCAAATTCCGTGAAGATAAAAGAGAAAATTGGATTAAGGGCATATAAACTTTGATATTTTCTTATTCAAAGATTCATCAGATTATAGATTTCAAATTCACTATCTGTCATACAACACTCAGGATTCAATTGAGAGGACTCGTCAAGGAGATCATTATATCCTCAAATCTTCAATAATTTTTATAATTTTTTTTATCATTCTCAATTTGTGAACATAGTTTTGAAAATTTCTCTTCAAATGATTCAGTCAGAGGTTTTAAGAGCCTTCTTGAGAAAAGACTCAGATTGTATTAGTTCAAGATCTTCTTATCAAAAAATCTGGTGTTTGGTTCTAAGAGTCTTCTGATTAAAAGACTCTGACACTGTGCTAGTGAATTCCTACCAAGGGAGTAGAAAAGTGGATGTACTCAGATTTTGGAGAACCGCTATAATTTTTGTGTCTTCTATGATTTTGCATTTATTTGTGTTTATCTTGTTGTTGTGCTGTGATTTTATTTATCTGCAATTATTTTTGGTTGATAGTTGATTTACATATAAATTCTGCGAATTAATCTTAGTATTTGAAACAAAATTTTATTCTCTATTCACCCCTCCCCCCCTAGAGAAAACTCTGAGGTATTTAACAACTATTCTCCCATTTTATACCCAAGTCCACGCGGAATGAGGATGATGTCCGCATAGCTATGATGTCTGCATAGCTATGATGTCTGCATAGCTATGATGTCTGCATAGCTATGCGGACATGTGGAGTTAACCACAAGAGCGGTCTGGTGTGGGCAGTTTGCATGTTGGGTGGACTGGTGTTGTTAGTTGTCACGTCACTAGCGGTTACTCTATTCTCCTAGGTGGTGGCGGTATCCGCATGCCCGCCTATAAATAGGGGTGCTGGCTGTAACGACTCCATCCATTAAATAACATATAATAGAATGTCTGGCCGGGGCCCCACACTATATGCCACAAACAGACGGCGAGGTCAAAGGTTAATACCAAAATATCATCGCACCCTAACCCAGAGCATTCTAGCGGAAGTTTATAACTTGCAAGAACTCATCCAATGAATTTCCACTAATATATAAATACCACATTTATATATAACACCAGGAATGTATACAAGCACACACACCGCTCACGGCCTTAAGGCCTTACATGTTTCTCTTTACAAAATATATTTTCATACATCGACACGCAGGCCGACCACACATGAAATCCAAAGCTTCGCACGGTCTTCAAGGGCCTACAAGCAGCAGCAGCAGCAAGGGCTTCAGCCCGCTCAATCCAAGTCAGCATCAATAAGGGAAGCACCTCCATATGGACGTCAACCCCAAGGGTGATAAATAAAGCAACGGTCAGCATTCAGCTGACCAATTATAACGACCCTACCCTTTACCCGAGGCAGTGGTTCCTTCCCTGCATGCAGTGCAATCACAATATATATATATATATATATATATATATATATATATATATATATATATATATATATATATATATATATATATCACAACAACATCACAAACGCCAGCATTCGTGTCAGGGGCTCCGTGCACTCAGGGCACGCTTACAGTGTACCGAAATCCTCTAGTTCCCACCACCGATTAGAGGTTATTAGCTTGTTGGCCAGGCATAAGCCTCCAAACACACATCAGAGACCTCACGCACCCACCCCACTCAGAGGCATTCACCTCACGGCAACTGTGAGCACTATTGATCGACCTACGCCCGCAGTGTAACAAGCCGCCGGGAAGGCCCGCAGCCCCCCATTTGCTGTGCTACAAATCGACCGCTCACACGCTCCTACCACTAAAATTGTTGGGTGGCCCACCCACTCAGAGGTTCTTAACATGTTGGCCATGAGCATCAGACTCCAAACCCCTGTTGAAGACCTCTCGCTCCCATCCCACTCAGAGGTGTCCGCAATCCATCTCATAACACAGGCACACAGTGCCGCTTTCCCATTCATCATCCAGCTCGTGCCGAGCATACAACCAAAGGAGATATGCAAAGCTTCCTTACCATAATTCACAAGCGTCCTCACCATCTCCGCAAGCTACTCGTTTTATACACGGATCTTCTCCGGTTCGCAGCATCACCAATCTAGACTACCCGTCCAGATGGGCTTCACACAGCATGCATATTCCGTACTACACATTTCCGGATCTAGATGTAGACTCAACTGCTGGAATCGCTTATGCTTTCCACCTCTTGGTGGAGGATCCCATGCACATGCATAAAATAGGACTTCACTTGTCCAAGAAGGAGATTGTTACCCTTGACGATTGCTTTGGAGCCATGGAAAACTGGCCAGTTGGAAATCACCGCGACGGCCTTGCCTCCACAACGCTGGTCTTGGATCTCGAGTCGGACCGTTGTAGCTCCACCGGCGGGCAGAATCCTTCTCCTTCTTCCTCCTCCAAGCTCTCCCTTCTCTCTTAGCTTGAATGAGAGAATACTCTCAATCCATTGTCTTATCACTGCATGGAGAAGCTTGAACCACAAGATTCAATTAGAAGGAAATGAACGGCCACGATCTGCCCTGGAATCACTATTCCTAGGCTGACACGGCTTGTGACACGCCCGTGTCACAAGTCGTGTTCCCTAAGCGGTTAAGGAACCAACTCCATCCAGACCAGGACACGGGCTTAGACACGCCCATGTCAAACTCCTGGAACGCCCGTGTTACCAGGTACATGCCCGTGTTGAGGGGCGTGTCCCTCAATCGACAAGGGACTAACAATCCCGAAGAGGATACGACTAAGGCACACGCCCGTGTCCTTGGTCGTGTGCTAAACACGCCCCTGTGACACGCCCGTGTCACAGGCCGTGTGCCACACTCGACACAGCCCGGTTACCAACCCGAGCAGGACATAGCCTAGGACATGCCCGTGTCCCTGGTCGTGTCGCCTCTCGACGATCGTCGATTGTACTGTGTCGAGAACTCGACACACACAGTGAAGGACACGCTCTGGGACACGCCCGTGTCCCAGGCTGTGTGCCTCACTCGAGACACACTCGAGCCCCACTCGAGTACTACTCGACCCACTCGAGTACCCAGAGAGGACACGCCCTGGGACATGCCCGTATCCCAGGCCGTGTCACCCAGCCTGAACTCCAAATTGGGATTTGGGGTGTTACACTGGCCTCATCATAAAAAAAAAACAAAAACTGTAAGAACTGAAGCTCGGGTTAAACTCGACGGTTAAGTTTTTCTAACCACGCGACAAGGTTTGTGACTGGTTATTGCTGTGTTTGCAGATTGTGCGGCTGATGAGTCCCGTTTATATAGGGTTTTGCGGGCTCATCTGGGTTGGTTTTAATGTCTTTGCACATCACTATTACGTTGTTTTCACTGTTATTTCTTTCCTTTTGCGTTTCATGTGTTGTGTGCTTTTCTAGCCCTTGGGTGTGTAATTGCGCATTTGATTGTTGGGGGTATGCTCGTGAGGCTCCCCGGGGCTCGTTCCAGTAGCTTTTACTGCATGTCTATTTTGCTGGAGGGTCCTCCATTGCTTAGTTTTCATTGCTTGCAGGTGATCAGTTTTCCCCATTTCAGAACTCTGATTTGAAGAAAACACACGGTCGTGCGTGTTCTTGTCGCACGGTTAGTTTCTGTCGTGCGTTTTCTACAGGTCATTCTGGAGAAGTGACTAGCTCGTGTGAATGCTTCACGCACTGTTTCATCGAAACCGTGCGCGAAGGAAATGCACGGTTGTCTCATAGCCTTCCTTTTTTCCTGCGATTTGGGCTCACTGTGGTTACCCGTGCGAATTGCTTCACGCACGGGCGCTTCCACTCGTGCGCGAGAAAAACGCACGGTTCCACTGTTTTTTCCTACATTTCTACGCTATGTCGTTACCCGTGCGATTTCCTTCACGCACGAGCGGAATTGCCCGTGCGCGAGTAAAACGCACGGGTCAACGCTTCTTCTTCGCAGGCGTATGCTTAAATTATATTTCGCACGATTTGCGCACGGTCGTGCGCCGAACCGTGCGAGACCATTTTTCTAATGATTTCCTATTTATGATGCAGATTTTGCCATTAACGGGGATAGTTCGTCCAGCCCGCCTTTTCTGCTCCCTTGAGCGGGAAAACGAAGCTTCAGCCCCCTTTTTCTCTCTCTTCCTTGGAGGGAAGATCCGTCCACCCATTCCACTCCATAGAGCTTGTAAAAGATTTGCCTTCGACTCCCGTTGCCATTGCTACCTTCCAAGCTCCTATTCAAGATACTCGTTGCAGCCCGCCAAGCTTCAATCCGCTTCCACGACCTCAACACAACGAAGACTAGTTTGAAGGAGGAAATGACAGCTCCTCCCGGATCCTGGACTCCTTTCGAAGACCGAGCACGGACGAGGGCTGACACCCCTAGTTTCCGGCCGAGAACCTTGGAAAGCTTCTACCTTTTGTTGTAATCTCCTCCATTTCCTGGTTTTACTTTCTGCCGAACTCCTGTTAGCGCTATTGTAGTTTCATAACCATGTATTGTTCAAGTTTCCGTTGAGTGTTCGTTTGGTAATCTCCTGAGCATTATATGTGTTAGAAAGCTTTAACTTTGCGCTAGAGTAAAGAGTGTTTGGGCCATTCTAGCCTTTGCTAGAAGTGTGCGCCGAGAAGAGGTGATTTTGACCCTCACTTGTTCATTCGCTTCCGCTATTACTCTTCGGAGTGATTCATCCGGGCGATGCGGTGAAGGCGACCCGCGCTAGTTTTATATTGTTTTAGCGTAGGATATCCAAATCAAAAACCTCCTTGTTCACTTAGCACTTGCACTCATTTCTCTAAATACTAAAACCCATGCTCCCTACTTGCGCTCCGCGAGAGATCGATACTCGGGGATGCTACTCCTCATTATTATTACTTGGCCGTGAACGGTAGTCTTACCGCTAGCGCATCAAGTTTTTGGCGCCGTTGCCGTGGAGCGTAACCATTGCGTGTGGTTTTTGCTTTTTGGTGAAAAGTCTGTAGGTGTTCAAGTGCGTTTTAATTTCTGTTTTTTGTTTTGTCAGTCTATGACAGATCTGAACCCCGCTGAAAGGGTTGAAGATTTAGGAGTTGACGCTGAGACTGCAAGAGCTAGAAGAGCTCGGTTGCGCGCTGCTGCTGCAGAAGAGAGAATGGACAATCCTGTCCATGGTGGAAACGGTCAGGGAGATAGAGTGGTTGATGCGCACGAGGTGGTCCAACCTCGAGTAAGGACGATAAGGGATTTCACTACCCCTACGGCGGGGAGTGTTTATCCTGTGTTTGGGCCAGCCATCGCCAACCACCACTTTGAAATCAAGCCGACAATCCTAAATATGATTAAGAATAACACCCAATATTCCGGGCTGCCGAGTGAGGATCCTCAGCTTCATCTAGCTGAATTTTCTGAAATATGCGGGACCTTCCATTATGTGGGGATCTCTGATGAAGTTGTGAAATTAAAGTTGTTCCCTTTCTCGTTGCGGGATAGGGCCAAGACTTGGCTACATACAATGTAACGATTCCACCCGTTAACTAACATATAATAGAAGGTCCGGCCGGGGCCCCACACTATATGCTACAAACAGACGGTGAGGTCACAGGATAATACCATCAACGCATCCTAACACAGAACATGCTAGCGGAATAATTACACAATTAGCTGAACTCATACCAGGAATATCCACTAGATATATATAAACCAACGTTATATACAACCACTCAAATAAGGGGATAGAAAATACTACAGTTTGGCCTTAAGGCCTTACAGTTCCTCTTTAAATAGTATGGATTACAGACATCGGCGCGCAGGCCGGCCATACATGAATAAAAGAAAATATAATAGCTAGCCTTCAAGGTCTAGCAGCAACAGCAAGAGCGACAACAGCAGCAGCAGGGGCATCAGCCCTTCATTTTCTGTTCGGCTCTCCAGCACCTGCACATGGACAATCCACCCAGAAGGTGGCAAACAAGGCAACGGTCAGCATTCAGCTGACCAATTTATAACAATCCTACCCCTTTCCCTGGGCAGAGGCATTCCTTCCATGCAGAGCAATACAACAATTGACAGATAATATCCATATTATGCTCTCACGCACAAGCAATCCATCACAACCGTCGGCCACCCGGCCCGACGATCTGTCTCTCAGACACACTTTTGGGTACACCGGCGAACTGGGATCAACACCATTGAGCATTTAGTCTTAATGGTGCGCAGGCATAAGACTCTCATTATGCTACTGACGAAAGCCCAATGCCTTGGCACTTCCTTGTACAGCCAACATAACGCAGGTACAGATCCACCCCCCCCCCCCATTGCTCAACTCGTCTTGCCATCACCAAGCACATCGTACTTGCGGCTATAATAAAAGACACGGGTCGGCTTCACCTTTCCTGTTCGGCACGAGGCCTTTTAGAGCTCGCAGCTCCCAATCGACATAACGTCCGTCAAGGACTGGCATCACATTAGCCACACTGTCCAAATAGGACTGGCTTTATTGTCCATCAAGGACTGGCTACATCGTAGCCATAGCACAAACAACACAAGGGCATTTTCCTGGAGTTCCACATTCCAGTACTTCCTGCTACTCCCCTTCGCAGGCATAACCCAACGACCCCACTAACTATACGAGTATACACGGAGTCTTCTCTGGTGCATAAATGCAACATCACCAATCCAGACTAACATGTCCAGATGGGCTTCACACAGCATGTCTATCCCGTACTACGCACTTCCGGGTTTATATGCAGACTCAACAGGGGATAGCAACTATCAACCCACCGGAATCACTCACTCATTCCACCGTTTGGTGGAGAGGATTCCTTACTCATGCATAAAGAAGGACTTCATATGTTCCAAGAAGAAAGATCGTTACCCTTGACGATCTCTTGGGAGCCATCGAAAAATCTGGCCGGTTGGAAAGCACCGCGACAGCTTTGCCTCCACTAAACTAGCCTCGGATCTCGAATCGGACTGCGAGAGCACCACTAAAGCCTTGCTCTTCTCCTCCGTCTCCTTCCTCCAAGCTCTCTCTTTTTCTCTTTTGATAAGAATGAGAGAAGAAGCCAACCCTCAGCCTTATCACTGCAGGAATGCACCTAGGGCCATTGGATCCAAATAGAAATAATTGGATGACCGAGATCTGCCCAAAAGTCCAAATTTGACTTGACACGGCCTGTGACACGCCCGTGTCTCCAGGCCGTATCCCCCAAACGGTGTGCGAACCGACTCACTCTGAACCAGAACACGGGCTCCAACACGCCTGTGTCACAGGGCAGACACACCCGTGTCAACTTTGACACGGCCGTGTGACTGGCCGTGTCATCCTTTTCAACACAGGCCAAAAATCACCCGAGAAGCACACGGCTAAGACACACCCCCGTGTCCCTGAACGTGTGCCCAACACGCCCCTGTGATACACCCGTGTCACAGGCCGTGTTCCACACTCAATGCCACTCAACGCCATGTCACTCAGCACCACTCAACGCCACCCGGTATCCACCCGAAGCAGGACACGCCCTGGGACACGCCCGTGTCTCAGGCAGTGTCGCCTCTCAACGATCGTATATCGAGAACTCGAGTCGACGCCTACAGAAAAAGGACACGGCCCATGTCCCAGGCCGTGTGCACTGGACACGCCCTAGGGACACGCCCGTGTCCCAGGCCGTGTCACCCAGCCTTACTCCATCTTAAGATTTTTGGGTTGTTACATACAATCGCTCCAGGAACTACAACAACTTGGGAAGCCTTGTCTTCCTTATTTTTGGCTAAATGTCACCATGTCGATAAGATTGTTAATGCGCGCAGGGAGATAGCCATGTTCCGACAACAGGAACAGGAGACCCTTTCCGAGGCATGGGAGAGGTTTGCCGATTTGCAGCGCCGTTGTCCGCAACACGGCTGTGAGCCCTGGAATTTGGTAGAGATATTTTATTTCGCCGTTAAACCCAATCTCCGGGCAATGATCGATGCTACTGCAGGAGGCACGATTATGAATTTGGCCCCCGAGAAAGCGTTGAGGCTTCTAAGAGATACGACCTCCCATAACACTTATTGGACCGCTGGGAGGAACGCCTCAAGAGGGGTAAGAAATTTGTTCGATGTGAACGTCGTGGTGCAACACGCTGAACCTTGCCATCCTTCTTTGGAAGGAAAAATGATGCTGACAAGATCTACCCCGCCGCCAGCGCCCGTGCTGAACATCTCGTGCCAAGGTTGTGGAAACCTCGGGCACCACACTTATGAGTGCATTGCGGGGGAGCATGCTAGTGATCCGGCAGGTATGAGTTTTGAAGAACATGTTAATTTTATTAATAATCAAAAATCGCGCTGCTCCTTATAACAATGCTTATAACCCGAATGCGAAAAATCACCTGAATTTCTCGTGAAATCAAAACGCTCCTGGTCAAAGATGGCAAGGAGGCTAGCATCAATTTGATGCTCAAACCTCTGGTAGTCAACCGCGACCTCCTCAGGCGGGTTACAATCAAAACATGCAAGGGACGCGCAAAAGCGCTTTAAAAGAGATGAGGAGAAGTTCGTGGAGATGGCCCAGTCGAACATGGCCACTCAAACCGCCTCCATGAGGAATTTGGAGACGCAGCTTGGGCAGCTTGCCCAGGTGTTCTCCGAACGCACTCGTGGCACCCTCCCAAGTGACACGGAGAAAAATCCCCGTGAACACGGGAAGAGTGTTGTAGAGGTGGGCGAGTGCAGTATCAATGAATTAGCCGTCAAGTGCGAGAAAAATGAAATAGAAACGATAGCTGTTTTTGATTCTGGTTCTTCGTGCAACATCCTTGCCATGCAAGATGTTGTGAAACTGGCTTTAAATATCGAAAATAGTATCCAGAAATCACTTGTGCTTGCCGATGGATCGGTTGTCAAAACTGATGGGGTAATTATAGATGTGGAAGTGAAACTTAACGGGGCTGTTGTAGTCACCGACTTTCAGGTACTGGGACCGGAGGGAAATAACTCAAGACCCATTAACTATGCAAGAGAAATAGACATGCTGGGTGAAGTCCATCCGGACAGATGTGGTGCTTAGCGAGCAAGATATAACTATCCAAGTGAAGAAGTTGTTGAAGCCTGCTACCACTTGTTAGACAACGGGGTATCCGAAGATAACGGCAACACCCACCGATCAATAGAGTCAAAGCAATAATAAGAAACAAAATTAACAACACAAGTGAACACCAAGATATACGTGGAAAACCTTCACCACTTGAAGATCAAAAACCACGGGGAACGGCACAACGAAAATCTACTATAATAAATAAGGATTACAAAAATTATCTAGGTTTGCCCAAACCTAGAAAGCCCTCCGGATTTGACACACAAATTCACTCCTCTCTACCACCAAGATAAACCACAAGTTCTCTACAACAGGATAAAAAATCCTACTCTCTCTTCAAGCACAATAGCAAACGAAGACAAGAATGGGTACACCTGATAACGTAGACGAAGAAGCCCTTGAAACGGTAGAGAAATACTCCTTCTTCAGCACAGAGGAAACATCTCCTTCAAGCGGCAAACACCCGCCTACAGTAGCGGCAAAACTGGAGATCCAGCGGCGGAGAACGGCACGGGAGCGGCGCTGGCGCGGAGACGACGAACGGAGCGGGGCTGGCGGACAGGCAGATGAAGTCTTCCGCTCCTCTGTCTAAAAAATAACCCTAACCCCTCTTCAATCGGGGGAGAAGGAAAAATAAAAGCCACGCCACTTTTTCAAAAACTGTCCGCACAGTTTTTATGTTTAAAATAAAACTGTTCCCAGTTTTATTATTAAAAAACTGCTCCCCCTTTACAAGACAGCAAAAAGAAAACTGCAACAGCACAAAAGCCATGTTGCAACGTCATGATTTTTGCACAAACATAACCTTTAGGGGATGAACCCCAACAAACTCCCCCTTCAGACCATAAAGGAGAGTATCCCACCGCGACTCCTTCAGGTGGGGATCATGCCGATCAACCGCCGGCAGAAATCATGCTTTTCCCTTGGGACGACCTTCGTCATCATGTCCGAAGGATTTTCGTCCGTGTGGATCTTCTCCACCACCAGCAGCTTCTCCTCCACAGCCTCCTGAATCCAGTGATACTTCACGTCAATGTGCTTCGTTCTGGAGTGAAAAGCGGGATTCTTGGCCAAAAATATAGCACTCTGACTGTCACGGAAAACTGTATACACGTCCTGTCGGAGATCAAGCTCTAGCATGAACTTCTTCATCCAAATAAGCTCCTTCGACGCCTCAGTCAACGCAATATATTCAGCGTCCATCGTCGACAATGTCACGCACTTTGGAAGCCTTGACTGCCATGACACTGCTCCCCCTCCAAAAGTGACCACGAATCCAGAAGTGGATCTCCTCGTGTCAACATCTCCAGACATATCCGAATCCGAGTACCCAATGAGTTCTGGTGGACCTCCACCAAACTATAAACAAAGGTCTGAGGTACCTCGAAGATAGCGGAGTATCCATTTCACAGCACTCCAGTGGACTTTCCCTGGGTTTGCCAAGTAACGGCTCACAGACCCCACAACATGAGCTATGTCTGGCCTAGTGCAGACCATAGCATACATCAGGCTCCCCACTGCGGATGCATAAGGTATTTGGCTCATCTCTTCCACCTCCTTCTCAGATGAGGGGCTTTGAGAACTAGAAAGTCTGAAGTGCCCGGCCAGAGGAGTAGCAACGGGTTTTACCTTGTCTATCATGAACCTCTTCAGCACTTTCTCCACATACTCAGACTGAGATAGTCATAGTTTACCAGCACTCCTGTCCCTGGTAATTTTCATTCCAAGGATCTTCCTTGCCGGTCCCAAATCCTTTATTTCAAAGGACTCACTGAGCTCCTTCTTCAACTCAACTATGCTGGCCTTGTCATCCCCAACAATCAGCATATCATCTACGTACAACAGCAGAATAGTGAACGTCTTCTCAGTCCTCTTCACATACACACAGTGATCAGCCCTGGTCCGTTGGAGTTTGCTCTTCATCATGAAAGAGTCAAATTTCCTATACCACTGCCTGGGTGCCTACTTCAACCCATAAAGGCTCTTCTTGAGCCGGCACACCAGATGATGCTTCCCCTTAGCCACAAAGCCTTCGGGCTGCTCCATATATAGCTCTTCCTCCAAATCGCCATGTAGAAATGCCATCTTGACTTCCATCTGCTCGACTTCAAGATCCATGGAGGAAGCCATACCCAACACCAGTCTGATAGAGGACATTTTCACCACTGGGGAAAAGATCTCATCGAAATCGACACCTTGTTTCTGACTGAAACCTTTCACCATAAGTCTCGCCTTGTACCTTGGCTGAGAGCGATTTTCATCAAACTTTAGCTTGAATACCCACTTGTTCTTCAAGGCTCTCTTCCCTTTAGGCAATGGGACTAAATCATACGTCTCGTTCTTCTAAAGGGAGTACAACTCCTCTTCCATAGCAGCTGTCCAAGCCTCACGATCTTCAGCACTCTGAGCCTCCACATAGGACTCAGGCTCTCCACTATCTGTAAGCAAAATATACTCATGAGAGGAATACCTGGTATTGGGCCTTCTGACTCTCTCAGATCTGACAAGAGGAACCTCCACCACAGGTGGTACATCAACTGGCAGAGCTCTCCCTGCATTTGGAATCATCTCCTCATCAGGAATAAGCTCACCAACTTCCTCCTCAGCATGTCCATCATCAGCAGCATTCTCTACTGGCCCATCATCAGCATAGAGTCTCTCCTCCGCAGGTGGAAACTGTGGAACCTGTGACTCCGCAGCATTCTGCTCACCAACCACTTGATCTTCAACAAATCACATCTCTGCTTCTGATCATTTTCTTGTTCACAGGATCCCAGAGTCTATAGCCAAACTCCTCATGGGGAAATCCCATCAAGATGCACTCCCAGGACTTCTCATCAAGCTTCGATCTCTCTTCCTTGGGGACATGAACATGAACTTTGCACCCAAACACCCGCACATGTCCGTACGACACTTCCTTCCCGGACCAAACACGCTCTGGAATATCACCATTCAGAGGTGCAGAAGGAGACAGATTTATCAGATGTACAGCAATTTGCACAGCCTCATCCCAAAACTGTTTACCAATGCCAGCTTGAGAAATCATACATTTGATCTTCTCAATAATCGTCTTGTTCAGCCTTTCTGCTAACCCATTCTATTGCGGCGTCCTCGGGATTGTCCTTTCATGTACTATGCCATGCCTCCTGCAGTAAGCGTTAAAGGCACCAGTATACTCTCCCCCGTTGTCAGATCGAACTCGCTTTATTTCTTTCTCGGTCATCTTCTCCACCTTCGCTCTGAACTCTTCAAACTTTGCTAGAACATCACTCTTCTGCTTCACAAAATATACCCAGACTTTCCTGTCAATGAACGTGACAAAGTAAGCAGCTCCGCCCACAGACTTGGGCTCAATAGGACCACACATATCAGTGTGTATCAAGTATAGTAACTCCGCCTTCCTCTTTGGTTCAAAATCAGCAAAGGAAACACGTTTCTGCTTACCGGCCAAGCAGTGCGCACACGTGTCAGGAAGCCCTCCTAATAGCTCCGGAAGGACCTTGTTCTTCACCAAGATCTTCAAGTTCTTCTCGCTGATATGCCCAAGTCCGCGATGTCATAACTCCATAGAGTCACCCTCTGCCGCATTCACACTTGGACCACAGATCTTGGCTTTAGTACGATAAAGACCACAACACTTCCTTCCTTTGGCTACCACCAAAGAGCCCTTCAACAACCTCCAGGTCCCTCCACCTTCAATGCTTGTGAAACCACCATCATCAAGCCTACCAACGGAAATCATATTCATTCTCAAGTCAGGAATATGTCTGATGCCCTTGAGAACAATCTTCCCCAAATCAGTCTCCAGATGGACATCCCCACTGCCAACAATCAACGACTCACCGGAATTAGCCATCCGGATCACACCAAGATCTCCCGCAGAATAGGTGTATAAGTAATCTCTGTGAGGGGTGCAATGATAGGATGCACCTCCGTCCACGATCCAGTCTGTATCAATGCAGTCCGTGCAAGACGACCCACTGCACTGCAAGAATAACGGCTCAGCCTCCACAATCGAAGTCGTCGCATCACCACTGGATTCTCCTACCTCCTTGGTCTTTCCCTTCAGGTCTCTTTTCATTTGGAAGCAATCCTTCTTGAAATGACCCTTCTTCTTACAATAGTAGCACTCGATGTCCTTCTTAGACTTGCCCCTGGACTTACTCCTGGAACTGTCCCGGTGCTTCACATCCTTCTTCACAGACCGATATCTTCCCTCCATGAGAAAAACACCCGAAGTGGAAGATCCAGAATCCTTCCTTCTCAGTTCTTCGTTTAGGAGACAACCAGACACCATCTCCATGGTTACCAGACCATCAGGTGCTGAGTTGCTCAATGACACTACTAGAGTCTCCCAACTCTCGGATAAATAACTAAGGATCGTCAGAGCTTGGAGTTCATCTTCCAAAGTGATCTTCATGGACTCCAACTGATTGATAATACTTTGAGCAAGGTTCAGATGCTCAGTCATCTGTGACCCTTCTCGGTACTTCAAATTGACAAGCTTCCTAATCAGAAATGTCTTGTTACCTGCAGTCTTCCGCTCGTACATGGCTTCAAGCTTTTTCCATAAGGCCTGAGCCGAGGTCTCCGTGGAAACATGATGAAAAACAGAGTCATCGAGCCACTGTCTAATGAACCCTACTGCCTTTAGATCCATTTTCTTTCACTCTTCATCATCCTTAACTGAAGCAGGTCTCCCCATCAACGGAGCATGGAGATCTTTACAATATAAGAGATCCTCCATCCGAGGCTTCCAGATGCTCCAATTCTTGTCATTCATACTGATCATCCTTGTGTTCTGTTTCATTGCTTTCTCAAACAAATAACTCTAATACGGTCCACAAATCGATTTATTTCAAGGGATTAACAAGAGAGGATAGGGAGCGGACCGATGGTCGTCACCTACCGCACCGAGTTAAAAACCGAGAAATAAAAACGACAAGCCAAAGAACCTCCCTCTGATACCACTTGTTAGGCAACGGGGTGTCCGAAAATAACGGCAACACCCACCGATCAATAGAGTCAAAGCAATAATAAGAAACAAAATTAACAACACAAGTGAAAATCAAGATATACGTGGAAAACCTTCACCACTTGAAGGCCAGAAACCACGGGGCACGGCACAACGAAAATCCACTATAATAAATAAGGATTACATAAATTGTCTAGGTTTGCCCAAACCTAGAAAGCCCTCCGGATTTGACACACAAATTCACTCATCTCTACCACCAAGATAAACCACAAGTTCTCTACAACAAGATAAAAAATCCTACTCTCTCTTCAAGCACAATAGCAAACGAAGACAAGAAAGGGTACACTTGATAACGTAGACGAAGAAGCCCTTGAAACGGTAGAGAAATACTCCTTCTTCAGCACAGAGGAAACACCTCCTTCAAGCGGCAAACACCCGCCTACAGTAGCGGCAAAACTGGAGATCCAGCGGCGGCGAACGACGCGGGAGCGGCGCTGGCGCGGAGACGACGAACGGCGCGGGGCTGGCGGACAGGCGGATGAAGTCTTCCGCTCCTCTGTCTAAAAAATAACCCTAACGCCTCTTCAATCGGGGAAGAAGGAAAAATAAAAGCCACGCCACTTTTTCAAAAACTGTCCGCACAGTTTTTATGTTTAAAATAAAACTGTTCCCAGTTTTATTATTAAAAAACTGCTCCCCCTTTACAAGACAGCAAAAAGAAAACTGCAACAGCACAAAAGCCATGTTGCAACGTCATGATTTTTGCACAAACATAACCTTTAGGGGCTGAACCCCAACAGCCTACTGAAGCACAATCGAGTTCAGAGCTGCTGAGTGTAGAACGAGAGAGTTAAGAAGGAATGCGGTTTGCAGGAGATTATCTACTCTACAAACTTATTCAGTCAATTATAAATCAAGCTTCAACTTTGAATGTATTTCAATTTTGACTTATGAGATAATTAATTTTTATTTTAATTATATATCTTCATATATGTTGGTATTTTCTTAAATCATTTGTAGGTTAAATTTTTTGATCCCGCTGAACAAAAAATTCTGGATCCGTCACTGATTGTATGCCATCATATATAACACCAAATACTAAGGGTGTAAATATGGCGAGCACAAGCCGAGCCAAGCAAAATTTGCCTGCTTGAGTTAACCATTCCGAGCTTGAGCTCGTGAGGCTCATTTATGTATTTCTCCGGGCGGATGATATCTTCATTTTTTGTGGGCGGGGCGAATCTTGCCACATGAACAAATAGGAGATTAAAGTTTATTTGTGGTCTGATTAAAGTTATCAAATGAAAATTTATTTGTGGTCCAATTAAAGTTATCAATTTTTTTACAAAAATGTTAAACAAATATTTAAGAGAAGTAACTAATTAAAAAAATATTGGCATATAAGAATTTATTCAACTAATAAACCCTATAACACATAATTTTATATTTATTAGTAAGTAGATTAGGATTGAGGACTAATTTCAAAAAATTGTGAAAGTTGAAGAACTTGTTTCATGTAAGAAAAAACTATGAACTGATTTTAAACAATAAATAAATTTTAAGGAATTGTTTTAAACAAAACAAAATTTAGAGAGTGATTTTAAAGGACATGAGAAAGGCAATTAATGCATGCTAGGTGCTATCTTAAATAAAGGTGATTGTTATTAGCACCGCAGTTTTGGCTAGTCGCACCGCATTTTCTCCTAATTTTTTGTGTTTTTTAAAAATATGTCTTGTGTATGTATTTTTAGGAAAAGTGTTCAACACGAAAGTTATAGATCTCGAAGAAATCTACAACTTTCGTGTTGAACATTTTTCCTAAAAATGCATGTACAATGCGTACTTTGGAAATACGCTCATATTTCACGTCTTTTGGAAATACGTCTTGTACATGCATTTTTAGGAAAAGTGTTCAACACGAAAGTTGTAGATCTCGTCGAGATCTACAATTTTCGTGTTGAACATTTTTTTAAAAAATACATGTATGAGACGTATTTTCAAAATAAACGAAAAATTAGAAGAAAGCGCGGTGCGACTAGCCGAAACTGCGGTGCTAATAACAAATCGTATTATATATAAAAGACATGAGAAAGGCAATAAATGCATGGTAGATGCTTTAATTGTTTTAATGCCTTTTTCACGTCTTTTATATCAATAACTATTTAATTAGTACATGGTGGGTGCTCTTTTAAAGCACGTTTATCAAATCTTCAAATTTATTTTAAAGTCCACTTGGCAATCAAACCACCATCAATCACGGCCGTTCATTTTTTCTAAATATAAATAATTTGAAATGTTTGTCATACAATATTGACACGTGATAATATACCCTTTTATTTTTTTGTCTTGGCTCTTGTCATTAAAGTTTCACCTATGGCTACGGAACCCTTTTCTTAATTTAGAGGTCCCCTCTCCCTCTCTAAAAACCCTCTTATGTTAATGGCAAAATTATCAAATTGGTCCCTAAACTTTGGGTACTTTTTCAAATCAGTCCCTAAACTTTCAAATGATTCAAATAGGTCCCTAAACTATTAAAATCACTTCAAACTAATCCCAAAGGATTTTTAATTATTATAATATCTTATTTTTTTTAATATATTATTTACTCCTCCCCCGCTTCTCATTTCCTCCGCCCGATATCAGCTGCTATAAAAAAACGGTCTTGCTCGTCGATCTTTCCGACCCTGTACAAGGTCTCGCAGTTCTGCTCGCCGGAGCTAGGGGTGCAAACGAGTCGAGCTCGAGTCGAGCATGACAAAATTTCCAAGCTCGAGCTCGAGCTCGAAGAGCTCATTTATTCTAGCTCGAGGTCGAGCTCAATGCCAACTTATCGAGCTCGCGAGCTCGAGCTGCTCGCGAGCTTTTTAGCTCATGAACTTTATTTTCTTATTTTATATATATATATATATATATATATATATATATATATATATATATATATATATATATATATATATATATATATATATATAATTTTAAAATATATAAATAAAAAGCTCGCGAGCCGGCTCGCGAGCTCATGAATAATAATAGATGAGCTCGAGCTTGACTCGTAATCGAGCTCGAGCTCCACAGGCTCGAGCTCGAGTCGAGCTTTTTTCGAGCCGGCTCATCGAGCTTTCGAGTCGGCTCAACTCAACTTGCACCCCTAGCCGGAACTCATCCATCCTCCCCGCCGGTGACATTATTAAAATAATAAGTTTCTTTCATTTCTCTCGCTGTCTTCTATTTCCCCGGCTGGTGTTTTAGGGTATTTTGTTCTGCTCGTCGGATTTTGTTTTAGGATTTTGCTTACAAGACATATTTCGTTATAAAACAGATGCAATTAATGTGAAAATTGTTTTGTGCCAGCTTATACTGGGTGGTTGTTTGTGTAAATTAGAATGCTTAATTTATTTTTTATAATTTTATAATCATTTTTTTAGAATTATCTAATATTTGTAATATTGCATTGAAATAAAAATTTAATTAAATAAAAAAAAGAAACGAAAAATCACTTTAGGATTATTTTGAAGTGATTTTAATAGTTTAGGGACCTATTTGAATCATTTGAAAGTTTAGGGACTGATTTGAAAAAGTACCCAAAGTTTAGGGACCAATTTGATAATTTTGCCTATGTTAATTAATACCCCTATATTGTAGACTTGAAAATTATATTATTGGCATTCTATTTTTTTCATTTTCTTTTTTAATAAAACTTATTTAATATACTGATCATGACTTCTTAAATTTATTGATAAAGCAAATTCATTGACCTTAAATATATTGTTTACACGTCAGAGGAAGATATATATCCTTATCGGCTTATCTTTACTATATTACAAGTGAAAAGTTGGCCTTCATGAAACATTCAAAAGTTGTCGTAAATAATTGTATTATTTTACTCTAATAAATTAACATATATTATAATATATTTCAAAAAAAAATTTAATATAATGTTCATTTATTTAATTATATCATATTTCAAAATTTAGGATAATAATGAAGATGCATAATTTTAAAAAAAAATAGTAGAGCCTTTAAACATACTATGGTAATTATCATTAGACATGTCATAGGTCTTTTCGAGAAAGGCTGTCATTAGCCATGTTATCGGAATTTTGGAGGAGCTGACATTGTTGATATTGTTGAAATAGGAAGTGGGCGGTGACGGCGGTCAAGATGGTGCAGACAACACAAACCGTAGAGACCGCGTGCGGTTAGTGCGGATAGGATTGGCGGATAGCCAAGTTCTTGGCTATGGATGTTCACAGTTTGTCTTATCAGGTTCCCTGTGGTATCAACCGTGCGGTTAACTTTAGCTAACTGCGGACTGTGCGGTCTGATTTGCGAGACCGCGGTGACTGGCAAATCGCCGTTTAGTGTGGTTAAGGTTCAGGTTGCGTGGTTGTCTGTTTATATATCATGTTAGGAAAAACCCTTATGATTTATCTTAATAAATTATTTTAAGTGATTTTACATTATAGGTTTATTATCCATGATGTATAGAGAGGGTTATATGGTCTTAGAAGTCCGAGAATGTTATTGATATAAAGGACATGAGAAAGGCACGCTGGATTTAAGAGGGAAGTCATGAAATGTCATCATACGTCGACTAGAAGTCAACACAACTTACACTAGAGGTCGACGCAACTTTGACTAAAAGTCGACACTACTTCAAGTATGAGTTAGAGTTAAGTCGACGTTAATTAAAGGATCAAGTCGACGCATACACTGATATGAAATCGACGCAACGTTGATTATAGAACTTAATTGACAGAATGAAGCCAGAATTCGATGCTACTTCTATATGAACTCAACGCTACGTCGAGTAATCTTTTGAACGAAAATTATTTTGAGAATTAAATCAGAATTGCTTCAAGAAATGTTTGGTTGATATAACTGATTCTTGGAGACATTGAATGACATAGCTTCTCAGCTATATATATACAGAGATATACATGAACAAATTGAATAACCACAGAACGATCATTTTAACTCTGATTAGATCGTGTTTTGGAGGATTGATTTCGACAGAAATAGATAAGAAAATTATCATCTAAATTTGAAATTCTTTCTTGGAATATTCGATCATCGTTCTGTTGGTGAATCTGCAGAGAATCAATTTTTCTTCTTCTCAAGAGCAAATCAATTGCTGGATCAAATTCGGTGGAGATAAAAAAGAAAATTTGATTAAGGGCTTATAATTTTTGAGATTTTTTTTATTCAAAGATTCATCGAATTACATATTCAGATTCACTAATTGTCATGCAGCACTCAGGATTCAATTGAGAGGACTCATCAAGAAGATCATTATATTCTCAGATCTTCAATAATTTTTATAATTTTTATTATCATTCTCAATTTATGAACATAGTTTTGAAGATATCACTTCAAAAGATTTAGTCAGAGGTTTTGAGAGTCTTCTTGAGAAAAGAATCAGATTGTATTGGTTCAAGATCTTCTTATCAAAAGATCTGATGTTTGGTTCTAAGAGTCTCCTGATTAAAAGACTCTGATACTGTGATAGTGAATTCCTACTGAGAGTAGAAAAGTGAATGTACCCAGATTTTGGGGAATCATTATAATTTTTATGTCTTCTGTGATTTTGCATTTATTTATGTTTTTCTTGTTGTAGTGTTGTGATTTTATTTATCTGCTATTATTTCTGGTTGATAACTGATTGACATGCAAATTATGTGAATTAATCTTAGTATTTGAAACAAAATTTTATTTTCTATTGACCCCCCCCCCCTCCTCTAGAGAAAACTCTGAGATATTTAACAACTATTCTCCCATTTTATACTCAAGTCCACGTGGATTGAGGATGCTGTCCGCATAGCTATGCGGACATGTGGAGTTAACCGCATGAGCGGTCTGGTGTGGGCAATTTGTATGTTGGGTGAACTGGTGCTGTTAGTTGTCATATCACTAGCGGTTACTGTATTCTTCTAGGCGATGACGGTATCCGCCTTCCCGCCTATAAATAGGGGTGCTGGCCTCATCATAAAAAACAAAAAATATAAGAATTGAAGCTTGGGTTAAACTCGACGATTAAGTATTTCTAACCGCGCGACAAGGTTTGTGACCGGTTACTGTTGTGTTTGCAGACTGTATGGCTAGCACTTGGTAGTTAGGAGACTGGTTCTAAAGGCAGTGCAGATAGCTAGTAGCAGCCGGCGGCGGTTAGCAGTAGGTCGCGAATAGGCAACTAGACGGTCTTCTTCCTTGGTAGTTTACCATCTTGATATCACAGTTTGCCTTTAGCGGACTGAGTTGCAGTTCGATTAAACTGTTCGCTCAACTCGCGATCAAGTGACCTCGGTGGTTAGGCGACCAGGAGATGTAGTTAGGAGGCAGCTCAGTTTCAGTTCATCTATTCGCGGCGACTTCTGCGGTCAGGCGACCGGAAGTTGCTGACAGGGTTATCTTCAATAGTCAGTAAGCAGCAGTTCGTGCGGCTAAGTGTGTGGCTTGACAGTTCGGCAAACTTGGCGGTTAGCCTTGGCGGATAGGCAGCTTGGGTAGTTACAGAGTTCTGTCTGCTGGTTTTACTCTTGTTGTTTTTTTTGTTCTCCATCGGGTGTATTGTGAAATCATGTCTCGCAATGTATGCTTTGCATTGTAAAGAAGACTTAATTCAACTATAGCTCTTGTTCTTCTATCTATTTCTTGTTTATTTGACTTGGTTGGCTGAGTGCACCTGCGAGAGGTCAACCTACCCTGTCGGATAGTGGGGGCCCGATCAGCGGAACTATCTTGAGGCTTCAAATCAACATCTCAACCTGCCTCTCTGCGAGGTCAACCTGCCCTACCGGCTAGTGGGAGCCCGGTCAGCGGAACCATCTCGAGGGCTTCAAATCTACATCTCAACCTGCCTCTCCGAGAGTTCAACCTGCCCTACCTTCTAGTGGGAGCCCGGTCAGCAAAACTATCTCAAGGGCTTCAAATCAGCATCTTAACCTGCTTCTCTGAGAGGTCAACCTGCCATGTTAGCTAGTGAGAGCCCAGTCAGCGAAACCATCTCGAGGGTTTCAAATCAACATCTCAACCTGCCTCTCCATGAAGTCATCCTGCCCTGCCGGCTAGTGGGAGTCCGGTCAGTAGAACCATCTCGAGGGCTTCAATCAACCATAAATAACTTTTAATATCCATCAAGTGGCAAAATTTTTAATAGAATGCGCCCTGCCCTAATCGGACAGGGAAAAATTTAATTACAAAGAAGGGCTTACTGGGACAAGGATCCCTCAGAATGCACGACCTTGATGATCGTTCTCTTCTTTCTCCCCTACTTCGGGTAGGACCTCCTCAATCTGCACCTGCTCCTACTGTTGTCCTGGGCCTCTCTCCCTCCTCACCTCCAAGAACTCTAGGTAGGTGGCTGTTGCATGACCTTCCTTCTGATGGAAGTCACAGTAGGGCAACTCCATAATGCCCCTTACTCTCCCTCCTAGGTGATTACTTCTTTTTCTCCTCCCCTCTCGGTCGATTGTCAAAGCATGTTGGGGTGGGGGCGGAAGTGGCCTTAGGGCCAGTCTCCACCCCAGAAGGTTGAACCGTTTGTTCCCTCCGTAAGGTTCTTGGAACCCTTGACCCTTCATTTCCTCCCTTCTTCTCCCTTCATACTGCCTGAAACCTCCTTGCTCTTTCGTCTCGATCTCTCCCAACTTTGCTAACTTTTTTACAAATGTCGAGTTCGGTGCCTCCCCCTCGATCTCCTTTACCACTCTTTCCATCAACTCCTCAAAAGATAAAGGAGACTCTCGCTTTAGCTCCATCCCGAAGAATCCCTGACGAAGCCCTAGCGCAAAGACCATCATCAAGGTGTACTCTGACACCTCTTGGACTTGGAGGATCTCCTCTTGAAAACTGTCCACGTAACTTCCCAACGTTTCCTCTGGTCCTTGCTTGATGGCGAACAAAGACTCTCCTCCTTTCTTCCTATTCTTGGAAGTCGAGAACCTCAACTGGAAACCTCGACACAGGTCCTTAAAGCAATAGATTGAGCTGTAGGGGAGCTGGTGGAACCAGTCTCTCGCCTTTTCCTTGAGAGTGATGACGAAGAGCCGACACTTGAAGGGGTCTTACATCTAATTGATCGAGACTGCATCTTCAAACCATTGGACATGCTGAACAGGATCATCCCTACCAGTATAGTAAGACATTTTCGGCTTCCAGAACCACTCTACAACTGGAACTGAGATGATCAGCTCGCTGAAGGGGCTTTTCCCTCATACGGGGCGAGTCAGGTGGTCACGCGACATCGGCTCTCAATCCCTGCCCACACTCGCCGAACAGGGGAAGATCTCCCACCCGGCAAGATCCCTCTCACTTCCTTCAACCGTCACATCCTTCCCAGCCGTTTGATAGGGGCATTGTCGCTCAGGCACGATGGCAAGACCACCCAGAAAGAAGGGGTCGAGCACTCGCCATGCACGGGGTGTAAGACCCCCCTCCCGGAACACAACACACGACACGAGGGGAATCTTATGTCCAGAACAGCCGCCTTGCGGTAGCACTAGCACTCGGGCTAGCCTGTACTACAAGACGCCTATTCTGCCAGCCTTTACCAATATTAAACATGTCAACCCAACCAGAATTATAAAAACAGAAGTCAAATGCACGCATAAGTATATAAGTCCAAATATAACAAATATAGAAGCTACAACAAGCTTCTATAATTAGAGTACGTAAAATATTTTGCCCAAAAGGGCTACATCAAGTCTCTCAAAGACTCACATCAGTCACCGACGGTAATGACCGTACCGTCCCCTCAGGCTATGTCGTCCTGGCCTGGCTGTCCTACTGCAAAACCTGCTGCTGCTCCGTCTGCGGGGTTTTCTCCTAAAAAGGAAGATGTAGCAACCGTTAGTCATAAAGACTAATTGGCTTCACATCCGCTCCCCCGGCGAATCCTCAGCACCGGGCGGAGAAATGGACAAAGGTACAGTATATATAAAGTATGTAAGCATAAGTACAAGCAGGTGGCATAGTATGATCAGTAAACATTGTAATAGTATAGCAGCACAATAAATGAATAACCATTACTCTAGGAGTTCTATCATCTACAACAACATAAGAATATAAGTCTATCACATAAAGTAACTCAACTTATATGAATGCCCATACAGACATATAAGTTGAGAATTGGCTCAACAGAAAAAGTAACTCATCGTATAAGTGTGTCCATACAAACTTATACGATGAGGATCTGTTGTATGCAATGTAATGCGATTCAATGAATGATATGCTATGACTCACCCATGAACATGCAAAAGCAATTACTGTGTCGACACGGACTCTGTAGTTCTCACTTTTCGAGCAGTAGCTAACCTCTCAGGCGTCAACCGTCGTGGCCAGACGGTGACAGTAGAGCGGGCATCTCCACTACTAGGTTGGTCTCCACACTACCTGGCCTAGGCCTCCGTACGCCTCAACGCTAAGAACACACAACGGAGCTCACATGCGTACTATGGCTCAGCGGGTGTCTCGGGTAGATGTGCACCGAGATCCTAGCCCCAAACTTGCCTATGATGTGACCCGGTAGGAGCCTCGGAAATGAGCACGAGAACCAAGCCCAACCATTCACTTGACACGGAAGGAGCCTCGGGACGTGAACACCGAGGACCAAGCCCAACCGCCCAAGGTCTAACTATCAACTCCCATCGGTGTGACGATTGGCGAGCCCGTAGACCTGCCACAATATCTTTAACCCAGGATTACGATATCGTGTGTCGACTCAACCCGCATGTAATACCACATTATCGTGGAATGGAAGGAGCCTCAGATCAAACATGAGGACCAAGCCCAACTGTCTATTTATAACTCTTCTTAACATTACCAACCAGTGTGATCATACACCCGCACTCATACCCTTTCACAATCCAGTGCCCAAGGCACCTTAAGGGTTTATCACAAACACTGGTGGCGAACCACCTCAAATAATGGACCATCTTAGACTTTCCTATATGACAAGCCTCAAGACCATGCATCACTCTTTCGGCCAACATGATTGCATCTATGATATGGTCACTTAACTTTAACATCTCTGATTACAACTCTTTCACCAAACTCAATCATTTGTTCACTAACTCCCACCGAATCGTTTCGTTCAATTACATTTCATTTCACCATTTGTTAGCGTGAGTTCTATCCAACAATTTCCTCACACGTTGAATTATCACAGTTAGACATATTATAATTTGCCAGAACCCCAATGACAATTTGTTACAAAATTTCCACCGGATCCAAACCCGATTCTACACCAACCCAGAAAATTCAGGTGCAGAACACCTTCTGTACAGCAACTTCAACCAGAGATTCCTGAGGCTACAGGAACCCGGTGAATGCGTGTAACCCCTCGATGGAAAGGTCTTTTCATGGGTTACAACTGTCATGTTCAGTCTGCAACTCAGATCAGACTGTATCACACATGAAATTGGCTCCAAAGCCTGCTGCGTACAGAATACATTTTTTGCATGCTTAGCCTGTCAGCCCTCTACTTCGATCAGACTTTCCCGTGGCTACAGAATTTACCTGAAGATGTGTAACCACTCACTGGAAAGGTATTTCCAAGGGATACGACTTTCGTGTTTAGTCGAAAGCCCAGATCTGACTGTTTCATATCTGAAAACGGCCACGAAGATCGTTGTGCACAAAAAGTAGATTTCTGCGCGCATCTTAAGGCGGAACGAACGACATCGGTTCGTCTTCCTCCTCCAGCCGATCTTACCAATTCTCATCAGAAATTCCTCCTCCCTTATTCACCCTCATCAGGTCATTCCTCTTCGCAAGACCATCCCCCATCATCACATTTAATGAAGGAGAGGTTGAAGATGACTATACCCTAAAACACAAGTCATAACATGGCATTTTCCTAGAAATCTTCATCTCACACATCAAGACTCATTTGATTCGATATCTCGTCTAGGATTAACTACAGATCTAGCACCAAGGGAGAGGGGAGGAAGCTCACCTCGTTTCCGATGCTTCTGCTATTTCCGGCCATGGATCTCGTCACTCTTCGCGGCGACATCTTCTTTTCCTTGGCGGCGGTGGTGGTTCTTCACGGAGTATAGTTGATTCCAGCAACTCCTTCCCTCCTCCAACAGTTTCTCCACAAAAAATAAGGCTTGGGAAGATGATGAAAACGGCCAAATCCTATATAAATAGGACTAACACGGGTAGGAACACGCTTGTGTTCTGCTCGGCTAAAGCGGCGACGACGGTTATAGCATCGTATGGACACAAACACGGGTATGGACACGCCCGTGTCCACTATGAAGGATCAAGCGCATACCCAACTGCACCAAAAGCCCGGACTGTTGGAGAGGGCGCTACTTAATTTTTTATATAAATAGCAGAGCGCCACGGGTCAAGTGAAGGAACGTCGGACCCAACAATCCCCCCCCCCAGCATCCAGCACAACCCGCCGGCTCAGAGGTGGGGTTACCACATGTCCACGGTTTACCTGACCCACTAGACCCACACAGGTAGAAGGTAAAAATCAGGATTTAATAGCGTCCCCCGGTCTTGAACCCGTGACCTCCTCTGATACCAATTGAAGGATCAAGCGCATACCCAACTGCACCAAAAGCCCGGATTGTTGGAGAGGGTGCTACTTAATTTTTTATATAAGTAGCAGAGCGCCACGGGTCAAGTGAAGGAACGCCGGACCCAACACACTACCCGTGCCACGAGATACGACCGTATTCATGCCTGAGTTCTTACCCATGTCCTGCTCGGGAGACACGACCGGCTTCATGGAGAAATGGACACGGGTAGGGACACGCCCGTGTCTCTACCTGTGTCCTGCTCTGGACACATTTCGTTGATCTTCACTCAACGCCTCTCGACACGGGTAGGGACACGCCCGTGTCTCTACCCGTGTCCTTCTCGGGACAGGCCCTGTCGAGTTCCACTCAACGCCACTCGACACGGGTAGGGACACGCCCGTGTCTCTACCCGTGTCCTTCTCGGGACAGGCCCTGTTGAGTTCCACTCAACGCCACTCGACACGGGTAGGGACACACCCGTGTCTCTACCCGTGTGCTTCTCGGGACAGGCCCTGTCGAGTTCTACTTAACGCCTCTCGAGTTCTACTCGATGCATACAGGTAGGGACACGCCCGTGTCTCTACCCGTGTCATATTCTGGACCAATTTCTCTTTTCCACACGAGTGTAAGCCTAGTCGTCTGCACTCCCTGGGCCCAAGTCAGCTCTCCTGACTCAGAAGCACGCACGAGGGGCCTAGCGCGAATCGGGACGTTACACGGGGAATGTGTGGTTCAAGCTCGTCATGGCATCCCTCTTAAATTCCTCAAACATCCCTACCATGACTGGTGTTGCGGGTGGTGGCGAGTTGTCTGGGTCATTAACTTGTCCTTCATCTCCAGCCATGGAACTTGCTAATGGTTTTCTTGTGTTGGTTGCTCTCCACGCTCGCCGCCCCAAAATGTTGAAACCAAAACTTGACTTCTTGTGGAGTTTGGACCCCAAAAGGGGTAACCTTACACCTACGTCTCCTGAAGAAGTGCACAAGACCAAAGACTTAGGACTAGAAATAGATCCTGAGCTATAACGTGAAGGTCCCACCACACACCCGGAAGATCTTAGAGTGTTTCCCCTCCCTAGCCAATGCGGAGCTGGGGCATCTTGGAGGGCACTTGAAAGCCAACCAGAAAACCAGATGTGGAGGAAGCTAAAAAGGGATTTGATCCATCCAAAGGTTCCCCTACATATCTATTTATTGTTTTCCAAGTCTGGTGGATAGCAAAATCCTGCCTTCTGGTTTTATTATACGCAGCCCAAAATGATTTGCCTAAAACGTAGCTTCGCTATTTTGAGAGGCTATTCGCAGGCCAAATTTGGATTCATCTTGGAAAAAACTATAGAGAGAGTTTACCACTCGCTTGGGGCGGCAAGTGCTTGATGAGGCCTGCACTCGCCGTCTGCCTTGACTCTGGGCGAGATCGAGTCAAAACACCCCACTCGCTCATTGCTTGCTCTTGGTCCATACCGCACCCGATCTAGGTGAGACCTAACCACTCGCAAGTTGGGCGATACCTTGCCACTCACGAGCTGGGAGAGACCCAGCCACTCGCGAGCTAGGCGAGACACAGGCACTTACACACTCAGCTTGCCTTAACCTGAATGAACATTCCTGGCCTTGACTCCACTTATAAGGGCCCCACTCGTCGAATATGGGGTTGTGCAATCATAGTCGAGGATAAAATTTTTGCGAGAAGACTTCATAGTGCAAGATGGCGAACAAGACACCAAAGACGGCAACTCACGACTACTCGGTATGTTGGGCAAGCTTCATTCCTACTCGCCCATAGGCAAGTTCATGTAGGTGACTTCATAGAGGCGAGCATCCTTCCCTACTCGACCATAGATGAGTTCCGGTAGGTGCTATTCAAGCTCGGCGACTTCATGAGGCGAGATTCCAAGCTACTCACTTACAAACGAGTTTTAGATAGCGATATCCTCAGACCAGTTCTAGATAATGAATTTAGTTGGCGAGATCCTAATCGCGACATCAAAATGGCAACTTCAAAGAGGAGAGTTCCGTACTCGCCCATAGGCGAGTTCCGTACTCTCCCATAGGCGAGTTCCGTGCTCGTCCATAGGCGAGTTCCGTACTCGCCCATAGGCGAGTTCTACTTGCAAGTGCGACATCATAATTGTCGACTTCAAAGAGGCGAGCTTCCTTGCTCGTCCATATGCGAGTTCCGTACTCGCTCATAGGCGAGCTACTTCTTTACTCGCCAGTAGGCGAGCTCCTTATTTACTCGCCCTTAAGCGAGATGAAATCTTGCTCATAGATAGGCAAGTTTGAGGCTTGACGGGCTCAAAATCTAGGCAACTTGGAGTGGAAAATAAAAATTTACTCTGCGTCGGGGGTTCTAATGTCAAAAGGGACACTAACCCCTGCCTAGTTTTCTCCTTCTTCAATTGTACTGATTTTCATACATGTTCATACTTATGAGTGCTTTGGTAAAGCCCGTATGTGCTTTTGTGTGACTAACAAACATGGCGATTCATGACAAGTTCACCACCAGGGAAAAACATATGAACTATTCTGCAAGCTTCCAATTACGATGATCTCACTCATCGTCTTACTTTTCACGAGAATGCTTACTCGTGATGACTTCAAGCTGGTATTACGCGAGCTCCTACTCACAATAACCTTCATCAAGTGTGTTGGAACCATAAAAATTAGTTTTTGCATCCGGACCAATGGGGTGATGAGAGCTTACTAATTTAGTAGTCGCCTCATGGGAGACTTGACGAGAAGAAGGTGGCGAGCAAAAGAATAGCTCTGGACTGCCTACAAACACGACCCGCATGCTGCAGTAAGGAGGTCCCATCACATACCTGGAAGTCTATAGGAACTTCCCTTACTAAATCCATTGTTGAGCTCGACACAAGTGAGATGGACAATGAACTCGCCCGCCATAAAGGGGGGGGGGGGTCATTCCTCAACTTATGCCTCAGGGTCCTAATTATAGGCAAACTCTAACTCAAGGGCAAGATAGCCTTTTTGGCTTACTAAAAGCGGCCTCTGCCTTTCTTATTTTTATCAACAGTCCTGATTGGTCTGTAGATAGAGAAATCTTGTTGTTGAGGTAGATACGGGCAGACCCTGATGGTCTACAAATAGTAAAATGGTCGCATTTATGGGCTCCTCTGGTTTGGGCGGGTACTCTGGCCACAAGAGTCAAGGACTCGCCAGGTTGGAGCTCGTTGCCCCTTGAGGTGCCTTAGTGCGAGGTCGGCTAGGTAGGTTTTACCTAGAGCTCGTTGTATGTGTGGCTGTCTAGAATGGCGAGGTCGCCTCGCAGCTGCTTGGAATGGAGAGGTCGCCTCATAGTTGGTATGGCGAGATCTCCTCGCGAGAGCCTACTTGCCTGGCCGGCTCAAGCTTCCCCTCTCTTTGGGGGCGATTTAGGCCGGACTCAGCAAATTAGGGTTGTACAAAGAGTTTACTTTCCACGATAATACCTACTCATGAAGACTTCAAGAATGTATTCTATGAGCTCCTACTTGTAATGATCTTCATCAAGGGATTACATTTCATGGGACTTCTTACTTGTAAGGTCTTCCAACATGTATTCCGCGAGCTCCTACTCACAATGATCTCCCTTAACAACTTACATTTAATAGGTTATTAGACATGAGTTCACCTCGACGAGAAGCCATATACTTCTCCAATTCAAGATCATAAGGTGTTTGTATACATTCCACGAGCTCTTGCTCGCGATGATCCTCTCCAACATCTGACATCCGACGAGAATTCTTACTTGTGTGTGATCCCTCCCAAGAACACAGATGGGGAACTTCTCAAAAGGACGTGGAACGACGATGATGGCCTGAAAAGGTTCTACCCTTAGAAGGGAAGGGTGCACTCATTTACACTTATACATGCAGGGTATTTCTCTGACACCATGAAATATAGGGACTTAATTATCTCTTCATTAAAAGTTTCTCGAGCATACATAGTAGATAAAATCGATCTCCATGATAGGGTTGGGAAACAAGTCTCTGACTTGACTCTCGTAAAACTCAGAGCGGATTATGGGACGGTGTATCAAGACTTGCTTCTTGCTAATTCCAAGCCCCTGCATTGACGTTCAATATCATCTCCCACCTTGCATGTTGGTCAACGATCCCCCTATTACACTTCTCATCTGGTATTAGATGTTATCAGGAGAGATTATGGAGCCGACCTCCCAACTCGATGAAGAGAAAATCAATTTCCTTGACAAGAAGATGTCATTGGCCTCTAAAGAGCTTGAATCTCAATAGGGAATCAAGCTGCTTTTTAAGTTTTGTAAGCTTATAGTCATTCATGTATTTCATAAGAGTTAGTACAGTTAATTCTCTTTTTGATTAGTGAGTTGTAGGGCGAATGACCATCGGGAAGGGAGCAATAAAAAAGTAGGATCGAATTCGCAAGTGCTGACTAGCGAGTATGCGGGAATTCGCAAGTGCTGACTAGCGAGTAAGATCCTTACTTGCACGAGCCAACGAGTTGGGCGTGCATCCCAGTATACTACATAGCTGGGAACATAACAAGCTCTCAAACCCGTTCGAGCCTATGATTGAGAATTCATCAGGAACACTTGAAGTGAAGACGATCTGAGTGCAACTCCACCCTTATAGGCTATGCAAGAAGGGCAAGCGCTCAATATGTTATGTTGTTTAACCAATCAGCAAATTTGCATTTGTATTCTTTCTTAAACAATTAATGGAGCTCGAGGTCATATTATGGGGGAAACCCATCTTCGCAAGTAGTTTAGAATGTGAGTCTCTGACTCGACTCTTGTAAACCCTAAGTTGGGTGATGGGACAGTGACACGGGATAATAGCGCATTATCCTAATACCAAGCCTTTACATTGACGGCCAAGACCATCTCCCCCTTGCATGTTGGTCGACGATCCCTCGAGTACACTTCTCATCCACCTGCGGAGTTATTAGAAGGGGGTTCAGTATCATACTCTAAATTGTCATATAAGAGATAAACTGTCTGTGGAGTTAGAGTTAAGCTACACGATCGAGTTGGGGAACGAGCCACCCTCTTGACTCTCATAAGACTCAGAACGGATGATGAGATAGTGTGTCGAGTACTTTAATACACCCTCATAAGTCAAAGCCTTTACATTAACAGCTGAGATTAGATCCCCCCTTACATATTGGACGACGACCCCTAATCGCTCTTATTATCTGATTGTAGAGGTTATCAGTAAAGAGTCCGGAACTGACCTCTCAACTCGACGGGAAGAAGGTCATTGAGCCTTGAGGAAGGGTCCTCCACCATTAAATGCATTGTTGAAGTCTTTAAAGAGCTATAAGCTCGAAATGGGATCAAAAACTATCATAGAAATCTAAAAGTTCATCATCACTTAGGGTTTATGATAATAAGTGTGGCTAACTCTTGTTGTGATTAAGTGATAGGGAACGAACCTCCCCAAATGGAGTAAGCCAGAATCAGGATGAAGGCCTCGACTGTGTGCGTCCTAAAGGACCTCCCAAGTATCACTCTATATCAGGTTTCTTTTACTCCTCAACTTGAGAAGGGATGTAGGCCTCGAGCATGTGCATCCAGTTGGACCTCCCAAGAGCCATTTCTGTTAACAGGTTTCTCGGTATTTGTACCCAGATAGTATAACGAGAATTCGTAAAAGCCGACAAGGGCATTCCTCGTGATCAAGTTAGGAAATGAGCCTTCAGCTTGACTCTTATAAGCTCAGAATGAATGATGGAACAATATATTGGGACTTGCCTCCTCATAAGTCCAGGACTCTGTATTGACGGTCGAGATCAGCTCCCCCTTTTTACATACTGGCCGACGATTCCTCGGTTGTACTTCTCATCTGACTGTAGATATTATTGAAAGAGAATCTGGGGCTGATTGTCCAACTCAACAAGGAGAAGATCATCCCTTCCTTGAAAAATGGTGCCTTCTATATCCAAAAACTCAGTGCAGCTAACTCTTTGTTGTATTCTTAAGTAACATCGTGAGTGACCTCAGCACCAATATAAGTCCTTGAGTGTGGTATAGCAATATTCCAAGCCACTACTAGAGCTCCTCTCCAACACATTGACTACTTACCCCCTCGGGTGAAATGAAGTCCGTCAGTGTGGATTTTGAGTCTCTGCGTGAGCTCCTCTCCTACATATTGGCTACTTGCCCCCTCGATTGAGTAAAAGTCCTTGAGTGTGGTGTTACCGTAGTCTAAACCTCTACTCAAGCTCCTCTCCAGCACGTTGGCTACTTGTCCCATTTAGTGAAATGAATTCCTCGAGTGTGTTGTTGTCGTAGTATGAGTCCCTACACAAGATTCCCTCCTATATGTCGGCTACTTGCCCCCCCCCCCCCCGAGTGTGACTTTTTACCACCTCCAATTAAGCTCGGCTCCTGAAGGTCTCCCCACCTCTAGTTGTGCTCAGCCTCCTGTGAGGTGTCGACCTTCGCTCCACCTCTAGTTGAGCTCGGCTTCTGTGAGATGCCGAACATCTCTCCACCTTCAGTTGTGCTTGGTTCCTGTGAGGTGTCGAGTCTTCTCCACCTTCAGTTGAGTTCGGCTCCTACGAGGTATCGATCATTTCTCCACCTCCAATCGGGCTCGGCTCCTGTGAGGTGTCAACCATCTCTCCACCTACAGTCATGCTTAGCTCCTATAAGGTGTCGACCTTCTCTCCACCTTCAGTTGAGCTCTGCTCCTGTGAGGTTTTGAGTCTTCTCCACCTATAATTGAGCTCGGCTCCTATGAGCTATCGAGCTTCTCTCCACCTCAAGTTGAGCTCGGCTCCTGTGAGGTGTCGACCTTCTCTCCACCTCTAGTTGACCTCAGCTCTTGTGAAGTGTCAACCTTCTCTCCACCTACAGTTTATTTCGGCTCTTGTGAGGTGTCGACCTTCTCTCCACCTCTAGTTGAGCTCGTCTTCTATGAGTTATCGATCTTTTCCCCACCTCCTCTAGTTGAACTCGCTTGTCTCGCAAAAGTCCTGGGAGGTGTCGACTCTTCTCCACCACTTCCAGTTGAGCTCGCTCGTTTAGCGAATAGCCTAGGAGTTATCTACTATTCTCCATCTCCTTTAGTTGAGCTCTACTCCTAAGAGGTGTCGACTATTCTCCAACTCCTCCGAGCTTCGCTCCGGGGAGGTGGCAACACTTTCGATCCCCTGTTGAGCTCCTTTGTTGGGAGGTGTCGGCTCATTTTTCCTTCTTCAGTTGAGCTTCACTTATGGGAAGAACCTAGCGCAGCATACCATCTAACACCCATCACTGTGAACTACCCTCCCTGCTAAGGCACCTTGGGTGTGGTGTGCTTGTAGACTTTACGCTCTCCTGCTCTAACCATCGAACTATGGCGTTCGACCGTAGAATCAGTAACCTTAAGCTGCACTTAGGTCCAAAGATTTGGAGTAGTGAATTTTCCCAGCTTCAACAAGAACCAGTTTTAATCATTTTAAATTTTAGGGACCTATTTCAACTCACCCAAACTTCAAAGACAACTTTAGGTATTTTGCCGGATACTCTTTACAAATATAAAAATAATAATATATAACTATTTTTCATATTAATTAATTACCAGAGTATTTATTTTATACTGCATTAATTATTTGATATGGGGGAGCCCAGTACTTCTTCCACCTGATCGGGTACTATCACGATCAATATACTTTCACACGGTTACTTGTAGGGGCAGAGTCTCATACCTCTCACTCGTGTGTATATATTTATAAATGTAAGTGTTTTTTTTCCCAAGCTAATTAATTAATACGCACACTTGGATTAAACAAAGATGGAGATGACAAAATCCAGCTTTAATTTGAGATTAATTAAATCAACCATTGCCTCGTGTTGACTTGGCCCGTTAGAACACACCATCAACTGCAACTTGTTCAAAGATAGCTGTAGCCTGTAGATAATGAATGAAGTAGCTAGGATTAATACTAAACAAATCCAAGATACATATCTTCTTCCCACCTTCAATTAATCCCCTATTCAACATTCATATTTGGGCATATAACGAGTTCAGAGGTTTAACGGGTCAGTTCGGATATGCGGATATTCGATACCTGTATTAAATCTTGAATTTGCCTATAAAACTCAAGTTGAGGACAACGGAGAGGGAGTTCCAATTTGACCACCACCCAAAATGCTTCGAACGACTTAACACAGTCCACGGCCGCCACCATCACCATTGCCAGCATGGAAGTATATGTGTTTATTATATAAAGAGTTGGAGGTGGATATGATGGAGCAATAATATTCATTCATCCATCTCAAGTCACAACGGCGACGACGACGTCCATGGCGGCCGCAGACGTCAACGGCGACAGCTCCTCATCAAACACCGCTCTTCTCAGCAACGGGAGTCTCGTCACAGTTCTGAGCATCGACGGCGGCGGCGTCAGGGGAATCATTCCTGGAACCATTCTAGCTTTTCTGGAATCAAAGCTTCAGGAGCTTGACGGGGAGAACGCGAGGCTTGCGGATTATTTTGATGTGATCGCGGGGACGAGCACCGGCGGTCTCGTCACCGCAATGCTCACGGCGCCGGACAAGTCTAACCGCCCTATTTATGCGGCCAAGGATATCAACGACTTCTATTTACAACATTCGCCAAAGATATTTCCTCAGAAACAGTGAGCTTTTTAATTAATTACACTTTCATTTTCATTTGTGTTAAGATTATTGTTAATATATATCATGCATGATCAATATTAATGTGCTTGGTGGAGAAAATTAACAAGAAATTGCTTTGCTAGCTAATGATGAAGATTAATTTTGAAGTAATTAAATGATGAACAAATTAATTAAGATGCCAAACAGCCTACATGTCCGGGTGATTAATAGTCCCACAACGAGATTCAAATGTAATTTTGCGCATTTAATATAAATTTTGGATCTTTCCACCTGCAACTCGATTGTGCTAAGAGTCCACAATTCTTCAAAATTCTGATGTTTACTTCTCCCTGTGCATGGTTACAAAATGAGATATTTTTATTCATTTTTAGCCAAATTATGATCATGATAGGGCTCTGCTTCACCTCAATCTCTAGTTGTGACGATGATGGGGCCGGCTCTGTCCCTATTCTAGTATTAAATATTTATATAAAAAATTTTTTTTAAACAAAAGTTAAAATTGAAAAGCTAAATGTTTAAATTTGAAAATTTTGTCAAGGTGAAATTGATAAAAATATTTTTTTTTTCTTTTTAATACAATATATGGATATACGAGTTACAGATATGGGGCTCTGCCCATATGGGCAACTGCAGTAATGTCTGGGAACCAACTATTCATCAAGAGTCAACGGTTAACGGGCAGCAGCCAACAAGCCAACAAGCAGCACCAACACATGAAGGTCATATCAGCATTCAAAGGCCGGCAGGGGGCAGAAGGGGACCCTTAGACAAGCGAGGATCATACTCGCCAGGCCGTGCGACCACCCAACAGCACAGGCGAGCTCAAGAGACCTTTCCATTCAGGCAAGCTCCGAGTAGTAACAGTGGCGAGCAGCAGCAATACGCGCCTAGCAGATGACCTCCGACTACTCACCAACCGATAGTCACAAGCAACCAAACCAAGTCGACAGAAGAATGAAGAAAGTGACCGCGGGGATGGGTCTACTCGCCTAGAGAACCCCCTCTCCCCCAAGATTTGTCTATAAATAGGACCTCAGGGGTATAAGAATATGGATTTTGAAATCTTGAAAAAGATCTTAACCACCTCTTTCCTTTGAGTTTTAGTTGAGTTTTTGGATCCTTCTCCGAAAAGTCAAATACCCAGCTAGTGTCTGCCTTGTGCCCAGCTCAGCCATCTTTGGTTGTGGAGGAGAAACTTTTTCTAAGTATCTGGGTACGTGGTGGGACCTCCCTGCCGCAGCACCTGAGGTCTTTTTTGTTGTCCCTCTGTTTCTATGTCCTAACCCGTTAGCCGTTGAGCCCGACCACTGGATCAATAACCTTAGGCTGCATTGATTCAAAATTTGGAGTTGGGATTTTCCCGGCTTCAACAGTACCTTAACAACGGCGGTGCATAGGGGGCCCAAAGTACCGCAGCGACAGTACTCCGATCACCGTATTGTTCGACGTGACGTCATTTGGTTGAAGATGCTTAAAAATTAGTATTAATTTTATTAAGATTTATATTATATAAATCGAAAGATTTATATAAATGGAAAGGTTTATATTAATTTATATCCGTATATTTTGAAAGATTTATATTAATTTATATTTATATAAATTGAAAGACTTAAAATTTAAGTGGTGCTCTCCCACGCTCTCTCCCACGCTCTCTCCCACGCTCTCTCTCCCACGCCGTGGCGTGTCAATGCCTAACGATGATTGATAAAATTTTAAATTTATATTATTAAACGGTGGTCTCTCTCTCCTCTCTCTTTCACTCTCCCCTCCCTCTCTCTCTCTTTATATTATTAATATTTGACATATATATATATAGATAGATATATGTACAGTATGGTGTGAAATTGCATAATTATGCTTGATTGCAGGGCTGGAATATTTGGAACGACGGGCAGGCTGATCAGTGAAATTGCTGGGCCAAAATATGACGGCAAGTATCTCCACTCTCTCGTCAAACAAATTCTAGGCGAAACCAAGCTGCATCAAACTCTCTCCAGCGTTGTCATCCCAGCTTTCGATATCAAGCTCCTCCAGCCCACCATCTTCTCCTCCTATGAGGTACCCTAAACCCTAAACCAATATTAATTATTATCTACCTCAATTTCTTTAACCATATATTAATTTATTAAACTTATATATTAATTCTTATTAATTTGCTTCTTAATTAATTAATTTGCAGGCGAAATTCACTCCATTGAAGGATGCTAATCTTTCGGACATCTGCATCGCCACCTCGGCAGCACCCACTTACCTGCCCGCTTATTACTTCGAAACCAAAGACTCCGGCGGCAACATTCGAAGCTTCAATCTCGTTGATGGCGGACTTGCAGTCAACAATCCCGTATGTTTTTCATTTATTTATATATATTTATCTACAATGCTTTGAGACTTATTTTCACCCGTCAAACAGTTACGACCGTATGAATCGGAGGAAACACTGGAAAGAGAACTAAATAGTCCATTATTTTGGCGATTGTTTTCCGCACTACAGTTTTGACTAGTCGCGCGTGTTTTTTCCTAATTTCTCACACATTTTGAAAATACGCCTTGTACATGTATTTTTAAGAAAAGTGTTCAACACCAAAGTTGTAGCTCTCACCGAGACCTACAACTTTCGTGTTGAACATTTTTCCTAAAAATGCATGTACAAGGCGTATTTCTAAAATGCGTGAAATCTGGGTGTATTTTCAAAGCACGTCTTGTACATGCATTTTTAGGAAAACTGTTCAACACGAAAGTTGTAGATCTCGCGTCGAGATCTACAACTTTCGTGTTGAACATTTTTCCTAAAAATACATGAACAAGACGTATTTCCAAAAGACACGGAAAATTAGTAGAAAACGTAGTGCGAATAACCAAAACTGTAGTGCGAATAACAACCGCCGTTATTTTTGTAATAATTAAGATTTTAGATTGAACTAAAAGTAGTGGTGCATGCAATGCAATGCAATGAGCAGACTTTGCTGGCAATAAACATGGTGACCAAGGACATTTACGAGCAAAAGCAAGATTACTTTCCAGTAAAACCATCGGATTACAGCAAGTTCCTGGTTCTCTCCCTCGGCACCGGGTCGGCGAAGGTGGAAGGCAAGTACACCGCGAAAGAAGCGGCGAAATGGGGAGTTCTTCCGTGGCTTTACCTCGACGGCAAAACCCCGATCATCGACATGTACTCCCAAGCAAGCGCAGACATGGCTGATATCATGACATCCACACTCTTCCAAATCATGCATGCCGAGAAAAACTATCTTCGCCTTCAGGTTCATTAATTAATTATTTTCACCATCACTACTAAGGCTCGGTTTGGGGGGACTTATTTTCACCGCCTGTCAAGCCATTTATTAAGCTCCGGCTCATGCGGTCATATATACCTGTCTGACAGGTGAAAATAAGTCCCCCAAAGGCAGCCTAATTAATAACCACGTACTCAAGTTATATTACATGTATAACTTGACTGCAGGACGACACGTTGAAGGGAAACACGTCATCGGTGGACATATCGAGCAAAGAGAACCTGGAAGCGTTGGTGAAGATAGGGCAAGAGTTGCTGAAGAAGCCGGTGTCAAGGGTGAATGTGGAGACTGGGGTATACGAGCCCGCTGTAGGCGAAGGAACCAATGAAGAGGCGCTCACTCGCTTCGCCAAATTGCTTTCAAATGAGCTGAAGCGAAGGGTTAATGCTGCTGCCCCGAATAAATCCTAAAATTAATTGTTGATTAATTATACTGTGCCGCATGCATGCATCTTGTTTCTTAATTACTATGAATAAATTAAAGGCAATAAAATATTGGAGAAATGAACCCTTTCGGCTCGGCTGGAATTAATTGCCTGCCGCAGAATCTAACGAGTCTTTAATTTGCATTGGAAGTGAGAATGATAAATGTAATCCGCTTAGTATTCTCCAAACATTTAATGAAAATGTCTCTTAATATTTCTGTTTTAACAGAGTATAAATATGTA
The DNA here is from genome assembly GCA_039513925.1 of Platanthera zijinensis. Taxonomy (NCBI): domain Eukaryota; kingdom Viridiplantae; phylum Streptophyta; class Magnoliopsida; order Asparagales; family Orchidaceae; genus Platanthera; species Platanthera zijinensis. Next base: position 172,574,716 of record CM077091.1, read on the forward strand.
TGAAATGCTTTTGAATGAATTCAAGGAATTTGCATGACTTCCCTGTTTCGTTCTTCTTCCAATTCTTATCTCTATCTTTAACCGTCTGAGAAATGTCATGTATGGAAAATAAAAGCTATCAATGGTATCAGAGCTCTTGAGTCTTGCATACCTGTTGTTGGATCTCATGGCTTCATCATCTACGTCCTCGCATTCCTCTCCATCACTCAACGCTGCCCCTATGTTCAATGGGGAGATGTATGAGCATTGGGCAATCAAGATGGAGACATTTCGATTCCCAGGAGCTCTGGGAGATTGTTCTGAATGGTCCAACACCAGATCCCAAAGCCAAAGTGGCCGGTTGAAGGAGGTGAAGCAGTAATACCCAAGGGAGAAAAGAAGAAAAACTCCATGGCATTGCACATCATCCAGAATACCGTGACTCAATATTTTTCCTCGCATTATGGGAGCAAAGACTGCCAAAAGTGTGTGAGACACTCTCAAGGAGTGCTATCAAGGGGACAAGAAGGTGATTTTCATTCTACGACAAGATCTACGATGCCAGTTTGATGACCTGAATATGAAGGAGAATGAGAAAATCTTTTATTATCTTCCACGGGTCACAAATATAACAAACCAACTCAACAATTTGGGGGCTCCAATCCCAGATTCTGAGGTAATACTCAAGATATTAAGGAGTCTACCCAATTCCTATGAGCATGTTGCAGCTGTCATAGAGGAGAGCAATGATGTTGAGGAGTTTTCTATAACAATTCTCGTCAGCAAAATTCAATCACATGAAGAATGAGTGAAGAGGTATACTCCTTCTATAGATCATGCTCTCCAAATGAAAATGAACCTTGGAAAGTCTGCATATGAAAAGAAGCATAAAAATTTTCAAAAAGGCTTCCAATCAAAAGGTGGATTCCTAATCAGTTTTACAAACCTATATACAAGAGTTTTGAAGGAGGGGCTTCTCAACCGCTTTACACACTTTGTAAACGATCCACTCATGACACTAACAAGTGTTTTTATAAGTGCAAACAATGTAAAAAAACCAACACATCTTGACAAAGATTGTTGGTTCAAAAACAAAGAAAAAGATGAAGCAAAACTTGCTGTTAAAATAAAAGAAGATGGAGAAACATTTCTTAAAACTTATAGCTCAGAATCTGCTATACTGGAAAAATAGAAAGAGGAAGAAATGCTTTCTCATTGTTACATAGACTTAGGCTGTTCAAGCCATATGACCAATGACAGAAGGCTCTTTGACTCATTAGATGAGTCATATAAATCTAAAGTGTATCTGGGAGATGGGAAGACTAAAGCTATTGAAGGCAAGGGCACAGTGACAGTAAGAAACACTGATGAATAATAGAACTCTCCAGGATGTGCAATTTATCCCTGAATTGACTCAGAATCTCCTTAGTGTTTGTCAATTTATGACCAAAGGGTATACAATTATCTTCAAATCAAATGCTTGTTCAATCTATGACTCTCTTAACAATCTAATAGCTGAAGCCAAGATGTCGAAGAATCAAAATTTTCCACTCCAATTGGACTTACCCAATCAGACTGCTTTCTCCACCGTGGGTTTCAATACTGTCTTAATTAGCACCTGACACCATCGACTGGGGCATTTGAATTTTGGTTCAATGAAGCATTTGATAAAAGACAATCTTGCTTTGGGTCTACCTCAACTTCATATTCATCATCACCAATGTGATACATGTGCGATGGGAAAGTCATATAGACTCTCATTCTATTCCTCTAAAAAACAGAGCACACAACCTTTGGAGCTTATACATTGTGATCTGTGGGGACCCACCATTGTTCCATCTCAAGGAGGCAAGAAATACTTCTTCTTACTCATTGATGATTTCACAAGGTACTCCTGGATCCATTATCTTGAACAAAAATCTGAAACGTTTTCCATTTTTGTAAACTTTAAAAGAGAAGTAGAAAAAAGGTTTGAGAAACACATAAAAACTTTAAGAAGTGATAATGGTGGTGAGTTTGTGTCACACCCCTTCAAGCATTTTTGTGAATTGCATGGTATCCAACACGAATTCAGTACTGTCCCGGGATCACCTCAGCAGAATGGGGTGGTTGAGAGGAGGAACTGAACTGTGGTGGAGATGGCTATGTCACTGATCATACACAAAAAGCTCCCCAAAAATTTTTGGGTTGAGGCTGCAAGTACTGCAGTCTATATTTTAAATAGAGTGCCAACCAAAGCATTGAAAGATTGCGCCCCCTATGAAAAACTCTATGAGAAAAGGCCAAAGTTGGATCATTTGAAGAGTTTGGGTGTATAGCCTTTTCCCACATCCTCAAAGAAAGAAGAGAGAAGTTTGATCATACAAGTTTCAAGTGCATTTTCATTGGTTACTATCGAAGTATGAGACCGGGCGGTCTGGCGGTTTGAGCCTGACGGGTTGTAGACCGGGCGGTCTGGCGGTTTGAGTCTGGTGGTTTGATATCCAGGTTGTTGTTGTGTGGTGTCCGGCGGTCTGACGGTTTATCTCCGGCGGCTTGGAAACCGGGCGGTCTAACGGTCTCCTACCGCATCTCTCTCTCTTTCTTCTGGTATTGTCGAGCGGTTAGAACATTGTCTAACCGTGCGGCCTGTTCCGGTCTGTTGTTCTAGCCGAACAGACCTGTTGTATAGCTTTAGTCCCACATTGTTAGTTTGTACTCTATCCTATCTCCTCCATTCTATAAAAGGGAGGTCATACCTTTGTAAATGATATCTTTTTGGATAATAAAATTTCAATTATTCAAAGTTCCGGCTTGTTTTCTAGTCGTTTGTTCGCTACTCTAGTCGTTTGTTCGCTACTTCTCACATGGTATCAGAGGATTCGATCTTCTCCTCCTGATTCTGTGTGCCCTGTCTGCGCGGCTTGCCTCTTCTTCTCGCGACCTGTTCTCGCGATTTTTCTCTTCCGCTTGCTTGCGCCCTGTCCGCGCGGCTTGCCCCTTCCTCTCGCGACCTGTTCTCTTGTCTCTTCCGCCTGCTTGCGCCCTGTCCGCGCGACCTCCTTTTTCCTGCCTTTCAGTCGCAGCGACCTGTCACTTTGTTCGCCGCGACCTGCTGCCTTTTTCGCCTTGTTTGTTCCTCCCATCTGTTCGCGCGGTCTATCTTCTAGCCGTTCGACTTCTTTCCCTGCTTGGATCTGCGGCTTGTTCGTGGCTTCTCTGGCCGCTGGTGTCTGACATCGTGACCGCCGCATCTCTTCTACCTCCTATCCGCGCGGCTTGTTTTCTAACCGCGTGGCTTCTCGTTGATTTCTCCTATGGCCCTTTTTGAAACCTCCACTACCACCACTCCTATCGCTACTTCGGCGCCGCATCCTACTCTCTCTGGCAACCTTGGCACGGTTTCTAAACTTGTTGGCTCCAACTATCCGGATTGGAGCGTTTCTTTCACCTTTCTTCTTCGCTCTCAGCGCAAACGTCATCACCTCACCGATGACCCTCCTCCTTCAGACTCACACCTTGTCCCTCAGGGAAAGCGTGATTCACGTTGGTCATCTTACTTCAGGATTTTAATCCTTTTTGAAGCAACCTTTCTCTGATACCACTTGTTGGATATGGTGGCCAACCTTAGAGGGTGGGTGAATAAGGTTTTCATATTAATTTAAAATTAAAATGAGTTTTACCAAGAAAAAATGGTTCTTGATGCTACCGCGGGGGCGTTAGCTTGCTAGCGCCTGACGGTAGGTCACAAAAGTCGTTTTCTCTATAAAATTTCGTCTTTCAGAGGCTCACACAACTTTCAAGGATCTACCAACACACAACCACGATATTGAGAGAATAATAAACGAACAATAATTTTATTAATGAATAACGAAAGAGGTTTATAATTCAAAACAACTAGATCTCCATGACGCCGAAGATCGGAAGCGATGAAATATAAATTTCTCTTTTTTTTCTATACCGACCCTATACCCGGACCGGTTGGCTCTCTCCCTCCCCCCTTGGAAAGCTCTTCGAGCGGCTCTCCACCTTCCTTCCGGAAGTGTCTTAGAGCCACACTAGATCCCCCGATCTAGACGTCTGTCACCGAGATGATTTCTCACAAAACTCTTCCCGGATTCCGACAATCCTCCGGTCGATTTTCCTCACACTAGATCCCCCGATCTAGACATTCCTCATCAGGACGATTTCTCACAAAACCCTTCCCGAATTTCGACGATCCTCCGGTCAATTTTCCTTACACAAACAACTAGACAATAAAAAGAATTTAAAGTAAAATACAAAAAGTTAAGAAATAGTTTCTCCTTCAAACATGGAACTCCTCTAAGTAACGGTCCGCGAACGATGCTCTTGAATATCGTTCTTGCCGCAGTCAATCCGCCGCGAATGGTCGTTGAAGATTTCGTTCGCTAGAGTTCTTCGATCACGAGCGGGAGGAGGAAATAATGTTTTTCCTTCAACGGAGATGAGAGTTCGTCCTTCTTCTCCAGATGACGGTCAAACCCTAAAATAAAATTTTCTCCTTTGTTGTGTCTCCAGGAAAAGAGACATGTACTTTTATACGTCTTGAAAAAATAAGCTACCGTCGGCGGTATAGATAGTGTCCGACGGCAGGTCGATGCGCATGTGACAGTTGTCCAGCAGATTTGGAAAATATCTAAATAAAATATTTTTCTGCTTTTCTTTGCTATCGCGGCGCGGTACCAAGCTATCGTCTGGCGGTAGCATGATGACTCGACGCTCATTGAGAGAGCTAACGCCTCGCGATAGGGCTAGCGTCGCACAGTAGTCCATTGAGCACTTGTCCAGAAATAAATCCGAGCTAGTGCGGGCGATAGCGCTAGCGCTTGGTGGTAGGTGCCAGAACTTGGTTTTCTTATTCTTTTGTACCTTTAAACCAGCACACTATACCCAACACACGTAGGATCAAATATACCAAGGGATTTGATATTGTCAAACTAAAGAGATGCGAAGCATAAGTGTGACGACCCTGGGCCGACCCACTCTAGATCTTAAGAGTGCTCGGGTTGGAGTAGTACTGAGATGAGTGACCTCCTGGGAAGTCCCTGTGATGTGCGTTTGACTATCGAGTTTGCCTCATCAAAGGGAGGTTGTGACCACCAACACCCCGCCTGTTGATGGAGAGAGGTTGGGAGCTTGGGCTGCCGCCCGGACGACCACTTCTCATCACCAATTGAGCTGCAGCTCAATTGGTGATGAGAAGTGGAAAAACTCCATAGTTAAACATGCTCGGGCTGAAGTAGTACTAGGATGGGTTACTTCTTGGGAAATCCCTGTGATGCGCGCTTGACAATCGAGTTTGCCTCATCAAAGGGAGGTTGTGACCACCAACAACCCGTTTGTTGATGGAGAGGGGTTGGGTGCTTGGGCTGCAGCCTGGACGACGCCAGGTAAGGCCACAATGATCCTTGTGTGATCCAGAGTGGGTCGGTCGTGGGTCGTCACAATAGGTTCCAACAAACACCTCTGTCCCCAACTTCTGGTCACCTGACCGCGAGGTCGCCTGACCGCAAAGCTATCCACAAACAGAGCTGTTGAATGAAGAAACAACTTACCCGCTGATAGACCGGATGAACTGCTCAAACTATCCGTAACCTAGAGGAAAAGACTTCAGCCCGCCTAGACCGTGACCTGCTGTAAATCACTGACTATAAATCGCGAACTGTTCAACACTGAGCCTTCCAACTAGTTGTCTAGTTGCCCGGTGCTAGCCGCATAGCCTCCACAGTACAAGTCAACTTCACTTAGTCGGCGGTTAGAAAATTCTATCCACAATTTCAAAATGCGAATTGAGTTCTCACTATTCTCGTCTTATATGACGAGTCAGGAACCCCTATTTATAGGCGACAAGGGGAGTGCGGTCACCGCCCATAGTGATAGGGTTACCGCCCATCAACCTGAGGCTAGCATAACGTATCCGCGCATGAGAGCGGATACCAAGATCAGTCTGCAAGGATAAGCGGACAACAACCTCAGTCCGCGTGGTCAGACAATCAAGCTGACAGACATGCGTTCCTGAGCCTATCCGCGCCAAAAGCGATCTGCCGGACATCACAACGAGACCGCTCAACCAGGAATCTCGCGAACTCCTGAAGCATTCCGCACAACTGGCGAACTCTGCGACTATGCAACACCAAAAGATTTGGCACCACCGTGACCAAGTCCGCAAATCCAGCGGACTCTGGGTTCAGACCGCACGAACAACCTCCAAAAGCAACTGCGGTAAACCACAGCTATCTGCGCTTAATTGTATGCTTCATACGAGCCAGAGAATCCACCTGCTTCAGCGGACTCCGCGGTCTCACAACCCAGACCGCCACAGCCGCGGTTGGCCAACGCTAACCGCCCGGTTATCTCCCATGGTGCTAGCTGATCCAGACCGCAAGAAGGACAAAAGCCACAGTCCAGCTATCTGCCAACATCTAGCCGGCAGACAAGCGGCGGACTCTGCGGTCTGCCCAATCAGACTGCCCACTCCACTTCAAAAAATTCAACAGCAACCGCATGTACAACAGTTTGTCTTAGAAAGCTAATTGATCAGGATCCCGAAGAAGAAGAAAAAGAGCCAACTAAAATTTATTGTGAAAAATCAGCTATACAAATAACAAAAAAAATTATTTAATAGTCTCACAAAACATATAAAGATGAAATATCACATTTAGAGGGAAAATGTAGAAAGAAATGAAGTGGATACAATGTTGTTGGTTTTATTGGCTCCTACCCGGTTCAAATAAACCGAGCCACTTTTAATATATATATATACAAGCATGCGAAGCATGCTTTGTATATATATATTATATTATATATATTATAATATATATTATAATATATATATATATATATATTATATATATATATATATAAACTAGTGAAAGCATGCTCCGCATGCTTTCATAATTTATATATATATATTTATATATATATGTATGGTGATGGATTTAGACAAAGGCCAGCCAGCAATCCGCCTGGTAGAAGGAGTAGAGCCGGCCAACAGGAGGATCAGCTCTCTCTTGCTCGTGCACTCGGAGCGGTCGTGGCCGAGGGTGTTCGTCGCCGGTCTTGGAGGAGTTAACCGCCGGCGTTAAGAGAGTTGTTGTCGGGCTCGGTTGGAGTTGCTCGTCGGCGTTGCAGTGGAGAGACACGCTGTCGACGGCGTGCGTGTGTGCAGTTAGCCTCGACGGTGGTGGCGTTGTTCTCCGGTAGTGACGGTGGTGGCGTTGTTCTCCGGTGGTGGCGGTGGTTGCGGTTGAACGTCGGACCTCGACGTTGAAGGTTCGGTGAACCTTGTGCGTCCGTTGTGCTAGCGGATTGCAGTCAAGATTGTCCTCTCTCCCGCGGACCGAGCGTGTCCGGCTTCTCCGCGGCGTTTCTGTATCGGACGTTGATCATTATTGTGATATTTTTGTTATAAAATATTGACGTTATTTTTCTTTGTATTTTTGACTGTTCAGTGGAATTTGTGGAGCCAATTCCTAACAAGTGGTATCAAAGCGAGGTTCGGTAGACGACCGTGATTGGACGTTCTAGGAAGGGTTTGACTGCGGTGGTGAACGACTAGGTCCTCTTCCCACTCTTTCAGATCCGACCTTTGAACAAATCAGGTCTTCTAGTTTGTCGGCGACAGTCATGGCAGGGAAGAACGCAACGTTGGATAGATTTTCCGTAGAGAAGTTCAATGGCGGTGGAAATTTTAGCCTATGGCAGATTCGAGTTAAGGATATGTTGGTCCAACAGGGTTTGATTCGAGTCTTGCGGGGGCGCGACAAATTATCCACGGCGGTGAAAGATGAGGAATGGCAGGATCTTGATGAAAAAGCCACGAGCACAATCAGGATGTGTGTTGCTGATCAGGTGCTCTTCAACATCGGGACTGAAGAGACGGCAGTCGAGCTTTGGGAGAAGCTGGAGCGACTGTACTTGGCAAAATCCGTGACGACTCGATTGTTGCTGAAGCAGCGCCTCTATGCACTGAAGATGCAGGAAGATGGCAACCTGCAGGAACACTTCAATGTGTTCAACGGTCTTCTGAGCCAATTGCATGTGGTTGGCTCGAAGGTAGAGGAAGAAGACAAAGCCCTCTTGCTTCTTACCTCGCTCCCAGCGTCTTTCAAACACATGGTGACTACGCTCCTGTACGGGAAAGATACGGTGGGGCTGGAAGAAGTCACGTCGGCGCTGTTATCCAGTCAGATGTTCAAAGACCCCACTCCTAGGGGTGAACAGATCTTGGTAGCGCATGAACGCGGGAGGAGTTTTGACAAAGGATCGAGCAGTGCACGAGCTCGGTCGGCGTCGAAAAAGGCAGTGACGTGTTACCACTGCAGACAGGTTGGTCATATTAGGAGAAATTGTCCGCAGCGTGCAGGAAGTTCTGGAACTTCGAAGGATGTCCAAGATGCGGGCATGGTGACACTCGACCTGGAAGGAGATGACGGTTTTTATTGCGTCACTGAGAGTCAAGGTGACTCTAATAGCTGGATCTTGGATTCGGGTGCTTCGCAGCACATTTGCTCAGATGCGGCGATGTTCAGTTCCCTGGAGGTGACATCTGGGTCGGTCTTTCTGGGTGACGGCTCAGCATGTAAGGTCACGGGGATTGGTACGGTGAACTTGAGGACGCATGACGGAGCTATGCGTAGACTTGATCAGGTACATCTGGTACCTAAGCTGCGCAGGAATCTGATTTCGTTGGGCAGATTGGATTCCAGTAGCTGTAGTTTTGCAGCGAGAAATGGAGTTCTGACGGTGAGGCAAGGGCGCACCGTGCTCATGCGAGCTCTGAAGCACGGTAGTTTGTACCGGCTGATGGGGACCACGATGCGAGGTGGTGAGCCCGTGCTTTCTACGGCCGACAGAGGTGATAGTCGTGGTGGTGCAGTGGATCGCCTTCCAGGGACTCGGGTTCGACGAGTCAGTTTTTGCGATCCGGTTGCGACGACGTTCAGAGGTTGAGCCGAGCAGGGATGAGTCGACTGGAGCAGGTCGGCTGACGCCTCAAATCGTTGAGGTGGTGCTTCGCGCAGTTGTGTGCTTCGTGCAGGTGGTGGTAGTGGAACCAGGGTATGAGCCAAGGTGGTGTTTGTTGGTTTTATTGGCTCCTACCCGGTTCAAATAAATCGAGCCACTTTTAATATATATATATATACAAGCATGCGAAGCATGCTTTGTATATATATATTATATTATATATATTATAATATATATTATAATATATATATATATATTATATATATATATATATATATATATATATAAACTAGTGAAAGCATGCTCCGCATGCTTTCATAATTTATATATATATCTTTATATTTTATAAAGAAGTAGTTTTGAAATTTTGAAAATATGTAAAGGTGTATCAATATCAATCACAACCGTTGAATTGAAACCACTCTTCTAATCTCCACCGTTCAAATTAATTTAGTATTCCTTTTTTTTATGAGCATCTCAGGTCAGCTTTTAACCCGGACCCCAAAGCTTCTACCATCTTTTCAGTCAAGAGCAGTTGTCGCGTCTCCTCCCAAGGCCCATGTCATCTACTTTAATTTTAATCCTAATTTTCAAAGCCTTAAATCTTCACAATGGCTTGCTTGCAGACTACATCGCCCCGCTCTCCCCCCTTCACGACCTCACCGCCGCATTATTTTCTTCACCGGACGACGTCAAGCTCCTTCTTCATCGCATGTTTCCCCGTGTATGTCAACCACATCTGCGTTCATCTCTTACTTCTCGATGTTCCCTCATTCTCCTCGCTGCTCATCTCCCGATTCTCTTATCGATCAAGGTAAATACTGAGCTTTCCTTAGGTTTTTATTTTTTTAACGTTTGTAACTATAAAAGATTTCTGAATCCAATATCTCACTGCTCAGGCCTCTTTTAACTATCACCCGTAGCTAAATATTCTCTTTTAGGCATCACTACCAGTTCTGATTTAGCTCAGGTTCTTCACTTACAGGATCCTGCCGGCTGTAGAAGTCATGGAGCCTGCCGGCTGCTGCTCAAATGGCATGTGCGCGTGCGTTAACGGCCGAACCGGTGTTGATTGCTCCACTGGTACTGCATCTTTTTTTAATGCTTCTGCAATTTACTTTGATTCTCCATTTTTCCCAATATCTAACAAAATCATATCCACATAGCGATCGCAAAGTAGTCTGCATGGAGGAGGAATCAGAAACTTCTACTCCCTGCATCCCAGGCGATGATGGGAACCTTTTAGCCTTCAGGATTGATTGTAGAGTAGTAGCAGTAGTAGTGGTATGTGCCCCATTTATGTTCTTTCCTTTGGGTCTACCATTTTGCTTTTAGTTTACAGGGAGTATAGATGATGATTATAGTCAAGCAGAGAATCCTTAAAGGAGGGGTCCTGTGTATTTGTGGTCTTTGTTTTAAGATTTTCTCTAAAAATGTTGAAAGCATGCAAGGTGCGAGTCCGGTGGTGGCTGGAAATTCAGACTAAGGCTCCATTTGGGGGATTTATTTTCACTGGTCAAGCGGTTAGGATCGCATGAACCGGACCATAATTAAAGTCCGGTTCATGCGGTCGTAACCGCTTGACCGGTGAAAATAAGTCCTCCCAGATGGAGCCAAAGAAGTTGTTGAATTTTGTGTGTTTTATCGGCGTAAGCTGGAGAGGGTGGGAGAGGAGAGTTATGGGCATAACATGTTAATCAGAATGCTTGCCCCCTTTCTTCTTACTTTCTGTATAGTGTCTCCTTTTTTTTCTTTTTCTTTTGCAATTTGAAGCCATGTGAAAGAAGCAACTGATGAAATGATAGCAGATTTCATGTCCAGAAGAGAAACATGGGGCTTAGGGGACCCCTTTTATGTGTCGGTATATTACGTGTTGATGGAACAATGTTCCCTGGATTTAAGGCAAGCCTTTTATATTATATGTGAAAAGTGAGTGGAAGCTTCTTCTTTTACGAGTGCTTCAATTACGTGTTTAGGAAGCTCTTTTGTGCATCCAAGCAGGACGACGAACCTTGCAGCCAACCGTTAACTGCTGAAGTGCCCCCTTGGATCTCCAATTGTCAAATGCTCAATATAGAGATCATTGAGCATTGAACTTCATTATGAAGTTACTGTCCATTGGAACATCTGTTTTCTGAATGAACCTCTATCAACTCTTTTCCACAGCTCTCCTCGCTGCTCATCTACGGATTCACGGTCGAGGTAAATACTCCTTTTTTCTTCTTCCATGGTAAACACTCATAGTATCGACTGGGTCCTCTATTTTTTTCACAGGGCATCTGGACGAGGTTTTCTATTTTTTTTTATTTTGGTCATCTAGGCCACAACTTTACAGGTTCACTATTTTTAAAAATTTTCTAAAGTAATCCACTCATCTTTGGCTATTGAAGAGCAATCTCTCTCTTCTGCCCTAATTGGTGAGAATTCACATATTGTAGGTTCAAATGCCACCCAAATGGTTGATTCCTCATCCGGACTAATGAATCTAAGGTAATGAGGTTACCGTATGTTGTTTCTTTAAAGAAGATACATAAACTGAAATGAAAAGTTTTCATCTATTTTTTTTCCTTACCTGCCTACAATTTATCCAAGAACTTTTGGTATCTCATAGTTATTTGATTTGCAATAGGAACTTCGTCATTTATAAGTGCAACTTAAAGAACATGCATAAAATTAGACTATTTGTACTAAAAAAATTGGTTTGGCAGAATGACTTGCGAAGACCGTCGAATGCCCGAAAAAAGGTTCACTATGAAATCCTTTTTTTTTTACTACAGGGCATCTAAGACAGATGAATAATCTCTAGGAGACACTCTTCTCAAATATTCTTACCTAATTGTCTCCATACAAAAGTTTGTTTGCTTTTGTTGATTTTGTTATTGTTGCTCGGTTTAATACACATTGGTATTAACTCAACTTGGTAATGCAAGTTTGCGTGAGAATTTGGGATGAGAATTCAGTATATACATATCTTTATTTATTATAAGAATGTATCAATATCAGATCACAATCATTGAATAAAAAACACACGTTTAATCGCAACCGTTCGATCACACAAATGCATCAGAGCTACTTATATCTTTTTCTTAGGTCTCATAAACCTACGCTTATAGGGTGTCCTAAACATAAATGATTTATATGACTTCCATCCTATAAAAAATTTGGTGAGACCAAAGGGTTATGAGCATAAATAAACTCCCTCAGTTCACGATTTGAGCCAATCAGGCCGACTCCATAGCCAAGAAAGCCAACAAGATTTGAGCCTGCAACATTTTTTTTGAAAGAATAAAACAACAACCCATTATATGCATCAGAAATTAACTCCACTTTCGCGATGTGGGACTAATTCAAGAGGGATTTCCAGCGGAAGAATTTGGTGGGATTCCATTTAGGCGGAGATTAAATCCCGCCTAAATAGGCGGCGATTAAATACCGCCTAAATATGCGGGAATTAAATCCCAGGCGGAAGAACTCCTCGATGGGACCGAAGGCCGCAGGGGGTGGGCGCAACCCTCCTCGATGCGGTCGAAAGCCGTCGGGGGCGGGCGTAGTCCGTCGGGAGGCAGGCGAAGTCCGCCGGGAGGCAGGCGAAGTCCGCCGTCACTGACTGGGGTACTGTCGCGATTGGCCGTAGGGGAGGAGCCCGTGTCAAAAGCGGGAGAAGCTCGCTTGGCTGCGGACAATTGTGGGCGCAACCCGCTCGAAAGGGAGCCCATCCGGCGCGAATGCGGATGTAGCTCGCCGTCGCTGGCCGCGTATTGTCGCGCCTTGATGTGGATGCAATCCACATTGATGAGAGCGCAGCCCGCATCGACCCATCATGGGCGGGTGAAGCCAGCCGGGTGCGGGCGAAGCCGGCCGTCACGGGCCGGGTACTGTGGCGCGTAGCCATAGGGGCGGAGCCCCATGTCGGGCACTCGTATTTATATATATATGTATGGTGATGGATTTAGACAAAGGCCAGCCAGCAATCCGCCTGGTAGAAGGAGTAGAGCCGGCCAACAGGAGAATCAGCTCTCTCTTGCTCGTGCACTCGGAGCGGTCGTGGCCGAGGGTGTTCGTCGCCGGTCTTGGAGGAGTTAACCGCCGGCGTTAAGAGAGTTGTTGTCGGGCTCGGTTGGAGTTGCTCGCCGGCGTTGCAGTGGAGAGACACGCTGTCGACGGCGTGCGTGTGTGCAGTTAGCCTCGACGGTGGTGGCGTTGTTCTCCGGTAGTGACGGTGGTGGCGTTGTTCTCCGGTGGTGGCGGTGGTTGCGGTTGAACGTCGGACCTCGACGTTGAAGGTTCGGTGAACCTTGTGCGTCCGTTGTGCTAGCGGATTGCAGTCAAGATTGTCCTCTCTCCCGCGGACCGAGCGTGTCCGGCTTCTCCGCGGCGTTTCTGTATCGGACGTTGATCATTATTGTGATATTTTTGTTATAAAATATTGACGTTATTTTTCTTTGTATTTTTGACTGTTCAGTGGAATTTGTGGAGCCAATTCCTAACAAATGTTTCTTTCATAAGCATGACATCAAATTCTCTCCAAAGTGATTGGAGCTTGATATCTTTTTTTTTTGAGCTCTGAAATTCATTTTTGAGGATGTACCAAACTTCTTTTGATCAAGGAGCTGGTTATCATGGTCTTGGGCAAAATGCTTTTAGCAATTCATCGTGTCTGAAGTTCCTGTTTGGAGATTTCTGGTATAAAGACACTGCAATAAAATGAGCATATTTGGGGTCCATTTTGCATGACAATGATTATTATGACTGCAAACACAGATAATTTGAAACATAAAATGGATGAAGTTCCTCAAATAAGGTCGGAAGTTCACGAAGGACGGCTCATAACCATTGCGTTCGCAATCACCGCCGTCGTGCAAAATGGATCCCAAATATTCTTATTTTTGCAGCGTCTTTGTACCCGAAATCTCCAAACATGTTTCAAATTAGTCTCTATTTGTTTGAGTGTTTTTGCTCCATTTTCATTGGGGGGAAAGGCGGAAAGCATTAAAAAAATTGTTTGGTAACCTCAAATTTGCACAATCACCCCTTCAAAACATTTTTTTTGATTTTTTTGAGACCGAACCCACCCTCTCAATTCTCCACCACTGTCACTGCTCTTATTCTCACACTCCAACTCTCACCACCTTAACAGACAGACTCTTAGTTAGACATTTCAAAGTTGGATATCAAAATTTGATATAAAATGATACATGTTAGTTAAATAATTATTAGATAAAAATGTAACTGCACAGGGGAATGAGTGATTGTGAGTGCTAAGCTAATCATAGCCGTTGAGTTGGATACATGTCTTCTTGTGAAGAGATGGTTAGGTATGGGTGTGCACATAAGTCCGTGTCTTGTGCACATGATCATTGATCTTTGATCGAGCGGTTTGAAAAAATGAGTCTTATAAACAAAACTTAAAATAAACAAGCTTTATAAAAACAGTTTAAAAAAAGGGACCATGAAGAACTTGGATTACTTCGTGTGCATTGCTCGATTGCATTGAGTGGATCAAAATAATGAGAGCTTCTTGTGAGCTCAGGGTACCAGTCGTGTACATAAAGTCCGATTGGGCTGGGCTGGGCGAGACCTGAACGGCCCGGGCTTCTGGCCAATCGGGCTTGCGCCCGGGTACTGGCTTGGGCCGGGCCGGGCCGGGCTCGGGCACCCTCTCGAAGAGGGGGCCTGATAAGGCTCTTCAGGGGGGCCGGGCCGGCATGATTTACCAATAGGCGGGTTTAATCCCGCCTAAATGCTTATTTAGGCAGGATTAATCCCGCGCCTATGCTACAAAGGCGGCATTAATCCCGCCTAAATTGGGAAATCCCCCTCCCGCCGGGCTGTGTGTCGGGCCTAGGCTGGGTCCGGCGCCCGGGCTTGCTCGGGCCTGGTCTGGGGTGGGCATCAAGCCAAATTGCGAGCCCGCTAAGGCACCCAAGCCCGGCCTTTGCTCAGGCCGGGTTTCTCTTAGGCCAGACCTAGCCGGACTTTTTCCGGCCCGGATCCGGGCGGGCTTTCCGAACACGACTTTTTTGCACACGGTTACTGGCACCGGAGAGTGTTTTTTTTTTACTAGGACAGAAAAGGAATAAAAGTCCATATAACTTTTGAACAAACTCGGGGAGCAGCAGCTCCACTGTCCCTTTCGTCTATCTCGGTCGCTCGGATTCTAAAAACCGGCTTGTCGAAGCACTAGTCAGGGTGACAGTGGAGACCTTACAAATAGCTGATTCCAGGCACGGTGGGTAGGTTGAAGATCTCCTTCCTTTAATGGTGAAATGGGTTGCTCATCTCGGTGAGCTCGATTCTCTCTTTTATTTTTCCGTTGCTTCTGTCGATCTTCTCCTCCATGCACAGACGGGGGGAAATTTCTACTGCTAGGGTTTTTTTCTGTAATCGTGACCTTAGGCCCAAACCTTTCCGGTTCAGTCATTATCTGGTAGATTAGAGCTTTCTACCGCTAGGGTTTCGTTGCTTGCACCTGGGTGGAGTGTTACTTCGTTATGGAGTTCCGTTGCGGGATCCTGTGATATGCGAATCGGGCCGAGCGTACTGCATTTTCATCTGGCTTTGGTAGCTGTTTAAGAGTTCTATCCCTTTCCGATCCGATCAACTTGAGTAGCATCCAAATGACTTCTGTTAATGGAACTAAAATTCATTTTGAGATCGATTATGGATACGTTAGATATATGGCAGGAGTTAATTGTGTCACTACTGTTTTTCTTTCTTCCCGTGGTGAATTGATAAGTCTTTTCGTTTGTAATTCATTTACATGTTGCTTAACATTAGGAAAGGAAATAGATGCACAGTTCTTAATTTTTTTTTGTAATTTGTATTCTCGGCAAGATATGCTGCTTTGGTTTATGTCTTAGAGCTGGGTGATGAGGAAACCCATACTAACTGTTGTTTTGTGCCGCCCCTTGCTTGAACTGGGCAGTTCAATTGGACATTTATATACCTATAATAATGTATTTGTTCTGTGGTCACGGTTCAAAATCTAGGGTAGAGAGAAGAGTCGGTGTAACGGGAGGAAACACACCATCAACGGCCCAGATGTTAGCTCTCCATCCAACGCATCAGAAAAGCCCAGCACATGCAATCCATGGGAACTTAAAGCATCCTGTCAAGCGTTGCCACCTGTCCTCCTGCAACGGATACAATTGTAAACGGTCAATGGACCTATTTAAGGGCCTAATATGTACTAGTTTTTGTTAATGAATAAATAAATATAGTTTTCTTTCCTGTCATTAATTTAGGCTCTGTAATCCTTGCCGGAGTTCTCTTCCGGGGAGGTTACATTGGTGCTCTCGTTGAGCCAGTCATCCCACATGGCTGGCAACGAACCACCTCCGGCGACCCGATTGAGAGACTTGGCCACCGGCCAGCAGGAGTTATGGAAGACGATGGATTCACAGCAGGCGGAGCACCTCCAAAAGTTCACACGGCTGGAATCCAACATACAGAAGACGATTCAACATTCTACCGACAAAACAACGCAGGAACTTACCTCTTTCCGGCAAGAAGTCCTTTCCCTGCTCAAAGATTTTCCGGCAGCCGCACTGTTGTGGGCCGCTCATTCACGGGCCTAATCCCGCCGGTCGAGCCACACAACAGGGCCGCGGCCCACGCACCCCAACCCTTCTCGCCACGTGTTCTCGGTGGCGCGGGGTGTTGAGGCCGGGTCTCGAACCCTTTACCTCCTTGATGTAAGCTCTTAACGCCAGCTCACATCACCAACTGATCCGCGGATCAGTTGGTGATGTGAGCTGGCGTTAAGAGCTTACATCAAGGAGGTAAAGGGTTCGAGACCCGGCCTCAACACCCCGCGCCACCGAGAACACGTGGCGAGAAGGGTTGGGGTGCGTGGGCCGCGGCCCTGTTGTGTGGCTCGACCGGCGGGATTAGGCCCGTGAATGAGCGGCCCACAACACGCACATGACGGTGGTTCGACCGGTCCACCGCCTCAGCCAGGCCCTTCGGCTATTCCGATCGCATCATCGGCGGCAGGTTTTGCAACACATATCCAAGAGGGCGCCCACGGATCGCCCAATCGTCTAGTTCACCCTCTCGGATTCCTCTTGGATGGAAATCTTGGAGCCAATCCCTCTTCCCAGCCATTCTTGCTGGGACAATCATCGGGATACCTCATCTCGCTACAGTCTTTTCCGGCAATTCCGCCACCAACATTCCAGCAACACCAACCAGCATTCTGGGGTCCGAGACAACCAAGATTTTCAAACCAGCATCCAGCATACGCTCAACATAACCAGAGACAGTTATTGCTCCCGGACCGTCGCATCACAGTTCAAATACCCAGGCACCTCAAGAATTTCTCGACCCAGGGGCGACGACAAATACCTGGCAGCCACAGCTCCATCCGACAACTCAAACTCCAAGTTCTAACGTAACAAATTCCCCCAATATTCACCAGGTAAAAGTTTTCTTCCCTCGTTTCGAAAGTGGTGACCCCACAGATTGGATAAAAAAAGCAGAACATTACTTCAATTTTTTAAATATCAATTATACTGATTATATGCTCATCGTCGCAATGCATCTTGACCCTAGATGAGGCATGCACCCTAATCAATTTTATGGCATGCACCCTAATCATTTAAAATCTATATTCATCGCCGGATTAAAACCGCCCATTCAACGGAGTGTCATAACCCAGGGACCGTTAACTCTAGATGAGGCATTTAGTCTGGCAAAATTATTAGAAGAACAATGGTTAGAAGACCACTGTACACATAAACCTACTGTCCACTCCACCCAAGGGGTACACCCAACACCCCATTTAAAACCAAACTTCAAACGACTATCACCAGAGGAACTGCGCACAAAACGCGAGAAGGGGCTTTGTTACACTTGCGATGAACGATATTTGCCTGGCCACAAGTGCAAAAATAAAATCTCATATTTAGTACTCGAAGACGATATGCCATTGAACCTCGAAGAAGCGGACCCGACTAATTCTTTCGACGGCTTAAATCAGGACTGCACTCCTCCACTAGACACAGAGATCAGTTTCCAGGCCCTCATGGGATCTTTTACCAGTCAGTCCATCCGTTTCACGGGGACCCTATTATCCTACCCAGTACAAATTATGGTCGACTGTGGAAGCTCGACTAATTTTATCTCCACCCGGTTTTCAAAATTTTTAAACATCCCCATCACAGTTATAAAACCTTTCAATGTGCACGTCGACAATGGGGAAGTACTTCAATGCACAAGACTATACCTCAATTCACCGCTCATCATACAAAATTATAAATTTCCAACTAATCTCTTTATCCTGGACCTTTATGGTTCAGATATCGTCCTAGGTATGCTATGGTTAGAATCACTTGGGGATGTGACTACCATTTTCCGGACTAAACAAATGCACTTCACACATCAAAACAAACATATTAGTTTATCTGGCCACAAAGATCAAGCCCCCCTTCCATTATCCATGAGCCAAGTTCACAAACTGGTTAACCAGGATTCTATTTCGGAATCCATGCTCTGTTTTTATTCCCTCCAAACAATCGAAACACGACCCACAAACACACCACCACCACCACCAGACATTGCACACCTACTTCACAAATTTTCAAAACTTTTTCATCCACCGACGGATCTACCATCGGAGAGACAGTGAGACCATAAAATACCCATCGAACCCCCAGAAGCCGTCGTTAGAGTCAAACCATACCGCTATCCTCATTTTCATAAGGCAAAGATAGATTGTTTAGTAAAGGAGATGTTAGATCGGGACATTATATAACCCAACACATCTTCGTTTAGTTCGCCGACCCTACTTATTAAGAAAAAGGATGGTTGTTGGTGTTTTTGCGTCGATTACCGGGCACTGAATGCGATTACAATCCGAGACGCATTTCCCATGCCCACGGTCGACGAACTACTAGACGAACTACATGGTTCTACCGTTTTATCTAAACTCGATCTCCAATCAGGATACCACCAGGTGCGCATGCACCCGATGGACATACACAAGATCGCGTTTCGAACCCACCAGGGCTTATATGAATTTAGAATAATGCCCTTTGGACTTACTAACGCCCCGACGACTTTTCAGTCCTTGATGAACACTCTCTTTCAACCCTATTTACGAAAATTTATAGTCATTTTTTTGATGATATTTTAATTTATAGCGCGGATTACACCAGTCACGTGACACACCTCACTTCTATCCTTCAGACCCTACAAGAGAATTCTTTACATGTCAAACTTTCAAAGTGCACCTTTGCTACCAGTGAAATTGAATTTCTTAGCCATCTCATCTCCCCTAGGGGTGTCCATCCCCATCTCGACAAGATTTTAGCTATTTTACAGTGGCTAGTTCCCACAACATTACGACAATTACGTTCATTTTTAGGCTTATCCGGCTATTATAGACGATTTATAAAAAATTACGCAACCATTGCGGGACCATTAACAGACTTACTTATCAAAGATGGCTTTCACTGGACAGTTCCGACCACCACAGCATTTACCCAATTGAAACATCATCTCACAACGGCCCCGGTTTTAGCGCTACCAGATTTTCCCAAACCATTTACCGTGGATACAGATGCATCCGGATGTGGCATAGGAGCGGTACTCTCCCAAGAAAAACACCCAATCGCTTTCTTTAGTAAAAAGTTAACGAGTAAAGAACAATCTAAATCAACATATGAACGCGAACTCTTGGCGGTAGCTACGGCGATAGATAAATGATGTCAATATTTGATAGGCACGACATTTATAATCAAAACTGATCACCAAACCATACACCACCTCGCCACACAGGTATTAACTAATCCGGTTCAACAACGTTTATTAACAAAAATATTGGGATTTAATTTTAAAATTGAATATAAACCCGGGTCCCAAAATTTAGCCGCAGATGCGTTGTCACGAGTCCCGGCCTACTCACCAAGTGTTACACTTCAGACTTTACTATGCTCGTATCCTACATGTTTAGATTTCGTTTCGCTTCCATCATTCTATAAAACTGACACCCTGACCAATAGCATTATGGACATTTTACGAGACAACCCAGGATCGCAGCCCGACTGGTCATTACATAATGAAAACCTTTTTAATCAAAATAAGTTGTATGTTCCGGACTCCCCTCTACGTCAAAATTTCTACACGCTGCCCATGCGGCCCGACTCAGTGGGCACTTGGGAATTACACCGACACTTCATCATTTAAAAATTACGTATTACTGGCCAACGATGTTACTCACTTTGTGCGCACATGTGATTTATGCCAAAAGGGGAAACCCGTTAACCATCACCCATTTGGATTGTTACAACCTTTAGCAATTCCCACCCAGATATGGACTGACCTGAGTATGGATTTTATGACTCATCTTCCCCAGTCAGAACATTATACGAATATCTTAGTAGTGGTCGATAGGTTGTCGAAAGGGGCTCATTTTGCTCCATTAACTTCCCTAACCACGCCTGTAGTGGCCCGCACTTTCTGGGATCACGTCGGAAAACTGCATGGCATTCCCGCAACAATCATTTCCGATCGTGACCCAGTATTTGTAAGTAAATTTTGGCGTGAACTATGTAATCAACAAGACACCAAACTCAGCTACAGCTCCGCTTACCATCCTCAAACAGATGGTCAAACGAAGCATGTCAACAGATGCTTGAACCAATACCTGAGAATATTCGCCCATCAAAACCCCAGGAATTGGTCCAAACTTCTGAGTTGGGCCGAATATTACTACAATACCACTTTTCATTCGTCCGCCGACATGACGCCGTTCGAGGCCATGTTTGGCCGTCGCCCAACTGTTGTTGTTCGTTACTATACTGGATCAAGTAAAATACATGCAATATATGACGAATTACAGGATCAAAATAAATTGCTAGAACAGCTCCGTCAGAATCTCCAGAAGGCGCAAGTGAAGATGAAGACATCAGCAGACCAGCGACGAACGCCTCTTCAGTTATCTGTAGGGGATAAAGTACTATTAAAATTACACCCATATAAACAAGTGTCACTGAAGAATAAAAAATTAGCTCGATTCAATCTTAAATACTACGGATCCTTCAAAATACCAGACCAAATCAACGAAGTCACATTTAAACTCGAACTACCATCGTACTCGAAAATTCATCCAATCTTCCATATATCGCTTTTAAAACCTTACCATCCCGCTGCAGAAGAACAAATTCACCAATTACCACAGATGGACGCGCAAAATAATTCGATACATCCAGTTCTATCCATATTTGATGAACGGGTTATCCGGCGTCAAGGTGAACACATTCCCCAAGCTCTCGTCCAGTGGGATGGTTTAGCCCCAGAAGGTAGTTCATGGGAAGACGTCCGGTCCCTTCCCAGGGAGGTAAGACATAAATTAACATCTCACACTTGCCCTAACACAGTTATTTTGCATGCTGAACATGATGATAACAATAGTGACAAAAGCCCAAGGGAACTATCATGCACACATGAAGGACATCAGGACTTATCTGGGACACAACAGATCGGGGAACTACATACTCCACCAGCGCTTTGGACTCAGACGAACACCAGCACGGACGCACCCGTCGCTCCACGCCGATCCCAGCGTATACACCTCCGCTGGCGCACTTTCTCCTGGATGGTGCCTCGCCGTCGACGCTCCTTCCGGCAGAGACTCCAGAGCATCAACAAGCGGCACATCGTGCACCGCGATATTAAAGCCAACAATGCGGACATTGTTGTTGAGGGACGGACTGATGTAACGGGAGGAAATACACCATCAACGGCCCAAATGTTAGCTCTCCATCCGACGCATCAGAAAAGCCCAACACATACAATCCATGGGAACTTAAAGCATCCTGCCAAGCGTTGCCACCTGTCCTCCTGCAACGAATATAATTGTAAACGGTCAATGGACCTATTTAAGGGCCTAATCTATACTAGTTTTGATTAATGAATAAATAAATATAGTTTTCTTTCCTGTCATTAATTTAGGCTCTGTAATCCTTGCCAGAGTTCTCTTCCGGGGAGGTTACATCGGCGTCTTTCCACGAAGATCGCGAGGAGGGGCGATCGCCTCCGCCTGAAGGTGCTCCGCCTCTGCTGTGGGCCGATCGCCAGTGTGTGGTGTTGCTAGCCCGTTCGAGGTAAAGAGTCTCCCTCTCTAGTTGATTCTTGGTGGAGATTGGCTTGGTGCAGCGACAGATTCTGTAGGAGCAGTGATGTAGGGTAGGCCGTGGGTGCACAATCTAGACTCTACATGCGACACGACCGTCAGTGACGGCGACGAATGTTATGAGCAATAATAATTTTGGCACCACAAAATTAAGCGAAAACAAAGAAACAATATAATTTAATTTTGGCGATTATAGTTGGCTTTCCTCCGCTCGGAGGGCCAAAGCAAAGCGTGCGGCGAATCGGTCCCCCTGCAAATTAGTAATCAATTGACACAAGGCGCTACAAACTAGAGCCAAACAAAATATGAAGTTTCCAATAATAATATTGCAAATACAACAATCCAAACCACGAAAATAAACTCACAACTAGCGGGCTGGTTTAGGGCAATGGAGGTGATAAGTCCGGATGCGTGGATCGGTTGCCGAGGGTGGAAACGGAGGTAGCAAAGGCGGGTGGGGGGGGGCTGTTTTGGTGGCAAATAACGGAATCGGAGGGCGATGGAGTAGATCCGGATAGGAGCACGTAGATCCGGACTCGGGGAAGGTAGATCCGGTGGTGGAATGTCGGATCGGGGCGGGGAAGGGTAGATCGGGGCGATATAACCCGGATCGGGTAGTGGGGGTGTAGATCGGGGCAATAAAACCCGGATCTAGGAGGATTAGGGGTTGTGGAGTAGTGGGGAAGAGGTGGATCCACGAAGGGGAAGAGAGGAGTGGCCGGCTAGGGCTAGGAAGGCCCTAAGTGGGGTCGGAAATGGCAAGAGGGGCTGGAGGAGTGCGGGGACTGGCAGCAGCCAGTCCGGCGGCTGCTTGGGAGGGGCGGTAGCCGGCGGGCTGCTTGGGAGGGGCGGAAAGCCGGCGGTTTGAGGAGGGGCGGTAGCCGGCGGGCTGAGGGGGGTTAGGGGGAGTTCCGGGGGGGGTGGGAAAGGGGAGGAAACAGTGGGAAAATGTGGGGAAGGTTAGGGTTTACCTTGGGGAAGAGGATGAACGCCTAGGAGTCGTCACCTAGGGCTCCACGGAGTCGGCACCGTGGGAGGATCACAGGATTCCGGGATTGAACTTCTCCAAAATCTGCAATAATCCTAAACCAGCCCACAACTCCCTATTTATAAGAAATAAAACCCTAGGGCTTCACCATCAACGGCTATGATTGGCCGATGGGTTCGGCCTCTAAATAACAACATATAAATCCAAATAAAATACATAAATATATAATTTCGACTCGCAGCGACGTTCCGGACGCAACCGCGGAGTCGGATCGGCGGTCCGATCAAGCGTTCCTGCGGGAATAGACGAACGTGGGTCCCGCGCCTCCAAATGCACGATCGGATGGAATCCCATCAACTCCCCCCGACTGAAAAGCATTCATCTCCGAAGAATGGAGACGATCGTACTGGAGTCGAAGCCCGGGGGCGAGTTGAGCAAGCTCAGCTGGTAGTATCCAAGTGTCGTCCGCGTCGGGGCGGCCACGCCAATGAACCAAGTAGCGAAGACGTGGCCCGTCTGTGGTGGGGACAATCTGGTGGGATCTGATCTCAGTAATGCTCTCATCTCTCAACTCTCTCATGGTGGGGCCCGGAGTGATCGGTGACGCCGACGGCGGAACCATAGACGACGACTGTCCAGGAGGAGGGATATGGGCAATGGGTGGACTGAGGTGGCTGCTCGACATGGGTGGGGTGGTGGGGAAGGGAGGCAAGGAGTGAGGGAGTGGGTCGCCTCCACTGCCCGGGTCCACATAGTCATGAGGCTCGTGATAGGGTGTTAGATCCTCAACATTAAATACTGGGTGAATCCCCATATTTGCTGGGATATCCAGCCTGTAGGCGTTTGTCCCAATCCGATTAACAACCGAGAAAGGGCCCATTCGCCTGGCGCTTAGCTTTTTGGCAGGCCCAGAAGGGAGCCTCTCCTAGCGGATTCGTACCATCACCTGATCGCCAACATTAAAAATACGTTCCCGCTTTCGTTTATCCGCGTGGGCCTTATAATTTTCATTGCTCATAATAATGCGTCGGCGGACCGACTCATGCAACTCATGCAGGTGTTGTGCAAATGACTCTGCGGACTCACTAGGCCGGGACTCTAACGGGCTTGGGATAAGGTCAATGGGTTTCCTGGGGTCATATCCTGACACTATATGGAATGGGCTCAGCCCAGTGGACCTATTGACCGAACTATTATATGCAAACTCGGCGATCGGCAAATCTAAATCCCAACTACCTACATGCTCTCCAGCTAGACACCGCAACAGATTCCCTAGACTCCTATTCACTACCTCAGTCTGACCGTCCGTCTGTGGGTGATATGCGGAGGAAAACCTAAGGGTAGTACCAGTCTTGTGCCACAGGGTTTTCCAAAAATAACTCATGAATCTCACATCACGGTCGGACACAATCGACTTGGGTAGACCATGCAACCGAAAGACATCCCTCATGAATATAGATGCAACGTGGGTCGCATCTGCCGTCTTGCGGCAAGCAATGAAGTGTGCCATTTTCGAAAACCGGTCAACCACCACAAAGATGGAATCGTGTTTCCGTAAGGTGCGGGGGAGTCCGAGAACAAAGTCCATGCTGATGTCTTCCCAAGGGCGGTGTGGAACAGGTAGGGGTGTATAAAGGCCGGTGTTCTGTTTACTTCCCTTGGCCGTCTGGCAGATACGGCAGTGGCGCACAACTCGAGCTACGTCCTTCTTGAGGCTGGGCCAGTAGAGACGGTCCTCAACAATGGCTATAGACTTATCCCGCCCGAAGTGACCCGCGGCTCCGCCCGCGTGCAGTTCCCAAATCAGATAGTCTCGGTAAGACGTCTGAGGAACGCACAGGCGAGAACCCCGGTACAGATATCCCTCGTAAATCTGGTATCCCTCAACGGGGTCGGGTGGGTCTCGGGACAAGGCGGTGTAAATCTCGCCAAAGTCAGGACACGTGGGGTAATCGAGCATCAGTCGCTCAAGGCCCTGCACACTCGCCGTCATCGTCTGCAATAGGGATACGCGGCGACTCAACGCGTCAGCCGGCTTGTTCTCAACACCCGCGCGGTGCTTGAGAACATAATGGAAATCCTGCAGATACTCGACCCACTTCGCATGTCGGTGGCCCAACTTGCGTTGTGAATCGAGGTAACGGAGGGCCTGGTGGTCGGAGTACAACACGAACTCCCGGGGGAGGAGATAGTGTCGCCAGTAGCGCAGAGACTGGACAATAGCGTAAAATTCTCGATCGTAGTTCGAGTACTTTTGCTTAGCTTCATTCAATTTCTCACTAAAGTAAGAAACTGGGTGTCCCTCTTGGCTCAACACGCCACCTATACCGATACCCGAGGCGTCGCAGGCGACCTCAAAAGCGCGACTAAAATCTGGCAATCGTAGGACGGGAGCTATCGTCAACCTCTCCTTAATCTCCTCAAAGGCTTTAGTGGCTGCGGGGGTCCACTGGAACTCTCCCTTCTTGAGACAGCTCGTGAAGGGGGCCATGATCGAGCTGAACCCCTGGACAAACCTCCTGTAGAAGGTGGCAAGGCCGTGAAAGCTGCGAGCCTCGTGGATATTCTTAGGCACGGGCCAATCTCGGATAGATTTGACCTTCTCAGGATCCACGGAGACTCCGGTGGAGGAAATGATAAAGCCCAGGAAGTGAACGGACTCGGAGAGGAAGACGCACTTCTTCAGGTTCACATACAGTTTCTCTTGGCGAAGGGTGCCAAAGAGAAGTCTCAGATGATCGAGGTGAGCGGCCTGCGTCTGGCTGTAGACTAGTATGTCATCAAAGTACACTACCAGAAACTTGCCCATGTAGGGCCGCAACACCTGCGTCATCACACGCATAAACGTGCTCGGGGCGTTAGATAGCCCGAATGGCATAACTAACCACTCATACAGACCGTCCTTGGTCTTAAATGCGGTCTTCCACTCGTCCCCTTCACGAACTCGAATCTGGTGGTACCCACTGCGGAGGTCGATCTTGGAGAAGATCTGGGCACCCGACATAGTGTCTAGTAAATCATCGAGTCGTGGAATAGGAAAACGATACTTGACCGTGATCTTATTAATGGCGCGGCTGTCGATGCACATACGCCAACTACCGTCCTTCTTAGGAGTAAGAAGGGCGGGGACCGCACAAGGACTCATGCTCTCACGAATGAACTGCTTCCGGAGAAGCTCGTCGACCTGCCGTTTGAGCTCAGCGTGCTCATCCGGGTGCATACGGTAGTGGGGCAGGTTCGGGAGGGAAGCTCCCGGGACTAAATCAATGGCATGCTGAATGTCCCGCGGGGGAGGCAGCTCATCGGGGAGCTCGTCTGGCATAATGTCCGTAAACTCTCCTAACAAGGGACGCACCGCGGGAGGGAAATCAACTGGGGCGTCCACAGCAACCTGGGTGGCGGCAACCACATAAATAACGTCGGACTCGGCACTATCTCGTAGGAACTCGCCTCGCCTCAGAATATGCAGGGGCCGCGAGGCGCTCGTGCTCACAGATGGCTCTACCACACCCTTAGGTCGATCTCGGGGCTGGGTGGGTGTCAACGTGATCTTCCGCCCCTTATCATAAAAGACATACGTGTTCGAGCGACCAAAGCACGTAACATCACGATCAAAGAGCCAGGGGCGGCCGAGCAACACGTGGGCGGCGTCCATGGGAAGGACATCGCACCAAACCTTGTCCTGAAAGGACGCGATAGTGAGCGGGACTAAGCAGCGCTGGGTGACCTGAATCGCCGTCTTGTCAACCCAGACGACACGGTACGGATGGGGGTGAGGCTCTGCTCTCACCTGCATACGGTCAAGTGCCTTCTGGGCTACGATATTCACGCAACTCCCACTATCAATGGCTAGTTTGCAGGGTCCGCCTGCGCTAGGAAAGTAGGTGTAGAAGATAGTCGTGCGTCGCCAGTCCTCATCCACACGGGGGGTGTGCAAGAGGCGTCGAATCACTCCTACCTCTAACGATCGCTCGGCGTCACTCTCCCAACCCTCCTCGACTGCGGCTCTAACTTCCTCTGGGGCCTCCTCTTCCTCCTCTAAACCTTGTTGTTCCTCACCCTCAACTAGCAGGTTCCGCGTGGGGCACCGCGCCGCCACGTGGCCTCTGCCAGAACATCTAAAGCATACAATGCCTCCAGACCGCTGATCATCAGTGGCTATGGCTTTACCCTTCGCATCCGCGGGGATACGTGAGGGTGCAGCTGGAGTGGTCTGGGGCGGAGCGGGTTTCTTAAATGTCGAGGAATCAGTCCGGGGGGTGAACTGCCTCGTACTAGACGAACGCAGGTACTGCTCGTACTCAAGGGAGAGCTGGAATATCTGGTCAACAGTCTCCAAACGGTGGGGAATCAACTCTCTCCGAATATCGGCACGAAGGCCAGCCTTGAAGCGAGAGGCAGTGGCAATAGGCTCCTCGGAAACGTCACTCCTAACGATCAACTCATCGAAGCGGGCCATGTACTCGGCAACGGTAAGGGTCCCCTGCCGTAAGTTCTGCAGCTGCTCAAACAGTTGCCCACGATATGATGCGGGGAGGTACTTCTCTTTCAGTCGCTCCTTCATCTCATCCCATCTGGTGATGGGGTAATAACCATCCCGCTCTAGGGCTCTCTCAACACTGATCCAAAACACCTTGGCTTGCCCGACCAACTTCATCTTCGCGAACCGGACGCACCGCTCGTCGCTCATGTCGTACCACTCGAAATAGTGATCCATATCCAAAAGCCAGTCGCTGAAGGCTTTCGGATCTAGCCGACCATCGAACGAAGGGGCGTCGAGTCGGATACGACGAGTAATGTCAAGGTAGTGACCACCTCTCCGTGGGTCGGGGTACTCCTCGGGGTAGTCATCCTGAAAGTAGTCGTGTCGAGCGGGTGGGGGACCGCGCTCTCTCCGACCCGGAGGATAGTACTCGTCATGGTGGTAGTCTCGGGGGCCAAGTGGGGGCCCTCGGTCTCTGGGCTCATGCGGAGGCCGACGAGGCATACGGTAATCGTCCCGTGGAGGTAGGGGCCTCTCACGCACCGGGTCAGGATGTCGCCTAACCGGCGGGGCTGGGACTCGGTGGTGAGGGTCACGACGGGGGCGGTCTGCATATGGATGACCATCTCTCTGGCGCTGGTCATAACGTAGAGGAGAATCGGGGTCGTCCTCAAGTGATTCGGCGTGCTGTGTCGGTGTTTCCCTAGCGTCCTCTAAGTGGCCTAAGCGACGGTTCACTTCAGTGAGATCATGGCGCACCTCGTCAAACTGGGCCCCTATGGTGTCAAGACGATCTAAGACAAGTCGCTGGAACTCCGCAAAAGCGGCGTTCGAGTTCGAGCTCGTCGCTCGGTCATCGGTGATCTGTGGTTCAACCATGCTGACTCTATAATTCCTACCACTACGGAGCATGCAAGTGGCCCAAACCTGCCTCTGATACCAATTGATGTAGGGTAGGCCGTGGGTGCACAATCTAGACTCTACATGCGACACGACCGTCAGTGACGGCGACGAATGTTATGAGCAATAATAATTTTGGCACCACAAAATTAAGCGAAAATAAAGAAACAATATAATTTAATTTTGGCGATTATAGTTGGCTTTCCTCCGCTCGGAGGGCCAAAGCAAAGCGTGCGGCGAATCGGTCCCCCTGCAAATTAGTAATCAATTGACACAAGGCGCTACAAACTAGAGCCAAACAAAATATGAAGTTTCCAATAATAATATTGCAAATACAACAATCCAAACCACGAAAATAAACTCACAACTAGCGGGCTGGTTTAGGGCAATGGAGGTGATAAGTCCGGATGCGTGGATCGGGTGCCGAGGGTGGAAACGGAGGTAGCAAAGGCGGGTGGGGGGGGGGGGCTGTTTTGGTGGCAAATAACGGAATCGGAGGGCGATGGAGTAGATCCGGATAGGAGCACGTAGATCCGGACTCGGGGAAGGTAGATCCGGTGGTGGAATGTCGGATCGGGGCGGGGAAGGGTAGATCGGGGCGATATAACCCGGATCGGGTAGTGGGGGTGTAGATCGGGGCAATAAAACCCGGATCTAGGAGGATTAGGGGTTGTGGAGTAGTGGGGAAGAGGTGGATCCACGAAGGGGAAGAGAGGAGTGGCCGGCTAGGGCTAGGAAGGCCCTAAGTGGGGTCGGAAATGGCAAGAGGGGCTGGAGGAGTGCGGGGACTGGCAGCAGCCAGCCCGACGGCTGCTTGGGAGGGGCGGTAGCCGGCGGGCTGCTTGGGAGGGGCGGAAAGCCGGCGGTTTGAGGAGGGGCGGTAGCCGGCGGGCTGAGGGGGGTTAGGGGGAGTTCCGGGGGGGTGGGAAAGGGGAGGAAACAGTGGGAAAATGTGGGGAAGGTTAGGGTTTACCTTGGGGAAGAGGATGAACGCCTAGGAGTCGTCACCTAGGGCTCCACGGAGTCGGCACCGTGGGAGGATCACAGGATTCCGGGATTGAACTTCTCCAAAATCTGCAATAATCCTAAACCAGCCCACAACCCCCTATTTATAAGAAATAAAACCCTAGGGCTTCACCATCAACGGCTATGATTGGCCGATGGGTTCGGCCTCTAAATAACAACATATAAATCCAAATAAAATACATAAATATATAATTTCGACTCGCAGCGACGTTCCGGACGCAACCGCGGAGTCGGATCGGCGGTCCGATCAAGCGTTCCTGCGGGAATAGACGAACGTGGGTCCCGCGCCTCCAAATGCACGATCGGATGGAATCCCATCAAGCAGGAGCGGTGTCCATCTGTTCGCCTCTTCCGCAATCATAGTTCTGCCCGTGGGGCTCGCCAGAGTGTTTGGTACTGCAAACAAACAGGAGCAAGGAGAGCCTCCCCCTCTAGTGATATTGGATCTGAAAGCCCTTTATTTAGGGCATTGGTGGAGTTGGTGTGGACTGAGATTGGAGCCTCCTTGGATCGCCCAGGTTTCTTATTTATCTATTGTAAACATTATTCTGATTATATTAGTGGATTTTCTCCGGCGCTCTCCCCGTGGATGCAAGAGATTCTCTCCAAACCACGTATATCTTGTGTCGTCTGTGTGCTTGATTTTTTGTTGTTGCATATTTCTCTTATATTGCGCTATTGCTATTCCGCTGCATTCCGCGGTGCTGAGAGATCGCCGCGGTATTTTCACAACAACTAACTTCCGTTATTTTAACCTTGGAAATAAAGATGCGTTGTAGTTTCATTAAAATAACTTTAGGATAGTCAAGTTCGTACGACTGTTGTTATGTTTAGAAACTTTTGAAGTGGAATGGAAAATATATAGATTTATACTCGTGCTTTGCATACGTATTCATGTTTGCAGTAGCCGAATATCTACATTTTGATATTTGTTTATGCTAAATTTATGTTGCATGTGCACACACAAACTTGCTTATGCAGGAATAGTTTCCATACAAGCCGTACATACCCATTTAATCACATACATATGCATGCTAGTTATGCTAGTGAGGTTCGGCTAGCCCTACATATATTTTGTTGGTTTGTTAAATTTTTTAATGGAGAGCTTATTATTGGTATTTTAAATACCTAGATTAAGTATTACATGGAATTTGTTCCATTGGGTAATGGAGAGCTCCCTTAGTGATGACGACAACGGAGGCGCGGGCACAACTACATCTGCGGTAAGAGACACGGTAACGCGGTAAGAAAAGTTTTTATATTCAATATGAAGTAATATGCAGAAACGATAAGTATACTTTCTAAATAAGGGAGATCACAAATATGCGAGGTCTCCATTTCTCGGGTAATCACGGGCAGAGCGGGCTGAGAATGGCGGTCAGGTCGCCTTACCTGATCAGTGCCCATTAACTTCAGCTGCTCCTTCCGTGATCGCTCGCCTTTCTTTCGCTTATGCTTTATCTCCTCAAGACTCGCAAGGATGATTCCATCCAAAGAGGTGATCACGATCTCTGACCGCTTAGCAGACGGTAAGGGTTTAGAACCGCAGGAGGAATTTTTAAAGGCATGGATCCAGAGGCCGCACTGGCCTTACCTGAGCGCATAACGTTGACTGCCCTCACTCGGTATGACGCCGCCTTGTCCAGAGCGGCCTGATTGACCACAGTCGTCCCCTCGTCATCGGCCAGCGCGATCTTCTCTGCCTCGATCCTTCGGAGCCTCTCCTCCTCCTCAACCTTCTTTGCCTTGACGTCAGAGATGACCGTTGGGACGCCCTCGCCACCTTCTCCTGCATAATCGCTACCAAAGGCGGTCGCAGTCTCCGCGGTTAAAACAAACATTTTCAAAATTTCAAAAAAATTGGAAATGTGCGGGGATTATGTTTACCCGGAATCCTGCGACCAGATTTTCTCCTAAGGAAGGCGGGGCGATCAGACCTTTGTTGACCGCACAGACCGCACGGGACAATTCAACAAATATCTCCAGGAAGAACAGAGCCGGCCTCTAGGATGACTGCCAGACCGCGTGGTCAGGTTCTTTTTTCTTATTTTAACACCATGTAACCTCTCACCTCTGCCCGATTCTCTTGTACCCTGGACAAGACATAATTTTAGGCCTTGCCTGTTCGGGTAGACCCCCAATCTTATATATAGGGGGGGATAGTACCCATAAGGTACGTTAAGTTCGTCACCTGTGGAAGCGGTCTCGAATCTAGTGCCTTAGCGGTCTCTTGTTTGCCCGCTAGTTTCTTTTTTCTCTTCCTTGTAACCGCATCCTTTGCAATCGATAAATTTCCCACCACAAGTGGTATTCCCCGCGACGGATAAGTCTGGTCTTGCCTCTCGGCGGCCACCTCTTTTCTGTGACATCTTCAGTCAAGAATATTCAACATCTCACAGTCTCTCCTCCCCCTGGTGTCCCTTACGGGAAGTTGTGGAGGTGTATTTTTTGCATCAAGTTGTATACTGGCAAGCCAAAGAAATGAAATGGCCTCCCTTCGAAAAACGCTCCACCGCAAAAATGATTGATTTCCCTTGTGAACTGGGCAACCCTTTGACGAAGTTCACAGATATCGTCGCCCAAATTTTTGTTCTAATGCGAAGGTGCTGCAGTTGCCCAACCATGTCGCTCTTTATGGTCTTATTTCACTAACAAGTAATGCATGCACACAGTATCTCTTTCACCATTCCCTTAGTTCTTTCCAAAAGAAATCTGCTAGCACCTGCTGTAGAGTTTCATCCACGCCCTCATATTGTGGACAATATTGATGATAAGAGGCACCATTTAGGATATCAGAAGGTCTATTTTCCCGTTGTACTAAATCAACCCATATGTGCAGCTCCACTAGCTAAGCGCCTCTACGACCTCAAATAAGGCCAGGTGTGGCTCCAAGATCGCCAATAAGATGCCATCCTATTTTTCATGGTGAGACAAAGGTACTTGAGACTGAAGTGATCCCTTTGTATGATGAAATGACGACCCTATATGTATGGTCTCCAATGGCACACTGCCTTCAATCAATTCCTGCTCATAAGTGGGGCTTAATGTAGATTTCTGCTTGTTTGCGGCTGAAGAATCGAAGCGGTGCTCACATTGCTGAAGAATTGAAGCTATGCTCACATTACTGAAGAATCGTACTAATCCATCTTCTCGATGTATCACACTCCATCCAAAAATCTTGTGTGAATTCGAGTAATATTAGTACCGACACATTCTCAGTGCCTCTAATCGTGTTGAAACCCGTTCTTCTTCATGAGGGTTGCTAGGGGTGCAACTACCATATCGGTATTGGATGAACCTATGGTAGTAGCCTGTCAAGTTTAGGAATTTCCAAAATGCCTTTGGAAACAATTGTTGCTGCCAGCTCTGGGTTGGTTGATATGCTCTTTCCATGGACAATATGGCCCAAATATGTCACCTTCTCCTCATCAAAGGTCATTAGTAGGTCTTGATAAGCAACGGACAGCACATAGGGCTTCATAGAGTGTGTAAACATCATGCATGCGCTTTACCGTGGCGCTGTAAGTCAAAATGTCGTGGAAGAAAACAAATACAGACATGCGATGGGTTCGGGTAACTCGTTTACGAGAGTTTGAAATGTCGACGATGCATTGGTTATCCCAAATGCCACAACTAAGAAGTCAAAATGGCTGTTGTGGGTGCTGAAAGCTTTCTTTTCCATATCCTCTGCATGCTTGCAGATTTGATGGTAATCGGAACACGAGTCCAACTTTGAGAACAAATGAGCTTCATGTAGTTCATCAAAGAGCTTGCCAACCACCGAGATCAGGAACTTGTGTTTGGTGGCCTTTACATTTAACTCTCAGTTGTCTATACAGAAGTGCTAGGAGCCAGCCAGGTTCTGACCAAGAGCACTTGTGATGAAAAAGGGGATTGATTAGGCCGTATAACTCACTGCTGCATCATCTCTGTGCACCGCCTTTTGCTCTCATCTTTTTTTAGGAAGGGTATCGGTAAGGTCATACTGTGACTGGTACCGTGCTTAGAAGAAGGAAGATGCATCCTCGAACAACGCCACTTACACGACCAACTACCTCTCCAAAAAACCTTTTGTTTTGTGGGTTTGAATGGTGGTAATGCGCGTGGAGATTTTAGTTTCCTCATCATATTAACATGCTGGATGATACTGTAGCTAAAATGTCATGAAGTGTGCGTGAAGTCCCAAATGATTGATCTCAAATTGTAGAGTCAGCGGAGTCATGATACAATTGTTGCTAGTGGAATGACGTAGAGATCCATCAAATAGAATTAATAAGGACTTTCAATTGTACGTAGACGCAAGTTCTTGGTCAGGAAGCCGCTCGCCATTGTCGCACCACGCATACATGCTCTCCTTCAACCAAATGGGTATCCCAAGTGTCTGAGCTATGTAATCCCCGTAGAAGGCATGATTGCTCCTTGAATTCACCAACACCTGTGCGAGATGGCCAACCAACCGTGCCTGCAACTGCATATTATTTAAACTTCTAGCCCCTGTCTTGTCATGGAGAGATATTTGGCCCTTCTTCCTGTGCAGGCAAAGGTTTTTCGTCATTATATGCCTCTTGCCAAACCAACTTTTTACACTGATGCCCGATGCATAAGCTTCGGTGCAATTGAAGCAAACTAGTGCTTTGCCATTTCCATCCAAGATGGGCGGCGAATGAAGCGGGTGAGGACATTGTTCGCCCACCGTCATCGCCCCTTGTCCAGTGTCCCCATTAGTCCGAGGGATGATACTGAAGAGTATGCGGCTTCCGCCGCATGTCGGTAACCAGATCCATCTGAAGGCGTCGGTCACAGATCCGTGCTAAGATCATGTCAGTGATTAGATCAGAGTGATACATAATCTCTACATCTAAACAAAGGCGCTCTGGTAGGCCCACAATGAAGACGAAGACTTGTTATTGTGGGCAGATGGTAGGCACATGCATTAGCAAGGTATGAGATTTTTCCAGATAGTCATCTATTGCCGCAATGTGCTTGATGGAGATGAACTCCTCCAAGGGATTGCTTTGCATCGATCGGCCAAAATTCATGTTGTGGTACTGCTTAAAATCGTCCCATATCATGTAGATTTTCTCCATGTACAGGAGCAGAAATCGCATCTCGATAGCTCCTACCAAGTGATAGGCTATCAAGGAAATCCACTCTATGGTCAACATCTATTGGCTGGAAAAAATTATTCACAATGGGTCAACCATGCTATGGGGTCCATCTTGTCACTATACGTTGGGAACAACAGTATGACGTAGCACGAGAACATATTGTTCTCGTAACTCCTGATGTGAAAGGCACTCGTGTGGCCGTTAGAAGATTTTGGCTTGTGCTCAATTGCGTATGTATGCATGCATAGGTGTTCAATTGATTTTGGTATATGCATGTAGCAGTCACGCGTACATGCCCCGCTCCCACCCGAGCGTTCAATGTTGATGCCAGGGACAACACTGGCTTGGGGACCATGATTGGAGCCAGATTCGCGTAATGAGGGAGTCAATGGCCTATAATGAAATCTAATTTTAGCCATCCATCATTCAAGGAAGTAAGCTGATCAACGTTTCTTGATGATTCTTTCCTTTTAAACCATGGCATTTTTAAACTATTTCTTGGTTCTTAGATCTTGAATTTCAGATAAACTTATTCAAAAATAGTTTTCAAAATAAGGTAATTTTCTTCATCTATTTCTCTTTGCAGGATAATTAAGGCCTTTTTACATTTTTTTAAATATGTGGATAAGCTATCTATCTACCGAGAAATAAATGATACCTGTCTCATCACATTTTGTATTCTATACCTCAGTACTCTTGATTTTTGGAATATCTCTGCGAATGAAGTGGTTTGTTTGAGTTGATGTCTTTTTGGTGCGTATTTCTGCAACTTAGCTATTTAATGTTTAATTTGCAGGTGAAGTGTTTTTTTGCTGGTCTGCATCCTATCACAAGAAAGTATGGGCATGTTTTGATTGTCATACTTGCTTGGAAGATATTTCTTGAAGTTCAATATCTTGTTGCTTTAAGACAACTTCATGCTTCCCCTTTGCTGTTTTAAGCTAATTAATTATTGGAAGAACACTTCCTTTCCCCCAATATTTCTTGATTAGTGTTAAAGCTCTCGAAAATGGACATCTCATTTTCTATGTGAACTTTACTTTGATGTTTCTTCCTTGCCTGACTGCTCAAGTAGAAAGTGATTATGACCGCAATCCCTTTCTGATGGAGAATTCAGTTTATTATAATGAGCATGAGCATAATCATATTATTGATGTCACCACTGGAGAATCTACTTCGACTTCAACCTCCCAAGGGGAGTATAATGGGTCTCGTGAAGTGCACAATGAAGATATGGCCTCGACAAACCGAGCTACTGCCTCTCGGTTATCGTCATCACCCACTACCTCTAGAAGTGCTCCTCTTAGAAGACGAGGTGAAAATCATGGACGGCGTCGTAGAAATCCTCTCAATTCTGGCTTGTGGATTTCAATTGAACTGCTTGCCAATGCGAGCCAAATCGTAGCAGCTGTTGTGGTTTTATCTTTGTCTAGACATGAGCATCCTCGAGCTCCATTGTTTACTTGGATCATTGTTTATACAATAGGCTGCGTGGCTATTCTCCCTCATCTCTGTTGGCGCTACATTCATCGTACCAATCATACATCCACCCAAGAATCAGCACCAACACATCAGCATTTCTCCCGGGATAGTTCTACCGAATCTATAGCATATACTGACATTTCTTTCTCACAAGCTATGGAAGGAAGTGTTAGCCGTGGCCACACTGCTGTTTCACAGCTGGGTCAAAATATTTTAGTTTCCACTTCAAGGTATTGTTAACCATATGATGATGCATGCACTTCATTTTATTCAGTCTCTCTGAATGTTCTCTTTTAATATTTATCTCATGTTATTTGCATTCTAGTTTCACATAGGTACAACATACACTTAGAGTTGAACCAGTTGTTTGGTGGTATGGAACTCCAATATCCTTGATTATTCAAATTGCATCTTGGAATGATGTTTAAAACTGTCGCATAAAGCTTTTATGAAATACCAAAAAGTACCGGGCCAATGGGGAAAAGGGTGAATGTCATAGACTATGTAGCACGGGGACGGAAACGAGATACGGGATACGATAAGAAACGGATACGAGAAACGTGATTTTTAAAAAAATTAGGATACGGGAAACGTTTTTAATTATTTTAATATAAGTATTAATTAATATAAGAATAAGACAACTAGCAAACTATTTGTACATATCTTGAATTGTAACGAAAAAATTTAATAAGACTATATTATATATCATTGACATTTCATATAATGTTATAAATAACATTCAAAGAAACAAGCACCATAAAGAACAATCTATCACATGTCCACATCAATACACCATTACATCAATTGAGAGCATTGTTTTGTTACATTCACAGGCAAAATATCAAGTATAAAAATTAAACATTCTCTCCAATAATATCAACTTCATCATCTTCTTCAATAATCGAGAACTCCTACTTTGGTTCATCAAACGATAGATTAGCTATCTCAAGTGTACCTACATCTTCGAACGACTCGAAGCCATCGCCCGCAATATCTCACAATGTAGACTCTCCTTCATTGTATTTTTGATCTCTTCTAGAAAGAAGACGAAGATTGTTATGGATATTGATTAAATCTTCTGCACGTTGCGGTGTCATTATATTCCTTTTCATTGAATGGATAAAGGAGTAAGTACTCCAATTTCTCTCGGCGCATGAAGAAGATGATGGCTGTACTAATAACTTCAATGCAATGATTTGAAACAAAGGGGTCGGCTTCGTTTCATGGAGTTTCAGAAACGCGTTTCCGAAAATAAAATATATATATTTTTTAAAATGCGTTTCCTGGAGTTTCGGAAACGCGTTTCCGCGTGTTTCCGGGCGTTTCCCGTATCCGGTACGCGTTCGAGTCGATACGTAGACCATTTTTAAGTATCCGTGCTTCATAGGTCATAGAATTAGATGTTGCATCTTGATACTTAATGAAAGATTCTCAAACAAGTAGGTGTATTAATAAAAAGTTTGCATATTATCAATTTGAGTTTATAGTATCCCAGGCTAATGTTTGACAGTTTGGGAGTTTTAGCAATGATCTATAGATCTTAATACATGGCTAATTGACATTAAAGAACAAACAAACTTTTGTGGTTCAATTTTGATTAGAAGTCTATGTGATAGTGTTTTTTGGTGGTTGTCTTTAAAGAGTCGTTTTTTACTTTCTAAATGGTAAATCATAGATGGTTGGAGGAACCATGCTTTTCTTTTGGATGAATGTTTTTTGTGTGTGGAATTTTCAAATTAGTGGGGTTAAATTTTTAGTTCAAGTTAATTATTCTTTCCTTCATATTAAATTATAAATTCTATATTTTGGATGGCTGGAAGAACCATGCTTTTCTTTTGGTTGAAGGTTTTTGTGTGTGTGGAGTTTTTAAATTACTGGGGTTACAATTTGTCAATTTTAATACAAGTTAATTATTGTTTTCCTTCATGTCAAATTATAAATTCTATTTTTTTTCACACGCACAAACAAGGAAAATGAAAACATCAGGCAATCATAGTAATATTTAAATGGTTTGCACTTGTTTACATAAATACCATACTTTTGTTATATGCAGCAATTCCTAGGTGCTTAGTTAATTGGACATAAGGGAGAAGAGATTGTTTGCATCATTACTTTATGCATAATTATATTCCACCGTGATTTTTCATATAACTTTTCTATTCCCCATTCTTAAGTTAGCACATTTAGAGGCCGGAGTGTTTTTAGATGTTCTTGCTAAACAAGTTTATTTAAAAATGGGACATGAATGAAAGCATAGAAATGCTAATAATCATTGTGTGGATCATACTGTTTTGATCTTTAGCTGGCTCAACTCAAACTAGCTCAGTTCAATCTAGTCCCAGCTCTACAGTGCTAAGAAATGAACCAATAAAATAAATTGTGTAGTGTTGAAAATTCATGGAGTTGATTTAAATTACTGACTTTTTCTCTACTAGTGATTTCAACCCTTCCACATAAAAATATATGGAGTATTCTGATACAATGGTTAACATCCTGTTAAATATCTTGAGGATAAACATGATATTTTCTATCTTTATGCCCATTCTAACTTTGTAGTTAAAGGACGTCATCTCATGTAATTGTAACTCTCGGTGGTATGGCAGAATTCATGTTCTCTTAGATCTAGGTGCTCTAATCCATGAATCAAGTAAATTGTCTCTTCTGTGATTTGTTTTTTTAGATCTTTCATTTTCTGTTCATAACAAGTTTGGCTGGAGTCGTTTATTCTAATGACTATCATATCTTATTCCACTTCTGTATGTCGACGTTACGAACCCACGATGTGGGATCACGTACAAACACCTTAATGCGACGCGCACCTCTTAGTCATGTTATCTTTTTATGTATCTGCATTTGTATTTGTATTTGGAACTATGGGTCTTGTTTGGGCCCCAACTGATTAGAGGGTTGGGATGTGGTTGGGTTTGGTTTTTATGCAAAGTATTATCAATTTCCTTCCCTCTCTCTCTAACCTCACGATCCCGCCTCACGACCTAGCCAAACTCAGCGTTCGGGACTATCACATGACCCCCCACCGCACTCCTCTCCGACGCTCCTCCCTGGCGAGATAGGTTCGAGAGGATTACGAAGGGCTCACGCCGATCCTCTACGAGACTTCTCTCTCAATCACCCGCGAATGAGATCCCAAACGACGGCCCGTACCAACTTGGTATTAGAGCCCTCCTCCTTCTGTCGTACTTGACGTCGGCTGCAACTTCTTTTACCGCCGACAACAACCTCCCCCGACCCCATTTTGCAAGTCCAACAAGCTTCTGCTCGCTGCATGCCTCGCTCGCACGACTTCCGCCGATCGACAACATCTTGTCAGCATGTCACGTGCCTCGTGTGACCCAACCCATGCATCGAGGGGCCTCTTCCGATGTTATCATCCGACACAGGCCTTTTGCCCACTCCCCTTCACTCTTCGTCCTCCACTCAAGCCGCACCAATTAAAGACGACAACCTTGGCGACCTCACCTTGGCGGCCTCACCTTCGCAGCCTCACCTTAGCTTAGATTTTGGAGTCTTTTCAGAACATGATGGTCGCCAACAATAGGGCCCTCATCGAAGCCCTTTTGCCAGACGACCCCACCTGCACCGCGTGCCGCTCCGAGTTTCTTTCTAGCGGGCCATGAATTTCCTACACCGCGCTCTGAAGGAGCTGTCCTTCCCCGTTTTATGAAGATGGGCTTTTCGTATTTTTACGGTTGGGAGGACCCTCTGACTTGGCTCACAAGTCGTGAGCAGTTCTTTGCCAACCAGCGTACACTGTGGGAGGATTGGATTGGCGTTGCTTTGTTCCATCTCATAAGTTCCGCTCAGTTATGGTTCTCTCAGTTGCAACGAGAGCGACCACACCTCTCGTGGGAGGAGTTTAAGACTCAGCGCAACTTTCGATTTGGACCTCCCCTTCACGAGAACCCTTGGCGGCCTCATCTCTCTCCAGCAGACCTGGTCCATTGATGACTATCTCGAGCAGTTCCAAGTGCTCCTTTCCTATGCCCTATCCGTTCCAACGACACATCAAATGCCCTTCTTCACTGCGGGACTCCACGAGCAACTCCGTCTGGATGTCGAGTTTCCGTCTTTTCCAGACCTCACGACGGCCATGAGTTTAGCCCGCGTTTGTGAGAAACGCTTGTTGATGAACTACCCATATTTGGGGCGTCTCTCTAGCGAAGGGCCCTCTAGGGGTTTTGTTCCTTCTCCTCCCTCGATCAGTGGAGCCGGCAAGGGCAAAGAGGGGGACCTCCCGTCCACCATTCGGAGGCTTGCCCACGTAGGAGATGACGGACCGCCGGGCCAAGGGCCTCTATTTCAATTGTGATGAATCTTTCAGTTGTTGACATTGGTGCAAACAGCTCTTCTGGCTTGAGGCGGAGGGCCCCTCTGACGAGGATATAAAGGACGAGGATCCTGGAGACCCTGAGATTTCTATTCATGCTATGAAGGGCCCTCATTTTAGGGATACAATATTACTACCGATCTCTATGGTGGGTTAGTTGTTGGTCGCTCTCATGGACTCTGACAGCACGCACAACTTCCTTAACGACCTTACCACACAACTTCTTACCCTTCCAGTGACATCCCGCTCGATCCTCCGGGTATCTGTGGCCAATGACATGGCCATGGCTTGCACGAGAGTTTGCTGCGCGATGCCTATTGTGGTGGAGGGCGGCCATTCAAACATGCATTTCTTTATGATTGCCCTTCGGGGCTTTGAAGCCGTGTTATGAGTCTGCTGGATCCGCACCTTGGGACTCCTTATGTGGGATTTTGATGCACTGACGATGACATGGGGCCGTGGCCCCCACCAGACCGTGTTGCAAGGGCGCTCGCTGCTTACCGACCGACGGGTATTCCTCGCTCGGACCCACCCGACCGAGCCCTCAGACCTCGATGCTCTTCTATAAAAGTACAATGACACTACCACTTCCTCGACAAGACTTCCTCCCTTGCGGACCATCACATTTGCCTCTTGCTAGATACGGATCCCGTAGTTGTACGTCAGTACCACTATCTTTTTGGTAAAAGGAGACGAAATTGAACTATAGTGCGCCGCTATGCTGAGATAGGGCATCTGCCACAATGTCTCCCCTTTCTTTTTTCTAGTCTTGTTGGTCAACAAGAAGGATGACACATGGAGATTCTGCATGGATTACCACCAGTTGAATGCGCGGACGGTGAAGGATAAGTTCCCCATTCCGGTCATTGAGGAGTTGCTCGACGAGCACGATGCCCGATACTTCTCCAAATTT
Source organism: Platanthera zijinensis (assembly GCA_039513925.1). Taxonomy (NCBI): domain Eukaryota; kingdom Viridiplantae; phylum Streptophyta; class Magnoliopsida; order Asparagales; family Orchidaceae; genus Platanthera; species Platanthera zijinensis. The sequence goes on from CM077091.1 coordinate 172,616,042, forward strand.
GGATCATTGCTCTGGGTACCATCAGGTGCGCATGACCCTGAGGATGTGGAGAAGACAGCTTTCCGCACCCATCATAGACACTTCGAGTTCCTCGTGATGCTCTTCAGGCTCACCAACGCCCTGTCCACCTTCAAGTCTCTCATAAACGAGGTATTCCACAACTGGCTGCGTCGTTGTGTGCTTGTTTTTTTGACGATATCTTGGTTTACAACACTATGTGAGGGTTCCACTTGGCCCACCTCCGAGTAGTCTTTCAGCTAGTACACACTCACAGACTTTTCTTGAAGCAGGCCTAGTGTTATTTTGGGAATGACCCAGTTGCCTACTTGGGCATGTAGTTGACAGTACAGGGTGTCCTCCAACCCCCTCAAGATCCAAGGGGTGATCGATTGGCCCCTTCCTCAGTCACAACGGGAGTTCCGCTGGTTTTTTGGCCTGGCAGGCTATTGTCGGTGTTTCATCCAGTGGTACGTGACTACATCACCATTTTTTTCCTTATTGAAGAGCCAATCATTTGTGTGGGGGACACCGCGACGACTGCTTTTCAAGCTCTCCAGCAAGCCTTGGTGTCAGCTCTAGTTTAGCGCCTGCCAAACTTTGACCATGAGTTCCAGGTGGAGTGCAACACATCCGACTAGAGTTGCGGTGCTATGCTCCAGCAGGGGGCCATCTGATTGCATATTTTAGCCATCGGATGACGCTTAAACATCATAAGCTATCGGCTTACGAGCAGGAGCTGATTGGGTTGGTCAAGTCCGTACAACATTGGCGATCGTACTTATGGGGGCGCCCCTCCTTTTTCGTACTGATCATTTCAGGCTCAAGTACCTATTGGTGCAGCGCCGCACCATTGCTCCGCAATAGCGTTGGGTCATCAAACTTCTGGGCTTTGATTTTCGAGTGGAGTACAAGGCGGGTGCCTTGAACCCGACCGTCGATGCCCTCTCCCACCGCGACCACCAGGAGGGTTCTTTGCCGACCATCTCTCACCCGACTTCTTTCTTTTGCCACCGCCTGCAGATGGATATTCATGACACCCCGACCCTCCTAGAGCTTCTTCACCGCATTGAGGATGGGTGGTTGCCCTCGTATTGGCCTGTACAGGATGACCTCATTCTATATAAGGATCAACTCTATCTTTCGACCACTTCTCCTTTGATTCCAGATATCTTGGCGGGCACCCACGACACCATTTATGAAGGGGTTCACAAGTCCCTTCAACAGATCCAAGCAGAGTTCGGGACTCACAAGTGGTTCAGGAATTCATCGTCCTTTTCCCTGCCTATCAACACTGTAAGGACGACCAACTCCTACCAGTCGGGCTTCTCCAACCTCTTTTCCCCCCCTCACTGATATGGGCCGTTATATGGGCCGATCAGTCATTTTTGTGGTGGTAGACAAATTTTCCAAGGACGCATTTCATCGCTATGAGCAGCCCTATTACGGGGGATGGGGTAGCACACTTCTTCGACCAGGTGTTCGGTTTGCACGACATTCTGGAGAGCATTGTGTCCAATAGGGACAAGATTTTCGCCTCACCATTCTGGCAGGAGCTATTTACATTATTTGGTACCAAGCTGGCACTTTCGTTGGCATACTACCCACAGGAGGACAGGCAAACAGAGGTGGTCAACCTGACACTTGAGATGTACCTCTGTTGTATTACTGGGGACCGCCCAAAGGATTGGGCAATGTGGGTTCCATGGTAGAGTACTATTACAACACGTCCTATTATTTGGCTATGCAGACCACACCATTTTGTCTCGTCTACGACAGGGATCTGCCACGCCTCCTCACATACATTAGCGCCTCCGCTCGATCGTTCACCGTTGATATTGAGCTGTCCACTCGCAATCAGATCCTTAGTTTAGCCCGCGAGCGACTTCTTCAGGCCCAGGCCCCTCATGGAGACCGCCTACAATTGGGGACACTGCGATCTATTCTTTTCCCCGGGGGATCGGGTGTGGCTTAAACGCCGCCCTTACTGCCAGTCGACCCTATCCAAGAGTCCATACAACAAGCTGAGCCCCAAGTTCTACGGGTCATTTGAAATTTCATAGCGTATCAGAGAGGTGGCTTACCGTCTCCGACTACCGGCCGATGCCCGGATCCACATGTTCCACATATCACAGTTGAAGCCGTTCGCGAGGGTGCCACCACCCATGCCCTTGGTACACTTGCCCCTACAATTCCAGGAGAAGCTTGATGCCGACGCGGGTGGAGATGTTACGGATCCACGATGGGGGGATCACATACAAGTATTGTACTACGAGGCACACTTAGTCATGTTATCTTTTTATGTATCCACATATTTGTTTGTATTTGGAACTATATGTCTTGTTTGGGCCCCAACCAGTTATAGGGTTGGGGTTTGGTTGAGTTTGGTTTTTATGCGAAGTATTATCAATCCCCCCCCTCTAATTCTCCCTCTCTTTGACCTCACGATCCCGACTCATGCCCTAGCCAAACTCAGTGTTCGGGACTGCCGCTCGATGCCCCCACCGCACTCCTCTCCGGCGCTCCTCCTGCCCGACGAGATAGGTTTGAGAGGATCACAAAGGGCTCACGTCAATCCTCTACGATACTTCTCCCTCGACCACGTGCGAACGAGATCTCAAACAACGGCCAGTCAAGTCATGGTTTTGACTTTTAATACTCAATCTATCTTGTTGGAACATCATAGTCTGCTAGCAGCTTGTTAAAAACACTTTCTGTTTGGCTCCATAGGCTTCACAGGCTCAGTGCATTAATTGATCATTATAAAATGGGCTTGGAGTGTTTCTTTGCTGTTTGGTTTGTTGTTGGTAACGTTTGGGTTTTTGGCGGGCAATCCTCCGCAGCAGATGCTCCCAACTTATACAGGTGCATGAATACTAATTTTTTCTTTTATCTTTAATAGTCTGAAATTTGCTCTTCTGACATACAAAATTTGCTCTTCATTTTGTAGGCTGTGTATAGCATTCCTTACTTTCAGTTGTGTTGGGTATGCAATGCCCTTTATTCTTTGTGCAACAATCTGCTGCTGTTTCCCCTGTATAATTTCTGTACTGGGTTTTAGAGAGGACCTTCCCCTTACTAGAGGAGCTACATCAGAATTAATTAATGCACTTCCGACATACAAATTCAAATCAAAGAGAAGCCAAAATCAAGGATCAAGCCAAAATAATGAGGGAAACTTTGAGGGTGGGATATTGGCTGCGGGAACGGACAAGGAGCGTATTGTCTCTTCTGAAGATGCTGTGAGTTTTCTATGCATAAAATAAAAGTTTACCTCTAACTTGCATTAACAAGATTTACAATAAATTGTTATTTGGAAGTTGATGTCAAATATTCACCTGCTAGTGCCAGAATGACAAGCTGACACCTTGATGACTTGTCCTTTGCAATCAAACCAGCGTGATGTTTTCATAAAGTTGAACATAACAAAGGATCTGGTTAATATTTGGTAATTATAAAAAACATAGTCCAAGATATCCCTTACACGGGAAATGAAGAGCTCAGATAATTCTTCGCAGCATGGTGACTATATATCACAAATGCCAAATCCAACTGGAGAGATCATGCAATGTAGTAGGTCAGTGGGTCTCTTCGGAAGATCTACAAAATTCATCGGTAAACTTCTATCGAATAAAGCGGAGATTAATGTTATGCATTAAATCAAAATGCAGTAAAATATAAAAAAGATACAATAACTAGGTAAACTCATGCCATGCTTTTGAGGGATAGTGATACGGAACGAAGATGAGGACCTGCTGCAGAGGACAAATTTTGGGCCCGTTTGCGGCCAATTGGCCACCTGCCATATATGACATCTCCGGATCGATGATCCGACTCCACGGATGCGTCCTGCTTGTCGTTTACGTGCATTTTCATATATTATATTATTGTGTTTCAGTTTTATTTAGTTTAATCGGGCCCTCCGCATCCCCGGCTAATCATGGTTCTTGATGTCGGGGTGCCATAATTATGTTTTATTATGAATAAGATGCATGGGGATGCTTGGAGGCTATTGTAGAGTTTGGAGAGAATAATCCCGAAATCTGGCGTTCTTCTCACAGTGATGACTCTGTGAGGCCCTAAGTGACGACTCCTAGGTGGTTATCTTCCTCCTCAAGGTATCTTCTAATCATAGCCTTCATTTTTTCCCTCCCTAAGCCCTAGCCACCACCCACACCCTTAGGGTCCCGTTCGTTTGGCAGGAATTCAGATGTAGAATTGGAATTGAAGTCAATTCTAATTCTGCTGTTCAGTTGAATGCAGGAATTCTGTCACAGGAATGGAAATTGAAAATTCCATTGTTCGGCTGTAAGTTAGAATTCAGTGGATGAAATTAAAATTTTTAATTTTAAAAGTGACAAAATAGAAATATCAAGATAAAATAAGATCCATGAATTTAAAAACATAGTAATAAAACTGCAAGCTGTGATTTTATAGCAAAATACACATACACGTACATAAACACACACACACATATATAAACACACACACACATACATAAACACACACACAACATTCCATTGAGAATGTTGTAACCAACAATTGAACAAATTAAGGCTAAATGAAGCACAACATGGGGGGTGTTCAAATTAGCATAGCAACTTGAGTCTAAGAACATTTATGCACAAAAACTTGCAAAAAAACATATAATAAGAAATTAATAATCAGTATAGAATGATGCATAAACTACACATGTCATCCATGGCAATCAGCGAGGAAGAGAACTACAAAAATCCTTACCTGCGTGACCTAATCAGCGCCGACGAGGAAGAGTGAAGGGGCGAGCCGGTGAGGAGGACGACAGAAATCCTCACCTTTGAAATCTAATCGGCACCGACAAGGAAGAAGGTCGTCGGCGAGGGGAAAATCAAGGGCGTCGACAGGGAGGAAAAGAAGGTCGCCGACGATGCAGAAGAGCAGAGCTTGTCGTCGCTCGGGAGGGAAGCGAGCGGAGAGATCATCGTCGCTCATCATCGCTCATCGTCGCTCATCGTCGCTCATCGTCGCTCATCGGTCGCTCATCGTCGCTCGCGGGAGAAGAGGAGTCGGGGACGCGCTTAACAGGGATGGAATCGGGAATACAAAACTCCAGAGGTCGGAATTTGGTGGCGCGTTTTCCTCTATAATGAATTCCTATGAGAATTCAATTGAATTCCAATTCACGCTTCTATTTTGGGTCGCCGAACACCAACAATTGGAATTGATAATTGAATGCCAATTTTGAACCCCTAATTTTGATGAAACGAACTGACCCTTACTGTGTTTCAGCCAGTAAACCCAGATCCGCCCCTACCTTGCTATTTTCCCTCCCAGCAAGCCCGGATCCGAATTTTCCCACTGTTTACACTCCCAGGAGGCAAATCCGTTGTTTGCCCTCCCCGCTCCTTCACCCAACCCCCTTGCCGCCCTTCCAACAAGTCAAAAACCATTGCCCATCCATCTCTAAGCCCGCCGTCACCCTGCAGCAGCGCCACCGCCAAAATCTCCACGCAACCGCACCTCCTTGTAGCCAACAACCACTGCAGTCCACTCCTCCCTGTCCCTTTTCCGCATTCAGTCCCTTTTCCGCATTCAGTCCCTCCCTAGCCCCTACCTTCCAAAACCAACCACTTCTCCTCAGATCTAGTCCACACCTTCAAAATCCAGCTGGCACTCAGATTTTAGCCGTCGCATCGTCGCCCCTCGCCGAATCTCCTTTCGTATAGCAGCCCCGCTACTTTGTGAGTTTTATTCGTTGTATATATTTTTATTTTCAGCATTATTATATGATATTACTTGTGCTCAATTGGATCTATAGCTTCATAGCATTTTTTTCTGAATTATTTTGTGGTTTGCAGGAACTATTCACTGCGTGCTCTTTGCTTTGGTCCTCCACGCTCAGGAAAGCCTAGCATGCTTGATTAAAAAAATAATTTTCCCTTGCTTAAAATTTATATGCGTGAGATTTAATTATTTATTATATGATTTTGATTTCTCCGTTGGACTTTGCATGCATGTATTGTAATGTTCAATGGTATTATATGTGCTTTTCCCGCACTTCACATTAGGGTTGCATGTTAGTTGTACACCTGTGTAGCCTACCATACATCAAATAGTCTCCTCAAAGAATCCTCTTCAAAGAGAGATCTTAAACCATGTCTCAAAAAGATGAAAATTTAAATCAGCCCTACTCTTTTGTATATAGTTGGTGACATAGGATAAGGTGAAGGTTGTGAGGTTGCTATGCACTCATTATACTCTAATGAATGAATCTAAGTTTAGGGTGTAGGGAAATATATGGATGTGATGTTCATGCATTAATCCAACATTTGATTGTAATAATTTTGAAATTACAAGAAGAATTCATGAACATGAACAATTAAGATTAAGCTTGAAATAAGACAAGCAAGATCAAGTTAAAATTAAAGTAAGAACATTGTGATTAAATACTCAGCGAATACGGATTTCAAGTAGAAGTTAAAAATTAAGCAAACATGTATATATTTTAATCCCAAATAATATATTTTCCAACACAATATTCAATACTTGGTAATTGAACTTCCAAATTAAAACTTACACATGTATTCAAAGTCCAAGAAGGTAAGATGGCGTTGTTTTTTTAGATTGGGACTGTCGGTGAGGAGATGAGGTGTGTCGATGCATGCTAGCGTACAACTAATGCTGATGTGGAAACAAGTGGATCGGCAATGGTTTGTTGCATGACACTGGCAGACGTAAGAGGCGCACATGTCAAATGACTTGTGCAAGATAGGGTCACATGTGTTTCTTGGCTATGATATGCGTCGCTGTGTGTGGACGACGCGTGCCGACAATAAAAAATCATGCAATCAAATTATCGGTTTGGTTGGACGCGCAGAGAAGAGCGATCATGATCGTTGATGTGCAGAAGACTATCGGGGTGAGAAGCACGGAGCAAAAAAACTTTCAGGATCATCAAATCTAAATCTCGGAAGCATCCGGTGGGAAACCCCTGTATTACTCGAGACATGTTGATTAGGAAAATTGATAGCACCATTTATCAATTCAAGATTTTATTGAGAAAAAGATGAAAGGATACAACTCGTGAGGTATACTCGTTGCTATGACCCGCCATCTCTTGGCTCTCTTGTGATCGTTTCTGCGGGTCACTCTTGAGAAGTTTCTAGAGAATTCTAGGAACTTGGAGAACCTTGTATATGAGAAAAGTCATGAAGAGTTTAGAGTAATCATGGATGGTCTCATGAGAGCATTCTAACATTGTCTTATTGAATTCATGAATGTTGTACATGCAAGAAAAATATAGAAGAATCTAGAAACTGTGTAGTCTAGATCTTTGTCCTATGGAGGGAAATATTTTGTGACCTATATAATGAAGAGGTCCTCTCATTTGTAACCATTCATGCATTTAAGCAATATAAAGCTCTTGAGTTTTACCCTTGCTTTCTCATATTCTCCAAATACTCTTTTACTCTTCTCACCGCATGTACTATTGACGGAGGCTGATTTAGCCACCCGCGATGGAGTGTATGAAGGAGCGAAAGCCACACAAGGCGTTGTCAAGTGGACTAAGTTTGTCACAGTTGGTATTAGAGCTTGATTGATGCAGGTGGTGGCTTCTAAGAACGAGTTAGCTGTCCTTCAAAAGGAACAACAATTCCATTATTATTGATGAGCGCGACAGGGAGGCCGATGAGCAAAAGGGAAAGAAAAAGAGGAACCAAAGCAGGGGTCACGACGGTGCAAACTTGGGATCAAAACATGTTTGATCCTGATCATTCGGGTGGTCACTATGATGCACTGTGGGATGTTTACCAAGTTAAGTAGAGAATATATGCAAGTATTTTGACACATTCCATCTTGAGCATGAGAAGATGAAAGTGGAGTATGAATGACTCAAAGAACAAGTAATGGGCAAGTCTGAACCCACCAACAATCCTTGTTTCCATCATTGGTGACTTTGAGGATCGCTCAAAATATTTAGAAATAGAAGTATAAAATTTGTGCAAGCGAAACTACACAAACGGTGGGAATGGAGGGGCCATTGTAAACTTAAAGCTTGATGTGCCCAAATCCAAGAAGTTCGCTGGAAAACGAGATGCTTTAGAAGTAGAAAATTTCCTATGGCGCATGAAGAAATACTTGGAGGGATACGCCGCTACAGAAGAAGCCCAAAAGGTACATCATGCAAGTTATTATTTGGAATACATTGCTTCACTATGATAGCAAAAGATACAAGCAAACATAGCTGTGTGACTTTACGAAATCGATTTTTGAGATGACTTCAAGCAAGAGTTGAGGAGGAACTTCATCCATGAGAATGTAAAGGATTAAAATTTAAAGAAACTTGGAAATTGAGACATCAAAATTGGGCAAAACATTAAGTAAAGAGGAAAGATCTAAGAAATACAAGAGATGCCATTACCATCACCGCTTTAATAATATAATTTCAACCCTACCACTAGAATGGTCACTGCAAGGGAGGATCAAGGATTTTTTCCTAACCCACAAATGGAATTTGAAGAAAGGAAGATGAACCTCTCACAAAGTGGTGGATATTATGCGTGCATGGAGCCTCATCCAATGAGCAGTTGCTTGAAGCCTGATTTATTGTCGATAATATTTTAGAACAATGCCACATCACTAGAAGAAGGTACATTACAAATTAGTTCACTGCAACTGCTAAATGATTTGAACGTGATACCAACAAAAACTGTATCACCCAAGGGTTGATGTATGCGGAAGTTGTTGCAAATGGAAAGGCCACTAAGGCCTTGGGGGACACCGGGGCACAATTTGTGATAGAATAAGAAGCCAAGAAGTTCCTTGAAAAGTGCATTTGTGTTAAAAGAAAAAAATTACAATTACAAAGATACAACACCATACAAATCCGCTTGAACAATCTCGTGGAATTCAGGATTAGCTAACTCTAAAGATCGCAAAAAAAGAAACTTTCTTTGCAAATTGCACACAAAAGTCGGTTGCTCGATCAGGTTCCCTTGGAACGTGGTGAAATATGATATTACTAAAACCAGAGAGGAAGGTGAAGTTCTCCTCTTGGTCATCATCACTGCAAGAAGGTCCCATTAGAGAACTTTGACAAAAAGCAATAATGCTTTTACAGTCCCCCTCAATAACCACCCTGCGCGCCTCCTACACGGACGAATGTAAAATCTTCTTAATGGCAAACAAGGCCTCACGTTCCACCCCTCCTGAGTACCAATGGAGAGGGACGTCCCGTCCGCACATAAAGCATGTCCTTTGTCATGGAGGGCCACAACTCCAAAACCCGCAATGTGGTTAGTGTCAACCGCTCCATCCACATTAATTTTGATCCATCCGAGAGGGGGGGGGGGCACCAAGAATAGATCGAGGACAACAATTGGATGAAAGCAAGTTATGACAATGCAAGACTACTCGATGTCGTTGCGTGCAATGTGGAATTGCGCTTGGGCACTTTGAAGAGTCGGGTAAAATTTTCAGTAGCACACATGGGAGACTTCATTGTTGTGCTTGGGATGGATTTTTTGGAGAATAGGCAACCTTAGTTATGCCAACAAATCACTCTTTTTGCATTTTGGAAGGACTTGCACGCATGGTCCCAACATTGGAAGGGCCACCAAAATGTTAGCCAACAAGAGGTTAAACAACTATTAGCTATGCATGTGTCAAATGGGTTTAAGAAGAGTGAGTCAGCATACTTGGCTACTCTAAACGAGGAAGGAGACGCGACATGATGCGAGGAAGTGCCTCTCTTATTGCTGAAGTCCCAGCCCAGAATGAAGACATCATACCCGCAGAGTTGCTAATAAAGCTGCCATGTCAGAGGGAGGTTGATCACAAACTGAGTTGGTGTCTGGATCAAAGACCTTGGCCAAAACATCATATCGATTGACTCTACTTGAATTTGTGGAGTTGTGAAGTAGCTACAAGAGTTGCTAGAATCAGGAATATGATCAAACGGTCAAATGCACCATTTGGTGCACCGATACTATTCCAAAAGAAGGGTCGAATGTTGCGACTATGCACAAACTATTAGTCACTAAACAAGGCGACAATGAAAAACAAGGGTTAGTCCATTTGTTCCCGGTATTTTCAACATGCTTGGGAAGGCCAGTATTTACTTTAGATGGACTTGCTATAGGTTTATCATCAATTGGAGTTCTTTCGAATGATTGGTGATGTCGTTTAGTTTAACCAACACACCGGCAACCTTATGCACCTTAATGAATCAAATATTTCAGCCATACTTGGACATGTTTGTGGTGCTTGGACTATGTTGTTGCATTCATTGACACCATTGAAGAGCATGCCCGATATCTAAGCTTGGTGTTCCAAGTATTGTGGGAGAATGAATTTTATGTCAAGAAGTCAAAGTGCTCCTTTGGCCATAAGGAGATACACTTTCTTGAACATGGCCATTAGCAGTGGACATGACTAAGGTGCAAGCAATTCGAATGAGAACCACCAACTAAGGTAACAAAGCTACAATATTTTATTGGTTTGATTAAATACTATCATATATTTATCAAGGTTTACTGAAGGAGAGCATTACTATTGACCGACATGCTAAAGAAGAACAAAACTTGGCTTTGGATAGAGGAGTGTCAATAAGCCTTCGAAGATATATACACAGCTTCGAAGTGAGCTAATAGAACCAATCTTATCTTGTTACTAAAGTGTGTTGCTTTGGGACGTAAGGAACAAAGCAACAATTGACTAACTATATGTTAAAAAGTATGAACAACCCTGAGCTCTAGGGAGCGTAGAGTAAAGAGCTACGTAAGTAGCGATTTGAACTCGGAGTGATTTTGCTGAAAGGACTTCGTTGACAAAGATATTGGTTACATAAAGCGTACTTGTCCATATTACAACTATGGGGGACCCGCTGACGCTGATTCCAAAGCTGCTCCCAGGTAGTCTCAGGAAATTAGCTAAGCCCGACCAATACACTGATTACCAATACACTAGAATGAAGATCTAAAAGAGACATTATGAACGTGTCAGGAACCAGATTTGAACTGGTGACACGAGGATTTTCAGTCCTCTGCTCTACCAACTGAGCTATCCCGACCATTTCCCGTGCATCATCCTAGGACTTTGATCACTCCTCAAGTCAGGAAGTGGCGAGCTACTTCTTCAATGCCAATGCCCATAACCCTGGAATCAGTGCCCACGGACGAGTTAAGGAATCAGCGCCCCCGTCCTCATCCTTTACCCGCCCGGCCTAATCTTCGGCAAGCTCATCTTCGGTCACATTCTCAATGAAAAGCTAGTGCCCGGTAATTGTACTTAAACCGGCGTGGATTCCTCTCTCTCATAAGGTCTCAAGAGGGAAAGAGAATCACTCCTCATTGTGATGCTACATTACCACCATTACTGCTTGAATCATTCCTCATTGTGCCGGAAGGAAGACCTGTCTTATCTTGCCCGATCTCTCTTATTCATTTCCTTCATTCAACCAACATTAATCGGATATTGAAAAAGCCTAAAATGTGGCGAACAAGCTGAAGCCTTATCTAGACGAGAAAGACCCGCCAAGAGTCGTTAGCCGGTAGGCGGGTCGGAATTTGATGCGGGGGAGCGGATGATAAGAACTTCTCCTGAAAATGAGCAGGGACTTGCAACTGCAACATCCTTCTCCTTTCAACAATGGTTTAGCTGGGGAGCTTCTCCGCTGACGTACCTTCTTCTGACTAGTTCGCCCTTTGAAGAATGTGGCGAGCACTGGACCAACACTCATTTTACCTGACTTCAAAAAGCGATTTTAGCTGCACACAAATGCATTAGATTTTTCCATTGTAGGTGTGTTGATTCAAGATATGATGTATTTAGGCATTAGTGAGATTATGACAAAAGATAGGGCACAATGGTGACAAATGATCCATATAGCCGACCCCACTATAGTGGGATAAAGGCTTGAGTGTTGTTGTTGTAGGTGTGTTGATACAGGAAGATCACCCCATAGCATTCAAAAGCCACAAACTTAGTGAATCGGAGTGATGATATATGGTTCAGGAGAAGGAGACAAGTGTTATTATTCATTGTTTGCATGTTTGATGGCATTATCTGCTTGTGCCACAATTCACCATCAAAACAGATAATGTTGCAACTACATACTTCCAGAAGCATAAAAAGTTGATATCAAAACAATCAAGATGACAACACTTCCTAGATAAATTCAATTTCATCGTGGGTCATAAAGCAAAGAAAACAAATGTGGTGGCTGATGCATTGAGTTGCAAAGCTGAACTAGATGATATCTCAATTGTAAGGGGGGATTGCTCGATCACATAAGATAAGTGTTGAACGAGGATCCTCTTACCGAACAACTCATGCAATTGTCCAAGGAGGTCAAGCAAGAAGATTTTGGGTAAAGTATGGAGATTGTACATTCCTAGGCGAGGAAACTTACGGAAGGATTTAGTAAAATAATGTCATGATACAAATGGGTTGGACATCCATGACAAAAATACGCATTGGTCCTGATAGAGGACACTTCTGCCGCTAATGAAATATTGCATTGAATTATATGAGAACATCACTTGTCTTATTTTTCCACAAGGCAAATGGAGAACAAGCAACAAGCGAGACTCTTGGAACCATTGCCAGTATTGGAACATCCATGGGCGGGGGTTACCTAAAATGATTGTAAGTGATTATGACACCGGATTCATAGTAAAATTGTGGACAGTGTTGTTCAAATTACTAGGATCTGAATTAAGCTTCTCCACAAGCTTCCACCCTCAAATTGATGGGCAAACATAGAGGATGAATTTCTTGCTTGATTACTACTTGCGACACTTGGTGAGCGTTGATCAGCAAATTGGGCCAAGCTATTGGATGTAACGCAGTTCACGTACAACCTACAGTGGAGTGAGGCCACTAGAAGGAGTCCATTCGAACTTTCCCCAAGGATACATCCTCTCACTCTGCATCCATTAGCTATCACCACAGATGATGGGAGAAGTAAGATGGTCAAATCATGGTAGGAACAAATATACTTGACTAGATTATGCTTAGCGAAAATTTGCAGGCAAATGAAGAAGTGAGTTGATATGAGGAGACAACTGGTTGAGTACACGATAGGAGATAAGGTAATGTCAAAACTCCTATCTTAACAAATCAAGGCTTTGCTCGGTGTACACAAAGATTTGGTTTGAAAGTACGGAAGCCTCTTTCTAGTGGTGTCATAAAAGTGGGCAAGGATTCATATTGTTTGGAATAGCCAACTCTTTGAGGATTCATCCAATGTTCCATGTTAGGTTGCTAAAACCTTACCATGAGGATAAAAACAAATCTTCAAAGAGGAATATTACAAAGGTCTCCACTAGTGATGAATAAAGGATATAGAAGAATCTAGAAAAAAAGTGTAGTCTAGATCCTTCCATATATTGAAAATTATTTGGGGCCTATATAAGGAGGATGGTGGAGACCAACCTAGGTCGGGTCGCCCAAAAAAAAAGCCCGACGCTGCATTTTCAGTTTATGTTTATTGCATTTTATTTTTTTGCAAGTTTTATGTTAACAACTTTTAGTTTGTCGCATGCCTGTGTGCGCAGTCATGTTGTGGCACGCCTGCGCGCGTAGTTGTTGGAGTTTTATTTTACTCTATATTTCAGTTATATATATATACCCCTATATATATATATAACTACACACACACATATATATATATATTGATATAAATATACATATATTAATATATATATATACATATATAAAGTCGGTTCAGCACAACCTGCTGGTTTTTATTTCCGGGTTCTTAGGGTTCCCTGCGCCGCCATCCCCGCCATTGCCGCTGGGCGCAAGAAATTTTTGCACGATGCCACCTGCAACCGCCATTATTCAGCCATGCCAGACACGATCGAAGGGCATGACGACTCTCCCGGCAGTTCAGCTCCACGCCTCTTCCGCCATTGCCGCTCCGCCAAAGTTTCGGCCTCACCTGTAACCTCCAACATCTTTGTAGCCTCTTCCGCCCCACGTTTGCTAGCTGACTGCTGCCCTATAAAAGGGAGTACCTGTAATTGTATTTTTGGTGATGAATATTGATGAATATGGAAATTAATTGTTGTGTGCGATTCCGTCGAGGAAGACGATGAACAGTGCCTCGTTCCTGCTGCTGTTAGAGTTTAGGCGCGATTAAAAGCTCTGTGTGAGCAGTTGTAGGTTAGGCGTGTGATTGTGAAGCTTTGGAGAAGATAAACAGTAAGCTACTGTGCTCATTTCTTTGTTTTCTGATTCCGCATGGTGATGATGATAAACAGTAACATCAAATCTACTGTGCAATTTTTTATTTCACCTTCTGTTTCCCGTATGAAGGAGATGAACAGTGTAATTAAAGATGTGTTCTATTAATGCTTCCTGTAAGAGTTAGGAGAGGTAGGAGATGAAGAATAGTGAATGTTATTAGTTTATTGATCCCGTGAACAGTGACATTTAATATTTACTGTTGAAATTTTATGCATCTGTGAGTAGACCTGGGATAGGTTATTGCTTTGCGTTAGTTAGGTAGGTTAATGAATGATTGGAGATAGTTGTTATTTGCTCCCGGTCCATAAATCCTGTAGCTGTGAGTTAGGAAATTGGGATTTTGATTCTACTGTTGAATCTTGTCCCGCTTAAGTGTTAGAGATTTCGTGGATTCACTGCGAGTTTTGAGATTTCGTGGAACCACTTCGAGTGTGAGAGCGAGTGAATTTTAGGCGTGTTAGTGTGTGGCTTCCTTGTTGAGTGATTCCGTAGAACCACCTTGTGTGAGAGAGTGATTTAATTCCTTGGTGCCCGTGTGCGATAGCGGCCGAGCTCAGAGCGGAGATCGAAGGTGACGAGGAGTTTTTCGCGTGATCGTCATCGACTTCGAAATACGGAAGACGTCTCTTCCGTGGGTAATTATTTATCTCTTCCTTTGTGTGTGCCTCTATAAATTCTCGTAGGATAATAGACTCTTGTTGGGTTTTCGCCCGAGTTTTGTCAGCAAACGCTACGTCGAAAACTCCAAACGGAAACGTATTTGGAGTTCACGATTTCCGTTGTGCTACGACAAGGGAAACGGAACGAAAGTTGCGAACTTCCTTTCCCGGATTTAAAATCAAACCATTGTTTAAGAAAATTCATTTTAAAACGAAAAATGTAATTTTGTGCTTTTTTTTCATAAAAATTCCAAGTTGCGTAATTTCTTAAGTGCTGCACTCGCTCTAAATTTTGCAAAATTAATTTACGAATCACATGCATTTAGGATTTCCTAGAAAAAACCGACAGGCGCGTAAACCCTACGCGTCGTCCTACATCGGAGGAGGTCCCCTCATTTGTAACTATTCAAGCATTCTAACAATACAAACTTCTTGAGTTGTACTACCTCTCATTCTCTAACTACCCTCTTACTCTTCCCCACAAGTATTGTTGAAGCATGCCAACTTAGCTAGCTGTGAACTAGGAAGCACTGGTACGGGTACGGGTACCGGATACGATACGTACTCGGTATGACGGTATGACAAAATTTAAAAATAAGGATACGGATACGTCATGATATGTTATAACAAATCTAATATGTATTTATATATCACAAGTGCAATAAATATTTCTCAAAACATCTAAACATTCGTAAATATTACAAAATTTAACATCTCATATGTTTAACCAAAAGAGAAAATTAAACTTAAGTTTACTTATCAATCTTTTTTTTCTTCTTCATTATTGAAGATCAACTTCATTGTTGGAGATCAACATCTTCAATCTCCAGTTAGTCTAGAGGAAAGTTAGCAGTTTGTTAATAACTTGTGTTGAATCAACACGGTTAATACACGTACTTGTAACAGAAACGTACCGATACCAGAAACATACTCGGTACAGATACACAATTTAATTGGACGTACCAACACTTCTTAGCATAGAGTCAACCTTTGTTTACTCTAGAAAAACATACTCCTATTACAATATGCAAAATGATGTCCTAAGTCCAAGTGTGCCCACATAGGTGTATCCGTCGAGTATCGGGTACGTACCGGTACCGGATACGTATCTGGTTCGGGTACGCTGCCTTCGGGGAAGTATCTGTGCTTCATAGGCTGTGAAGGGGTGCAGGAAGAAGTTAAAGCCGCATGAGACGTTGTCAATGGGACACGTTCTTGGTACTGCGTCTAGATTCCAAAGTTGGTTCGCTCTTGAATTCCCCCTCCAAATGAACGATAGTTAGAGAAGATTCAAAAATGAAGAAAGAGACTCTCCTTAACTTCCTTATATAAGCATGATTGGACATGCACCATTATTATGAAAATGTCATTAGGCTTACATAGGTAAATAAAATGACATGTGAATGAGCCAGAGGAGTCGAATTTGTATCACATGTGGTTTGTGGTTTCTGAGTTATGCAACCTATCCAGTAGAAGTGTTGGAGGTCGCATTGGTACTAACAATATAAGAAATATGTGGTAGAGTATTTGCGAGAGGTAGGGATTGTGTCGGAGATGAAGAGGCAAAAGATGTAATATTCGGACCAGATTGCTGGAATGAACAAAAGGTGCAGAATTGAGAAAACTCAACACGAAGATGCTCCTATCCTGGAATCATAGTGACTTCAATAGGAGTAACATGTAACCAATCAATTGATGTTGTGATAGTGGATGCAGAAATGATCAATCAAGTACCCAGGGTGTTGTTAGCCTGTTACTGAGTGCATTGAGGTTTGCCCATTTGACTGTTCACATGGATCACCACAGCCGCGATCACAAATCGTTCCACCACATCCACCATGACTTGTGGAGGAGATTTTTTTTGAATATGATATAGGTGCAACATCAAGCTGTACCGAGTTACCGACTGATTCGCAAATGAAACTCTATTGAGGAAGCTTCACATGATTTCTACTTCGCTTTGCTTCAAAGATCTTGGTACGTGTGGTGTCAAGTGGTGGAGGACCGATCGATAAAATATACTGGTGAAGAGTCCAATTGTTCAATAATCTACGTAATGCACCAAGAACCAGAATAGTTTTATTGTCTTTCACTAAGGCTCCGTTTGGGTGGACTTATTTTCACCGGTCAAACGGTCATGTACCGCATGAACCAAATCTTAATTAAGTTCCGGTTCATGCGGTCATGACCGCTTGAACGGAGAAAATAAGCCCCCCCAAACGGAGCCTAAGACTGAATGAAAAGATATAGGCGTGTCTAACCACTAAGATTGAATGAAAAGATCTGTCAAATTAGGTCTAGGGAATTTATAACATGCAAAATCATACATTTAAAATTACTTATTTTATTATAAATAGTATAATTTTTTTAATAAAAAAATTAACAAAGTATTTAATTTTAAAATATCAGAATTGTTTAATGAGTGCAGAAAATCTAAGAGTCCATATCGATCTCCTTGGCCTCTGAAATTTCTTTAATTTAAAGCCTATTTAATTTCTTAAAACCTTAAGCTTTATTAAAACCATCCAAATCCCATTACATGGCAATTTGAAAAAAAATAAACAGAGAAGCCTAATTTTCTTTTTCAACTACCCAACTCATGCCTCTGTGGACAAGCCACCACCGCAACACTCTCGAGCTACAGTGACTAGATCCAACCCGCTAGTCTCCGAAGCCACATTATTTCCTTGGACTACTCGTTGATTGCCGTCTATGCTGATACGTGGAGGCCGTCTCAAGATCTAAAATCAGAATGCGAACTTGCATCGCATAAAATAAAAGATACAATCGAGAGACGAGCTCTCGTCAAGCACCCGAAGGTTGGGTCCTCCAAAGCACTCCCCTATCCAAAGAGAGACCCATAGAATAACACTCAAAAGATACATCATAACTCCCTAAAGGGCTCCTTATGTAGATGGAGGTCCTCACTACAAGACAAGGCTACATGACCACCCCGCGTGCGTATCAATACACCCGTCCTGAAAAGCGATCTTGCCCTCAAGGTTGAGTCGGGAAGGGTCCCATGGGTGCGCCGGCAAGACTCGGGCGGCTCCTCTGGTGGGCGGATCAAGTGAGACATCGGGAGTGTAGAGGCGTCGTGGCGTGCTGGTTGTTGTAGATCTGTGGTACAGGGGACCAAAATGTGCGTAGAACTCGACATTGGACTGCCCGAGAGGTGAAGCAATTTTGTGCAAGCAAAATATCTCATCCTCAAGATCGTTCGAGGTGCACGCCGGTTGGGCCAGAGCCTCAGGCGTTGGTCGGATGCTATGAAGATTAACGGTGGAAACCCATCTAGATCCTGAATTATGACCGTGCGGCTGAACATTAGGTCGATGAGGGGTAGATGATGATTGGGAGGGAAATCCGATGGAGAGTCTAATAGGAGTGGGAGAGAGATCAGATGTGAGGGTGGGGTAACAATGTGCTAGAGAGATGTTGGAAGCGAGGAGTCGGAAGATAAGAGAGTGGACATGTGGCGGGGGGTCTTCAAGAAACGGCAGGAAGCGACAAAGATATGTGGCGCTGTATGAACGGTTGGCAAGCTGCCTAGTGTAGTCTATTTCATGGATTTGTCGGAAGGCGAGCATACTGGAGGACAATTGGTTCTAACTGGAAGACGGGGGGATATTAGGGGGGTGCATGTCACGGTCGACAGTGGAGGAATGAAGGGGGTGTTGAGAAGGGAGGAAGCGGTAGCGGTTCTAATGTTCAAAGACCCACTGAGGAGTGGCGGTGTGGTGGAGGGAGGAGGCTTGTTGGAAAGCAGAGAGGCGGGTAGGGGCTGTAAGGGGACATGTGGAAGAAGCTGACGACAAATCTTACACTCCATGGCAAGAAGATTGACCAGGGCAACGTCAATTCGATTGTAGTGAGCATGCATTGAGTTCAGAAGGAGAGCCATGAAGGAAAAAGGGGGTGAGAGCCGACAGAAAGCGGCATAAGGCTTTGGAGGGCTGCCAAAATATAGGAGGAGCCGCATGAGGGCTGGTGGCATGCTGCAAGGACCGTGGAAGGGAGGAGAGAATGAGGAGTGAACGCTGGAACACTGATGGAATGTTGCTGGGACCGCAGAAGGGCGGCGAGGATGAGGAGCGGATGCTGGAACGCTGCAGAAACCGCAAGAGGGCCTTCAGAATGCGGGTAAGAGAGCTAGACGTCGCCGGAAGGCTACAAAAGTTATTGGAGGAAGGCGGCGTGCGGGAAGGGGCGCAAGAACCTGCGTCCAAGCAGAGGCAGTGATCAGAGGAGATATCTAGGCCGATGGAGAGACAGAAGACGCCTGGAGTGTGCGTCTCGTTGAGCTACAATGAGTTTTGGCTCGTCGGTGGCGTCGACGAAAAGGTGCATCAAGCCTAGACGCGCACAGATGTGTAGGAAGCAGGAGCCAAAGGAGGAATTATACATTGGAGAGTCGCTAGTCGTCCCTGTCGATTGCCAGCGTCTGTCGTTGAGGGATGGCACCAATGTGATCCTGAGCGGGAAGAGCAAGTCGACGACGAACGATCAGGAGGAATTGGCGGATCGAGCGTGCAAAAGAAGAGAATGATCCAATTGGGGTTTCTTCGATGGAAACCCTAAAAGAGCGGCATGTACGACCAATGATATGTAGAGGCCGTATCATGATCTAAAATCAGAATGCGAACTTGCATTTTATAAAATAAAAGATACAATCGAGAGACGAGCTCGCGCCAGGCACCCTAAGGCTGGGTCCTCTATAACACTCCCCTCTCTAAAGAGAGACCCAAAGACTAACGCTCAAAAGATACATCATAACTCCTTAAGGGACTTCTTATATAGATGGAGACCCCCACTACAGGGCAAGACTACATGACTAAAATACGCCTCGCATGCTTATCAGTGAGTGCATAAAATCTAAGATCACATGATTAAATACACCCTAAGGTTGTTGGGCCTGACGATATCCCTCCCCAGGCGGAGTGGTCTGAGGGAGCGGGTCCCTGTCAATGATCATAAGGAGGATCCGGATCGACATAAGATGGTTCCTAATGACGGTCGTAGGTACGCTCGAGGTCTCTCCCAACAGGATGGAGGGCCCTTTGAACGGGAGGGTTTCTGAACCGACGTTTAGGACGCTTTCGAATGTCATCCCTATGATCAATCGGTTGCGCAATGCGGCACACAGTCGTGCACCAGTAAAATGTTATGTGCACCCCGCACATTCACAAGCCATACGGTCGTGCACCAAGGAGGTGCATGCCTAAAAGAGAGATGGTGAAATTGGTCGGATGGAGGAGTGTGTTCGCACACGGTTGTGCGCAATCAGGCGCACGATTGGCCTAGCGGCCTCTCGATGGCGAGTGGTGTGATCTGAAATTTTAGGGGTTTCTAAATCGTCCACTCTAGTGGTCATGGCTCATATCTGATCTTGAATTTCATTGAAGTGAGTGCCCATACGATCAAAACGATTCACAATTATTTTTTTGTAGTCAGCTAGTGCCATCTAAATGTTTGAGTTGACCACTTGATTGTCGGTGTGATTTGACCCGTCATGAGTTTTCTAAATACCCCACCACTACGAAGTATAAACTAGCCATAACCTAAGGCTCTGATACCAAACATGACGCAGAATAGGGTAGTGAATAGTGATGTGTGATACTTACTACATAACCTAGTTGAGCATTGTCGGTGAATAACCTAACTAACAACCACTAAATGCAATGCACACAAATAATTTCGATAATAGGTTGCAATCAATAACAATTGTTTTGGTTAAATGTTGGAAGATTCACATTTGATTACAAAAATAGTAAAGAAAATCTGCAAGCTACAAATAATGTTGTGACTAGAGCCCTTGAAATGAATGCACAACAAATCTTCAATGCAATTCGATTCACATCCGATGGCCGTCGATGGTTTCTAGAGTTTGTTGGTCCCTTTAGAAGAAGTCGTGGTTGTTCTATGACTGTTGTTCGGGGTGCTCTGGGTGTGGTAGTGGATTAAGGGTGGGTGGGAGAGGTGTGCGGTGGCTGACAGTGGGATATAAGCTCGGGCAATGCCGCAAAAAACTGGGGGAGGAGGGGGTTAGGGTGGCAAATGGTTGACTGGGAGGAGCTTGCAAGGATGGTGTGTGGTTGGTTTTTAGGAGACACAATAAACACGTGTAGTCGATTATGAGTAGATACGAGGTGGCATAAGCAGTTAGAGATGTAGTCGGTTGTGACTATGTGGAGGTAGTGGTCGCAACTTACGCCCCACAAGACCCTCGACGTCAGCACCAAGAGGACAAGATTGCCTCACACAAATCCTTAGTGACCCGTGACTTCAAAACTAGATCCAAACCATCAATGAAATATCATCCTCTACCTAATGCTTGTATATATCTTTACAATATTAAAAGGAAAAAAGTTGCCTTCGGTGAAACATTCAAAAATGTCAAGTATACCCCAATTTTTAAATTTTAATGACTTGATATATATTACAATCTATTCAAAAAAATTAAAATATAATGTCCATTCAAGTAATTACACTATCCCTAAATTTAGAGTAATAATAAAAATTCATTAAAATTCAAAAACATTTTAGTAGAGCTCTTACACTTACTATGGTAGGCTATCATTAGACATCTCAGCAGTCTATTTGAGGAAGGTTGTCATTAGGCATATCAGCGGTATTTTCGAGGAGCTACCATTAAACAAATCATTTTTATTAAAGTTGATTAATTAATATTGTATTTCTTTTAAGCTGCATTAAATAATTGATAGGAGTGGAGCACCAAACTTATCGCAATCAACGTACTGTCGCAATTGGCCGTAGGGGCGAAGCCTGCCGGGGGCGGGCAAAGCCCGCCGCTGGACGGGTACTTTCACGCGAGGCCATATGGGCGGAGCCCCGTGTCCGGCACTCGTGTGTGTGTATATATATAATTAGACTTAGGGCAACCATTATGAACGACTCAGATCGTCTGCTCACAATGATCTTCAAATCGCATTATCTTTGCCAGTAGTGTGAATCAACCCTTTCGGGCCCTGGTGGTCGATCAAATCTCAAATGGTGGTTCCCATCAATAAGCTTGTTTTTATCATTATTAATTGTATTAATATCTCTCATGTAGTATCCATTGTCAGTAGGTTTGTGTTACGACTCTCCAGTTGCGAGCGGGTGTGGGGTCTTGAGAGAGATTAATTTTAGGGATGATCATCTCGAGCCTTCCTTGGGCTAGCCTTCCCAATAAATTAAGATGCCACGGGAGCCGTCCTGGCATCCTCGTCATCGTCTTCTGGGGGGTCACCAACTTCTAGCCAAAAACGATGATTATACCTGTGTCCCTACTTTATATGGTTCATCGTAGTTGAAACAAAGATTTTGTGCGTATGATTCTACTACCTCCTCTTCTGACATGCATTTAATGGGTGGGGTGCTGATGGATTCCTTGCTCATTGGTCATGAGCATGGTGGAAAAGATATTGGGATGAGAAGAAGGGGTTTGTGTTATGACCCTTTGGTTGCGAGCGGGTGTGCGATCTCAGAGAGGATCATCTCGAGCCTTCCTTGGCCCAGCCTTCCCAATAAATGAAGATACCACAAGAGCTGTACTGGCATCCTCGTCATCATCGTTGGGGGGGGGTCACCAACTTCTAGCCAAAAAAGACACTTCCACCTGTGTCCTACTATATATGGGTCATCGCAGTTGAAACAAAGATTTTATGCGCATCATTCTACTATCTCCACTTGTGGCAGGCATTTGATGGATGGGGTACTGATGAATTCCTTTCCCTTGGGTCATCAGTGTCGTGGAAAAGATACTGGGATGAGAAGGGGTGTCCTCCCGTCAACTCCCCGTACCCATTTTGGCGGCTGCTATACATATTGTCTATGTGGAGACGTTTCTCACAGATACTGGCTAGGCTTATGCCTGTGGAATTCGACATCGAGACACAGTCAATCATGTAGGCTTGCAATGAAGAAAGGTACTTGATCTTCTGGCAGCATATAAGGGACATGGGCTAGGAACATTTGGAAACTTTCCAAGTGATCATCGATGAGCCCCGATTACTTGAGAGAGACGAGGTCGCCCAACAGATTGATGCGAGTGGTGGCCGAAGAGAATTGGAGGATTGTTTGAAGCCCGCTTAATTTAAAGTGTGTGCCTTCTGCGTGAGTTGGACGTACCACAATTGTGTCGAGCTCATGAGGTGGAAGGAGACCAACTCTATCCAATCTTTCAATAGTGTGAGATGGTTGGTGAAGAATAGCTCACAGTGGGTAAGCCAAATCTAGAGGCCGCTCTTGCCATCAAATAGAGAAAAAATCAACTTCTCGTAGCGTGGAATGCTGCCGCTTGCTGGCTGCTGTCCGTGAGAATTAGAGTGCATGGCGTCTGTCAAAATTCTATGAGTGGAACTTGTCACGAATTGGTATCTCGACTGAGGTGGAAGATGCATGCCATCTAGGCGGGCAGTCAAGGTTGTGAATGTGGACTGTTGTTGATCTTGGACGACTATCATCTTTTGCATTGTCTTCATAATCTGAGCTTGGTTAAGACCATCTTCTTACATAGTTGCTAGAGGTGCATGGGAGTTATTCGGAGGTGACATCAGAAGAGGTTGACTGCATGGAGGATTGATTCGGAGTGTACATCACTCAAGCGGCAAGGGAAAAGGGGGGAGTGTGGCAAAGTGGTTGAGAAACCCTTTGAAGGCAAGTATTGGTCGGTTGACCCGTTGGAAGTGGAGTTGCAATGACATCGGTACTGCTAGTGTCAGGGTTGAGCACTAGGAACTAGGAAGGTTGTTGAGCCATGGTCGAGCTACAAAAAGCGAGCTAGAGTAGGGCATTGGAGGACATAGGTCTTGACTTACGATTGGTCACTTGCTGAGATCTATCCGTAGTTAGGGAAGTTGAAACATCGGCCTGGGAAGGATCGACGTCGTAGACCAAGTCGACAAGGCTAACGATAGTTGCCTACATCTACATGTTTGTTGTTTGCGGCTGGGGAAGAGAACAAAGTATGGTATTATTTGTTTAGTCGAGGTCTTGGTTGGAAAGTGCCGATCAGTTGATCAGATTCGGCGGAAGAGCGGAGTCCTTATTGGAGTCAGCTAATTGCGGAAGTGCGGAGAGGGAATCCGTGTGATGCTCTGATACCATGATGTTATGATCCTTCGATTGTGAGCAGGTGTGCGATCTTGAGAGGGAGAAGTCTCGTAGAGGATTGTCGGGGGACCCTTCCTTGATCTAGCCTTCCCAATGACGGAGGATACAAAAACACTCACATATATTGGTAGAGGGAAAGTTCCACAATATTTCCATTATGCCCCTCACCCAGACTACATGAGGTGTGTGTAAATTAAAGTGTTCGAAAAGATTAGATGCCAGAGGTAAAAATTCAATGTAATTAGAAGAAGATACACATTGTCCACAACTACGTGTCATCACCCCTTATATGAGCCCATAACAATTTGTCTCCACGTCTTGTACTATAAGTATACTATTTTATTGAAGATCATTCACTACACAAGGGGCACTGATCCATATTTTTTCATCAACCCCATAGCTAGAGCTTTCTGCCTATTATGATGCTGATTTGGTAGAAAATTTCACAGATTGAATATCCAGTACTGTGTTCCTTGGATGTGATCTTCCAGTCAAGTAGTGAGGCCGAGTATAGTGCGCTTCCTAGATTGCATCTAACTCAACCTTTCATGAGCGAACGAAGCACAAAGATATTCATTACTACGATGTTTTGCATCAGTATCTTTGTGGGTCCATTATGTTGTCACAAGTTTCATACCAGATATATGTAGTTGATTTCTTCACCAACGCTGTACTGTTCAAATACACTCTTTCTTTTTAGGAGAACTCTCAGTGGCTAATCCTTATACATTTGGTGAGGAGTGCTAACTTTCTCTTTGTTTTCTTTTCTTTTTCAAATTCACGATTTTTCACAAGTTGGAGAGGGTGTGTTCCGTACCAATTTGTATAAACTTTTATTAGATATATCTCACCGTTAGTTTTTTTGAAAAAAAAATTAGCACAAGTTTTTCCATGGTTGTCTACCTGATATTAAAACTCATCCTTCCTCAACGTGGTTTGCAACTGAAAATGACTATTTTTGGTTGAAAATCGCTATCATAATATTGCATAACTGAGAATCTAACTTATTTTTCATGGTTTTCGTTGGGTCTGGGTAGGGAGTTGCCTATAGAGGGATGTGTTTATTAACATTTCCATGGTAAAATCAAAGTGCCTATTATTTACATCAGAACCAAACACCTAACATGAAATTTTAAATGAAACTCTAATTGCATTACCTCCAATTACTCAGGAAGATTTGACTAGGTTGTTACTGATAATGATGATGATGTCAATTTCCTCCAATTCCTTGAAGCCAAATAGAGCCATCGTGAAATGCTTCTACTTATCATGCAATCCAAAATTTATCTGAAATTGAGTGAAATGCCATTTTGGATTTGCTTTTTTGCATGAAGGAAAATATGGTCATTTGGACTGCATCACTGAACATAATTGTACTCCAATTCAATTTATGCCCATTTCACAGAGGTTTCTGGGGTATATATTTTTTAGAAATTCACCTGTATTGCGGAGTGATGTAAATTTCATTAGTTTCCAAACACAGCCTCTTATCATTGCTTCTTCCTGTAACTTTATTTTCATAGTGAAGATTTATTGCGCCATGTAGACATAGACATATCACATATTTGGGTGGACCACATATTTTTTGTTGTTGTGAGTGATTCTTTGTTTATATTCTTCTTCTTTATTTGTTCGATTATCCATAACATTGTTGCATGTTTCTTGCAGGCATGCTGCATCTGCTTGGTCACATACGCCGAGAATGATGTGCTACGTGAACTTCCATGCACCCACTTCTTCCACGCAGAGTGCGTTGACAAGTGGCTCAAGATCAATGCACTCTGCCCCCTCTGTAAGTACATTGTTGTAAATACAGTTGGCTTTTCATCAGTTCTAAGCTCTCTTCGCAATAACACGCTCTCTTTGCAATGATATTGTGCTCGAACGATCGTTGGCAATCAGAAAATATAGTTTTAGATGATGTCCTTTTGGAATTTGGACCTCAATTTCAGCCCCTTAATTTCTACTTCTATTTTTATTGTCATGTATTTGTATGCTTATACACGAATGAGTATAAAATTTAGTGTTATGTGACCCTGGCTGTTTGTCATTGGCCTCTGCAGCTCTACTTGGGATTTTATATTGCAGGAATCAGTGGGGTCTAACCATGATTGCTTGCTGGTATATAGTACTTGTTTTCTATTATGATGTCTGATGGCTTAAAATTAAGCTCTCTTCTTTCTCTAACATGATCCATTTTGTGCTTGATAGCTCGTAACACATTTCCCGTTTTTTTAACCTTTCTCATAATTAATTGCATCTGCTGAGCCAATGACGACACATCATACTTTTGAAAACCCAGAGACTTCATCGGTTCAGGTATGAGTACTGTTGTGGGGTACGGCATGGAAAACTCCAGATGAGACTTATGAATGCATTGGTCCTGCTTTCCTCCTTGGATAAAGTCTGTGTGTGGATGCATAAGAAGTCACACCGTGTGAGGTCAAGTGCATGCCTAGCTAGCCCATAACCTTGAATTTATGAGAAGAGTGCGCTACTATTTCCTTCAAACTAGTTGCGAAATTTGCTCATGGGCTCAAAGGACACTGGCGCCCAACAATCCCCTCTCACCCCACCCCTCTCCAAGTTTCTCGTAAGACCATATGCTTATCTCCAGGTTCAAGTCTTGTACATTGGAGACTCTCAGAGCCAGTTGAAGATTCTTTTTTTTTTACACTCTGAGACTATTAGAATCACACTGAGTCTTTTTGTGTTGGAGGCTTGTAGAACCAGCTGAATTTTATTTTACTATAGCGACTCGTAGAACCAGCGGCCTGCAAGACAACCGGATTTGACACTGGTTAAGGCATTCTAATTTATAGGAATTTTTTCAACCAGTGCGCGTGTGGTCCCCAGGTCTCGAATCCATGACCTGCTGTAACACCAACTGCAGGATCAATACCCAATTGGCACCCAATTGGGCCATACGTTATGAGTTTATTGGGCTGTTAGAACCACAGTGAGTCTTTTTGTGTTTGAGGCACTCAGAACCGACAATTCACAAGACAACCAGAACGTACGCAGGTTAAGGCAAGCTGATTTACATTCTTTTTTACAACCAGCGCTGTCCCCGGGTCTCAAATCCATAACCCGGCGAATACCCAATTGACCCATAAGTTATGAGTTAATGGGCAAGCTGTGCATGCGCTTGATCCTACACATCGTCATCGATCCACTGACGAATATAGACTATGGCTTTCCTGTCCATCTAATTCCATTCTTCTTCCTTCATAGATGTTGGCTTCAATACCTTCTCATCAATAGGGAACCGACAAATCTTTGTAACAAAAAAGATCACCCATCTTCGGCTCTGTTTGGCACGGAGGTGGCGGTCATGAAGATAAGGGTTAAATTGTCATTCGTTAACGCACACCTAAGGAACTTCATCGACTTTTACGTTCAAATGGATAATGTTTGTTAGATAATCCTTAATGAATGACGATTTAGCTCATGCGTTTACGGCCGCCGCCGCTACGCCAAACGGAGCCTTCATCTTTCAAATAACTCGATTCCCACCGTCCAAGCAAATCATTCTGGTTGTATTAGGAAGCTAGATTCGGTTTGCATGATTAGAGGTTCTAAAAGCCTCTAACACGTGCAAAATCTAATATAATGAATTCCTTCAAATTTGCTTCCCCTTTCTCTTCAAATTTGCTTCCCTTTTTCTTAAGAAGAGACGACTAAAATGTTAGATTATTTGTTTCTTAAGCAAAGATCTTTGATAAAAAACGTGGATGAGCTCTGCTCATGTATGATAATAATAATGATAATAATAATATAAAAAAGATCACGTACGTGCTGACAGAATCATGGAATTATGAGAATGTTATGAGACAATTCAACATCGTTGTATGAATAATATTAATTTTGAGTATTATGTATGGGCATTGCAGTTTTGTATTGTTTTTAAATTAAATATTTCTTGATTTTTTTTTGAATAAATGTTTGACGGCATTTTTTGTGTGTATTCATATTTCATTGGCCAGGCAAAGATGGCGCAGATCTTCTAGAAATCACTGAATACTGTGTTTGGACGATACAATTCACCACGTGCTCTTTCATTTCCTTAAAAATGTAAGGCAGTCCGATGATAATAATATTAATAATAATAAATTAATAATAATAATATAAATCTAATCCATTTGCCAAGAAAGAATTATTGTCAATCCGACAATGCGCGTCAAAACGTGGTGGCCTGTTTGGGGTAGCTTTTTCTTCTGCCGTTGGTCAAAATTGTCATGTGGCTAACTGTGGTGTTGACTTGCCACTCGCCTCTGTTTTTTTTTTTTGCTCTTTGATGCTCAAAAATGATGCTCTAACTCAATACGGTGCTACTGTTGAACCACACTTTTACAAAATTTGTCATTCCGCTGTTCGCATATACTCTCGTGTAAATCCTTCTATACTCGCGCCCTGTTCTAACTTGATTTTGTTTTTGTTACACATTGCTAGCATTGTTGGGGCAAAATCTATCACCCAACCTTTCAGTCTCAACGACCGCCTGTGAGAGCTCGGCATATAGATCTAAGATCACAATTGGCCGGTTACTGACACTGCGAAGACTTGGCAGACAGAAAGCAGAGCACAAAAAAGAGAGTGTTGCTGGCAGCAGTGAACATCAGACTGATCCACTGACGAATGTCTCTCTTGCTGCGGGCTCTTTTAATGCTCCAAGAAATGATTACAGAATACAAGTGAATACAAGAGCGAGCAAGGAAAGAAAAGGCAATCGGCGGACACTCCCAACTAGTAACCGCACCTACGACAGAGTAGGATATGGCCCAAGTTCGATGTCCCCTTCGAGCACCCCACCCCAACCTTCTATTTATACTTGAGGGTAGATTGTCTGAACGATCAGACGCATTTATTGTTGTATTAAATGCGCAATCATCCGAGGTACACGAAGAGTCGAGTGGCGGGATGTGGGAGAAGAGGTCACGTGGACTCCTGGAGAAGTGGGCGGACTCCTGGAGAAGTGGGCGGACTCCTGGAGAAGCGGGCGGACTCCTGGAGATGGGGCGGACTCCTGGAGAAGCGGGCGGACTCCTGGAGAAGGGGCGAACTCCTGGAGAAGAGGGCGGACTCTTGAAAAAGCGTGCAGACTCTTGAAAAAGCGGGCAGACTCCCGGAGAAGCATGCAGACTCCTGGAGGAGCGGGCAGACTCCTGGAGAAGCGGACGGACTCCTGGAGAAGCGGGCAGACTCCTGGAGAAGCGGGCAACCTCCTGGAGAAGCGGGCAACCTCCTGGAGAAGCGGGCAACCTTCTGGAGAAGCGAGCGGACCGTGAAAAGGGCCAGGAAAAATCACCTAGGATGATGATGCTTGGTCTGTGGATCCCACGAGTGATTGTCGACTTCTGGGTGAACATATCCACACTTTTTAAGTTTCCAAAAAACTTTGAAAAAGTAAAACCGCCCAAAGAAGTTGCAATCCACCATTTTTCATGTTTTTCCTGTAGGAGAGAATGCAGAACGGGCACTGTGCAAAAGTAAATTACAAATGCCTGAGTAAAATTTGCTGTGCTTTAGGAGTGCTAGTTGATATTTCCTCCCTTGAAGAATATATGTACATAATAACATTTTTCGACAAAGGAGATTTGAATGCTCTTTGGGATTGTTTATCTTGGACGACCGCCTTGATGACGTAGGGATTCCATTTCTGTATAAATACTATTTTAATATTTGAGGTAGTTGTAGCATAACATCTTTGCAATCATATATCTTTATACTTTTAGAGCAAAGAATTGGGCGGCCCTGAGAGCAACCAAGGAAGGGGGACGCAAACTAATGATGTACCATTTTGACATATGCCCATTCCACGTGACTTCTGAATTTTATACCTGCGAAGGTATTTTTGAATTTTAGGGGTGCTAACTGCTAAGGGAGTTATAACGTTAAAAATGAAGGGAGTTATAGCGTTTCTTTTCCTTATCAGTAAATGAGGTCTGTAACCACGATATGAAGAACCCTCTTAGAATTTTGTTATGCAGACATGATCAGTGCGGTTTGAAAGAAAAACTCACCGAGATTTCTCGTGGTCACCTAGAAACATTTAGTGGCCCTCTGTAGCTTTGAGGTATCAAAAGTCTTTCAAAATTGCTCTAAATAGAAGTCAAGTTCTTATGACACGACACACATTGACTTTGTGTAGTAAGTATGGATATATTCTTTGTTCGAGTAGGACTAATCACTGAATATGACAATAATTGTTCAAGAAGGCATCATAGATATGATGATTTGATTTATAAAACTCATCCTATTTGGCATCTATTATTGTACCTACTATTGTATGAATTACATATATAATATATTTGTTAATTTTGGGAGTACCTTTGTCGAATTACTCGTGTGAGTATCGAAGGTGTGAGTCATTGTATCCATTCATGAAGATGTTCAATCAGTAACAAAATCATTTCTCGAGGTAGGGTTACCTACGTGCGGCTACATCCATTTATGACTGCACAGTTCCATAATCATTGCATATGTTTGCCCATTATAATTAAGAAAAAAGAGTAATGAGAATCCTCAATGTAGAACAGTGATGATAGTCCGTGCATCCATCATGGGGAAACCACACCTTATCTTTATCAATATCTGAGATAAATTGAGAGAAGTCGAGAGACGTGTGGCCTCTGATTTGAGTGTCGCGTAAGTCTTTGCAGTATATAAATGGGGGCAATGAAAATTTATTTGGCGCGGCTATTCGCAATGCAACCACCCATTATATGTATAAAACCCCAACTGTCCATAGGTTGTAGAATTCTAGCTTTGTGCAGTTACTCGTGATGCAACCGCTCAAGGTATGAAATCTAGAGAATATGATTTCGGCATCTCATCTTATCAGCAATTCTTCCGGTACTAACTCCGGATTCCCGGGAAATGGGAGATTTCACTTAGATCAACCTGTTAAAAGGAAAGGGACGGGATAGTAATACCTGTGGATCTTTTTCCTGTATGGATCGTTTGGCGTAACATCGCCCCCTCATCCGCCTGGATTTGATTGTGGGCTTAGGTGGGAAAACGACTCTCACCCGCCCAGATTTGATCGTAGGCTCAGGTGGAAAAACAACTCTCATCCGCTCGGATTTTATCGCGGGCTCTAGTGGAAAAACAACCTTCACTCACCCGTATTTGATCGTGGGCTCATGTGGGATTTTATCAAGGTTTTAAGAACCGGACCGGAGATTGAACCGGTGAGATCAAAGGTTCAAGGTCCGACCGGTTGGACCGGTTCAACCGGGGTTGAACCGTAATATAATAATAAATAATAAAAACATATAAAAAAAATATTTATAACTATATAAGAATAATAAATTGTATACTTTTATACATAAATATTGGATTCAATTTTACCTAAATATTAAATACATGTTATAATATTTTTAAACTAAATAATATGAATAGAAATATAATATATAAATTATATTTTGAAAGTATTCAACAGAATTAAGTTAGTCTAGTGGAGTGAGCCTTAGGCCTCCACCCAGGTGGTCTGGGATCAAATCCCACCCAAAGCAAAATTTAAAAAATTTTGCGTGGGTCCGCTATTTAGCAGACCCGCCCGGTTACGGGAAACCGGTCACGGTTCCCGGTTTTCCGGTTAACCCGCCCGGTTCCCCGGTTTTCGGGCGGTTCTTGGTGGGGCGGTCCTCATACCGTGACCGGACCGGCCAGGGGCCCGATCCGCGGTCGGACCGGTCGGACCGGCCGGTCCGGTCCGGTTTTCAAAAGCTTGGATTTTATCGTGGGCTCATGAACTGCGAGCCTTAGAGCAGTCATTACGTGATTTTGTATTATATTGTTTTGGCTGTTGCCATTTTGTAAAAGCAAAAAAAAAACATTTATTTGCACACACTGGTTTCAATAAATATTTACGAATGATTTTGTAGGCATTTAATTAATTGTTTGCTAGTGGCAGCCCAGTCATTTTCATATACCAAACTACGTATTAGTATTGCTTCTTTAAACTGCATTGCAGGTGGAATAATTTCAAACCCCTTTTTCCTTTCACATTACTAAATTTACACCGTTCTATAATTCTATTTCTCGTCATAATTTCTCATTCCAGCTGCTAAGGCACCGTTTGCCGTGATGGACGGTCATAAATATGGGATTAAATTGTCATTCGTTAACGCCCACCTAACTTCATCTACTTTTATGTTCATATGAATGAAGTTTGTTAGGTGATTCTTAACGAATGATGGTTTAACTCACGTTTACGGCTGCCAGTACCGTGCCAAACGGAGCCCAAGTAAAACGGAGCCCTATAACTTTTCGATGTTGCATTTTAATCATTTTGAAACCATTATTTTAGATCATGATAAATTCAAAATACTTACAAATCATTCTGAAAATGTGTTGCCTCATATTTTTACGCTACTTGCCTACTCTATACATTTGATGTTGGAGGCTCCGCTCAAAGTATTCTCCGCACACCTATTCAGTTTGGAATAAGTATATATAGTACCTCCAGCGTAGAGCCTAATCCTAGGATGACACGAACTCATAAACACGCTCCGAATCGGTCTCGACACGTGCGAACATAATCTAATATATCTAACATTTGAAGCATTATTATTCAATTTTACTTGCTTAGTTAACCTATCACATTAAAGTATCAAGTTTATAATGCATTCAAAGAGTCCAAACTCTTTCTTTCATGGTAGTTTAGAATTTCACATCAATTTTTATGTTTTCTTTGTGTCTCTGATTTTTTTTCTGTCAATCATAGCTATGTGCAAAAAATGAACTTTTTGGTTCAAAAGTTTGAAATGCATACTAATAAAAGAATACTCGTATGTGAATAAAATTATGAATCATGAGTAGAATTGAGAGTTGAACCGGAATCGAATCGAGCTTTTCAGTTGAGATCTATTTCTATAGTTTAGGTACATAGGTCGATTTCAGTTCTCCAAACCAAAACTGAATCTACATAGTTCAGTTCTTAATTTTAGGTGAAACTGATCCTAAATCGCTCGAGGTGTGCCCTAAACTATATTTAGGATCCGTTTGTATGGACGTATTCATGCCAATGCGGGAGCAAACGGCGCCGCACAGCGGGAAAATAAACACGAGGCAACAATCAAACTTGTAAATATTTTGTATATTTTTACGAAGGAATCAGGAATGTATATATCATATCATTCAAAACCCCGATGAGAATGCCACGTGGACTAATACTTCTGTAGCCGTATCGCATCAGCCATCACGACACGCGATCATTTCCACGATATCGCGCATGTGGCGTGCATTAAATGAAAATTAATAAATACTGGGCGACGGCGCGACCCAAAAGTCTACGGGCGTTAGGTTGGAGGGCAGAAGCGGGACTTTGTTGTCGGACTGGGTTTCATTGTGAGCGAGGCTATGGGTATTACTGTCATTTTATTTATAATTATAACGAACACTTAACAGCAGTTTTGTACTCCTAATTATGATAAAAACGCATGATTAAAAAAAACAAAGATTCAGTTCTATTATGAACTGCATCTATTCTGTATTATTATTTAGCTTACGAAAACAGGAATTTAAAAAAGTTGTTTTTTTTTTTTACAAAAATACAATTTTTTACTGTAAGAACGAATTAATACAATCTGATGGCAGGACGGTAGAGCAGCAAATGCGATGATGGAGACGAATTCATGAGGTCTTGGAAGCGTAGCCGTTGAATCCTTTGGTGATGCTGCGAATGGCTGGATTGTACTGAATGAACCCAAACAGGCCCTGCCTCTGATACGCCATCGCCGTCTTCTTCCTCTGCTCCTCCGCCGCCGCCCTGTTCGCCGTGTAGTGTATTTCGTGCGCCGAAGCCACCGGCCCGCCGCCTCTCCTCACCGACCCGCCGCAGCTCCTAGAATCATCCGATCCTCCCGCTAATTTCCTCTTGCTTGTGGAGGACGAGGAGAAGAAGGATGGAAACAGAGCGTACTTGCGGAGAGGATCTCTGCTCTCTCTGCTCGTCGCTCTTCCCTCCGACGCGCTTCGGAATAGAAGCAAATCCTTTAACCGCCATTTCCTGCTCCCGCTGCCGCTCTTTGGAAGAGCGGGGGCGGTGGTTGAGGCTGTGTTTTTGTTGTATGCGCGGTGATCTCTTAGCGGAGAGAGAGACCTTGCCCCCCTTCCCCTGTTTCCGGCAGAGGAAGTAACGGAGCTCATTTGTCTCCCCCTGTCGGTCGCCGGGGCAGCAGGCTGCAGCGGCCGAATTTTACCATTATCGAAGAGTTCTTCGGCGGAGGAGATCTCCGTGAGGGCGAGAGATGTAGAGATCCTGCCGGAGTCGAAGGCGAAGTCAAAGACCTCGCCGGAGGCGTCATTGTCAAAAGAGGAGAAGTGGGAATAGATGGCGGCGGCTCTGGTGGGGCTGGTAGGTGTGCTGGTGTAGTGGAACTGGTAGTCGAAGGGTTCGCCGAACATCCTGGGGCTAGACGGAGCGGTGACGGAGCAGTCCAAGCGGAAGTCCGGTGATCTCGACATCGCCGGCGCCATGATCAGCCTTCAAAATTTTGGTTGGAGAGTTGAAGAAGTGGGAAAAGTTAAGCCTGGTTTCTTATAGATGGAGATGTCCGATATCATGCATGAGCTTCAAATTTGAATGGCAGGAAGAGGAAGGTGAGGGGAAGCGAGAAGGTCGGCGACGAAGATGATTGACTATTTTGACCGGTTTAGAGTTGTAATTAAGCCAGAGAGAGCGCGCTAAAATTAAAATATATATATCGGCGCGGTCTATTATTTTTCAATTTTTTTATTACATAAAATGTAAATATAAAGGTTTAAAAGACAATTTTGTTTGCATTAAGGAAATTCGAGGAGAGAAGGTTGAATTTGGCATCCTGACGCGAGTGGCACGTGTGTTCTTTCCTTTATTGCTTCAATTTTTTTTTTTTTTTGTGATGCGCACCTTCCGGAGGTGTGTGCCGATCCAGCCATAGGATCTCGCAGATCTGCATTACTATTGCGGGAGAATGATCTGCACCGTTAATCGCGAGATCCCATGGCCGGATCTACGTACCAAAAACGGACTCTGCTTTAGGATTTGTAGGGTGTTAGTATTTGTATCCCATAATGAAGGAAACACACTCTTAATTCGTAAGAGTAGGTCGGGGATTTTGAACGCCGACAAAAGTCGGTCAGGGTGGGTTGTTTTCGAACTCCGACGGGTTTTGTAGGGCGGCAGCACTGTAGGTAGTGCCAGTTTCGGAAGAGGAGGTTGGGGAAAAGGCAAGGCGTGAAACAGCGTGGGGTACAAGTGTTATAATTTAGGGCTTCAAAGGGTATACAAAAGTTTATGTTTTGGGTCTAAATAGCCAGTAATTAATGAGTTACTAATATAAGCACCTTTATTTATTATCTACTAGTCGTCTGGCTGTTGGGGCTTGCTTGAGCAGGCTTGTGAGCTCTATGAATAAATTAGAAAAAATTTGCACCCTAGCATAAGGCTGTCGAGCTTGACGTGTTTGACCTCGTATATACTTATTCACGAGCTCGCTAGCTGACTTGCAAATTATTTTTATTTTTCAAATAAATATATGTATAATACAATTCATGAGTAGGAGTGAGAGTAAAGTTCGTGAGCAACTCCATCTCAACTCAAGCTTGCAAGCTTTGAGTCAAGCTCGGGCTCAATATACAGGTCTTAAGCTGAGTCCGTACATGTGAGGTTGTCCGGCCGCAGCTCAAAATAACAAGCTTGGCTCCACCTGGAATTATTTTTAAATTTATTTGTTTAAAAAAGATTTAGCTAAATAAATATTTGAGGGCAATAATATATTAATATCTTCATAATTATATTTAAATTAAAAAAAAGTAGACAAATCTAATTTATATATGCGAGGCCCGCGGCTTATGTAAAACTACTGATTAATGATTAGAATATTTATTTTAGCTAAAGAGAATTTGTCACGTGCTTCTTTCCGTCGGAATAAGAGATTCTTATGTTGTTTTATAATTAATATATAATTAGCCGTATTTTTAAAAGTATTTTTTATCAAGTACCGTGTTTTTGCTCGGGTGAGTTGTGCTAAAACTCCTTTGTGTTCAAGCGAGCCGAGCCCAGACTATATTCATAAAAGCTACAGGCGAGTCCAGGACAGGCGAGCCCGGGACACGCGAGTCTGGGTCAGGCAAGTTTGGGCTGGACGAGTGCAATCCTGGTGAGTTCCAACTTCCAACCGTCTCAGTCTTGATTGTGTGCTAATAGCTTGATGGTGTGAAAATAGATTTCTATGAGGTGGTATCATAATATAACGACTGATAGCCAAGATGCGAGATGCTATTAACATTGCTATATATTTAAGCCTGTTCTGTACTGAGTTTATGAGTAGATCAGAGAATCGAGCCGAAATGTACAGATCCAAAATGTTCAGATCCGATCCGGTTCTATACTTTGAGTTTATGAATCCGTTTTCGTACGGCAAAGTCAGAACCTAACTTTTATTGGTCGAAAATTGGTTCTGGTTGAACCAACTAGAGTTGCAAACAATATCCTAGGCTAGCTGGAACTGGGACAAAAAAAGCAGCACAACTTCTCAGAGCATCTCCAACCGGTCTCTATAAATGCAGAATCTGCATTTTTGCCGGATTTTTCGCCTCCAACCGTTCGGCAATTCCCTCTCCATTTATGGAGATCTTCTCTCTCCTCCTCTAAATATAGAGTTGGGGGAGAGGAAATGCCGTGGCCGGCATTTAGTTTTTTATTATTATTTTAATTTTTTAATTACTTAATTCTTTATTTTATGAATTTTTCGTATACTCTATAAATTCTCGTACCCGCTATAATATTTTTTCAATTGTGACATATAATATATCAATAAAATTATTTTTTCGAGACCTACAAAACGAGACTAATATTGAATACATTCTAATTATTATTTGGCATTCAAAAAGAAGGAGAAGACTTTTTTACTGATTAAACTTGCATAAAAAAAATTTTCAAATTAAAATGCATAAAATATTCAAAATTACATTGCTTCATTTCCATGTCGTTCCCACAAGTGTTCAACTAGTGCATCTCGAAGTGCAAAATGTGCATCTCTGTCTTTGATCTTTTTATGCCGATTTAGGAACTGACAAAATCGTTCGACTTCACTAGTGTTCAACTCTTCAACATTTTGAGTTGGTGATGGAGTAGAAATAGTGGCATAGTCATTTTCATCCCGCTCGTCTTCGACAATCATGTTGTGCATTATAACACAAGCAGTCATGATATCGTGTAAAACATGTTTATCCCAAAATCGGGCAGGCCCCTTAATTATCGCAAATCTTGATTGAAGAACTCCAAATGCCCGCTCTACATCTTTTCGACATGCTTCTTGCATCATTGCAAAGTGTTGTTTTTTTTTGTCATGTGAATGTGAAATAGTCTGAACTAGTGTTGACCACTTCGGATATATTCCGTCGGCTAAGTAGTAACCAACGTCATATTTTTTCCCCAAAATTTCATAATTAGCAGGAGGCGTGATACCTTGTGCTAAGTTGGCAAACAAAGGAGACGCTTGCAGGACATTGATATCATTGTTCGAGCCTGGTAAACCAAAATATGCGTGCCATATCCATAAGTCATAAGATGCTACTGCCTCGAGAATAATTGTTGGTCCACCGTGCCGTCCTGAATATTGTCCTGCCCATGCTGTCGGGCAATTTTTCCACTGCCAATGCATGCAATCTAGACTTCCCAACATCCCTGGAAATCCTCGTTCTTCACCTTTCCGTAATAATCTAGCAACATCATTGGCGTTGGGATATCTCAAATATTCGTCTTTGTACACTTGTACAATGG
The DNA here is from genome assembly GCA_039513925.1 of Platanthera zijinensis. Classification (NCBI taxonomy): domain Eukaryota; kingdom Viridiplantae; phylum Streptophyta; class Magnoliopsida; order Asparagales; family Orchidaceae; genus Platanthera; species Platanthera zijinensis. The sequence continues at coordinate 172,653,821 of CM077091.1, forward strand.
CCCTGCAAAATCTCTTCAAACATTGGATCACGGTTGACTCACCGATTCGAATATATTCATCGCAGTTATCAGCTGCTGTTCCATATGCCAACATACGGAATGCTGCCGTAATTTTTTGTAAAGTTGACAATCCAAGCGTTCCAAGACCATCCTTCTTTTGAATGAAGTAATTATCGTGCTCCCGCACCGCGGCGACAATACGAAGGAATAAATTCTTTCGCATTCGAAATCTTCTTCGAAAATATGTTTCCCCGTATGTGGGATGATCTGAGAAGTAGTCATTCCACAATCTAGTATCACCTTCAATCCTGCCCCTATTGATTACCGCATGACCAGGTGTTGAACCTCTGTATCTCGGAAGTTCATCTCCGTGAAGTTGAGCTGCAATTTTGGCTGTGTTTGACGCATAAGCACAAGCCAAAATTTCATCTTCTTGCTCCCATTCAGCTGTGTCTTCTTCCCACTGATGAATTTGTTGATAAAATAATTCATCATCCGAAGACGATGAAGATCGTAAATGAGATGACCCTGCACCGTAGTTCATTTTTTGGATGAGAGAAAGTTAGTTAGTTAGCCGGAAAATGAGAAGGGAAGTGATGATTATATAGGATTTTTGGATCCTCTCACCAGCATTGGATTCTTATCACGAACATTGGATTCTCCATCAGTATTGGATTCTTATCACAAGCATTTAATTCTCCACCAGCATTGGATTCTCCACCAACATTGGATTCTCTACCAGCATTGGTTTCTCTACCAGCATTGGATTCTCTACCAGTATTGGTCGTATCCCTAAAATAGGCATCAGCATAACTGATCGAATTAAATAGGCATCAGCATAAATGACCGTCGAGGTCGTCCGATCGTCGAACGTCGTTCGACGATCGTCGAGTTCGGCCGAACGTCGACGACCGGAGAAACAAGAGAACCGGAAGTGTTCCACAACCCCAGCACACCAGCATTGGATTCTCTACCACCATTGGATTCTCCACCAGCATTGGATTCTCCACCAGCATTGGATTCTCCACAAGCATTGGATTCTCTACCAGCATTGGATTCTCCACCAGCATTGGATTCTTATCACAAGCATTGGATTCTTATCACCAGCATTGGATTCTTATCACCAGCATTGGATTCTTATCACCAGCATTGGATTCTTATCACCAGCATTGAATTCTTATCACCACCATTGGATTCTTATCACCAACATTGGATTCTTATCACCACCATTGAATTCTCATCACCAGCATTAGTTCTATAAGTATCTCACCAACATGAAGTGCAAGCAAAAGAAGATCAATCACTCTTTCTCTCCTTAGTTAAGAAGAGCACTCCTTCTCTCCTTAACCATGACTTCCAGTCGGGGAACAGCATTCTCAGTGAAAGAAGATCAAGCACTATGCTATGCATGGCTTGAGGTATCTGAAGACCCAGTTATGGGTAGTAATCAGAAGGAGCATAGGATGTGGGAAAGAGTTTCAGTGATTTTTCACAAAACAAGACCCGCAACTTGTTTAGGACAGAGAACCCCTAAATCTCTCTCCTGTCGTTGGTCATTGTTAGCAAGTAAGGCTAGCAAATTTCGAAGATGTATTCGACAAATTGAGCAACGAAATCCGAGTGGTGCATCTGAACTCGATATTGTAAGTACTAATTTATATTTTACATAATATATTAAAGAATCATTATATTTTAATTATTGTTTGTTTGTAGATTAATCAGGCCAAAATTTTATATGGAGAAGATCCGAACGAGAAAAGAGGCTTCTTGTTTGATCATGTTTGGTCAATTTTGAAAAATACAGAGAAGTGGATAGAGTCGTCCGGGACTACAGAAGGTAACAACTCTCAACATTTTGACATGTCACAACCTTTTGATTCTAACTCTCCCACCCAACGGAGACGAATAGACCTAAACACAGACAGCAATGAAATGAACCGTAATAGTACTGGTGATGAAGAATCTCCGGCCTCAATTTCAAATACTAGACCTACTAGAAGAAAGAAAGAAAAAGAGAGAAGAAGACAAGTTAGTTGTAAAAAGTCGGCGGATATTGAAACCCATTTTAAAACAAATGAAGAATTCTTAGAAATTTTGAAGAGAGGACAAGAAGAACGAGCAAAAGATAGGTCTTCTATGACTCAACTCTTGAAGTTAAAGGTCGAAAATGAAAAGAAAAAACTAGAACTTCAGACTGCTAAACAAGATCATGATATTATGATGATTGATTTAGAAAGCATAAAAGGAACTCCAGAGCGGCAATATTTTCGGCAAAAAAAACAAGAAATTATGAATAAAAATGTGAAACAATCCCTATTTAGAGGATCGTCATCACTCGAAGCTACCGGGTATGGAGGAGGCATGTATGGAGGTAGTGGTGATGGAGGAAACCATTATGGAGGAGATCAACATGGAGGACATCAATTTGGAGGAGGTTGGCATGTAGGAAGCCAATATGGAGGAAGTCATTATGGAGGAGACACACACGAAGGACCTCAATTTGGAGGGTCTCAATTTGGTGGACCTCAATTTGGAGGGTCTCAATTTGGTGGACCTCAATTTGGAGGGTCTCAATTTGGTGGACCTCAATTTGGAGGGTCTCAATTTGGTGGACCTCAATTTGGAGGACCTCAGTATGGAGGAAGCCAGTATCGAGAAAGCCAGTATGGAGGAAGCGACTATGGAGTACCCGGGTATAGAGGAGAACAACCAGGGGGAAGCGCACGCGTAAGTCGTAGCGAACCCGATGATGACCTCCCTGAATTTTAGAATTATTTCCAAATGTAATTTTTTATTTTGAATTATGCTATGTGTGTTGTATTTTAGTTATGTAATCAAATTTGAAATTTAAAAAAAAAAAGCTTTAAAATTCGTCGTTCGGCTTTAATAAAAATTTAAAAAATAATTTTAATATTTAATCAAATTTTAAAAAAACCTTTAATAAAAATTATTTAATATTTAATATTATGTTAAGATTTATATTAGGCCTGCATAATTTTTATTAATTAAAAAATAATTTTTTAATTAAAAAAGAGCCCAACGGCTCTTTTATAAAAATAGTTGAACGCCGTTCAACTATTAACGGCTCTTTTATAGTTGAACGTCATTATTTTTATTAATTAAAAAATAATTTTTTTAATTAAAAAAAAACCAAACGACGTTCGGCTATTTTCATAAAAGAGCCGTTCACCCGAACGGCTCTTTCATAAAATAGTTGAACTGCGTTCAACTATTTCATGAAATAGTTGAACGGCGTTCGACTATCTCTGAGATAGTCGAACGCCGTTCAACTATCTCATGAGATAGTTGAACGGCGTTCGACTATCTCTGAGATAGTCGAACGCCGTTCAACTATCTCATGAGATAGTTGAACCGCGTTCAACTATCTCATGAGATAGTTGAACGCCGTTCAACTATCTCGTTCAACTATCTCATGAGATAGTCGAACGGCGTTCGACTATCTCATGAGATAGTCGAACGGCGTTCGACTATCTCATGAGATAGTCGAACGGCGTTCGACTATTTCGCCGTTCAACTATTTCATGAGATAGTTGAACGGCGTTCAACTATTTCGCGATGGCCCGGGCCCAGACCTAACAAGATTTTTTCCAGGCCGGGCCCAGGCGGGCTTTTTGGGCCCAGTCTTTTTGCTCACCTCTACATATAAATATGTAAATTATATAAATATATTATTAATAAATGTATATTTATTTATACATATAATATTAAAAAAATCATGTTCTTCAAATATGGAGAACATGGTTGGAATTGGATCTCCATGTTCTCCATATTTGGAGAACAGGAATCTCTAAATATAGAGATGAATCTCTAAATATAGAGATCTCCGGTTGGAGATGCTCTCAGGGACGACAGCCTGTCTGTATTTATTTACGCTCATAATCATTATTATTTAATAAATTTTATTTTTTAAAATTATAAAGGTGATTGTTATCCGCACTGCAGTTTTGGTTATTCGCAAATATTTTTTTCCTAATTTTTCGCGCCTTTTGGAAATACGTCTTGTACATGCATTTTCAGGAAAAACGTTCAACATCAAAGTTGTAGATCTCATCGAGATCTACAACTTTCGTGTTGAACACTTTTCCTGAAAATGCATGTACAAGACGTACTTTGGAAATACACCCAGATTTCGCGCCTTTTAGAAATACGTCTTGTACATGCATTTTCAGGAAAAGTGTTCAACACGAAAGTTGTAGATCTCGATGAGATCTACAACTTTGGTGTTGAACACTTTTCGTAAAAATGCATGTACAAGACGTATTTCTAAAAGGCGCGAAAAATTGGGAAAAAAAGTGCGGATAACCAAAACTGTAGTGCGGATAACACTCACCATTATAAATCATCATTAGATTATTGGTTTTGCGCTGGCTGGATGAGGGTGAAGGCAGCTGCCATGGTGCCTTGCATGTTCATTGATAAGGATCCATTTTTGCTGCTGCTGCTGCTGCTAAATCAATGTCACACAAAAAGCAAAATAGTGTTAAATATGGTGGAGGGGATGTGATGGGAATCGCGTGACACAATCCGTGAGGGTCTACTCGTGCCGATCATGGATCCGGTGATGATTGGGATCACTCATCAGGAGCGGATCACTAATCAAAATATTTTATTTTCATTTTATGTATATTTTGGAGTTTACATGGAAGGGAGGATTATGACCATTTGTCGTCCATCAATAGTCTTTAAGGGTAGAGAGCTCCATGAATGACTATTGAAAGATTGAGATAAAAAGTGTCGTATAATCTCCCACTGCCAAAGCTGAACTCAAGTGTGAAGCTTGGAAGCTACCACCATCCACCGTGATTGCCGGAAACCACCTCCGGCAACCACCAAAAACAACCCTTCCAGCTACAGTTTATCTCTTCCCCACCCCTCACGTCTTCCAGAATCACAATCTCCTTCCCTCCTCTCAGACGCTGTCTAGAGTCTCAGCCGCCCGCCAGCTCCCCAGCCAGCGCAACCAAATCCTGTTTTGTCCTGTCCAGGGCTCCATCTACCCCTGCCGTCCTCCACCATTAGTCTCCAAAGTCCCCCACTAATTCCATCAGCTGCAGCCATTTCCAGCCATTAGGAAGTTCTTTTCCAGCTTTTTTTAGTGCTGGCAAGCAGCCCGCAGGTCTATTTGGGAGGCCCCAGAATTCAACGCCGACTTCAGTCCCGAATGAAATCCCACCAAGCCTCCTACTTTATAATTGTGGGAGTTTTATGTTTGTTGTGAATAATTTTTTTTTGTTGAATTAGTGATTACTTTCTATTTTGCATCATATCTCCTTGAAAACTTTGTTTTCATGCCGTTTGTGACTAGTTCTGCTACTCATTTTGATGGAGCGTCACCTCCGACATAGGTGTATTTCCACAGGAGGTGATGATCCACTGGCTAGTCGGACGATCCGAGTCCGTGATTGCATTCGGATGGTTGATCCGAGTCGAGTCCATATATTATTTTATATTTGATGTTGTATTTGTACCCCGATCGGTCTAGACAGTGCGAGCTGTTGAAAATCATGAAGTGAAAGTGGTGGACTGAGTGACATATCCGCGCGGTCTGTGCGGACAGAACTGGTGGAAAACCAGGTCGGCAATAGTGCTGCAGTCGGCTTTTGCTCTGGCGGTCTGGGCGGTCTGTTCGTGCGGTCTGTGCGGACAAAGGAGGCGGCTTGTCAGGCCGGGTTGTGTTTAGTCGGCAGTTGGTTCCCAGAAAGTAACCGGGCGGATAGGATTGCTATTCGCGGAGCTCGTCAAGACTGACGAGGTGCGGACTCGGTTGAAGTTCGCAGAGTCCGGGTTGCGGACTGAACCAGAGCTCGGGAGATCGGCATGGCGTGTGCCTTGGTCTAGCTCTGGTGGCAAGGTTGGTGGAAACCGCAGAGTTTGCCGGTTAGAGCAGACTGGTGTAGGGGTTCGTCGGGTTGTGCGGGATGGCTCAGTCCGGGAGGTCGCGCTATCTGCGCGGACTGATGCCTCTGTCCGCCGAGTTCGCCAGTTGTCAGCCTTGTGTGCTTTGGCTGCGGGCTCGGGTATACGGACTGGAGTACTGTCCGCAAGCGCGTGCGGACTGGAGCTGTTCGCAGGTGGGCGAACTGGGGAAGTATTCACAGAGTCTGCCTGTATGGTGGTCAAGTATGGCTGGGCCTTGGTGACAAGGCAGATCGGCTTGATATCCGGCCTTGGTGGTGCAATCTTGGCGGACTGGCTATCTCGCATTGTTGCGGCGGTCTGGTTGTGTATCCTCGACTTGACGAATACACTTGGTGCTCGCCACGAGATGGGGCAGTTATCCTATCAGCTAGGGCGGTGATCACACTCCTCTCCGCGCCTATAAATAGGATTCCCCTGTCACATCAAAGATCCAACTGAACAGTAAGTGAACTCGCGGATAGTTGTTGCGGTTAGGATTTTGTATCCGCGCGGTTTGAGAAGGTTGACCGGTTTGTGCTGTGCAGGTTGTGCGGGTAGCGCTGGAAAGCCAAGGACTTGGTTCTGATTGCGGTCAGGGACAGTGCGGACTCTGCGGATAGCAACCAGCAGTTAACAGCAGGTCGCGGTTTGCGATTAGGCGGTCTCTCTTCTGCAACTAGTTTCCCAGTTCAATAAGTTGTCTGCATCTGACGGCTTGGTTCAGTTCGGCAGCAGCTTGCGCGATCTGGAGGCTAGCAACCGTGTGGTTAGGCGGCTTGCAGATCGGCGGTTAGAGTTCAGCATTGGAATAACGGGCAGTCTGCGCGGCTAGGTTGCGGTTTGACGATCTGTCAGTTTGAGCGGACTCCGTAGCGGTTAACAGTAGGGTCAGCGATTACTCTTGGAGTCCACGCGGCTTGTTTTCTCTGTCTTGTAATTTGCTTCCATCGGGTACATTGGCGAATCATGTCTCGCCATGTATACATCGTTTTGTAAAAAAATTTTGATAGTACAGTTTCTTGTTCTTCTATTTGCATCTGATTATTTGGACCGGATAGGTTGAGTGTTCCTGCGCCTGGTTTCCCGTTTTCCGCTATTACAAATTTTTATATGGTATCAGAGGGAACAGAGGCCTGAGCAGCGAATCATCCGGCAGTTTGCTTCATTGCTTCTGGGTGTCTAAGTAACCAGGGTTGGTGCAATGGAAGGTGGTATGATAAGAGGACTTGGAATTGAGCTTCTTACATCGACTAACTTTAAAAAGTGGAAGTCATGTATGAAAAGCTATCTTTTGGGCGAGAACCTTTGGGAGGTCGTCTGTGGTGATGAAGGCAAGAGGTGACTGCTGGTGCTGGCAATGCTGGAGCGGTGGGAGCTTGAAGGAAGACAAACGCGAAAGCGGAGTTTACTCTCAAGCGGGCTATCTCATCGGAACTCTTCGACCACATCATCGGATGTCGGTCTACTGCGGAGATTTGGACTTCCCTTGATGGGTTGTTCAACGGGAAGAATGTAGCTTGACTACAGTTCATGGAGAATGAGTTGGCGAGAGCCACTAAGGGAGATTTGTCCATCTCAACGTTCTTCCTGAAGATGAAGAACTTATGCGCTGAGATTTCAGCATTGGACCCGGATGAGCCTATTTTGGAGGCGAAGCTGAAGAGACACATAATTCGCGGTTTGCGGAAGGAATATGTGACCTTTGTCACTTCCGTTCAAGGCTGGCCCAATCAACCGTCTTTGCTGGAGCTGGAGAACCTGCTGGCTTCGCATGAGAGCTTAGCAAGTCAGATGGTTGGAGTCACTGTCTCTGGAGGAGATGGTGCGACGCTCTTCTCAGGGAAGAAAAGAAGATGGGACAAGAAGAAGAAATCGGTTACTGGTAATGGACCTTTTACTTCATATCAGCAAGAGGAGAGGTATACTCCTAGGCTTGATGGGAAGAAGAAGGAAGGGCTAAGGTGTTATAGGTGCAACCAGCCTGACCACTTCAAGAAGGACTGCAAGATTATCTTTCAGTCGGCGAACATCGCTCATATAGGGAGAAGGGATGAGAACTTGGTTGTGGCTTCAACAAGTTCTTATGTTGATCGGATGAGGGCCAAAGATAGTGCGGCTATCTGGCATGAAAAACTGAGACATGTCGGGATGGACAAGTTGAAAGCAATGACGGAAATGAGCCTTGTGAAAGGCTTGCCCAGGTTGTCATCCTTCGACGACGGTCATGTTTGCGTGGAATGTCAATAAGGTGAGGCTTATCGCTTCACGTTTGATAAGTCGCAGACCGGGTGTTCTCAACCATTGGAGTGCATCCATAGTGAGCTGTTGGGACCGACCGTCACCACCAGTCTTGGAGGCAGCAGGTATATGCTGGTGTTGATTGATGACCATACGAGGTACACTTGAGTGTATTCTAGGAAGGAGAAGTCGGATGCGTTCCGTTTGTTCGTGAAGTTCAAGAAGTTTGTGGAGGGCCGGCTTGACCTGCAGATCGAGAAGTTGCAAACGAGCAACGAAGGTGAATTTGATTCAACTGTGTTCTCTAACTTTTGCAGAAAGCACGGAATCTGGAGAGAGCTTTCTTGTGGGCATACTCCACAACAAAGTGGAGTAGCAGATCGGAAGATCCGTCATTTGACGGAGACCTGCAAGTGTTGGCTTCATGACAAAGGCATTCCTAAGGCTTTTTGGGCGGAAGGGATGGTCTGCGCGGCGTATGTCATCAATCAGATGCCTCTGAGTCCGATCAACATGAAGTCTCCGGTTGAGCTGATGTTCAAGGAGAAGCCCAACGTGGAACACCTTCGGGTGTTCGGATCGACCTGTTATGTACACGTCCCGGATGCTCTCGGGACAGAGTTGGATGCGAAGACGAGTAAGCTTGTCTTTGTGGGCTATGATGAGCAAAAGAAGGGATGGAGATGTATGGATCCTGTGACGAAAAAGTTCATCGTGTCCAGAGACGTTGTCTTTGATGAACTGACGTCATATGGAGGTAGCTCATCTGTGGAGCTAAAGGAGAGCAGGTCAGATGGTGGGCAGAAGGAGGCTGCTGAAGGTCTACTGTTGGAGCTGCATGTGTCACAAGGAGCTCCAGGTTATTCTAGCTCCGGGGCAGAGGCGTCGGGTTCAGGAAGCAGGGGGAGTGAGGCTCCAGGTTCTTCTGGTTCAGGAAGTAGGGGGAGCGATGCTCCAGGTGTTTCTAGTTCCAGGGCGGTGACTTCTTGTTCAGGAAGCAAGGGGAGTGATACTCCAGGTTTGGCCGGGATTGGAGCTGGTTCAGGAGATGCAGCGGAGGTGGTTAGCCGTGATCAGGCTCTTCAGAGGTCGAAGAGGATCACCAACCCACCAGCTCGATATTGCGAAGGAAATGTGGTGAGCTCGGTCTTTTGTTTCTTCAAAGACCCTCAGATCAAGCGAGAGCCTTCTAGCTTTGAAGGCACCACTGGAGTCAAGGAGGGGGGAAAGCGCCAAAGATGAGGAGATGACTGCCCTCAGGGGTGACGAGGTTTGTGTCCATGTGCCCAAGGTTGGTGTTACTCCTGTGACATACAAGTGGGTGTTGAAGCTGGAGAAGAAGAGGGAGGGAAGCATGACTCCTTTCCGGTGGTGCTGGAGGGATCCCTTATGGTCTGGGATATGCGGAGCGAGAACTTTGTCGTGGACATCTTCTCGATGTCGCTATCGGAGAGACCATGTTTACGGTTACGGGGACTGCTGGGGTTGGTCACCACTTCTTACTTCAAGGGGGAGTGCTAAAAATCATGAAGTGAAAGTGGTGGACTGCGCGACCTATCTGTGCGGTCTGTGCGGACAGGACTGGCGGATAGCCAGGTCGGCAATAGTGCTGCAGTCGGCTTTTGCTCTGGCGGCCTAGGCGGTCTGTTCGCGCGGTCTGTGCGGACAGAAGAGCCATCTTGTCAGGCCGGGTTGTGTTCAGCCGGCAGTTGGTTCCCAGAAAGTAACCGGGCGGATAAGATCGCTATCCGCGGAGCTCGCCAAGACTGACGAGGTGAAGACTCAGTTGAAGTTCGCGGAGTCCGGGTTGCGGACTGGACCAGAGCTCGGGAGATCGGCATGGTGTGTGTATTGGTCTAGCTCTGGTGGCGCGGTTGGTGGAAACTGCAGAGTTCGCCGGTTAGAGCAGACTGGTGTCGGGGTTCGCCGGGTTGTGCGGGATGGCTCAGTCCGGGAGGTCGCGCGGTCTGCGCGGAATGATGCCTCTGTCCGTCGAGTTCGGCAGTTGTCACCCTTGTGTGCTTTGGCTGCGGGCTTGTGTATGCGGACTGGAGTACTGTCCGCTAGCGCGTGCGGACTGGAGCTGTTCACAGGTGGGCGAATTGGGGCAGTATTCGCAGAGTCCGCCTGTATGGCGGTCAAGTCTGGCTGGGCCTTGGTGACAAGGCGGATTGGATTGGTATCCGGCCTTGGTGGTGCAATCTTGGCGGACTGGCTATCTCGCATTGTTGCGGTGGTCTGGTTGTGTATCCGCGGCTTGGCAGATACACTTGGTGTTCGCCACGAGATGGGGCGGTTATCCTATCAGCTAGGGCGGTGATCACATTCCTCTCCGTAACTATAAATAGGACCCCCCCTGTTACATCAAAGATCCAACTAAACAGTAAGTGAATTCACAGATAGTTGTTGCAGTAAGGATTTTGTATCCGCGCGGTTTGAGGTGGTTGACCGGTTTGTGTTGTGCAGGTTGTGCGGGTAGCGCTGGAAAGCCAGAGACTTGGTTCTGACTGCGGTCAGGGACAGTGCGGACTCTGCGGATAGTAACCAGCAGTTAACAGCAGGTCGCGGTTTGCGACTAGGCGGTCTCTCTTCTGCAACTAGTTTCTCAGTTCAATAAGTTGTCCGCATCTGGCGGCTTGGTTCAGTTCGGCAGCAGCTTGCGCGATCTAGCGGCTATCAACCGTGCGGTTAGGCGGCTTGCAGATCGGCGATTAGAGTTCAACATTGGAATAACGGGCAGTTCGTGCGGCTAAGTTGCGGTTTGGCGGTCTGTCGGTTTGAGCGGACTTCGTAGCGGTTAGCAGCAGGGTCGGCGGTTACTCTTGGAGTCCGTGCGGCTTGTTTTATCTGCCTTGTAATTTGCTTCCATCGGGTACATTAGCGAATCATGTCTCGTCATGTATACAACGCCTTGTAAAGATTTTTTGATAGTACAAGTTTCTTGTTCTTCTATTTGCATCTGGTTATTTGGACCCGGATAGGTTGAGTGTTCCTGCGCCTGGTTTCCTGTTTTCCACGATCACAAATTTTTACACGAGCCGTCCATTTGCGATGGTTATTTGATTTCTGATGCATCAGTTATTTCCTAGGTTTTAAATAGGCAGGTGGCGGATCGTGGGGGGCATCGTGGGTTTTTGCAGAAGAGCAAGAACCGCTCGGTCTTCCTCTGGTGCGACGCCAGAACACTGGGTGTGACGCCCTCTCCGCCCTCCTCATCCCCACTCAGCGCACCGCCGACTGAAACCGCCCCTCCTCCCCCACCACCACCGTAAGGTCTTCTTTCTCTCCATCCAAACGCTAATCCGCTCCCTTCCGCCTCCTCCCTGTTCAAAACCCGCAACCCGCACACTGTCAGCCTCCTCCCTGTCCAAGCCCCCAACCCACACAGCCGGCCTCCTCCCCATTCCACTGTTCCGATTCTTCCCTGCGTGTTCTCCAAAATCTCAGGCCTACCACCACAGTAAATCTCATCTCCCCCTATCCTAAATTCCACATTTTAATCTCACGCCTCCGTGAGCCCCTCCCATAACTATCTGTTACAACAAATCAGCCACCTTAGCCAGCTGTTACAAAAATCAGCCACCTTCTACATATTCCGAGTCTTCTCGTCAGCCGGGGCCACATTCCCGCACGCTCCTCCCTTCGCAACAACCCTGGAAGCCCTCCTTCAACCGTCAGCGCCGCCGCCTGCACGTGTGAGTTATTGTATGGTGTTTTATTTTCTATTGTTGTCTATGTCGGCACTAAACCTGTAGTGCTTGTTCATTTTATTTGTTATTAGTACCTACGTTTGTGTGATTTGCAAGGCGTATTCTGCGTGTGCTTAAAATTAATTACGCTTCATTCGATTTGTGCAAATTTCTTGATTTTTATTTTCTCTTTGCGACTCTTCCTGCAGAGTACACACAACTATGGAAAAGGAGTGCGTGCATTTTTGCGCTTGAGGAGAAGCACGCAGTACGACATTGAAGGAGTGGGTGGCAACTTTCATTCCACGCACTATTGGCAGAAGGAGATTACGCATGCGACAATGCGGGGCCTCGCATTGCGGGCTTCCTGGAGAAATTCTTTTGATCGAAGGAAAAATTAAGCGCGTTCATGGAGAAATTAGTCGCCAAAATGGCGGAGGTGGACTTAAAAGTGTTTTTCGAGTACTTACAAATGTCCAAATGCGAGGGCTCGGCTCAGTCGTCGTCACCGTCAATGAAGCTGAATCTTCCCCCGGTGGAGTTAAAGCTCGATGGATCAACTACGTACTTAAGTTGGTTGCGTCGGGTAAAAAGAGCACTCGTCGTAAGGAACTTGGAGGGCTATCTGACTAGCGGGAAGAAAGAGCCAGAGGACTCTGATGGGTACAATGATGGAAGACTGCACACAACCTGTTGCATACATGACTCCTAAACTCAATGGTCGCATTTATCGCTATCACGGTGGATGACATAGAGACTGTAAGTGATGTTTGGGAGAAGTTACAAAGACACTATGCATGAGCCGACAACAATATGCACGTGTTTCAGATTGAACAGGAAATTGAGACTGTAAGGGGATCGCTCGATCCAGGAGTATGTCGCAGATCTGGAGCAATTATGGGCAGACTATGATTATTTTTCACCAGTCGCATGCTGCAAAGACCCCAAATACAAGAAAGGGGAGCGAGATACTCAGAGGCGGACTATGCACTTTATGAGGGGTTTGAACCCGACTTTTGAGCAAAGGAGTGAGATGTTGCTTGATCAGCCAAAGATTCCTGCCCTGGACGAGACAATCTCATTCATGATGCAGGAAGAAAGCCGGATTAGGCTCCAGTCTGGTGTAGTTGCACCCATTGGGGAAAAATCAGCCCTAGTGGTAATCAATCCTGGACCCCCAAGGTACAATAGTGAGACACAACAATGCTACAATTGTGGTGAAATAGGTCATCTCCGACTGGCGTGCCCTAAGCCACCAAAAGAGCGGGATGCGGGTGGACGTGGAAAAGGAGGCTACCGTGGTCGCGGCCGTGGGGGTCGCAGAGATGGCGGAAGAGGAGGTTACCGAGCAAACCTTATGATAGTTGAGGATGAGGCAGGTGAAAGTAGGAGTGAGATGGATAACTCGGAGGAGCAGGAAATTGTGAACGCTTACTCCCAACTGATGTGGAGGAAGCAGAAGGGGGTGACTGACGATGCACTCATGCCAGCTTCATCAAGGGGTAACATTGTCTCATTTGCTCATTCAACCACAAGTACGAGAGAAACCCTTGCCCTCGCATCTATATCCAATACTAGATCACAGGATTGGATAGTCGATTTGGGTGCTTCTCGACATGTCACTGGGGATGCTAGAGAATTCCTTTCATATACTCCCCTAGCAATCCCAGAGCGCATCCAAACTGTCGATGACACAATTCAGTCAGTGGTTGGTAAGGGTATCGTGCAATGTACCAACACTTTGACTTTGTCCAATGTTTTGCATGCTCTTTCCTTTCCCGTAAATCTCTTATCAATTAGTGTTATCACATCCCAACTAAAATGTGTTCTTTTGTTTGACATTCCGAAGGTGATTTTCAAGGAGAAGGAGACCGGCAGAAAACTTGGGACTGACACATGACATAGTGGCTTGTGATATTTGGATAGAGAAAATATGAACTCAACACTTTCAATCATTATTGAAGAAGCTGTAGACGTCGGAAGGAGTGCGTGGGGCATACTACTACTTCATCATCGGTGTATGGTTCATCCGTCTTTTGTTGTTTTGAGTCAGATATATCCCCTTCTTTTTAAAAGGGCAAATAAAGAAAAAATGTGTATCTGATGCGTGCGAACTAGGAAAACACAACAAAAATTCTTATTCTAGTTCTAGGAAGTAGAAGTTCTCATTTATTTAATCTGATACATTCTGATGTGTGGGGACCATATCCTACACCCACTATAAATGGATTTCAGTATTTTGTGTCTTTCATTAATTGTTTCTCACATGTGACTTGACTCTATTTAATGAAAAGCAAAAGTGATGTGCTTGCTTGCATCAAAGATTTCTATAAAGGGTTCAAACTCAACACAGTGCGGTCATAAACGTGTTGAGATCTGATAATGGGACGGAATACACCAACAGAGCGTTTGAAGAATACTTGTCCTCACAGGGAATCCAACATCAAACTACTTGCCCATACACACCAGAACAGAATGGAGTAGCAGAACGGAAGAACATGCATCTTCTGGAAGTGTCTCGAAGTATATGATGATAACGATGAAGGTGTCAGAATACTTATGGAGACAAGTCGTGCTAATAACAATCTACTTAATCAATTGGATGCCCTCACAAGTATTGGATCAGAAGTTTTTGATTGAGATACTACGAGAGAAGAGTGAAGATATTCTTCCCCTCAAGACCTTCGGTTGTGTGTATTTTGTTCAGGATAAAAGACCAAAGGTGGGAAAATTAGATCCAAGAGCCCTGAAGTGTGTTTTTGTTGGGTATTCAGCTACCCAAAAGGGGTATGTATGTTGAAGTCTGGTGGAAAGAAAGTTATTCGTCGGCAAGAATGTCACGTTCAAAGAGCTTGAGTCATATTACTCCTCTCCGATTGACTCGCCACTTGGAGAACCATTCAGTGTAGAAAATATGAGATAAGAGGGGGAGGATAGTTGTGGTGGTGAGCAAGGTTGTCAGGATCAAGTTCCTAGGTAGGATCGTTTCGAGTTTGGTTCGTATCGTAGGATCGAATCGAGGATCACAAGATCCTACAACATTTATTAATTAAGACTAAAAATATAAAATTGAATTTTGCATCATTCAATTACATGCTCAATTAACAAAAAAATAATAAATAGAGCAATATGTGAAAAATTATATTAAAAAAATTCCAATAACTAAATTAAAAAAACAATATCATACTAAGTTCACTTTCAGTTCAGGTAGGACACTCAATGTCTACTAACAATAAAAACAAATCTGAACTGATGAATTAGTGGAAGCTTAGAAGCAGGAAGACGAACTCAGACTAATGGATTGCTCGTACGCTGAAAGCAGGAATCTTGAATTGCTCGTATACTGGATTTCTAACCGCTAAATTGCTCGTACACTCGAAAGGAAGAGAAGACATCAGCCTGAAAGTAGGAAACAAGAAGCCACCGGATTACCAACTACTAGATTGCTCGTACGCAAAAATATATATAAGATAATACACTGACACCACTTGAAATGAAACCTGGTAAGGAAGGAAAAGAAAGATAGTCTGGATTGGAAGCGCCCAAAGACGTCGCTCTTGGCCTCCGTTTACAGTCGACAATCGACACTTGGGATACAGTAGTGCAGCATGATATGATTTTGTGATGGGGGTATGGGGCGGGATTGGGATAAGGTTAAGCAATGAGTTATGAGCATTGAACCGATTGAATTAGGTCGGGATATGGTTGGACATGTCTCTAATTACCTTTGGCCAAGTCAGTAGAATCGGGTTGGGATCACGAACTTAAAGATCCTAAGATCCGGATCGCGATCCCAGTCGTAGATGTGCTGATTTAGATCCTAGGTAAGATCCGGATCGATTTACAAAATCTGGATCGTAAGATCGTAAGATCCTACGATTCAGATCGCGATCCTGATAACCATGGTGGTGAGAGGCGGATAGTGAGTATCTCATTGGCACCTATGCCAATGGAATCAGAGTCAGTTGAGGCGTCAGTTCTCGAGGAGAGAGAATCGGTTGATGATGACCCACAGACTCAGGGGGAGTTAAGACTGTGTGCGAGAAGAAGGCAGGCGAGCGAGCAGCCAAGCGAGACTACAATGCTTACATTACCACATGTGTCAAGTCCCTTACCTCTGCCTACTCCGATCCTTAAGACACCTGCACCATCCACCACAAGTTCAGATATCTCAGGTAAGATAGCCCCTTATCTCTCTACTCTCAAACCCTTATCGGTAAGACGAAGTTCCCGCAAGAATGCGGGAATCTCACCTGACCGATATGGCTTTTCACATGACATGCCAAATTTGTTTCCTATTCTCATATATCCCCTACACATAGAAAGCATTCATCACATCTTTAAACATTGTTTTTATTCCTAAGTGTTGACAGGTTGCTAAAGGGATCCTCGATGGAAAGCTACAATGCTAGAGGAACCTGGTGTATTAGAGAAGAATAAAACCTGGAATCTTATGTCACTACCACCAAGAAAAAAGGCAGTTGGGTGCAAATGAGTGCTCACAGTGAAGCAAAACCCAGAGGGTCGGATCAAGCGCTACAAGGCTCGATTGGTAGCAAAGGGTTACAGTTAGACTTACGACATTGACTACAAGGAGACCTTTGCACCAGTCGCAAAAATGAGCACGGTACGGACACTCATATCCCTGACAGCAAATGGGGGATGAAAACCACATCAACTCGACGTAAAGAATGTCTTCCTTCATGGGGATCTACTCGAGAAGTATACATAAAGGTGTCACCAGGCTTTAAAACAAAACAAACGATTGACAAAGTGTGTAGACTCAAAAAATCATTGTATGGGCTAAAACAATCTCCTCAAACCTCATTTGACAGGTTTAAGAAAGTGATGGTTACCATGGGATATCGGCAGACCAATGCTGATCATACCGTGTTCTTTAGGCAAAATGGTGAAAACGCTACAATGTTTGCTGTGTACGTGGATGATATGATTATTAGGGGCGATAACGAGGAAATTACTCAGTTAAAGATAAGATTGGGCAAGGAGTTTGAAGTGAAGAACTTGGGACAGCCAAAAAACTTCCTTGCGATAGAAGTAGCTCGCGGTGCAGAGAGAATCGTTCTATCTCAACGGGAATATGTATTAGATCTGCTCAAAGAGACGGGTATGTTGGGATGTAGGCCCACAGTTGCTCCTATTGACCAGAAGTCCAAACTCAACGTCGAGGTAGGAGAGTCAACTGATAAAAAGAGATATTAGAGGCTTGTAGGTCGCCAGATCTATTTGAGTCACACCCGTCCTGACATATCTTTTGTTGTGAGCGTAGTAGCCCGCTATATGCATGATCCCAGGGAAAGGGCACTTGGATGCAGTGTATCAGATTCTGAGATACTTAAAAAGTGTACCAGGAAAGGGACTGATCTTCCGAAAGAATGGTCATCTAAATATAAAAGGCTATTGCGACTCTGACTGAGCTAGCTGTCCAGATGACAGGAGATCCACATCGGGATATTGCATGTTTGTGGGGGCAACCATGTCTCCTGGAAAAGCAAAAAGCAAACTATGGTGTCGAGATCTACAGTTGAGGCAGAATACAGGGTCATGGCCTCAGGTGTAGGGGAGTTGTTATAGTTGAAAGTCATGCTAAGTGAACTTAAGATAGATCAAGGCAGACAAATGACATTGTGGTGTAATAGCAAGTCATTCATTAACATTGTGAACAATCCCGTCCAACATAATAGAATCAAGCACATTGAGATCGATATGTTCTTCATCAAAGAAAAGCTGGATAGCGGGATACTGAAGCTGGGTCATATCACTACAAAAGAACAAATTGATGATTGTCTAACCAAATGACGTAGCTCACTGGATTTGTGTAGATTATCTGTGTTCTAATATTATACTAATGTTGTAGGCTATATATATAGTCATTGTTTACCCTAATAAGAAATTAACGTTTGTTTGCAACTTGGTATCAGAGCTAGGGAAAAACGCGTCATTCCGCCGCTCCGAGCCGTATGGGACTCCCGTGTCCGCTGCTGCCTGCGACGGACCTCGCCTCCACCGCTGCCTGCGTCGGATCCTGCTTGCGCCGCTGCCACTGGACTGCCTCTTGACGGAGGGTCTAGCTTCTCGGCGGAGGGCCTCGCCTCTAGGGTTGCAGGATTGATTGCCAGCACTAATTTCCGCTTCATCCCGCCGCCGGATCAAAGTTCGACGAAGGGCTCCCGCCTCTAGGGCTGTGGGAACGACGCTCCCGCAGTCTCCAGAGGTTGTTGTCGTCGCCTCCTTACGACTGCATATCGTGGGTATTTCATGGCTCATCAGAACTCACACATTTGCATCCTAGCGTCTCTCAGGATGCGGTGATCGGATCTAGGGAAGACAAATGCATTTGATGATACCGAACGGGACGCAGTGATCGGCGAGGAAGTTGATCCATGGCGCTGAAGGAGGGATCGATGGCGGACGTCTTCAAAATGTTGGGCCCGGATGAGTTGGCCACATTATTGAGGGTGTTGGGGTCATCGCAACGGCCAGCGAAGCTGGAACTTCATCGATTGACTTGAAGCTTGATGGACGACGACCTACTTGAGTTGGTCACGCCGTGTGAAGAAAATCCTTACATCGAAACAGGCTGGAGGCTTCCTGACAGGGGCACTGAAAAAACCAGAGAACTCGGTTGGAGACGAGTGGGAGTCGGCCCACATGACCGTGTTTATGTGGCTTTTATCTTTGTTGTCCCGACGATTGCTGTCACGGTAAATAGCATCGAGACAGTCATAGAGGTTTGAGATAAGCTAAAAAACGCATATGATGGTGTGGGGAACTATCTGCGGGTCTTCCAGGTGAAAGGAGACAGTGACGACACTGCTTCAGGGGGAGAAAACAGTGCAGAAGTATGCCTCTGAGTTGGAATGACTATGGGTGGATTACGATCACGCCTCTGGCGGGATGTGTTGCAGTGACTCACAGTGTCGGACTTCCAAGATCATCGTGGAGGAGAGGGCAATAAAGTTCCTGAAGGGATTGGATGAAAAGTTCGATCAGCAGAGAGCCCTACTTCTTTCTGGTACGGCGATTTCTACACTCGCGGAGGACATCTCTGTTATGATTCAAGAGGAGACATGTCTCAAACTGCAGGCAGGGGCAGGAGGGTCCACGACTGTGAAGTCAGCACTGGCGTTTGCTGCACCTGGTGTTACAGGACAGAGGGAAGAAACTCGACAATGCTACAACTACGGCGAGGTCGGTCATCTGAGGCAAGCATGCTCCAAGCCGCCCAAGGAGAGATATTTGGGTGGTGGACGGGGATGTAGACGTGGTCGTGGTCATGCCTGGGGTGGCAGAGGAGACTATCGAGCCAATTGGGCATGACTGAAAGTGCGGAGGAACTTTGTGTTATCTATACAGAGGAGGAGCAGACCCTACTTAGCATGATGGAGGGCATCAAGAAGAAATAGACGGGCGAGGGGAGCAAAGATGGAGATGGGGGGGTCGCTATGTATGTCCACCCATCTGATAGATCTCTCGCTCTGGCTTCTATATCTTCTTCCAGGGTATCAGACTGGAACATCGACTCAGGCGCATCACGCCATGTGACAAGAAATACAGACGAGTTCTCCTCCTACACTCGTCTGACCACTGCAGATAGCATCCAGACGGCGGATGGTATGTTCCAGCTAGTGGTCGGTAAGGGTACTGTTAATTATTCAGGTTCAGTAAAACTATCTAATGTTTTGCATGCTCCTTCCTTCCCAGTTAGCCTTTTATCCATTAGTTTCATAATCATTCAACTGAGATGTGTTGTTTCTTTTAATATTCCCAAGGTGATTTTTTCGGAGAAAGAGACGAGACGGATACTTGGAACTGGGACATGACATGACAGGCTGTGGTATCTGGATCAGGAAGGATTGGATGTGGCTCTGATATCTGTGATAGAAATAACGAGAGTTAGAGGACAAAAGATGAGTGCATAGGATATGTTGATACTTCATCACAGACGGTTAGGGCACCCCTCCTTCAGGACTGTAGCTAGATTATTTCCTGCTCTTTTTGAAACAGCAAATAAAACCAAATTGGTGTGTGATGCTTGTGATTTAGGCAAGCTTACTAGGAGTTTGTACGCTAGTACGGGCCGGAGAAGCTTTTCTATTTTTGATGTTATTCATTCTGATATCTGGGGACCTTGTACAGTAAGTTTTTTAAATAATTATAAGTATTTTGTTACTTTCATTGATTGTGAATATCGTGTTACGTTTCCATATTTGATGAACTAAAAGTGAGGTACTTACCTACTTCTGAGATTTTCATAAGCTCGTACAGACACAATACACTGCGACAATTAATGTACTAAGGTTAAATAATAGGACAAAATACACTAACAAGGCAATGAGGGATTACTTATCAGCTCATGGGGTATTGCACCAGATCACTTGTGCTTACACACTGGCACAGAACGGAGTGGCGGAGAGGAAGAACAGAAACCTTCTAAAGGTGGCAAGGAATATGATGTTAAACATGAAGGTGCCTCAGAGCCCGTGGGGTTGTCGTGTTAACAACAACACAACTGATCAACAGGATGTCATCACATGTCCTAGGGTGGAAGTCTCCGTGACAGCAGTTGCAGAGACATAATGGGGGCATACTTCCCTTAAAGGTATTCGGGTGTGTGTGCTTCGTGAAGGACAATAGGTCGGGTTTCAGTAAGCTTGATGCAAGGGCAGTCAAGTGTATGTTTGTTAGCTACTCTCGTACTCTGAAGGGTTACATGTATTGGAGCCCAGTGGAGAGAAGATGTTTTGTGAGCACATATGTTCACTTCAGAGAGCTAGAACAGTACTATCGACAAGAGAGAGTCTCACCCACATTAGACTCATCAGATAAAGAAAGTATGAGGCTAGAAAAAGAAATGTTGGTGACAGATCTGGGAGTATGACAGGGAGGATCTGCGAAAGGAGGAGCAGAAGAGTGATGATGAGCAGGAGGAGGTTGAGGAGCAGAGGCAAGATGTGAGACCTACGGCTCAAGGGGAACTGTTGACATACAGTAGAAGGAGAAAGTCGTCAGCAGTACCAGATCCAGTGTCGGTGCCCAATCTAGTTCTTAGTCCCTTGCTTGCGTCGCCCCCTCTCCTGGAACACCTACACCTCCACAAGCTTCAGGTGATATCCTTTCTCCTCTCCCTGCTTCTTTTTTATGTTACGGAAGACTACTCGCAGCAATGCGGGAAATCCTCCTGATAGATATGGTCGGGACTTTGCGTCCTTTGTCTCTTACGATCATATCTCCCCGACACACGGAACATTCATTGCATCTTTGGATAGTGTTATTGTACCTAACAATTAGCAGGTCGCCAAAGACGATCCGAAATGGAAGGCAGTAATGAAGGAAGAGATGAAGGCTCTTGAGAAGAACAAGACCTGTGAGCTGGCGCGGCTGCCAAAATACATAAGGTCGTTGGATGCAAGTGGGTGTTCACCGTAAAGCAGAACCCAGATGGACAGATTGAGTGCTACAAAGCTCGATTGGTTGCCAAGGGGTACAGCCAGATCTATGACATCGACTATGATGAGACGTTTACACCCGTTGCAAAGATGAGCACCGTTAGGACTCTCATCAGCCTGGCAGTGAACGGTGGATGACTGCTACATCAACTAGATGTGAAGAATGCATTCCTTCATGAAGATCTAGCAGAGGTGTACATGGAGATACCACCGGGATTTGGTACGGTCAAGACAGAAGGCAGAGTCTGCGGGCTGAAGAAATCCCTCTGTGGGCTGAAGTAGTCACCCCGCGCATGGTTCGACAGATTCAGGAGAGCAATGATTGAGATGGGATATCGTCAAATCAATGCAGATCACACCGTGTTTGTCAGGTAGAATGAAAGTTACAGCACTATGCTTGTAGTGTATGTGGATGACATGATCATAACAGGGGATGATTAGCAGGAGATTGACCGCCTCAAAGGGGCCCTAAGCAAGGAGTTCGAGGGGAAGGAGCTAAGCTTTTTTGATATTTCTTTGGGATTGAGATTGCATATGAGGCTGAGGGGATAGTCCTTTCCCAAAGAAAATACGTGTTGGATCTTCTCACTGAAACCGGGATGTTGGGGTGCAAACCTGCTGCGACGTCAATTGATCAAAGGTGTAAATTGGGGGTAGAGGCCGAAGAACTAGTAGATCAGGAAATGTACCAAAGGCTAATTGCAAAGTTGATCTATTTGAGCCACACTCGCCCGGACATCTCATTCTCTGTAAGCGTGGTGAGCCGCTACATGCATGAATTGAGGAAGGGTCATATGGATGCAACGTACCAGATTCTGCAATACTTGAAGAGTGCTCCTGGAAAGGGGTTGTCCTTCAGAAGGAATGGACACGTGAGGATTGAAGGCTATTGCGATTATGACTGGGCGAGCTGTACGAATGATAGAAGGTCTACCTCAGGCTATTGCATATTTGTGCGAGGCAAGCTGGTCTCATGGAGGAGCAAGAAGCAGTCGGTAGTGGCTAGATCGACAGCAGAGGCGGAGTACAAAGCCATGAATGTAAGGGTTGCAGAGCTCCTGTGGCTGAAAGAAATGCTTGAGGAGTTGAAGCTGGACCAAAAGGACAGGATGAAGTTGTGGTGTGACAGTCAGTTAGTCATCAGTATTGCAAACAATCCAGTCCAACACGCGTAGCAAGCATATAAAGATTGATAGATTTTTTATCAAAGAAAAGCTCGATAATGGATTACTGGAGTTGAGCCACATATCGATCAAGGGGCAGGTTGCAGGCTGCTTAACCAAGGGACTCAGTTTAGAGGATATGATCAAGGGTTGTAACAAGATGAGCTTAGTGAATATCTTTCGTCAATCTTGAGGAGTGTTGTAATATTATACTAATGTTGTAGGCTATATATATAGCCATTGTTTACCCTAATAAGAGATTAACGTTTGTTTGCAACTGTGTGACAAGATGAGCTTAGCGGATATCTTTCGCCCACCTTAAATAGGAGTGTTGGAATTTGGTGTGCATATAACAATATAACAAAGATTGGTGTGTCATTAGAGGCCTCCTCCTTTTCGGGATTAGTCCCACACCATATAATTTAGTTTTGGGTCTCCCTCTTGTGTGTATAAATAGAGGAGACGTGTGTGATGTATTGTAATCAATTCTAAGAGAAAATAATAGTAAAATTGGTTTCCTTATTTTCTACTCATCAAAATGAAACAATAGTCGAATTCCTCGCATATTAGCGGTGATCCTTCATACATTTGTTGGGGAATATGAAATGTAAAAGGACAAAAAGTTTGGTCTGATAAGCCAATGATAGCCGGTCAACAGTAAAAGGGTACCCTAGGTTCATATGCTTAACGTTCAAATCAAATTTAGACCCTCAGCATAGGTCCCCACTACTCCACCCATCAAATATTCAGTAGAGGAACCAAAAGACCGATGAAAAAATTGCAGAGTATTGAAGTAGGAAGGGAGAGGAATTACTAGGCAAAGGACTGTTTACTTCATTTCATCAAAGTAATTTACATCAGGAAGAAGAAAATTCAAGACCTGGTGAAGCAGACATTGCCATTGACATCATCATGGGGGACTGAGGATCTCTGGTGAAGAAACTATAAGAGCCATCTTCCTCCGAAGCAGGTGCTAACTTCGACATGCTCTCCTTTGTTCTAGAAAACATGCTTTCGGAAAAATGATTTCCCCAAATATCGTAGGTGAAATTATTCATGGCCGCATCATTATTCCCCTCTCCCCTCACTGTTTCTTCTTTGCAAAGTCTCGATCCAGGAGCGCGTGCGGAAGGCGCGATAGAAGAAGTTGATGCCAAGAAGCTCGAAGAACCCAGGCCAGGGCCTGGGAAGGTGGCACTGGGCAACAAACTGGGCTTTCCGGTCAACTTGCAAGTCATCGACAGCTGGCCTTGATCTGATGAAAACCTCTTTCTATCGGAAAACTTTGCACTTTCGGCCTTTCTAGCCTGATTAGAAGCATCAAAACCGTGACTGTTCGAATTTTTCTGCTCTTTCGATTGATCTTCGGTGCAATGCTTAGGCATCGAAATGTTGGGGGACAGGGGAGAAGATGGCGTAGAATTCCCACTCTGACTACTTGAAACGTCGAACTTTGCGGCTAATGCTGCTCCGGTTGACTTTCTCTTCCTTCTCCTTCCCTTGTCTCTTACAACCCGGACAGTGAGATTGCAATTTTCCGGCATTTCTAGTGTTTGAATCTGGTTGATGATATTTTTTGTCTGTTGAGAGAGACTGCCTCTCTCTTGATGATCAATGCAGTTCTTAACCAGCTTCTTTTTAGCACTATCATGAGAATCATGCGTGGAATCGGGATATCTGTTGAAATAAGCTGCCTCAAATTTTGCATCTTCACTCAAAGACCTGCTTATTCCTATTTATATCAGCTCCAAGGAACTAGAAGGCTAAGTGATAAGAGAAAATAGCTTAAACAAACCACCTTTTAGGCTCTGGAACCACTTTGCTCACTACTATATCAATTATTCCAAAACTCAAATTGCATGATGAAGAAGTAATTTATGCCCAAACAAAATGACAACTATTTTTGTGAAAGCTAGCCACTAAAAACACTTCTTCCTTTCATTCAACTTAATCCATCATCCGAAGAAATTTGCTTGATGAAAAAATTTCGCGAATAAGAAAATATTTAAGATGAATAAAACAATTATTTTTGGCAGTTGGTCCCACGTGACAAGTCAGCCATTTAGGAACATGATTGAGGCAATTGAAATTGTAGGGGCAGATAATTAAAACAAAAGCTAAAACTAAAAGATGGTTGCCCAATTAAGGCTCCCTTCAGACAGCAGTGACATTGGAGTGGTGTCAGTGTGAAACTATGCAGTAAACACAATTGTGGTAGTATACCTATGTTTTGAAATTTCGTGATAGTTTTTAGCCCAAATATACTATTATTATATGAGCATTCACGGCCACTAAAGCTTGACCAGGCAAACTGTGGTGCCATTTTGACCTAAAATATCGTTTTGAGAAAATAACGTTTGTGACCACACCTACCTAAGCGTTATCTGTGTTTTTCATAACTGGGCTCACAATTGCAACTACTCTCCCAAATAAGGCCTTACAAGGAATAAATCATAACCTGGAATTTCTAGCATCCCAATGAAGCGGCGCGTGAATCTGAGGGAAGATTTGGATCAAAAGAATAAGAAGAATGAAAGAGGCGAGGAGCAGCAGTAGTAGTTTCCAGTGCATCGTTCTGAAGAAGTCCTTCCTACATATGCTGAGTATGTAAATTGGCACACTTGCCTTCATAGGTATAACTAGAATCCCAGTACCCATTGAGAGCTCAAGATCTCTATGAACAACAGCAGTGGAAAGATCAGATTGATATGAAATAAGAAGGTTTCTTGATTCCCCGGGAGCAAGATGAAACCCTTTGCAGCTGTGAATTTTAAATCCATCGGAACCGCAATCAGTTCCAGAAACTTTTAGTTTTATTACTTCAAGGGGAAGCTCTCCGATATTCTTGGCAAAGAGATCCTTTGAGAAGAGATTGCTGCAGAAAGAACTGGAGCTTTCTATGGAGGATGCATTGGAAGTCTTTAGGACATGAAGGTCAAAATCTAGATTAAGAATGGGGACAGAGTCCTCGAGTATGACGAGGACCTGAGAGCCGCCAAATGCTTGAATCGGCAACCACTCTACGCCTGAAAGATTACTCCTTATCAAAGCAAAACTTCTCCACATGCATCGATTCGAGGGACGAAATATAACTGGGCCAAATACTGCATTTTCTTGCGGGTGAACAAAGGCTTCTGTTACAGCATGTTGCGCTACCGAGAAGCCAACTCTAAGTTCTTCTGAGTCAATATGAGAAGACTGAATCATGAATGCACGCTCTGAAAGTTCGTCGTTAGATTTGCAGTGATCAACCATCGACCCTGAGTTCAGCACAAGTTGCATAACAATTGGTTTTTGACTGGGGTTGTGCACACTGATCCACTTGGAATAATGACTTCCTACTTGGATCACAGGAAACAGTAATTCTTGGTCTTCAAGTACAGACATCGTGTTCGAGGTGGCTTGAGATCTCCAATTGTCGAGTGCAAGATCATCAGACTCAGTTGCTTCAAAAGATTTTGGCTGAAAAAAGTAAAGAATCATCCTTAATATAGCAAATTTAACATAAAATTCATAGAAGAGGGAGGAGTAAATTCATAATCACTATCATTTCAACTTAAGAAAATTGAAAAGTTTGAAAGTCATTCCATCTATAGCAAAATGAAAGAATGAGCACACTGGTATGGATCCTATACGTCAAGTACCTAGTTTTATTATTATTATTGAGCCCAGTGATGCAGGACGGCGCGTAGGGTGTGTCTGTCGGCTTTTTCTAGAAAACCCTAAATGCATACAATGAATAATTGAATTTTGAGCCGGCGGTTGGCTTGGACGTGGCGGAAGGCGCGCTGGAGCAGGTCGATTGGGGGCGCTGCTGGGTCGTGGGTAGGAGTCGAGGTAGAAATTCCGCTGGAAGCCCGCACCGCACAGTGAGGAAGCCCTAATCCATGTCATTGCTGAACCAGAACATAAACAACAGCTTTTGTAACAGGGCTGGACCGGACTTCAGCATGGATGAACCGGAAGAATTGCATTTGCAGATTTTAATCAAATCAAACTATATATATATATATATAGAAATAATTACCCAAACCTCCCCTGTAAACTAGCATAATTAGTGAGAGCACCCCTCTTAATTTTCAAATTACAAAAAACTCCCCTTAAGTTTTCATTTCATTACCAAAACCTCCCCTGATCATTTCATTTCATTGCATCCATGAAGAAAAATACCCCCTAGACACTGTTCACCGAGGGGAGTGTTTTTGTGCATGGATGTTATGAAATTAAAACTTCAGGGGAGGTTTTTGTAATGAAATGAAAACTTTAGGGTAAGTTTTTGTAATTTCGAAAATAAGAGGGATGCTGTCAGTAATTTAGCAAAGTTAGAGGGGAGGTCCCGGTAAATGGCCCTATATATATATGTGTGTGTGTGTTTATATATACACACACACGAGTGTCCGACACGGGACTCCGCCCCTATGACCATGCGCTACAGTACCCGACCGGCGACGGCGCGCTTCGCCCGACCCCAACGGGTCACTACGGGTTTCGCCCGCATCAAGGCGGGTTGCGTCTGCATCAAAGCAGGCTGCGCCCGCAACATATACATATGAGTCCTCAAAATGACCATAGAAAAATATACATCAATATTACAATTTTTATTTTGTAAAACAATATACGTTTTGACCTAAAAATATTAATTTTAACTTTAAAAAAGTTGATTGGTTTAATGTCATCTCCTCGAAAATATCACTGATATGCCTAATGACAACCTTCCTTGAATAGACCGTTGACATGCCTAATGACAACCTACCATAGTAGGTGTAGGAGCTCTACTAAAAACTTTTTGAATTTAAATGGATTTTCATCATTACTTCTAATTTTTTGATAGTGCAACAACTTGAATGAACATTGTATTTTAATTTTTTTAAAATAGATTATAATATATGTCAAATCATTAAAATATAAAAATGAGAGCATAATTGGTATTTTTGAATGGTTCACCAAAGACAACTTTTCCCTTACAATAGTGAAAGATATATACATATCTTTCACTACTATATAGGAAAACTTGACTTTGGTATAACATTCAAAAATGTCAAATAAACCCTCATTTTTAAATTTTTAATGACTTGATTTATATTTCAATCTATTTCAAAAAAATTAAAATATAATGTTCATTCAAGTAATTATACTGTCCCCAAATTTAAAGTAATGATGAAAATCCATTAAAATTCAAAAATTTTTTAATAGAGCTCATACACCTACTATAATAGGCTATCATTACTCATTAGACATGTGAGCGGTCTATTCGAGGAAGGTTGTCCTTAGGCATATCAGTAATATTTTTGAGGAGCTACCATTAAACAAATCATCTTTATTAAAGTTGATAAATTAATATTGTATTTATTTTAAGCTGCATTAAATAATTGATAGGAGCGGAGCATCAAACCTATCGCAGTCGACGTACTGTCACGATTGATTGTGGAGACAGCCCGCCGGGGGCGGGCGAAGCCCGCCGGGGGCGGGCGAAGCCCGCCGGGGGCGGGCGAAGCCGGCCGCCACTGGTCGGGTACTGTTGCGCAAGGCTATAAGGGCGGAGTCCCGTGTCGGGCATTCGTGTGGGTGTGTGTGTGTATCAAGGTTGTAGATATCGGATATCGGGGACACGTTGGTTTAGATTTTTCATGTCGGTTTTAATATGTCGGGGGATATATCGGGAATATTTCATATATCGGGTTTTAATATTTAATTATTTATGTGTAATTATTTATAAATTTAATCTTTTTTTAATTTATATATATTAATATAATAATAATTTGATATTTATTGAACTCCTTAATTTATCAAAATAATATAAACATTTTGTGTTGCACAAGTAATAACGGTATAACGTGTGAAATAAAACAAGAGATAGCAGAATGTCTCGAAGTTATCAATGACAATGAAAGATAAGAAATCTTTAGTCCATAATTCAAAGACCATGCATAATTGAAGCCGATGACGGACTTGAGCAAGAAAGAAAGCAAGAGGAAGGAGAAAAATAACCTAAACAATGAAACAATTTTGGTCTATTGTCTATTAGATCATAGACACTAATTAAAATAAATTGAAAAAAACCGGTCGATAAAATGTCGGGATATATCGGCCGATATATCGGCGAATATATCGGTCAATAACAGACATATCGGAGGATATATTCCAAAATGATATTTTGCAAAAAATATCGAAAACGTGTTGTTTTGTCCATGAAGCGTTTATGTCGGTAGACATGTCGGCCATGTCGGAAGATATCCACAACAGTGGTATATATATGTTTATATATATATACACACGATTTAGGCTTCATTTGTTTCTGTGTTTCACCGTCTGTGCTTGGAGTAAACGTCGCCGGACGACGGGTAAACAAACGGGCGCCGGCAGGGTTTGTTCCGTTTGCACCCACCGGACAGAGGAAAAGCCACTCAAAAGCAGCGTTTTCAGCCCCGCCTTCCACCCTCTAGTTCCATCCCTCCCTTCCTAGACGCAGTCTCCACCCGCCATTGTCGCGCCATAAAGTCTTAATGTAAAAACGCGGAACCCGTTTTTAGCAAAAAAACAGGCTCCCCGCGCCTTTTGAAAATAGGCCTACTTTCATGCATTTTTATGAAAAGTGTTCATGTTGATAACTTTTTGATTTGAAGCCGTTTAGGCCCCCGATTTGGGCCCCGAAAAAAGTCACGCCGAACCCGGGCGTAAGTACATATGTTCGGCGTGATTTTTTTTGGGGCCCAAATCGGGAGCCTAATTGGCTTCAAATCAAAAAGTGTTCAACATGAAAGTTGTAGATCTCCGGGTCAATAAAAGTCCAAATAACGAAATACAAAGCTCAGGGTCGATAAAGGTCCGAACGAGTGCGACGTCGGGCACTTCTGCGTCGACCTGATCTGGGTTGATCTCCGCCAACTTTCCCTCTCTCGAAGTCACTCATCTGATAGGTAGTGTTGTAGAAGATCAGCATCCATACGTTGTAACTCCTCGGCCAAGACCCAGCGGGTCTCGGTCTTTGGTCTTCTATGCCAACGAACCAAATATCTCTGAAAACCACCATCAGTAGTGGTCACTGTCTTGTCATCTGATATTTACTCGGGAACCAAGACCTATCGTTAGTCTATTAGCGGCTCTGTGAACTGGTATGGAAGAATCACCTGGTGTCTCATGCTCAGCATGAAAAAGTAGAAAACGGTAGAACTGCAGGCGGTGTGTCAGTAACTGAATGTGAATTGGTATGTCTTGTATGTGGCTCCTCACTGGCACTCACCAACCAAGAATCAAACGGAGGAGAAGGCAAGAGAAAATCTAAAACTCATGTGAGTAATCGTGGAATAAAGTCAGACTGACTACGTTAAAAACAAGATTTGCTCCCCAAATGGAAGGCATCTCAAGTTCATACGCATTTTGCCCAATCCGCTTCACCACTCTAAAGGGTCCAGTTCTACGGTTAGCTAACTTCTTTACGGTACCCGAAGGTAACCGTTCCGGATTTAGTCGAACCATCATCAAGTCATCCGCTTTGAAACTAGTAGCTCTTTTACGCTTGTTTACTTGAATTGCATAAGTCATAAGTACTATATAATTTTCGCTCAATTTCTTTATGCAAATCATGCAAATGCAAAAGATGAACTACTAACATGACTAATACTACAAACTGGAGGTTTTAGATACTAAAAGTAACTCCTAAGATAGGTACATGATCGGGAGTCTCGAAAGGTGGATCATACATGAATTCATCGCGGAGGCAATGAACACTCAAGTGAAAATAGAGACATCAGTGAGAAGATGTATCATCATGGTGTGTGAGTTGTCTCTGCAAGTGCGGGTGATAAGATATAAAATCAACGAATCAATGAGTGCACCCTCAAACTTGACTATGCTACTAAGGATAGATACATCTCAAATGTACGGTAAACACATATGTGGTTCAACTAGGGGTTTATCGGGAAGGGTATAATAAAATTCGTCACAAATGTGGCGAGTATCGGCGTAGGCTCCAAAAACATATGGAATGCTCTCATATAAACAATATTGCACCTGAAGTGTGGCAATCATGATAAATTTACTAAGGGAATGTGAGGCATCAAGAGGGTCACCGGGTGGGACATATGAAAACTCATCGTAAATACGATGGTCTTCAAAATGATAATCATATTCATTGATAATAAGATGCGACTCTAGACTGAGGTGAGTACCCATCACAAGAAAGAATGCATTTGATGGGCCAACAGGTGGTACGTCTCATAACTCATCTAGAGTGCAAGTGACCAGATGGCTACAATCAAGCCCCACTATATGGACGTCACACTCAAAATTCTCTCTTTAGAGCACTATCGACATCAAGGGCGATAATGGAAAAGGTGTCAATGTCTTAAAATTCATAAGTGTGTTAGTCACATGAATCTCATCCACACAAAGACGAGGTGGCTCATCTGGAGGCTCAATAGGAGGGTCGTCAAAGAACTCATCAGTTGAGTGATGGTCCTCAAGAAGCAAACCATCAGAAGGGGGCGTGTTTCTGAAAAGAGGAGAGGTGGCAACCTTGAGATCACTACTAAGCTCTCGACTCCCGATCGTGATGTGACTCAGTGCGTCATCGGGTGAAGTGTGTGAAAAGTCTACACTCAATAGAGAGCTAATATATCTAGAATCGAGGGCAGATTCACTAAGTGGAGCAAACTCTCGGTGGGGTTGACTCCACACATCTTGTGTTGGGAGGGCAACCCGCTCTGCTTCAAATAGAAAATTAGTCAGAGTGGGTGAAGTTTCCTTGCTTTGGGAAGAGGAGTACTCTAGCCACCCTTAATAGCGGCCATGTAGGTGTGTAGATCATCAAATTGTTAAAATTCGGTCACCGTCATATTCGTTTTCGAAACACTAGGAGAATCACTAAGTGTGATGTAATCTTCACGAGAGTGACCTCTATAGGATTCTTGAGGGTAATCGTGACGATCGTCCATAAAATAATCCTATCGTGCTCGTGGTTGGACGTGAGTCCTACAAATATGTGGTTGTGGTCGCGCATATACAGACTCATGTTCCTCATATAGATGAGACGTGTAGTGTCGATGACTGGAGTGATAGTGAACTCTATCATCATAATATTGTATCGAAGGATCAATAGGATTCATTCAAGTGCGAGGATAAGAACGACGACAATCAACATAATGATCGTCTCTAGCATAATGAGATCGTATTGATGGATCAACACGATCTCTGTAAGTGATATACAGTGATCGAGGATAATCATTGAAGTATCGTAAAGATCTCCTTGATGTGGCTCTAAGGGAGCAGGTGTAAGTGAATTCGTGAACCTCAAATAGTGATTCCTCCTAAATCCTAATTGTAGACCTTTCTAAGTAATGGTGTGGGGTTTCGTGATGGAGTCTAACGAAATGCTTATTTTGAATTGGGGTTGGCATTGAAGCTCGAGAGGAAACTTCTAGACTATTCACCCTAACACGAAGGTTTCGAACCTTTCTCGCACTTGATGTATACTTTTGGCTAACACCGTCATTTTGTGGGCGAAAGGTAAACACCACAGGGGTGGTTCATTCCCTTTATTCACACGACTTAGTTGACCATGTTCAGCACGACGTATCTCAGAGTTTTACCTCTTGAGGGTGTTCAAGTGGTGAATTTATGATGGGGTAAACTCATACTTACTAACCTACCACTACGCAGATGCATACAAACAAACAAGTAAAAGGCAAATGTATGGTTACGCTAAAAACCTCTTTTTTAAGATAAAAAAATGCTATGCGGGATTCCTAGTCTACGCAGGACGAATTCTGAAATTTAGAAAATTTTGAAACCTAGCTCTGACACCAAATTGATGCAGGGCGACGCATAGGGTTTGCGCGCCTATCGGCTTTTTCTAGGAAATCCTAAATGCATACAATGAAGAATTGAATTTTGAGCGCGCAGTTGGCTTGGACGTGGCGGAAGGCACGCTGGAGCGGGTCGATCAGGGGAGTTGTTGGGTCGTAGGTAGGAATCGAGGTAGAGATCCCGCTGGAAGCCCGCACCGCACAGTGAGGAAGCCCTAATCCATGTCATTGCTGAACGAGAACATAAAAATTAGCTTTTATAACAGGGCTGGACCGGACTTCAGCATGGATGAACCAGAAGAATTGCTTTTACAGATTTTAATCAAATCAAACATATTGGGGCCGCACTTACCAAATAAAGAACTTGCAAAATTATAGAACTTGCACACAAAATGCAAAACAACACAAATAAAGAAATACAAACCTCAGGGTCGATAAAGATCTGGACGAGTGCGACATCGGGCACTTCTGCGTCGACCTGATCTGGGCTGGTCTCCACCACCCAGTTATTATATAAGTCAAATGTATTAGTCGAGTCGTTTCGTTTAGTAGTTGGGTGTTACGACACTCGACACACCAGATCTACATTGGGACCGCACTTACCAGCGCTGTCCACCGGCCAAGACCGCATGACTTTATATTATGTTAGATGCTTTCGTAGTTTATTATAATTTGGTCTCACTTGTAGTAAACCCAGGTGGGGGGCGCGACTATGCAAACAATTTACTTTTGGTTTGGGTTGGGACATATATTGGTCCGGTTGGTGTTTGGGAAAGGCAAGCAAGACTTATTCCTAAAATCCCCTCTCTCAAAACGCCTCTCTCCCTCTCTCTAACCCCTCCCGATTGCACCCCTAGTAGCAGCGGCAGTCCCGGGTTCGGGATTCCGCCGTCGTTAAGTCGGCACTCCTCTCACCGCCCTACTTCTCTTCCTTTCTCGACCTCTTCTTATTCTTCTCTCCTCCTCTTCTCCTTCCCCTTCACAAGTTCCGGTAACTTCCAGCCATAGCACCGTCGAGGGATTCGGTCCCTCCATCGGGGAACTCCTCCTCAGTCGGCCCTCTCACGAGATCCAGATCGGGAGTCCATAACAACTTGGTATCAGAGCCAAACAACGGTACTACCACACCCGACACCTACCGCGCCGCCCTCACGGGATTTTGTCGACCGCCCGCACGTGATTCCGTCGGGCTACTTCCGCAGTTCTGCCTCCAGCTTTGCCGCCCCTTTCCATGGCCGACGACGGACCCTCTCTCACCCAACTCATGGAGTTTTTCCAATCAATGTTCGCCACCCAAAATGACAAGATGAACGCCCTCAACGCGAGCTTGGACTCCCGCCAGGGCGCTCCGCTGCCGCCACACACCGCAACCGCGGTCGCCTCCCCATCCGAGAACCGGGTGGAGTCGGCTCCTCCGCGCAGCGACGCCTTCTCCGACAACCGTTCTGTTCGTATGGACTTTCCAATATATGAGGGCCGCAAAGATCCTCTACCATGGCTTACGCGTTGTGATTTCTTCGCCAACCAACATACCCCGGACGAGGAACGTGTTGGCATCGCCTTGTTCCACCTCCTCGGACCGGCGCAACTATGGGTCACTCAACTTCTCTGGGAGCAACCCAACACCTCTTGGGAGGATTTCCAGGCAGCCTGCTCTCTCCGTTTCGGACCGTCATTGTCGGGCAGCCTGCTCTCTCCCTCTCGGCAACCTTATCGCACTCAAACAAACCGGCCCCCATGACACCTATCTGGAGTAATTTCAACTGTTACTCTCCCGTGCTACGACCGCGTTACCGTCACAACAAGTCCCGATCTTCACTGTCGGGTTACCCGACTGGCTCTATTGGGACGTGGAAATTCAAAAACCACCGGACCTATTGACGGCTATGAGCCTCGCCAGCGCTTTTGAGCGCTGGCTCTCCTTGGATCGGACGCCTTCGGGCCGCCGTGAAGTCTTCAGCCCTCGACCACCGCCGAGTTTCTCAACTTCCCAGCCGCCAGATGGGGACCAACCCCTACGACCAACTTACCGTCGTCGTTTGTCCCGACCGGAGATGGCGGCCCGCCGCGAGAAGGGTCTCTACTTCAATTGTGATGAATTGTATACACCCACTCATCGGCTCAAGTGCCTATTTTTGGTTAGAAGTTGACGACCCATCGGGGGATGAAGACGATGGGTTCGACGATTCGGGCACACCACAACTTTCTCTCGGGCCTTGGCCGGGTCGCAGGAGGGATGTACCATTTGTCTCTTTGTGGATGTGGTGGGCACACCCCTCCTAACTCTTCTGGATACCGACATTACTCACAATTTCGTCCACCAGGACAAGGCCCTCCAACTTCACCTTCCGTATGTTCCGCGCAGTCACGTTAAGGTGGCGGTGACAAATTGCCAGTAGATGCCGTGCCCGGGAGTATGTCGACGTGTAGCCTTTGTCGTGGACGGTTATTCTTCATAGACTGATTTCTTTGTCGTGGATCTTCGGAGCTTTGACATCGTACTGGGTGTTCGTTGGTTGCGTACTTTGGGGCCCATCATGTGGGACTTTGATCATCTGACCATCTCATGGCACGCGAGCTCATTTGATACAGTGGCAAGGGAAGGCTCCAGGACAACCTCCATCCTCCTTTTTAGTTCACATTGAGCCGCTGACCACTACAACCCGGCAGTCGGCTGACCCTCCGGCGGATCTCGCTTCCCTTCTCCAGTCATTTCCCTAGCTATTCAGCCCGCGCTTGGGTCTTCCACAGCGAAGTCCGCAGGATCTTCGCATTTGCCTCCTTCCAGGGGCAGCCCTGGTGGTAGTGCGACCATACTGCTACCCCTTCCTCCAGAAGGATGAGATCGAGCGGCAATGCGACCTCCTCCAGCAAGGTCTCATTCGGCGCAGCGTCTCTCCTTTCTCTTCCCTGGTACTGTTGGTGCACAAGAAGGACAACTCGTGCCGCATGTGCATGGACTATCGGGCTCTGAACGCCATTACCGTCAAGGACAAGTTTCCCATTCCGGTAGTGGAGAAACTCCTCGACGAGCTACACGGGGCATGCTTCTTCTCCAGGCTCGACTTTTTTTTGGGTACCATCAAGTCCGGATGATGGATGCTGACGTGGAAAAAATTGCATTCCGGACGCACCACAGACACTTCGAATTTTTAGTTATGTCATTCGGCTTAACGATCGCGCCCACACATTTCAGGCGTTGATGAATGAGGTATTCTAACCGTTTCTCCGCAAGTCGGTTCTGGGTTTTTTTTACGATATTTTGGTGCATAACAAAATTTGGGAGGAGCACCTAGCCACCTACACCATCTCCAGGGCGTCCTCAGCTTGGCGCGCACACACCAATTGGTTCTTAAGGCTTCAAAATGTTCGTTTGGGCAGCGCTAGATCACTTACTGGGCCATGTGGTGGATCATTCGGGGGTATCGGTTGACCCGGCCAAGATAGAGGGCGTAGCGTCGTGGCCCCTGTCGCAAACCATCCCTGACCTCCGCGGCTTTCTCGACCTCACGGGTTATTACCGCGGATTCATCCGCAACTACGGCAGCATCGCCGCCCCCTTGATCAACTTGCTCCGGGAGAACACATTTGTATGGACAGATACGACGACACAAGCGTTCCACTCTCTCCAGGAGGCACTGTTGTCCGCCTCGGTTCTCCGTCTTCCGGACTTCACCTTGACGTTCCTCGTCGAGTGCGACGCATCTGGCCTAGGCTATGGCGCGGTGCTACAGCAGGAGGGCCACCCCATCGCCTATTTCAGCCGTCAGACGGCCATCATCATCAAAAGTTGCCCGCGTACGAGCAAGAGCTCATTGGCCTCGCGAAGGCCATCCAACATTGGTGGCCTTACTTATGGGGTCGTTCCTTCATCATCCGGACAGACCACTACAACCTCAAGTACCTTCTGGAGCAACGCCTCACTACCGTGACACAACAGCGGTGGGTGAGCAAGCTACTTGGCTTCGATTTTTAGGTGGAACACAAGACCGGGAAGCTCAACCGCGCCGCCGACGCACTCTCCCGCCGGGACACGCCGCTGGATGTCGCCATCCATGCCATTTCCTTTCTGACTGCCGATCTCCCATCCTTGCTTCATCAAGAGATCCATGCTTCCCCCAGTCTCTCCGAGCTGCTTCACCGGGCGGAACACGGCCTCACAGATGCGCAGTGGAAAGCTCGTCAAGGGATGATCTTTTACGGTGATCGATTGTACGTGGACCAGGTATCACCTCTCATCTCTACCATTTTGGAAGATGTCCACTCCCGCAGTCACGAAGTCGTTCAATGCACTCTCTGGCGCCTCTGCACGGAATTTTATTGGAAGGGCATGCACCGACCCGTCCATGATTTCATTGCCACGTATGCCAACAAAAAAAGGCTGATCACCTCCTTCCTGTCGGGTTGCTTCAGCCCTTACCGGTTCCTACGCGGATTTGGGCGGATCTTTCCATGGATTTTGTTGAAGGGTTGCCTTTCGTACGCGGCAAATCCGGTCCTCGAAGGGAGCCCATTTCATCCGTTTAGCGAGGCCGCTCATGGCGGAGCACGTCGCACGGGTTTTCTTCCAGGGGATTTTTCGACTGCATGACATGCCGGAAACGCTTGTCTCGGACCGGAATAAAGTCTTCATGAGTAGATTTTGGAAAGAGCTTTTCTCCCTCAGCGGCACCAAATTGGTCTTCTCATCGGCATGCCACCCCCAGTCCGACGGCCAGATCGAGGTGGCTAATTCGCACTCTAGAGATGTACTTGCGGTGTGTGACAGGAGATTGGCCCCGGGATTGGCTGTGTTGGCTGCCTTGGGTGGAATATTGTTACAACACGGCATACCACACAGCCCTGCAGACCACTCCGTTTTGCCTCATCTACGGCCGGTAACCTCCCCGCCCCTTGTCCTACACGGGTGGCTTGGCTCGCTTGGCGGCCATCGACCGAGAATTAGAAGATCGTGACACTTTTTTACATGCAGCCCAGAATCGTGTGCTACAAGCCCAACAACGGATGGAGGTTGCATACAACCGGGGGCATCGAGAACTCACCCTCGTTGTGGGTGATTGGGTGTGGGTGCGGCGCCGTCCTTTCCTGCAGGTCTTCGTGACACAACCCACCTCCAACAAGATGGGCCCCAAGTTTTTTGGCCCTTTTCCCATCATTGAACGCATTGGAGACATTGCCTATCGCCTCGGCTTACCGCCTGAGGCCCAGATTCATAATGTCTTCCACATCTCTCAGCTCAAGTTATTCGTGGGACTGCTGCCGCAAACTCCCATAGTCGACATTCCACAACAACTTGAGGACAAGCTGTCTTTCGACGAGGGCGGTGATGTTACGGCATTTGACACACTGAATCCACATTGGGGCCGCACTTACCAGTGCCACCCATCGGCCAAGACCGCATGACTTTATATTATGTTTGATGCTTTCGTATTTCGTAGTTTATTATAATTTGGTCTCACTTGTAGTAAGCCCGGGTGAGGGGCGCGACTCTGCAAACAATTTACTTTTGGTTTGAGTTGGGACCTATATGGGTCTGGTTGGTGTTTGGGAAAGACAAGCAAGAATTATTCCTAAAATCCCCTCTCTCTAAACCCCTCTCTCCCTCTCTCTAACCCCTCCCGATCGCAACCCTAGTAGCGGCGAAGTCCCGAGTTCGGGATTCCGCCTTAGCTAGGCCGGCGCTCCTCTCACCGCCCTACTTCTCTTCCTCACTCTCGATCTCTTCTTCTTCTTCTCTCCTCTTCTCCTTCCCCTTCCAGCCATAGCACCGTCGAGGGATTTGGCTCCTCCATCGGGGAACTCCTCCTCAGTCGGCCCTCTCACGAGATCCAGATCGGGAGGCCAAAACATCGGGTCGATTCTTTTATTTTTATGTTTTCGCCTTTTCGGATTATTTACACTCATGTCATTGAAGCTCTTATATAAGCCCATGAAGTCTTGTAATGAAAGTATCAATGAATGAAGAGTTCTAATTCTCTGTCTTGCATGTGAGATATTTGGTGGCTCTCTCCTCCAACGAGCAACCCCATTTAGCCAACCACGGTTAGGGCTCCGTTGTATCTCCACCACCATCATCTCTGGCTCTGAATACTGCTTTGGTTACCACTCAGACGTAGGACCATAACAACTTTGGAATTAGAGCCTCGGTCCTCTTCGGCATGCCATGACTCGATTTCCATCAACCCCGAGCCTTCAATCCAGTCCAAGTCATCGTTGTATTCTTCATCTCCAACGAGCTCTACTCCTTTCCACGACGCCTACATCGAATACACCTTCATTTGTGCCTCCTTTTCGCAACAATCCGTTATTCTCCCGGTCAAAGTCGAAGACGATCTCCTCAGTTCCGCTGTCCGTCGACTCCATCGTTGGTCCACGCGAATCCCAGTACTGCAAATAGCAACCCACAAGCTCCAGCGAGACCGCGTCTCCTCGCTCTGCTCCCATACACCAGCTGGCATCCTCGTCCAAAATTGAAGCAGCCTTTCCGCCTGGATCGTCGATCGGCCCGGGTTCTTGCTTCGTCGAAGCCGCAGACGACATTTCCTTGCCCTTCCATCGCCCGTCACGCAGCTTCCCTCTCTTATCGAATCGCACCAAAAAGCCTTCCTCGAGCCCAGCGCGCCGCTACTTTCACCAGTTCCCACCAAAGCATGCAATCGGTTCCGACTTTTCTGCCCCTTTTTTTTCTTTTTATCGAGCCATGTGCACATCAACAGCCCACCGCACAGCTTTATCCTTATTTTATTTTAAACTCGGCGCAACTCAGCATCGAGCGCCTTTTTTTGTTGTTTTCCTTCTATTTCACGCCACCTCTTTTTTTAACCATTATTATACTTCCTATCTTTGTTGCCTATTCACATCAAGCTCATCACCCTATCAGCCATTTAATTGATTACAGTTTCAGTAATTACTTCACTTAATTTTATCCTCACAATGATATCGGCGTCAACCCCACCTTAGGATTCAGAGGCTACTCGACTCGCTCACGAGACACATCGTCTCGGCACCGCCTTCCTGGTCCTCTACGAAGACATACTTGCTAAAAGTAAAAATTTGCTCACCATTCCATCGCCGCCACAGAACCATGCAGTCGCCACTCCGCCGTTGATGCTAGTCATTTCCTTGCCACCCCCGGCTCCACTCGCCCCGGTCAACTCGCCGCATCTTTTGTCGGCACTTGTTCCGCCAACCCCGACGGACCCATCCCTGCCTCTGAATGACGACGTGCAGTTGCCTTCTTCACCAGCTGACGACATGCCACTGCTTACCTTGCTGGCTCTTGCTCCGCCGACCACTTCTCTGCCGGTTCCTCCGGCTATCTCGTTGCCTCCTCTACCGGCCCTTAGTCAACCGACCCCTTTTCTGCCAACTCCGACGAATCCGTTCTTGCTGACGTCTGTCGTTCCTCCGGCCTCCTTGTTGTTATTGCTCACTATCGTTCCGACAGCTCCATCAAACACATTCTGGTCGCTGCCCGTTGTTTTTACGGCACTGCCGCTCCTCGTCAAAGCTACTGCTGACGCGGCACACTACCAGGCGCTATTCTGGAGAGATCAAGATACAAGATGACACAGTCATTCACGCAAAGTTCGAGCTTGAGGACAAGCTCTATTTCAAGGACGGATGAAATGTTATGGATCCTATACGTCAAGTACATAGTTGTATTAATATTATTGAGCTCAGTTATTATATTGAGTCAAATGTATTAGTCGATTCGTTTCGTTTATTAGTCGGGTCGAGCCTTTTATGTTTTATGTTTTCGGATTATTTACATTCATGTCATTGAGGCTCTCCCATAGAGTCTTGTAATGAAGGTATCAATGAACGAAGAGTTCTAATTCCCTGTCTTGAATGTGAGATATTTGGTGGCTCTCTCCTCCAACGAGCAACACCACTTAGGCAGCCGCGGTTAGGGCTCCGTTGTATCTCCACCACCATCATCTCTGTCTCCGACAACTACTCAGATCACCACTTAGAAGTAGGCCCATAACAGAGACCAGATCTTTTTCATAAGATTTATGAGGACAACCAAACCTGAAACAATGTGTGAATGCATTCCCTCTCATCAGTTCTGCAAAACTAAATCTTACATACTCAAATACTAGTTTGTTTTACTGACAGTGTGTAGGAAGCTTTTGGAAATAAAAGCTTCTATTTATACAACTACTCACCCTCTCCGAAGAAGAATCTGTCAGACACGAGAATACATAATCCCATGGATTACAAGGTAACTGCAAATAATTTGCAAAGCAAATCCTGTCATACACTCACACACATACAAAGACACACATAATATTAGTAGTAAATCCTGTCACACACACAGATAACACACATAACTGCAAATATTAGTAGTAAATCCTGTCACACACACAAGTCACAACAGCAAATAATTTGCAAAGAAAATCCTGTCACACACAAACACATAATATTAATAGTAAAATATAGTTTCTGCATTCTATTAATTCACGTGATTCCAAAATCCAAATGCAGCCCTTTAACATTGACGTGTTAGCGTGAGTAAACTACACTAGATTCTATCTCTCCATTGGTGATGCAGTTTGAGCTATCAATATCATCAGCATTGGGATATACTTGGTAGTCGCGCTTAATCAGCTATCTAATGTCATTTCTCCCTATTAATTATCTTGTCTATTGTCAAGAATTGTCGATGCTATTCACCAATTTGGGCATATTTGTCACATTCTGTGCTACGAGGATTAGGTTTCTCTGAAAAAATATCTAAGATTATAAATAGTAGAAATTGGGATGCAAGCAAACGAGGTTGATTATGGAAGAAACAAATAGCTATCTAACATGGGGATGATTTTCCCTTCTTTCTTCTAGGCATGAGACTCTTTTTTCCCTCACTTTAGTGTTTGCATCTCCCCATTGACACTTCCATTCTTCTAATCTTCACTTCCTTTCTCTTTACAGCACAATCCTTCTGTAAGGCAAAGTATCTCTTCTCAACAAATCAAAATATTAAAGTCCATTTCAAACTTCACTTCCTCTTACCCCCATTGTGTCAATTGGTATTCAAAATTCATCGTCTTTTTTTTTTGCTGAGATGCTATCATTAATTGGTATCAGAACAAATTTCAAGCATCCTATTATTTATTCCAGCCTCTTATTTACTGTTTTGCTGATGTTGTTTTGTCCCAAAATTGTTGTTTCATTACCAATTTAATGAAATTGTTGTATTTTTGTTCTTGCTGCCTGTTCTCCATTCACAGTACCTATTGTCAGTTACTAAACGTTAATAAACGCTTCCAATAACCACAAATAATAGATATTGACCACCTAAAAACCATCCTGCAGCCACGCAACAACACACTTGCAACCATCTAGATTCCCCTCAAGAACTAAAAAAAATATGCTCATTCATTCGCCATTTAAATTCAAATTTGGATTTCAAAAAATA
The DNA here is from genome assembly GCA_039513925.1 of Platanthera zijinensis. Taxonomy (NCBI): domain Eukaryota; kingdom Viridiplantae; phylum Streptophyta; class Magnoliopsida; order Asparagales; family Orchidaceae; genus Platanthera; species Platanthera zijinensis. Next base: position 172,695,521 of record CM077091.1, read on the forward strand.
AACTTCAAACTTATATTCTATTTTCTTCAAGTTTTTGCCACATTCACCACCTTCGTATCTCCAGTCTCCACACAATCAAATATGCAACTAGTAGCATCCCGACAGTTCAACCTTGTCATAAAATATGACAACATGAAGGCCAACGCGTTATGTGCACCATCAATTGGCCTATTTTTTATAGTGGTACATTAAATGATCCGGATTATATTGCTTTGTGCAAAGAAGATGACGGCTTTGAGTGTATAACCCGTAATTCGTCGAGATAAGAAATGCTTAAGTAGATGACTATTCACAGACCATTCAACTCAGTAGCCTAGCGGCTATTCGCAGACCTCACCGGTAGAGTATGAGCGAGTATGGGCGAGTATGGGTGAGTAACCATACCCCCCCCCCCAAGATTTGTCTATAAATAGACCCTCAGGGGTACCAGGAGTGGCACGTTGAGATCCCCCCAAGTTCCAAACTCACCAAGTCCGTGTCACCCTCGTACCTCACTCTGTCTTTTGGTTGCGGAGGGGAAGTTTCTCTCAAACTTCTGGGTACGTGGTAGGATCTCCTTGTCGAGGCATTTGTGGTGTGTTCGTAGACATTTTCTCTCTAGCTCTAGTCATCTGAATTGTGGCGTCCGACCGCAGAATTAGTAACCTTAAGCTACACTTAGGTCCGAACATTTGGAGCTAGGATTTTCTTGACTTCAACATCGAGGTTATATTAGAAAATGTTGAGAACAAAGGATACCCCATCAAAGTAAGACTGCTCTACAAGGGAACTCAAAAGTATGTTCTTAGAGACAATAAATATAACAAGAGATTCATAGAGAAACTCACTCTCAAAGTGGTCGGACATTTTGGAGTGACAAAGACACCTATCCAAACCCTTGAATTACAAGATTATATGCCCCATTGCTAATATGACAAAGACACCTATCCAAACCCTTGAATTACAAGATTATATGCCCCATTGCTAATAATGAAACATACGTTTGTAGTTGTGGGCAGGTTTGCAGGTGCTCGTTGCGATACTTGGATGATAAATATGACATACGAAGATTATTGAGGCTCATTTCTTGATATTTATAAGGAATGCTAAATATGATATATGAAGATTATTGAGGCTCATTTCTTGATATTTATAAGGTTGTGTGTTTCTCTAATGAAAGTTCAGAAGATTGAAAATTTGTGCAGGCGGTTTGGATCAATTAGATGATTCAATGATTGTACGTATATGATACTCCTGGTATTGATTGAATGGTTATGCTATGAGCCTACGTAAGGGGAGACGACATGTGACCGGGGACGACGACGTGTGGCCGGGGACGACGACTTGTGGCCGGGAACGACGACGTGTGGCTGCGGACGACGACGCGTGGCCGCGGACGATGACGTGTGGCCGCGGATGATGTGTATCTTCTTTTTTTTGCATTGTATCTTTATTTCTAAAATTTTGCCTTTTCGCGCACTTTAATTTACATAAATCATGAAGCCTGGGTGAAGACATAATGGAAATAGAGTGAAACTTTTCCCAGTCACTATTATATGAGTGCAAGGGGTCTTGGATGGCAGCATGAATTAAACCCTTGATCTCTTCTATTAATCTTATCTCCCCCTCTCACCTTCGCAAGCTAGGTCTAGGGTTGAGAAAGACTCTCCTCACCCCATCTCTCTCGGTCGAGTTCGGCTCCCGTTGTATGTTACGCCATTGGGAAGGCTAGGTCAAAGATGAAGAAGATCCTCTCCGAGACTTCTCCCTCTCAAGACCGCATGCGCACTCGCAATCGGAAAATGGTATCGGAGCCTTCTTCCTTCAACAACTGCATTCAAATAGATCTGAAAACCCACTCTTAAGAAGCAACGGGTTCCTCGGCCCCGTCGATTTCGCATGGCTGCACGGGCTTACACAACAACGATTATCCTCTTATATCTTGCGCTATCTTGTCAGCCTTTCCCATGCAATAATCTCCCACTACGACAAGCTCTCCTACAATCAAACGCCCATGGTAGGCATGTCTCACTGATAGTCATGTATCATCCCCATCGACAATCGCGTATTTGATCCCGCTAACAGTTTTGAGCACCTGCGACATTTCTCCAATGCTTGTACTCATCAGTCCTGGTGCGCTACACAACTCTTTTCCCTCCACCGTAGCATATGTGCCTCCTCCCCCAGCAAGTCGACCAACCCACACCTACCTTCGAAGAGTCTCCCAACCATCCAACACCGCTCCCATGCTTTTTTCCACGTCCTCCTGAGTGCCCAGCACTCCGGACCGGGATTTCTAGCACTCGGCCTATGCAGCCGCCACCTCCGAACAACTCCTGCATGCCTCTAGCGACTATGAATGAAGGCAGTTTTTACCCTCTCTTAGATTATGGAGACAATGCAAAAGATGATGGTCGTCCAAGCTCAACAACAATCCGCATTCGATGTCTTGACCACCCGCCTCGATAGAAAGCAATTTCCACCCTAGCCGAGACACCACCTCATGACAAGTTCCATTCAGGGCGGCGTGCCAGACGCAATGCACTTTGATTCTCACAGACATTGATCTGCAAGAGGCAACATTCCATGATACATGAATCTATATTTTCCTCTATTTGATGCAAAGAGCAACACGTTGGCCTGGGTTGCCAGATCTGAGAACTTTGTCAACCAGCTCACGCTGCTGGAAGATTGGATATGGTAGGCCTCCATCAACCCCATGGTCTTGACACAGATGTGGTACGCCCAACTTGCGTGGGATACACCCACTTTAAATTGGGCGTCCTTCAAACATTCCTACAATCTGCGTTTCAACCCACCTCTCTGTAGTAGTCCGTTGGGCGACCTCGTCTCTCTCAAGTAATCAGGGGTCGTCGATGATCACTGAAGAGTTTTTAGATGTTACTAAATCGTGTGTCTTCTATACTGCTAGAGCATTAAGTACATATCCTCGGTGCTAGCCTACACGATTGACTACGGCTCCGCTTGGGAGGACTTATTTTCACCGGTCAAGCGGTTACGACCGCATGAACCGGGCCTTAATTAAGGTCGGGTTCATGCGGTCGTAACCGCTTGACCGGTGAAAATAAGTCCTCCCAAACGGAGCCTACATCTCGATGTCGAATTCCAAGCTCCGTGAGACCTCAACAAAGCCATGAATCCAGCTCATATTTGAGAGAAACGTCTCCTCATGGACAATCTGCATGGCATCCACCACGGAGGGAATGAGAGCAGTTTGCGGGAGGACACCCCTTTTTCTCATCCCAGTACCTTTTACACCACATCCATGGGCAAGGAATCTCTTGGCACTCCAGCCATCAAACCCATGTGTTAAGCAAAGATTGTGGAATGACACGCACAAGGTCTTTATTTCAACTGCATTTCCCAAATACAGTCAAACACAAGTGCAACTTTTTTTTTTGGCTAGAAGTTGACGACCCCAAGAATGACAACGATGACAACAAGGATGTCGGGATGGTGATAACCTCGCACCCCAAGCTTGAGGAGAAGCTTGATCTGCACGGGGGAGGCAATGTTATGGGCCCATGTAAGGGTTGACAATGCGTATCCGCGGATGACGTGCATTTTTTTGCATAGTATCTTTATTTCTCGCATTTTATCTTTTCGTGCACTTTAATTTAATCACATCACGTAGTTTGGGTGTGGGACATAATGGAAATATCGTGGAACTTTTCTCTCACTATAGATGTGAGGCGGGGTGTTAGATGGTAGCATGAATTAAACCTTAAAGCTCTCCCTCTCTCATCTTCTCAAGCTAGGGCTAGGGTTGAGCTAAACTCCCCTCTCTCCTCCTCTCTTGGTCGAGCTTGGCACCCATTCCATCTTCCTACCATTGGGAAGGCTAAGTCAAGGAAGGGTTGGGACGATCCTCTCTAAGACTTCTCCCTCTCAAGGATGCACACCTACTCGCAATCGGACGATCGTAACAAGTTCATCCTTGTAACTCCTTATTTTCACTCCTCATTTCCATTCGCTACTTTGCTCTTTTGCTTATTAATAACATTGTTACACTGCTAGAGTAAAAAAAGAAGTTGAAAGATAGTTTATTGATTCTTTGTCATCTTACATTTAGTTAAAATGAAGAATTGTGCATGGATCACAGCTGTTGATGTATTGTCGAAGTCACTAGTAATTACTCTGTGTTTTAGTACTATTTTACATAATGAATGATTAGATGATGATGATGAGAACCATTTGTATAACATCCGTACCAATCCCTTTCATTTATTGGTAAATTTGGACCGATCATCTAAATGAGCAATACATTGTCTACATGATCTACAACTTTTAGCATGTCATATAGGTAATGGTAGACCATTTCTTCAGAAAATGTCAAATACTGCATATGATCATTTCTTCAGAAAATTTCATATAATTTATTAGTATCGTAGAAAGTGAGGGGAATGAAACTTGTGGGTAATATTTCTTGTATAAACATCAAGTATGAGTACAAATATATAGGAAGAGAAGAAGAGAGAAATCTCAAATCTACAATGTGGGATAAAACCTAAGACAACTTGGGCTCATAAATGAGCCACAATTACAATGGACTTTTACATATTATTCCACTATCTTCTAACACTCTCCCGCAAGCTGCAGCATACAAATCGTAAGCACCAAGCTTGGATAGAAACTGTTGATACAGTGACCGAGATAGAGCCTTGGTAAAGATGTCAGCAACTTGCTCGGAGGCTGGAACATGCTCCAATTCAAGTTTCTTCAGTTAGACCTTCTCCCGAACAAAGTGACAATCAACCTCAATGTGTTTTGTCCGCTCATAAAACACAGGGTTCTTCGCAATATGTATAGTAGTCTGACTGTCACAGAAAAGAGTAGCAGGAGAGGAGAGATTGACACCCAAATCACAAAGAAGGCTCTCTAACCAGGTAAGTTCAGAGACGACAGCAGCCATCGCACGATACTCAACTTTAGCAGAAGAGCGAGCAACAACTGATTGCTTCTTGCTGCGCCAGGTGATGAGATTTCCTCCAAAGTAGGTACATAAGCCAATGGTGGATCGTCGATCATCAAGAGAGCTCGCATAATCAGCATCAGTGTACACAACAAGAGATAAAGAGGAGGATGGCTTGTATACCAACCCTCGTCCCGGGGCAGCTTTTAAATACCTGAGGATGCGTTCGACAGCCTGAAGATGAGATATCCTTGGTGAATGCATACAACGACTGACCACTCCAACAGCAAAAGAGATATCGGGCCTTGTAACTGTTAGGTATATCAATTTTCCCACAAGACGTCGATAATATTCTGGATTAATAAGAAGAGCGTCTGATTCTGCTCCATGAGCACTGAGCTTGTGGTTGACATCCATAGGTGTTTCAGCGGGTTTACATCCGGAATAACCAGCATCCTGAAGAAGATCCAGACAATATTTCTGTTGAGATAGGACCAGGCCATAAGGTCTTCGAGCAACCTCAAAACCAAGAGAGTACCGAAGGTTTCCTAGATCTTTTATTTGGAAGACAGAGTTTAAGTGTTGCTTGATTTATTGTATCCCGTTAGAGTCATCGCCAGTTATCAAAATATCATCCACATAGACTAAGAGAATTACAGTCTCTGTTGATCGATGATGGGTAAAAAGAGAGAAGTCAGCCGAGCTTCGCTGAAAACCAATATCACGAACATCATTGCTAAATTTTTCAAACCAAGCTCGAGGGGACTGTTTGAGACTATAGATAGCTTTATGCAGTCGGCACACCATAGACTCCCCCGTGGTCTCAAACCCGGGAGGTTGGTTCATGAAAATCGTCTCCTGAAGATCACCATTAAGAAAGACATTTTTAATGTCCAACTGATGTAGAGGTCAGCGGCGGTGAACAACCAGTGAAATGAGGACCCGAACAGTATTTAGTTTGGCGACAGGGGAGAACGTCTCCTCATAGTCCAAGCCCTGTTGCTGAGTGAACCCACGAGCCACGAGACGGGCTTTGAGACGATTAATAGTCTCATCTGAAGCATGTTTAATGGCAAAAATCCATTTACAGCTAACGCGGAACTGGGCAGACGGAAGAGGTACCAAATCCCAAGTATAATTAGCCCAAAGGGCTGACATCTCAACTTCCATGGCCGCACGCCACCCAGGGTGTTGGAGAGCCTCTTGCACATTGTTATGCAGAGAAATAGAGGAAAGAGCAAGAGCAAATTTTCGCAGAGGAGGAGAGAGCCGATGTAGGGAAATATAGTTGGTCATTGGATGAGCCGTTGAGGCGGGGCTAGGGTCAACTGGTCGCGAGATCGTACTGGTAAACGGTAGCAATGGCTGGGCTCCGGAGTTCAGATTGCGGCGAGTGTAGACACGGATGAGAGGAGGTTTGGTTGTTGGCGGATTGGGTGCTGGTGGTTTGGGAGCAAGTGGTTCCATGTGGGGCGTTGGAAGAAGAGGAGGTAGAGAAGTTGTGACCGGGATAACAAGACGAGGCACTGGTTGCCCACAAGAAGGTATCGAAGTGGATGACAGAAAGGGTTGGTCTTCCAGAAAAGTAACATCAGCGGACACAACCACTTTTCGGTCGATATGAGAGTAACATACATACCCTTTTTGAGTCCGAGAGTACCCTACGAACATATACTTGGTTGCACGGGGGGCAAATTTGTCCGTAGGTGGACAGAGGTTATGGACATAGCACGCACACCCAAACACCCGAGGTGCGAGAGGAAACAGAGATTGAGAAGGAAAGAGGAGACTAAATGGAGTGACGAAGTTGAGACGAAGGAAGGTATACGATTGATGAGATGACAAGCAGTCGAAACTGCAAAGTTCTAGTATTCGATGGGTACCTGCATCTGAAGCATTAACGAATAACGAGCGGGCAACATCAAGAAGATGCCGATTTTTGCGCTCAGCAACAACATTTTGCTGAGGAGTGTAAGCACAGGATGTTTGATGGATAATGTCAAATTCAGCACAAAGTGAGGCGAACGTTCGGCTAGTATATTCTTTTGCATTGTCAGTGCGGATAATTTTAAGGGGCGAAGAGAACTGAGTCCTAAGTTCAGTAACGAACGTACAAAATATAGAAGTGAGTTCGGTACGATCCCGTAGTAAATATAACCATGTCACACGAGAGTAATCGTTAATAAAGGAAACAAAATAGCGGTACCCAAATACACTAGAGACTTTATAAGGGCCCCAAATATCAGAGTGAACAATGGATAAAGGAGTACTACTCTGATTACAGACAGAACTAAAAGAGACACGATGTTGTTTACCAAAGATACATGACTCACGAGTAAACTCATGTAAGGATACATCTGGAAGAGCTTTCTTTAGAATTTGGAGAAGAGCATGTCCAAGAAGACGATGTCACTCTACGGAGGAGACGACAGAGAGGGTAGAAGGAAGGACATCAAGAAGATAGAGTCCATGAGACAGCCGTCCTCTACCAATAATATTCTGCATTTGCCAATCCTGCACAACAAAAGAAGATGGTGAGAAAGTAACATGACAATCAAGGTCCTGTGTAAGTCGGCTAATAGAAAGTAAGTTGAACGGGAAGCCCGGAACATGAAGAACCGAGGTTAATGAGAGGTTGGGTGTGAGATGGATATCAGCAGCTCCGGAGACAGGGGTGGAGTCACCATTGGCGACAGTGATGAACTTGGGATGAGGAGAGTCCAAGTATTTCGGCGGCTTTTGGCAAGTAATATGATGGGCGGCACCAGAGTCCACAATCCAGTGGGAACCCCGAGATAGACAGTTATACCTTCATTATCGATGGAGGTCACGGAGCCCGATGAGCGAGCAATCACCCCTTGGAGTTGCTGAAGCTGGGTGCGGAGAGCATCAATGTAAGACTGAGCATTTGAAGGAGTCGAAGTAGAAGCCACGGGCATAGACTCAGCCATTGAAGCAACGACAAGGTGGGGTGGCAGACCATGCTTACGATAGCAGGTAGCCTCCAGATGATGTTCTCGACCACAGAAAGTGCATTTCAGGGGGGGTTTCCAGTACGTCCTCGTCCCCAAGACGAATTGCGACCCCCACAGGTCGAGGTACCACAAGTAGAGGGATGTTGTGAAGGTAGCTGCAGAAGAGCTGGAGAGGGAGGCAAAAGAGCCTCGGGAGGCGGAGTGACCTTCAGAAGCATGAAGCAGACATCGGAGAGAGAGGGAGTAGTAACAGATGAGAGTATCTGAACACGAATAATATGCAGAAGCGGAGGAACCCTTGCCATCATCATGGCAATCCCGATAGCTTCTTTTTGTGCCCGTTGGGCAACCAGATCAGTAGTAGGAGGCTGGTGTTGTATCCACGCCTCAACAAGTGTCTTGGCCTTGGCAACGAAAGAAGTCATATCTCCAGGTATCCCGGGATTAAGGGATTGAAGATCAGTGATGATGTCAAACAGATGCTGCAGACTGTTTTGGTCGGAATAGGACTGAAGTTCCTCCCACATGGACTTTGTCGTGTCATGATACATGGTCATCCTGTAGGGTTTGGTATCCATAGAGTTGAGGAGCCGGGATTGCACACGGGCGTCATCACGAAGCCACTCGTCCATGGGAAGGGTAGAAGTGGCCCGGGTCAAGTGATGAAGCAGTCCTTTTGTATGGAGCACCCGACGAATAGAATGTACTCATTCCACAAAGTTTCTTTTATCGGTGAGAGAGATAGTGGTAATCCTGAGTTCATCCCGTAGTTCAGTAGCAGGCAAAGCAGTCCGAGGTGGAAACGATGAAGTACCAGCGGACTCACGGGAAGCAGTAATAGTATCCATGAGGCAACCTGAAGATCAATCCGCAGCGGCTAGAAAAACAGTCTGCGAGCAAGATCAGTGGCTAGACAGGCCGAAGCGGCTAGAAAACCAGCGAGGAAGGAGAAACTGCAGCGGTAAGAACAAGTCGTGTGCGACTATGAGGCCGCTCGAGAAGAAGGAACCCGTAAACAGAACCAGACGAAGCAGAACGGAAGAGAGGCCGCACGGTCTCGGTGGCAACACACCAGCGGCAGGAGGCCGCGACCAAGTGCGGAAACCGCAGCGGGTAGATAGACCATAGAGGTTAAGGGAGACAACCCGCAACCTCAAAGTGGGACGGAGAAGAGAAACCGCACGGTGTCGGCGTCAACACACCAGCGGTCAGAGGCCGCGACCAAAATGCGGAGCCCGATGCGGGTAAAGAAGCCGCAGCGGTAAGATATGCCTATGCGGGAAGCTCACAGGGACAAGGAAGAAACCGAAATCGCCGCGACTAGAAAGGCACCAGCGAGAAGGGAATCCGCAACGGTCAGAAACGGTCGTGCGGGAAGGAAAGTCGCCGGCGACTGGAGAAGCAGCAGCGGGAAGAGAAGTCGCAGCGATTAAAGAGCGGAGACCGCACGGTCTCGGTGCGAACACCAACGGTAAAAGGAGTTACCGCGACCAAGGTGCGGTGTAAAAAAAAGAAGAGGAAGTTGTAGCGAGAAGAGAGAAAAAGGCCGCTCGGCAAGGGGCAGAGACCGCAACGAACAGGGGCGGGGCGGGGGGCCCACCAGTCCGAGAGGTTATATAACAGGAGGAGGGGGGTGGAACCACGAGAGAGAGAGCAAAAACAAGGGGGGCGGTAAGAAAAACCGCTAACCGCACAGAAGAAGCAGCGGTTAGAAGAAAAGAAGGAAGTCGGGGACCAAACCGCCCGGTTAGCAAGCAGGCCAAGCGGACATAAAGGGACAGGCCGGACTGTATCCCTCTGATATCATGTAGAAAGTGAGAGTAATGAAACTTGTGGGTAGTATTTCTTGTATAAACATCAAGTATGAGTACAAATATATAGGAAGAGAAGAAGAGAGAAATCTCAAATCTACAATGTGGGACAAAACCTAAGACAACTTGGGCTCATAAATGGGCCACAATTACAATGAGTTTTTACATATTATTCCACTATCTTCTAACAAGTATAAATCTCAACATGTAAGCATAACATCTATGAGAAACATAACAATCATTAGGCATAAAAGATGGATGAATTTTCAATACCGTAAATGCGGACGCGCATTCCTCATCTTCATTTTTGGGGAACAATTTGATGTATGAACTTTCTGATTCAATATTGTGGGAACCAGAATGATATAAACAAGAACTCAAGACCAGATCATGGCATGGAATACTCATATCCGGGTTGACAGAATCATTTGTTTTTATAGTAAGCAAACAATTCACAGCTGCGTTATGGTTTTCTGTTGCTTTATCCTTTGAAGCAAAGGGGTGGTTGTAAGATATCGAGGCTATCTGCGTAACTGTTCCAGGAAAAAGTAAAAGACCTTCCCTGTACCTTATCTCAAAAATATCGCGAGCACTTGTTTCTTCACTAACCTTTACAATATTCAGTAAATACGAAGCATCGTTTCTTAGGGAAACGGAAAATACGGTTTTTTTTCCTTTACATGGACTAAGAGTATCAAAGTGTAACGAAAAAGAACTACTTGAATCAGTGTAACTCTCCCTTTCATGCACTTCTATATCAATAGGAAGAACTACTGTCTCAGTTACCTGCGAAGAATTACCTAACTTCATGCAGATAGCACCAGAAACTTTTCCAGCCAAATGAGGCCACAAATTCAACTCTACAATAGTTTTAAAACTGTATGGAGGCACCTCCCAGTGCTGATGAGGCCTGAAATCCACCCTTGATGATCCCAGTTCACCTCTTCTAAGACTGAGCCACTCACTATCAATGGGAGAATCAGACTGAACATAATATTTTTGAAATCTATAAGCGCTACATGAAACAAGTGCTGAGCTGTGGTCTTTCTTCGAACCTGAGATTGAAATCCATGCTTCCACTTCCTTGACATAAAGCACATCAACAGAAGGATTATAAAGAGACAAATTCCCACTCAACCTCTTACCGGTAGAAATGTTGAATCCCATGAAAGGCTGCAACTGGTAAGGGGATATTGTAGCTACTCCAATAGCATGGATAATGAAACCCCCAAAGCTTGTTTGCAACACCAGTTGAGCTGAAGAGGAACCCAACCATCTCGGTAAGAAAACAAATGAAATTGAGGCAGATTCACCGGGCGCCAGTGAAAATTTCTTAAAACCAAATGCATTGAATTGTGTATTTGTGCTAAAAAGATCGTAGACATTCAAACCACTCTCATTATGCTTGTTGGTCACTTTCAAAATTGCAAGGGAAGGAGAGTACAAATTTTTGGTCCCCCAATCCAACAATGGAGGGCGCACTTCTATTTCAGGAGAGGATGAACTCATGAGAACACCTGCTTCTTCCTCTTCTGAATGCTCATCAAGATCACCTCTGTGGGCAGTAGAATCCTTTATACAACTATCCGGAACAGGGGAACCTTCACAGAAATCCTCCCTCTCTGCAGCCACACTCTTATCTTTGAAACCTTGTAAAAGAGGGATTCCATTTGCAGAATTTGTCGAATAGCAAGAAACAACATCGCCATTGGCCATCTTGAAAGTTGAATTCCTGGCTGTTTGAGCAGAGCCATTGGAAACTTTAAAGGAGGGGGCTCTCCCATCATGCTTTTCACCAAGAGAACCCACCAAAGCTGATTGAAAGAAGAAGGAACCAGAGAAAGGACAAACATCCCCAGGTTCATTAGAACCCTCAAAACTCTGCTGGTCGCAAACCGAGCTACCAAAGTCCCCATAGAAAATACACCCTGCCAGAACGCCATCAGCACATAACTGGCTCTTCATGGAAATAGGAAAGCAGAGCACCAAAAACACCATAAACAAAAACCAGCATGGTCTGGATTGACACAGCACACAGCTCCTGGTAGGGGACGTTAAAAGCAGACTGGTGAGAAATTTAACCAGAAGTAAGCAAAAAGCTATAAAAATCCTATTCTGAGATCATTCCCACATATAACCCAACACAAGGCGCTTCTTTCTCTTACCAGTCTGCCCAAAAAGGACTATATCTAGGGATAACAAGGAGCCATCCTAAACAGTAGCCATTAGTGAAAATCAACTATGCTTTCATGAAATCTGTCGTGCAAGAGAATCGGATGGAGATGCGCAGAGAAGAGAAGAGAAGGGAAGAAAAAGGAGATTTCATAGAGTACCTCGAAGATAGAGAAGACGAGAGAGTGAAAGTTTCCACGTATTCTGTTTCGATTACCATCATCGGCGGCGGAGAAGGACCATCTGAATGTTGAGGTACGTACGGCTTCCGGCGCCACCACCCAACACCAGCAGGAAGAAAACCTCGAACGAAGGAAGAAGCCCTTCAGTTGCTGTCGATGGAATAGGAATTGATACCCAGCGGAAAAAACAAATTTTATTTGTACAGTCGAAATGCCATTCTTACCCCCCGACGATGAGTTAATTATTATTTTTTAATATATGCTTAGCTCATTTTAGGCAAATTTTTGAGGGACTTGGGTTCTGATATTTGTACACCAGCTTTCTTTCGCTATTTATATACCCTAAATCATGTTAAAACATTCTATTTTTAATACCCAAAATTTAATATTTGTATCCCCTTCCAACAGTTCCGTCTCTTCCACTTTCTCACTCGAGAAGTCGCTCTTGTCGTCTCATCGGCCTGGCATTATCTTCCTTTGCCTCCCGTCACCACCTGCCACCGCCCACCGCAGCCCATCGCCACTGGAATCTCTCATCCGGCCTAGTATATTCTCGGATCTACCCTTTTGCGGGTTTTCTGGAAGCTGAGCCCGACCTCATCTTGGTCGCCCCCCTATGTCGACGAATTTAATTTCAATGTTTGCATACATGAAGATGAAACGTTATCTTATTTATTCAGAACACACGAAGAAGTTGCTCTACAGAACCTGTATTCAACTTATAATAGTGGTTAGGATGGTTTCTCCAAATTTTATAAAAAAATATACTAAAATTCATGAAGTTTCAACCACTAGCCTTCATTTTACAGAAGAAATGAAAATAAGGTTCCATAAATGATGTGAGTGTGTTAAAATATCAAAAAGATCGTAAGAAGAAAATCATTGTGGCCCAATACAAAATTGAATATGATATTCTCCAAGATGCACTTAGCTATTGTTGATGCAAGAACTGCGTTTCCACAGCGACATCAAATTTATATAGGGCGGTCATTTTATGTTTGCATTAAGATTTTAAATATTGAGATATAAATATTCTCATACTTTGTGAGAATATAAATATGTATTTTTGATGTATAAATATTCATGAGTTATAAATAATGATTTATGATATAGATTCCTTTTAATTTTTAATTTAGATCTAACTCATTCCTTCCTTCACGCTCCAAACTGACACGGGGCACAAATTATGATTTCGAAATGGTCCGGAAAACAAAAATCTCTCTCAATTTAAGGGGTTATACCTAAACGGCTAATTAAACCCACTCTTGTCGATGGCAGTGGTGAAATTTTAAGCTTTGGCGGTGGTAAATACTTTGGGAAGAGAGATTCGGGAGGTTGCTCTTGGACGGGAATTTGGATAGGAAAAGCCGAAAAGGGCTTCTAAATAAAAATTTGATTTCTTATAGGAATTTTCTTTTATTCGGGTGCAATATAGCAGTACTCAACAGAAAATCTATTTTATATTTTGGATGAAAATAAATTAATTTCTGATGGGATTCTCCTCAAATTTTCTCAGTCAAATCTGGGGGTTCGGTCCAAAAACTCCGGGCAAGCTAAACTGGTCAGACGAGCCGCACGTGAAAAGCCGCGCTCATCCGAAAATTCCCGAAAGCACACTCATAGGGAGTCAAACCCGGCCAACACGCGCCAAAGTGCCTCGCACAGACTGTGCGCGCGCGCCCGCGGTCGTGCAATGACGCACAGTGCCACGCACCGCGCGGACTATGCGCGTCCGCGGCCGCGCAGGGCCGCGGGCCGTGCATGGCCCCGCATCCGCACGGCCATGCAAGAACGCGCACAGCGCGCGGCCATGCAGGGCCGCGCCCTACGCAAGGTCGTGCACCGCGCGGCCACGCCCAGCACACATGCGTCATGTGTGCGCGCGCACGTGCCAACGACCCTCGTCGCCGCCGGCGATCCTCGCCGCCGCCGCCGATCCTCGCCGTCGCGCCCGCCGCCCCTCGTCGCCGTCGGCCGCCATCGGCCGCCGCCGGCCACCACCGCCGTCGGCGGCGATCCTCGCCGCCGCCGGCGATCCTCGTCGGCCGCACCTGTCGCTGCCAACCGCCCCTGTCGCCGTCGGCCGCCTCCGGCCACCGCCGCCGCCTTCGGGCACCTTGCCCGAGCCGCCCGAACTACCTGGAGGAGGGGGGCACTTCCATCATTTAGTTAATTTTGGTGATCCGTGTGATCAAAACGAAGCGACGTCATTCACAAGCACAAATCACTCCCCGGTGTAATTACTGACGCGCCCCTCCAAAAAACTATAAATATGCTCACAGACCGTCATTTCAAGTCAAGCAACTTCAGAGGCAAAGAAGAGCTCTGAGGTTTTCCAGCGAGATTATGGACTTAAGCCGATCCTTCGCTCAAGAATTCACTCCGCTCTTCTCCTTGCGCTACAGATTCCTCATGCCTCAAGTGACATCAACCACCTCCGCAAAAGCGCTCCCACCTAGGCTCCGCATCAACAAGAGCGCTACCTCCAGACTTCTCCTTGCGCCACGAACTCCTCACGCCTCAAGTGACGTCAACCGCCTCCGCGAGAGGGCTCTCATCTAGGCTCCGCATCAAAGAGAGCGCTACCTCCAGACTTCTCCTTGGGCTACGGTTCCTTCACGCCTCAAGTGACGTCAACTGCCCGGCTCAACTCTGAGCTAAGGTGGTTCGGTTCGGTTCAACTCTGAGCTAAGGCGGTTCGGTTTTCCGGAGCAGGGAAAAAGTCGGGTGACCCACAATAATTTCTAATATATATATAAAGTCATGTACAAGATTCTCCTATATTCCTGTGTGACTGCGCAACTGTCATTTGTTATCCCCCCCATAAGTTAGGATAAAAATTTCATTGTTGCGGCCAAACTCAACGTCCCGATCGGACCGGATTAACTTAGCTCGTCTTAGCCCACGGAGCGGTCGAGAGCGCACACAGTCAATGAGAGAAAAACTGACAAGATAATTTTTTAAACGTGGAAAACTCGTCAACTGGGCGGAAAATCACGTGGGCGGATCTGTGCAGACCAAATTTCCATTGGATCTGAGCGCTGTTACAAGAATTTTTTCAAGAATTCAAGGGTGACAGGTTGCCTCTCGCTACAATCATTGAGGAGAGAGAGAAAGGCTCGGAGGGTGATAGGCCACCGCACACGAAGCAAATTATTTATTCGTGTGTTGCAGGGAGCGATACGCTCGTTATACTTATTGTACTTATTCTGAAGGCGAAAACAACTTGTTGTACTTATTTTGATGACTGAGGCTTGTGAGCTCAAGTGACCCTTCTGGCGTGTCCTATTTTTTGTGGGTTCTTCTGTAGAGGAGACGAGAAATACTGACTTGTTGACACTTGATGGTCTCGTTGCAGAGCTGTGGGCGTTGAACACTTGTAGCGGTTTTGAGGGCAGAACACGCGGAGGTGTGCTTGGAGCTAACTTGATGGCAGAGAGCGCAGACTGATGGAGAGCACGTGTGCGCTTGATGGAGGAGATCGCACGTAGAGGCACTTGTTGGAAGAGAGCGTGTGTGAGGGCGTAAAGAGGCGGAGCGCGTGGGAGGGCATAAGGAAGAGGCACACACGGGAGTATGCAAGGAGGAGGTGCACGCGAGATCGTACAAGAAAGAGGCGCGCGCGAGAGCGCGCGAGGAATAAACGTGTGCGAGAACACACGCGGAGGCGCAGGGCCGGGAGCGCGTGAGGAACCGACGCGCGTGGGAGTGCACAAGGAAGCGGAGCGCGCGAGAGCTAGCAAGGAAACGATGTGTGTGGGAGAGTGCAAGGAGGCGGCGCGCGTGGGAGCGCGCTAGGAGGCGGCGCGCGTGGGAGCGCGCTAGGAGGCGGAGTGCGCAAGGAGGTGGAGCATAAGAATTTGACGCAGTTTATTTGCTCCGGTGAGGTTGGACAAAAACGTCATTGTCATAGAATGTATGTTTGATATGATAAATATTACTATCCTTACCAAAAAAGAAACTAGTTTTGAGCATAAGATTTTGGCAAGACAATGACGTTTTTGTCCAGCCTCATCGGAGCAAACAAGCCGCGCCAAACACAGCCTTATGCCCTGTTTGGGAGGGCTTTCCAGAAAGAAAAAGGAGTGGTGACAAAAGGATGTAAGAAAATGAACTTTTGAAAAATGTATATTGAAAAAGGAGATCTGTTTGAGTAAACTGCTTTTACAGAGATTTTTAGAAAGCAAGAACACTTTATAAACCGTTTGACAAATCTTCGTTACAGTGACTTTTTTTATTAAAAATGCGCGCCCGGATAGAAAAAATGGGCGCCCGGGGGAAAATGAGCGTCCGGGAGGAAAATGCGTGTACCGACCGAAAATGCGTGCCCGACCGAAAATGCGCTCCCGACCAAAAGTGCTCGTCGGGGGGAAAATGCACACCCGGGCGGAAAAATGCGCGTCCGGGCGGAAAATGCATGCATGGGGGGAAAATGCGCGCCCGAGCAAAAAATGCGCTCTCGGGCGAAAAATGCGTACCCGGGCGAAAAATGCGTTCCCTGGCCAAAAAATGCGGGCCCGAGCGGAAAATATGCGCACATGCGAAAAATGCTCGACCGGGCGAAAAATGCACGACCGGGCGAAAAATGCGGGCCCTGGCAGAAAAGTGCGCGCCCGGGCAAAAAATGCGCGTCCGGGCGGAAATTGCGTGCCCGGGTGTCAAAACTCATACCCGGGTGAAAAATGCACGACCGAATGAAAAATACGAGCTCGGGCGGAAAAGTGCGAGCTCACGCGGAAAATGCGCGCCCGGGCGAAAAATGCGAGCCCGGGTGTCAAAACTCATACCCGGGCGAAAAATGCGCGCAATAGTGTATCGGGATAAGAAAGTGCTTTTCGAAAAAGTTGAAAAGTACGAGACAATTGACTTTTAAAAAAGAGGAGAAAATAGAGTTTTGACTGTAACTTTTCTCATCGTTAGACATTCCAAACAGTTTCTTAGGTGTCGTGACATTTTCCAAAAAATAAAAAGAAGTTAAAAAGCCCTTTCAAACAGACCCTTAGCCACATTCATAGGGGGGGTGGGGGGCTTAGGCACAAAGATAAGCACAAATGTTATAAATGACTCAAATTAGGTCGATGAAGGCTAAGTATGAGGCAGACTAAACAATAGGCAAGGCTCCTGTGACGTTCTATTTTCTGTGGGAAATGAGAAAACTTTCAACGAAACTTCATTGAAAGAGAAGAAGATCTTTATTTGCTACCAGGCTTCTTTCATCAGTGGAATGAAGTCTCATTGCAGTCCCAAATAAAAACTAACAAACTCAAATAATAAATAACACCATAGACCTGCAGAACAGTTGAAATTAGCAGCACGAGTTACCAACAAAAGCACGAGGCCAATTTTCATCGTCGGCTTGCCGTTTTGCGGTCTCCACGTCAAGCCACCACGACCCCGCCCAAATGAAGCCAAGGCCAGAATGATTAGTTAAGTGGGGGTGACAGGCGTGTCGGGTTGCACTGTGCAGACCATAGGTTTCTGGTGCTGTCACGACCCGTCTCGACAAAAATCAGAGTGCGCTTTGGGCGGACCGTGATGCCACAGACATGGGCGGAAAGAAATCCATGTCTACTAAGGCTGATGCAAAGAATACATAAAATAGTTAATTTGGAGAAAAACAATTTGATTTTATTACGGAAGCTTTTAGGGTTTTAAAACGGTGAGAATTTTAGATGCACATGTATTTTGTATTCATATTTTTCGGGTGCCACTATAGTTTCCATACATTATGATTCAAAAAAGTATGCACATGCATTAATATTAAATTTTAGTACATAGAGTATTTTAATAGACTAGTAGTTGTCCATGATACCAGAGAAAATGTCTGATTGCAATTATTACATAAAAGAAATCTTTGACATTAAAAGAAATGTAGGCATAGAACCTGGAACTTAATGTTGATCGGGCTCGAGTACCTGGCGGCGCTGCACGAACACTAAGGCATTTCCAAAATAAAAAAGGAAAAGCCTCAGAACATTGAAATAATCAGATGAACAAAGTAAAGTACAGAACAATAATAGAAACAGAAATGTAAGAGTGTACCAGTTTCTCATGAAGCAAAACTATTCGAGACAGACAAATAAAAGAGCTAAACAGAACAAGTTAGTTTATCAGACTACTCCGGAGTATAACATATAAACAGATCAAGAAATGTCATTAGTTGTAATAAGTGAAATGTGAAAGTGTTTTATTTGATGCACGAAATTTTAATGTAGTCTAAATGCAAGTCTTATCAAAATAGTTGTGCTTGCTATGACCATTTGTTGGTTTCCGTTGTCAGTCAAGCGGAAATTCGAGTCAAAGCGTCACATCAATTTAACACTACCTTACATTGATTGATTATGACATTAATGACTTTAAAGATTCATGATTTAGGAGATTTCCTAACATATCAAGATCTGATACAAATTTAACGATTCAGTTGTACAAGATTAGAGTTCATAAACGCGTCAAAAGAGGAATTGAGCTACGGAGCAACATTCACTCAATTCTTAGAACATACCTAAGAAACACGATTCGATGACAGCAGATTCGATGACACAAGGTTCGTTGACACAAGATTCGATGACATAAACAAAACTGGATAAGGAGCAATATATTTAACAGGTTCAATTATTTACGAGTGATACTGTTGAAGCCAGGAAAATTCTCAACCTCAGAAATAGGATCATGGCAGCTTAAGGTTACTGATTCTGCGATCCGACGTCACAATTCAAATGGCTAGCGAGAGAGAGAGAAAACAATATATAAGCACACCCCAGGTGCTCCAGCAGGGAGGTCCCACCACGTACCCGGAAGCTTAGAAGAAGCTTCCCCTTCGCAACCAAAAGGCTGGGCGAGGTACTAGACATGCATGGATTTGGCGAGTATCCACTTGGGGGGACCTCGGCCTCTTCCAAAAGGTGCCATTTCCAGTACCCCTGGGGGGCTGTTTATAGAGAAATCCTGGGGGAGGGGGGGGGTATAGGCGAGTATCCAGCCTCTGCGAGCGAGTATCTAGGGCTACTCGCCCATACTCGCGAGATACTCGCCCATACTCTCCCAAACTCGTCTCTGCTCGCCCAAGCTCGCCTCTGCTCGCCCAAGCTCACCTCTGCTCGCCTCTGCTCGCCCAAGCTCGCGTCTGCTCGTCACTGCTCGCCACTGCTCGCCACTGCTTGCCTCTGCTCGCCCTGCTCGCCCAAGCTCGCCACAACTCGCCTAATGGTCTGCGAATAGCCGTCTGCTGAGGTACTTCTAATCTCGACGAATTATGGGTTATACAGATACGATTACATTTCCTCATTTTCTAGGACACCTAATATTCATTTAGATTGATTCATTCCAAGATACGATTATCTTCTAAGCAAACAAGTGTTCTCTACGAGCATGATATAAAAATACCAAAACATATATTTGCTCTCCAGAATTCGTTACAAATATTATCATGATAGTTGTTACTCGTGCACAATATTCTATCATTCTTCTCACTATTCATCAAAATGGATCAAATCATTCGTCATAGTAAATATCCAACTAAAATCCTTCATCTAAGCGTATATCAATCTAAGACTTGCTCATAATCACAAATTCAAGTAATTCTAAACATATTATAGCCTAAATTATTACCTTATCAGACTGGCTATTCAAGATCTAAACTTATTGACAAACCAAACGTTCCAGGATGAACTCATAGAATCGTAAGAACAGACAAAATAGTTAGGATACAAATCCGTTAACAGATCAACATATACCAAAATGCGGTCATGAATCAAAAAATAGAGACATTAAATTACACACAATGTTTGTAAGAGAGAGAGAGAGGTCTCTACTTGCCTGAAAGAGGCTGGATCTGACGGAGGCAGCTAAGAGACACAAGCATGATTTAGAAACCCTAATCGGACTTGTATATGAACAACGAAAGAGACAACAGAATTCACTACACTAACACATGTAATTTATCGCAAGACTCAAACAAGAGCGGGGTTAAGATATATACCTCCCTCACGAGTGAGGGGAGAAGAGGTTTCACGCGGAGACGGAGGCTTGACGGCGCTTGGGTTACAAAAACCCTAATTCGGTGAGAGACTTTGCGCGGTCACACAATTGAATCGAGGAGCGGAACTGGAAATCATAAACACCATGCAGTTAAATGATTACGAGAGGGGCAAAAAAAATATGAATCACAAATTGTATGATATTTGAAGCGCAAATAATTCAGTAGAGATGCAAAAAAATATTAATACGGGAGATTGGAGGAGGAATCTTACCAAAAGGAGTCAAAACCGGGCTCAAGGAGAAGAGGGAACCCAACCCTAGGCATTTCTGGAAATCCACGGCCAAATCGACGAAGGAGGAGGAAAGGGACTGTCGGCCCTATAGGGAAGGGTTGTCGGCCCCTAGCCGAACCAAGGAGAAGAGGCAGTGCTACCGGCCTTGTCGGCCCCTAGCCGAACCAAGAAGGAGAAGAGGCATTGCTGCCGGCCTTGTTGAGGAGGAGCTAAAGCAGTTGGCCTCCAGAAACGGAGAAGAAAGCGGAGAAGGGGCTGCTGGCTTCTTGGAGAAGAACAGAACCCGTCGTCCAACACAGGAGAAGGGAGCGTCGGCCAACACAGGAGAACTGGAGGAGGCATCACCGGCCAAGGTAGGAGGAGCAGGAGGCCCGAGTGGCGGCGGCATGAGGAACGAGCGGCGGGATCAGGAGTCGGCGCAGGAGTGGGAGGCGGAATCGGCACGGCTGCGGCTTGCGGGAGACGGGTTTGCGGAAAGCCCTAGGTCGACGGGTTTGATTACGGGAGAAATAGAAGCGCGAGAGGCTTGCTCTCGGGTTAAGTTTTAGTATTAATTATTATTATTATATATATATTTTAAAACCGGTTTGTTATAGGTGCAGGACGATCAAAAGGTGATTCAAGTCCAGAAATCTTAGACTCCGGTCGGTTGGGTGGAATTAAGGTATCAGAATTAGAATTAAATGTTAAATTCAATTAAAAATATCTTGCAATTTTAATTTCTGGCTGCTAATTCCGTTCAAACGAACAGAATTAGAACGTTCAACGGCTTTATATTAACATTTAAGTTTTTTATGTATCTATTTATATTAAAAAAATTTGAGTTATTGTCTCCATCCTCAGTCGTTCAACCAACCTACTCTTTACTTCTTTAGTCGTTGGGATTTAGAGGATGGGCATTCAATTTAAGATTAAATAATAAGTTGAAAGTCATTAAAAACTAGTGTTCGTCATGATTTCAATAATAAAAATATATTTTATGATTATAATTTTATGTCATCAAAAAATTTAAAACAATTCTCATTCAACATCTCACTTATTGAGTTTGACTGAATTGCCATGCATTTGATGCTCGCGCATGGAGAATTAAAACAAAAGTCTGACTTTCCACTCCCTCTAGCTTCCGCTCCGTCCCAATAGAAAGTGCATTATCTTTGCTATTTATAGAGGAAAATTCTTATCACACGGAAATTTTCCATTCTCGCAGAAATCCTTGTCCTTTGCCCCACTAACAAGTTCTCGATGCAAACAAATGAATGTCACTGCATTTATACTTATGGGCGGGGTGTAGACTCGGCTCTGACCTCGTACGAACATCCTTGGATAGCCTCGACGAAATGGACATTTCTTATGAACGAGGCTCCACCATAGAATGATAAGTGATGACATGCGATAATCCCCCAAAACTCTATTTTGTTACGACTGCTTATTCTTGCATGTATATAGTCTAATTTGAGAACAATAACTAGAGATATCCATATCACACTATCACCCTCTCTTTTTTGCATTTCCTCTTCCAATTTCACTTGGAATCAAGAGACCTTTGGATTTTGTGGAGCACATTTGACAAGCTCCCGGATGTGTGTTGAGACACCCCGAGATCCCAATATTTTCATGAAAAAAAATATGGGAGTAGATAAACACAATTTTTGGCGCGGGGCAATCCAATGCCACTCGACTGTGGCTGCAGCTCCTGGAGAATTTGCCGCTAAGGTTTCAATTTCATGATGATATGGTGTGGAAAGAATATTTGAAGATTAAAGGGAATTCACTCATCCAAATGGCTCACTAAAAAAGCCATGTAAGAAAAAAAACACAAATTCACTAATTCATTCATTAAAAATTCTCATTACAACCTAGCTCATATATACAAAAACAACACTCAACCTTTTATCCCATTATAGTGGAGTCGGCTATATGAATCCTTTGTCGTTTGTCGCCATTGTGTCCTATCTTTTGTCATAATCTCACTAATGCCTAAGTACATCCTGTCTTTCCTTATAGTTTCATTTAAAGTCTTTATTGGTCTATCCCTCCCTCATTTAACATGCCTAATAACTAGACTCTCATAACACCTAACAGGTACCTCTAATGGTCTCCTTTGTACGTGTCCAAACCATCTTAGTCGAGCTTCTCGCATCTTCTTTGCAATTGATGCCATTCATGTTTTATCCTTGATACATTCATTCCGAGTTTTATCCAGTCTCGTGTATCCACACATCCACTTAAGCATTCTCATCTTCGCAACTCCTATTTTTTGCTCATGTACACAATTCACTGCCTAACAGTCAGAACCATAGAGCACCGCTGGTCTAATTGCAGTACGATAAAGCTTGCCCTTAAATTTTAATGATACTTTACGATCACATAAGATGTCTGGCGCGCCTCTCCGCTTCAACCAATCCACTTGGACGACTAACAACTAGTTAATTAAATGAAAAAAGAAGAAGATAAAAGACTCTAACAACTAGTTAATTAAATGAAAGATAAGTTCAAAACTCTCACGATTAGTTAATTAAATGCAAGATAACTTCATAGTTATGACTTCAGAATGCTATTCAGCCTCTATCTATATTTCACCGTCCCACAGTTCCTCGAGTGACTTGATGCCACCGCCGCTGGGGTTTAAGAACTCGGCTCCCCGACATCCTTTGTACTGTGGAAGCTGCTGTATCTTATTCAAATCCTCCTGGTTTAATTTCCAATCAAATATATCAAGGTTTTCCCTCATTCTCTCTCTGTTGTATGACTTCACAACTATACTCGCACCTTGCTCATGTATCCACCTCAAACACACCTGCATGTTGTTGAAGAAAATGATTGAAATAAAACTTCACAAGTGTTGGTAGTCATTAAAGAGATCAAAAGAAGCCTGAGAATGAACCTGCGCTAACGACTTCCCCCTGGCGGCAGCTATTTCCTTCAACTCCTGGCATTCCATGACTTTTGGGGTACCCCACGGAGCTCCATTAGCTCCTAAAGGGGAGTAGGCGCTGACAAGGATACCCTTCGCTGAGCAGAAGTCGATTAGCTTCTTCTGCTGCCAAAGAGGATGCATTTCTACCTGTGACCAGAGTATATCCATACTGATATATAAAGATATCCACTTATGGTGTAACGCAGTCGATCATCAAATATGGACCGGCCGATCCAGCCGACCAGAGTAAATATATATATATATAGTAGAGATAACTGAATAATCATGAGATGAGAAGCAAACTTAATTACCTGATTGACAGATGGAGGAATGGTGGCCATGGAAAGGACAAAATCAAGCTTCTTGCAAGAGAAATTGCTCACCCCAATAGACTTTGTGAGGCCTAGCCTGTGACATTCTTCCATTTCTTCCCATACAGATTTCAAGTCCATGGGAAGAACATCCTCTGCCAAAAATGGTATCATGACCTTGCTTGGCTTAATACTAACCGGCCAGTGCACAAGATACAGGTCAACATAATCCAGCTGAAGCTCCCTGTCACATGCATTCATCAACAAGTAACAGAGAAATTGATGTAGGGTAGGCTATCTATTATGCAACCTAGGTTGACTCTAGTGAGTGGACACGTGAATGCTATGATGAGATGCACAAAACCCGTTAGGCAATTATTTCAAACAATGATTCACAACCACGCATAATTAAATTAGGCAACAATGATTCTTTTAGGGTAATTAAGCAAGGCTTTCCTCCAAGCGGAGGGCCAAATTAAGCGCGCTGCGAATAGTTCCTTCTTGCAATCAACACTTTCACGGGCAAAATTCCACAACAAAATATTTTATGCAAGCACAAACTATCTCAAACAATAATCAAAACTGAGAACTAGAAATCCATACAACAAACAACTCACAAACATAAGGGATGTCCGAGGCGGGAGAGATCCGGCGGTTTCGGGAATAGATCCGGGTTGGTGAATCGAAACGGTGGTTGTCCACGGTGGAAGATGGGTGCGGAGGGTTGGAAACGGGTAGATCCGGTAATATTATGACGGATCCGGGTTACGGAGGAGAAATATTTAAGTAGAGGGTAGATCGGTGAAGGGTAGCGCTAGATCAAAGTAGATCTAGGGTTTTCGGAGCGGTTGGAAGTGGATCCACGAAGGGGAGAAGAAGTGAGGGGGGCGGGTGAACAGTAACGGCGGATGAACAGTACGGATGAACAGTACCAGCGGATGAACAGTGCGCATGAACAGTTCCGGCGGGTGAACAGTAATTTCTGGGTTTCTGGACAGCGGTAGGGTTGGGATTTGGGGGCTATAGGGGTTGCGGATGAGGGTTTCGGAGGGGGAAAAAGAAGGTTATGGATGGGTAGTACCTTGGGGATGAAGTTCCACCGCTAGGAGTCAACACCTATGGCTCCACGGCGTCGGCACCGTGGCGTGATCGCGGAGGTCCGGGAATCTCTTCTCCAAAACCAGCAATGAGTCTCTCCAAGCCTCTAACACTCCTATTTATAATATTCTAACATTAGGGCAATCCGGATTCGACGGCTATGATTGGCCGACGAGTCCTCGTGCCAAACATAAGCAAATGAAAGTAAAAATAACAAAGTTATATATCAAAAAGATTCGCGGCACGCATCCGGACGCATCCGCGGGGTGTATCGTCCCTCCGCTCAAGTCTTCCGGCGAGAATATACGAAAGTGGGTCCCGCCTTGTTACGGACCGATGGTCCCCCATAAGTGGGCCCCGCCTTGTTACGGGCCGATGGTCCCCCATCAACTCCCCCCGACTGAAAAGAATTCATCTTCGATGAATGGAGAGAATCATACTGTCGTCGAAGCCCAGGGGCGAGTCGGTCCAACTTTGTAGGTAGAATCCATGTGTCATCAGAGGCCGAACGGCCTCGCCAACGAACCAAGTAGCGGCATGACAGTCCCGTGGTGGAAGGGACGTACTCATGGGTGATGATATCTGTAATACTCTCAGTAGACTGCGCTCGTGAAATGGATCCCGGTACGATCAGGGGTGCATGCGGTGTCACCATAGATGATGGACTCCCAAGGGTGCGGGTAGGAGGAGACAAGGTCAGAGGTGGAGGCGAGTGGGCCGAAGCTGTCGCTGGTGGCGGGGTGGAAGGGTGGTGATCATTCCGACTCGGGTCCGAATATTCACGAGGTTCATAATACGGAGTCAAGTCCTCAATATTGAATACCGGATGGATGCCCATACTTGCGGGGATATTAAGTTTGTAGGCATTTGTCCCGATCCGCCTAATGATCGAGTAGGGACCGATTCGCTTAGCGCTTAATTTTTTGGCAGGCCCTGGTGGGAGCCTTTCCGCCCGGATTCGGACCATTACTTGCTCGCCTTCGTGGAAAACCTGTTCTCGCCTGCTTAAATCTGCATGGGTTTTATAGCTGTCATTACTTGAAATAATTTGCCGACGGACTGACTCATGTAACTCATGCAAGTGACGTGCAAAAGACTCGGCGGACTCGCTAGGACGGGCCTCTAATGGGTAAGGAAGGAGGTCAATGGGCTTCTTGGGCTCATACCCTAATACTACGTGAAATGGGCTCAACCCGGCTGACCTATTGACCGAACTATTGTAGGCGAACTCCGCGACAGGAAGGACAGAGTCCCAACTAGCCACATGTTCGCCAACGAGACACCTAAGCAAGTTCCCTAGACTACTGTTCACCACCTCAGTCTGTCCGTCCGTCTGGGGGTGATAGGCAGATGAAAACTTCAAGGTAGTACCCATTTTGTACCAGAGGGTCTTCCAAAAGTAGCTCACGAATCTAACATCTCTGTCGGAGACAATGGATTTTGGTAGGCCATGTAGTCTAAAGACATCCCGAATAAAAATGGAAGCAACACGTGATGCGTCGGCGGTCCTAGAGCAAGCGATGAAGTGCGCCATCTTGGAGAAACGGTCAACTACGACAAAAATGGAGTCGTGCTTTCGAACCGTGCGTGGCAGTCCGAGTACGAAGTCCATACTAATATCCTCCCAGGGTCTAAGTGGGACCGGCAAGGGTGTATATAGTCCCGTGTTTTGTTTAGTTCCCTTCGCCATCTGACACGTGCGGCAATGTCGAACAACTCTAGCCACGTCCCTCTTTAGACCTGGCCAATAAAATCTATCCTCTACGATAGCTATGGACTTATCCCTGCCAAAATGCCCGGCGGCTCCGCCCGCATGAAGCTCCCAAATCAGATAGTCCCGGTATGAAGTGCTTGGGATGCACATGTGGGAACCCCGGTAAAGGTAACCTTCCCAAATCTGGAAGCCATCGACAGGTTCGGGTGGGTCTCGGGATAAGGCTGCGTATATCTCGCCGAAGTCAGGACATTCAGGATAGTCAAGAATGATCTGCTCAAGTCCGTCCACATGGGCTCTCAGGGTCTGCAAGAGGGTGACCCGCCGACTCAACGCATCAGCGGGCTTGTTCTCAACACCGGCGCGATGTTTGAGAACATAGTGGAAATCCTGAAGGTACTCAACCCACTTCGCATGCTTATGTCCCAACTTCTTCTGTGAGTCTAAGTATCGGAGCGCCTGGTGGTCAGAGTAGAGAACGAACTCCCGGGGAAGGAGGTAGTGTCTCCAGTATCGCAAGGACTGAACGATCGCATAGAACTCTCTATCGTAATTGGAATACTTCTGCTTGGCCTCATTTAACTTTTCGCTGAAGTAGGAGACCGGGTGTCCCTCCTGGCTCAACACACCGCCGATCCCAACTCCAGAAGCATCACACGCAATCTCAAAAGCCTTACCAAAGTCAGGGAGTCGTAAGACGGGTGCTGTGGTCAATTTCTCCTTAATCTCGTCAAACGCTCGAGTGGCTGCAGGGGTCCACTGAAATTCTCCTTTCTTCAAACAGCTAGTGAACGGGGCCATAATTGAGCTAAAGCCACGAACAAATCGCCTATAGAAGGTAGCTAGCCCATGAAAGCTGCGAGCCTCGTGAAGGGTCATGGGCAGTGGCCACTCACGGATGGACTTAACCTTCTCAGGGTCGACTGACACTCCTGTGGATGACACGATAAACCCCAAGAACTGTACCGACTCGGCGTAGAACGAGCACTTCTTTAGATTCACAAAAAGTTTCTCCTGACGGAGGGTCTCAAAAAGTAGCCTCAAGTGCGCTAGGTGGTCACCATGGGTCTGACTGTAGATCAGAATATCATCAAAATATACAACGAGGAATTTGCCCATGTAAGGCCGTAAGATCTGTCATAAACCTCATGAACGTGCTCGGGGCGTTGGACAGCCCAAACGGCATGACCAACCACTCATACAGGCCATCCTTAGTCTTAAAGGCCGTCTTCCACTCATCGCCCTCCCGTACTCGGATCTGGTGGTACCCACTCCGCAGATCGATCTTGGAAAAGAGTTGGGCACCAGACATAGTATCTAATAGGTCATCCAGACGAGGGATAGGGAACCGATACTTCACCGTAATCTTATTGATGGCACGACTATCGATGCACATGCGCCAGCTACCATCCTTCTTAGGAGTAAGAAGGGCGGGAACGGCACAGGGACTCAGGCTCTCCCGAATGAACTGCTTCCGAAGAAGCTCGTCAACCTGCCGCTTGAGCTCGGTGTGCTCATCCGGATTCATACGATAGTGCGGTAGATTTGGGAGAGAAGCTCCCGGGACTAGGTCGATAGCGTGTTGGATATCTCGCAAAGGTGGGAGTTCATCAGGTAACTCCTCCGGCAAGATGTCGGTGAACTCGTCAAGTAGGGTCTGGATCTCAGGGAGAAGATGCGGGGTCACTATCGGACTCTCAGAAGCCATAGTAGCGGCAACAATGTAAAATATCCCGGCATCCCTGCTCTCCCGCAAGAACTCACTACACCGCAGGAGATGTAGCGGTCGCGACGATATGGTGCTCGGGGGGGGGGGGGGGGGGGGGCTCAATCGGGCCCTTAGATTTCTCCTTGGGTCGGGTTGGGGACAACGTGATCTTCTTGCCTTTATCGAAGAATGTGTAAGTATTCGACCGACCGTAGCTCGTGACATCACGGTCGTATAACCAAGGTCGACCCAATAACACGTGGGCAACGTCTATAGGAATGACGTCACACCACACGTTATCCTCAAATGTAGCAAGCCGAATAGGAATGAGGCACCGCTGCGTCACCTGGATGGCGGTCTTGTCTACCCAAATGACTCGATACGAGTGGGGGTGGGGCTCCGCCTTCACTTGCATACGCTCTAAACCTTTCTGGGCCACAATATTGACACAACTCCCACTATCAATGGCTAGTTTGCAGGGTCCGCCTGCACTAGGAAAATACGTGTGGAAGATAGTGGTACGACGCCAATCCTCGTCTGTACGGGGGGTATGTAGGAGACGCCGAACTACTCCCATCTCTAGGGATCTCTCAGCCTCACTCTCCCATCCCTCCTCGATCGTAGCTTCGACCTCCTCGGTAACATCCTCGGCCCCTTCTAGGCCTAGCTCTTCCTCTCCCTCGACTAGCAGATTTCTTGTGGGGCAATGCGCCGCCACATGTCCTCTGCCGGCGCACCTAAAGCACTGGATACCCCCGGGCCTCTGACCCTCCGTGGCGATGGCCTTGCCCTTCATGTCAGTGGTGATCCGTGGGGGTGGGGTGGTCGTGGTGGTCTGGAAAGGTGTGGGCTTCTTGAATGTCGAGGAATCAGTGCGCGAGGGGAACTGCCTCGTATTTGACGTACGGAGATACTGCTCGTACTCTAAGGCGAGCTGGAATATCTGATCAACCGTCTCGAGGCGATGGGGGATTAACTCTCTCCGGAGCTCTGAGCGAAGGCCAGCCTTCAATCGCGATGCAGTGGCAATGGGCTCTTCTGAAATATCACTCCTAACGACCAACTCATCGAATCGAGCCATGTACTCCGCTACCGAGAGCGTTCCCTGACGTAGGTTCTGCAACTGATCCAGCAACTGATCACGGTATGAGGCGGGGAGATATTTATCTTTCAGTCTCTCCTTCATCTCATCCCATCGGGAGATGGGATAATAGCCTTCCCTCTCGACAGCTCTCTCCACACTAATCCAAAATACTTTGGCTTGCCCAACCAACTTCATCTTCGCGAAACGGACACAACGCTCATCTCTCATGTTGTACCAGTCAAAATAGTGATCCATGTCTAGGATCCAATCACTAAAGGCCTGGTGCTGCTAGCTGTCACGTCACTGACGGTTACTCTATCCCGGCCGCTTGGGCGGTGACGGTATCCGTCTTCCCGCCTATAAATATGGGTGTTGGTCTCGTCATAAAAAACATGAACTGTAACTATGTAAGAACTGTAGCTTGAGTTAAACTCGGCGGTTACATTTTTCTAACCACGTGGTAAGAAGTGACCAGATTTATTGCTGAGTTTGCAGATTGTGCGATTAGCACTTGACAGCCAAGAAACTGGTTCTGAAAGCAGTACAAAGAGCTGGTAGCAGTCGGTGGAGGTTAGCAGCAGGTCGCGGGTTCGGCGACTAGGCGGTCTTCTTTCGTGGCAGTTTCTCAGCTTGGATAATTCAGTTCGCCTTTGGTCGACTGAGCAACAATTCAAATAAATTGTTCACTCTACTTGCGGTTAGACGACCTTGGCAGTTAGGTGACCAGGTGTTGCGGACAGCGGGTAACTCAGTTCCAGTTCATCTGTTCGGAGCGGCTTCAGCGGTCAGGCGACCTCGCGGTCAGGCGACCAGAAATTGCGGGTTGTTTTCCTCAACAGTCAATAAGCAGTTGTTCGCGCGGTCTTGGCGGTTAGCGGAGCGGAAAGTCGGCTAAGAGGTTACAGTGTGCTAGACGTGGGAATTAAACAAATACATGTATCACAAAAAACAATTAAACAAATACATAATATATTAAACAAAGACTGGTATCATAAAAAAACAATGAATTATAGTCTAATCGGCTATATAGCAACCAAAGAGAGATTAACTATCCAATTATATCTTAATAATGGATTAGCATATCAAACCAAAATATACTAAGTTTGATAGTCGGTTAGCAAAGGAATTTATTCAACTTCAACTACTTGCTAGTTCACAATGACATTGATGCCGCTCACTCGAGGCTCCAGAAATTAGAACATTCTAGCTTGAGAGCAGTCGAGCGCGTAAATAGTCACAGAGAAATGAGACGGCTGACAAGAAAGTTTTTGTAACGTGAAAAACCCCGAAAAGGGATGAAAAATCACATGGTCGGGACTGTGCTGACCAAACTTTTACTAGTTGTTGGTGTTGTACATAGCTTTTCGAGAATGCGAGAGCAACAGACAACTTCTCGTTACAACTTGTGGGGAGAGAGAATGAGAGACGTTCGGAGGGTGGCAGGCCACTGCTCACGAATTTGAGTATTTTTCTTTGCAGCGGTGGGAGCACCGCACTCTGGAGACTGAGAGGTCTTCTGCCTGAGCTCGGAAGCTGGAGCGGCGCATTCAACGTGTCTTTGCATGTACGGTTTGTTAAAGTTGTTGAAGTGGAAGTTTAGTGGAGTGCGAGCGGTCTGATTGGGCAGACCACATAGATCGCAGAGTCCGCGGCGGCCTAGCGTATAGCCTTGGCGGGTAGCCTTTGGTGGATTGCCGGTCTCTCTTGCGATCTGGTTCAGCAAGCACCCTGGGTGGAAACCGGGCGGTTAGACTTCTCTAACTGCGACTGTGATGGTCTGGTTGGTGAGACCACATTAGTCCGCTTGAAGCTTCAGGTTCTCTGGCTTGCAAGAAGGTTGACGGTTAGTACAGACTATGTGGCTAACCGCTCAGTTCGCTGAAACCTTCTCGGGCAGGTTGATAGCCGGAGTTCGCTGGTGTTGTAGACTTGGTCCCGTGTGACAAGTCCAAAGTTGTTGTCTAGCTCGCCGAGATCACCTGTTGTGTGGACTGCTTCTAGAGCATGTCGAGTTCAGCAAGATGGTCAAGTATGACAGTCCAGGGTTGTTGTCTAGCTCGCCGAGTTCGCTTGTTTATGCGGACTGCTTCTGGAGCTCAGCAAGTTGACAGTTTGGTCCTTGTTCTAGTCGCAGGCTGAAGTTTACGCGGAGTGGGAGCTGTGTCCGCAAAGCAGTGCAATCTAATGTCGATGTCTGGCAGCCCTCCAGTGCTGTGTTCACCGTCCTTGTTGGATTGGTGTTGGTCTTCTCAGCCTGGCGGACTGGTCTTTTCCGCCTTTGCGGATTGGTCGTTCTTGCAGACAGAGAGTGGTGTCCCCACGTCTTTGTGGACAGCTTTCTTTAGCGGCGGACTGATACTTATATTCGCACTTGTGCGGATACGTGATGCTAGCTGCATGATTGACGAGCGGTTATCCTATCACTATGGGTGGTGACGACACTTCTCACGGTCACGGTCTCTACGACTTGAAGTCTCTTCCTCCGTGTCGCGGTTAAGCAGAGCAGTTCGCCCAGTCTATCAACGGGTTCTGTTCTAGTCCAGCTTTCAATAACAAGCAGTCTGTGCGGCTAGTTGCGCTTAGGCGACTTCGGCGGTCTCGACGGACTCAGCTTGCGGATTGGCGATTTGTGCGGTTACAGCTTGCTATCTGCGCGGTTTACTTCTTATTGCAGTTTTCTGCCCCTTTGGTTACATTGTGAATCATGCCTCGCAATGTATACCTTGTTCTGTAAAAAAGTTTTTTTAATTCCAATTGGAGACTCGTCCTGCTGTTGCTATAGATTCCTACTTGATTTTGGTTGTGGTTGAGTGTTCCTGCGACCTCTTGCGGCTTCCTTTATAAATTTTTACATGATATTAAATGGGTGTTGAAGAGTTAGCAGTTCACCAATCTCAGCAGGTTGTTATTCCTTCGTAAAGATCAAGTTAAATCAGTTGGGTGCAATGGAAGCCGGTTATGCAACAAGAATTGAAATTGAACTTTTAACGCAGACCAACTTTAAATAGTGGAGGTCTTGCATGGAAAATTACCTTCTTGGCGAGGATCTTTAAAAATTCTTGGTGGTGACAACCGACAAGAAGTAGTCGCTGCTGGTGGAAATGCTGAATCGGTGAAAGCTTGAAGGCGAACAAATGTGAAGGCAACATTCGCTCTGAAGCGTGCGATTTTACCGGAGCTGTTTGAACACATCATCAAATGTCAGCCAGCAACTGAAATATGGATGGCCTTGGATGACCTGTTAAACAAGAAGAATGTAGCTCGGCTACAATTCTTAGAAAATGAGTTGGCGAAGGTCACTCAAGGTTCTATATATTTCTTCTTTCATCTTGAAGATGAAGAACATCTCCTCTGAGATAACTGTCTTGGATCCGGAAGAGCCGATCTTAGAGTCAAAGCTAAAGAGAGACATCATCCGCAATTTGCGGAAGGAGTATGTTGTCTTTATGACTTCTGTCAAGGTTGGGCCAATCCGCCATCACTGCTCGAGCTGGAAAATCTGTTGGCTTCACAGGAAAGCTTGGCGAAGCAGATGGCTGGAGTTTCGGTCTCAGGGGGAGATAACGAGACTCTCTTCTCTAACAAGAAGAAGAAATGAGATAGGAAGAAGAAGACAACTGCTAGCGATTGTCTGTCTTCTTTATCACAGCAGGAAAATAGCAAGAATCCTAAACATGATGGAGAGAAGAAGCGGGGCGGACCTCTGTGCTACAGGTGTAACAAACTTGATCACATCCACAGGAACTGCAGAGTGAATCTTCAGCCAGGGTATGTTGCAGGGAAGGAGGCTGAGTCCAAAGCAAAGGAAGGAGGATGAGGGAGTGTTTTCATGACAGACACTTGTGTTCGTGCATTTTCCTCCGCCAACTATCACGAGGACTGGATCGTGGACTCGGGGTATGGTCATCACCTCACCGGAGACGAGCCAAAATTCTCTTCTCTACAAGATTACAAAGGTAAAGATATCATTATTACTGTTGATGATATTGTACATGCAGTAGAGAAGGAGAGAACGGTTTCTTTAGGCAGCTACCGGGGGTCACTCACTTTGAGTAGTGTGTATCATGTGTCGGGAATGAAGAAAAACCTCTTCTCGGTGACCAACGCTGTTGATGTTGGGTATCACGTTCTGTTTGGTCCAACAAAAGTGAATTTTCTCAGGAATATGTCAGCTGTGAAAATTAACGTCACTCATGTCAGAAGGAGAGTGAAGAACTTTGTTGGGGCTTGCGGGTCCGGAATTGCCCCCGGAGTTGCGGCACTAGTCGAAGCAGAAGGACGTGTTCCCTGTGAGCCTAACTGGCTGCCCCGTGGATCCGCCCGAGGACCTTTGATATAAAGATTAGTATGCGCCTTTGACCTTCAGGCCGGTCTTTTGGTGCAGTTGGTAGCGCTAAGTCCTCTCAAGTGGTATCAGAGGGGGTCGCGGGTTCGAAACCCCGGGATCGTTTCCGGGGGGGGATTGTTGGGGCTTGCGGGTCCGGAATTGCCCCCGGTGTTGCGGCACTAGTCGAAGCAGAAGGACGTGTTCCCTGCGAGCCTAACTGGCTGCCCCATGGATCCGCCCGAGGACCTTTGATATAAAGATTAGTATGCGCCTTTGACCTTCAGGCCGGTCTTTTGGTGCAGTTGGTAGCGCTAAGTCCTCTCAAACTTGTTTGTGTTGACGACAAACTCCTATGTTGATAAGATAAGGTCAAACGACAACACTGCTATTTGGCATGAGAGACTTGGTCATGTTGGGATGGATAAACTGAAGGTTATAGAGGTTGGAGGTCTAGTGCATGACCTGTCTTGTCTTTCATCTTTTAGTGACGGTCATGTCTGTGCTGGATGTCAGTATGGAAAGGCACATCGCCTTGCATTTGACATATCGCAGACTATGTGTAGAGCACCGCTGGAATGCATCCACGGTGATCTAACGAGACCTACCGTCACTCCTAGTCTCGGTGGTGGCAGATACATGTTGGTTTTTGTTGATGACTTTTCCAGGTATACTTGGGTATACTTCTTGAAAGAGAAGTCAGAGGCTTTCGGGATGTTCGTGGAGTTCAAAGAGCTCGTGGAGTGCCGACTCGGTCTACGGATAAAAAATTGAGAACTGATAATGACAGAGAGTTCATTTCACATGAGTTCTCTAACTTCTGCAGAAAGTTCGATATTTGGAGAGAGTTTACTTGTGCGCATACTCCATAACAGAACGGAGTTGCAGAGCAGAAGATCCGTCGTCTGAGGGAAATCTGCAAGTGTTGGCTTCACGCCAAAGGCTTTCCCAGGGCCTTTTAGGCAGAGGGAATGACTTATATGGCGTATGTCATCAAAAAGATGCCCCTCAGTCCGAATAACTTGAAATCTCCTCATGAGTTGATGTTCAAAGAGAAGCCCAATGTTGAACATCTTCGGGTGTTCAGATCTACCTGCTACGTGCACGCTCCA
This sequence comes from Platanthera zijinensis, assembly GCA_039513925.1. Taxonomy (NCBI): domain Eukaryota; kingdom Viridiplantae; phylum Streptophyta; class Magnoliopsida; order Asparagales; family Orchidaceae; genus Platanthera; species Platanthera zijinensis. The sequence goes on from CM077091.1 coordinate 172,730,111, forward strand.
AATGCTCTCAGGACTAAGTTGGATACGAAGGCAAAGAAACTTGTCATCGTGGGCTATGATGAGAGAAAAAAGGGCTGAAAGTGCATAGATCCTGCAACGAAGAAATTCGTCGTCTCCAGAGACGTTGTCTTCAACGAACTTACATCGTACTGGGGTAGCTCATCTATGGAGCTACATGAGAGCAGGTCAGACAGAGGCCAAGGAGAAGTTGCTCGAGATCTTTTGGTGGAGTTACCTGCGTCGCCAGGTGCTCTGGTTTCGTCTAGTTCTGCGGCGGATGCTTCTGGATCTGGAAGCAGGGGGAGCAATGCTCCTAGTATGCCCGAGATCAGAGCTAGTACAGAAGAAGTAGTGAGAGTGGTGGATCATGGTCAAGCCATGCGGAGGTCCAAAAGGACTATTATTTCACCAACTCGGTATATGAACAGAAATATGATGAGTTTTGTCTCATATTTCTTTGCAGGTACCTAGGATGAACGAGAATAATCAAGCTTTGAGAATGTCACTAACATAAAAAAGTAGGAAGATGTCATGGATGAGGAGATGACCGCCCTCAGAAAGACCGAGACTTGAGATCTTGTACCCAAGATCGATGACATCACTCATGTTATATGCAAGTGAGTTTATAAGCTGAAGAAGAAGACTGACGATAACATCGAGCGGTACAAGCCTCGCCTTGTAGCTCGTAAGTTCTCACAACAGTACAGGGAGGACTATGAAGGGACGTTCAGTCCAGTGGCTAAAATGACTTCAGTTCGGGGGGTGATCTCCTTGGTGGCTTGCCAAGAATAAAAGATTTGACAACTTGATGTAAAGAATGCATTCCTTTACGGTAAAATTGACAAGAATATCTTCATGATGTAGCCACCTGATTATGTCTCTGAAGATTATCCAGGACACATCTACAAGCTGAAGAAAGTCATATATGGTCTGAAGCAGGCGCCTCGGGCGTAATATGAGAAGATCACAAATATCTCCAATTTTGCGGATATTTCGCTTCAGACTCAGATTCAAGTCTTTTCGTTAAGAAAAAGAGGGAGCTTCAGGTTCTCGTTCTGCTGTATGTTGACGACGTGATCTAACGGGGAACCCGAAGGAGGAAGTGACTAGGTTCAGCACTGAGCTAGCTATTCGGTTTGAGATGAAGGATCTGGGCGAGCTCCACCATTTCCTTGGACTCGAGGTTGAAAGGCAGAAGAACGACGTGCTCGTTTCCCAGAAGGACTACGCGAAGAGAATCGTCAAGCGATTCAGCATTGTGGGAAGGGAAAAACAGTGCTACTCTTCTGGAGGTCGGTCTGAAACTTCGGCGGGATTAGAGAAGGGTTCTTACAGACCCTTTGGTGTTCCGGACTTTCGAGGGGAGTCTCATATATCTGACAATCACTAGGCCGGATATTGCTTATGTTGTTGGCCGTGTTAGTCGGTATATGGCGAAGCCGCAGAAAACTCATCTTGTGGAGGCTAAAAGTATTCTGAAATATGTCAAGTTTACCTCAGAGATGAGTCTCTTTTATAAGAGGGACACGAGTTTTAGTCTGCACGGCTACATAGATGCTGATTATGGAAGAGATACAGATGATCGAAAATCGACGTCTGGTTGCGTCTTCTCCATCGGATCGACATCTATTTCATGGTGTAGTAAGAAGCAGGATTCAGTGTCTGCCTCCAGTACAAAAGCGGAATAGAAGACTTCAGCCTTAGTAGCTACGGAAGCCATCTGGCTTAGGAGATTAGTGGATGACATCCACGAGAAGGTGCGAAGTCCTACTCTGTTTCGCGGTGACAATGAGAGTGCTCTCAAATTGTTCAACAATCCAGGTTATCACGCACGAACTAAGCACATCGAGATCGATCATCACTTTGTTCGGGAGAAAGTGCTGGAGGGGTCTCTGATGGTTGAGCATGCGCGGAACGAGAACAATGTCGCGGACATCTTCACGGAGACACTGTCGAAGGGACCGTTTATTCGGTTGCGAGAGTTGCTTGAACTGGTTTCCACTTCCCACTTCAAGGGGGAGTGTTAAAATTGTTAAAGTGAGAGTTTAGTGGAGTGCGGGCGGTCTAATTGGGCAAACCGCACAGATCGTAGAGTCTGCGGCGGCATGACGAATATCCTTGGCGGGTAGCCTTTGGCGGATTGCCGGTCTCTCTTGCGATCTGGTTCAGCAAGCACCCTGGGTTGAAACCGGGCGATTAGACTTCTCTAATTGCGGCTGTGGCGGTCTGGTTGGTGAGATCGCACAGTCCGCTTGAAGCTTCAGGTTCTCTGGCTTGCAAAAAGGTAGGCGGTTAGTGCGGACTATGTGGATAACCGCTCAATTCGCTGAAACCTTCTCGGGCAGGTTGATAGCCGGAGCCCGCTGGTATTGTGGGCTTGGTCCCGTGTGACAAGTCCAGAGTTGTTGCCTAGCTCGCCGAAATTGCATGTTTTTCAGACTGCTTCTAGAGCTCGTTGAGTTCGGCAAGATGGTCCTGTGTGACAGTCCAGGTTATTGCCTCGCCGAGTTCGCCTGTTTGTGCGGACTGCTTCTGGAGCTCGCCGAGCTCGACAAGTTGACGGTTTGGTCCTTGTTCTAGTCGCGGGTTGAAGTTTGCGCGGACTGGGAGCTGTATCCGCAAGGCAGTGCGATCTAGTGTCGATGTTCGGAAGCCCGCCAGTGCTGTGTTCGCCGTCCTTGTTGAATTGGTGTTGGTATTCTCAGCCTGGCAGACTGGTCTTTTCCGCCTTTGCATACTGGTCGTTCTTGTAGACAGAGAGTGGCGTCCGCACTTCTTTGCGGACAACTTTCTTTAGCACAGACTGATACTTGTATCCACACAAGTGTGGATATGCGGTGCTAGCTGCAAGATTGACGAGTGGTTATCCTTTCACTATGAGTGGTGACAGCACTCTTCCTCACACCTATAAATAGGAGTCCCTGACTCGTCATAGAAAAACTAGAACAGTGAGAACACAACTCGTGTTAAAATATCGCGGTTACGTTTTTCTAACCGCTGCGACTAAGTGAAGTTGACTCTGTGCAGAATGTGTGGCTAGCATCAGGCGGTTAGGCGACTAGTGGAATCTTGGTATGAAACAGTTCGCGGATAACAGCAGATCGCGGTCTCTGCACTTGAAGTCTCTTCCTCCATGTCGCGGTTAAGCAGAGCAGTTCGCCCGGTCTATCAGCGGGTTCTATTCTAGTCCAGCTTTCAATAACAAGCAGTCCACGCGGCTAGTTGGGATTAGTCGACTTCAGCGATCTCAGTGAACTCAGCTTGCGGGTTGACGACTTGTGCGGTTACAGCTTCCTGTCCGCGCGGTTTACTTCTTGTTGCAGTTTTCTGTTAATTTGGTTGCATTGTGAATCATGTCTCGTAATGTATACCTCGCTCTGTAAAAAAGTTTTTTTTAATTCTAATTGGAGACACTTGTGCTGTTGTTGTCACTGATTCATACTTGATTTTAGTTGTGGTTAAATGTTCCTGCGACCTCTTGCAGCTTCCTTCATAAATTTTTGCACGGTTTCGCTCCTACGGTTCGCAGTGGAGTCTGGAGCAGGGAGAGCTTGTGGCTGACTGGAGAGTGCGGAGTGCTGAGAGCGTTGCGTGTTCGTTGCTTATTGTGGTAGGAGGCTTGCACACGGAGCGGAGTGTTCGCGGGGGCGCGCGAAGATGGATGAAGGTGGATGAAGATTTTCATGGAGCGAACGAGATTCTGGGCGGGGCTCTCATGCGCATAAGAGGAGAAGCAGAAGGAGAAAAGGATGAATCTGAAGGAGAGACTGAGATCCTATTTATAGGCCACATGAGTGAGAAAGAGACGACTAGTGGCGGTGGCCGGCGACGAGCCCCCGGTCGCGGGAGGCAGCCCAGGGGGAAAGGAGCGGCGGCCGCGCTCCTCGCGACTACGGGCTGCGAGGCGCGGCGGAGGCCGGTCGGGAATCCGGTCGCGGGCTCTTGTGGTCGCATGGGTGCCGCCGCGAGGAGCGGCAGCGGCCGACCGCCCGTGGACGGTTAGCGTGACGACAGTTGGCATAACGGCAGTTGGTGCGGCGATTGGTGCGGCGATTGGTGCGGCGGCAGATCGGGTGCGCGGATTGCGCATGGATTGTGTGTGGCGATCGCGCGTGAGGTGATTTCCTCCATAATCCCCACTATGTTAGTGAGAATTATGGGAATTCCAGCTATTTGCAGCTCAAAATTTCTATAAATTAAGGGAGACCCCATCAGACAGAAAATATCAGTTTAGGGGAGCCGCAGGCGTCGGGAGAACTGCAAATGGTGACTGAAGTGTGGAGTGGTATGCGAGTAGGCGTGTGGAGATCTTGCCGGAGCAGTCGGCGGCGAGAAGTCCAGTACCGACGAGCATGAGACATGATTTGGGCGAGAGGGAGGCGAGTCACAGGCGTCGGGAGAGACGAATGGAGTTTGCCGCGTGAGTGTGGTTAGGACTTTTAAAATCCCCTAAACAAATTAAATTAAATGAGTGCTAATAATCAAAATTTAGAATGCTAATAACAATGTTCCATAATATATAAATTGTAGTTGCAGACTTTAATTGGAAGAAGTTTAGATATTGTTGGTACTTGGTGCTCTCAAGTGCATTAACTATTGGTACTTTGTACTCTCCCACACAATAATTATGAGTTGATAGGTTCCCCTCACCTCATCAACCTTGCAAAGGAAATTATGGATTCTAACAAAAAAAATTTTTGAGGTCCTAATATAAAGGAGAATTTTTTGGATCCTGGACTGACTCCGATCATCCACGATGAATGATAAGACGCCATGTGTAAAGACGAAGTATCCACCGACTTTTCCGAAATTTCGCAATGTAAATGAATGGTTTGGATCTCTCCATGTCATAACCGATTTCGGGAAAAACACTTTTAAAAAGTGGGAGATGACACTTATTATTTGGGGGAGAACAATTTTGATTTCTCTAGAGATAATCAAGAGAACATTTTAGGATTGCCAAAATGGTCTAGCTAGATGGTCTCCTGTTAAATTTTTGGGAGATAATGTATGATTTCCTAGTTTCCATAGAGAGCCAATATGTTCTTCCTTGATATCATTATGCTCTCGAGAGATCATTTATGATCTGCAAGGATATCAAATTGTCCTTTTCCGCTTTCTAAAGGTGCATTTTTACACGTTTAGGACAAATCCATCTCTTGATTATAAGGATGAGGCCTTTCCCCAAAACATTCCCTATGCTAGGATCTATGGTGAGAGTATAAAATCCCATCGAGAAACTTAAATAGTTCTATGTAAATTTTAGAACACCTAGACAAATTTTAGTTCTGGATCCCTTAATAGCATACGATAATGCATCCAAGTCTCGACCGTGACATTATTTAAGTGAATTTAAGCAATCAAAACAAGAAATTGAAACCTACAATTCAACTTGAGAACTTGCAATCCAATTCGTTAGCATGTTTTCACTGAGTACATTCTATGAATGAGATGTTTCTTCTGGCAGTACACGCAATTACCTCAATTTTGAATTTCTCACGGGGTGATAATTTTGTACGTACAACGTATATAAAGGATCTTGCGGGACTATATTTTTAGTGTGAAATACAACTGCAACATAAAATACAGTTACAAATGAACTGCATTTTCAGCGTAAAATATAATAGCAAAATAAACTTCATTTTTTACAAGTGTATTTTCAATCGAAATATATACCTATGACTACTTAAAATGATCATAAAAATGCAAAGGCGAGAGCGAAGGCCGAGTCGGTCAGGCGCAACCTATTTAAGGAGAACCGAGCCTCGCCTACTTCAACTCCACACCGCGACGAGAACCCCTCTTCCCCTCCAGAGGTATTTTTCTCGCCTCGCCCATAGGCGCGAACTTTCTCAATGAACTGGGTTGTGTACTGATGTATCACCCTTCCCACAGGGGACGGTGCTGAAAGGCGTCGCCGACAACCCTCTGGCGGATGCTGAGGCGTCCCGCCCCCTCCCCGAGGCTCCGCCGTCCAACTCGGGGGCCGCCCCTCCGACTACTCCGGTCGATCTCCCAAGCGCTCCTGGTATTTCATCATGTGGCTTTCGCTTTAACTGATCTACTTTTACCTTTCGCTGACTACGCTTCTCGCAACGCCTTCTCTTGGAAACTTGGACCTCGTTGACCCGAGGCCCCGGGCTTCCGCTACCGAAGATCCCGTCAACCAAGCGGCCAACACCGCTCCCGCGGCCGGAGGAGTTGTCGCTGAAACAATAGCTTCCGCACCAGAATCCCAGCCTCCGGTCGAAAAGGGTGTCTTTGTCCCCCTACCGACGGAGGCCGGGGCCTTGGAGCGTAGGGCGTTCCGTCCAGGACGGGGGAAACCACTTCACCTTCTCTTTGGAAAGGGCCTGGAGGGACTGCCTGGCCCCTCTCGCCAACCGTCGGCGGGAACCCCCGACCACAATCCAGGTATGCGGGAACCTATCATTTTCCCTCTCGCTCCTGCTTTGATCTGACCGACTGCCCTTCAGATCCGAAGGTGCAGGGTGCGGAAGCCGAAGAAGAAAAAGATGAAGATGAGGATGGAGAGGGGGAAGAAGAAGACGGGGGAGACTCACCCCTCCCCTCTCCTGGCGAGATGGAGGACTTCCTTGAAGCCTCCGAGAATGGCAAAGCGCGGCGGCAAAGGATCGCATCAGTCCTGTCGAAGTTTGTGCGGCGGCAGCGAGCCGACTCGGCGGCGGTGAAGAGAATCCATGAGACGATAGAGCAGCGGCTGGGGATTGTCGAGCGGGATTGCGCCTACCTCATTGGCGAGATGGAGCCCCAAGAGACGTTTTCCGCCGAGACCTCCCCCAGAAGATATATTGCACGGGTTCAGGATCAGCTTCGCCTGGCCAACCAAGGGCTGACCGCTCTGACGACATTCTATAATCCACGAGCGCCACCAAGGTCGGGGAGACGAGATCGGGGTCGTTGGCGGTGGGAGCCGTACTGAGCTTTGTGGGCTTTAGCTCCTCTTTCCCCAACCCCCCCGGCCTACCCTTCTCGCTTTGTACCACTTGCGCCCGTCGACAATTGACAATTATCATGAGTATTATTTGTTATTATTATATTTTATCATTGCTGTTCGGGGACTCTCGCCCAGCGAGAGCCCCTTTGTATATGTGCCCTTTCTGCCTGTTTTTCGCATGCTCTCTTTGATACTTTGCGAACGCCTGGCTCATATGTCTGGCTCGATACTTCTCGCGCGCTGGAATCGTTTGTATTTTCCTTAGCCCTTCCTGGAGGTTTTCGCTTCCTGCAGGTCCAAAGAGAGCTGACGAGGCGGGACGGAAACCGAGGAATCAAGACGTCCAGATTTGCTGACTCGTTGACCGATCCTCTGCCGCATTTTCTAAGAAAAAACTCATAATTACCCTCTATAAATAGGCCAGTCCACCTACCTCATTTACTTCCCAGCATTTATTTCTTTCGTTCCGAACCTTCGTCTTCCGGTCAACTGCTTTTGTCGATCCTTGCAGCGCAAAGGCTCTCGCCTCCCCGACCTTTTTCTCCTCTCTTCTTCCCTTCAAGATGCCAGGCGAGAGCGAAGGCCGTTCCAAGTGTGCGCAGACCTTCTTGGACCACGCCTTCCCGCCTTGCTAGCTCACGCAGGCGGAATTCCTCACGATCACCCAGACCTTCATCCCGTTGGAGTTCGTCGCGCAGAAACCTGGGAGCGAGGACGGGGTTAACCTCGCGCCGGAAGAGGAGCTCGCCATCCCCTTGGAGCACTTCGAGGCGGGCTTCCACCTCCCCCCTGGCCTGAAGTGCGCCAGGCCCTACGCTATTACGGGGTGGTGCCGGCCTAGCTCAACCCTAACTCCATCGCCCTCCTGGTGGCTTTCGCCTGCTATATGCGGGCGGAAAGGATTGAGTTCAGTCTGCCGATCTTTCGGAAGCTGTTCAACTTCCGGGCCAAGGGAGGGTCAGTCTTCCTTTCCGGACAGTCGGTGAAGACGGCGAGTCTCGCCAACAAACATCAACACTTTGCGGAAAGGTTCGTCTTTGTCTCGAGGCCTTTTGGCAACATCCCTCTCGCACCCATTCAATATGACGTCGCAACATACAAGCCTCCCACTCTCGGGGAGCGAGAGGGCGCCCTGGTCGAGTTCTTCAGTTTGAAAGCCTTCGACGTCCCTTTCCTCCGGCGAGACCTGGATTCCCTCCAACCGGTACCCCCCGGTGAAGGTAATTTTCTGGACTTGACTTGCAACCTTTCGTTTCGAGAGATAGGGCTAATTAACTATAAAATTTGTAGGTGAGCGAGACATTCCCCTCCATCAGCCTTTCGACGAGTCCAAGGCGCTTGCTGACCACTTGGCTCTCGCCAAGTCTGCCGCAGCCGCTTGCCGGGAGGAGCCGAGATCCTCTTCCGCGCCAAGTACCCCGAAGCGGAAACCGAGTTCCCACTCTGCCCCTCCTCTCAAAAGATCAAAGCCGTCGACAGCGGACAAGGGTAAATTCGTTGTATCGGCTTCCACCGAGATCCCTGGCGAGACCCCTTCAGTGGCCGGCGAGGCGGATGCCGTCCGGCCTACCGCAGAGACCCCGACCGAGTCCTCTCGCCAGCCGGTGCCGAAAGGGCACCGAAATTTCGGCTTCGGCGATAAATACAAAGATACGGATGGCCTACCTTTGCTCCAATGAGATCATACCTCCAACCGCATCGCGGTTTCAACCCTTCTCCCCTCCTGGAGGGAGCAGGATTCAAGCACCGGCCACGCCTTCGCGCTAGGCTATGGCCTCTACAGCCGGGAGGACGCCGACACGTTCGACACGACGACATCCCGGGATCTCGTGTTCGACACTGCCCAGGCCCAACTTCGCGCGGTTCAGCTCTTGCACATGGCCGAGCGCCACTCCCTCACCATAGAGCGCAACCACGTTGATACGATCAAGTCGAGGGATGAGGTTGTGGCTGAGGTGGCCAGCCTGAAGGCCGACTTAGCGGCCGCCCAAAAACTTCTCTCCCTTCGCCCGACCACCGAGATAAGCGGGACCTTTTAACATTCACGCCCCCTTAGTATGTATGTTTAACACATATACTTTCGTCTAACCGGACCTTCTCGCAGGACTCCGCGCAAGCCCAATTGTCTCGCGCCAGAGTGGTCGGCGTCGAGTGCGAGAACCAGCTGCTGCGAGCCGAGATGAAGCGCCTGGAGGAGGCGCTGGCCCTGGCGCAGGCACAGTCGTCGCTGGAGGAGAGAATCGAGCGCCGACACTACTCTGCGTATGAGCTCAACGTGATCATCCAGGAGAACGCGCAAGCCACGACGAAGATGATCATCGAGGTGTTGTGGGAGTCTGAGCTCTTGAACGAAGGAGGCGAGACCCTTACGGCGCAAGGGGTCTTGCCCTGGCTGTTCGAGCCTATCCCCAAACCCGCGCGAGAGGACGTCTCTCTGATCAACGATGATGCGGCGGAGTTGGTTTTGAACGAGGAAACTGGCGGCAGCTCGCCCGGCGAGTCCTCCGGCTACTCCCCCAGCAGAACCTCCAGCGGGAGCTCCGGCGGGACCTCCGGCGGGACCTCCGACGGGCTGGCTCAATAGGCTCCATATCTTGCTTCGATTTTTGTACATTTATTTTTGTGAACTTATCCGTTGTAACTTTTGTAAGGGGCGAGATTCCCCCACTAACACTTACTCCTTTTATATTGTGTTAGAAGATCTTTTTTATCGCTGGAATGTTTTTTACCTTTGCGCAAACCCTAGGCTCTTAAGATCTCAGGTTATGACCGCAACCTTTTCAAAGAGTTGGCCAAGTAAAACCCGCTGGAATGGGCCTGCCGAGAGCTTTGCCAAAAGGGGTCATGCCGGGAACCCTTGGCGAGAGGTGCTTGCTGCGACCCCCGGCGAGATGGCAGTGGAGAGAGCCCTGCCAAGAGCCTGGCCGAGAGTCCCGCCGGGAGGGTTATGCCGAGAGCCCTGCCGAGAGCCTGGCCGAGAGCCCTGCCGGGAGGGATCTGAGTAATCCCATCCCTGCCTAGGGCTGGTGTTAGCCGTTTGTAAACCTGTTATCAAGAGTTTCGTGACTCCCTCATGATTTCAATAGCCCTGTCTGCTTGGTGTAAACTGGGTTATCGGGCCCACCTGGGACCACTTAAACAAGAATCCCCTTCTTCCTTCTTCCCCCCAAGAGATCACCCAGCCCTGTCAGCTAGTGCGAGCCTGACAGCGGGTCACTCGGGGTCTTGCTTAGTTTCTAAATTCTTTCTTCTACCTCCCATCCTTTCCCCCCAGGTGTGCCTACAGCCCTGCCCAGCTAATAAGAGCCTGGACAGCGAGTCTACCCGGGGCCGAGCGTGCCTTCCTGCCCTGCCAGCTAGGAGAGTCTGCGCAGCGGAATCACCACTCGAGGTATTCCCTTACCCCCCAGGCGAGCTTACGGCCCTGCCAGCTAGTGAGAGCCTTACAACGGGTCTACCTGGGGCCGAGTGCGCCTTCCTGACCTGCCAGCTAGTGTGAGCCTGAGCAGCTGGATCATCTCGGGGTCTTGCTTAGATTCTCAATTCTTTCTTCTACCTCTCATCCTTTCCCCCCGGGTGTGCCTTCAGCCCTGCTCAGCTAATGAGAGCATTGACAACGAGTCTACCCGGGGCCGAGCGTGTCTTCCTGCCCTGCCAGTTAGGAGAGTCTGCGCAGCTGAATCCTGCCAGCTAGTGAGAGCCTGACAGCGGGTCTACCTGGGGCCGAGCGCGCCTTCCAGACCTGCCAGCTAGTGGGAGCCTGAGCAGCGGGATCATCTCGGGGTCTTGCTTAGATTCTTAATTCTTTCTTCTACCTCCCATCCTTTCCCCCAAGGTGTGCCTACAGCCCTGCCCAGCTAATGAGATCATGGAAAGCGAGTCTACCCGGGACCGAGCGTGCCTTTCTGCCCTGCCAGCTAGGAGAGTCTGCGCAGCGGAATCACCACTCGAGGTATTCCCTTACCCCCCAGGCGAGCCTACGACCCTGCCTGCTATTGAGAGCCTGACATCGCGTCTACCTGGGGCCGAGCGCGCCTTCCAGACCTGTCAACTAGTGGGAGCCTGAGCAGCGAGATCATCTCGGGGCCTTGCTTAGATTCTCAATTCTTTCTTCTACCTCCCATCCTTTCCCCCCAGGTGTGCCTTCAGCCCTGCCCAGCTAATGAGAGCCTGGACAGCGAGTCTGCCCGGGCCGAGCGTGCCTTCCTGCCCTGCCAGCTAGGAGAGTCTGCGCAGCGGAATCACCACTCGCGGTATTCCCTTACCCCCCAGGTGAGCCTACGACCCTGCCAGCTAGTGAGAGCCTGACAGCGGGTCTACCTGGGGCCGAGCGCGCCTTCCTGACCTATCAGCTAGTGGGAGCCTGAGCAGCGGGATCATCTCGGGATCTTGCTAACTGCCAACCTCTTTTTTTAACTTTCAAAAGAAACTAACCATGAAATAATTCAATAAATATATTACAAATAAGATTTACAACCTTGTCTCCCACTAAAGATAGAAGCGCTTCAGGTCGTCGCCACTCCATGCATGACTCATGGATACCCCTTTCCACGCTCACCGCACCGGAAATGTTGAAACCAAAAATGGCCTCAACGAGAGTTCGAACCTTGGGGGTGTAGCTATCACCTACTTCTCCCAAGCTTTGACCTCAGACTAGCAACGAAGAACCTAGAACTGACCCTTAGCCTCAGCTGGGAGGTCCCTCCACTAACCCGGAAGATCTCTGAGCGCTTCCCCTCCAAAGCCAATAGTTGGTCTGCTTTCTGAAAAACTCCATGGGTCTATTTATAAGTTTTCAAAGTCTGGTCTGCCAAAAGCGTATTTTTGCTGTCCTAAAATTACTATCATGCCGCTGGGTTGGTCTGCCAATAACCAAACTCCGTTGTTTTGAAGAGCTAAATGCAGACAAAGGGATATTCAGGTAAATTTCAGGTCTGGGTCCCACATCTGGGCCCCACGTGGTGGAAGCTCTTCCTGTTGAGCTCTGTGGGAACCCTGCTTGCTCTGAGCACGAGCCTTCCCGCCTACCCCAAGAGGGAACAAAAGATTAAAGAGGCGTTGAGCTTCCGCCAAAGAGAGGCGCGAGCCCTTTCGCCAGCCCAGGGCGGGAGCCTTCCCGCCTGCCTTGGGCCTGCCATGGCTCAAACCCAGAATGCGCTCGACGAACTAGCGCTCTTAGCTCGATGAACCGAGCTCGACGAACTGGCGTTCTATGACCCCTGGGCGAGAGCCTTTCCGCCTACTCCCGGCGAGAACCCTCCCGCCCAGTTTCTTGCCTGACCCAAAATGCCTAATGCTAGCCCACGGCTAGCCCAATACGGGTCCTTGGGAGATCTTGGTCCTACCCAGTGAATATTGGGTTGTACAACCGACTCTGTAGTGGGATAAATGCTTGAATGTTGTTGTTGTTGTTGTTGGCCGCTCTACCGACTCACTTCGGCTCTGTTTGGAGGGACTTATTTTCACCGGTCAAGTGGTTACAACCGCATGAACCGGATCTTAATTAAGGCTCGGTTCATGCGGTTGTAACCGCTTGACCGGTGAAAATAAGTCCTCCCACACGGAGCCTTCATCCACCAAGTTTTTATAGATTTTTGCTGATGACTTCTCTATTGATTCTATTCAATCATATATCATCAGTATATTTCTATGATTTCCTGTAGCAGAATGGACGCTGCTTAAGTCCATTTGTTTCAAATATTTCTTAAAATTATTCTACAGTGCAAATGCGAACAGTGGACAAATTCGCTACGTCGGCCTTGTCGTGATTCAACTGCTAAACTATCTATAAAAGACCTAAATTACCGAGAACACTTGCTTTGAAATTCACATAGAACACGCAACAAAAAGCAGATTTACGGGGCAATTCATACTCCCGCAATCGTATTTTAATTATGGAAGATCAGCAATCTGATCACGCGAGATCATTAGTCTGATCTCGCAGTATCATTTGATGACCAGGCTGGAGACGAAATTAAAACTAAACTCTCATAATCATTTTTATCTTATTACCGATATAGACAGAGAATCGAATCGGCAGTAGCAAGGGAATTAAACAAACTCACCGAAGAGATTGGCGGAGGGCTGGGACGACGCGGCCGGCGTGGGCATCGCTACACCACAGCTTGGTGGTGATGAAGAACTCATCTCGGCTTCCTACGAGGCCTCGACGGAGGGCCTCTGCTATTGCTCCGCCGAGCGCCGGCTCCGAGTTATAGAGGGTGGCGGTGTCGAAGTGGCGGTAGCCTGCCTCGATGGCTTCAAATAAGACTGACTGCGCCGTCCCCACCGGCAGCCGAGGGTATGCAACCGTCCCTAGGCCGACCGCCGGCATCCCCTTCTCGCCGGGGCGCAGCGCCATCACAGGGATTTTTCTAGACATTTTCCCCCTTTCCCACAAAACTACTCTCTCGCGCGCCCCTCTACCGAAATTATTATTTTAACCTGGATCCCCAGGTCAAATAGGCGGGCGGTTCTTTGAACGTCGGGAAGATTCTGAAGATATGATTTTTAAAAACGTTAGGATAGAGCCGAATATTCTACACATGTAGTCCTGTGTCCAAATTTAAAATTTCAACTCGTTCACACTAGAATCTTGGCCCCATTTGTGGGAAAAGTGGGCAGGGTAGCACACAAATACATAGGTAAGAAGAAAGAAAATGATAATTGTTTTTAATAGAAATAATTATAAATATTAATTGGAATGTTTTAAGAAAAAATTTAAGATCCTATTTATACATTATAAAAAAAATGCATTTTTAAAATAGGATTTGGTTAGACATCGGACTTTGTTAAAATCCGATTGAAAAGTAAAAAGAACATGACGTTTCATGACGGTGCGAGAGCAGATCGAGTGGACATGATTTCACCTCCACCTATCTTAAATGCGTTGCCCCTACCAAAAAAATGCTTGCATTAGCGACCTCGTATCGCCCATGCCCGATTGACCTCGTGCGCACGTGGTTCGCTCGTGCACGATAGTGGTATCGCTCGCACTCCCACTAACAACAATAGGAGATTAAGCGGCAAATGCAATATTACACTTGGTGGGAGAGCGGGCGATGAGAGTACCACGGGACGAAACTGATGCGGTTTGATGTGGTTTGTGCCCAAATCGCAACCACTCTGAAGAGGGTCGGTTTTGGACTTTACAAAACCACACCGCTTCTAAACCGTGTTGTGCAGTTTGTCATTGGTGCGGTTTTGAGTCAGTTTTTGTGGTGCGATTTCGATTTTTGCACATTTATCAAAACTTGTGAAAGAATACATTGACTATTTACATTTTATATCCAATAATGTTATCCCTCAAAATTCTCTAACGGTCTGTTCGGCCTCCTGGAATTGGAATTGTAAAATTAGAATTCATCTAATTCCAATTCCTGTGAGAATTGCAATTGGTCTGAATTTCAATGCAGTTGTTCGGCTACATTGTTGAAGCCGAGAAATATCTCAACCTCAGAAATCGGACTAGGCCACTTGAAGTTACTGGTCGAGCGGTCAAAAAGACGGTCTCTGGTCAGGAAACAGAAGCAAACTGTGCGAACAAGACCCCAGGTTGCTGCGGCAGGAAGGTCCCACCACGTACCCAGTTGCTTAGAAGCAACCCCTTCTCAACCAAATTGGCCGAGCTAGGTACGAAGGAGACGAGCTCGAGCAATAGCGAGTCGAGGGCAATTGTTGGAACTCGCGAGGGCTCAGGCCGAGATTTGCTTGTCCTATCCTTCGTACCCCTGGGGTCCTATTTATAGGGAAATCCAAGGAGGGGGGGTCTTACTTATACCCCCACCCTGGCGAGTTGGCGACTTCCCTGGGGAGCTCGCCTAGAAGAGGCGAGCATCTGGCCATAGTCGCCACCTGGCGAGTTGGCCTGGAGAGCTCGCTATACTCGCCCGAACCTCCTGCGGCCTGGGGTGCTGATCTGGATCCCCATCTTGCTTTGTTGACTTTGACTTCTGATGACCTGGCGGTGGTAGGACCCACCCTCGTCGAATATGGGTTGTACATACATGATGGATTTCTAGAATTGAAATTGGAATTTGTTTAGAATTTCTTTTTTTCTCATGCCTGCAGGATCTGGCGACATGATAATTTGAAGTTGGAATCTTGTGACACTCGGGACGAAGTTATTGCAACAAAACCAAGTGGTGAAGAGAATTATTCCTTTACAACCTCTAAGAAAATATAGAAGTTGGCAAAAAAAGAATACAACACCAGAGAAATCAACTTCAAGTAGTGTACCAACAATTAATTATGATCGGACAACGACGGCGAGATCGGGCGGTGATGACAAAATCGGGTGACGGCGACGAGATTGGTCGATGATGGCGAGATCGGGCGACGATGATGAGATCGGGGGCGTGTTCAGGCGGCGGCGACGAGATCGAGCAGTGGCGGCGGCGAGATCGGGCGGCTACAGCGAGATCGGGCGGTGGCGGCGAGATCGGGTGGTTGCGGTGAGATCAGGTGGTGACGGCGAGATCGAGCGGCGGCGAGATAGGGAAGCGGCGGTGAGATCGGATGGCGACAACGAGATCGGGCGGCGGCGGTGAGATCGGGCGACGGCGGCGAGATCGGGCGACGGCGGCGAGATCGGGCGACGGCGGCGAAATCGGGCGGCGGCGACGAGATTGGGCGACGACGATCGGGCAACGACAACCATAATAAAAAATGAATTCTATGAAATATCTGTCTTTACCCCTAAGAATTGGTCATAGTACAAAATTGAATTCCATGGAATTGACCAATTCCAATTTCGAGGGAATTCCTAGCATCCGAACACTAAAATTGGAATTCTATTGTCCTAATTCCAATTCCCAATTCCAATTCCAGGAAGCCGAACGGACTGTAACAGATGGTATTCTCTCAAAATTGGGTGATAACCATATATTCAAAGGATTAGATCACTGTTGAAGCCAAAAATGGTCTCAATGAGAGTTCGGACCTGGGGGAATAGCTAGCACCTACTTCTCCCAAACCTTGACCTATGACTAGCGACGAAGAACCTGAAACTGACCCTAAGCCTCAGTCGGGTGGTCCCTCCTCTAACCCGGAAGTTATCTGAGCGCTTCCCCTCCAAAACTAATAGCTGGGCTAGGAGAACTTCAGAAAGCTCTAGTGGGTTATAGAAACGATAAAAGTCTGCCTTCTGAAAAACTCCATGGGTCTATTTATAGGTTTTCCTAGTCTGGTCTGCAAAAAACGTACTTCTGCTGGCTGCTGCCATAAAATTACTAAAATGCCCTTGGGCAGATCTGCCAATAGCCAAACTCCTCTATTCTGAGGAGTTAAATGCAGACATAGGGATTTGAGTAATTTTAGGTCTGGGTCCCATCTGTCTGAAGCTCTTCCTGCTGAGCTCTGCGGAAACCCTGCCTGCTCTGAGCGCGAGCCTTCCCGCCTTTCCCGAGCGGGAGCCGAAAAGCTGAGGGGGGCACTTAGTGAGAAAAATGCCACTCAACACTGAGGGCGGAAAGGGCTTCTGCCAACGAGAGGCGCGAGCCCTTCCGCCGCCCTGGGCGGAAGTCTCCCCCCTGTTCTGCCATGCCCAACGAAAATAACTTTAAGACGAAGACTCAGCCCGATGAAATTGCGTTCGACGAAAAACGTTCTTGGCTCGACGAGTTGAGCTCGACGAATTGAGCTTCGACGAATTGAGCTCGACGAATTGAGCTCGACGATTTGGTGTTACTTGACCCCTAAGCGAGAGCCTTCCCGCCTACTACTGGCGGGAGTGGGGAAACTTCACTCGACACCAGCTCCGGGGCTTCCCGCAACCCAAGCGTGACCCTTTGAGCATGCCTCGGACGAGAACCCCTTTCGCCCAATCTTCTTACCTGACCCAATATGCTTCATGTTAGTCCAAGGCTAGCCCAATCCCGACCCAACGGGTACCTAGGTCCCACCCAGCGAATATGAGGTTGTACACAATCCCTGCTCTTTGCGAGGTAGCCAAGCGCTCGGAAAGACACATACAACCCCCAATATTCGTTGTGTGCTTGCTGATCTGGCAGGGAATCTTTCTGAGGACCCCACCTTGGTTCTATATATACCCCGCCGAGTTTGATCTCAGCCCATCTCTGTTGATATTGCCCTCCGCCTGAGCTTTCGCAGAGCCTTGAGGATGCGTTCCAATCATGCCGAAAAACCGCTCTCGGAAGAGCTTCAGGCACCCCTTGTCGCGGCCCAGGAGAGGTCCCGCGCTAACTACGCCATGGTTGCCCCTTGGCTGGTGGGCAAGAGGCCAGCTAGCGAGAAATCTGCTGGCGAGAAGTCAGCTGTCGAGAAGCCGTCCGGTGAGAGCTCCCTCCCAAAGAAGAAGAAGAAAGCCAAGTCGGTTAGGCGAGAACACTCCAAAGAAAACCGAGCCCCATCTACTCCGACCCCTCACCACGACGGGAACCCCTCTTCCTTGCCGGAGGTACTTTTATCGCCTCGCCCATTGGCGCGAACTTAAAAAGAGTCGACATGAGGGGAGGTGAGTTAACCTCACCTCCCCTCATGGTTTGCTTAACTAGGAAGAGGAAGAGGGGGAGGGGAGGTTTGCCTCCCCTATATAATGAACCCCCTGAACCAGAGGACTTGAATCCTCTCCCCAGCCTCAAAACGACCCCAACAACCACCTTTGTTGGGCCCTTATTGGTTGGAGCTTGGCTTGTTAGGGAAGGAGGGAAAGAGAGAGAAAGAGAGAGGAGGAGTGGGATGGGCCTTTTTCCCTTGGCCCAAGGCCCAACTCTCATCATGCCATTGTTGGTTTGGTGGCCCAAAGAGTGAGGGGGTAGGGCCTTAGCTATTAATGAAGCGGAGGTGTGCACCTCCTTTGGAAAAATTCCAAAAAAATGGATTTTTAGGGGGTTTGACCAAAGTCAATCATGGGGTGGGTCCACCTTGATGGTCAAAGTCAAAATAGGTTCATGCCATGGGGATTCGGGTCAAAGTTGGGGTGTCGCGTCATAATTTGTGTGCGCACGCTTTCGGTGCACGACAGCGCTTAGTTTGACTACGGATTGACCACACGTCATCAAAACAGACCGAGACCAACTTCGTTGACTTTGTATTGACCATACAAATCCAATGCCACTGACTGTGGTCAAATCGGAGTTCGTTTGTTAAATATTCAAAATCTGTGCGTCGCGGCGCGCTAAAGCGGTCAAAATGCTCATAATCATCATTAGGCTTCGAATCGCGACGCAATGAGTTCCGATGCATTTGTATTGACTATATGAAGTAATAGGAACTGACAGAACTCGAATTGGAGTTCTCTAGATTAATATTAAAAAATCTCGTTTTCGCGACGTTCCACGAGGAACGGCCATATCCACCATATGACATCAGAGTTCAACGGAACGAGTTCCGACGCGCTCGTATTGGCTATATGAGGCCACAGGAACTGACAGAACTCAAAACGGAGTTCTCTATGTCAATATCCAAAAATCACATTTTCGCGACGTTCTACGAAGAACGGTCATATCCACCATATGACATCAGAGTTCAACGGAATGAGTTCCGACGCGCTCGTACTTATTATACGAGGCCACATGAATTGGCAGAACTCAAATCAGAGTTCTCTAGCTCGATATTCCCGTCTAGGGTTACCTCCTACGTTGGTATGGGTCATGGGTAGAGGTTTGTGTCACTTTTATTAGGCCCATTAGGGTTCCGGTGGCCCAATAAAAGTCGGGATGTTACACCCTTACCCCCCAGGCGAGCCTTCGGACCTGCCAGCTAGTGAGACCCTGGACAGCGGGTCTACCCGGGGCCGAGTGCGTCTTCCAGCCCTGCCAGCTAATGAGAGCCTGTGCAGCGGGATCTTCTTGGGGTCTTACTAACTTATCCCCTTTTCCTTTCCCCCCAGGCGAGCCTTTGGACCTGCCAGCTAGTGAGAGCCTGGACAACGAGTCTACCCAGGGCCGAGTGCGCCTTCCAGCCCTGCCAGCTAATGAGAGCCTGAGCAGCGGGATCTTCGCGGGGTCTTGCTAACTTCTCCCCTTTTCCTTTCCCCCCAGGTGGGCCTTCGGACCTGCCAGCTAGTGAGAGCCTGGACAGTGAGTCTACCCGGGGCCGAATGTGCCTTCCAGCCCTGCCAACTAATGAGCTTGAGTAGCGGGATCCTCTCGGGGTATTCCCTTACCCGCCCCCCCCCCCAAGCGAGCCTACGGACCTGCCAGCTAGTGAGAGCCTGGACAGCGGGTCTACTCGGGGCCGAGTGCGCCTTCCAGCCCTGCCAGCTAATGGAAGCCTGACAGCGGTATCCTCTCGGGGTCTTGCAAAATATACATTTTCAACATAACTGCAAGAGAAAACGGACTTGTAACCATTCAATGAATTCATTATAATAGAATGTACAACCTTACTTAAATCAAGTGTAAAGCGCTTTAAGTCATCCCCATAAATCTGAAGGGGCTCCCGCCCATTGCCTGCCAAGAGGGCTCCTCTCGCTGTCTCGGCTCGCTAGCCCTGCCGACGCTGGCCTGCCCGGGGAGCAGATCCCGCCCGGCGTGATCCCTCTCGGCAACCTCCGCCGGAACCTCTTTCCCGGGACGCTGTCCGGGAGCATTCTCGCCCTGTGATGGGGCGGCAACCACCGAGACCTAAGGCGTAGCCCACTCACTTCTTGCCGAGAACGCCAAGTGGATGGTCTGCAGGACTTCCCGCCTGAAGTCCTCCAACATTCCCAGTGTCACCCCGCTTCCCCGAGGGGGGGAACCTCCCGAACCAGCTCCTTTACCTTCGCCTCCAGCCATGAGACTTAGCTTGAAATTTTCTTGCACCAGCTACGGTCCACACTCACCGCACCATAAATGTTGAAGCCAAAAATGGCCTCAACGAGAGTTCGGACCTGGGGGAATAACTAGCACCTACTTCTCCCAAACCTTGACCTATGACTAGCGACGAAGAACCTGGAACTGACCCTAAGCCTCAGCCGGGTGGTCCCTCCTCTAACCCGAAAGATCTCTGAGCGCTTCCCCTCCAAAGCCAATAGCTGGGCTAAGAGAACTTTAGAAAGCTCTAGTGGGTTATAAAAACGATAAAAGCCTGCCTTCTGAAGAACTCTATGGGTCTATTTATAGGTTTTCTTAGTCTGGTCTGTAAAAAGCGTACTTCTGCTGCTCTAAAATTACTAAAATGCCCTTGAGCAGGTCTGTCAATAGCCAAACTCCGCTGTTCTGAGGAGCTAAATGCAGACCTAGGGGTATTTGAGTAATTTTAGGGCTGGGTCCCATCTGTCTGAAGCTCTTCCTGCTGAGCTCTGCGGAAACCCTACCTGCTCTGAGCGCGAGCCTTCCCGCCTATCCCGAGCGGGAGCCGAAAGGCTGAGGGGGGCGCTGAGTGAGAAAAATGCCACTCAACACTGAGGGAGGAAAGGGCTTTTGGCAACGAGAGGCGCGAGCCCTTTCGCCGCTCTGGGCGGAAGCCTCCCCCCTGTTCTGTCATGCCCGACGAAAATAACTTTAAGCCAAAGACTCAGTCCGATGAAATTGCGTTCGACGAAAAACGTTCTTGGCTCGACGAATTGAGCTTCGACGAATTGAGCTCGACGATTTGGCGTTACTTGACCCCTAAGCGAGAGCCTTCCCGCCTATTGATGAGTCCATATTTTATACTTAATTCCGGACTCATCTGGGCTCATTTGCATGTCTTTGCACTACCATTTAGCGTCATTAGCACTCCTTTTGGTTCGCTACGACATTCCACGTCTTGTGCACTTTTTTAGCCTATTTCTGTGCGTGTGTGTATTTCTCTTTTGCTATGCATTTTATTAATGTCTGTGACTGCCATGTTCGACAACCCGTCCAGTTTTTCTGCAGGTTCGGGGATCGTGTGGGCGTCCGGGATAGTGCTTTCACCATTTTTTGGCAAAGGAGTCAATGGTCGTGCATTTTTACTCACGCACGACCATCGACCTCTTTTGCGCACGATCATCGGTCGTGCGCAGTCTGGCTTCTCTTGTGAAAGTTCTGCCCCGCCAAATCGCACGGTCACCAGCTATACCGCGCACGATCACTGCTCGTGCGTTGCCGGTCGTGCGCAGTCATGCCTTCTTTTGTGCAAGTTCTGCCGCCATATCGCACGATCACGGGCCATAGCGCGCACGACCACTGGTCGTGCGCCTGTGATCATGCGCAGTGTTTAATTCTATTTTCTATAAATAGCGCAGGTCTCGCCCTAATTAAAAACCCCCCGATTTCTTCCGCCATTTTTCGTCCCCGACGAAGGGTTCCTCCATTTCCCTTCATCCTCCACCTTAGGGAGGGGTTCCAGGCAAGCTTTCACCGCCAAATCAAAGCTGGAGCATCCTCTCGGCCTCCTCCATCATCTCTTGGGCTTATTTCAAGCTTCAATGCCATGGACACCAAGCAAGGGGAAGCTTGCAACTTTCTTCCGCTATCGTGAGACGAAGAAGACGGGCCATTGGAAGGTGGTGACAGCCCTTCTCTACCCCGGACGCAGTTGAGGACCGAGCTTGGACTCGGATTGACAACCCGACGATTCCAACCGTGAATCCTCAGCAAGACTTCGGATACGGTCGATCTCTTGTCTTGTTCTTCATTTGTTGTTGTTTATGTGTTGTTGTAAACTTCATTTATATATGATGTACGCTTAATTGTAGAATACGTTTATATGAAATCATGTCTATGTGATTTGTATTTTTTTATATATATTGCTTGAGGTGCGCCTTTCTCAATCCACCTCCATCCACCCTTGCCGCACTAGCAATTGCTAGTGGCGTGCGTTGCGAAGAGGTGCTCTCGACCCTCATTCCGCAAGCCTACTCGCCCATCCACCTAGTGATTCGGTGCATAGCGGCCCGACTAGCCTTCCATCCCGCTTGACGAAGCATCGCATAGCAGCGTTGCATAGGAGTAGTTGATAGTGTTTTATTTTCTTGTTCCACAAATACCAAAACCCCCCCATTTCATTACCTCCGACCTAAGGACTTCAATCTCAAGTCCTCCTCGAAATTAACTCCACCTTACTGTGTTCCTTGTGAGATCGATACTTGGGAAAACTCGCCCATTTTATATTTCTTGTGCGACCGGTTCACTGCCGTGATCTTCAGCATCACCTACTGCAGGCGGGAGTTGAGAAACTTCACTCGACGCCAGCTCCGGGGCTTCCCGCAACCCAAGCGTGACCCTTTGAGCATGCCTCAGACGAGAACCCCTTTCGCCCAATCTTCTTACCTGACCCTATATGTTTCATGCTAGCCAAGGGCTAGCCCAATCTCGACCCAACGGGTACTTAGGTCCCATCCAGTGAATATGGGGTTGTACAATCACCACTTCAATAACTATACTATTTGTCCAATTACCATCAATAGCTTGATCATAAGATACATGTACAATTTTCTATAATATAAGATATAAAAATAATAAAAATATTATTATAATCATTGCGGTAGGGTGCAATTTATTCGATTTTGTCAAGGCAAAAATCAAATCGCACCGCAAACCATGTGGTTTCCAATAACCAAGCAGTTTCAAATAACCAAAACCACACTACAACCACACTGTTAGGTGCAGTTCGAAAACAGTGCGGCGCGGTGCAGTGTTTCGGCTTTTTGCAATTTCAGTTTTAAAATTTCAGGCCTTGCACAGGCGAGCCTCATGCGTCATAGAACAATCGTGTATGAGCAGAGCAACCATTGGGCCGAGGTACTGTTGCAGCCGTACGGAGGCCCCCCTATGTACTGCCTTTAGTATAATATAATACGAGTGAGAGACACGGGGCTCGCCCTGACGACCAATCACGATGATACCACGACGCTGATATATACAGGGCTCTGTCCCTATCAATTAATTAATACGGCTTAAAATAAATACATCATCAATTATTTTACTTTAATATATATATATATATGTGAGAAGTAGCGAACAAAAGAGTAAAGTAGCGAACAAACAACTAGAAAACAAGCCGGAACTTTGAATAATTGAAATATTATTATCCAAAAAGATATCATTTACAAAGGTATGACCTCCCTTTTATAGAATGGAGGAGAGATGATAGAATACAAACTAACAATGTGGGACTAAAGCTATACATCAGATCCGGGCGGCTAGAACAACAGACTGGAACAAGCCGCGCGGTTAGACAATGTTCTAACCGCTCGGCAATACCAGAAGCAAGAGAGAGATGCGGTAGGAGACCGCTAGACCGCCCGGTTTCCAAGCCGCCGGAGATAAACCGTCAGACCTCCGGACACCACACAACAACAGTCTGGATATCAACCCGCCGGACACAAACCGCCAGTGTTGAAACCGAAAAACCGGTCTCTGTGGAGTTCGACCCTTGGGGAAGGGGTGGCCACGCACCTACTTCACTCCTGTAAGAAAACGACAAAGAAAAGAAGAGACAAGGACTAGACCAAGGGCCCGGCGTGGAGGTCCCACCACACACCCGGAAGATCTCAGAGCGCTTCCCCTCCTTAGCCAAATGCCGGGCTAAGGTACCTCAGAAAGCGCTAGTAGGCCGGGAAATCAGTAAAAACGTCCCTTCTGAGGTACCCCTTGGGTCCTATTTATAGGAAAAGATGGCCTGCCAATATACAACCTTCACTGTTTTCGAGGACTGCCGGCAGACCAAAAGGGGCCACACAGTAAAAGTGTGCCATGGCCAAGATGCGAGCTGGACCTGAGGGGGGCACTCGCTCGGCAAGGGGTCCAACTCGCCTCGCCCTGGGCCTAGGCGGGCTCGGACTCGGCGGACTGTGCTCGGCTAGCGCTGGGCTCGGCTAGACTATTGCCGAGCTCGAGCTCGGCACGACGATCGTCGAGCTTGGACTCGGCGCGGAGATCGTCGAGCTTGGCTCGACTATCGTCGAGCCCTGTTTCCGCACCCGAGCTCGGTCTCGGCATGCCGGACTTCGTTCGGCCATCGCCGAGCTTAGCTCGACTATTGCCGAGCTCGGGCTCGGCAAGCTGGGTCCAAGTTGATCTGAGCCGGCCGGTTCAATCCCTGTCGACCACTCGCGGGATACGGGGTTGTACATAATCCCCGCTCTTTGCGAGGTTGGGACAAGCTCGGAAAGAAACATCCAACCCCATGGGATCCGGCGAGTGCGACAGGGGAAAAAAGGAATCTTCTGGTAGGCCCCACAGATAGCTATATATATGTACCCCTGCGCATCTGGCTGACCTTTGCCCTTCCCCAAATTCTGACAAGATGCCGCTCCCCAAGGAATTCTTAGAGCGACTCGCACGCTCCCGCGGGGAGATCGCTGCCCAGGCCGCGGGGCTAACCAACCTTGAAGCCCCTGCTCGCCGTTTTGCCGATTTCAGCTCGGCCAAGCGGGCGAAGCCCCTTCCCCCGGGGGCCGAACCCATCCTGGCCGACTTTACTGCCGCCTTGGGGAACGGGGCCGGTTCCTCCAACCAGCCAGTTCTTGGCTCCTCCTCTAAAAATCTCGTGGAATTGTCTTCTGACCGGGAGAACAACGGCGAAGCGTCCACCCCTCGGACCAAAAGTGCTCCTGTCAACTCGCCACGGCAGGATCCCGAGGTTAAGGAGCCGGGCTCGCGAGAACCGGCGTCGCCGAGTCGCCTCCCTTCCCGGCAACCCTCCCCTGGATCCCTGGTCGTGGGGAGGGGCGCCGGGATTATCCCCGTTCCCGGCTACCAACTCGCTCCTCAAGAACTGCTGGGTCGTGGCAAGGACCTGCGCCACTTCTCTCCTCGCGCCCACCCGGAGGAGCCAGGCTCGCGCGGTAAGTTTCCGGCATTGCTCTTCTGTTCCGTGGATTTTTGTTTTTCTGACCGTCTTTCAATTCTTCACCCAGAATTTCCCGGGCGGACGGAGGACGGCGAGTCCGTGGATCGACCTCCTTACTCGCCCCTCCCTTCTCCAAGCGCCCTGGACGCCTTCCTGGACTCCGAGGTGGGCAGCCCTGAACGCGCAAGACGGGAGCGGAAGGTTCTCAAGAAGCTGGTGCGCGAGCTCCACGACCTGCGGAAGGACAACAACAGGCTGCAGTGGGAGTGCTCGCGTCTCGCGGACGGTGCTGGAGTCAGCCTGGCGTTCGAGGAGGCGTCTTCCCTGGTGCTGATGGACGAAATCGACGAGAACCTGCGGGTGATAAACAGGAACATGGGGCGGCTTCGCGAACTTCATGCGCGGCGGCCTGCGACGGCGGGCCGGCGAGACCGGGGAGAATGAGACGGCTCTTCTGTCAGTCGGCCGGTACTCGCCCCCGCCCTCGCATGGTCCTCGCGCCCCTATTTGTATTTTTCCTTTTATTTACTCTGAATGGTCTGCATGTAATAATCTTGGAACAATTTTTTAACTACTTTGTATATGTAGACGCTTTTTCAATGTTTTGGCGGGTCTTTTCGAATTCCCCCTTCGGGGGCCTGGTTGGCTCGCAGAGCTTGCGAGGAGAGGATGGCGAGGTGGCGCGGCGAGATCGGACCGATCGGCCGACTCGCCCTCTCTCTCGCCCTTCTTTACCTTCTTCTATAAATAGACCTTCTCACCTACCCCCGAGGCACGCCTTTATTGCTTTCGAATCCTTGCCTCGCTTCTGTCTTCCCGAGCTCGCGCTTTTCTTTTCCCCTGCGACCATGGTCAAGACCAACCCCGATGCGGACGGTCGGTCTAAGTGCGCCCAGCACTTCGTGGATCATTGTTTTTTCGAGGGGCACATCACAGAGGAGGAGCTCGTCGAGTTCACGGCGGCGTTCGTCCCCCCCGGCTTCCAGGCTCGCCGGCCCACCGAGCATGAAGCCATCAACTCCTTCCCGGAGGGCGAGCTCGCCTTTCCCATCTCGCACTTCGAGGTGGGACTGCGCCTCCCCCTCTGGCCAGAAATCCGCCAGATCCTGAAGTATTACGGCGCGGTGCCCGCGCAGCTGAACTCCAATGCCATTGCTATGATGGTGGCGTTCGCCTGCTTCCTCCGCCGGGAACGAATTGAGTTCAACCTCGCGGTGTTCCGCAAGTTGTTCTCTTACAAGGCTACCCCCGACGGGGTCGCCTACTTCGGCGGGTCCTTCATCAAGGTTCGCGAGCTGGCGAACAAGAATCACAACTGGATGACCCGGCTCGTCTTCATCAAAGGCGAGCTCGGCAACATCCCTTTTCGCCCCCTGCAGAAGAGCGAGGACATATACCGTCCTCCCTCCCTGTCCGGTAGCGACGCCGACCTCCACAAGTTCTTTCTCCACAAGGACTTCGAGGTCGCCTTCCTCCGCCGCGGCCTTGACTTGCTTCAGCCCGTTCTCCCCGGCGAAGGTATATCTCGCTCAGCCCTCTCGCGGACTTTATCGAGGTGGATCTCGTGTAACTTTTTCCCTCCCCCTTTTTTTTGACTAAGTCTTTCTCTGCAGGGGAACGGGTTCTCCCGGAGCATCCGCCGTTCGCCGACCCGGGGATATTCTCGGACCCTCTGGAGCTGGCCCGGGCGGCGGCGCTGGCTTGTCGCGAGGAGCAACCGCGAGTCCAACCCTCCGGCAAGAAGCGCTCGGAGTCCGGGGGGTCGAGCTCGCGCCCCGATTCTTCGCTCCCCAAGAAGAAGAGGGCGAAGGTGGTCTCGCGCGGACGGCTGCACCTTCCCTCGTCTCCCGCCAAGTTCATGAGCTCGCCGGAGGCTCTGTCCGACGAGCCGCCCTTGAGCCCGCTGAAAGAAGCCTCCTCTCCCCGAAAGGGGAAGAAGAAGAGCGGGCCGTCCTCCGATTCTACCGGGGAGGACACCGTCCGCGAGCCCAGTCTGCCGAAGGATCACCCCAACTTCGGCAAGGGGTGCAAGAGCAAAGATGCGGTTGGCGAGCCATCTTGAAGTGGGACGAGGGGGCTCACCGAGTTTCCGTCTCCACTCGCGCCCCCTCCTGGGGAGCTCGCCGGCCGCCCACCGCCCATGCCTTCGCTTTCGGCTTCGGCCTCTACAGCCGTGACAGCGCCGAGTCGTACAAGAAGCTGACCCCTAGTCAGCTCGGCTACGAGGGGATGCAGGCCCACCTGCGGGCCTTCGAGCTCCATCACATGATGGTCCGCCGCGGCTTCCAGCTCAGCAACGCCCTGCTGACTGCCGAGCAGGAGCGCGACCTGGCGAAGGAGAGCGCGGTCGACGCGGAAAGGCGGTTCGGCCTCGCGGACGCTCTACTCGCGAAGTCTGTCGGCGGCCTGGTAATCGCTGGATACCTCTATTTACCTTGCTTAAGATTATTCCTGCGCGTGTTCTGAACTTCTAGTCTTACAGGACGCCGAAGCCGCTAACGCGATGCGAGACGAGATGGCTCAGTTGCGGGCTCAGCTCGCTGAGCGGGAAGCCCAGCTCGCCGATCAGAAGACATATTCCCAGGAGCAGGAGGCTGTTGCCGCCCGGCTGGGGGCGGAGGTGGAGGAATTGAAAGAGAAGAATAAGGGGCTCCTGGGAGAGGTCCTTCGCCAAGCCGACGCTCTCCTTCCCCCGGACGCCAGCGAGCCGGCCTTCCCCTTCAAGAGGCCTCGGGTGTTTGGCGAGGCTGACGTCGCGGAGCGGCTGCGAGTCAACTCCGTCGAGGCTGCCGAGTGTCTTCTACAGGCCATGAGGGGGACGGGGATCTTGGCGGAAGGCTGCGAGGAGGTCACCGTCCGGGAGCTCCTGCCAACCCTGTTCCCGCCCAGCCCGCTCAGCGAGAAGGAAGATAGTTTTGACTCGCTCTTTGCTGGGGTGAGGGAGAAGGACGTTCGGCTCGGTGACGAGGAGGACCGCCATTCGAGGGGGGAGGGCGAGAGTTAACTTCGTTTTCTTTTCTCTGTTTTTTTTTGTACCCTGCCGAGGCGGGCCTTGTAAACCTGTAATGATAAATCAAAGATATTCTTGCACAATTTTGCTACCTTCTTTTTGAGCTCACTTGCAATGCTATACCCGCGCGCTAGGTAGAGTGACCTCGCCTGTAGAATGTCTTGAGTTAGGACCAGCCCCCGCGGTGCTCGCGGCGAATCCCTAGGACACGTGCTCGCGCCACGTCCTACTCGCGCCTCACCTTCCCCTGCCATTTCTCGCCTTAGTTTTTCGATAATTCAGATAAGTGAAAATACGCTTGGGTCAAGATGTTGCCGGCGTCCGCCTTAGACATCAGGGCGTGTCTTTCGCCGAGTTAGCTGGAGCGGGGCTGGGCTCGCTGGAGAGAGCCGCTCTCCTTCCCCTGAGTCTGGGACAGGACCAGGGCTTCCTTAGTAGCGAGCTGGAGAGTGAGAGGAGGGGGGGGGGGTAGGATATTCCGAGCTCGCCGTCTTAACTGGCGAGCTCGCGCCCTGGTATTTTCCTCGGGCCAACTCCCAGTCTCAACTCCAGGGTCGTAGCGATGTCCATCGAGACTCAGCCGCGCCAGCTAGGTGGGAGCCTGGCAGGGGAGTGACGAGACCTAAACCCAGAGCGAGAAGACTTAGAAACTTTTGCCTCTCCCGGGTGCTGCCACCGGGCCAGTCAGCTAGGTGAGAGCCTGAGGGCGGGTGTTGAACATCCTCCGGGCTCAGCCCCAGGGTCATAGCGATGTCCATCGAGACTCGGCCGTGCCAGCTAGGTGGGAGCCTGGCAGGGGAGTGACGAGACCTAACCTCAGAGCGAGAAGACTTAGAAACTTTTGCCTCTCCCGGGTGCTACCACCGGGCCAGTCAGCTAGGTGAGAGCCTGAGGGCAGGTGTTGAACATCCTCCGGGCTCAGCCCCAGGGTCATAGCGATGTCCATCGAGACTCGGCCGTGCCAGCTAGGTGGGAGCCTGGCAGGGGAGTGGCGAGACCTAACCCCAGAGCGAGAAGACTTAGAAACTTTTGCCTCTCCCGGGTGCTACCACCGGGCCAGTCAGCTAGGTGAGAGCCTGAGGGCGGGTGTTGAACATCCTCCGGGCTCAGCCCCAGGGTCATAGCGATGTCCATCGAGACTCGGCCGTGCCAGCTAGGTGGGAGCCTGGCAGGGGAGTGACGAGACCTAACCCCAGAGCGAGAAGACTTAGAAACTTTTGCCTCTCCCGGGTGCTACCACCGGGCCAGTCAGCTAGGTGAGAGCCTGAGGGCAGGTGTTGAACATCCTCCGGGCTCAGCCCCAGGGTCATAGCGATGTCCATCGAGACTCGGCCGTGCCAGCTAGGTGGGAGCCTGGCAGGGGAGTGGCGAGACCTAACCCCAGAGCGAGAAGACTTAGAAACTTTTGCCTCTCCCGGGTACTACCACCGGGCCAGTCAGCTAGGTGAGAGCCTGAGGGCGGGTGTTGAACATCCTCCGGGCTCAGCCCCAGGGTCATAGCGATGTCCATCGAGACTCGGCCGTGCCAGCTAGGTGGGAGCCTGGCAGGGGAGTGACGAGACCTAACCCCAGAGCGAGAAGACTTAGAAACTTTTGCCTCTCCCGGGTGCTACCACCGGGCCAGTCAGCTAGGTGAGAGCCTGAGGGCAGGTGTTGAACATCCTCCGGGCTCAGCCCCAGGGTCATAGCGATGTCCATCGAGACTCGGCCGTGCCAGCTAGGTGGGAGCCTGGCAGGGGAGTGGCGAGACCTAACCCCAGAGCGAGAAGACTTAGAAACTTTTGCCTCTCCCGAGTGCTACCACCGGGCCAGTCAGCTAGGTGAGAGCCTGAGGGCGGGTGTTGAACATCCTCCGGGCTCAGCCCCAGGGTCATAGCGATGTCCATCGAGACTCGGCCGTGCCAGCTAGGTGGGAGCCTGGCAGGGGAGTGGCGAGACCTAACCCCAGAGCGAGAAGACTTAGAAACTTTTGCCTCTCCCGGGTGCTACCACCGGGCCAGTCAGCTAGGTGAGAGCCTGAGGGCAGGTGTTGAACATCCTCCGGGCTCAGCCCCAGGGTCATAGCGATGTCCATCGAGACTCGGCCGTGCCAGCTAGGTGGGAGCCTGGCAGGGGAGTGGCGAGACCTAACCCCAGAGCGAGAAGACTTAGAAACTTTTGCCTCTCCCGGGTGCTACCACCGGGCCAGTCAGCTAGGTGAGAGCCTGAGGGCGGGTGTTGAACATCCTCCGGGCTCAGCCCCAGGGTCATAGCGATGTCCATCGAGACTCGGCCGTGCCAGCTAGGTGGGAGCCTGGCAGGGGAGTGGCGAGACCTAACCCCAGAGCGAGAAGACTTAGAAACTTTTGCCTCTCCCGGGTGCTACCACCGGGCCAGCCAGCTAGGTGAGAGCCTGAGGGCAGGTGTTGAACATCCTCCGGGCTCAGCCCCAGGGTCATAGCGATGTCCATCGAGACTCGGCCGTGCCAGCTAGGTGGGAGCCTGGCAGGGGAGTGGCGAGACATAACCCCAGAGCGAGAAGACTTAGAAACTTTTGCCTCTCCCGGGTGCTACCACCGGGCCAGTCAGCTAGGTGAGAGCCTGAGGGCGGGTGTTGAACATCCTCCGGGCTCAGCCCCAGGGTCATAGCGATGTCCATCGAGACTCGGCCGTGCCAGCTAGGTGGGAGCCTGGCAGGGGAGTGGCGAGACCTAACCCCAGAGCGAGAAGACTTAGAAACTTTTGCCTCTCCCGGGTGCTACCACCGGGCCAGTCAGCTAGGTGAGAGCCTGAGGGCGGGTGTTGAACATCCTCCGGGCTCAGCCCCAGGGTCATAGCGATGTCCATCGAGACTCGGCCGTGCCAGCTAGGTGGGAGCCTGGCAGGGGAGTGGCGAGACCTAACCCCAGAGCGAGAAGACTTAGAAACTTT
The DNA here is from genome assembly GCA_039513925.1 of Platanthera zijinensis. Lineage (NCBI taxonomy): Eukaryota > Viridiplantae > Streptophyta > Magnoliopsida > Asparagales > Orchidaceae > Platanthera > Platanthera zijinensis. Next base: position 172,760,695 of record CM077091.1, read on the forward strand.
TGCCTCTCCCGGGTGCTACCACCGGGCCAGTCAGCTAGGTGAGAGCCTGAGGGCGGGTGTTGAACATCCTCCGGGCTCAGCCCCAGGGTCATAGCGATGTCCATCGAGACTCGGCCGTGCCAGCTAGGTGGGAGCCTGGCAGGGGAGTGACGAGACCTAACCCCAGAGCGAGAAGACTTAGAAACTTTTGCCTCTCCCGGGTGCTACCACCGGGCCAGTCAGCTAGGTGAGAGCCTGAGGGCAGGTGTTGAACATCCTCCGGGCTCAGCCCCAGGGTCATAGCGATGTCCATCGAGACTCGGCCGTGCCAGCTAGGTGGGAGCCTGGCAGGGGAGTGGCGAGACCTAACCCCAGAGCGAGAAGACTTAGAAACTTTTGCCTCTCCCGGGTGCTACCACCGGGCCAGTCAGCTAGGTGAGAGCCTGAGGGCGGGTGTTGAACATCCTCCGGGCTCAGCCCCAGGGTCATAGCGATGTCCATCGAGACTCGGCCGTGCCAGCTAGGTGGGAGCCTGGCAGGGGAGTGGCGAGACCTAACCCCAGAGCGAGAAGACTTAGAAACTTTTGCCCCTTGGGGGTTTAAGCTGCGAATCCCTTTACCTTCACTATTTTAACAGAGCGTGAAATACGGCAACGAGATTCTTTCATTCTTAAAGCCAAGTCATTTACAGTATTTTCAAGGGTAAAAACGTTTCAGATCGTCGCCACTCCAAGTGTGGCTGAGGGTGTCCCCTCTTACATCTTGGAGGCGATACCCCCCCGATTTCAAGACCTCCTGCACAATGTAGGGGCCCTCCCAATTGGGGTGGAGTTTTCCCACAGCGGCTGATCTCCCTGCTGCGTCCACCTTTTTCAAGACAAGGTCCCCTTCCGCGAACTGCTTGACACGGACGTGCTTGTCGAAATACTTGGCCATCCTTCGCTTGGCCTCTTCCTGCCTGATGACGGACAAGTCGCGTAGTTCTTCCACCATATCAAGGGAGAGTCGGAGCTCCTCCTCATTCTCTGACCTCCATTCTTCCCTTCCGGCTCCTGCCTCGACGACCCGAGGCGTCTGGACCTCGAATTCGATAGGTAGAACGGCCTCGCAACCGTGAGAGAGTTTGAAAGGTGTCTCCCCTGTGGCAGTATTGGGGGTGGTTCTCAAGGCCCAGAGGACTGATGGAAGCTGTTCCACCCAACTTCCCCTCAAATTCTCCACTTTCTTTTTTAAGAGGTTCACTATGATTTTGTTGGCCGCTTCCACCTGCCCGTTGCTCCTGGGGTGATGGACAGAAGCGAACCGAAGGTCAATCCCTAGTTGCTCGCAGAAACGAATGAACTCCGCGCTGGCGAACTGAGGTCCGTTGTCCGTGACGATAGCTTGTGGCAGCCCATGCCTGCAGATGATCTCTCCCCAGATGAAGTTCCTGACTACCTGAGAGGTCACCTTGGCTAGAGCCTTCACCTCCATCCACTTAGAAAAATAATCAATCATGACCAACAAAAACCTCCTCTGCCCGCTGGCCTGGGGGAAAGGTCCTACGAGGTCCAGCCCCCATATGGCGAAGGGCCACGGTGCCATGATGCTTCTTAACCTCTGAGCCGGCTGGAGCTGGAGCGGGGCATATAGTTGACACTTATGACATTTTTTCGCGAATTCGGCTGCATCCTGACCGAGGGTGGGCCAGAAGTACCCTTGCCTGACGATCCTCCCTTCCAGGGTCCGACTCCCCGAATGACTCCCACATTCACCGGAATGGACTTCCTCCAAAATTTTGTGCACCTCTCTTTCGGCCACGCAACGGGCCAACATCCCTGAGAGGGTTTTGCGGTACAACTGTCCCTCGCGTAGGAGGTAGTATGCCGCCTTGTGCTTGAGCCCTCTTCGGTCCATCCCCTCCGGGTATTCTCCGGTGGACAAGAAGATGACGAAGGGATCCATCCATGAGGGGTGTTGTTCTACTTCCATTAGCTCCCCCTCCTCGATGGAAGGTCGGAAGAGATCCGTAATGGTGCCTCCCATCCGGGGACCGTGCTTTGCTAGCTGGTCGACTGGCTCGTTTTCCCCTCTTGGCACGTGCTTGATTGAGAAGGTCTGGAAGGTCCCAATGACTCCCCTTACCTTCATCAAATAGAGCTGCAGGGTGGGCTCCCTTGCCTCAAACTCCCCCTTGATCTGGGAAGCCACCACCATGGAGTCAGTGAGGACCTCCACGTCATGCACCCCCAAGTCTCTTGCCAGGCGCAGACCTGCGATTACAGCTTCGTATTCGGCTTGGTTGTTGGTGATAGGAAAGTGCACTACCACGGTCTGCTCGATCTTTATCCCTTGGGGGCTTTCTAAGATGACCCCAACCCCCAAAGAATGCTTCCCCGAGGCACCGTCCACCCTGACTTTCCAGGGGAGGGGGCGAGTGAGTCTCTCCTCCGCCACCTCGACCACATACTCTGCCAGGAAGTCAGCCATAGCTTGGGCCTTGATTGAGAGTCGAGGGACGAAGGAGATGTCGAACTCGCTCAGTTCCACCGACCATTTGGCCAACCTACCTGAATGCTCTACCCCCTTGAAGATGTTGCGCAGGGGGTGGTCGGTCACTACTCGAATTGAGTGTGACTGGAAATAAGGCCGAAGCCTTCGGGCTGAGATGATTAGGGCGAAGGCCAGTTTTTCTAGGATGGGGTAGCGGAGCTCGGCCTTCTTTAGTATCCGACTCACATAGTAGACGGGGAGTTGCCTCTTCCCCTCTTCCCGAACCAAAACCGAACTCAAGGCTTCAGCCCCGACCCCTAGATATAGGAATAAGTCCTCCCCCTCCTTGGGCCCTTGGAGCAGGGGGGCCTGAGTCAGCTGTTTCTTTAAAGCCTGGAATGCCTCCTCGCACTCCGAGGTCCATTCAAACCTTCGACCCCCTCTCAAGGTTTTAAAGAATGAGGAACACCTCTCCCCGGCCCGGGAGAGGAATCTACTCAACCCTGCCAACTTCCCTGTCAGCTGCTGTACTTCCTTGGTATTTTGCGGCGACCTTAGTTCCAGGATTGCCCTCACCTTGTCTGGGTTAGGTTCTACCCCAGAGGGGGTGAGAAGGTGCCCTAGGAACTTTCCCCGGCTTGCCCCGAAGACACACTTCAAGGGGTTCAGCCTCATCTTAAACTTGCGGAGAGTGGCGAAAGTCTCTTCCAAGTCCTGGATGTGGGAGTCGACATCCAAGCTCTTGACCATGAGATCATCCACATACACTTCGAGGTTTCTCCCCTTCTGCTCTCGGAAGACCCTATCCATCATTTTTTGGTAGGTAGCCCCTGCATTCTTTAGCCCGAAGGGCATCATTTTGTAACAATAACACCCATCTCCCGTGATGAACGAGACATCTTTGACGTCAGGGGGGTGCATCCTGATTTGGTGATAACCTGAAAAAGCATCTAAAAAACTCATTACAGGGAAACCGACGGCTGAGTCAACCAGCGCGTCGATCCGAGGCAAAGGATAACAATCTTTCGGGCATGATTTATTAAGAAGAGAAAAGTCGATACACATCCTCCACCGGCCGTCTCCTTTTTTAACCATTACAACGTTGGAGACCCAGCCGGGGTATTGGATTTCAGATATGAAGCCAGCCTCGAGGAGCTTGGCGACTTCCTCTCTGATTGGCTCGGCGAGCTTGTCTGTGATGGACCTCTTTTTCTGCTGGATGGGGGGAGCCTCCGGGTCCAGGTTGAGGCGGTGGCAGGCCACGTCGGGGTCGATCCCTGGCATCTCCGCGGCGCTCCAGGCGAAGATGTCCACGTTCCTCTGGATGCACTCCAGCATCCTGCCTTGAGCTTCCGGGGTCAGACCTCCGCTGACGCGGACCTTCTCCACCCTGCCTCCAATGGTGAGGACCTCCATCTCCTCTACCTCTTCCGCTGCCTCCAGACGGGACTGCTCCTCCCATTCCTCGATACCTCCCCTTCCGGGGGCGAGGACCTCTTCCTCAGCCTCCTCGACGGCCATGGCTTCGGCCGACCCCCGAGCCTCTTCCGCGACCTCCCCCCGAGCGCGGCACTCCACCTCCATCTCTTTGTCAGCTTCCTGCTCCTCCTCCAGCCTCCGCCCCATCTCCTCGGCCCCCTCCAACCAAGAGATGGAGTTTACCGCCGAGACGTAGCACTCCCTTGCCTCCTTAGGGTCTCCTCGAACTCGGATCTGGACCCCCTCGACGTTGAGCTTTAGACACTGGTGGAAGGACGAGGGGATGCAGCGGAAGGCGCTGATGAGGGGTCTCCCGAAGATGGCGCTGTAACTGCTAGGGGCGTCCACGATAACAAACTTGCAGTTGCGCGACTGCCCCCCTAGAGTGACATGGAGTCCCACTCCCCCCTCGACTTCTTTCCTCTCCCTGAAAAGCCGAACAGAGGCCCGTCCGAGGCCAACACCCTCCTGGCCTCTACCTTCATCGCATCAAACGCCTTCTTGAAGATGACGTTGACCGAACTCCCATTGTCCACGAGGATCCGGGAGACAGTGAAATCCTCGATGGCTGTCTGGATAACCAGCGCATCGCAGAAGGGGTCCTCGTGACCCGGCAAGTCCTCTCTGGAGAAGGTGATTTTCTCCTCCGGGGGAGGGGATTGGGATGTGGAGCCAACGCTCCTCCGGTACATAGTGTGGAGGCTTGACTTACGGGAGGCCTCGATCCCGGCCCCCCCGTGGATCGCTCCGATCCTTCCCCGGGTGCCCACATCAACCCGGTCTTCACACCGATCCCCCTCCTCCCGAGGCCGGATCTCCTCTATCCGAACTTCCTGATGGTCTTGTTGTTGCTGTTCCCTTCTCCCTCTCATCTCGAGGAACTCCGGGCACGTGGATGTGAGGTGCCCCTCTTCCTGATGAAAGTCACAGTAGGGCAGGTCCACCCTGACCTCCCTCCTTCTCCTCGGCTGTCCTCTCCTCCTCCCCCTCATGGCAATTGCCATTGCCTCCTCCTGGTCGGGGAGAGGGGGTCTCTGACCCTGCCTACCCCCCTGGGGGTTGTACTGCCCTCGGCCACCCTGGCGGTTATCTCCTCCCTGATAACCCCTTCGTGGTGCCTGGTCTTGCCACTCGGGCCTCCATCCCAAACGGTGGGTCTGCTCCGGACGCACCCACCTGGGTTGCGGCTGCTGTTGCGGCTGCTCCCTTTGCCGAGGTTCAGCCCTCCTATCCTCCTGAATTCGGCCACCCCTTGGCCTTTCCTCTTCCACGGCCCACTTGGCCAACCTCCGCGCGAACTCTGGATGTGCTGCCTCCATTTCGGCCTCCCTAGCCGCCCTCTCCAGAAGCGCCTCAAAAGACACTGGAGGTGACCTCTTTAGTTCCATTGCGAAGAACCCGGACTGGAGACCCAGGGTGAAGGCCACCATCATGGTGTGTCCTGGCATATCCTGAACTTGGGATAGTTCCTCTTGGAACCTGTCCAGGTAGCTCCCCAGGGTCTCTCCCACCCTCTGCTTGATGCGGAACAAAGACTCCGCCTCCCTCTTCCTCTTCTTAGAAGTGGTGAATCTCAGCATGAAACCCCGTCGCAGATCCTCGAAGCAGTAGATGGACCCGGTCGGGAGCTGGTGGAACCATTCTCTCGCCTTTTCCCTGAGGGTGATGGCGAAGAGTCGGCACTTGAAGCCGTCTGACATCTGTCGAATGGAGACCATGTCCTCGAACCACTGGATGTGGTGGACCGGGTCTCCTCTCCCGGAGTAGTAAGTCATCTCCGGCTCGCGAAACCCCTCGGGAACGGGGGCTGAAGAAACGAACTCGCTGAAGGGGCTCCCCCCCTCAGCCGGGCGAGTCGGGAACTCCCTCCCTGCCGTCTCGCCGAAGTGGTACTCGGCGGCCGAGCCGGGGAACAAAACTCGCCCCTGGAACTCGCGCTCGCCCCTCTCGGCAGGCTCCTTCCCTGGTCGCCTGAGCGGGGCGTCGTCGCCGAGTGCGGGAACGGCGACCACCGGGACAGCCGGTGTCGCACTCTCAGCTCGCATGCCGAGGACGGTCCTGACGAGCCCGAGGATCTCCTCTCTGAGCTCCGCCGGCATGCTCGCCGCTGGGGGTGGGGGAGGGGGTGGCGAGTTGCCCCTGCCTGATCCTTGTCCCTCATCTCCAGTCATCTGGCCTGTAGGAGGTTTTCTCTGCTGACCACTATCCACGCTCACCGCACCAAAATGTTAAAACCGAAAAACCGGTCTCTGTGGAGTTCGACCCTTGGGGAAGGGGTGGCCACGCACCTACTTCACTCCTGTAAGAAAACGACAAAGAAAAGAAGAGACAAGGACTAGACCAAGGGCCCGGCGTGGAGGTCCCACCACACACCCGGAAGATCTCAGAGCGCTTCCCCTCCTTAGCCAAATGCCGGGCTAAGGTACCTCAGAAAGCGCTAGTAGGCCGGGAAATCAGTAAAAACGTCCCTTCTGAGGTACCCCTTGGGTCCTATTTATAGGAAAAGATGGCCTGCCAATATACAACCTTCACTGTTTTCGAGGACTGCCGGCAGACCAAAAGGGGCCACACAGTAAAAGTGTGCCATGGCCAAGATGCGAGCTGGACCTGAGGGGGGCACTCGCTCGGCAAGGGGTCCAACTCGCCTCGCCCTGGGCCTAGGCGGGCTCGGACTCGGCGGACTGTGCTCGGCTAGCGCTGGGCTCGGCTAGACTATTGCCGAGCTCGAGCTCGGCACGACGATCGTCGAGCTTGGACTCGGCGCGGAGATCGTCGAGCTTGGCTCGACTATCGTCGAGCCCTGTTTCCGCACCCGAGCTCGGTCTCGGCATGCCGGACTTCGTTCGGCCATCTCCGAGCTTAGCTCGACTATTGCCGAGCTCGGGCTCGGCAAGCTGGGTCCAAGTTGATCTGAGCCGGCCGGTTCAATCCCTGTCGACCACTCGCGGGATACGGGGTTGTACAGCCAGACCCAGTGGCGGAACTAGGATTTTGACATCGCCCGGGCACAATAATTTTCAACATACATATCTCTCCCTAACCATAAACTAAAAAACAGTCTTCATCAAACAGTTTAGAGTGAGAGTGCAAGTCAGATACACTGAGTTGTTTTCTAACAACCGCATTTGTTTGGCCAAAAAATTTGAGAACTATCATCAGCTATTATGGCAAATGAATCAAGCTATGCTAGATGAATGAAGAAATAATTCCTAAAGAAATCAAAATTAGGTCTAGATCGAGAACTAGGGCAAAATCGAAATAAAACCTGCTAAGAAGAACCGACTTCTCCGTTGTTCGGCTGTTCAGGAAAGTAATAATTAGGCACATATATCTTGCTTCTTTAGCAGCCTGCAAAGTATGGAACAATTGAAGGTTAATCCAAAGTTGGAATACAACACCAAACAATCAACACTGCAATAATTTAAATTAAAAACAAGATAAATGAAATTGAAGTAACTAGCTTAAGAAAAAAGAGTTTCATTTGTCAACCAGTATCTATTTTTAACTGAAACCACCATGACCTAAACATGTCCATGAAATGAAGTTACGAAGAAATTTTAAGAACTGAAAAGTTATGGTCACCAAGCTTTATCCCTTGCAAGTGAACAGATTCAGCAATCTGGAATTCCAGATTGGGAGCAGCAACCCGTTTTCCTCCTCCAACGAAGGGAAGATCTGAAATTTCTGGCAATGGCTCCGGCCAGATCGGGTGCAATAGCCAAGTAAACTACCACCAGCAACATGACTCCCTTCCTCATTGATTTGCTCTTGGATTTGATGATGGGAAGATCTGAACAGCAACATGACTCCCTTCCTCACTTCGATATGTAGCAAAAAATAGCAAATCTGGGAGAAGATTCACAGGGAAGAAATCTACTCCAAGTAAACTAGATCGGCTTAGGGAAACGACCAAAGCAACTGGAAACGGCAGATCTGGCGACCAGCACTTCTGGATCTAGAGAATAGGGCAGTCCAGATCTAGGTTGAGAAATAGCGGCAAATCCACGATCCTGCACCGGAAAACCTAGTCCCCTTCCCGATCTGAGATCTGGGGTGGAAATCTTGGAAGCTTGCGGAGGAGGGAGCAACCAGGCAAGCGACGTGATCGATCACTGTTCGTCCTTCCAATCTCTCGATTCACGAAGACAACGAAGATGAAAACCCGGCGGCGGCGGACGGGAACGATGACGGCGCAGTTTTGCGAGATCAACGAAGAAGAAAACCGATCACTTCCCTTGCGAAAGAATGGGAGCGACGGAGTCGGGAAATCGCCGGAGCGGGGTGAGCGGAAACCTAGCGGGAATTCGCGAAAAACACGGTCGGGCACGTGCCTGACCGTGTCTTAACCTGGGTCCGCCCCTGGCCAGACCGCCCGGTCTACAAACCGCCAGACCCAAACCGCCAGACCGCCCGGTCTCATACTTCGACTATATATATATATATATATATATATATATATATATATATATATATATATATATATATATATATATATATATATATATATATTTACAATATTATAAAGATGTATGTTAGATTTCATCTAAACCATCCAATATATCTCAAAAGTCCAAACTATTAATCTCCACCATTCTTTATTTATTGATTAAAAAACAAAAAATTCTAGACCTCCTATAGTTATAAAGGGTGAGGGATTGGAGAGAGAGAGAAAAATGATGAGTGAGGGAGTGTGAGTGGGCGGGAGGTTGGAGAAAGAGAGAGGGGGAAGAGAAATAGGTGGAGGAGAGATACATAGAAAGTGACATGATAATGCGAGCGAAATTAAAATTTTTAAGTGAAAACATACCTTTTTTTACAAAATAAAAAATGTAATCTTGATTTATATTTTTTTACCGTCATTTTGAGTACTCATATGCATATGTTTTGAAAAAAAAAAATCAGGTGCGTGCACAACCCGTTCATAGGCGGGCGCAGTCCACAGCGAAGCATCGAGCACGGCCGAATCCTGTGCGCAGGCGGGCGAAGCCCGCCTGGATGCGGCCGAAGGCCGCCCGAGAGCATCGAGCACGGGCGAAATGCTCGTATATATATATATATCATTATCTATGTTAAATCAACTTTAATTGATAATATAATATAATATAATATTATAAAATAATAATAATAAAAAACTTAATGCATCATGTACGGCGGATGGGTGATTGACATATGCTCCGTTTGGGGGGACTTATTTTCACCGGTCAAGCGGTCATGACCGCATGAATCAGGACTTAATTAAGTCCTGATTCATGCGGTCATGACCGCTTGACCGGTGAAAATAAGTCCCCCCAAACGGAACCATAATCTATACTATTATATAAATAAGAAACTACGTTTGGTGGATCATTCTAAATGTTAGTTTTATCCCTGATTTTACAATTTATTGTCACATCCATTTTATTGAAATTTTCAATAAAAAAAAATTAAATCACCTGGACATTTTAGTCTACTCGCATTCTCTTGCACACCTCAAGCGGTAAAAACTCTTTACGCCTCCCGATACCTCATTTTCGCGGTAAAGACTATGCAGACCATGCATCAGGCCTCTCGCAGTCATAGCTTTCACCTTATCCATCCCAACATCCCCTAGTCTCTCATGCCAGATAGCAACGCTGTCGTTTGCCCTCATCTTCTCAACATAGGAACTTGTCGTCAAAACGAACAAGTCATTAACCCTCCTTCCAACATGAGCGACGTCAGCTTTCACATCTGACACATTTTGAAAAAATTTCACTTCTGTCGGGCCGAACAGAACGTGATACCGAACGTCTACAACATTAGTCACCGAGAAGAGGTTTTTCAGCATGTCCGACGCGTGATACACACTCTTCAACGTGAGTGACCCTTGATCACAGCCTAAAGAAACCGTCCTCTCATTCTCTACTGCATGCGCAATATCATCAATAGTAATAATAAAAGGTGAGTGTTATCCGCACTACAGTTTTGGTTATCCGCACTTTTTTTTCCCAATTTTTCGCGCCTTTTAGAAATACGTCTTGTACATGCATTTTTACGAAAAGTGTTTAACACCAAAGTTGTAGATCTCATCGAGATTTACAACTTTAGTGTTCAACACTTTTCCTGAAAATGCATGTACAAGACGTATTTCTAAAAGGCGCGAAAAATTGGGAAAATTTCCAAAGTACGTCTTGTACATGCATTTTCAGGAAAAGTGTTCAACACGAAAGTTGTAGATCTCGATGAGATCTACAACTTTCGTGTTGAACAGTTTTCCTGAAAATGCATGTACAAGACGTATTTCCAAAAGGCGCGAAAAATTAGGAAAAAAATATTTGCGAATAACCAAAACTGCAGTGCGGATAACAATCACCTAATAAAATCATTACCTTTGTTATCATGCAGAGAAGAGAACTTTGGCTCGTCCTAGGTGAGGTGATGACCACACCCCGAGTCCACGATCCAGTCCTCCTGATAGTTGATGGAGACAAGCGCACGGACACAAGTGTCAGTCATAAAAACACTCCCCCATCCACCTTCCTCAGCTCTGGATTTATCCTCTCCTTTTCCTGAAGCATGCCTCGGCTGAAGATTGACTCTGTAGTCCTTCTGGATGTGACCAAGCTTGTTGCACATGTACCACTGTAGTCCTCCTCTCTTCTTCCCATCATCTTGCCTAAGAGCTTTGCTCCTCTTCTGATGTGATAAAGAAGATGAATCATCGCTAACATGTGTCTTTTTCTTCTTGTCAAATATATTCTTTTTGCTAGAGTAAAGAACTTCGCTCTCTCTCCCTGAGATAGAGATTCCAGCCATCTGCCTCGCCAAGCTCTCCTACGAAGCTAACATGTTCTCCAACTCGAGCAAAGATGGCTGATTGGCCCAACCCTGCATAGAAGTTAAGAAGACAATATATTACTTCTGCAGCCCGTAGATGATATGCCTCTTCAACTTTGCCTCTGAGATAGTCTTTTTCGGGTCCAATGTCGATATCTCAGCGCAGATATTCTTCATCTTCAGAAAGAAGGATGATATAGACAGATCACCCTGTGTGGCATTCGTCAACTCATTCTCCAAGAACTGTGACTGAGCTACGTTCTTCTTGTTGAACATGCCATCCAAGACCATCCAGATCTCAGCTGCTGACCGACATCCAATGATGTGGTCAAAGAACTCCGATGAAATAGACCGCTCTCACCGCCTTAGCATTCCCTGCAGCAGCTACCACCTCTTGTCAATCGTCTCCACCGACGACCTCCAAAATGTCATAACCAAGAAGATAGCTTTCCATGCATGAACTCCACTTCTTGAAGTTGTTCTGTGTTAAGAGCTCAATCCCAAGACCTCTTTCATAATCGGCTTTCATTGCTCAAACCTGATTTACTTGAACTTCGAAGGAATAACACACCTCTGAGGTTGATGAACTGCTAACTTCTCAACACCCCTCTGATATCATTTGAAAATTTTGAAGAAGTCGAGAAAGATCGCAGGAACACTCAACCAAAATCAAAGCTAAGTAGAAATCAGCAAAAACAAAAGCACAAGAGTCTCAATTTGGAATTATCATCAGTTCTTTTTACAAGATGAGGTATACATTGCGAAACATGATTCACAATATACCCATAAAAACAAAAAATAACTACATGCAGAAAAGAAACTGTGCGGTCTGAAACTAAAACTGCACAAGCCACAAACCACCAAGCTGTCCGCCAAATCTGCCAAGTTGACAAACCGCAACCAAGTCGTGCGTACTGCCTGTTATTGAATGTTGATGAGCTGAGAAACAGTACCCGCTGATAGACTGGATGAACTGCTCGAACTATCCGCAACCCTGAGGAAAAGACTTCAAGCCGCCTAGACCGTGACTTGTTGTATACCACAGACTGTAACCGTAAACTGTTCCACGCTGTGCTTCCCAACTAGTTGCCTAGTCACCCGGTGCTAGTCGCACAGCCTGCATAATACAAGTCAACTTCACTTAGTTGTACCGGTTAGAAAAACCTAACCATAAGTTCAAAACGTGAGATCAGTTCTCACTGTTCTCGTTTTTATATGATGAGCAGGGGACCCCTATTTATAGGCAATACGGGGAGTGTGGTCACCGTCCATATCGATAGGATAACCACCTATCATCCTGCAGCTAGTTGCCAACTAGTTGCCTAGTCGTCCGGTGCAAGCCGCACAACCTGCACAATACAAGTCAACTTCACTTAGTTGTACCGGTTAGAAAAACCTAACCACAAGTTCAAAACGTGAGATCAGTTCTCACTGTTCTCGTTTTTATATGATGAGTCGGGGACCCCTATTTATAGGCAATAAGGGGAGTGTGGTCACCTCTCATATCGATAGGATAACCACCTGTCATCCTGCAGCTAGCACCGCCTATCCGCATAAGAGTGCGAATACCATAGTCAGACAGCTCGTGATAACCATCTAACCGCTCGCGCGATAAGAACCACCACTCCACATAGCCGAGCGGACAAAAACCTCAGTCCGCGTGGACTTAGAATAATCCAACCACGCGTTCTGAGCCAACAATGCGCCTATGACGAATTGTCGGTCTTTGCGACCAGACTGTTGTAAAATCAGTACAAACACAGACACAACTGTAAAATTGGCAGGTAACAAGAACACAGAAAATAACCACATAATTTATATGTAATGAAAATATAAATGTAAATACAGTAGAAAACATGAGAAAAATGGTCGTCCGGCGTGTACGCCACGGATGCTCCGAACACGCATGATCCGCGTCCGAAATTTGAGATCTGGACTGAAATCTGCCTCGCAGACGTATAAGGTTCACCGAACCTTCAACGTCGAAGTCCGACGTTCAACCGCACCACCACCGAAGAACAATGCCACCACCGGAGAGAAAAACCACCATCAAGGCTAACTGCACTCACACACTCCATCGACACCATGCCTTTCCACTCCAAACAACATCCACTACAACGCCGATAACAAACTCTACAAAGCCTGGCGGCAACTCCTTCTCTCAACACCGGTGGCTATCCTCCAAGACCGGCGACAACACCCTCTAAGACCGGCGATTCCTTTGAGGTTGGCGACCTCCACAATCACACGAGCAAAGAGAGAAACTAGGAGAGAGGGAGGGATGCGATAATGGTGGTTCTCTACAAGCTTCACAAGGTTTTCACACTTCTCACGCCTGTTATATAATTTTCCATGGGTATGAACAGATGCGTGAAAGAGGAAATAAATTATCTCCTCCTCTCCTATTTTGGATACTCATAGAAATCATAAAAAGGAAAAAAAATATTTTTCCGCAATCCTCATATTTAGGCAGCTCCGCAAAATATTCCAAAATCGGATCTGGTCTGGAACCGAACCAAAACCAACAATCATCACCTTGGTTCAGGATCCGGAGTTACCACCTGCATGAAGCACTCCCTGCACGAAGTACGATCTACACTAGGCCACACTACACATAGCATGATCTGTACAAAGCACCTATCTGCACGAAGCACCACCTCAAGACTGAGGTGTCAGCTGACTTGCTCCAGTCGACTCATCCCTACTCGGGCTCAACCTCTGAATGTCGACGTAACTGGATCGTTGAATTTGACTCGCCTAGTTAGACAACTAGAAGGGCAATCCCTTGCACAACCTCGACCATCAATTCTGTCGGCCGTAAAAATCATGGGCACACCACCTCACATCATGATCCACATTAGTCGGTAAAGACTACCTCACTGTATAGCTTGCATGAGCACGGTGCGTCCTCGCGTCACCGTTAGAACTCCACCTCTCGCCGCAAAACTGCATCATCTGGAGTCTAATCTGCCAAGCGATATCAAATTCTTGCGCAGCTTAGGTTCCAGGTGTACCCGCTCAAGCCTACGCACTGCTCCATCATGCATCCTGATGTCCACCGTCCCTGTCCCCGCGATCTCACATACTGATCCAACATCCAAAAAGACCAACTCAGTCGTCACCTCCAGTAAACCGAACATCCCTTCATCTGAGCAAATGTGCTGCGAAATACCAAAATCCAATATCCAGCTATCCAAGTCACATGAACTCTCAGTGATGAGAAGAGACACATCACTATCATCTGTCGTAGCTACCACCGCCTTGCCCGCATCCTGGACGTCCCCAGATATCTGCGTACGGTACGGACAATGTCTCCTGATTTGGCCACTCTGCCTGCAATGGTAGTATGTCACTACCTTCCTCGATGCGGATCTGGACCGTGCACTCCCAGATCCCTTCTCGAATTGCCTCTCTGGTCGTCCTCCTACTACCAAAGCATGCTCACCCTCAGGAGCGGGGTCTGACAGCACCTAACTGGACTGTAGCGTAGACGTGATCTGCTTCATGTATATTATGTCCTTCCCATACAGCAGAGTGGTATGCATGTGCTTATACGACGCCGCAAGCAAGGTAAGAAGCAATAAAGCGTTGTCTTCTTCCTCCACCTTCACACCAACCATATGCAGTTTGCTAAAAAGTACATTGAACACGTTGAAGTGTTTCTAAAGGTTACCACCTTCCTACATCTTCAGGTCGTACAATCTCTACTTCAACAACAACCTCGTGGTCAACGACTTGCCTATGTAAAGTCCCTCCAGCTTTTCCCATAAAGTGACAGCGGACTCTTCAATACCAATGCTGAACAACACCCATGTCGTTGACGCACATCCTGATAGTGCTAATGACATGCTCATCCATCTCCGTCCACTCAGAATCCTTCACCGGAGCAGACAAAGAATCACGCCCCCGCAGCACTTGGATCAACTCTTGCTCAACCAACATATCCTTAAACTGAATCTGCCATAGACGAAAGTTGTCGCTACCGTCAAACTTCTTCACCGAATATCTGGCCAACACCGTGTTCTTCGCTTCCATAGGTATCCGCAGTACCTCTAAGCAATCTGATTAATTCACGGATCAGATCTGGGAAGATAAGGAGCGGATTGATGTCGTCACCTACTGTTGACCCAAATCTAAAACCGGAACGTCCAATTAGCCACATACTCGATACAAACACTTGTTGTAAAATCGATACAAACACAGATACAACTATAAAAATTGAAGGTAATAAGAACACAGAAAACAACCACATAATTTATATATAATGAAAATATAAATGCAAATACAGTAGAAAACAAGAGAAAAATTACCGTCCGGCGAGTATGCCACAGATGCTACAAATACACACGATCCGTGGCCGAAATTTGAGATCTGGACAGTAATCCGGCTCGCAGACGCACAAGGTTTGCTGAACCTTCAACGTCGAAATCCGACGTTCAATCGCACCACCACCGGAGAACAATGCCACCACAGGAGAGAAAAACCACCATCGAGGCTAGCTGCACTCACCCACGCCGTCGACACCACGCCTCTCCACTCCAAACAACATCCACAACAACATCGACGACAAACTCCACCAAGCCCGACGGCAACTCCCTCTCTCAACGGCCGCGGCTATCCTCCAAGACTGGCGATAACATCCTCCAAGACCGACGATAACATCCTCCAAGACCGACGATTCCTTTGAGGTGGGCAACCTTCACAATCACATGAGCAAAGAGAGAAACTCGGAGAGAGGGAGGGAGGCGGTAATGGTGGTTCTACATAAGCTTCATGAGGTTTTCACACTTTTCACGCATGGGGGGTAATGGGTTATATAATTTTTTATGGTTCTGCAGATGCATGAAGGAGGAAATAAACTATCTCCTCTTCTATTTTGGCTACTCATGGAAATCATAAACAAGGAAAAAAATATTTTTCCTCAATCCTCATATTTAGGCAGCTCCGCATAATATTCCAAAACCGGCTCCGGTCTGGATCCTAACCAAAACCAACACAGGTCGTGCAGTACAGCGGTCTCCGTGAACTCCAGAAGCAGACCGAACAACCATACGGTCAATACGACTAGGCAACCAAGCTGAATTTGTCACAACACCATGAACAAGTTCACACAACCAACGATCTCTAACAACAAACCGCGCGAGCAGTCCTCAGCAAACTTTGTGGTTAGCCTCCGCTATCCACGCTAACTGCCTGCCTCCGCGTACCAGAGATCCTGCCATCTCCAAGCAGACTCCGTGGTCTCACCAACCAGACTGCGATAACCACGATTAGCCCAATGCTAACCGCCCGATTACCTATCAGGGAGCGTACTCATCTAGACCGTAAGAAGAAGAGCAATAGCGACAATCCAACTATCCGCCACTACCTAGCTATAAAAATTTTTGGGAAGCTGAAAACGAGATCGCGAGAACACACAACCACGACCGAAGTCAAGTAAAAAATAGTAGCAACTGCAACGCAAGAGTTTCAAATTGAAATTAACTTTTTTTACATAGCGAGGCATACATTCTAAGACATGATTACAATGCAACCAAGGAAAATAAAAATCTGCCACAAGAAGTTAACCGCGCGTACAACAAGCTGTAACCATACAAGTCGCCTAACCGCCGGCCAAGTCCGGCGAGAACGCCGAAGCCGCCTATCCGCGACTAATTGTGCGGGCTGTTGTTATTGAAATGCTAAAGGAACACGAACAAAACCCGCTGATAGACCTGATGAACTGCTCTGCTTATCCGCAACTCTGAGGAAGAGATCTAGTTGTAGAGACCACGATTAGTTGCTATCCGCTAACTGCTATCCGCTAACTGCTATCCGCGAACTGTTCCACACCAAGCTTCCACTAGTTGCCTATCAGCCCGATGTTAGCCGCACAACCTGCATAGAATCAACTTCCTTAGTTGCAACGGTAAGAAAACGTAACCGCAAAAGCCAAGCGCGAGTCAACTCTTACTATTCACTGCTAATTATGACGAGACAAGGACTCCTATTTATAGGTGTGAGGAGGAGTATCGTCACCACCCATATCGATAGGATAACAGCTCGTCAGACTTGTCGGCTAACACCACGTATTCGCACAATGCGGATACCATCACCAGTCCGCCAAGGTCACAACAATCACAAAGGCCAGATAGAACGACCAATCTGCCATGCCTAACATCAACCCACAATGATGGCGAACACAGATTAGGCGGACTGTCGAACACCTCTACCAGACTGCGCAACCCTGCGAACACTGCTTCCAGTCCGCGCAACCTGCAGCCCCGGACAAGAGCAAAATCCGCGTGCAGTCAATCTGCCGAACTTGGCGAATAATAGAAGCAGTCCCCAACCAGACGAACTCGGTGAGCTCGACAATAAGATGGACTTAGTCCCACAGACTAAGTCCACCACAAGCTTTGCGGTCTCCAAGTAACTGCGCCACCTGATACCAAGACCGCGCCCACTGAACAACACCAGTCCGCCACCTTGCTGGCTGCTCCATCAGACCGCGTGACCTCTAGGAAAACCAGTCCGCGTGCCTATGCCGACCTGCACGATCTAACATCCAGATCGCAAGCACAGAACCAAGCCAGACACCGGTGAGCTCCAAAAAAGTCTGCCACAACCACAGTTAGCCAACCCTAACTGCCCGGTTAACCAACGATGCTTGCTGACCAAGACCACAAGAACAACCGGCAACCGCCAAAGGCTATCCGCCAATGTTGTCCCCCAGGCCGTGGCGGACTCCGCGGTCTGTGCGGTTGGACTAGTCTAACCGCCCAACTCCACTTATACTCCCACTTCAATAATGTCAACACTAGCCGCCAGACTGGAAGCGGTCTCTGCGGTCTTTACGGTCTGCCCAATCAGACCGCTCACTTCCAATTCAACATTAATAAAGTTGGCTTCCACTTTGTGCTTTAAATCCTCTTGTTTACTTAAACCAAAAATCATTTTCAAAGGGTTCTGGTTTCATGCATCTAGTACATTCATAACAACTATCATGTGTATTTTGATTGTTTCTTTGCAAAGATTACGCACAAAGATGTGCTAATGTAAAATGCCACCTCACAGTCAAAGTCAAACTTGATATTCAATTTGTTCAACAAGTTTGACCGGTCCTCACCACTCTTGCCAACCGCCACCTACAACCTCCATGTGGTTATGGCAACCACCTACCACCTCCATGTGGTTATGGCAACCACCACCTCTTCTAACCTATAAAAGGAGAGATCCCCATGGGTTTCAAACACACCAGATCCGAGAAGAGGAGAAGAGGAGAGGAAGAGAGAGTTCAGAGGCGGCGGTTGTCCAAGGCAGCGGCGGCGGCGTTCGAAGGGAGAAGCGGCGGCGGCCGACCATCATTCCGACGGGCGGCTCGGGAGCAGGTGGCTCCGGCGAAGTCGACGACCTTGGAGGTCGACCCATCGGCCGTGGAAATCTCAGGCGGAGGATTCCAGGAATCGACGACGGCAGGCGGCGGCATAGCCTCCAGACAGTGATCGGACAGAATTTTGGCGCGTCTCCGATCTTCATGATCTCAGTGTAACTCTGTATCAAACTCCCTATCATTTTAGTGGATCTTCCCCAGTGCTCTCCCCGTGGAGTAGGAGCTTCTCTCCGAACCACGTAAAAATATCTGTGTCGTCTGTGTGCTTGGTTTCTCGCTCTTTTATTATTGCGCTATTACTATTGTTCGCTCATTTCCGTTGCGTTGTCCGTGACAACACGTGTTACGGACTAGGACCAATTTCATAACAAAGATGGTGGTACTGATCTTCTCATAGCTTCTTGGCTCAATTGTTCGCCCATTGTCTTTCTCTATCGAGATTGACTTCATCCCTCTCTGATGAGTTTTGTATGTTCTCTTTTTCAATGAAATTTCTTTGGCTTCATATTTTGATCATTTAACTTTTGTTTGAAATGCTTCTTCTAAAGTTAATCAAACTTTTCAATTCTTCCTCATGTGTCTTTAAAGTGCTCATGAATTTGGTTAATAAAAGATTTGTCAAGTCCATAGACTCTTATATGAATGCAACAACATTATACAATTTTATGGGGAGACATTTCTTAGTATTTTTGGTACTATTCTTTTATTTTTCAGTGACATGCACACTGTAGTCCTCTAATCCATTTTATTATGCTCATTCTTCCAGAAAAAAAAAGTGCACTCAATTTTTTCCAAGGCTATGATATCAAGTTTTTTCTAGGGGTGTTAGTTAAGAGTTTGATAGATATTACCACATGAGCCCTTGAATTTAGTATTCAGTATATCCCATGCCTCTTTTTATCATGTTCCAGTTATCATTGTTCTGTGGAATATAGATTTGCCGATCCCTTGAAGAATATAAAGTAATGCTTTTGTATACTTTATTTTTGCTCTTTTGCAATGTGCTTGCATTTAGCTATTTATCATGTTTCTTCTGATGATGTAGATGGTATTTCTGTCTTCCTATTATGCAACAAGTCTCACATGCCTTGTGATATGAACAAGCTTCTTATATGTATGCATGAATAGTCAAAACTTTCTCCTTCAAATATTGATGCAACAGTTTGAGAGCAACTAAACATGTGGGTTGCGCTTGAGGAAGCCTTATATGTTTATGGAGATCAAGGAGTTTTCAGAGGACACAATGATGATATTGGGGGATCATTTTTTGGTGGCTTGAGAGCTCTAATTGACTCTAATACCACTATTAAATAAAGACAAATGGGAAGAACATAAATGATGATGAAAAAAACATAAGGAAACCATATGCGATTTCATTACTCAAAGTTTTCTTTTCTCTCTTGCAATCTTCTTTATTTGTTTGCATATTTATAGAATACTCCTGGCATGCTCTCATATTGTTCTAAACCTTTGTGGTTGATTTGTGAGATTATGGATTAACCACCAACATATAGTCGGGATGAGTAGATCGAAGATTAAGCTGATGTGCGATGATACTAGCGAATCAAATGTGACGTGTTAATGACGCCGGACATTAAGATTTTATTTTTTTCTCCCTTTCATTGAGAAATATGAAGAGAAATGGGAGAGGAGAGAAAATAAAAATTGGGTAGGACCACTATGTAAACTACATGCACTATGTATAAATAAAATTGAGTGTGATTAAAAAGTAATGTTTAAATTAATAATGATGGTGGTGATAAATAATTTAAAAGTGATAAAAAAATCAAAGAAAATGCAAAAAGGAACAGCCTCCATCCCACTTGGCTTTGTCCCACGACAAAAGTATTTATTAATTAATTTTAGTAATTATTATTTATTATATTATGAATAGTGTTGAAAGTGTGACTGGATTCTTCTAGATTCCGGTCACCCTTGGCTCCTCAGTTAGAGGAGCTTTGGTTGGTCACTTTAAAATAAAGCCCAAAAGAACTCTGCATGAGCCACCCATTAATCACTATTTTATTCTGCTGCTGAAAATTTTGTAAAATAATCTTGTAATATGTTCATTTGTATATGCAAAAACAATTTATCCATGTAATATTATATATTTTTTAAAATAAAAATGACTTTTATTTTATCTAATTTTAAATAATAATGGGAGTTGTGGAGGCGAAAATGCTTAGGTGAATGTGTGAACACATGAGACTTGACAAGGCGAGAGTACCAATAATCGTAGAGAAGAAGTGAGAAGCTCGATTAAGATGGTTTGGACACGTAAAAAGGAGATTATTAGAGGCACTTGTTCGGCATGCATTGTGAGCTAGAGTTTTTTTTTTGAGTTAAAATGTATAAGCATCATTACATTGGGAATATTAATAATATTAAGCATCAATGACTACATCATTAATCAACAATCAATCAAATAATATACTACTAAATAAGTAGACAAGACTCGCACGCGGTGAGAATCAAACACACGATCTCTCTGTCATGGGGCCTCAGCTTACTCAACTGGGCCAAGCCTCATTGACAGGGATAGACCTAATAAGGCTAGATTGGAATGAAACTGTAAGGAAAAAACGATGTACTTAGGCATTAGTGAGATTATGACTAAAGATGAGGCATAATGGCGACAAAAGATCGATATAGCCGACCTCACAATGGTGGGATAAAGGCTTTAGTGTTGTTGTAGAGTTGTAGTTGTTTTCAATAATCAATATAGTGTGTTTTCATTTTTTTTTATATTACATGATATTCTTTTTCAAGATTTAATCTAGAACCAAAAAATTAATTTGTAGGATTTATCTTATAACTAAATACGAGCTATTAACCCAACATCTAGGGGATACATTAATTTGAATCATTTATGCGATTCTATTTTTGAAAAAATGATCACAAACCTATCATCTCCTCACCAAATGTTGACTTTGCCTATCTTATCACCCTCTTCACCTATTGACCCACCCCATTGGGGCTCGGGTTTCCTTCAGTCAGTGAAAAAGAAAATTGACAAATTTCTTTTAACTTCTCTTATGATCTCATATCTAGTATGTAGAAGAGAATTACTTTTCAACAAATGCGAACAAGATGCGAGAATTACTTTTCAACAAATGCGAACAAGAAGAGAGATGAAGATGCTTTTGATTTGCTTTGACTTCTTTTTGAACGAGATGTAACATCCAGTCGGTATTAAATAGACCCGCGGGGAACGGTTTGAATTGATTTGCTATCTTCTTGGCGAGAACTTCTAAGAGGTTGTTCGTGGAGAAGAGAGACAAGAGGTGATTGCTGGCTTGCTGTTGAAGGGAATGCTCAAGAGGTGAGAGCTTGGAGGAGAACAAACATAAAGGCTGAGTTCACTCTCAAGAGGGCGATATCACTTGAGCTATGTGACCACATCATTAGATGTAGGTCGGCTGTAGAGATTTGGACGGCCCTTGATGGTCTGTTCAACAAGAAAAACGTAGCTTGGCTACAGTTCTTGAAGAATGAGTTGACGAAAGTAACTCAGGGAGACCTATAAATATCATCTATTTTCTTGAAGATGAAAAATCTATACACTGAGATTTCAGCATTGGATTCGGATGAGCACATCTCAGAGGCGAAGCTGAAAAGACACATTATTTGCGACTTGCGGAAGGAATATGCGACATTTGTTACTTCTGTATATGGCTGGGCCAGTCAGCCATTTTTGCTAGAGCCGGATAGTCTGCTTGTTTCGCAGGAGAGCTTAACATCTCAGGGGGAGATAATGAGGTTCTATACTCTAGGAAGAAGAAGAGATAGGACAGGAGGGAGAAGGCACTTGTAAATGATGGTCCTTCAACTTCATCATAGCAGGATAGGAGAAAAGATCCTAAGACGGATGGAGGGAATATGGGAGGACTAAGGTGCTACAGGTACAACAAGCATGGTCACTTCAGAAAGAATTGCATGGTAAATCTTCAGCCAGGTCATGCTACAGATAAAGAAGGAGAGGTTAACTAGGAAGGAAGAAGGCGGACGGGGGAACTGCTTCATGACAGATATGACGACAACGTCTATTCGTGTCATGGCCTCCATCAACTATCAGGAGGAGTGGATCGTGGACTCGGAGTGTGGTCATCACCTCACCAGAGACGAGTTAAAGTTCTCTTTTTTGCAGGCGTACACAGGTAATGATGTTATCATTATTGCTGATGATACTGCGCATGCAGTGAAAAAAGAGAGAACGATTTCTCTAGGCAGTGATAAGGGGTCACTCATTTTGAGGAGTGTTTATCACGTGCTGGGAATGAAGAAGAACATGTTCTCGGTGACCAATATTGTGGATGCTGGCTATCACGTTCTGTTTGGCCCAACAGAAGTGAAGTTTTTCTAGAACGTATCGACAGTGAAGACTGACGTGACTCATGTCATGAGAAGAGTGAAGGACTTGTTTGTTTTGTCAACAAGTTCTTAAGTTGAGAAGATGACGGCTAACGGCAACACAGTTATCTAGTATTAAAGGTTGATATATATGGGGATGAACAAGCTAAAAGTTTATGGCGGCAAGAAGTCCGGTGAAAGACCTGCCTAGTCTTTCACCTCTGGGTGACAGTCATGTTTGTGCAAGATGTCAGTATGGAAAGGCTCATCGCCTTCCATTTGACAAGTCCTTGTCAAGGTGCAAGACACCGTTGGAGTGCATCCACGATAATCTGATGAGATCGACTATCACCCCCAGTCTTAAAGGTAGTTGATATATGCTGTTCTTGGTTGATGATTTCACTAGATATACTTGGGTATATTTCGTGAAGGAGAAGTTAGATGTTTTCGAGAAGTTTGTGGAGTTCAAGGAGCTTGTGGAATGCCGGCTGAATCTGCATATAAAGAAGTTGAGAACAGATAATGGAGGGGAGTTCACTTTAAATGAGTTTCACAACTTCCACAGAAAGCATGGAATCTGGAGGGAGCTTTCTTGTGCGCATACTTCACAACAAAACGGTATTGCAGAAAGGAAGATCCGCCATCTGGCGGAGACCTGCAAGTGTTGTCTTCACTCCAAAGGAATTCTCAAGGCCTTTTGGGCAAAAGGATTAGCCTGCGAAGCTTATGTTATCAACTGGATGTCCTTAAGCCCCAACAATATGAAGTCTCCACATGAGCTCATGTTCAAGGAGAAGACTAGCGTGGCACACCTACGAATGTTTGGACCCACCTACAACGTGCACGTTCCAGATGTGCTCAGGACGATGTTGGATGTGAAGGCAAGGAAGCTTTTTTTTCATTGTCTATGACAAGCGTAAGAAAGGCTGGAAGTACATGAACCCTGAGACAAAGAAATTTGTTATCTCAAGAGATGTGGTATTTGACGAATTGACGTCATACTAGGGTAGTTCCTCTGTAGAACTACATAAAAGCAAGGTGGATAAAAGGCAAGAAGAAGCTATTGGTGATCTTCTGGTAGAGCTTCCCGTGTCTCTAGAAGCTCCGACTACATCTAGCTCAGGGCCAGGTGCTTCTAGTTTTGGAAGCAAGGGGAGTGATGCTCCTAGTGTGCCCGGGAGAAGAGCTGATGCAGAAGAAGCAGCTGGTGTGGTGGATCAAGGTCGGGCCTTGCGAAGGTCGAAGAGGACAATAATTCCACCAACTCGGTATAGGGACGGGAATATGGTGAACTTTATCTCATGTTTCTTTGCAGGTCCTCTGGACAAGCGGAAGCCGCAATTCTTTGAGAATGCCACTAGGATTAAAGAGTAGGAAGATGTCATGAATAAGGATACGGTCTCCCTCATGAAGAATGAAACTTGGGATCTTGTGCCCAAACTTAATGTCATGACTCCTGTCACCTGCAAGTGAGTTTATAAGTTTAAGAAGAAGGCTGATTGTAGTATCGAGCGATACAAGGCTCGCCTTGTAGCTCGGGGGTTCTCCCAGCAGTACGGAGAAGACTATGAGGAGACGTTTACTCCGATGAACAAAATAACTTCAGTTCGAGTGATGATTTCCTTGGCGGCTTACCAAGGATGAAAGATTTGACAACTTGACGTAAATAACACTTTTCTTTACAGAGAGATTGACAAAGATATCTTCATGGTTCAACCACCTGGTTATATATCTGAAGAATATCCGAGACACATCTGTAAACTCAAGAAGGCCCTCTATGGCTTGAAGCAGACGCCTCAGGCGTGGTACGAAAAGATCACAGAATACCTCTAATTCTACAGATATTTTGCTTCTGATTCTGATTCAAGACTGTTCGTAAAGAAGATGGGTGAGCTTTAGGTCTTGGAGCTGTTGTATGTTGACGATATGATCGTCACAGAGAACTCAAAGGAGGAGGTAGTTAGGCTCAGGGCAGAGCTAGCTATTCGATTTGAGATGAAGGATCTTAAAGAGCTCCACTATTTTCTTGGTCTCAAGATGGAGAGGAAAAAAGTGGTGCGCTCATTTCCTCGAAAGGGTATGTGGAGCAGATCGTGACGCGATTCAGCATGCGGGAGAGAAAGAGCAACTCTACTCCACTGAAGGTCGGTCTGAAACTTCGACGAGATGAGGGAAGGATTCTTCTAGATCCCTTAGTGTTCTGGGCTCTAGTTGAGAGTCTGATATATCTGATGATTATAAGGCCGGATATTGCTTATGATGTGGGCCGAGTAAGTCGATATATGCAGGAGCCGCAGAAACTTCATCTGGTGGTGGAAAATAGCATCTTGAAATATGTGAAGTCCACCTCAGATATGAGTCTCTTTTATAAGAAGGACATACGCTTCAAATTACACGGTTACATGGATGCTGATTATGAGGGAGATATCGATGATTGGAAGTCGACGTCTGGTTACGTCTTCATGTGCGGATCGATAGCTATTTCGTAGTGTAGCAAGAAGAAGGATTTTGTGTCTGTCTCCACCACTGAAGAAGAATACAAGGCGTCTATCTTGGCAGCTCAAGAATCCATCTGGGTAAGGAGATTGGTGGAGGGCATCCATGAGGAGGTGCGAGGTCCTACTCTGCTACGTGGTGACAACGAGAGTGTTATCAACCTGATGACTAATCTAGTTTATCATGCGCGAACGAAGCACATCAAGATCGAGCATCACTTCGTTCGGGATAAGGTGCTAGAGGGATCTTTGATGGTGGAATACGTGTAGAGCAAGGATAATATCGCTGACATTTTCATAAAGCCGTTGTCGAGGGGGCCATTTGTGCGATTACAGGGACTATCTGGACTGACTTCCACTTCCCACATCAAGGGGGAGTGTTGAAATTGTTGAAATAGGAAGTGGGCGGTCAGAATGGTGCAAACCGCACAGATAGCCGAGACCGCGTGGTTAGCACAGATAAGATTGACAAATAGCTAGGATTTTGGCTATGGATGTTCTTGCGGTCTATCCTAGCAGGTTTCCTGGAATGATAATCATGCGGTTTGAGTTATCTAAACATGGATTGCGCAGTCTGGATTGGGAGACCGCGAAAACCGGTAGACCACCGCTTGTTACTGTTAGTCTTCTAGTTGTGTGGCTATCAACTTAGCAGCTAAAGTCCACGCAGACTGAGGATGTTGTCCGCATAGTGGTGTGGATTAATGATGTTTACCGCGCGCAGTTTGGGTTGTTGGATCTGGCGTCCAATCTTAGAGGGGGGGGGGGTGAATAAGGTTTTTAAGTAAATTCAGAATTAAAAATAATTTTCAGCAAAGCAACCTGTTTTGGAAGCTACTGTGCGGCGGTAGGTCACAAATCTGCTTTTCCTTATAAATTTGCTTTCCGATTTCTCACACAACCCTCAATGCCCTGACAACATTCAACCATGAATTTGAGATGAAATAAAAGAAATATAATTTTATTCAAAATAAACAGTGATTTACAATAACAAAACTGAATCTCTGTGACGCCGGAGATCGGAGGCGATGAATCAAGCAGTCTTTTGATTTCTATACTGACCCTCCAAGGACCGGTAGGCTCTCTCTCTTCTTCTCAAGAAGATCGACGAGTCGGTTCCTCACATTCCTCCCAGGAAGGGTCTTAGAGCCCACTAGATCTCTCAGATCTAGACGTCCTCCCATGACAATTTCTACATATTCCTTCCAGAAATCTGACGGCCTCCCAGGCCGATTTCTCACGAACTCCTCCCAGAAACTCGACGTCCACACGAGATGATTTATCCGCACAAAATACAACATGATTATAAGATTTGAGAGTGGTCATAAACTGAAACTGAGTCAACTGAGCTGACTTTAAGCATATATATTAGAATTCAACGCATCTCTCTCAACAGTGAAAATATCAGTGTAATAGAAAAAATATATATAAAAAGTAAAGACGATAAAATAAGATGATCAGTGGCTAGCTAGAACCGCACAATTAATTCAACATGATGAATTAAAGAAGAAATACAAATTATATATACAGGCAGTAGGCAGGCTGCCAATAGATACAGTATATCTACAGTAGATGATGTATGTTATTAATCATACATTGTGGTGAATGCCTTTGGCGTGAAGAGAGTGGCCGACCCCAGGGCTGTGCCCCGGAACCGACGGCCGAGCATCTTCTGTCACCACCAAGTCGGCGGCACCGGCGCCGCCCCGCAGGCATCTCTTGCCGCCCAGCTGCGGCAGTACTACTGTCGGAGTTGTGGTGCTTTTGATCATCTCTGTCAAAAGCGGCCTGCTGCTTCCCCCAGATGCCGTGAATAGCAGCATGTTAATGGCGAGGAGGCTGCAAATGCATATGCAGGAGGACTTATTAATGCTATACTTTTGATCAGCCATGAAATAACTAAATGGGAGATCGAAGAGAGAATTAATTAAATGGAAGTTTCCCTCCCGGCCCCGGGAAATATATTATTGCTTCAGCTTCCAATTAAGAGCTATAGCTCTCACTGCAAGTGCACGCTATTTATAGATATATGTGGTTGAGATTAATTAATTTGGAGCCAGAGTTTAATTTGGACTGCTCAAGTTAATTACTTCTCCCTTTCAACCTTCTTTCTTACTCTAATCATTGATACAACAATGTATGCACATAAAATTGTCGCAGCCCTGCCAAACGAAGTCTTAAATGGAGATTGTTTGGCCAATGAAACAGATGGGATCTGCCTTTTTTTAACCGGCGATTTAGGTTCCGTTTGGGAGGGCTTTTTTTTTCCTCTTTTTTGTTTTTTGGGAAATGTCGCAGTCCATAATATTGTGTTTGTTTTAGGGACTGGTGACTTTCTAAAAAGTCAATATAATTCCTTTTGAATTAACTGTGTTTTCCGCCGATAGAAAAAACAAACAAAAAATTATGAACGATGACATTTTACAAAAAACGAAAAAGAGGAAAAATGCTCTCCCAAACGGGACCTTAGCTAGCATCAGATGATTAGCATAATACATTTTATTATCATTAAAAATCTAAACAAATATTGTTCAAAAGTTGTAATTCCAAACGGAAAAAATGTAAAACAATTTCTTTACAAAGATCTTACATAAAAATTTTTCAAACAATCTAACTCTTCCAAACATTTTTTTGGACAACTATAATGCCACCACTAATTTCTCACCATTGTTTTTCCCAACACCACACCCGCCCTAAACAAGGCCTAAATGCTATGTATTAGCTAGCTTGACGGCCATCGCTCATGGACTTGATTCTTATGTTAGAAGGAGATTGTTAAGCATGAAAGAGCATAGAATACTCGAGTTGATATACTACCAACAAAATACAATATTATAGAAAAACGTTAGGTATGGGAGCGGCCCCGGAGGTACATAATATTCTAGTGATCAATAAAATAGCCCCAAAACTTATGTCTCTAGAGCCTCACATGCCACAAGTTTTTGGGGCTGAACAAATAAAAATCAAAATTTTACAAAGGGAAAGAAATAATGTATAATTTATCATTACTTTGCATTATCTTGTAGCCGTTCTCTTTTTCAAACATATAAATTCTAAATTCACCGAACATGCTCCCCACTGACCTCTATTCATTACAGTTGGTGACTGTTTTAAGAAAAAACATTTTTGTTTATACATATTTATCTCGACTCTATTAAGTCTTGGAAGCAGCTTCTTGCAAAAATGTAGGGTACGATTTGCTTACATTTTACTCTTGTGATGGAACTCTTTCCCGGACCATCATTGTATAGAGATGCTTTGTGCATTGAGCTTCCCTTTTATATATTTATCTTGACTATTTATGTTCAAAACCAACAAAAAAGGGCTGAAAATGGTCATAAAATGATAAAAATGGTTGCATGCCTAATCTTATATTCTGTGTTCCAGTCAAATGGTTATATGCATATAGTTCATTGCTAGATTAAAAATGTCAAAATAAAAAATAATGCGGCAGAGAAAGTGTCCAATTGTTTCAATTTTCAAATTCATGTGATTCATATTTTTCATCTACCGGTTGCCGACAAAGACTTTCTTCAAGTCATTCATGTGCTTTGACTACATATATGCATTGCAAGTTTCTAGAAAAAGAGACCAATGCATGTAAAAATGACTACATAAAGAGATGGATCTTTTGTGCTTTAGAATCACACCACCGGTTTGTCATTTTGGAGAAAGAAGCTTTTGAAGGTGGATCCGCAAAGAAGAAAGTAGCAAGACTACGGCGAGCTATAGTGAGTGCGATGAGGCTATAGTGGGGCAAGTGGTAAAATGAGCAACAAGCTCACACACGAGTTTGACATTATTCAGCATCGACTTCTCCGGCAGCTAATGGTTAGTCGTTTTACGACGACGAATGTTCGTTCTAGTACGAATCTTGTGCATTCATTTATAGATTGCAATCAAATTCACATTACTCTCCTGCGAATTTTTATAGTCCAAGTTCTTCCGTGGTGCATTCTTCAGACTTGTAGATCTTCATTTGAGTATTATAATTTTACAGTGCTAATAAAATTCCGCAAAGTACATGTTTTTTTGAAACCCTAAATTTAGCTGTGTTTGTGAATTGCCATAATCCCAACAAAAAAGAGGACGAGATTTACATGATTCGATCAAGACTGATCCGTCAACAAGAGAGCAAAGTATTAGAGTACAAAGATTATAGCCGCAACCAAAAATTGCAACAGTCGAACCAGAACAAAAGACTCTTCATGTATGCAGGAATCTACGAGAAACAAAATTACCACAATTCATTTACCAAACAAACAAAAAACTCTACGGGCGCATTATGTAATGATTCTGATCATTGTAAAGTTGGCGAACGATAGAAGCAACCGGAAGGTATTTTGGGGGTGAAGGGCCCTCCCTTAGGGATCCCCACTATTTCATATGTACCTAAAAGATAGGGATTCTCTGTCCTTTCCCACTAACAGAGATTAGATATATAGTAAACTGTCTTATATATAGAAATTAAATATATAGTTTACAACCCCAATATCTCTCTATGATTAAGAGAGACCCTCCTTTTGGAGCCTGGAAAACTATGGATGGGAATTAATTAATGTGTTCACATATAGCTGGGAATGCAAAAGAGCCACCCATCATTAAGATTCCATACACAATTTCACTGAAAGGGAGGGAGAGACAGTATGCAGCACCCTACAATATATTTATCCAGTCCTTTGGTTTATGGAGGTGGAATCTTTTGCTCCAGTTTGTATTCTATATGATATTAGCTGGTCCCGAAATCGTGCAAAGTGCTGTGGCCATTGTTTATGATTCTGCACATTCTCTAAGATCTCTTACACAATTTATTTAATATGCCTCGCATTTTCTTAATTTATTCGCATCAAAGATCGGAGCCCTGCGTATTTTACGCAGGGAGCTATGTATGTATGAAATATTCTATTGAATGCCCTGCAAATTTGCAGCAACAAAACTGGAACTAGCTTCATTGCTCTCAGGCTGGATTCTGATGTAAGATGTTGATTTTAGGCTGAAAACAAAATTAAAATGAAACATGATGGGGAAGAGGCCATTCAGGAACAACAAATTAACTCATTTTAAGATTGTTGGACCATCCCTCAGGGTCACCAGGAGGTGACTATATCCGCTCCGAAGTCCACTAAGAAGCTGCTCCACCCGCTTTGCGCCTGCTGCCCACCCATTGACCGCGTTAGGCAGGAGGGGGGGTAACCAAATCGGAGATTGTGGAACTCATACTTATCTTTATAATATTTTAAAAAATCAACATTCAAAATGGTCAAATATAGCATTATTATTTTAATCTAATAACATAACATATATTCTAATTTAATCAAAAAAATTAAAATACAATGTTTATTAAAATAATTATACCATATTTCCCAAATTAAAAGCAAAAACAAAAAATTCATAAAATCAAAAAAGATTGTGGGTCAGTTTGTTTCGGCAGTGGCGGTGGCAAATGGAGTCATGAGAAGAGAGCTGTGAAAATGGTTGTGGTAATGGAGCTATTCAGAATTGAAAAACAGTTTGGTAAAACAACGATGGTAGATGCAGTTGTTCAGAACAGACAAACAGTTTGATAAAATAACAGGGACGTTTTTGTTACATTTCATTATCAAAATAAATTATAATTATATTAATAAAAATGAATTATAATTAATATTTATTATAAATTTAATTTAGTAATTATTATTGCTATAATAATAATAAATTCACAATAATAATACTACTACTAATAATAATAAATAATGATAGTAATGAAAATAGACTATAAACTTTGGTCGCTGGAACAGAGATATTAATTATCTGTTCACTAGAGGAGGGGGGATCTCCCCTGGTAGGCTGAGCTTCAAGGCGTCCATGGCACAAGGAGTGGTTGTTGGTGGCAGCGACAAAATCCGGCGATCATGCGTTGGGAGCGCGGCGTTGAAAAGAAGCTCCGGAGGTATAGGAAAGCCGATGGCAACGACACTTTCTTCCGCCGACGACGCAACGCCGCCACAAACAGGAAAAAAATTTGTCGTTGCCGTCGGACCGCAACGGAGCGCCACCGCCGAAACAAACTGACCCTTTAGTAGAACTCTTATACCTAATATGGTATTTTGTCATTAGACATATCGGTGGTATTTTTGAGGAAGACCATCATTAGGCATGTCAGCGATATTGTCGGGGAACTATCATTAAATTTATCAACTTCATTAAATTTTATTTGACATGCACGATGATATATGCATCAGGATAAGAATTTTTTTAGCAAAAATCGAAAAGTAATGTTAGTAGAAAATAAAAGGAATGAAGCTTTTATTATTCACACTTCCTTAACATAGCACATATCTCCCTTATATATACACACAGGAGGGAGATCCCAAAACAAATTTGGTGATGTGGGACTAATCCCAAAAGGAGGAGGCCGCTAATGGCATACCAAATTTCAACACTCTCCTTCAAGGTGAGCGAAAGATATCCACTAAATCCATCTTGTCACACAATCTACATAAATCTAGTGAGCCAAGTCTTTTGATTAGACAATTAATCACTCGTTTTTTTGTAGCGATATGACCCAGCTTAAGTATCCCACCATCCAATTTTTCTTTTGAATGAAGAACCTATTGATCTCTATATGCTTGGTTTTATCATGTTGAACGGGATTGTTTGCAATGCTAATGACTGACTTGCTATCACGCCACAATATCATTAGTCCGTTTTGATCTATCTTGAGTTCATTCAGCAAGGCTTTCAACCATAACAACTCCCCTACACCCGAGGCCATGACCATGTATTCTGCCTCGGTTGTAGATCTCGCAACTACAATTTGTTTCTTGCTTTTTCAGGAGATAAGATTTCCCCCCACAAACATGCAATATCCCGATGTGGATCTCCTGTCATCTGCACAGCTAGCCCAGTCAAAGTCGCAATAGCCCTTTATATTCAGACGTCCATTCTTTCGAAAGATTAGTCCATTTCCTGGTGCACTCATTAAGTATCTAAGAATCTGATACACTGCATCCAAGTGCCCCTCCCTGGGATCGTGCATATAACAGGCTACTATGCTCACAACAAGGCGACCTACAAGCCTCTGATACCTCTCTTTATCAGTTGGCTCTCCTGTCTCAGCATTGAGTTTGGACTTCTGATCAATAAGAGCGATCGCGGGCCTGCATCCTAACATACATGTCTCTTTGAGCAGATCTAACACATATTTTCATTGGCATAAAACGATTCCCTCTACACCGTGAGTAATTTCTATCCTAAGGAAGTATTTCAACTGCCCCAAATCCTTCACCTCAAACTCCTTGTCCAATCTCGTCTTGAGCCGAGTGATTTCCTTCTCGTCATCGCCCGTAATAATCATATCGTCCATGTACACAACAGGTATCGTAAAGTGTTCTCCATTATGCCTAAAGAACACGGTATGATCAGCATTGGTCTGTCGATATCTCATGTTAACCATTGCTTTCCTAAACCTGTCAAATCAAGCTCGAGGAGATTGCTTTAGCCCATACAGTGATTTCTTGAGTCTACACACTTTGTTTACCGTTTGTTTTGTGTCAAAGCCTGGTGACACCTTCATGTATACTTCTTCCAGCAAATCCCACGGAAAAAAACATTTTTTACGTCGAGCTGATGTAGTTTTCATACCCCATTTACCATCAAGGATATTAGTGTCTGTACCGTGCTCATTTTGACGACTAGTGCAAAGGTCTTGTCGTAGTCAACGTCATAAGTCTGACTGTAACCCTTTGCTACCAATCGAGCCTTTTAGCACTCGATCTGGCCTTCTGGGTTTTGCATCACAGTGAACACCCACTTGCACCCAACTGTCTTTTTCCCTGGTGGTAGTGACACAAGTTTCCGGGTTTTGTTTTTCTCTAATGCGCCAAGTTCTTCTAGCATTGTAGTTTTCCATCGAGGATTTTTCTTAGCAACCTGCCAACACTTAAAAATAGAAACAATGTCCAAAAATGTAATGAATTCTCCATGTGCAGGGGATATATGGGAGTAGGAAACAAATTAGGCAATGTCATGTGGAAAGCCATATTGATCAGATGAGACTTCCGTATTCTTGTGGGAACTTCGTCTTACCAGCAAGGAAGTGGGATAGAGAGATGAGGGGTTATCTTACCTGGGATGTATGAACTTGTGGTGGATGGTGCAGATGTCTCAAGGATCAGAGTAGGCAGAGGCAAGGAACTTGACACAGGTGGTAATGTATGCATTAAAGTCTTAATCACCAGCTCGCTCGACTGCCTTCTTCTCGTATACACTCTTAACTCCTCCTGAGTCTGAGGTCCATCATCAACAAATTCTCTCCTCAAGAACCGACACCTCAACTGACTCTGATTCCTTTGGTACAGGTGCCAACGGGATACTCACTATCCGTCTCTCACCACCACAGCCATCCTCCCCCTCTTGTCTCATATTTTCTACATCGAGTGGTCCTCCAAGAGGCGAGTCAATCGAGGAGTAATATGACTCAAGCTCTCTCAACGTGACATCCATGCAGGCGAATAACTTTCTCTCCACCGGACTCCAACATACATACCCCCTTTCTCTCCACTAGACTCCAACATACATACCCCGTTTGGGTAGCTGAATACCCAACAAAAACACACTTTAGGGCCCTCGAATCCAATTTTCTCACATTTGGTCTTTTATCATGCACAAAGCACACACAACTGAAGGTCATTAGGGGAAGAATATCTTCACTCTTCCCTCGCGATATCTAAATTGGAGACTTTTGATCCAATACTTGTGAGTACATCTAATTGATTAAGTAGGCTACTGTTAGCACGACTTATCCCACAAGTACTTTGGCACTTTCATTATTATCATCATATTCCAAGTCACTTTCAGAAGATATTTGTTCTTCCGTTCTGCTACTCCATTCTGCTCTGGTGCGTATGGACAAGTACGCTTCAAACACCTTGTAGGTGTACTCTGTCCCATTATCAGTCCTCAACACCTTTACTACCGCACTGTGTTGAGTTTGAACCCCTTTATGCAAATCTTTGAAGCAAGCAAACACATCACTTTTGTTTTTTATTAAATAGAGTCAAGTCACACGTGAGAAGCAATTAATGAAAGACACAAAATACCGAAATACATTTATAGTGGGCGTAGGACATGGTCCTCAAACATCAAAATGCATCAGATTAAATGAATGGGAACTCATACTTACAGAACTACAGTAAGAATTTTTGGTATGTTTTCCTATTTCGCACGCATCACACACAAGTTTTTCTTTATTTGCCTTTTTAAATAGAAGGAGATACATCTGACTCAAAACAATAAACGAAGGATGACTCATACGTCGATGATGAAGTAGTCCTCCGTACTCTTTCCAACTTCTGCAACATCTTCAATAATGGTTGAAAGGGCTGAATCCATATTTTCTCTATCCAGGTACCACAAGTCACTATGTCATGTGTCAGTCCCGAGTATTCTGTCAGTCTCCTTCTCCTTGAAGAACACCATCAGAATATCAAACAAAATGACACATTTTAGTTGGGATATGATAACACTAATGGATAAAAGATTTACGGGAAAAGGAGCATGCAAAATATTGGACAAAATTAAAGTGATGGTATATTGCACGGTACCCTTACAAACCACTGATTGAGTTGTGTCATCGGCAGTTTGGATGTGCTCTGGAACTGCTACGGTGTATACGACGGGAATTCCCTAGCATCCCCAGTGACATGTCGAGAAGAACCCGAATCGACTATCCAATCATTTGATCTAGTATTGGATATAGATGCGAGGGCAAGGATTTCTCTCGTACTTATGGTTGAATGAGCGAATGAGACAACACTACCCCTTGATGAAGATGGTATGAGTGCATCGTCAATCACTCCCGTTTGCTTTATCCACGTCAGTTAGGGGTAAGCGTTCACAATCTCCTGCTCCTCTGAGTTACCTATCTCATCCCTACTTTTGTCTGCCTCGTCATCGGCTATCATAATGTTTGATCGGTAGCCTCCTCTTCCACCATCTTTGCGACCCCACGACCGCGACCGCGATAGCCTCCTCTTCCCCGTCCACCTGCATCCCGCTTTTTGGTGGTTTGGGGCAAGCCGGTCGGAGATGACCTATTTCACCACAATTGTAATATTATCGTGTCTCACTCTTGTATCTTGTGCGTCCAGGATTGGTTATCACTAAGGTTGATTTCACCCCGACGGGTGCAGTTACACCAGACTAAAGCCTAATCCAACTCTCCTCCTGCATCATAGCTGAGATTTGTCTCATCCAGGTTAGGAATCCTTGGCTGAGCGAGTTACATCGCACTCCTTTGCTCAAATGTCGGGTTCAACCCCCTCATATAGTCCTCCACTGAGCATCTCTCTCCCATTTCGCGTATTCAGGATCTTCGCAACATGCGGCTGGTGATAAATAATCATAGTCTGCATATAGTCGTTCCAGATCTGCGGCATACTCTTGAATCGAACGATCCCCCTGGGTTACAGTCTCAATCTCCCGTTTGATCTGAAACACGTGCATGTTGCTGTCGACTCCTGCGTAGAGCCTCTGTAACTTCCCCCAAACATCGTTTACATCTTTATGCCACCCACCGTGATAGCGATATACGTGACCATTGAATTCAGGAGCTAGGTGTATAACAGACTGTGTGTAGTCTTTCAATCATTGTACCTATCTGAGTCCTTCTCTGGCTCCCCCTTTTCTCCAATCAGATAGCCCTCCAGGTTCCTTCCGGAGAGTGCTCTCTTCACCCGATGCGACCAGCTCAAGTATGTAGACGGTGACGACTGAGCCAACCCCTCGACTTTGACATCTGCAAGAACTCGAAGAACACCTTTAGATCCGCCTCCTCCTGTTTGGCAACCAATTTCTCCATAAGCGCAATTGGTGAGAAATAATCGAGCCTTCCGCCGCACACTCCCGCACAAGCGCCGCACTCCCGATGCAAGCGCCACACTCCTCCTGCGCAAGCGTTGCACTCCTCTTGCGCAAGTTGCGAACAGCGCGCTCCTGCCACACTGTGCACGCTTTGGCGATTCTGCATGATGCGCACTGCACGCTTCTCCTCAAGCGCAAAAATGCACGCGCTCCTTATCCATAGTCGTGTGTACTCTGCAGGAAGAGTCGCAAAGAAAAAATCTTCCCCTGCGCGCTCGATGTTCCAAGAGCCGCTTGCGATCCTGCCGCAACAGGACTGCCTCCGATCCTTCTCCCTTGAGAACGCTTCTTCCGCCACGCGGAGACTGTCGCAGTTTCGCTTCCGCCGCAAAAATCTTTGTTGCCGCACACATAATTCCTCTCCCGCACACGATGCTTCTCCCTGCGACGCACCTTGTCCCTGTCGCGAAAACCTCTGCCGTCGCGCGCATAATTCCTCTCCCACGCACGATGCTTCACCCTGCGACGCACCTTCTCCTTGTCGCGTGCATACAAAGATCCGCCCGAGTGCCCAAAATTTTTTTTCCTTCGTTGGATGCTACACTTGGAAAGTACGGAGGAGAGGGATTTCGTTGGACAGAAGAAAGTGTAAAAGGAAAGGAAAAAAAAACAAGATTTCTTGGCCAATTTTTTCCAAACCTTGCTTTGATTCCAAGTAGAAAATAAAAGAAATGAAGCTTTTATTATTCACACTTCTTTTACATCAACACATATCTCCCCTATATATACACACAAGAGGGAGACCCCAAAACAAATTCTGTGATGTGGGACTAATCCTAAAAAAAGGAGGCCGCTAATGGCACACCAATTTGTACTATATGCACACCAAATTCCAACAATGTATAACTACTTCACGCATTAATTAATTGATAGTACATTTATTTTAAGCTACATTAATTAATTGATAGGGGATGAGCCCTGTACCAGTTACGATTGCTGGTTGGACGTAGTGGTGGGGGCACGTGTCTGTCACTCGTATTTATATATGGACGGAAAAGTAATTATTTAGCTGAGAATTATTTGTCCTTCTTCAATGTTATCTTGCCCGGTGTTATATCAAATTCTCAAGCATGGGCAAATAATACCAAATTTAGGCTGTCCAAGTTTTCATAGGTTCAAATGATTTTATTATTAGTCTCATGTAGATAAATGTAAAAATTGCTAAATAATTTCCCCCAATAGCCACAAGCCAACTCTTTATCAAAAATTTGCTAATACTTCAAATTGGGAGCCAAAGCCAGATGAAGAGGTTTGGGGGAAAAGCCGGGGCACGAGTTCGAGGGTTGAAGATCCATGAATTGAATTGAATTGGATTGTCGGGGCCAACGTTCGAAGGGCAAGGAGCTCTGGATTGCAAGAGCCATCATTCGAATGCTCCGAAGGTTGAAAGATCTGCAAGATGGCGACGGTGTGATCAAGCATGTGACAATAGTCTAGCAATTAATTGCCACCAATGGTGTTTAGGCAGAGAATTTATTTTTGTGTGCTCAACAATGCAAACATATTTGACAGCTTTTTCATCAATGTTCGCCACTGATCATGATGCTGTTACAGTCAAAACATTATGATGCACTCGAAGGCTCATAATAAGGCATACAAAAGATGTTCAAGCATCAACTTGGAACCCTCATTAGGAGTTAAGCTTTTGTCGTCGACGGAGGAGATAAAAAACTTGAGATAATTTTAGAAGAGATCTTCGGTGCCCCTTCTATTAGAAATATGCATGGAAAAAGATAAAATCTACTAAATTATGTCATGATATTCGATTTTACCCTTTGTAATGACTCAACATTGAAATGAGTGATCTTTTCCTTTGAAAATATAGATCGAAGCTGGCGATATGAATCAGATATAAATCGCCACAGAGAAATAAGCAGCATAGCTAGCAATGCAACACGAGAAGAAGATGGCTGTGGGTATCGAAAACATGGTGAGGGCAGCGGAAGGGTTGAGGATGGAGGCGTTGAGGAAGGTGTTGGAGCTGGCCGAGCTGGCGCAGGCGGGTGGACTTTCTGTCTGCCTTCGCCGCTCCTCCAA
Source organism: Platanthera zijinensis (assembly GCA_039513925.1). Classification (NCBI taxonomy): domain Eukaryota; kingdom Viridiplantae; phylum Streptophyta; class Magnoliopsida; order Asparagales; family Orchidaceae; genus Platanthera; species Platanthera zijinensis. The sequence continues at coordinate 172,798,576 of CM077091.1, forward strand.
CCCGGCCTGCATCGCACGGACCGAATATAGCATGAATTCATGATCTAATCGTCCTGCAATTATCCTACTGGCTACTAGTACTACTAAATATTGTGTGTGCAGCTCAACCGACTCTTTTTTTTGTTTCCACTTCTAAGATGTAAATATATTACTTTCAGCCTTATGAGGAATGAAAAATTTGATCAAGCATCAGATTTTAATTTATATATCATTTATATAATTACTATTTAAAATGTCATGAAATCCATGTAGATTATAATTCAACTGCAGTCGGTGTCTTTATGCTTACAACATGCACTAAAAAATGGAGTAGAAATCCGATTAATAAATAAATAAAAAACTTACAGGTCAAGAACTGATAATACCAGAGATCCAAGGAACAGCGACAGGCGCTGTCGGGTGAGAATCTCTGTAAGTTTCAGAGTACTTGTCTTTGAAATTCAGCCGGGGTAGTTTTGCCTGCTTGTACCCAAAAAATGAAAAAAAAAATGAGAACAAGAAAGGTTTTGTGAAGTATAGGAAGCAGTTCAATTTTGGAGCATCACTCATCAAAATTTTACTTGACAGTAAAGACTAAGGAAGCTCAGTTTGGAGCGGGGTTTTTGCTCCGGTGAGTTTGGACAAAAACGGCACCGTCATAGAATGTATGTTTGACATGACAACGGTTAAGATCGTAATCAAGAAAAGAAAACTAATTTAAACATAAAAGTGGATGAAGGTCCTTAGGTGAGATCGGGCATTCAAGAACGGCGGTTCATAACCACATTGTTCACGGCCGTCACCACAGTGCCAAACGGAGCCTAAGAAGCCCCAAACAATTTGTGTTGTTTGGATGAAGATTAGTCATTTCACATGTCTAATTTTTCCTTGGACAATAATTTGGTATATATATGCATGAAATAGTGGTGGGAATACAAGTTGTATGAGATGTTGATAGAGATGCAGGATGAGTATCTTTTCAATTAGCTATTGGCAGATCATCCTGACTGTTATATCGTTCTGTCCCCCCCCCCCCCTCCCCCATGCAGTTGTGTTCACTTCCCCATGGCCATGGCATTGTGTTCACCTCCCATGGAGTTGTGTTTCACCCCCTCCCCCCTCCCCCCACCCAATGGAATTGTGTTTACCCCATGCCGCCAGAATATCGTTGTGTTGCACTACAGCATGCCGCTGGATCGTCACGTGTCTTCTCAGAACCACAGGGATGTGCGGTATCTCCTTAGGGTTATTTTGGTGGATATCAATCTCCCAGTTTAGTAGTGCTGAACCGATTCCTGTGGCTGATCCCTACTATGCATACATAAAGGCTGCGATGTTTCCTGAAACAATGGGGGGTAATTTCAGAGATCTCTAGAGAGGGCTTCGCAAAGAACAGAGGTGTACGACAATTGTTACAAGGTTGTTGGTGAAAACCTGTGGAGATTGGATTGATCTCGTCTGTTGATTGCTGAAATTGATAAGTTTCCTCTCCCTGTATCTATCTTGTACTCCTACGTTAATAAAAAACATCCAACCCGTCCCGTGGATTTAGGCACTGTTGTTGAACAACGTAATTTTCCGTGTGCTTCTGGTGGTGCGTGTGCTCTCTATTTTGTACTCTAACCCTGCAAGTTTCTTGGAGCCATTTCCTCTACGGCTAATTCTCAACAATTTGTATCAAAGCTAGGTTGAGATCTGAGGGTGTTCTGTCAGGTGAAGGTAAGGTGATTGACATATTTCCGTTGTGAAGTTGTTCGAAGGCATGTCATCGAAAGGTGGAAAAGCAGATGTTGGCAAGTATGAGATCGAGAAATTTAATGGGAATAATGATTTTGTTGGGAAAGGAAAGGAAACCGGAAGTCTATGACGGATGAAGAATGGGAAAAAATGGATTTTGAGGCGTGCACAGCGATTTGTCTATATTTGGAGCGGGATGTCGTGTTTAGTGTTACTGAGGAGATAACGACGGTCGGGATTTGGCTACCTATCGGGCCATAGATAGAGGTACAGTTTTGAGGGGAAATAATCATGTTTGCAAGGCTGTTGGTATTGGAACGGTCAAGATCAAAATGTTCGACGGGGTTGTAAGGACTCTTACTGATGTGAGGCACATACCTGACTTTAAGAAAAATCTATCGTCTCTTGGCACCTTAGACTCCAATAGTTGCAAGTTCATTGGAGATGGTGGAGTCTTAAAAGTAGTTCGTGGTTCCAAGGTAGGTATGAAAGGAAAACTATGTGAAAACCTATATACCTTGGTGGGTGATACTGTAACTGACAGTGCGGCGGTGACTGATAGTGTGGATAGTTTGGACAAGACAAGGATTTGGCACATGGGTCTTGGACACATGACGGAGAAAGGGAAAACTCTATTGGGCAAGCAAGGGTTGCTGAAGGACATAGAGAAACCGAATATGGATTTATGTGAGCACTGTGTATGGCAAACAGTGCAGGGTCAAGTTCAGCACGAGCAAGGCCAAGAGCAGAGGGCTACTTAACTATGTGCATTCCGATGTTTAGGGGTCGTCGAGGCTGCCTCGAAGGGTGAATCTGGGTACTATGTCTCTTTTGTTGATGATTTTTCGGTTTTTCCAGGTATACTTGGATAAATTTCATGAAGACCAAGAATGAGATCTTCGAGTTATTCAAGAAGTGGAAAGCGATGGTGGAAACAGAATAGGAAAAAAGGTGGATACCTTGAGGTCTGACAATGGTACAGAGTATACGTATGGTCCCTTTAAAAAGTTAGGTGACCAGGAAGACATCGTGAGACACTGGACAGTGTCAGGTGCACCTCAGCAGAATGGGGTTGCCGAAAGACTGAATCAGGCCATACTAGAGAGAGCAAGATGTATGAGCTCCAATGCGGGGTTGGGAAGAGAGTGGTGGGTTGAAGCAATTGTCAAGGCCGCATACTTGATAAATCGATCCCCGCATGCATCACTTGATGATAAGACCCCATATATGGTATGGACAGGTAAACCAGCTGACTACAGTCATCTTAAAGTTTTTGGATGCACTGCGTACTATCATGTAAAGGAGAATAAGCTCAATGCTAGAGCGAAGAAGGCACTCTTCTTGGGATATGCAAGGGGTGTGAAGGGATATCGACTTTGGTGTCTAGTGGAGAACAAATTCGTAGTCAGCAGAGATTTCACCTTCAATGAAGGTTCTGTTTTGGCTTCCAGCAAACAAAAGGGAAAAGAAGATGGTGGAGCCCAAACTGAGTCTCGGGTGATCGAGGTCGAGAAATCTGTAGGTCCTGCGGAGGTTCATGAGATAGATCCAGGAGAATGTTCAGGATGATGCTGAAAATGAACAAGAATCTACTCAAGCTGAAGGAAGGCGGCCAGAGAGCTTGGCCACTTCTAGGCCGAAGAGAACTGCAAAGGCACTGCACAAGTTTTCAAGAATCGTTGAAAATTTACGGGTAGTTGAACTTGGTTGCATATGCATTCTCAGTTGAAGATGACAAACCCGTCACCTTCATACAAGATGTGAGGAATCCAGACAGGGAGAGATGGTTGGATGTTATGCAAGGAGAGATGGAGTCTCTCCCTAAGAATCACAAGTGGGAGTTAGTCCCCTTGCCTAAGGGAAAACGGGCTATTAGCTGCAAGTGGATCTACAAGAAGAAGGAGAATCCTTCAAAAACAGGTGGAGTGTGTTACAAGGCACGGTTGGTAGCAAATGGTTTTGCACAGATGGAAGGGGTGGACTACAATGAGATTTTCTCGTCGGTAGTCAAACATACTTCCATTCAAGTGTTGTTGAGCATTGTAGTTATTTTGATCTGGAGTTGGAGCAACTCGATGTGAAGACCACATTCTTGTATGGGAACCTGGAGGAGGAGATCTACATGCGTCAAACAGACGGATACAAGATCGTTGGCAAGGAAGATCATGTGTGCTGACTGAAGAAATCTTTGTACGGGCTAAAGCAATCGCCAAGGCAGTGGTACAAGAGGTTAGACACATTCATGATAGAACATGGATACACTCGAAGTATGTATGACTGTTGTGTGTATTTTCGGCAACTGCGTGGTGATTCATTCATCTATCTCATGCTCTATGTGAATGATATACTCATTGCTTCCGAAAGCATATCAGAGATAAAAAAGTTGAAGTGACAACTCAACTCTGAGTTTGAAATGAAAGATATGGGAGCGGCACAAAAAATATCGGGGATGGAGATTAGAAGGGAACGGTGGGAGCGAAAGTTGTATTTGTCTCAGAATTATCTTCGGAAGATTATCTCTTGCTTTGACATAGACAAAGCCAAGCCTGTTACCACTCCGTTAGCTGGGCACTTTAGGCTTTCAACTCTGTTATTCCCAGATACTACAAAAGATAAGATCGACATGGCAGTGACTCTTTATTCTAGTGCAGTTGGCAACTTGATGTATGTCATGGTTTGTACACGTCCAGACATTGCATAGACAGTTAGTATGGTGAGTAGATTTATGTATAATCCTAACAAATAGCACTGGGAGGCCGTGAAGTGGATCCTGAGGTACTTGAAGAGGACCTTAGATCTGGGAGATGCATGTGAAGTCAGTGGCTCTGGTGATCTTGACAGACGGAGGTCCACTACTGGGTATATATTTGTGTTACATGGTGCACCGATTAGTTGAAGGCTGATGCTACAAAGTACAGTTGCGCTTTCTACGACATAGGCAAAGTACATGACAGTGGCAGAGGCAGTAAAAGAAGCCTTGTGGCTTTCAGGTCTGATCAGTGATCTGGGTGTTGAACAAAATGAGGTTGACATGTACTGTGATAGTTAGGGGTGTCCAAAAAAACCGGGCTCACCGGGCCGGCCCGGCCCGGCCCGGTGAAAAACCGGTAGGCCCGGTCCCGGGCCAAGCCCGGTTCGGGCCCAGGCCGGGCCATGGGGCCCTTGCGGGCCCCAGTCTAAAGCCACTGCCCGGCCCGGTGACCGGCCCGGGCCGGGCCGGGCAAAGCCCGGTCACCGGGCTTAGCCCGGGCCGGGAAAAGCCCGGGCAAAGCCCGGGCTGCTGGAACCAACGGCTCTAAGAGCCGTTGGTTCCAACCAACGGCTCTTAGAGCCGTTGGTTGCCAGCCAGCAACCAACGGCTCTAAGAGCCGTTGGCTGCTGCCAAGCAGCCACTTGGGCTGCTATTTGCAGCCCAAGTGGCTGCTTTTTTAAAATAATTTTTAAAATTTTTTTTTTTAAAAAAAAAAAACTATAAATTCCCCCCCCCCTCCCCCCTCCTTTCTTCCTTTCACCCTCCCACCCTCTCTCTCTCTCTCAACTCTATTTATTTTTTCTCGCGAGCATGTCGTCAACGCAGGCGTCGTCTTCCTCATCCGTCGCTCACGAAGTGGTGGAGCACAAGCGTACGGCGGCAGTTTGGGAATATTTCGACTTAGTACAAGTCGGCGCGGAGCAAAAGGCGAGGTGCAAACAGTGCTCGAAATTACTTTCGACCGCTGGCAACTCGACACTCGCAAGACACGTTAAGTCTTGCGCAGCCAAACAAGCTCCTCCCGAGTCGACCCAGGCGCAATTATCGGCATCCGGACAAATCTGGACATACGATCAAGGTCGGCAGCGAGAGCTGCAGGTGAAGAATATCATCAGACGCGGGTTGGCGTTCAACCACTACGACAATGAAGAAGAGACCGAGTACATTCACCAAGGGCTACAACCCAAATATCACCAAGTAAGTCGATCTTCTATTAGACGCGACGCGCTTAAATATTACTTAGATGCAAAACAAATTTTAATAAATTTTTTTGAAAAATTTGAGGGTCGAGTGAGTTTAACGAGCGACGTTTGGACAAGTAGTATAAAATTAGGATTATCATATATGTCTATAACGTGTCACTGGGTCGATCCCGTTTCCTGGGATCTAAATAAACAAATAATTTGTTTTGAAAGTTTCGAAGTCCCGCACACCGGTGAGGCAATTTATCAAATAATTTCAAAATGTGTGCGCGAATTTAAAATAAAAGATAAAATTATGAGTATTTCTTTCGATAACGCCACAAATAATACCACCTCAATTGAGTGGTTAAAACGTGATTTGAAACCTATGTTAAACGGCGCCTTTTTTCATACTCGTTGCGCGTGTCACTTTTAAATTTAGTAGTGCAGGATAGTTTGTCCTATATGGAACCATACATTAATAAAATACGTTTAATGTTACAATTTATTTATAGTTCTAAACAACGACGTCAAGATTTTAAAAAATTCGTAACGGTCAAGGTCACAAATTTTTAAAACCTCTATTTGACATGTCAATTAGATGGAACTCTACATATATAATGTTAAAACGAGCGATTCGCCAAAAAACACTATTAATGGAATTTTATACTTTGTTAGGTCAACACGAATTAACCGAGTCCGATTGGGCAATTTTAGAAAATTACATGGATTTGTTAGAAGTTTTTTATACTGCGACAAATAGTTTATCGGGCGTATATTATCCTACTAGCCCGCTAGTTATTGAAAATATTGTTAATATTTCACAAAAATTAAATTATTTTAAACAACACGCCGGATGGATCGAATTAATAAAAATAATGGAAATAAAATTTTTAAAATATTATAGAGAAATCCCAGTTATGTTTTCATGCGCCGCCGCTTTGAATCCTCTTTTCGGCGTAGACGGCGTAGAAAATTTTATTGAAGAAATAAATAACAATATAGGCGTAGATCTAAATAATTCAGATTTAGATAATCTGAGTAGCAGCATATTTCAGCGATCGAGGATAGCTCGTCGGACATGGAAGACGAGATGGACGCGATCAATTTAAACTAGGGCCACTAGGCAACTTTTTGTATTTTTTTGATTTGTAATTTTCTAATTTTTAATAATTTAGAATATTTGTCATTTGACATTTGTAATTTTTAAAAATTTAGAATTTCATAATTTTTGTATATTTACAGTGTAAATTTTACACATTCCTAAATTTGTATAATTTCATTACATTAATTATTAATAATTTTTTTTTTCAATATTATGTTGTTCAGTTGTGTTTTTTATTTTTTTTTTAGGGTAATTTATTAATTTGTAATTGTATATATATTTTTTAAATTTTTATATAAAATTAAATAGTATATAAATTTTTATAAAAAAAAAAAATTTAAAATAATAACCGGGCCCGGCCCGGGCCGGCCTGGGGGGCCTTACCAGGCCCCCCCCAGGGGCCATTGCCCGGCCCGGCCCGGCCCGGTTGCTTCTTAGGCCCGGCCCGGGCCCGGTTGGGAAAAGCCCTGGCCCTGCAGGCCCAGGCCAAGCCCGGGCCCGCCGGGCTTTATGTGCACCACTAGTGATAGTCAAAGTGTCATTCAGTTGGCGAAAAATCAGATTCATCATGCCAAAACAAAGCATATTGATGTTCGGTTCCATTTCCTGCAGGATGTGATTGACGGTGGAGACATTGCTTTTTGGAAGGTTGCCACCAAGGACAATCCTGTAGACATGTTGACAAAGGTGGCTTCAGGGAGTAAGTTCCAACATTGCTTGGACTTGCTCCACATCTCTCGATGCTAAGGAGAAGGTAAGTTGGGTGAAGTTGGTTGAACTACGATGACTTGATCCCTTGAAGGAGGGAACACGTAGGTAGCCACCTGGACATGGTGGTGCATCCAAATTTTTTGGGGGAGACATTCTTATGTTTCTTAGCTCGATATGTCAGGTTAAAACGAAGTGGAGATTTGTTATATCGTTGTGTTCACCCCCCCCCCCCCATGGAGTTGTGTTCACTTCCCCATGGCATTGTGTTCACCTCCCATGGAGTTGTGTTCACCCCCCTACGGAGTTGTGTTCACCCCATGCCACCAGAATATTGTTGTATCGCACTGCAGCATGCCGCCGGATCGTCATGTGTCTTCTCTAAACCACAGGGATGTGTGGTATCTCTTTAGGGTTATTTTGGAAAATATCAATCTCCCAGTTCAATAGTGCTGAACTGATTCCTGCGGCTAATCCCTACTGGTCATACATAAAGGCTGTGATGTTTCCTGAAACAATGGGGGGACGATTTCAGAGATCTCTAGAGAGGGCTTCACAAAGAATAGAGATGTGCGGCAGTTGTTACAAGGCTGTTGGTGAAAACCTGCGGAGATTGGATTGATCTCGTCAAAGAGAGATTTTATCACTACGAATAATCAATCTTTTGTCATCATGAGTACTAATTATATTATGAAAATATTAAAAAAAAAAAATTTTGTTTTTAAATTGTACTGTGTGTATCAAGTATAACCAAGTGATATGGAAGAATAATCAATAAATAATAGTGATAACTCATCTATGACCTACGAGAGAAAAGAGGTGTCGATATTTACCAAATTCGGAATCAACAAATTTAAAGGTCTAAACAAAATGTAAGAGAAAACATCTGCATTGCTTCAAATCTTAACCCAAGACGAAATTTTTTGGAGCACGCTGTCACGGACTTGTCCCCTTGACAACGTCGCGTGCGGCCTTAGCTCCTTCCTGCGCCCCTTCGCAGCTAGCTAAGTCGGTCTCCTTCAACACTTGATCGTGGAAAGATAAGCAATAGAGCACTTAGAAGAGTAAATGAGAGAGCAAGAGAGAAAGAGTGTGTAAGAGAGCTTTATTGTTTGAATTGCTTGGTAAGTTACAAATGAGGGGGTCTTCCCCTTATATAGGCCCCAAAAGGGCTTTCTCTTCAAAGGATGGAAGGATCTAGACTACTCTACCATCATCTATGTATCTACATCTTTCAAAAATATTCTAGACTAATCTCCAAGGTTGTCAGGATCGAGATCATAGATGAGATCATTTTGAGGGAGAATCGAATCAGATAGTAGGTTCTGATCGAGGATCGCTTTACAAAATCAGGATCGATTTACAACATCTGGATCGTAGAATCGTAAGATCCTATGATCCGGATCGCGATCCTGGCAACCTTGCTAATCTCTATGTACAAGAATGACCTCCAAGATCCTAGATTTCTCTAGAAATCTCCAGAAGTTAACCTCAAAGATGCAAGGTCGTGGCATCCTCCCCCACCTAACTTGGTGACGCCCTCGTCGTCTTATACTGCTGGATGATGTCTTTGAACTGCCAGAGATCTACTAAAGTTTCCCATGTCGCTTCAGATTCTGGCCTTCCTTTCCAATTGATCAAATATTGCGTGCTGGGTTGTAAGCCTCTTCTCCGCACTGTTTTCTTCGTGAGCACTTCTTCCACCTCATTGTCAAAAGACTTGGTCATCACCGGTGGTGCTCTTTGAGATATTCCCCTTTGAAGATCTTCATGGTCTTCATGGTAAGGCTTTAGCATGCTGACATAAAACACTGGATATATCTTCAAAGAGTTTGGTAGGCCGAGGCGGTATAAAATCTTACCCACCTTAGCTATCACCAGAAATGGGTCTTCATATTTTCTAACCAATACTTTATGCAAGCTACGCAAGACTTTGAATTATTGGGGCAGAAGTTTTACCATGACCTTGTCCCCAACCGTGTATTCCACCATCCGTCGCTTTGAATCGGCCCACTTCTTCATCCTCTTGCGCGCTTTCTCTAAACATGCTCTGGCTAATTCTGCTTGTTCCTCCCAGGACTTAGCCATTTTTCATGCTCCGGGCTTCTTCCTTCATCAGCTATGGCAAGAGTGTGTGGAGTAAGTGATTTTCTTCCCATAGCAAGCTCAAATGGACTCCTTCCAGTTGCCTCACTCCTTTGTAGATTGTATGAGAATTGTGCCACATCCATCAACTTGACCCAGTCTTTTTGATTGGCACTCACAAAGTGTCGTAAGTAGCACTCGAGCAATGCATTCACCCTCTCAGTTTGCCCGTCAGTTTGAGGGTGGAAACTTGTGGAGAAGTTGAGTTCAGATCCCAACAACTTGAACAACTCTGTCCACAATTTTCCTGTAAATCAGGGGTCTTGACCACTAATAATAGTTTTCGGCAACCACCAATACTTCACTACGTTCTTGAAGAAAAGACGTGATGTCTCTTCCGTTGTAGTGTCCTTTGTGCTTGGATGAATGTTCCATGCTTGGAGAATTGATCTACCACTACTAAGATCGATCCACACCCTTCATATTTAGGCAAAGCATTGATGAAGTCGAGTGTCACCGACTCCCAAGGATGCTCTGCAATCGGCAATGACTCCAATAGTCCAGCGGATTGCTTGTTGTCCACTTTGTCTTGTTGGCAAACAAGACAAGTTTTGACGTATAGCTCCACTTCATCTCTCATCCGTAGCCAGAAGTATGAGTCCTCCATCAACGCCAAAGTGTGTTTCTGCCCAGAATATCCCGCCCATTTTGTGTCATGACATTCTTTGATGATATCCCTCAGTAGGTTATCCCACTTAGGGATGTATAGTCGTCTTCCTTTGGTGTAGAGTAGCTCATTCTCTACCCAAAATCTCCTGGCTTGGCCTTCCTTGGCCAAATGCACAAGTTGCATGACAAGAGGATTCTCTTTCAACCCTTGCCTCGCGCGATCTAGTATTCCTCCATTAGCCATGAATATCGCGGCTAGCTCAGCTTTGCGGCTTAGTGCATCTGCCACAACATTAGTCTTCCCTGCTTTATGCTCCAAGATGAAGTCGAACTCTACTAGGAAGTCTTGCCACCGCGCTTGCTTTGCTGTCAACTTCTTCTGTGTTTGGAAATAAGTGGTTGCAATATTATCCGTCTTGATCGTGAATTGGGCTCCTAGTAGATAATGTCTCCATACTTGCAAGCAATGAATTATGACTGTCATTTCCTTCTCCTGAACGGTGTACCTTCGTTCCGCCTCGTTGAGTTTGCGACTTTCAAAGGCTAGGGGATGACCTTCTTGCATTAGGACTCCACCGATCGCAAAGTCTGATGCATCCGTGTGCAACTCAAACCTCTTGTTGAAGTCTGGCAAGGCAAGTACCGGTTCACTGCAAACCGCTGCCTTCAAGTCTTCAAAAGCTCGTTGGCATTCATCCGTCCATAGCTAAACCTTGTTCTTCTTCAATAAGTCCGTTAATGGTACTGCCCTCTTCGAGTAGTCCTTGATGAACCTACGATAGTAGTTCACCAAGCCAAGGAATGATCGTAGATCAGTCACCTTTGTTGGCGGTTTCCATCCTTGAATGACTTGCACCTTAGTCATGTCCATTCGTAGTTGGCCATGTCCGATGACATGTCCCAGAAATTGTATCTCCTCTTGTTCAAATGAGCATTTGGACTTCTTCACGTATAACTCGTTCTCTCGCAATGCTTGGAATACCAAGATCAGGTGCTTGGCATGCTCCTCCAGGGTGTCGTTGTAGACCACGATGTCATCCAAGTACACCACCACGAATTTGTACAAGTATGGGTGGAATATTTGGTTCATCGGAGTGCAGAAAGTTGCTGATGCGTTGGTTAGACCGAAAGACATCACCAACCATTCGAATGCTCCATACCTTGTGACACAAGTGGTCTTAGGTTCGTCCCCTTCTGCAATCTGCACTTGATGATATCCCTTTTGTAACTCCAACTTGGAGTAGATCCTTGCCTTCCAAATCATGTCAAAGAGATCCGCAATGAGAGGAATGAGATATTTATTTTTAATCGTAACCTTATTTCCCGATAGTCGGTGCAAAGACGCAAGGTTCCATCCTTCTTTTGGAATAGCACTGGGGCACCAAATGATGCCTTTGATGGCATGATCATTCCCGACTCTAGCAGTACTTGAAGTTGCTTCCTCAATTCCTCCAATTCAGGGGGAGCCATTCTATATGGTGCTTTGGCCGGTGGCTTTGTCCCCGGCTCTAGCTCAATCTTGTGATCCACCTCCCTCCGAGGTGGTAGCTTGAGAGGTAACTCGGCGGACATAATGTCCTCATTCTTCACCAGGACGTCTGCAATGAGGTGAGGCACCTCCTCCCTCATATCGCCTTTCTCTTCTTCCTTTAGGGTGACCAAGTAAGTTGGTTCACCCTTCTTGAACCCCTTTGCAATTTGCATGGCCAAGAGTTGTTTCGGCCCTTCCTTGACCAACCTTGATGGTCCTTGTATCGTTGGGACCATGCATGCAGTCCCTTCCTCCAAGATGCAAACTGAGCGATGTGTTGGCATGACAATGGCTTGCATCTTCTCTAGAAAGTCCATTCCTAGCACAACATTGAAGTCATCCATGTGTGCTATGGAGAAGTCCACCCGGCCCTTCTAAGTGCTCATGCGCAACTCGACGTTGCGTGTAACTCCAACGAGTGGCCTTGCTTGACCGTTCACCGTCTTGATGCAACCTCCGCCCTTCATGACTTGTAGGCCCAACCTCTTGGACTCTCCTTCTGTCATGAAGTTGTGTGAAGCTCCTGTGTCGATTAATGCCTTCGTGGTCTTCCCATTGACCAAAGCTTCCACATACATCAACCCCTTGCTTGATGTAGCTTTTGTTGGCTGCACGTTCAAAGAGTTTAGTAATTGCAATGAACTCATTTGAGAAGTACTTTCTTCTGGTGGGGTGACGTTTTGGCTCTCCACCATAGCAGATAATGATCCTAACTTTGGACATCTGCTCATCGGATGTGGCCCCTTGCACACATAACATCCGCCTTTTGGTACGAAACTCTTCTTCCTTTCTTCAAACTCCTTTCATGGGTCGGGCAAGGTCTTTGATCCTTCCTTTGAAGTGGGTGGTCTTGTTGTCTCGCCGATCTCCCCAATTTTTGTCATTATTGAACTTGTCCTTCTTCTCCTTGATTGGATTGGGTTGGCGTTGGAATTCAATAGGAGACTCAGTGATGGCAATGTTATCTCTGGTGGTCCTTGGGTCCTTCCGCTTGACCTCTTGCTTGACCCAATTTTGCAGTCCATCAATGAAGTTGGAAAGGAGAATGTGTTTGGGAACATCAAAGACTTGTAGCGATAGTGCTGTGAATTCCTTGACATAGTCTCCAATGGTGCCCTTCTGCCTCAGCTCCCTGAGCTTCCGAAAGTTTTCATCCTTCACATTCTCCGGGATGAAGTTCCTTCTCAACTCTTGTTTGAAGTCCTCCCAAAAGTTGATCCGATAAAGTCCTTTGGCAATATATGCTTGTATCTTTTGCCACCATAACGAAGAAATGTCTTCCAAATAGTAACTAGCATGAAGTACCTTCAAAGCTTCATCCGTGATATCGTATCCCTCCAAGTATTTCTCCATATGCCAAAGAAAGTTTTCTACCTCCAAAGCATCCCGCTTTCCCGCAAACTTCTTGGGTTTTGGCACGTCCAGTTTTGAGTTGTTCGTCATGCCTCCAACGTTCCCTCCATTGGCAGGGCTTCGCTTACACAAGTCTTCCACTTTTGTTTCTACAGTTGTCAAGCGTTCTTCAAAGTCACTAATGATAGTGTCAAAAGCATTATGCGAGGATTCCGATTTGCCCAATGTTTGCTCCTTCAGAAGATCAATATCCATTTGCATCTTCTCTTGCTCCATATGAAAAGTATCAAAGTACTTACATATGTTTTCCGCTTTCCGTTGTATAGTAAGGTATGCATCCCGCATTGCCTTGTACTCTAGCATGTTCACCATGTTTTGATCCGCGCTGGGACCTTCATGACCTTTGCTTTAGTCCCTCTTCCTTCTCTCCCTTTTCTCCTCGGTTGCCCTGCCGCGCTCATCAATGACGCTTGAGGTGTTGTTCCCTTCCAAAGCCATCTTACTTCTTAGCACGAACCACGAACTTGAGTGAACCTGGCTCTGATACCAACTATCACGGACTTGTCCCCTTGACAACATCGCGTGTGGCCTTAGCTCCTTCCTGCGCCCTTTCGCAGCTAGCTAAGTCAGCCTCCTTCAACACTTGATCGTGGAAAGATAAGTAAGAGAGCACTTAGAAGAGTAAACGAGAGAGCAAGAGAGCAAGAGTGTGTAAGAGAGCATTATTCCTTGAATTGCTTGGTAAGTTACAAATGAGGGGGTCTTCCCCTTATATAGGCCCCAAAAGGGCTTTCTCTCCAAAGGGTGGAAGGATCTAGACAACTCTACCATCATCTATGTATCTACATATTTCAAGAATATTCTAGATTAATCTCTATGTACAAGAATGACCTCCAAGATCCTAGATTTCTCTGGAAATCTCCAGAATTTAACCCCATAGATGCAAGGTCGTGACAATGCGCCCGAGGCACACAAGCATGTGTCGGGGCCGTGTAGCAGTTGAGACCACTCCAGACGTCAGTGGATGCATCTCGAAGGAGGAGAAGTGATGTTTTGTTTCACACGCTCGGACCACGCGGCTGCGTGCCATTCTGACGGTTCCATGAAAGTTGCTAGGCGGTTGTCGACGAAATGATGCACTGATTGGGGCACATGTCCCAAGGCACAATGGTGTGTGCCAAGGGCTTGTAAATGTTTTTTCTTATGCGGAGTGTTATATAAAATCATGGTTGTTTCGTCTTATGTGTGGTAATTTTTGAAGCAGTTCTGGGGTTTTGGGATTTCATCTGAATTCGAAAATCCGACCATTTATTTGCAACTCTCTATTCTGAATAGTGAAAATCCGACTCCTGTTGCCCGTAGACATAGCCCATATTAGAGAGAACCACATTAATTTGTATCATCTGTGATTATTTATTTTCTATTTTATTTTTCATTCTACTTGAATTTCCGCAACATGCATCATAAATTCCGTCTTAAATAGATAAAAAAACAGAGAAGTCGAGAGAATCTGAGATGGAGTCTGCAAAAGGATATTCATCAAATAGACTTCATTCAGCAATCTAATAAAACGAATTGTCTGCCTCGTGAACATGTCTTGAAGTAAGACATGAGAATGGGAAAAGGGTAGTTGAGCAATTGCTTTGTTGGTTACAATTAATTTTTTTTTAGAAAACTAGAAACAAGGACAAAGTATACAAGAAGAATATAAATAGTTCCAGTTGCTGAAAATAGAAGAGAGGGAACCATATGTTAAATTTTACTCAACTCTATTGAATAAAGGCATATATATGCAGTCAAGCATGTGTGTATATATTCAAATATTGTGGTATCAGACTGTGAGAACTCGGTGGATAAATCATGCATAATGTTGAGGCCAAAAAATGTGCCCAACCTCCACAGTTAGTCACAGATCTTTCGTGAGCGGGGAAATCAGGGACTGCAAGTAATCGTTTACTAGCCACGAGGAGTATGGGCAAACAGAGAGACAAGATGCTGCTAACGGCTACACCAGATGTTCCCGCAACGGGAAAAACCCTTTTGTTGCGGGAAGTAATATTGCTTATTCAAAGAGCTATTACAAGGCAAAGATAGGCGATTGGAAGCTAGGCAACAGAGAGTGACAGGAATTTGTAACCGCACCAATTACGGGGGAGGTTCTGGCTCAAGTTCAGTGTGTCCCTCTGGGCAACCCTGTCCCTCTATTTATACTAATAGGGGGATGCCCGAACAGGCAGGTGCAATAAATGCGAGCTGCCCGGGATACAGGAGAACCGGGCAGGAATAGGATAGAAAAAGAAAGAGAGAGAGAGGATGTGGTTACAACAGGTCGTAACCACCTCACCTAGGACTGGCAGAGGAGAGGGAGCTGGTGTGGTTACTTGATGTGTCCGCTCAAACCTCTCGAGGTTGAGATTGTTGTTAAGGCTGACCAATTTGTCAGTTGTTGATGCTGACAGAGAGGGTGCGGGTATATAGGTTGTAACCGCACGCACTGCTGGACGTCAGGCTGGTTGTCGCATGATTTTAGGTTAACATAATCCCCGCACCTTTTTAAGTATGTGCGGACTTTGAAAAATTACATTGGTACCCTGTTAGGGGCGAACAAAGAAACAAGATGCTGCAAACGCCTATACTAGATGTTCCCTCAACGGGAAAAGCCATCTTATTGTGGGAAGTAATATTGTTTATTTAAAGAGCTATTAATATGTGACCAAAAGCTAGGCAATAGAGAGTGATGGGAACTTGTAACCGCACCAACTATGGGGGAGGTTCTGGATCATGTTCAGTGTGCCCCTCTGGGCACCTCAAGCCCTCTATTTATACTAATAGGGGCTTCCCGAAACGGGCATGCGCAATAAATGCGAGATTCCCTGAATACAGGAGAATCGGACAGGAGAGAGAAATATATATAGAGAGCGCATGGTTACAACAGGCTGTAACCGCCCCAACTAGACTGATCGAGGAGAGGGGAGCTGGTGCGGTTACTTGGAGTGTCCGTCAAAACCTCACGAGATTGAGACTGCTGCTGAGGCTGGCTGATCTATCAGTTGTTGATGCTAAAGAAGAGGGTACGGGTATACACGTTGTGACCACACACACACTGTTATACATCAGGTTGATTATCGCAAGATTATGAGTTAACACATAAATAATCATAAAGAATAAAGTTCTTTTGCGGCGAGGTTACAAAAAAAGAGTCAGTGGAGGGGTATACAGAGAATTAGAAAAATAAGTAATATTACACAACAAAAGGCCTCACAAGTCCTTCACCTCTCCTTCATCCACCGCAACTTGAATTAGGACCCCACATCTTATTGGATGGACATATAACCTAATAGCAAGTCTCTCATGTGTACTTCGGTTTGTTGCAGTGATTTCAAAAACACAGAGTTGTAGTTGGATCAAATTGAGAAATCTCATCAGGAGAGTTTAGGACTTTAGGTTTTAGGGTCCCGAGCAATATAAAAAAATCCTGACTCCCTTCGAACATACTCTCATTCAACTATCCCAAAATTTCTTTCAAATACCGTATTAGAATCAAACTAAAACTTGAATTGTGATCGGATCAAACTCGCTATTCAACCCATGCACGAATTGATAAACTAGATCAACTACATTTCATCTGAAAGTCTTACTCATCTTCAGTACATCTGGGTGCAAGAGTACTAGGAAAATCATATTCTTGAACAAGCTAGAATAATTTGGTGTAATATAAGAAACTTTTTCCCCATGAGTTAATCTGAAAATATGTTACCCCTTACTTGGTAAAACTTCAATTGAGCTAATACCTACGCTTGATTTGAGTTCAGATTTTCATGAGTAAAACACAGGCTTTAGGAATGGATGGTTTCATTCAATTAACATCACTCATGCAAGAAAAGCAATGGCAAAGGAGTTCTCAAAAAATGACGAACGAGCTCTCAAAGAACAACATCAAAAGGAGTCACCGATGAGAAAGGAATTCTTGAAACAATGAGAGAAAGAAGAGCCCACAGAAATGAGCTCCGAATGAACAACATCAACAAAAGCCCGGAACTTGATGGAGAGTAGACAATTGGTGCATTGTCTACTCTCCATTATGAATACCCAAATCACATAAGCTCAGTTTCTACAACCTTGCCATCAACTATTACTACTTCAATCATCCCTATGTTATAAGCATTCATCAATTTATTCTTGTCAGATATCCATCTTGAAATTCTCCTTTATGACAAGTTACTCCAACTTGGCACCACTGGACCCGCATATAATCAGCAAATTATTATCATAACATATGCAAGTGATCCAGACTACTCTTAAAGTATATGCTTTAGAAGTAAAAGAAAACACAAAAAAAAGCCTATCACATATTTTACCAAACTGAAGTAATGAGGGTGAGGTCTTGAATTGTGTGCCGTAATTATAGATTTTTCAATAGCAAATTTCAAACATTAATTTCAAATGGGAAAATAGTGACAAGCCTTGGCTAAGTGAAGGTAATTGGGCAGTCAAATTATCCATGGGGTACAACTGATTCTGAACGACTAAAGCGACCAATGAAATTGTAGTTGTAGAAGAGTTGAGTAAACCTTGTATGTCCTTCTTGAATTTTAAATTACAAGTGTGAGTACAAATATATAGGGAGAGAGAGAGAGAGAAATCTTTATTACAAGATGTGGGACTAAACAACCTAGTTAAGAGGCTAAATGAGCCTTTACATATATCATTCAACACTCCCCCGCAAGCTGGAGCGTACAAATCATAGGCACCAAGCTTGGACAAGAACTGATAGTACAGAGGTCGTGGTAAGGCTTTGGTGAGAATATCCGCAACTTGCTCGGTAGCTGGAACATGCATTAACTCTTATCTTCTTTAATTTAACCTTTTTCTCGAATGAAATGACAATCAACCTTAATGTGCTTCTTCCGTTCATGGAAAAACAGGATTCTTGACAATGTGTATGGCAGTCTGACTGTCGCAAAATAGGGTGGCCGGTGCGGAAATCTTGACTCCTAAATCATCAAGGAGACCCTCAAGCCATGTGAGCTCAGACACAAACTGCCATTGAACGATACTCGGCCTCAGCAGATGAACGGACAACAACATACTGATTCTTGTTACGCATGTAATGAGATGTCCTCCAAAATAAGTGCAGTATCCACTTGTGGAATGTCGATCATCCAATAAACCAACATAATCAGCGTGACAATAAGCACTCAGAGATATGGGAGACGAAGAGGGTTTGTATACAAGTCCCTGTCCAGGAGCAGTCTTCAAGTATCGAAGAATGCGCTCAACTGTCGGGAGATGAGAAATACGTGGCTCATGCATGAATCGACTGACAATCCCAACAACAAATGATATACCAGGTCTTGTAACAGTGAGGTATATCAGTTTCCCACAAGAAGACGATAATATTCTGGATTTGGAAGAAGTAGATCAGAGTCTGAGGCATGAGCGCGGAGCTTGTGATTAATATCCATGGGAGTGTCGGCAAGCTTGCATTTAGAATAGCATGCATCATGAAGCAAGTCAAGACAGTACTTCCTTTGAGATAATACCAGTCCATTAGGTCGCAGAGTCACCTCGAGACCAAGAAGTAACGAAGGCTTCCCAGGTCCTTTATTTGAAACACAGTTGTCAGATGTTGTTTGATCATATGTATTCTTGTAAGATCATCTCCCGTAATTAGAATATCATCAACATATACCAAGAGAATCACTGTGCATGTTGGACAATGCTGAGTGAATAATAAGAAGTCTGCTGAACTCCGAGTGAACCCAACAACGCTAACAGTCTGACTTAATTTGTCAAACCATATCCGAGGCGACTGTTTGAGACCATAAAGTGACTTCTTCAGACAACAGACAAGAGACTCCCCCGTGGTCTCATACTCGGGAGGTTGTTGCATATAGACGGTTTCCTGCAAATTATCATTAAGAAAAGCATTTTTGACATCCAGTTGGTGCAATTTCCAGTGTCGATGAACAACGAGGGAGATCAACACACAAACCGTATTCAGTTTGGCAACTAGAGAAAAGGTCTCAACATAATCTAGACCTTATTGTTGAGTAAAACCACGAGCCACCAGGCGAGCTTTCAAACGTTGAACCACCCATCTGGTCCTTGTTTGAGGGCAAACACCAACTTACAACTCATGCAAGTATGTCCAGAAGGAAGAGGGACAAAATCCCAAGTTTGGTTTGCCCAAAGAGCATACATTTCCTCGTCCATAGCTGCTCGCTATCCCGGATGTTGGAGAGCCTCCTACACAGAAGTAGGGATGGTAATAGAGGATAAAGAAAGAGAAAACTGACGAAGTTCCAGAGAGAGACGATGTAAGGAGACATAATTCGTCATTGGGTGTGCAGTAGAAGTTGTTGTCGGATCCGCAGGTTGCAAAATATCATCAGAGGAGGGCATCTCCCGTAGGATAGTGGGTGAAGGAGGACGACGAGTATACACACGAGTAATAGGTGGTTTGTGTGGAAGTGGCGTGTGAAGAGGAGGTGGGTTTGGTGGGAATGGTGTAGGAAGGAGAGGCGGAAGGGTGGGAGTGACAGGGACATCAGGCCGCGGAAGGAGTGGTGGGGAGAGAGAATCAGTTGGTTGAGGATGATATGACTGGTCTTCGAGAAAGGTGACATCAGCAGAAGTAACAGTCTTGCGATCTTTAAGAGAGAAGTAGACATAACCCTTCTGAGTACGGGAGTAATCAGCAAACATGCAGAAGAGTTGAGTAAACAAATGGAAATGATTAATTATATGGTTTTTGGTATAGATTATTTGTGTAATTGTATGATATGTTTGATATCAAATTCAATTTCATCATTTAAGTCTTGTTTTAAGAATGTAGTGGGATCTTACGATCCACGATCCGATCCTACGATCTGATCCGATCCAACCCCTTAAACGATCTCACCTAGGATCTAGATCCTGACAACCTTGCCATGTAGAAGAGTAGAGTAAACCTTATATGTCCTTGAATTTTAAATTACAAGTGTGAGTACAAATATATAAGGAGAGAGAGAGAGAGAAATCCTAATTACAAGATGTGGGACTAAACAACCTAGTTAAGAGGCTAAATGTGCGTTTACTAATGGACCTTTATTAATGAGCCTTTACATATATCATTCAACAGTAGCCAATAAAATAAGTCAAATATGCTGGTTGCAACGCTCTTATACTTATTATACTGAGCACCAAAATGTAAACAGAGACGTCGATTTCATTTGATCTGTCATTTCATAATGATGTAAACTTAGGAAACTGCATGTACGTGACCAAAGAAAAACTGAGAAAAAATGTCCAACTAGGCAACTATTTGAGAAATTTTCAAATAAGTATGAAACCTCAAACATTCAAAAGAAAGAGGGAGTACCTGCTTCAGCCAGCAATCCTGGTAGCCATGCTCATAAATGTCAGGTGAGTAGCATCCAAACTCAGAAGGACAATATACCCAAATATTGCATTTTACTTGCCCTGGCCTTGCATTCTTTGCTTGGTCAATGCATGCCTGACAACAGTCAGCAGCTGTTGACTTATGATGGGTAAGACCCCATCTGACAGCAGCTCCATCATAATCAGTATGAGGTTCCGCATGACACTCTGCACGCGGAGGTGGACCGGGAATAGTATCCTCCTCTGTAAGAGATAAAAGAGAAGAATGAAGATATAATTGGAGTTGAGAGATAAAAGACGCGTTAGGTTTATAACAAGAATCCAAGAGCATTTTTCATCACAATTTCATATTATGGCTCTGGTTGGTTAGAAGAAATGAAAGAGAGAAAACAAAATGGAAATAATAAAGAATTTGAATTAATTTTAGTATTAACCCACTTGTTTGGTTGAGGATAAATTGAGTGAAGAAATTTTTTCTTCATTTTGGTTGATGAGAAATTGTATTTCCATTTCTCGAACTTGATCAAGAAATACATTTATTCATATTTCCTAGGTAAATTCAATAACCTATTAATTGCGTTGGAACAACAAATTTAACATAGAAATTGCAAAACTAAAATGCATTTATGTTCCCTCCGCTTCAAACCAAACATACCCTACTGATTTCATTTTCAATCTTCTCTTCAAATTCTTTCAAAACAGACAGAGCCATAGTATTTCAACGTTCAGTGAGTAATTTGAAAAAAATGGATGTATTTTTGAAAAAATATATTACCATACTCAGTAGCATTTTCAGGTCTATCATTCATCTCGTAGTTATCAACAACAGATGGGATCCAAAGCCCAATATCTTCAAAGAGCTTAACCCAATCAGATTCTAAAGCACTTTGAAGTGTCTCTGTAAAAAAAGTAAATGCACGAAGAACAACTACTTATGAATCCGGGGAATATAAAAATCAGCATGACTTCAAAATCGAAGAAATGAAATTTTACAGAAAAAAGGGCATCTTAATGGTCCATACTTGCTTCTATTGCAGCCGCACTCCTTAGACCTTCTATCAGGTTTAAGGCTTTCAACTTCTGAGCAAGCCATAATTCAACAGCTTCTGCCACAATTTGTAAAAATATAACCACCTTTTGTAAATTTAGCCGAGTAAGAAGTTATTTGTACGAAGGAGAATGACGTTTGTTCCACAGTTTGGAGTATTTTCAAGAATCAATGTTTTATGTTCTAATATAGGAATGTGGAAACCCATTACTTCGATCTTTTGTTATTTTAAGGCTCTATTTGTTTGGGCGTTTCGCTGCTCCGTTTTGGGCAAACGCCGCCGGAAGGAGGGTAAACAAATGAACCTCCGGCGGCGTTTGCTCCGTTTCCACCCGCCCGCCTTGAGAAACGCCTCAAAAAGCTCCGTTTGGAGCAGCCAGCTCCCCCCTCCGGTTCGAACACTCCGTTTCCACCCGCCGGATCGACCCGCCACCGCCGAACCAAATGGAGCCTAAATGAAGCATCTGTTTCAATATGCGCAATAATCTCATTAAAATAGGCAAATGTTAGTAATAAATTAAACCAAAGTAATTCATAAACCCTCCAATGTTCATCACTGATATAAAAAGTAAGGAGACCAAAGGAAACAAATGACCAGCCATCAATGAGATAAGAACTTCCATTAATTGTAGATTATACTCAGAACACAAAAATGAAAACTGAGAGGTAAATCTAAGAATAATATCCATCCATTCTTAATCCCAATGCAATATCTGCATAAAAAGGTTCATGAAGAACCGAAAAACACCTCCAACATAAAATCTAGGATCGGGGAGAAACCAATAATTAACACATGAAGATGCCCGCTTATGTGTACTACTCGTACATGAAGCATTGATCAGATCAGTGATCCAAGACCACCAACATGTCAGGAGAGCCATGTTCCAACTTTTATGTATTTTCTTTTATTTTGGAGACTTTATTTAGTACTATTTGGACACCGGGAATAATGATTAATCATAGTCGCACACTATGGGTGTCCTATGCCTCCTTTATTATAAATGAGGAGTGATGAAAGTCAATGTGGGGTATTGTTAGCCTTGTGAAGAAATCTAAAATCGACAATCATGTGCAATGTCGTGAGAATCTGGGGTGCGACAGCTCGGTTTGTATCTTGTTTCCACCTAGTTTTCCCCTCCTGTAACCTTATTCTTGTATGATCCCCCCTCACTACAGCTGTTAACCGCAAGTCCTCTCCTCATTGTCGCGCACCCCGCAAACCACTCCCATCAATCTTCCTTACACACCGAAACCAACACAACTGTAACTCGATTTTCCTTCACCGCCAAAAATTGCATAGATGCAATCCCTCCTCCCGTTCTCGCCGTAAAACGTCTCCCTACAACCACTGGAAAACCATGACCCCCTTCCTCCTCCCCCGCTTTCAATGCACGTGTCATCAAATTTCCCCCTGCACCCCGCAACAAGCCTGACCCCCTTCCACCCCTTCTATCTCCAATTGCCACCTTCCTCCCTTTCAAACTAACGCCCTTCCACAAGCCACACCCCTAAGTGACTTCTCACCACCTTTTTGCTACAACTTCAACAACCAAAGTCATGCACCCATACTGCGCCCCATTCCACCACCGGGTTCCTCTATAATTGCCCCCTGGCACCCGAACCTCTACCAGCCACAGTTGTTAGATCCTTGTGCTCGAGAGTATCTTGCATTGTGTTTCCACTTTATTATTGAATATTAGATGAATATTGTGTAATTGTTTGAAAACTTTGACTCTTGTGAGATATTGTTTATTTTTCGAATATTCTATAAAACTCATTTGTGCAAGTCTTGGCTTATAACCCTTTGTGCTAAGGAAACCGTGTATTGTTTTGCCAAGTGACACTATAGCAAGTGTCGGATAGCAATGATACCGTCAAGTAATTCATTAATGTTAAATTTAATCCGGACTAATCAAAATCACTCATGCATCATAGAATAGGTTGGTTCAAGTGAACCCGTCACCTCTCACATAGGTTTGCATTAGTGTTGGGTTGTTGGCTCACTTCCACAGCCTACCCTGCATCAGATTTGGTAGCAGAGCGCAATGATTGGGCCACGTAACAGCAGGACTTTTCGCCAATCCATGACCGACCTACACCTAACCAACGAGAGGACCACCAATTCTAATTCTGAGATGGCACCTGCAGAATTCCAATGACTGATGTTATATCTGTTTGATCAAATGAATGCTCAATTCAACGACCTTCATACTCGCATCTAAACCCTCGAGGAATAGAACAAGCAAGTCACTCCCCGGATAAGAGAGGGCGTTGTTGTTCCACCTAACAACCATTATGAGGAAGAGCAGTACACCTTCCCGCCTCAAGATTTGCATGCTAGGAATCAGCTTGCCCCACCTTTGAGGCGACCCCTTGATCAAATTCATGATCTTCGACTTAGACCCGACCGAAACATACCTTTCCATTTCTAGGAAGACTATCCGCCTCGACACCCCTCCCCTCACGATCGAACTCCGGGTCGTTTTGATTATGTGAGGGATGATCACTATGATGGGTATCCCGAGCCATGTTGGAGCACCACACACTAAGGATGATATCACTCGCCGCATACGTATTGACGCTCGTACCTTTGACGGTCACCTAGACCCAAAGGCCCTTAGCAACTAGCTCGGGAGATGGACCATTACTTTGAGTGGAACGATATGAACGAGCAACGCGTTAGATTTGTGAGGATGAATGATACGAACACGCACAGGACGACGAGATGCCGAGGCGAGTCTGCACGTGAAGGAAGACGATGACGGGTCCATCAGGACGAGGGAACGAGACGAAAACCTAGGTAGCAACCCTAAATTTCATACATCAAAAGCATAATAAAAAAAGCATAGCGCAACCCTTTATAGCGCAGGGTGCGGATAACAAAACAGCTGTGCGAAAAATAAAGTGTACACATAACTAAAAATAACATAACTGCAATAAAGTAATCATGTCGACGCCACGTCTTCGGTGTCTCCTCCTCTAGACGGACCCTCCATCGTCTCCCTTCGCGTGCAGACTCGCATCAGCATCTCGTCGGCGTGTGCGTGTCTCGTTGGCATGCGCAACTATAACAATGTCGTCATCGGGAAAATATGTTTTGTCCTTAAGGCAGTGATCGGAGGAGTGGTGGCAGTTGTGCTACTGGGGCAGCCACATTGCTTTGAACTCCAGACAGTAAGACCCAGCAATAGGGACCTCTTGCGAGCCAGAGTCCCCCTGAAGGTGATAGCGACGATCAAGCAACTTGGTTGGGTAGTGCGGCGCCAACTACCGTCTTTCTTTCGGACTAGAGAAGGACGGGCGGATGGCAATCCTGTCGGAGGATCCAGGGCCTCAAAGTCGGCCAGGGTCACCTCAGGGTCGATTTCACCAATGATGGCATGGAACTCCTTCACGGTGCACTCATGGTTAGGGGAGCAGGGTTGGCAGTACCGAAAATAGAGACCCTTGTTGCGAAGCTCATTGTAATCACCATTTGAGATGCGCTGGGGCAGTGGGTGGCCCGACCGGATTACCAAGGCGGTCGCGATGGAGGAGCTGTGGCTGGTGGTCTCCAAGGAGTCCGAGGATGGTGGTGGTCGACTGTGGGACCAAGTGGCCGGGGGGAGAGGTCGACCTCCACCAGGCGCGCCAAGTACATGGCGTCGACGATTGTGTGAGAATGGTGTGTGCAGAGGAGAGAACGGATGGCAGTAGACCCTGCATGAAGAATCCCGCGTAGTGATCGGGCGGTAGCCCGTGAACGTGGGAGACTAGGGCAACGAACTCATCAACATAGTCGTCCAGGCCGGCTGTCTGGAAGCATCTATGTAGGTGGGGTATCTATAGGAGGTACATACTTTATTCATTACTCAATCATGATTATTCTTTCAATAAGTTGTCCATAATCAATCTTAAAAGGTATACATTCATCCTTACCCATTTTTGCTAATAACAAATGTGGGAGAAAAAAATTGAGAAATATAGTGAACTAAATATTATATTTAGGGGAGTAAAATATATAGGGAATACTTATGTAGGGGGAGCCTTCATATAAGAAGGGTATATATTTGTGTTTTAAAGCTATCACGCTAAAAACTTGTTATTCATGCATATCTTTTACCGCACTTACATATAAACACAAATGTTCTTAAACTCACTAATTTTTCATATAGGTATTTATTATTATCAAAAGGGGGAGATTGTTGGAGCATGCATTTCATATCTCTTAATTTTAGAATAACAAATACCGTGATGTATTTGATCTACTCTTTTGTGTGTTTATAGTGTGCAGGTTGTACAGGTTGAATGAGGAGACAAGTCATCGGTCATGGGCATGATCCAAGAGTGTGTGCACTTTAGAAAAAACAAAAGGACGAGTTTTGTGTGCTGAACTTCAAACGGTCATAACCTTCAATCCGGGAAGAGTTATGGAACGTGTCACCCCATTCCGGAATGAGGACGAAATCATCTACAATCTGAAAAAGGTTCGGACGACAAAAGTAAAGAGGAGATAACGTTGGCGATAGCCATTATCGTCATACGATAGCGAAAATGACGTCAGCATGACGACAGCTATGTCCAGCACGATCGCCACGATGCGTACTACTCGGCACTATCGCCAGGCAATAGTGGTTATCTCCCCGCGATAGCCCCATGACCCAAACACGTCTGTTTTCAACCAGCACGATCATTGCAGCGTGGGACACGTGGCAGCTTGAGGAGATATCGCCTGCGATAACTAGATATCGCCCGGCGATAGCAATTTTTTCTATAAAAGGCTGAAAAACTTCGTACATTCGAGAGTGACACCTTCTGAAGTAGTGATTTCTCCACCACCAAGCCAGAATTCTGATTCTTTTGAGAGAGGGTTGTCTCCAGAGATAGAGAGAAATCATTTATACAAATACAAAGATCTAAAGGAGATTTTGAAGGAGAAAGACAACAACGCACATTCAACATGAAAGGCGAACGTACCAAGAACGCTGACGTCTACACCGCCTTCGTCTTCACCTTCAGAAAGTCTTGGAGAGTTTCTCTTATTTTTTATTATCTTGTAATCTTTTTTATTTTATCTTTTTGTATCGAGAAAAGAAAAATCGTTCGAGGTGAACGTCGGATTCCGAGGAAGAATTCCGTAGCAAATTCGACTTATTTGCGGCGACTAGGTCCTTATGCGGCTTAGGAGAAAATTCACCGTCTTGTGTGCAGCGACTAGGTCGAGGTTAGATCTAGGAGGAGGTTATATGCCATATCTGGGATAAGATAGGTTATAGTCAGCCGGTCCTTGGGAGAAGGGATGGTGAAGCATCAAAAAGAGATTTTTCTATTCTTCTCGATTTCTAAAATTATAGAAATCAAACATTTTTGTATTCAATTTCTAATGAAATAAAATCATGTTTCTTTTGTCTCATTATTTTGATTTTATTTTCATGTCATAAAATATTTTAAATTATATTTTTCAAAAGCTTAAACACAAACTATATTGAAAGATTCATCTTTGCAAGATAGAAACTCTTAATTCAATATCTATAAGCTAACGCTTGACAAAAACTCTTAACGTCGGTGATAGTCAAGAAATAGTGAATTCCGACTATTTCTAAAAGTAATCTTCAATATGATATTTTTTTGATATATTAAAATATAATTTTTTATAAAATTTTCTGAAACTTCATTAATTAACTATGATATTTTTATTTAAGATTCAAAATTTCATAAAACTCTTATTCACCCCCCCCCCCCTCTAAGGGCGTCATAAGCAAGGTTGTCAGGAACGCAATCCAGATCATAGGATCTTACGATCCTACGATCCATATTCTGTAAATCGATCCTAATTTTGTAAAGCAATCCTCGATCCAACTTTATTATCAGATCCGATCCTACCTCGAAACGATCTCATCTAGGATCTCGATCCTAACAACCTTGGTCATAAGATCTAACATTATATTACTTTATGTTAAGCTCAATATCCTCGCACAGGTGAAAAATTGGGGATATGATTTGAACAAATGTCAATGATCCAGAAACCATTTTTTGAGAATTGACGAGTCGCTCACCTGAATTTCATCCTCACAAGGGAGCGGTGGCTCATCAAAAGACTCATCAGGGGGCTCATCATAGAAACCATCAATATGGAGATGATCCTCCATATGAGTATCAACGTAGGGGGTAGTTTCCTCAGAGGTAAGTGAGATATCTACCACAAGATCAACACTAGTATCTCGACTCTCACCTAATATATGATTAAGCCTGTGATCAAAGGAATAACTATGTCTACATGGGGTGTAGGAGATGGATATGCCATTACAAGGTCACTGGGCCACTCGTCCATACTCTCGTGACCATACTCACTACTCACAATAATATCGTTTTTCACATGCAACACAAGGTCATTATCAGAGTAAGTCTCATAATCAGGTGTGGAATTGAAGCTCATCGAAATGAGATGTATTAAAGTCAGGTATCGGGACTCTCGTGCCAGTGGGATCTCTACTAGACACATTGATGGCTTGACCTAAACCCTTAGGCCTTACCCTATTGGTTCCTTTTAAGAGAGATTTCTGGCAATCAAATTGAACATCCATGAGATCAAATTGATCAAGATCCAATCAATAAAATTTGGCATCTGAAATCTCTATTTTCAAAACGCTGGGATTGTTTATACATGTTATGTTATTCTTAGGATATTGACCTCTAAGGCTCCTGATCAACATCTGGCTGATCGTTCCTAACATAATCAAATGGTCTCTTAGAGTAGACATTATCCCTATGAACACGCAGCGGCAGATGAGGACGATCAACATAATAGTATAAGGATATCTTGGGAGAAGCTCTATGAGGTTGAGCATATACGAACTCTGGTTCCTCAAATATAGGAGAAGTGTGGCGATGACTCGGATGATGCTCGGTCCTATCAACATAAAACTATGTCAAATGATCATTATAACTAGCCATGGATAAACTATCAACTTTATAAGTCCTACGACTATGTAATATAAATATGACCCAAACCTTGGGCACTGATACCAAATAATGTAGGGTAAGCTAGTGTGCGTACAAATAAAATGTAATTCTAATGTGAAGAGCCAGAAGATGACTCTATTTTCCTTGATTGTTATATGTACCACACATGGAAGACGCAATGGTGAAATCAAAACAAAGCAATAAAAGATTAAATCACATGCATATATTTTAAGCATGACAAAATAAAGTTTTAAGCAGACAAGTTTAGGCTTTCCTCAGCATAAAAGGTAAATCACAGAAAAATCTAGAACAAGATTACACAAATGATATTGATCCAAAAGATCATTAGTTCATAAAACCATATATTAATATTGAAAACAGAGATCCATACAACAATAAAACACTCACAGAGTAAGGGGTGTTGTCATGGATGTAGATCCATTGATTTGGGTTGGAGTAGCAGTTGTCTGGAGGTATGGAGGGGATTGGAGGGCAGTGTGGATACAGGTTAAGAGGAGGAGAGGGTCACGGGCAGAGGAGGGTATGGATGGAGTTGGAGGGCAGTAAAGGGTGTTTGTGGCAGGGAGGGGAATCAGAGGGTAGGGCTGAAGGTGGTTGGATTGGTGGTAGGGGTGTGCAGGGAAACCGAAAACCGCACCAAACCGACAAACCGCACCAACCCGCACCGCATTTCAAACCAAACCGCTCGGTTGCGGTGCGGTTCGGTTTTGTATGTGTGAAAACCGACCCCCGATCGGCGCGGTGCGGTTTATAACTCCATAAAACCGAGAAAACCGCACCGTGACTTAGGTTTTAACTTTTAAAATTTTATGTCAAGAAAGAAAAGCGCACACACCGTAATTCATAAATGGGTTTAACGGTCTTGCTAGGTCAATCTTTCATGAGATTTCAATATAACTATATAATATATATAATATAAGTATTTCATATAACATATATAATATAACCATATAATATAATTTAATACATCATTACATATTTAGGCTCCGTTTGGTACAGTGGTGGCGATTGTAAATGCATGGGTTAAACCGTCATTAGTTAAGAATCATCTTACAAACATCATTTGTTTCAACATAAAATTGGATGAAGTTCCTTAGGTAGCGTTAACGAATGACAATTTAACCCCCATATTCATGACCGCCACCACCTTGCCAAACGAAACCTTAGTGAATGCATGACTAAATGAGGATTTGCATATAGATAAGAATTAGGAAGATCTGTTATTTAAAATTGTCACCCTAATCAAAGCAGCAGAGGAGAGGAAACTTTAGAAAATTTTCTAACATTTTAGATGCATAATCTTATCTTTATTGTAAAGTGAAACTCATCGTCCAAATAAGAATTAGCAAAGAGAACTAATACGAATGAAAGAAAAGCATTCACAACCAATATAGCAAATAATCTGAATGTACAATTGAATGACTGAACATTAGAAATTATAGCTGATGGTTAAACTCGATTGTTACTGGGAAAGGAATCAATTTTCAACTTTTCATAAAAGAGTCTTGCCTAAATTAAAGAAGGGACAAAAAACTGCCAAAAACCGAAACCGCGCCGCAAAAACCGACCCAAAATCGCACCGAATTGAAACCGCACCGCACGGTTTCGGTGCGGTGCGGTTTTGGTTAGTAAGAAACCGCACCCCTGCGGTGCGGTTTCAGTTTGGGCCCAAACCGCACCGAACCGCACCGCTCGCAGGCCTGATTGGTGGTGGGACAAGGAGCTCAGAGAGGTGGGGATTCAACGGGAACTATCGGCAAGGGAGGTTGACGTCCAAGAGGAATCGCAACACTGGACTGGAAGTGGGATCGGGCCGCCAGAAGGGAAGTCGGCGGCTTGCAGTTTGCAGAAGGATGAAAACCGTACGTGCAGGATGTTGGGGAGGCAATCAGTATGCAATATAAGGGATTAAGGTGCGGCTAGACGAGGATATAAGGGGATAATAAGTGTTGGAACCAAGAACCGGTTCACAAGAGCTCGGACCTAAGGGGTAGACAAAGGTTACTGACCCTACAGTCAAACACCGCAAATCTGATAGCAAGAGAGAGCAAGACGATCACAAATATTAAGAACTCGTTTGTCTACAAATAAGACCTATGTGCTGCAACGATGAGGTCCCGCCACACACCTGGAAGTTTATAGGAATTTTCCCGCCAAAAGCACATACAGAGCGAGGCATCAGGAAGACACAAACTTGATAAATTGGAACCTTGGGTGGAGGGCGGTCAACGTGCTTTCTACTTGTGCTTTGGGACCCCATTTATAGGCAATCCAGGGGGGGTACATGGTCCGTGAATAGCCGTCCCCGTCTATGTTGGATACTAGATGCATGCTTCATGGTTGACCTTACGAGAACATCTGAAGCTAGCGAGCTGAAGGAGATCTCCTTGGGCGAGGTTTCCAGATCTAGGCTCGCAGTGTTTGAGCCTGTTGATTTGAGGTCGCCTGGAAAGAGAGCTCGCGAGAGAGCACGAGACTGATGGGCGAGCTCGCCAACTCGCTCTATATAAGCTCTTTGACGAGCTGATGATCACTAGGAGAGCTCATTGGTGACAGTCAGGCAGCAATTCATATTGCCAAGAATCCAATTTTCCACGAACGCACAAATCATATCGAAGTTGACTGTCACTTTATCCGGGAAAAGGTACAGTCAAAGAAGATAGATTTGAAGCATGTTCCTTCTACCGACCAAGTTGCGGACATCCTAATGAAAGCTCTCTCCAGGCCGCTATACTATCAGTTTTTATCCAAGCTTGGTGCCTACGACTTGTACGCTCCAGCTTGCGGGGGAGTGTTAGAAAAGCACAATTAAGGGCCCATGTTTTCTCTTTTCTCTCTCCTTGTATTAGTCTCACATCATGTATTAGGATTTCTCCCTTCATTCTTCTCCTATATAAGTGTATGTATACTTGTAACTATTCATTCAAGAAGTATATACAAGGTTTGAGGCCTCTCTTTACATGGTATCAGAGGGAACCAATCTCCTCCTTGGGTATCCGGCCTAGCCAATTTCTAGCCGCCTCTCTTCCTTCCCTGTCCGCGCGGCTTCCCTTAGCCGCGGACTCTTGCGGCCTCTCTTTTTCTACCTGCCTCAAACTCTGCCTCTCTCGTGGCTTCCACCTCCCCCCCCCTCTCCTTTTATAATCCTCTCTCACCTAGGTCCATCCTTCTCCTTTCCTTCTCTACCCGCGCGGGCTCTTTCTGTCCGCTGCGACCTCTCCTTTTTGCTGTCCG
This sequence comes from Platanthera zijinensis, assembly GCA_039513925.1. NCBI lineage: Eukaryota > Viridiplantae > Streptophyta > Magnoliopsida > Asparagales > Orchidaceae > Platanthera > Platanthera zijinensis. Next base: position 172,830,304 of record CM077091.1, read on the forward strand.
TTGCGGGCTCTCTCTCTCCTACTCGCGGCTTCCTCTCTCTGCCTAATCCGCTCGAGTTCTCTAACTCGCGGATTCTTCTTCTGTCGTTCGAGTTCTCTACTCGCGGCCTCTTCCTGCTCGCTGATCGCAGCTCGCCGCGACCTGCTTTCCTGCTCGCTGCGACCTGCTCTCCTGCTCGCCGCGATTTCCTGCCTCTGCTCTCCTGCTTGTCGCGACCTGCCTCCTGTTCGCCGCGACCTGCGCTCCTGCTCGCCGCGACCTGCGCTCCTGCTCGTTGTAACCTCCTCTCCTGCTCGCCGCGACCTGCCTCTCCTGCTCGTCGCGACCTGCCTTTTCTGCTCGGTGCGATCTCGCCTTCCCGCAGCTGGCTTCCCTGCTCTCTACTCTCCCGTGACCTGCCTTGTCGCTCGCGCTCTCCTCTCTGTCCTTAGCTGCATCTTGGTCGCGACCTCGATTGTCGCTGGTATACTCGCCGATATCGTGCGGCTATCTTCTCTGCTGACTTATCCCTACTCGCATTCTGGTCGCGATCTCCTGATCGCTGGTGTGTCCACCGAGACCATGCGACTGCCTTTTCTAACCGCCCGGTCTCTTCTGCTGGACGCGCATGGATTCCGATAATTCCGCTGCTACTTCTGCTCCACCCGCCCGTGCGGCTGCCACGGCTTCCGAACTCCGTGATGAGTTACGGATTACTACCATCTCTCTAACTGGAAAAAAGAATTTCGTCGAGTGGGTTCACTCGGTTCGCCATGTTCTGCAGACGAAGGGTCTTCTTCACCATTTGACCCGCGCTACTCCAACTGCTCCCTCCGATGACTGGCTTCGCGATAATGGTCAGGTCCAATTTTGGCTTCTAAACTCTATGGATCCTGAGCCCTACAGGATGGTCATGTATCATGACACAGCTAAGTCCATGTGGGAGGAGCTTCACGCTTTTTACTCTGGCCATGACAACCTACAACACCTATATGATAGCATTTCCGATCTTATGAATCTTACCCCGGGTGCTCCTGGTGATATGCTCTCCTTTGTGGCTAAAGCCAAGAGTTTGGCAGGACTTGGATTCAACATCAGCCTCCTACTACTGATCTAACCACTCAACGAAACCAAAAAGAGGTTGTCGTCATCGCCATGATGATGTCTCGAGTTCGTCCCCACCTGCATAGTATTCGGGCCAAAATTCTATCATCCGCCACAACTCCTCCATTGTCTGATGTCTTCATGCTGCTAAAAGTCACGCCTCCCTCTGAGGCTCCTCCTATTTTTGCCCCGGCTCTTCTTCAGCAGCCTCTTCTTTCGACCCATCCTCCTCATGGATCTTCCACTCGGGGGGGGGCGACCCCCGTCTTGGGGACGAGGACGTGGTGGTCGCTCTTCTATGAAATGCACCTACTGTGGACGGGATAATCATCTTGAAGCTACCTGCTACCGCAAGCATGGCTTACCTCCTCACCTTACTGCGACTATCTCTGCTGCTCCAGCTCCTACTGGGTCTTCTGCCACTGATCCGGCTACTACTACCCGCCAAGGTATTGATGAGCTCCGCACCCAACTTCAACAGCTTCAGGGTGCCCTCAGCCGCTCCTCTGGCTCTGTTGCGTCCTTTTCTGTGAAAGGCATAACCTGTCTCTCTCATAATCCTTGTTGGATCGTTGATTCCGGCGCTACTCACCATATTACCTCCCAGAAACCCACAGAGTACCTACAGACGCCTCATCCTGTCTGCATCACTGTAGCCAACGGTGCCCCCCTACCCATCTCTGGCTATGTTGCTCTTCAGCTTACGCCGAACCTTTCTCTTTCCTCGGTTCTTCGCGTTTCGGGGTCTCCTTTCAATTTATTATCTGTTAGTCGTCTCACACACGACCTTGATTGTTGCATTATCTTTTCATCTTCTTCTTTTCTTATGCAGGATCGCCGCACCCGGAGTACCATTGGTAAGGGGCAACTGTTGAATGGGCTGTACATCTTGGATATCCCACCGACTCTTCTCTCTGCCGTCTCCACTGTTGATTGGTATCGCCGCCTTGGGCATGCTCCCCTTCCGATTCTCAAGCGGGCTCTTCCTGATGTACCTCTACGGGAGTTCTCTTGTGAATCTTGTATCTACGGCAAACAACATCGTTCTTCTTCCCCCCTGCCTGTACCAGGAATAGTACTCCTTTATCTTTAGTTTATTCTGATGTATGGGGTCCTTATCGAGTCCCCAGTATTTTTGGCTTTCGCTATTTTGTCACGTTCATTGACTATTACTCGTGTACCACGTGGCTCTATTTATTACATGATCGAACTGAACTTACCTTTGTGTTCCGCGCCTTTTTACTTAAGATGCGTACGCAGTTCGCCACCCCCCTCAAAGTAATTCGTACTGATAATGCTCGTGAGTATACGGGTCGCACCTTCTCCAATCTCTGCACTGAATTTGGTGTCATCCATCAAACTTCATGTACGTATACCCCTCAGCAAAACGGAGTGGCGGAACGCAAAAATCGTCATCTTCTTGATGTTGCGCGCTCCCTTATGTTCCAAATGCACGTTCCGATCGAATATTGGAACTTTGCTATTTCCACCGTCTGTCATCTCATCAACCGCCTTCCCTCGTCTGTGCTTAATTTTGTCTCGCCCATCCAACTCCTTTATCACTCTACCAACCTCACGTCTCTCACCCCGCGGATCTTCGGGTGTGTTTGCTATGTCCACCTTCTTGGCTTTCCTTCCGACAAACTTGCTCCTCGGGACGCCAAGTATATGTTTGTTGGCTACTCCCGCACTCAAAAGGGGTACGTCTTCTACTCTCCTTCTGACGGCAAGCTGGTCGTTTCTGCGGATGTCACCTTCTGCGAAGACCAACCCTTCCACTTACCTAACACCACCTCGTCTTCTGCTCCATCTATTCCTCGGCCTGCCGTACCGGTCACGCCATCTTTGTCGTCCTCTTTCTCCTCCCCCCACGTTCCTCCTCGAGTTCCTCCACCACTTATCCGTGTCTACTCTCGTCTCCCATCCAAGGATGCTCCTGTGACCCAGCTCCCCGCTACCAGCGATACCTCGGCTACGGCAGATCCCGCTCCCATCTTTACAGCTCATCCCTTGGCCAACTACGTCTCTCTCCATCGGCTGACGCCACCTCTCTACGTATTTGCCACCTCTCTTTCCTCTATTTCTATACCTAACACTGTGCAGGAGGCGCTTCAACACCAGGGTGGCGGGCCGCTATGAACGATGAAATGCGGGCTCTCTGGGCTAACCAGACCTGGGATCTGGTTTCTCTTCCTACAGGCCACACCCTTGTTAGTTGCAAATGGGTATTCGTTATTAAACATGCGGCGGATGGCACGGTCGACCGTCTGAAGGCCCGCCTCGTGGCACGGGGCTTTACTCAGCAACATGGCCTTGATTACGAGGAAATCTTCTCTCTCGTGGCCAAATTGAACACGGTCCGCGTTCTTCTCTCCTTGGCTGTTCATCGTAACTGGCCCCTTTATCAGCTGGATATTAAGAATGTCTTCCTCAACGGCGATCTCCAGGAGACAATTTATATGCAGCAACCTCCCGGGTTTGAGACCACGGGGGAGTCTTTGGTATGTCACCCCCGGAAATCCATTTATGGTCTCAAACAGTCCCCGCGTGCGTAGTTTGAAAAATTCAGTAAGGTGGTCTGTGCTAGTGGCTTCACTCGGAGCTCGGCTGATTTTTCTCTCTTCACCCGACACCGGTCAACCGGGACTGTGATTCTTCTAGTCTACGTTGACGATATCCTGATTACTGGCAACGACACGGCAGGAATACAACAGATCAAGGAACAGTTAAATTCCGTCTTTCAGACCAAAGATCTGGGCAACCTTCGGTACTTTCTTGGGCTCGAGATCGCACGACGCTCTAATGGTCTTGTGTTATCTCAAAAGAAGTACTGTATGGACCTCTTCCATGATGCAGGTTATTCTGGGTGCAAACCTGCGGAGACTCCTATGGACGCAAATCACAAGCTCTCGGCCCATAGCTCTGACTCTGACAAGCTGCTTAAAATCCGGAATATTACAGACGCTTGGTTGGGAAGCTGATCTACCTTACGGCGACTCGACCGGACATCTCGTTTGCTGTGGGAGTTGTGAGTCGGTTCATGCACGCTTCTTGGACATCTCATCTTCAAGCGGTCGAGAGCATCCTTCGATATCTCAAGATCTCCCCCGGACAAGGACTTGTGTACAAGCCATCCACATCTCTATCTCTTGTCGTGTATTCTGACGCTGACTATGCAGGATCTATTGATGATAGGCGCTCCACAACTGGGTTCTGTACTTACTTTGGTGGACATCTCATAACTTGGCGTAGCAAGAAACAGACTGTGGTTGTGCGTTCTTCTGCTGAAGTCGAGTACCGGGCTATGGCTGCTGTTGTTTCTGAGCTAACCTGGCTTGAAGGCCTTCTGGGAGACTTGGGTGTTCGTCTCTCATCTCCGGCAACCTTATTTTGTGACAGTCAGGCAGCAATTCATATTGCCAAGAATCCAATTTTCCACGAACGCACAAAGCATATCGAAGTTGACTGTCACTTTATCCGGGAAAAGGTACAGTCAAAGAAGATAGATTTGAAGCATGTTCCTGCTACCGACCAAGTTGCGGACATCCTGACGAAAGCTCTCTCCAGGCCGCTATACTATCAGTTTTTATCCAAGCTTGGTGCCTACGACTTGTACGCTCCAGCTTGCGGGGGAGTGTTAGAAAAGCCCAATTAAGGGCCCATGTTTTATCTTTTCTCTCTCCTTGTATTAGTCCCACATCATGTATTAGGATTTCTCCCTTCATTCTTCTCCTATATAAGTGTATGTATACTTGTAATTATTCATTCAAGAAGTATATACAGGGTTTGAGGCCTCTCTTTACAAAAGTGTTGAAGCTATTCCCCACAAATCCATATGTATAAGTTGAAGTGGTGTTTTAGATCTCCATGTGGAAGAATTTGGGTATGAAGTTTGATGAATTTTGTACGGAGAGCATTTATTACATAAGCTTTTCTTGAACTGAAATACTGGAAAACCTTCAACAAGAGAGAATTTGAATGATGAGAAAAGGTCTGGGAAATTTATGTGTTCAAAACAGTAATGTCATACTTGTGAAATGTCCCTTTCTGTGATTTGCAGAGCCTTAGAATTTCCAGTAGGGAGTGATAATGGAAAGACCTTGTGGTTATTCATCTTGATTGAACAAAGGATGGTTTTAGTTTTAACATTTTGTATGACAGTTATTATTGTCAAACACTAAGAAAATTGTTCATCAATTGTCCAACATGGCTGGCCAGCTCTATTTTGGACACAAATAGTTCCCTTGCCTTTTATTTTATTTATTCTTCATCACCCATAATTACTTCTGCTTGTATGGTTTTATCTAACTGGATGAAGGATGACTTGTTTAAAGTCACGTGGTTTGAGCAGCCGCTATCTATATACCACAAATGTTCTGGTTCAGTGGAGGTTTTAATGCATGTATAATTGGCGACTTCTTCTTTTTCAGCGACTTTTGCTTCTTCTTGTTGCTGATTTCCCTCTTTAAACCAGCAATTTTTATCACAGCGAGTGAGATTCCGGCAACGTTTGCATCTGAAGTAAGAATCTTTGGGCTCATGATTGTTCATCTTGCAAATTGGACAATACAAAATGGAAGTTGTCGTATCTGAATTCCCCATCCTTTTCTTCCCCTTGTATTTGCTAAACTGAGTTTTATTTTTATATTCATCTTTAGAATTGTTGAAGTTTAACTTAGATTGAAATACTTGTTCAGCTGGAATTTTGAACCGGCCCATTCGACTTTCATGAGCCTGTAACGATCCCATTAATTCTACAGGAGCAAAAGTAGAGAGATCTTTGGATTCCTCTATTGCGGCAACAACGTGATCGAATTTTGCAGGCAAACTCCTGAGTACTTTAAGAACTATTCTCTTCTCTTCAACTTCTTCCCCTAACATTTTTATTGAGTTAGTAATTTGGCTAGTTCTGGTGAAGAACTCATGTACTTGCTCTGTTTTTTAAATTTGAAGGGTGTCAAAATCCTTTCATAGGCCTTGCAACTTGATTGAAAGTATTTTTAATGATCCTTTAAATTCAGAAGCGAGCAAGTCCCACGCCTCCTTCGAAGTGAATGCTGCCATAAGACGAAGAAAAATAAATTTGTTGAATGTATAAGAGTGTCTTTGAGTCCTTTTTCAGGTTATCAGCGAAGGTCCTTGCGGGTACAAGATCAGCGGCTTCGTCATTTTGAAGTTGGGGAAATCCTTCTTCAAAATAATTCCAAAGCCCTTGAGAAAGAAAAAGAGTTCGCATTTGCATGCTCCAGTAATTGTAGAACTCTCCGTCGAAAACTGGAACTCCATTTTGAGAATAAAGGAAGGTTTGAATACTGTTGTTGCCCGCCATGTGATGAAAATGCTCGAGTCAAAATTTCCTTCAGTTTAGAGGAAATTTAATGATCGACAACAGCCCACCTTATGATGGCTGTTAGGAATGGCGCCTACCAACTCTCCCTAAAACCCGGAGTGTTAGGAAGGGCGCTATCAATTCTTTTATATTATTTTGGTAGGACCGGTCAAACTGTTCGCATGACTCCCTCGCACTAAAACCGTTCCTGGAACTCCCATGTACTCATGCCCGGAGCCAACCTGACTCCCTTGCACTGAACCGTATCATGGAGTTTCCCTGCACGCGTGCCAGAAGCCAACCCGGGTGAGCCCAGGAGGCACTCCATCCAACACCTGGATGGAGGGCCACACCCAACAAACTCCCCCTGGAACGTCATCCAGGGGGATCGAACCCATGACCCCCCCCCGCCTCTGATACCATTGTTAGGAATGACGCCTACCAACTCTCCCAAAACCCCGGAGTGTTAGGAAGGGCGCTACAAATTCCTTTATATTATTTTGGCAGGACCGGTCAAACTGTTCACATGGTTCCCTCGCACTTAAACCGTGCCTGGAACTCCCATGTACTCATGCCCGGAGCCAACCCGACTCCCTTGCACTGAACCGTACCATGGAGTTTCCCTGCACGCATGCCAGGAGACAACCCGGGTGCGCCCGGGCGGCACCCCAACCAACACCTGGATGGCGGGCCACACCCAACAAACTCCCCCTGGAACGTCATCCAGGGGGATCGAACCCATGACCTCCCCCCGCCTCTGATACCATTATTAGGAATGACGCCTACCAACTCTCCCAAAACCCCGGAGTGTTAGGAAGGGCGCTACCAATTCCTTTATATTATTTTGGCAGAACCGGTCAAACTATTCGCATGGCTCCCTCACACTTAAACCGTGCCTGAAACTCCATGTACTCATGCCCGGAGCCAACCCGACTCCCTTGCACTGAACCGTACCATGGAGTTTCCCTGCACGCATGCCAGGAGCCAACCCGGGTGCGCCCGGGAGGCACCCCATCCAACACCTGAATGACGGGTCACACCCAACAAATGGCAACTTCGCCAATCTCTACTCCTCTCTTGCTTACTTCCTTCATATTTTAAATGCTTAGAAAAACAATTTAAAAAAAGACGGGTCATCTTCTTATTCTAAGTACTGCGGGCTTCGATTACGAGTCCAACAACTAGGTTACGAGAAATCGAAGGTTTTGATAAATATTTCAAGACAATGGGTCACACTATTGGTGCGAGACCAAGAGCATCGATTAGTGCAAAGCCAAACTCGCCACCCCCGTGCTCCAAGCTGGTCCCATGGATGCCAATAAGAAACCCGATCATTCATCTTTTCAAATAACAATTTTGAAAACAATCCGCTTATAAGAAAACTACCCTAGTCTTTCATTTTAAGCAAAAATGGGAAGACAAAGGTACTAAATGATATGAGATTGGCAGTGATATGAATCTAGGTTGGTAGTGATAATAAGAAACTTGAAGTGAAAATGAAAATGAAGCACAATAATTCAACCTTAAAGGGAATAAAAACCAAAATTCATCATCTGACTAAACTATGTAAACAAGAGCAATAAAGGGTGTAGAGGAAACAAACAGGAAGAAAAAGCTCACCAACCTCGCTGCTCGGTCATATTAGCACCGTCTCCAAGCTCTCTCAACCTCTGCCGAATCTCATCAGCAAGCTTCCTCTTCACAGAATGTGATATCTCGACCCAACCCTCGCCGTTTGATTTTCCCCTCAATTTCTTCGCCTTCTTGCATCACATAAAACAATTTTAAAAAACCAGCGTATTATCCTCAAGCCAATAATCAGTCGATGAATATTACCTACCAATCCAACAAGTTCTTCAGGCCCTAATGCAATCCGAACGACAGCCGACTCTTCAACCCTATTGGCTTGTTCTATCGTTTGCCAGATGTCTAGCACAGCGAAACGGGCAATGCTGACAACAAAGGATCAAATAACCAGTAAAAGGGTCTAAAAAGGGAAGTTTCTCTTACGACTTGAAAATGGGAACAGTTCCTGACCGCCGGGAAGCGAAGAGCAAATGTACAGCGAATGGAGAAGATAGAGAGCTGCCATGAGATTGACGAAGCAGATAGAGATGGTCACCCTTTTATACGAGAAATGTTTTCCTCCCCTCATCCAGTCTAACACGCTCTTTGACATTCTCCACAGTAGCCGCTGCCGACGTTTCACTTTCCCCTACCGCCGCCGCCTCCGTCGCCGACGGTATCTTCATGTCATATCGAGTCCAAACCGCCTCCGCATCTACATAAACTGAATCCAGGTGATCGGATTTCAGACTCAGATCCAGAGTCTCCGCCCAGTATTAATTACTGTTGATTTCCAGCAAAAATAATATATCAAAATACGTATTTAATTAGAATATCAGATTAACGGTGACTATTTAATATCCATTGTACAGTGGTCGGGCGGAACAAACTAGACGCTTGACTAATTTCGCTCTTTCAAAAGGCTAGAACAGGATATAATATCCATTGTACAGCCATCCAATGCGGTGACAGATAATTTGTGTTCCTGCCGATAACAATAGTATATAAGGGGTTTATGCTCCGTTTGGCACCGTCGAGGCGGGGGAGATTATTCTGTCCGGGCTCCTTTCCTAAATCTAGGTCAATTGCTATTATATTGCAACGTGTAACAATAGATGGTTGATCAATCTAAAAAATCAAAGTGTGGTGAACCCGTTCAGGATAGCGCACTCTCCTAGGAGATCAAATTTGATCTCCTAGGAGATCATCCCGGAGTCCGGAGTTCGGACAGAAAAATTTCGCGTCGAGGCGGTCATGACTATGGGGGGATTCAATTGTCATTCGTTAACGCACATTTACCGTAAGGAATTTCATTCACTTTTATGTTCAAATGGATAATGTTTGTAACGAATGATAATTTAACTCATGCGTTTACGACCGTCCACCACAGGTGTCAAACTGAACTTTAATTAGACGAGTACGAGCGCTAGCATAAGACAGATTCATAATCACAGTGTTCATCATGCCAAACACGGCTTTATTTAGGGCCAAGCCGTCATTTTAATCAATTTTATGTTTAAAAATTAGTATTCTTCTTTTGATGGCCGTTATAATTATTGCCTTCTCAATCCTTCAATTTATGACAGTAACGTTTTTGTCAGGAGCTCATTGGATCAAAAAAGTCCTGCACTTGTGCCCGAGCAAAAAACCCACCGAAAATACATTAATTGTGATGAGGCGACAAAGTAAAGATCACATGTCCCAGAATCCTGCCCATGGTCCTATCAGTTTGTAGGAGCTACACGGGCAGGTGCCTTTTGTGGGAAATTATATTCAACATTTAATTATTTTTAGTATTTCTCCTAACATCCAAGCCACAAATGAAGACATATCAAACACATTATTTTGTATGATGACATTTTTATCCTACCAACATGGAAGTTAAAACAGAGCCTGAGCATTCGGAAGATTCACTTTAAAAGACATTATATAACATGTCAAAGAAGAAAATGTCAAAGAAACTGTTTCAGATTCAACTTAGGTTGCGTTTGATGCGGCTTATCGCGTCTTTTTTGTTTCGGTGAGGTTGAACAAAAATGTCATTGTCATACAAAATCTTGTGCCCCAAACTAATTTCTTTTTTTGATAATGGTATTAACATTTGTCATACCAAACATACAATGACGTTTTTGTCCAACTTCATCGGAACAAATAAGCTACGATAAGCCGTGCCAAACACAACCTTAAGGTACGAGATTCAAGAGATTGTGCTCGCAAATAAAATGTTCATTTTAGTAATTGAAAGGGAATATCAAAATGATCTCTCTAAAATCGTAATGGTCACTTTTACATGTAAAAGGAACTCAATGTATCAAACTGATAAATTTATTTGGGAGGCAAATTTTTTTCCCCTCCGAGCTTCGGACTTCAGATAGATCATTCTAGGAGAACCAAAATTTGATAGCCTAGAAGATTATGCGGTGTTGAAGTCAATGAAATTCTGATCTGAACTGCTCAGGTTCGAAGGTTGGAAGCAAAGAGGGGAGGAACGAAACTACAAAAATCTCAGGTGCTGCAACAGGGAGGTCCCGCCACGTATATGAAAGTTCAAAAGAAACTTCCCCTGCACAACCAAAAATGGTTGAGTGAGGGAAGTGAAAGGCACAACTTATAAGGTTGCAGGCTTATGGGGGGTATCCAATTTTCAAGGTGGCATTCCTAATACCCTGAGATCTTATTTATAGACAAATTTGAGGGGGAGGGGGGAGGGGGAGCTGAGAACACCCAATCCCCTGTGAGATTGTCTTTGGCGACCTGGAGATTATGGTCTGGCGATTATGACAACTAATGGTAGGATCTCGCCTAGCTAGCGAGATGTCACAGATTGTCACATATTTGACGAGTAACTCTAATACTCACCCATTCTCTTCAGATCTCCATGTTTGTTGACTTTGACTTGTCCTTTGACTAACCTTGTCAACATGGCCTAATTATGAACCACCCGTGACGAATAATGATTATACAGGCAGGGTTTTAAGTTTGAACAGATTCATTATATCTCTTTGATTTTTAAGTTTTGTTGCGGGTCACCCGGTTTTCCCCTGATCCAGAGAATTGGACCGTCTTAGTCAGGGGCGGATCTAGGATTCGAAGTAAGGGGGCCCAAAAAAATTATGAATCAAAATATAATAAGCAAAAAAATTCTAATTTGAAATTTTAGCATTAACAATAATTGAAAAATTACAATATGGATGTTACCTTATCTTAGTTTGTGCACGACGTTTTTTCAACTCATAGAATTCATCAATGATCACATCTTTCTCGATCTTATCTGTTATTTCTCATTTTATGTAGGGAGTCATACAATTTGCCAGAACACTTGTGAGTAATAATCCCACAAAATTTTGGCATTATAACGGCACTGTGACCGTCATAACACTTGAGAGTAATAATCTAAATGCAAATAACATCACTGATCCGTGTCAATGACACAAATAAGCTTCACAAAACATGCCTAATCCAGAAATGCGCTCGAGCTTCTAATGCAAGTATCATGCTGGGGACGGACACAATCGACTTGGTAGTTCATAAAAAACAAATAAAATAAAGGTTCGCTACGCCTCTAGAGATTGAACAAGGACTATAGGTCAATATCCGCTCAATCAAAAAGGACACACATGGTTCGAACGAAATGCGAGTTGATTCACCCAAACGTTTCCAAAATCACAACTAAATCTCTCCACCAAGCTATTACGTATAGAAGAAAATCACACAAAAGTAGGTAAAGGAATTCGTTACCCAACCCGTTGTTGACGTCGTTGGATCCGGAAGGAGAGACTAGAGAGGCAGAGAGCGCACACGGCCAAGGCACACCCTCCTTTTTCTTCGGATCTTCAAGCGGAGCTGCGGAGTGCGGAGGGCGGAGGGCTGTCGGGGCCAAGTGGCCAACTAGAGGTCGGGCTGCTGCCTGCTGGTTGTACTGGTCGGGACTCGGGAGTCGGCCGTCGGGACAACGACAGGGGGTCGATCGGTCGAGGTGGGTCGATTGTAGAAAACCAATGAACGGTGGTCGGTGGGAGTCGGCCGTTGGGACTCGGAAGTCGATCGTCGGGCTGCTGCCTGCTGGTGGTCGGGATCGAGAGAGAGAGAGAGACAAGGGCGAGATTGCAAGAAGACAGTCGGCCGTCGGGCTGCGCTAATCTGATAGGGAGGGAGATAGGATAGGGTTTAATTATTTGAAGTTATATTATATTATATAATTTATAAACATAATACATTAATTTCAAAATTCAGGGGGGGGGGTCGTGCCCCCCTTTGCCCCCACCTGGATCTGCCACTGGTCTTAGCTCTAAGTTGGAACAGTTAATGAAAAACAACAACAATGACACGAGACTTTCTTTAATGTGGAAAACCTGAAAAAACTGAAAAACCATGTGACTAGATTGCGTCGTGCCAAAATTCATTATATAGTTTGAAGTTACAAGCACTGGAAATCTTCTCGGATGGTGACAAGTCACCTCTCCATTACAAGCTTTAAATACAGGAAGAGCGGGAAAATAATCAAAGTCCACGATACTCTGACGAAAGCGTTCAATGGAGTGTTCCGCTGCGGCTTCCGCTGGAACGGAAAATTGGCTAAGTTTTTAGTGCTTGGATGTGCGCGTCTTTCTAGAGAAAATGGCCAAGTCCTTGAAATTTTGGGGTCTGCGGAGCTTGGAGGCGCGTCTCCTGGCGAGTATTCTTCTTGCGCCTTTTCTTGCGCTAACGGGAGCATCCACGTAAGAGCTAAGTCTTGGCGTTGAACATTGCGTGTTGAGCGCTAAGTAATCTAGAGAGGGAGCGAAGCGAATTCAAGACGAAGGAACGATCTAAGTCCCACACTCACGCCAGAAAACCTAAGAGCTCTCTAGCCTCTCCAATTGCCTCCCTCAAACGAGGGTCTAGGGGCCCTTTTATAGTTTTTGAAGGGATATTCTGGTAATTGTGTCAGTGGATGGATTTTGTGTTGACGAATGACGTTGCTTCGTTACGGTCACCTGGATCACCAATTTTCATGAAATGACGGGTGTGCTCTTCTGGGTAGTCCGGGCAGCCCGAGCATGGTACCCGGGGATGGCGGTGGCCGACGGGGGCGGCCGGTAGCGCGGCGCGCGCAGGCTCGCCATGCACGTGTCGCACGAGCGTGTAGTGTGCGCGCATTGCGCTTGCGCTTGCTTGCCCATGTGGGTCTTGTGCGGTCCCCTTGCACGTGTGTTCGTGCTTAGCTCCGACCCCTTCCGGGGTGGTGCCGGTCCCTTCGAGCGTGTGCGGCTCACGTGCACGTCTCGTTTGGTTGAGTCATGTTGCTTAAATACTCTCGATCGAAGTACTACCAGTTTGACTTAGAAAATTTAGGGAAACTCCAATCAAGTTTTAATTGTTTTCTCCTTCATTTCTCCAAGTGTACGGTCATGTAGATTTCGGGAAGAAACCTGGACTGAAAAATTCCTCCTTTGGAGATGCATTAATCTCATGGGGGAGATCCTAAAATGATCTTTTATTGAGAGAATTCTGAGTGAGTCCTCTCCATGGTTCTTTCCACCGATGATCGCCGCTGATCCTACATGGGTTTGAGCTGGAAGGCCCACCGAACCCTCACACCACGTTGCCTTCGACTCTCTGCTAAGCTCTCTATCTCCCTCCCCATCAGCCGCCGCTGCGGCCGTGCTCGTCCACTCCCAGCTCCTCACCCGCGGCCTCCTTCCTCCTACCTCTACCTCCGGCTACTTCAACACCAAACTCCTTCAGCTGTATGCAGACAGGTGGCGATCTCCTCTCCGCCCTCCACCTGTTCGACGTTTTGCCTCAACCAAACGTCTTTGCTTGGACCCCCATTATTGCCTTCCTATCCCGCTCCGGCGATCACCTCCTCTGCCTCAATGCATACTCCCGCATGCGCGCCGCCGGCATCTCTCCCGACGGATACGTCCTCCCTGTCGCCATCCGTTCCGCCCGTCCCACCTTCTTCACAACCACCGCCCTTCACGCCGACGCCGTTAAATTCGGCGCAGCCACCAATATTTATGTCAACAATGCTCTCATTACCGCCTACGCCGACTCTGGCGACATCGTCTCTGCCCGACTTGTCTTCGCATCCATGGACGCACGTAATCTCCTATCTTGGAACTCCATGATCTCCGCCTTCTCATCCGCCGGCTCCATCCATACTCTGCCGGAGCTGCTTCTGGCCATGGCATCCGACGGCTACGATCCGGACATCGTGACGTGGAACATTATAATGGACGGCTTTTGCCGGGCCGGACGCTGCGCTGAGGCCGTCGAAATTTTTGACCGTATAGCGGATCCCAACGTGGTGTCGTACACCACCATCATCCTCGGCCATGCTCGGAGCATGCATCACGAGGATGCCTTGGAGATATTCCGGCGAATGGTAGGCGGCGGCACTTGCCCGCCAGACCAGGATACATTATCGTGCGTTGTGGCCTGCTGCCGCCACTTGGGTGCTCCCAACGCCGGCAGGGAGGTGCACGCGCGGGGGATCAAAACACTGGAACCCGCGGCGTTCTATTGCTCCGCAGGCGCCGCTTTGGTCGCTATCTATGCCGCCAGCAATCGCATCACGACCGCTAAACGGGTATTTGGGCTGATGGATCCGGCGGACTTGATGAAAGAGAATGCTCTGATTGCTGGCCTCGCGCATGCCGGGATGACAGGGGAGGCGGTGGATCATTTTAAGGCGATGCAATCGCGTGGCATCGGAACTGATCCGACCACAATCTCGAGCGTTCTTCCGGCTTGCTCAATGATTCAAGTGCAACAAATCCATGCCCACGCTATAAGGATCTATTACGATCATGCCACTGAGGTCAGCAACGCACTCATCAGCGCTTACGCTAGAAGCGGATGCATTGCAGCCGCACGATCGATGTTCTCTGCCGCACATCTTACACGCGATGTGGTGACGTGGAATTCGATGATCACAGCCTATGGGTCACACGGGCTCGGCGGGGAGGCGTTGGCGTTGGCCCGGGAGATGGCCCAGGTCGGGCCTCGTCCGAATACCATAACATTCACCAGCATTTTGGCGGCATGCAGCCACGCGGGTTTGGTAGACCAAGGCTTGGAATGGTTTGAGAGGCTCACAAAAGAGATGAGCCTGGCTCCAGTGACGGCGCAATACGCGTGTATGGTGGACATGTTGAGTCGGGCCGGGCGATTTGAGGAGGCCGTTATGTTCATAAGAAAAATGGGTGTGAGGGCGTCGGCGGGGGTTTGGGGAGCTATAATGGCGGCGAGCAGGGCTCACGGGAATGTGGAGTTTGGGAAACTGGCGTTCGACGAGCTGGCGGTGATAGAGCCGGAGAATGCCGGGAATTATGTGACGATGGCGGGGATATATGCAAGGGCGGGGAGGTGGGAGGAGGGGAAAATTGTTAGGAGGATGATGGAAAGGAAATGCGAGGTTAAGCCTTCTGGGTATAGTTGGATCCAGATGGAATAGGCTTGGTCTTGTAATTAACAACACTATGTGTACTTAATTTGATTGTCAATAATGTTTTTTTACTGGTTCTGTTGCAAGTTTATTTTTGGGTGTTGTTATTAGCAAATCCGCTTTTGTTTCTAGCAAATTAGAAAAAAACAGATTCTGTCATTTTTTGCATTTTTTTCTCTTCCCAAAAATTACTACTAGCAAACCAATCTTGTTTTTTTGGCAATTTTTGAAATTTTTGAATTTTGAGCCCCAAATATTTCTTATTTGAAAAAGTGATCAACATAAAAGTTGTAGATCTCATTGAGATCTACAACTTTCATGTTGATCATTTTTTAATTTGAAGTCGTTTAGACCTCCAATTTGGGCCCTAAAAAGAAATGCACGGAACATACAGATTTTCGACGTGATTTTTTTCGGGACCCAAATCGGGGGTCTAAACTACTTTAAATCAAAAAGTGTTTAACATGAAAGTTGTACATCTCGACGAGAACTACAACTTTCATGTTGAACACTTTTTGATTTGAAGCCGTTTATGCTCCCGATCAGGGGCCAAATCGGGGGTCTAAAGTGGTTCAAATCAAAAAGTTTTCAACATGAAGATTGTAGATCTCGACGAGATCTACAACTTTCATGTTGAAATTTTTTTGATTTGAATCCGTTTATGTTCCCGATTTGGCCCCCGAAAAAAGCCACACCGATCCCGGGCGTCCGTATATGTATACGACGTAACTTTTTTCAGGGTCAAATCGAGGGTCTAAAGTACTTCAAATCAAAAGGTGTTCAACATAAAAATTATAGATCTCGTCGAGATCTACAACTTTCATGTTGAACACTTCTCATGAAATTGTACGTATAAGACGCAGTTCAAAAGGACGCATTTATTCTTATATACACTTAACTCGTATATACAACACATCCTTATAGTAATTAGAAATCAAATATATTTCTAAACCGACCGATATTTCGTTTAAAGATTTTGGTGCAGATAATGATATTTTGTTGAAAAAACAATTTTAGACATACTAAATATTTGCGACATTTTGACTCATCACACAAGTGGTTGAATGAATACATTTGAAATCATTTGTAATGTCATGATATGCAGCGGGTTATTTTGAAAGAATGAATGTTTTAAATAAAATTTAATTTTTTTTTTAAAAAAAATTATGTTGATTTGCTAGTAACAAAATGGTTTTCAAATAGCCATTTTGAAAAATGAGGGTTTGCTAATAGTAATGGTTTGCTAGAAACCAAACTGGGTTTGCTAGTAACAACACCCTTATTTTTATTGGGCTTTCAGTTCTGTAATGATGGCCTTAATGATGAGGCTAAGATCACTAAGGCTTTGTTTGACGCAAAATTTTTTTGTTCTTGTGCGTTTGGATAAAGAAGTCACTATATTTGGGAAAAAATTTTGGTATGTCACCTGAATCTAAAGGAAGGTCCGGGTGGCTAATAAAAAGCTTGTATTGTGATTAGCCTCACATGTCTATATTGACTATGTATTGTGCACCCCACATATTTATAAGATTCTCCTCTTTTCTATTGGTGGGGACCTACAGAAAAGTCCGCCAACCGAACCTAATTTTTACTCCGATATTTGGCATGACAATATATGGTTATGACCGATTGACCGCCGTCAATAAAGAAAACTAGTTTTGAATAAATAAGTGGATGAAGTTCCTTTGATGAGGTCGTGCATTCACGAACGATCACCGTGTCTGTGACCGCCGCGACTGCGGAAACGGAGCCTAAGTGGGTCTGGGCGGTCATGGAAATTGGACTTCAAAGTTTTAATGGTCTCACGATTTGATAAAAAAAGTTCCTTAGGGTCCTTTCGTTTCAACGACATTGATATTGAAATATTGACTTTCAATCCAATATCAATACATATGAGAAATGACATTGAGTTTAAATCTAATTTTTTTGTTCGGTCTCATGATGATTTTCTGTCATAGGAATTGACATTAAACACTTTTTATTGTTCGTTTGTAAAATACTTTCTGTCATAGGAATTGACATTAATCAATGCGCTTAATGATCACAATTAAAAATCACAAACGCGAAATTTTCGTCCGAACGTAAATTTTTCGCCAGTAAGTGATTTTTTTGCCAGGGTGTAATTTTTTTGCCCGAACCCAAGTTTTTCGACCCCAACGCGAATTTTTTGCCCAGACGTGAAATTTATAACCGAACGCAGTTTTTTCACCAGGGCGCGATTTTTTTCACTATGATTCGGTGTTTTCGGCCCGAATGCGAAATTTTCGTATGAACCCGAATTTTTTGCCCGGACGTGATTTTTTTGTCCGCACGTGATTTTTTTGTCAGGTCATGATTTTTTGCACGGAAGCGAATTTTTTGTCCGGAGGCGATTTTTTCACCCAGACATGATTTTTGTCGCCCGGACGTGATTTTTTCGCCCGGACGCGATTTTTTCGCCCGATTGCAATATTTTTTCCATGACTACATTTTTTGTCCCGAACGCGAAATTTTCGTCGGGACGCAGTTTTTTCATCCAAACGCGATTTTTTCGCCCTAACTCGATTTTTTTTGTCTGGACGCGAAATTTTTAAATGACGTAAAATTTTCGCCCGGACGCGAAAAATCGGATTCAAGCAGAAAAATCACGTCCGGGCAAAAAAATCATATCCGGTCGAAAAAATCGCGTATGCACGAAAAATCGCGGTAGGGCGAAAATATTTGCGTCCGGGCGATAAAATCGCATTCGGGTGAAAAAAATACATTCGAACGAAAAAACACGTCCGGGAGAAAAAAATCGTGTTTGGGTGAAAAAATCAAGTCCGGGCGAAAAAATCGCTTTCAGGCGAAAAAGTTCCGTTTGTGCGAATAAATTACGTATGAGCGAAAAAAATCACATCTGTGCGAAAAAAATGTGTCAGGGAGAATTTTTGGCTTCTAGATGGAAAAAGGTGTTTGGGCGAAAAAATCGTGTTTGGGCGAAAAAATCGCGTTAGCATGAAAAATCGCGTTAGTGCGAAAAATCGTGTCAGGGCGAAAAAAATCGTGTCCGGGCGAACAAAATGCGTCCGGGCGAAAAAACACGTTCGAGCGAAAAAAATCGCGTTCGGGTGAAAATATCACGCCCGGGCAAAAAAATCGCTTTCTGGCGAAAAAATTGCGTCTGAGCGAATAAATCGCATCCGTGCGAAAAAATCACATCCGGGTGAAAAAACGCGTCCGGGAGAAAGAAAGGCATCAGGGCGAAAAAAAGGCTTCCGACAAAAAAAGGCGTATGACAAAAAAAAGGTGTTCGGGAGAAAAAATCGCGTTCGGGCGAAAAAATCGCATCAGGACGAAAAAAATCGCGTACGGGCGAAAAAAACACATTCGGGCGAAAAAAACGCGGTCGGGCGAAAAAACACGTTCAGTCGAAAAAAATCGCTTTCGGGTGAAAAAAATCTCGCCTGAGCGAAAAAATCGCTTTCAGCCGAAAAAATTGCGGCAGGGCGAATAAATCGCCTCCGGGCTAAAAAATCACATCCTGACGAAAAAAACGCGTCTGGGTGAAAAAAATCGCGCCAATGCAAATAAACTTGTCCGGGCAAAAAAAATTCATCCCATCGAAAAATTGAGTCCTAGTGAAAAAAATGCTCTCCTTTTAAAAAACCCGAGTTGGTGATCTCAATATCCTCCTTTGGAGATAGACATTGAATTTATTAGTTTTTAGGTTAGAGTGAATATCGACGACTTTCCACCAGAAAGCCAATTTCATTTTAAAATTATTGGTACGAACAAGAGAAATGATATTCATATTCTCAAAATCAATACTTCAATATCAATATCTCAACGGACCATCTGCAATCGAGCTTGTGCTTGGTTAAAACTTTGGTTGTTAGGTTAAAACTGTTCCTTACCGTTGTTTGTTGTGTTTGTCGGCAAACTCTGGCGAGAATTACGGCTCCCCCTCCACTCTATGGATTTCGTATAAAGCAATGTCTCACCGGAGAAGATCACCGACCACCTCATAGATAGTGAATTATCCTGGTATGTATCAGGTATGTTTTTATCTCGTTTTCATTGTAAAATATTGCAATACTTGATCTAGGGCAAAGCTGTGAGAAGTAGCGAACAAAAGACTAAAGTAGCGAACAAACGACTAGAAAACAAGCCGGAACTTTGAATAATTGAAATTTTATTATCCAAAAAGATATATTTACAAAGGTATGGCCTCCATTTTATAGAATGGAGGAGAGAGGATAGAATACAAACTAACAATGTGGGACCAAAGCTATACATCAGATCCGGGCGGCTAGAACAACAGACCGGAACAGGCCGCGCGGTTAGACAATGTTCTAACCGCTCGGCAATACCAGAAGCAAGAGAGAGATGCGGTAGGAGACCGCTAGACCGCCCGGTTTCCAAGCCGCCGGAGATAATCCGTCAGACCGCCGGACACCACACAGCAACAGTCTGGATATCAACCCGCCGGACACAAACCGCCAGACCGCCAGGTCTACAACCCGCAAGGCTCAAACCGCCAGACCGCCCGGTCTCATACTTCGACACTCCCCCTCAAGCTGGAGCATAGATATCAATCATGCCCAGGTTGTCACAGATATGGAAGAAGGAAGTAGAAACCGGCTTGGTGAAGATATCTGCCAACTCTTTGTCGGAGGTAACGAACGGAGTGCAAATCTATCTCTTCAAGACCTCTTCTCGGATGAAATGGTAGTCGACCTCTATATGTTTCGTTCTCTCATGGATGACCGGATTTTTGGATATGTATATAGCGGCCTTGTTGTCACAGAACATAGGCAGAGGATAGTCGTAGACCTCTCCTAGGTCAAGCATGAGAGCCCGCAACCATTTTAACTCACACGTGGTTGACGCCATACTCCGGTATTCGGCTTCTGCACTGGACCTTGAGACAACAGACTGCTTCTTGCTCTTCCAGCTCACAAGATTACCTCCAACAAATGTGCAAAAGCCCGATGTAGATTTACGGTCACTTTTATCATCCGCATAGCTTGAGTCTGAGTAGGCTTCAACTCTCAGATGACCATGCTTCTGAAAGAGTAGCCCTTTTCCTGGTGCTGCTTTGACATACTCTAGTATCTTCAAGGCAGACTGAAGATGACATTCCCTGGGAGCTTGCATGAACTGACTGACCTTGCCTACAGCATAGGCGATGTCGGGTCTGGTCACCGTGAGATAAATGAGTTTGCCCACCAGACGTCTATATCTCGTGGCATCAGATATAAGAGGTGAGTCATCTGTCCATGTTTTGTCCTCTCCAGTGGCCATGGGATACCAGGCCGGTTTGGCACCGGTCAATCCTACCACTTGTAGAAGACCAAGAGCATACTTCCGTTGGGAGAGAACCAACGAGTCGGGCTTCCGAGAGATTTCTATCCCCAAAAAATATTTCGGGGAGCCCATATCCTTCGTGACTAAGTGTTGACGAAGGTGTTTCTTTGTCAAGTCCACCCCAGCCTGGTCATCGCCGGTAAGAAGAATATCATCCACATACACCGCCAAAACCACAAGGCCTGATACGGTTTTGCGAATAAACAATGAGTGATCGGCTGAACTTCTTGTAAAGCCAATGGCAGCCACAATACCACTAAACTTGTCGAACCATGCCCGAGGGCTCTGTTTTAGGCCGTAGATGACCTTCTTCAACTGACATACTCGTGTCTCCCCCTGAGCAATATACCCAGGAGGTTGCTCCATATAGACGTCCTCCTGAAGATCCCCATACAGAAAAGCATTCTTGACATCAAGCTGGGAAATAGCCCACTCCCTGTTGACGGCCACAGAAAGAAAAACCCGAATGGTGCTGAGGCGAGCAACCGGGGAGAAAGTATCAAAATAGTCAACTTCATAAGTCTGAGTAAAGACTTTGGCCACTAGTCGGGCTTTGTAACGATCCACAGTGCCGTCTGGGCGTGAATAAAATTTCAATTATTCAAAGTTCCGGCTTGTTTTCTAGTCGTTTGTTCGCTACTTTAGTCTTTTGTTCGCTACTTCTCACATGGTATCAGAGGACTCGATCTTCTCCTCCTGATTCTGTGCGCCCTGTCCGCGCGGCTTGCCTCTTTTTCTCTCGCAACCTGTTCTCGCGGTTTCTCTTCCGCTTACTTGCGCCCTGTCCGCGCGGCTTGCCCCTTCCTCTCGCGACCTGTTCTCGCGGTTTGTCTCTTCCGCCTACTTGTGCCCTGTCCGGGCGGTAGTCTTTTCCTGCCTTTCAGTCGCAGCGACCTGTATCTTTGCTCGCCGCGACCTGCTGCCTTTTTGCCTTGTTCCTTCTTCCCTTCTATTCGCGCGGTTTATCTTCTAGCCGCTCGACTTCTTTCCCTGCTTGGATCTGCGGCTTGGTCGTGGCTTCTCTGGCCGCTGGTGTCTGTCATCGTGACCGCCGCAGCTCTTCTTCTTCCTATCCGCGCGGCTTGTATTCTAACCGCGCGGCTTCTCACAGATTTCTCCTATGGCCCTTTCTGAAACCTCCCTCTGATACCATGTGAGAAGTAGCGAACAAAAGACTAAAGTAGCGAACAAACGACTAGAAAACAAGCCGGAACTTTGAATAATTGAAATTTTATTATCCAAAAAGATATATTTACAAAGGTATGGCCTCCCTTTTATAGAATGGAGGAGAGAGGATAGAATACAAACTAACAATGTGGGACTAAAGCTATACATCAGATCCAGGCGGCTAGAACAACAGACCGGAACAGGCCGCGCGGTTAGACAATGTTCTAAGCGCTCGGCAATACCAGAAGCAAGAGAGAGATGCGGTAGGAGACCGCTAGACCGCCCGGATTCCAAGCCGCCAGAGATAAACCGTCAGACCGCCGGACACCACACAACAACAGTCTGGATATCAACCCGCCGGACACAAACCGCCAGACCGCCTGGTCTACAACCCGCAAGGCTCAAACCGCCAGACCGCCCGGTCTCATACTTCGACAAAAGCCTAGGGCGTAGCGGTAAAAAATAGAGATCGAGTATAAGGTTTATACCTCCAGTCATTAGGGCTTTAATCCCAACTTAAATCCGACACGGGTATAATGCTGGAAAGCTTTGCTGGAAGCTTGCTGATGCCGACGAGATCGAAGACCTGGCCGGAGACGAAGCCCCAAGCCGTGACCGTCGAGCTCGGCTCTTACAGGAAGAGCGGCGACAGGATAAGGTTCAGCAAACCCTAAATCCGCGACGGTTTTGCACTTCGCGAGAGAGACGACTCGGGCTTGGGCTACAGGAGCTCTTGACGGTGAAAGACTGCCTTGTCGGAGACGAATCCGGCATAAAGCTCCGGTGGCACGGTGATGCAGAGGCGTGATCGGGAGGTCAAGGGCGGGCGACGTCGGGATGCGACTGAGGAAAACCTAAATCGCGAACGACGATTTTGTTAGTGTATATTTGGGCAAATTAATGGGTTCGGAGGCATAACGGGTCGTGTCGGGTACACGGTTAACCCATACCCGTAGAAACTCCTTGGGTTTCTCTATTTATACCCACCTAGGGGCAACGGGTAGGGGATTCCACAATCCCCCCCGGAAAAGCCCGGACTAGGAGGACGGCGCCACTTCTTTATATCAAAGGTCCTCGGACGGATCCAGGGGCAGCCAGTGCTTCGCATAGCATCGCAGCGCGGGGGCGATTCTGGAGCAGCCCCAACAATCCCCCCGGAAACGACCCCGGGTTTCGAACCCGCGACCCCCTCTGATACCACTTGAGAGGACTTAGCGCAACCACTCGCACCAAAAGCCCGGACTCCACTAATCTTTATATCAAAGATCCTCGGGCGGATCCAACTTAAGCCATTACCTCATAGAAGCGCGGGGGCGATTCCGGACCGCAGCCCCAACATATACCCACCTAGCCGGGTAGGGGATTCCGATCCCCATCCGATTGCTCCACAAACTCTAAGACGCCCCGGACCGTTCCGTAACTGCTCCCCGTCGTCTCGCACAGAAAAAAATTTCGCTCTGGTCGCCGCCTTGTTTTCAGATCGGGACAGGGAAGAGAAGGTTTTGCCGCCTGTAGAGAGAACAAGCGTCGTTCTCTGTTGCCAATCATCCCGTCGCTCACGTTCTGGAACATCGCCGCTGCTGTCGCCGGTTTTCTGCCTTCCTTTGTTACCTCACCGCCAAAAGAGGAGGTTCCCGCCCCCGCCGTCAGGTGATCGGAGAGGGAGAAACAATCCCGCAAAGGGCTTCTCTACCTCCGCTGGAGTCAAATCCACCGCCGCCTGAAACGCTGCTCCCGCTTCTGCCATGCGTGATCGCCGATCGTGAAAAAAAAGGGGGGGGATTTTTTTTGGCGCTGTCTAGAACGGGAGGAAGGAGACAGTTTTTTTTCGGGAAAGAGGAGGTAGCAGCCAAAGGATTAGGTGTTCCCTTAATTGAAAAGGCATGCCTCCTGGAGCAATTTTTTATGAACCGCTGCTTGAAATTAGGAAAGCACGGGTTTCTTACGTTTCCCTGTTTGTGTTGGTGAGGAAAAGGACAAAGTTCCTTTTTTATTTTTGCAAAGAAAATATACAGTGAGTCTATTGTATTGAAGCAAACTAGACTTAGTTCAAAGTCAAGATGATGAAGGGTAGCAACTTCTCCTCTCCGGTGCCTATGAACAAATTGGAGAAGTTTACGGCGACCGAGTTCAACGACTGGAAGTTGAACACCCAGTTTGGAATAAAGTATCTGAACGTGTTCTACACAGTTCAGTCTGATCGTGCTACTGTTATGGGGACCGACGAGGAGGCCCAGTGGATATCTGATGAGGACTTCTACCGCGACTACCTGCTGAACTGCCTGTCCTCCAGCCTAGCGAAGACGTACATCAAGCTGAAGACCGCCAAGGAAATCCGGGAAGCACTGGAGGAGCACTTCAGGCAATAGGAGGATCTGTCCAAGGCGCACCTGGTGGACAAATTCCATTCCTTCATATTCGACGAGGAGAAGGTCATTCTCCCTCAGGTATCAGATTTTGAAGTTTTAGTAGATTCTTTACATAGTGAGAACATTACCCTGCCAGACAGCTTTGTTGCTGGCACGATTATTTTTAAACTGCCCTCTACGTGGTATAATTTCAAAACTGAAATGTACCGCAAGAAGACGCAGGTCGCTCTTAATGACCTCAAGCGATTTATTCGCATTGAGGATGAAAATAGGATTCGACACGCTTTAGAAACTGTAAGCAAGCAGAAGGCTGCGGCTAACATGGTTCTTAGTTCTAAACGCGTGCCGAACCCTAAAAGGACTAGACCCTCTCATGGTAGCTCCCAGGTTGCAGGCCCTAGCAAACGCGCCAAAAAGTTCAAGGGCAAGTGTTTTAACTGCAACAAGTGGGGACACAACGCGTCTGATTGCCGACTCCCTAAAAGGGAAAGAACCAAAACACCACAGGATGACAACCAAGCCAATATGGTTAGCCTAGCTGAGTCTTCCGATTTTGTTGCGATGGTCGGAAACCCTAAGGCCAGCACGGAGTGGTTCTTGGATTCGGGGGCGACGTGCCACGTTTGCAATAATGCTGATCTTATGACAGGGCTCACTGCTGTGAAAGAGTCTGTTACAGTTGCAAATGGCGAGACAGCTGACGTCTTGAAAGTGGGGAATGCAACGCTGCTGCTATCCTCAGGTAAGACTCTAACTCTTAAAAATGTTAAGTTTATTCCTTCTCTAGCTGCTAACTTAGTGTCTATAAGTTTATTATGTGATGCTGGTATGTCTTTTACTTTTTGTAGCGGTAGAGTAACACTATCAGTTAACTCACACTATTTTGGATGTGCATACGTCCAAAATAGGATGTACCGACTGAGTCTAGCAAACGAGTTAGTTCAATAAGTTCAAACAAACTTAGTTAGCCCTAAGACTCTATATGAGAGACTAGGACACGTGAACTATAGGAAGATGTTCCAAATAGCTAGAACTCACAAGATCACATTAGACACTAAGTCACCGCCTGAGAAATGTGACGTGTGTGCTCAGACTAAGATCACTAGGAAACCTTTTAGTGCGGTTACTAGGAGCATAACACCGCTAGAGCTTATACATTCCGATATATGTGACTTTAAAAGCTTTATCACCCGAGGAGGAAGGAAGTATATGATCACGTTTATAGATGATTGATATAGGTTCTGTCACATCTATCTTCTTAAAACTAAAGATGAAGCGTTTGAAAAGTTTTGTCTTTTCAAAACTAGGGTAGAGAACCAACTAGACATGAGAGTTAAGAGGTTTAGAAGTGATAGAGGAGGAGAATATATGTCAAGTGAGTTCCGAGGTTTCCTTGCCTCTCAAGGGATCATAGCAGAAACCACTGCTCCTTACTCACCCCAATCGAATGGTATAGCCGAGAGAAAGAATAGAACGTTGACAGAAATGTTAAACTCTATGCTCCTCACTGCTGGCATGCCTACTGCCTATTGGGGAGAAGCAGTTTTAACTGCAAACAACATTCTAAACAAAGTTCCTCATGCTAAGTTAAAAGTCACGCCCTACGAGCTTTGGTTTAAGAGACCCCCGTCTTTAACTAGACTTAAGACTTGGGGATGTATAGCCTATGTCAGGGTCTCTGACCCTAAACGGTCTAAACTTAGACCTAGGACTAACACGTGTGTCTACTTAGGTTGTGCTGAAGATAGTGTTGTAGATAGATTTTTAGACCTGTCTAATAATATAATTATTGAATCAAGGGATGCGGTGTTCTTTGAGGATAAGTTCCTTAAGGATAAAAACCTGACCATCCCAGGTATGCAAGCAACTATTACTGAGGAAGACCTTGAATCAGTACCGAGCACCTCCTATTCAGTCCCGGTAGACAGTAGTGTCCTAGAGTCTAGACGGAATTCAGTGAGAGAGCAAACTCCCAGAACCTTTGGTAGTGACTTTGTCACTTACCACGTTGAGGCCGATCCATCCACCTATAAGGATGCGATGAGATCAAGGGATTCATTACTCTGGAAAGAAGCCATTGATGAAGAGATGAATTCTCTACTTTAGAACAACACCTGGACGTTGGTTGATAAGCCAAGAGGGGCTCAAACTATAGGGTATAAATGGGTTCTGAAAAAGAAACTCAATCCGGATGGTAGCGTAGCTAAGTATAAAGCACGCCTGGTGGCTAAAGGTTTCACACAAGTTAGTGGGGTGGATTACTTTGATGTATATTCACCAGTGTGTCACTTAGCAACCATTAGGATCCTACTTACTATTGCGTCTATTGAGAACTTTATTGTTCATCAAATGGATGTTAAGACTGCGTTCTTGAACGGAGATCTGACCGAAGAAATATACATGAGCCAACCTGAAGGTTTCATAGTAGACGGTCATAAAAATAAGGTCTGTAAGTTGATCAAGTCGCTATACGGACTAAAACAAGCTCCAAAATTATGGCATGAGAAATTTGACTATAGTGTAAAGAACATGGGATTCATGTCGAGTCTATCGGACAAATGTCTTTATATACATCATAGATCGAACAAAGTTGCTATAATATGCTTGTATGTGGATGATATGCTGATACTTGGTTCTGATCAATCCGTAGTGGATAACGTTAAGTCAGAACTAATAAAAGAGTTTAGCATTAAAGACCTAGGTGTAGCCGAGACTATTCTAGACATGCAAGTGAGCTTTGGGAAAAATGGCATTTCCCTAAGTCAAAGCCACTATATAAAGTCCATGTTGGACACGTGGGGATACAGTGAACGTAGAGCAGTGGAGATACCTTACAATTACAATAATCGCTTAAAGCCTAATGATGGAGCTGCGATTCGACAGTCAGATTATGCTAAACTGATTGGTAGTCTCATGTACGCTATGGTCTGCACAAGACCTGACATAGCCTTTACGGTCGGCATGTTGAGCAGATTCACTAGTAATCCTAGCTAAGACCATTGGGATGCCCTCAATAGGCTGATGCGATACCTAAAGCACACCCAAACGTATGTTTTATGTTACCATGGTCATCCTCCAGTTTTGGAAGGATATTCTGATGCATCATGGTGCTCAGAATTAAATGACAGCAAGTCCACTAGTGGATTTATATTCACACTAGGAGGAGCAGCTGTAGCCTGGAAGTCCAAGAGGAAATCATGTATTGCACTATCTTCTATGGAATCCGAACTCTACGCTCTAGCTTCAGCAGGAGAAGAAGCAGAGTGGATACGAGATTTGGTGATGGACATTCCACTGTCGAGCCTGAAATTGAGTTCTGTTGCAGTTTACTGCGATAATCATGCTACGAAAACAATTGCTACGAACACTTTGTTCAACAGCAAAAGAAGACAACTCAGGATGAAACAAGCCTGGTTGACCTCCCTTACGAGTCAAGGGATTGTGAAACTCGTTGATGTGAGGTCAAAAGATAATGTTGCAGACGCCTTGACAAAGGGCTTAAATAGAGTTCTCACAATTAAAACATCGGGGGAAATGGGATTAAGGTTCATAGAAATATGAAACTTCCTCCAATGTTTATGTTTTACGGTAAGAACCTATAGTCGCAACATTCAAGCATCTAATAACAGACTGAAAACCCCAAATAATTTCTTGATGAAAGCCCAAGATGGTTAGATGCTAGTCATTCTACACCTGATGACTTAACATCTTTCTCATTGTAAGTTGATTTGAGAATTATTCAACTGGGAATAGAAAGTCGTTGCATGAGTTAATCTAACATTAATGATCATAGCACATTATTCCACATTTGATAATGCTGCAAATGATGGTGTGCCAAGTCATATGATGAGGCACATAGTGGTCACTAATGAGTAAGATAACAACGTTTGATTTATCAAAATCAAAGCTTGACTGGTCCTAGCTAGACTGGAAAGAGATGCTGACAGTGTTACTTCACTACTGCTACAAGTACTAAGCTCATTTAGGTAGAGCTAGTTTACTTTGATACGTCACTGCATATGTTTAATGAATTCATAGAGTCTGACTCATGAAATTCCTTGCAGGCACTGGTGAAGATGGAGGAGAGAAAGTGAATTTTGACATAGATGATGATGATCTACTCTCAGAGTAGAATTATTACATGTTTATCTATAGTCATTTATTTTTTTCTAGACTTATTTATTGTTGAGTAGCACATTTTCTTTGGATGTATTATGTTACTGTTTTAAAATTCAAGTTTATGTTTTTTCGTTAAAAACTGTGCTAACTCTTATGGAATTGTGTGAAGTTGGAAACTTGTTTATAATATTCTCCACTTTCTGCACTCCGAAACGTATACGTTATTTGTCACAAATATAGGAGGAGATTGTTAGTGTATATTTGGGCAAATTAACGGGTTCGGAGGCATAACGGGTCGGGTCGGGTACACGGTTAACCCATACCCGTAGAACTCCTTGTGTTCCTCTATTTATACCCACCTAGGGACAACGGGTAGGGGATTCCACCTAGATCCCCATCCGGATGCTTCGAGCAACTTCCATAGATTTTTGGGCAGCAGCGACTTCTAATGGTTTTAGGAGAAGTGAACCGGATGTATTGAAAAGATGGGTTACAATCCCTTATATACTCCAAACCTAGGGCCTCAATTAAAACCCTGAATGATCGGCGCCGTCAATCCTCCCATCTAGAGGATCTCGACTTACAATCCGATCTAACTTAAAACAACGTGTCACTATAGGGTCCTATACGAGTCACCCCTTTAGACTGATCACCCTAATGAAACCGTCCAAGTTGAATCAGATAGGTAATCTTACATTCATAGCTTCATTTCATCAACAAAAGATGTAATACAACTCAAGATCACAGCTGCTCTTGAGAGCAATTGACTCACTCAAAACAACATTCATTTCCTCTACCTTACAAGCAGGAAGAAGACACTTAAATAAACAAGACACAAGAGCAAAATCAGAAAAAGACAAGCTACTACACAATAGACAAAAGCAGAGATAAAAATAGGAAGCGGTGGCTCCGGTCTCAAGGTCACCCTCTTCTTCATTTCTATTTTTAGATGGTGAAGTTGTATTGATGGCAGGCAGCTTTGGGTTGCAGGATCTTGCTGGAGCAGATGTGAGAATGGGAAACTTGCTGACGAGATTACATTCTCCATATCCTCCTATAATCCTGGAAGTTGGATTGACTAATTTTTGTCGAAGTCGATCGAAGTTGTCGCAGGATATATAGTGGTTTGCTTAGGATATCTGCAGCTTGATCTCCTGATCTAGACTAGCTAATATTGATTTCACCTTCACTAACATAATCCCTAATGAAATGGAGCTTTAAATCCAAGTGTTTGGATCTCTTGTGGAACACCAGAATATAAGTTAGGGCTAGAGCAGAGGAATTGTCTAATTTAACATATTTAGGTGCTCTTATCTCCCCAAATATTTCAGCTAACAGATTTCTTAGCCACAAAAATTCTTTGACAGCTTCACTAAGAGCAGTGTATTCCGCTTTTGTTAAAGAGAGAGCAACTGTTTTCTGCTTTCTAGTGCGCCATGAGATAGGTTTTGTGCCCATAAACACTGTTAGATGATATAGGGAAAAATGTTGTAAAGGTTCATTTATAGGCCCATTTCTCTTCTCCTTTAGTCCCACATCCTTTGTATAGGATTCTTTCTCCGTCTCTTTCCCTATATACTTTTATTCTCTCTTGTATTTTATACACTGAAGAAGTATCTACAAGGTTGGCTCATTGTTTTCTACATGGTATCAGAGGAAACGGTCTGGCCTGTTTTTTTCTAACCGCCTGCTTCTCCGGCTTACCGAGCAGCTTGTTCTCTTGCTTAGCCGCTGTGTGTTGCGGTCTGCTCCTCTAACCGCTTTCTCTTGCTTAGCCGCTGTGTTGCGGTCTGCTCCCATTCTAACCGCAGCTTCCTGCGCGGTTAAGGCTGTTCTCTCCCTCCCTCTCCCGTGGTTTCCACCTCTTCTCCTTCTCCTCCCTTTTTATACCCTTCCTATCAGGTGGGGTTTTCCTTCTGACCGTGCGGATTCATCCCGTCTACCTGCTTTCTCTCTACTTAGTGCGGTCTCCCTGTCTACCCGCCGAGATCTTCTCTTCTCTCTGCTCGAAGCGACTTCTCTTAGCCGTCGAGTTCATCTTTGGCTACTCGCCACAGTCTCCTTGGCTACTCGCTGCGGTCTCCTTGTCTACCCTCCGAGTTCGTGCCTCCTCGTTGCTCTGCTCCTTGCTCGTCGCGGCTTGCCTTAGTCATCGCAGGCTTGACTTAGTCGTCGCGGGCTTCTCTTCTCACTGTGATTTGTTCTTCTAGTCGCTGCTCTGTTCCTTGCTCGTCGCGGCTTGTCTTAGTCATTGCGGGCTTGTCTTAGTCACCACGGGCTTCTATTCTCGGTGTGATTTGTTCTTCTAGTCGCTGCGGCTTCTCTCTTCCTGGCAAGCTCCGCATCTAGATCGTGGCATCTTCCCTTGCCGCTGGTGTACTCACTGTGACCACGCGGACTTCTCTCGCAGCATCTTCCCTTGCTTAGTCGTTGCGGCTTCCCGCACGGACTTCTCTTAGCCGTTACGGCTTCTCTACCCGCTGCGGGCTCCGCCTCTTGGTCACGGACTCTTGACCGCAAGTGTGTTGACACTGAGACCGGGCAGCTTCCCTTCTCCACTCCGCTTTCTTCAGGTTGCGGTTTGTCTCTTCTCGAGCCGCTTGTTCTCGTCGCTGCTTCTTCTTGCACCACTGCCTCTTCTCGCGCGGCTTGTTCTCACCGCTGCTGCTTGTTCTCGTCGTGTCTTGTTCTCACGCGGCTATATATTCTCGGTGTTCTCAGTGCTTCCTCCGTAGTAACCGCTGGATCAGTCCGGTAAGCCGTTTTCCTTCTTGTCGTCTGATTTCCGTGGCTAGTCGCTAATCAAGATTATGGATTCTGCCTCCACCACTGCTGATGATATTGTTGCGTTGCGTGCTCAACTCCATCAGCTTCAAGAAGCAGTTTGTCGCTTCTCTGGCTTTGTGGCCTCGAACTTCCAGGGAGGTATATCGTGCCTATCGCACAACTCTCATTGGATTGTGGATTCGGTTGCTACAAATCATCTCTCTCTGTAGTAGCCGCCCAAATACTTAGATATTGCTTACCCCCAACACATCACCATGGCCAATGGTGACAGGATCCTGGTTTCTGGCGCTGCTCATTTGCCTCTTACTCCTTCTCTCTCCTTATCCTAGGTTTTTCATGTTCCGGGTTCTCCTTTTAATCTCCTTTCTATTAGCCATCTTACGCAAGACCTTGATTGCTGTGTTACTTTCTCACGCTCTTCCTTTGTGGTGTAGGATTGACTAATGCAGAATATAATTGGTAGAGGGCGACTGTCTAACGGGCTATATCTTCTTGATATTCCTCCCACTGCTTTCACTACTGTCTCCACCCCTGATTGGCATCGTCGTCTTGGGCATGCCCCTCTTCCAATTCTCAAGAATACTCTTCCCACTGTCTCTCTTCAAGAGTTTTTTTGTGAATCATGTATTTTCGTCAAACAATACCGTGTCTCTTTCTCTCCTTCTTGTACCCGGAGTGATGCTTCTTTATCCTTAGTTCACTCTGATATCTGGGGGCCCTATAAGTTCCCTAGTATTTTTGGGTATCGCTACTTTGTTACCTTTATCGATGATTACTCACGAGTAATCTGGTTGTATTTACTTTGTGATCGTACTTAACTCCCAACCACATTCCGTACATTTTTTATGGAAACTCGCACTCAGTTCTCTACCTGTGTCAAAACTCTTCGTACAGACAATGCTCGAGAATATACTGGTCGCACCTTCTCCAATCTATGCGCCGAGTTCAGTATTATACATCAGACTTCATGTACCTACACCCCTCAACAAAATGGCATCGCAGAAAGCAAAAATTGCCACCTCCTTGATGTAGCTAGATCTCTTATGATCCAAATGCAGGTTCCTCCCCTCTATTAAAACTTTGCAGTCTCTACTGCATACCACCTCATCAACCGCGTGCCTTCGCCTGTCCTCAACTTTGTGGCACCCAATACTCTCCTTTACCCATCCGCAAATCTCTTCTCTCTCACACCTCGTATTTTTGGGTGTACCTGTTATGTCCACCATCTTGGTCCTTCCAAAGACAAGCTAGCCCCTCGTGCTACCAAAGCTATGTTTGTTGGGTACTCCCGCACTCAGAAGGGGTATGTCTGCTTTAATCCTATCACTGGCAAGGTGGTTTTGTCTGCTGATGTCTACTTTCATGAAGACCAACCATATCACACCAGTCCTTCTGATCCCCTTCTTCCTCCGCCGCTACCTCGACCCATCAATCCCGTAACGTCTCCACTTACACCACTTCTCCCTACTCCTCTACTTCTGATTCCTACACCACCAGTAACGTTTCCTCTGCTTCTGATTCCTACACCACCTTCTCCCTTCAAGCCCATCCCCTCCAAACCTCCTATCATTAAAGTTTACACTCGTCGTCCTTCTCGACCAGCTGCACAGCAACATCTTTCCTCTACCAGTGTGACCTCGCGACCTGTTGATCTGGGATCCTCCTTGACGTCCTATCCCTTGGCCAATTATGTGTCTCTACATCGGCTCTCTCCACCTCTTCTTACCTTTGCTCTCTCTCTCTGTCTCTCTCTCTCCTCTATCCTTATACCTAACTCTGTGTAGGAAGCTCTCCAGCATCCGGCGTGGCGTGCCGCCATGGATGACAAAATGACTGCTCTGTGTGGTAACCACACTTGGGATCTTATGTCTCCTCCTCCTAGCAACAGTTGTGTTAGCTGCAAGTGGATCTTTACAATCAAATATGTCGCGGATGGGACAATTGATCGCTTAAAGGCTCAGGTTGTGGCATGGGGTTTTACTCAACAGTGCGGGCTTGATTATGAGAAAACATTCTCCCCAGTCGCGAAATTAAATACGGTTCGGGTCTTGCTCTCCTTAGTTGTTCATCGTCACTGGCCCCTCCACCAGCTGGATGTCAAGAATGTCTTTTTGAATGACAACCTTCTTGAAACTGTCTATATGCAATAACCGTCCGAGTTTGAGACCACGTGGGAGTCTCGGGTTTGTTTACTTTGCAATCCATTTATGGTCTCAAACAGTCTCCATGGGCGTGGTTTGACAAATTCAGCAAGGCTGTTTGTGCGGTTGGCTTCAAACAAAACTCGGTAGATTCCTTTCTCTTCACTCATCACCAATCAATAGGGACTATAATACTTTTGGTTTATGTGGACGATATTCTGATAACTGGTGATGAATCCACTGGGATACAACATGTTAAGTAGCATTTAAATTCTATCTTTCAAATCAAAGAGCTGAATAATATTCGATATTTTCTTGGACTAGAGGTAGTACAGCGACGTGATGGCCTTGTCTTATCCCAGCGTAAGTATTGCACTAACCTTATGAAAGATGCTGGTCTCTCGGGTTGCAAACCAACAGAAACCCCGATGGAAGTCAACCATAAGTTGTGTGCTCAAGGATCTGAGGCTGACTCTCTTCTTCCAAATCCAAAATACTATCATCGTCTTGTGGGAAAACTGATATACATAACCGTTATGAGACCAGATATATCATTTGCGGTTGGAGTGGTTAGTCGGTTTATGCATACCCTACGGGTTTCTCACCTTCAGGAAGTAGAACGGATTCTCAGATATCTGAAGACTGCTCCTGAGCAAGGAATTGTGTATAAGCCATCTTCCTCCCCTTCTCTTATTACATACTCTGATGCGGACTATGCGGGCTCGTTGGATGATCGACATTCAACTACTGGTTTTTGTACTTACTTTGGAGGAAATCTTATCACATGACGGAGTAAGAAGCAAACAGTGGTTGCTCGCTTGTCTGTTGAGGCTGAGTACTATGCAATGGCAGCCGTTGCATCAGAACTAACTTGGCTGGAAAGTCTTCTGATGAATTTGGGAGTTAAATTGTCCTCACCATCGACGTTGTTTTGTGACAGTCAAGCTGCAATACACATTGAAAAAAAATTTGTGTTTCATGAGAGGACTAAACATATTGAGGTTGATTGTCACTTCGTTCGAGAAAAGGTTCAATCAAAGGAGCTAAGGCTTGAACATGTTCCTGCCTCTGGGCAAGTTGCTGATGTTCTTACCAAGGCATTGCATCGCAAGTTGTATTACCAGTTCTTGTCCAAGCTTGGTGCATACGACTTATACGCTCCAGCTTGCGGGGGGAGTCTTAGATGATATAGGGAAAAATGTTGTAAAGGCCCATTTATAGGCCCATTTCTCTTTTCTCTTTTAGTCCCACATCCTTTGTACACGATTCTTTCTCCTTCTCTTTCCCTATATATTTGTATTCTCTCTTGTATTTTATACACTGAAGAATTATCTACAAGGTTGGCTCATTGTTCTCTACAAACACAACAAACCCATATGTGCTTTTGCGGTCTTCTTCACATCCTCCGCAATCACTGCCTGAATAACCAATATGGGCATTACTTTTATCCTTAGTGTACCCGTGACCATAGTTCATTATCCCATTAATATAACCTAGTATTTTCTTCACAGTTGCAAGGTTTTTGATGGAGGGTTCTTGCATATACCTAGATACAATGCTCACAATATATTCAATATCTAGACGAGTATTAGTAAGATATATGTGGAACCCAATAATACTCATGTATTCTTCTGGATTGGCTCTCTCTAATTCATCTTTCTTTAATTTTTCCCCTATGATCATTGGAGTGGAGCAAGGTTTTGAGTTAAGCATACCTGTACTGGTGAGAATGTCATAAGTATATTTACTTTGAGAAACATATGTGTTGCTTCCTTCTTGTGAGATTTTAAGTCCCAAGAAGTACTTGGTCACTCCAAAATCCATCATCTCAAATTGGGAGTTCAAATGGGCTCTGAATTTGATGATCGAGTTTTGTGAGTTTCTGGTAATAAGTAGGTCATCCACATATAAGCACAAGATAATATTCTTCCCTCCTTCCTCTTTCTTTATGTACATGACGAGCTCACTGGTTGTCCTTGTGAAGCCTATATTGAGAAGGTGTGAGTCAATTTTCTGATTCCAAGCATGAGGGGCCTGCTTAAGGTCATACAGGGCCTTCCTCAATTTGAAAACTTTAGCACTATTTCCTGATAAGATGTATCCATCAGGTTGAGTCACATATATTTCTTCCTTGATTTCACCATTTAAGAATGCAAAGTTTGCGTCCATTTGATATATCTTGAGGTTGTTTTGGCTGGCAATGACAATGAGCAATCTGATAGATTCAAACCGAGTGACTGGGGCAAAGCTGTCAATGTAATGTATACATGTCTTTTGTGAGTAGCCCTTAGCCACCAACCTTCCATGTATTTAAAGATCTCCTCATGTTTATTATATTTGATTTTATAAAGCCATTTCACTCCCATGGATTTCTTATGAGTTGGCAGGTCAGTGGGCTCCCAGGTATCATTCATTATGAGCATCTGGATTTCAGTGTTCATAACAGTCTTTCAATTTGGATCATTTGTAGCTTCTTTGAAAGAGCAGGGTTCTATGGCAAGAAAGACAATTTGACAGTTTTGATATACGTCAGCGAGGAGTCGAAACTTTTGAGGAGATGAAGGAGGTGATAAATTATGAGAACTGCATTACTCCAGAGAGTTCTGATTGATTTCAACTTCTGGAATGGATGACAGTTGATCCTTAATAGATACTAGATCAGCTGCAACCGCCGACCTCAGATTTTGATGCTAAGCCACTTTCCAATCTTAGCGGCAATTTTCATCAACTATGACATCTTTGGCGATCAACATTTTCTTAGTAAGGGGGTTGTATACCTGGTAGGCTTTTGAGGTGTCATTGTACCCCAATAGAATACCATTTCACCTTTTTCAGTAAGTTTATCTCTCCCTTTTTTAACTTCTAGGCAAAAGGCAATGCTACCAAAAGTTTTTAGGTACTCAACAGAAGGTTTGTGACATGTCCATGCCACATGAGGTGTAAAGAGATGAAGTGCATGACATGGAGCCCGATTTAAGAGATACACAGTTGTGTTTACAGCTTCTGCCCAAAAGGATTTGGGAAGCCCTTTGTGATGGAGTATGCATCAAGCCATTTTTACAATGGTTCTATTTCTTCTTTCAACTTAATTGCATTTTTTTGGAGGCGTGCTTTTGACAGTTAGCTCCCTTCCAATCACATGTTCATGACAGTATGCAAAATTCATGACTTAGGAACTCACCCCCTATCTGTTCTTAAGACTTTTACTCTCAAACGTGTTTCTCTTTCAACTTTGTTTTTGAAGATCTTGAATTTTTTGGAAGGCATTCAATTTATAAGCTATTATATAGATCCACATCATTCTAGTATATTCATCTACTATGAGTAAGTAATATGATTTTCCTAATAGAGATGAGGTCCTTGAGGATCCCCAAATGTCAACATATACTAGTTCTAGGGGAGCAGCGGTTCTTTTTGTGGTGGAAACAGGGTGATGCAACTTATGTATTTTACATAAGGCACAATTTTCACAAATGTTTTCCAGCTTTCCCATCTTTGACAGACCATATACTAAATGTTTGGTTTGAAGCTCTTGCAGGTCTTGAAGATTTAAATGGCCCTATCTATGGTGCCATTTCTTGACCTCAGACATTTCAATAGCTTGCATACTTGTTTCTAGGGGATGGAAAAACTTTGTTGTGGACCATCTTAATATTGGCAACAGTGTGAGATGAGTCTTTGTCAATTATCACGCGTAGAGGTTATCAAAAATTAGTTTTTACCCTTTTTAACTATTTGCCCAACACTAAGCAAGTTTTGGTCAAGCTCAGCGACATATTGAACCTCAGTTATGTGCTTGTATTGGCCTTTTTTGGTTCTTATAACAATTGTCCCATTTCCTTTTATAGCCTTTGTAGTTCCATCTCCAAACACTACTTGGGATTTTAGGTTTTCGTTTAAATAGACAAATGCCTTTTTATTAATCATATGGTTGGATCAAGCACTATCCAAGTACTATATGTCACTCATAACTTCTCCATTATCATCGCATGTGTAAAATACAAAGTCTTCTTCATCTTGTTCACTATAGTGTCTCTTCCTTGGGTCAGTATTCTAGTTTATGCCTTGTCCGACCGTCCTTATTTAGATGTTTTGGATTCTTACACCTTTTGCACCTGTAGAAGCAATCACGTGCATCGTGATTGTATCTTTTACATAGGTTGCAATATAACAGCTTTTGTTCATTTTCTCTTATGTTAACATGATGAGCTTCCATCTCTAGTTTAATTGGGGTTTTGGTGTAAACTTTACTTTGAATGACTTGTTCAGGTGATTGATGTTCATATTTTTTCATCATATCTTCATGAGATTGAAGAGACCCTAACAGGTCAGGAAGAGTTAGGGTGTTGACATCCTTAACCTCTTCTATAGCCACCACAAAAGCATATTTTTGTGAAAGGGTTTTCTGTTGAAATTTCTCAAGCTGGTCAACTGAAAGTTTTGGTACCAAGCACCCACTTCCAGAGCTATCAAGTTAATCATTTAATCA
This sequence comes from Platanthera zijinensis, assembly GCA_039513925.1. NCBI lineage: Eukaryota > Viridiplantae > Streptophyta > Magnoliopsida > Asparagales > Orchidaceae > Platanthera > Platanthera zijinensis. The sequence goes on from CM077091.1 coordinate 172,868,114, forward strand.
AGCGAAAAATGAGAACTAGGTGCAAGAAAACTCCAACCATAACAGAGCTAGGTAATCAGAGACAAGGGAGAGCAAACACAGATCTTGTATTATTAACTATCTTCTTTACAAAGCTTGGTATACATAGCGAGACATGATTTCGCCAAGTACAAAAAGAAGCATACAAACAAGAAGAACAAGCTGGGCGGACTGCCCCTCTCAGATCGCCGAGTTCACCGAGACTGCCGAGTCCGCCAAAGCTAACGCTGCACCACTGTACTACGGAGTCCGCCAAATTGCACGGACTACCCGTTATTCTGCCGAACAACCGCTCTACAAGCCACTCCTGAACTGACGAACAGACTACCCAGTCCGTCGAGACCGGCGAACAGGTTATTGAACTGCTGAAGAGAAGACTGGACGGTCACAAGATGCGACCTGCTACAAACTGCCGATTATTAACCGCAAGCTTCACTGATCCCTGACCACAGTCAGAACCAAACCTCTGGCTTCTTAGTGCAAGCCGCACAACCTGCAAACAGCAAACTAGATAAGTCCTTCTCAACCCGCATGACCTGCAAAACTGAGTCCGCAGCAATTAATCAGCGCTCAACTTACTGTTCATTCAGTTACAAAAGAAGTGTCGGGGGGTCCTATTTATAGGCGGGGTGAGGAGTGTGGTCACCGCCCTATGAGATAGGCTAACTGCCCCTTGATCGCAGCTAGCACAGCCAGTCCGCCGAGTCCGTATTGACCGAATCAACAACGCCGGACTCGCGAACAATCCGCCAACCATCAAGCGCGAGACCGCCTCCATAGCAGACCTGCTAGCCAGATGCCAGTCCGCACAAGGCAGTCCGCCCAGTCCGCAAGGATAAGGCCGGACCAACCAAAAACACCAAACACCAAGGCAAGGATCCAATCCGCACTGTGTAGCGGACACTGCACCAGTCCGCAAACACAAGTCCACAACCAACAGGCAGACCGCCCGGTCACAGTGGACTTTACGGACTTTGCGAACATCGAATCATCCCGCAGCACAAGTCCACGCCAACAGGCAGATCGCCCGGTCACAGCGGACTTTGCGGAATCCGCGAACATAAAAGCAGCCCTCAACATGTCCACGACCAACAAGCACAACAGCCTGGTCACCAGCGGACAACGTACTTCGCGAAAAACCTTCAACTTGCCACAGAGCAAGTCCAAACATCCTGACGCAAGCTCAGCGGAAAAGACTCCAGTCTGCCAACTCTCAAACCAAACCGCCAGCAAGCTTCTCCACCAGAGGTCAAGAGCAAACTCCGTGGACTCAGAGAAAGAGTCCGCGAACTCCCGTGGATAAACCTCATATCCGCCCGGTTACATCAGGGAACCAACACCAAGACCGCAACCTCAGACCGCCCAGGCCGCAATACCAGTCCGCCAGACAGTCCGCTCAGGCCGCGCGGTCTGCTTGATCAACCTCCACTTTCACTTCACAATTTTCAACATTTACAAGTTTTGACGACTATCTTCCTTTCTACTAAAACTTCACCATAACTCCTAATTTGATTTGAAAGAGAGTATATTCTGGAAAAAGACAAGCTACAACACAATAGACAAAAGTAGAGATAAAAATAGGAAGCAACAACTCATGGCTCAAGGTCATCCTCTTCTTCTTTTCTATTTTCAGATGGTGAAGTTGTATTGACGGCATGTAGATTTGGATTGCAGGATCTTGCTGGAGCAGATGTGAGAGTGGGCAACTTGCTGACGGGATTACATTCTCCATACCAGCTGCCTGTCAACTACATCAAGCCCACTTTCCTTGGCAACCTGTATTTTGATGTTGAGGCCACTGGTATTCTACTCGAAAGAACTGTCTACGTAAAATATTCTTGAAAAACATCTTATTCGATGATTTGTATGATTGTTCTTACATTTTAATTTGTTTCCTTCCAATTTTTATCTTCGTGAGATCGGCTATGGAGGAGAGGGTGGTCAGCCATGGCTAGGTCGAAACTTAGCTGGGCAGTTTTATCAAACTAGAGGATGAAGTGGTCGGCCGGAAGAAGAAGTGGTCAGACGTAACCTAGGCATCCGAGATTGAGGTAGATGTTGGGGTCTTGCGCCTAAAGATGAGTCATGTTGATGAGAAGGTCAATGCATGTCGACTGGAACTTGAGGGCATGTCAACTAGATGCTAGACTTGTCGACTGGATGCAGAGAATTATCTGCAAGATGGGTTGAAGCCATGTCAACGAGACAATTTGAAGTATATCGGTGAGACAGACCAAACCATGTCGACGATACATAGCCCATATCGACGAGATATGCATGATAAATTTCTGCGAGACGCGCCATTCATGTCGACGAGATAGGTTCCTGTGCGGAAATTTGCGTTGTTCTGCTATTTAATCTCGTGATTTCAAGCTATTTGATATTATTTTACTCCATCAAATGGTTGTAAATGGTGCGCCAAAGGGCCGTAATAGGGGGGTGTCAACCCTATTTAAAGGTTGAGGTGGTTTTTCCTAATTCTAAGCCCTAATCAGCCGTCAGTTTCAGTTCGCAAAAAAAGAGAGCCCATAGTCGTGGTTTTTGAAAGAATCATCGTTGCTATTCACGAGTTCTTCAGGAGGAAGAACATGAGTTCTCACAATCTGGTGCCTTCATCTTCGTTGTAAGGGGTCTTCAATCTTGTCTTTGCAGTAGATATTATTTGAAGATAGATTGAGATATTCTTCCCTTTCTTAAGGAGATTTGTTTTGTCATGGACTTGTGAGGGATTCATTTTTGCCGAATTCAGTGGGTTCTAGGTTGGGCAAACCTAGAGATTTTTGTATTTGTAATCCTATTTGATATAATGGATTTTGTGCCCTGCTCTGTGCTTTTTTCCCTCAGAATTTTTGAAAATTTTACACATAAATTTGGTGTTCTTTGTGTTTGTTGCATTATTTTTCTTCTTGTGTATGCCCGAATTGTTTGAGCGGGTCAGTTCCCAATAGTAGATGTGGTTGATCTTGAAGAGGGACGATCTGCAAGGAGCTTGGAGAGGAGATGTTGATCCAGGATTCCAGGGAGGAGAAGATCGGGATGCAGGCGACCGAAGGGCCCCGACAAGCGAGCGGGAAATTTCTTTAGGAGAAAGTATTAGTGGTGTGCTGAATTTTATCTGCATGAAATATTTGTCGGCTTGCATACATCCGCTGCTTGTGCATTACAACACCCTATTATTATTATTTTAGAATAAAAGAAAAAAAACATAAAATAAATTTTATAAAATAACTAAAAACTAATAAACAAACATATCCAAATTTTTGACGTTTGTATTATACCACCATCAAATAAAATAAGAGAACATAACATATATAGACTAAAAATACAAATAAAAATGCTACTTTTTAATTGGATTTTCATCTCCCTCGTTAGGGATGGACGAGTCTTTGATCATAAAAGTCTTGATCATGCCTTGTCAATTGATGTAATTCCTTTTTGGAAATTAGGGGTCTGTTTGACACGGTGTGGCTGTTGTGAACGTAGTGGCAACTATTGCTGGTGATATTTTCTCAAAAAAGTTATCTTGTGTCTTAATTATTATTCTTTTGATTAAAATATTTGATAAATTTGAGTTAAAAGTATTGAATATGAGCAATTTAGTATTTAGTGAAAGTTGAGTGTATTATCATTATTTTAATATATTTTTGTCGCAGGAAGTTCGAAGTATCCACCTTGAATGGTCAATAGTTGAGCATATTTGAAGTTTAGGAAACATGTTGCAATATTTTTAACAGTTCAAAAAAATATGTTGCAACTAGGGGTGCAAGCGGTTCGGTTTGGGTCGGTTTGGACCCAAATCGAAACTGAACCGATGTTTATCGGTTCGATTTGGTTTTTTGGTCGGTTTACTCGGTTTGGTTTTCGATTTTTCAGTTATACTATTTAAAATAATCGTGTACTTAAATATCTTAAGAAAATTTTAAAAAAGGTATGATAATTAAAAAATTAATATCATCAAAATTTATTTACATATGATATATTATAACTAATAGCTCATATTACATAAAAAAATGATTGAATATTTTTATTGCGAAATCGAGTAATAAATATAAAAAAAATATTAAAAAATCATTTAAACAAAAAGTTCAATTCTTCTTGATGCATAAAATATGCATTACAAAAATTTATTTTAGTTCAAATGATATTAAAATTATTAAGTTGATATAATTTATGTACATTATTTAGTTAATAATTATAGTTAAAAGATCATTATTGGTAATATTTTTACATGCATTATTAGTCGGTGCGGTTCGATTTTTCAGAGAGAAAAACCAAAACCGAAACGAGTCGTTCGGTTCGGTGTAAAATCGGTTCGGTTTGGGCGGTTCGGGACGGTTTGGTCGATTTTCGGTTTTTCATGCACACCCCTAGTTGCAACATATTATTTGTTGTTTTGAGCAGTTTTTAGAAATGCAGGAAATATGTTGCAATATTTTTTATTGTTTAGAAAAATATGTTGCAATATTTTTTGCAGTTCAAAAAAATATGTTACAACATTAAGGCAGAAACAAAATTTTGAAATCCGAAAATATTCAAATTTGGGTTGTTACAATGATAAGAGCAGACATTTATTTAGCAATTTAAATATTGTTTTGAGACAGTAACATCCATAAAGGGGTTAAGAAGAGATTAAAATACATTTTTTTCACCATCTTCACAATTATTTCAAGAGGAGAACTAGGGTTTGGAAGAGAGGAAGGAGGAGCTGCACCGGATCATCATCAAAGAGGGATTTTGCGCAAGTTCGAGTGAAATTTCTTATAGCATTTAGATCTTTTAACAATCATGTCTTGTAAGATCCCTCTAATTTTGTGATATAACTCCCAAATCATGAACTAATTTCCTAGGTTTTGTATTTTAAGAGTACTTTATTCTATTTTGATGTGATCTCCATTTTTATTTCTGTTTATGAGATTTTTGGTATGATTTCTTTATTGAGTTTTTGATCTTGATGGTAAAACTTTTGGATTATATTTTCATTCTAGTTTTCACTTCGGGATTCGAGAGATGAGACACGTGATTTTATGAACGAAAATTATTTTACTACGCTGCGAGATTCGAGAAATGAGTTACGTAAATCTTTAACCAAAGTTTTTGACCTGTTTTACCGCGCTTCGAGATTCGAGAGAGGAGAGACATAAGTGTATAATCAACTCAATATAACGTAGAAGGAGAAAGAGATTTCCCATGTGTTAACAACTTTGATTTTTATTATTATTAATATTCATCATTTTGCCTTAGTTAGAGATGACAAGGGAACAAGAGATATAGAAATTTTCGATATCGAGAGATATGAATTCCTGCCTTAAAATTGTTGCGAGAAAGTGCATCAAGTTATTTTATAAATATCTTATATCGATTTATCATAGTAGACTTAGGAAATCAAAATACAAGATGATTTTCTCATCATTTTATAAAAAATATTTTTAGAAAGTCATTGTTAATTTTTCTTAGAGTTTTAATTTATTTTCAAAATCTCTTAAATTAATTCACTTGAATTTAAAAAAAATGTTAGCTGCTATTTACAAACATTAAATTAATCAGCTCTCCGTAAAAATGATCTTTATTCACTTTATATTACTTGAACTGACACGTGCACTTGCATTAATACGTAATCTATTTTGGGTGTATTAAGTTTTTGGCGTCGTTGTCGGAGAGATACAACTAATTTAAAGTCTTTTCTTGCAATATTAGTAAACCCTGAGTATTTAGAGCTTAAGTTTTTATTTTATTTTTATCTTTTATTGTAGATTTTTATAATGCATGCCCGTATTTCTAAAAATTTTAAATAACATTTTGTTTTGTTTAGTCCTAATCTATTTTAAAGTTTATAAAGTAGGTTATTTTTGTCTGAAATAATTGTTGTGTATAGTTTATTTTTGCAAAAAAGATTTAGTTTAATTTTATTCGCATCCATTTCATATATATATATATATATATATATATATATATATATATATATATATATATATATATATATATGGGGGCACTGAATTTCCGCGCAGCGCTTTTTGGACAAAAAAACGCGCTCCTCGGAAAAATGAAAAAAACACCCCCTTAACAGCATTTTTAGAAAAAGTGGTCAACATGAAAGTTGTAGATCTCGACGAGATCTACAACTTTCATGTTGACCACTTTTTCTAAAAATGCTGTTTAGGGGGTCTATTTTCAAAAGGGGCGAAGGGGGTCCGCGCAAAAAAAAAAATCGTAATATTTACCGGGCGGAACCCCCTTCGCGCCTTTTGAAAATAGACCCCCTAAACAGCATTTTTAGAAAAAGTGGTCAACATGAAAGTTGTAGATCTCGTCGAGATCTACAACTTTCATGTTGACCACTTTTTCTAAAAATGCTGTTAAGGAGGTGTTTTTTTTCATTTTTCCGAGGAACGCGTTTTTTTGTCCAAAAACGCGCTGCGCGGAAATTCATTAATCTGTATATATATATATATATATATATATATATATATATATATATATATATATATATATATATATATATATATCTTTATTATATAAGGGAAGAGCTAATGAGGGCATGGTGTAACATTTATATTCAAAAATGCCCTCATTTAAACAAGTTTATGAGTTTAAGTTTGAGGGCATTCTTGTATTTTGGCTGGCTTAGCCCTAAATCGCGATGTCCGCCCACCTCAAATTCGCGATATCCACAATTTCTTCTCCAGTTCTTCGGCGCAGGTAGAGCATCATCGCAATCCCTCCTCCCGCGACTTCACAACGCCGAGATCATCACAAGCCTTTCGCATTTTCCCCTCACCTCTAATGGTGTATGAAGCCGAAGCTCTCTCTGAGATGCGTGTGGTGTGGATCGTTTAGTCATACTACTGATGCGAGTTACATGGAGACTGTTGGGTATCATTCATACCTCGCAAAACATGGAGAATATTTAGGTTTCCAATATTGTGCGTCAAATAATTCATCAATCTTATGACTCAACTCCTTGGTTGTCGAGTAGTAATATTAGAAATTGTTTATTTTGTCAAAGTACTGGCCACATCTTGAAAGATTGTGTCGCTTACAAAAGACAGAGGGAGAAAAATTATGAATCCGGCATCGAGATCATGTCTACTACCGCAGTACCATCATATTTACGTGAGACTATTACTGATAAGCCTCTCATAGTTGTAGGCTCATATATTGATATTGATGTGTCGCCTTCTCATACACATTCATCACCTAATTTTGATTCACCCACAAAGGAAGCGAAACATATATCTTATGAATTAGATATTAATAGTGTTCCTCTATTTTATTTGTAAAATATTTTTACACATATGTTTATCGATCCTGTCAAAGATATTACACAAAGTGATGATCTAAAACTTGAGGCTGCGCTAAAATGGGATGAAGATATTGTTCTATCTGATGGAGGGAATGATTATTTAAAGCACGATGACGTGTCAAAGTGGGATGAAAATGATATCCTTTCTGATGAGGAGGTTTGCACTTCTTCATTGGATGAAGAGGTCCAACTCACCATCAAGGCTCTTGAGTTCTCAGGTCCCCCTTGTTATGATGCTTATGATATCTGTTGCGGACTAACTCGATGCCCCGGTCGGGCCGATTATTCTTGGACCGCCTTAGCTCACAGAGCGGTCGAGCGCGCACACAGACAATGAAAATGCGAAGTTGACACAAGGTATGATGACGTGGAAAAACCCCTCAAATAGGTAAAAAACCACGTGGTCGGGTCTGTGCCGGTCAAATTTCACTAGCTTCTGCTGATTACAATGTGTTGGAGAATCGGGGCGATAGGCCGCTCCCGTTATAACTTGGGGGGAGAGAGACTATGACTCCCGGCGGGCAATAGGCTGCTCCGCGGGAGTAACTTGGGTGTTGAACTGTGCGGGAAGGCCCTGGTGTTCTAATGCTTGGGGCGACGCACATTTTCTTGCAGGAGTCGCATTCTTCCTTGGGTTCGCTCCAGGACTTGGGCGTTTTTCTGCTGGCGATGGGTTGGTGGTGCACTGATAGCCGCGGGTGGCCGTTGGTGGCCGCGGGTGGACGTCGGTGGCCGTTAGTGGCCGCTGGTGGCCGTCGGTGGCCGCTGGTGGCCGTTGGTGGTTTGCGGCGGCTGGAGGCTGACTTAGGGGATGAGGCCGGCAGAGCTCACCTGAGGAAGAAGATGACAGAGGGCAGAAAAAGGTCAAGAATGAGGACACCCTTAGGCTCCTTTTATAGCCTTCGGGGGAGGATCATGGCGGGCCCCACCACTAACGTAGTGGGTTAGTGGGTGGTTACCCTCTCGATCGGACGACGATGAGAGCCTCCCCCCGATTGGACGGTGGGGAGGCCGTTCCCGGCGACGGAGGAGGCGACCAAGTGGCTGACGGTCGGCCTAGCGGCCGGCGGCAGTGGTCGGCCTGGAGGCCGGCGGCGGCGGCCTGCCGTGGCCTGCCAGCGGCTTGCTGCGGCGAGGCCGGTCGCGACTTGCCGAGGCGAGGCCCGCCAGGCCGGCCGCGGCTTGCCGAGGTGAGGCCGGCGAGGCCGGCCAGGCCGGCCGCGGCTTGCCGAGGAGAGGCCGGCCAGGCCGACCGCTGCTTGCCTATGCGAGGCCGGCCAGGCCGGCTGCGGCTTGTCGCGGCGAGGCAGGATGCCGGCGGCAGTTAGGCCGACGGGCCGGCGGCAGTTTTCCTCCACAGGGAGAGGGAGTGGGCCCCACCCCCCATGATTTCCTCATTATGAGAGTTCATAGGGGGTGGAAATGACTTTGTTAACCCATTATCCCCACTTTGGGTGGAGATCATGGGGGGAGCCTTTTCCTATAAATGATGGTAGAACCCATCAATTTCCCCCCAAATCTTTGTTATCCTAGAGCGAAGTGAGCGAGAGAGGAAAGATTTCTCCTGCTATTCTATTGTCATGACGATTCCCGGTGAGAAGGCAGAGGCGGCGACGGTCAGTGCTTCCAAGGTATTCGGTGGGAATTTTGTCGGGGAGGAGTCAGTAGGTGAGTTCGCCGAAAGGGGTTGCGCTCGCCTGGGATGCGCGGCCGCCGGCCGCGCTTTCATGCTTAGGTCGCGCACGCACCAGTGACGCATGAGGCAAGCGTGGCGGCCAGCTGCGCTCGCAACGAGCTTGGGAGCGCCCACCTGCGGGCGTGGGGCTTGTCGTGTGCAGGTTAGGCGCGCCCAGGCCGGGCACGCGCGCGCTGGCCGCGCGGGCGCACAGGCCGGGCGTGTGCGTAGGCCAAGCGTGTGCGTAGGCCGCGAGCGCGTGCGGGCCGTGCACTCGCTGGCCGCACACACAGTCCTTGTGCATGATGGTTGTGCGTGCGTTGGCCGCGCGCGTAGTCCGTGCATGTGTTGGCCACGCGCGCAGGCCGTGCGTGCGTTGGTCGTACGCGGTTTTGCTTTTCTCGCGCGTTGTTCGGGATGTGTGCTTGGATGTCTGACCCCGAGCTTTTACTTTTGAGCACTCCTGACCTTTTAATTTTTGCTTTGCGCAGGTTTCGAAGCGTTCTTCTGGCCCGATGCGTCTGCGCTCTTCTTTGACCGATGATGGTGTATACATTTGGAGGATGAAGTATGGGCTTCCTACTGACTTTGAAGTGAGGATCCCGCGTCCCGAGGAGCGAGTTCAAAATCCTCCTCGTGGTTGGTTGACGATATGCGAAGTCTCCCTGAGGTCCGGCTTTCGTTTTCCGCCCTGTGAGGAGGTGATTGAGATCTTGAAGATTTGTGGCGTGTCTATCTCCTAGTTCATTCCAACTGAAATTGCCTGAATTATGGGCTTAGTTGCCTTCTTTCGCGGGCATAGAGGTCGGTTTTCTCTGGGCCGATTTTGAGATTGGTGCGATGCTCGTTATGCATGAGACTGACTCGCGACTATTGCCCACACGAGATTGGCTCGTGACTTTGCTTTGCGTGGTTCGTGACCGCGGCCTAGTTTGCGCAAGGCTAGAGCGTGGCTTGATTTGCGCGGTTTGCGACTGCGGCTTAGTTTGCGCGAGAGTAGTCGCTGTAGCGAGCGTGCTTACTGGAGGCAGTTGCTATCAGGAGAGTGTTGCACGAAGGCAGTTGATGTAAAGAGCGCGCTGCACGGAGGCAGTTGTTGTAAGGAGTGCGCTGTACGGAGGCAATTGCTGTAAGGAGCGCGCTGCACAGAGGCAGTTGCTGTAAGGAGCGCGCTGCACAGAGGCAATTGCTGTAAGGAGCGCGCTGCACGGAGGCAGTTACTATAAGGAGCACACTGCACGGAGGCAGTTACTGTAAGGAGTGCGCTGCACGGAGGCAATTGTTGTAAGGAGTGCGCTGCATGGAGGTAATTGCTGCTAAGGAGGGCACTGCACGAAGGCAGTTGTTGTAAGGAGGGCGCTTCACGGAGGCAGTTGTTGTAAGGAGCGCGCTGCATGGAGGCAGTTGCTGTAAGTAGCGCGTTGCACGGAGACAGTTGTTGTAAGGAGCGCACTGCATGGAGGAAGTTGCTTAAGGAGCGCGCTACACGGAGGCAATTGCTATAAGGAGCGCGCTGCACGGAGGCAATTGCTGTAAGGAGTGCGTTGCACAGAGACAGTTGCTGTAAGGAGCGCGCTGCACAGAGGCAGTTGCTGTAAGGAGCACGTTGCACAGAGGCAGTTGCTGTATAGAGCACGCTGCACGGAGGCAGTTGCTGTAAGGAGTGCGTTGCACGGAGGTAGTTGATATAAGGAGTGCGATGTACGGAGGCAGTTGTTGTAAGGTCTGCACTGCACGGAGGCAGTTGTTGTAAGGAGTGCGCTGCACGGAGGCAGTTTCTTTAAGAAGCGTGCTGCACGGAGACAGTTGTTATAAGGAGCGCGATGCACGGAGGAAGTTGATGTAAGGAGCGTGTTGCACGGAGGCAGTCGCGGTAAGGAGCGCTCTGCACGGAGACAGACGCTGTAAGGAGCGCGCTGCATGGAGGCAGTTGTTGTAAGGGTAAATGGTTGTCTTCACATTTAGGCGAAGTGAGCGCGCATTTCAAACTGCACGGATGACTCGCCATCAACATGCCTAAAATGATAAAATTTTAACTTTTTTAGAGTTATAGTCGTGAGACTGTTCTTGTGGGAATACCTAATTCATTGGAAAGTAAAATTGATAAACGATATAATAGACAGAGCCCTTCTGAGGTGTGAAGCTCTCTCTTGAGTTGGTCGTTTAAGGGGTTGCCCCCCCAGTCCGGTCTAGCAAATAGTGGGCCGATCTCTATTCAGTGAACTTGGTGCCTATCCCCATAAGAATCTCCCCAAGAGGCCTTGTTTGATGAGATATTCGATATCCTCCTTGAGCTTTGAGCAATCTTCTTTGTCGTGTCCTTATCCATGGTGAAACTCGCAGTACGTACTTCGTCTGGTCCCCAGTATTTTTAGCGAGAGGTCTGGGCTTGCGGAGCGCCTCGTGGCCTAGGATCGCATAAAATACATTTGTCCTGGAGGTGTTAAGGGGTGTGTAATCCCGGGGCGGATGATCTCTCTGATGGTCACGTCGGCGTTGTCCGTTCTGATGTTCTTGTCGGAATCTTCCTTCTTGGTGTTGAGGGGCCGACTCTTTTTCCCTTTTTCTCTTCTGGTTGTCGTCAAACTGTTGACGATGAGCTTCGATAGCCTCGTCGGTTGCGATCTGCGCCTTTACGTGGTGTACGAGATTGGGGTAGCTAGCGACGGTGTCCCTCATTAATGTTGAATAGAAGTCGCTAGGGCGGAGGCCCCCAAGGAACACTCCTCTTAACAGTTCTGGGCCGACCCCTGGGATCTGGCGGGCTTCTGCGGAGAACCTACGGAAGAAGTCCTTCAAAGACTCCCCTTTGTTCTGGCGGATTCCTGATAAGTGGGAAGGGTCGCGGACGAGCCTTCGATTTGCTATGAATTGATCCACGAACTGTCTTGTTAGCTCTGTGAAGTTGAGAATGGTGCCCACCTTCAAGGAGTGAAACCATGTACGGGCCTGCCCCTTGAGAGTGACTGGGAACACTTGGCAGAGTAACTGATCAGGTGTGTTGTAGATCCTCATGATGGTAGTGAAGTGGTTGACATGTTCCAACGGATCGTCTGTTCCGTCGAACGTCTTGATATTCGGCAGCTTGAAACCATGAGGAATTGGATGAGCCAGGATTTGTGGTGCAAGGGGGAGACTTGGCAGAGTGGTCGGCGAGTGTGAATATCCCGTCGGCCTGCCTGCCGGTATTCTTCTGCAATCACCTGCTAAATTTCTTCCTGGGTGAACCTTTCGAGCGGGGGAAGTTGGGCCCCGTCTTCCCCATTGTGGCAATGTCGCCCAGTTTCAGCTTCTGCACGAGCCGGGTGAGTGGGGTTGGCGGCTTCAGGGTATTCTTCGGGCGCCTCTTATCTTGGAGCTTCCTGCGCCTTATCATGATTTGGCAGTGGTGGGTTAACTGGTGTTAGAGGAGGAGCAGGAGGTGCTCCCCGATTCCTGAGCAGTACAAGCATTTCAGCTTGTTGTTCCTCCATTTGTCGAACTCGTCCCTCGAGGGCGGTGATAGGAATAAAGCAACCTCAGTGGCTAATGGTACGTCCACCAGAGAGTGGGAGCGTAGTGGTTCAGCATGTCCCTCTGGGACAGATCTTTCAGCTGTGTGAGGGCTCTGTTTTGCCATTAAAGTGAAACTTGGACATTGCAAAGGTGGACTTCTTGACTTCTGAAGGATGTTGGGAATCGTAGTTCCCACATACGACGCCAAACTGTTACAGACTAACTCGATGCCCCGGTCGGGCCGATTATTCTTGGACCGCCTTAGCTCACGGAGCGGTCGAGCGCACACACAGTCAATGAAAATACGAAGTTGACACAAGGTATGATGACGTGGAAAAACCCCTTAAATTGGTAAAAAACCACGTGATCGGGTCTGTGCAAGTCAAATTCCACTAGCTTCTACTGATTACAATGTGTTGGAGAATCAGGGCGACAGACCGTTCCCATTACAACTTGGGGGGAGAGAGAGACTACGACTCCCGACGGGCAACAGGCTGCTCCGCGGGAGTAACTTGGGTGTTGAACTGTGCGGGACGACCTTGGTGTTCTGACGCTCGGGGCGACGCACGTTTGCTTGAAGGAGTCGCCTTCTTCCTTGGGTTCGCTCCGAGACTTGGGTGTTTTTCCGTTGGCGATGGGATGGTGGTGCACTGATAGCCGCGGGTGGCCGTTGGTGGCCGCTGGTGGCCGTCGGTGGCTGTTGGTGGTTCGCGGCGGCTGGAGTCTGACTCGAGGGAGGAGGCCGGCAGAGCTCACTTGAGGAAGAAGATGATAGGGGGCAGAAAAGGGTCAAGAATGAGGAGGCCCTGGGGCTCCTTTTATAGCCTTCGGTGGAGGATCATGGCGGGCCCCACCATTAACATGGTGGGTTAGTGGGTGGTTACCCTCCCGATCGGACGGCGATGAAAGCCTCCCCCCGACTAGACGGTGGGGAGGCCGTTCACGACGACGGAGGTGGCCGGCCAAGTGGCCGGCAGAGGGGGTGGCCGGCAGCGGCGGCCTGCCATGGCCTGGCCGCGGCTTGCCGCGGCGAGGCCGGCCGCAGTAAGGCCGGCCGCGGCAAGGCCTGCCGCGGCTTGCCGAGGCGAGGCCGGCCAGGCCGGCTGAGGCTTGCCGTGGCGAGGCCGGATGCCGGCGGCAGTTTTCTCCATGGGGAGAGGGAGTGGGCTCCACCCCCCATGATTTCCTCATCATGAGAGTTCATGGGGGTGGAATTAACTTTGTCAACCCATGATCCCCACTTTGGGTGGAGATCATGAGGGAGCCTTTTCCTATAAATGATGATGGAACCCATCAATATCAACATCGATCAATCTTTAGAACCTGTTGGGAGTGAAACCAGGATCACTTCTATGAGTAGAGATAATTTATGTCTTTCCTCTATTTTATTTCCTAACCCTTTTCCATTACCTGAGTTTATGTATGTTGATTTGTCACGTGTACTCCAGGAGGGCATGAAGCATTCTACTCAAGTCAATGAAAAAAGAATCTCCTAATGTGAGGAGGTTTATTCCTCCTCCATAGGGGAATCCACAAACGTTCTCTTCTCTCCTTGCAGCATTCCTATTGACGATGATACCTTATTGGGCAAGGATATATATTTTGGTGAAATGAGTGAGGAGCACTCCTCCTCCTCTTCTTACTTTTTGTTCCCTCTACCTGTGAGGTGCATGTATTATTTATGTAGAGGGGTAGCTATTTTATCGTTGTATCGGTACCTGATACTAACATGAGTATTAGAACAATAACATATTCATTTTTCTTTTCATCTTCCAATATTTTAGAATTTTAAAATTTATAAATAAATCATGTTGGAAATACAATAAACACAGTAGTTATCTTTCTTTATTGCATATTATGTTTTAATTTTTTTGTCTATTTTTTAGTCATGCAATAAATTAGACGCTACTAGGAGACAACCCAAATTTGTGTGATGTTCTCTTTTCATTATTGTTTATTTATTTTTTTCCTTTTGTTTTAGTTTACCTTATAGTTTGCTTTTTAGAGCTCACCACTGCAGACATATTTCATTTGAACTTAACAATAGGATCTTTGATCATATTTCACCTCCTATATATGAAAGGGAAGATATATGAACACGCTTCAGATTGTGGATTTCTAAGGAGTATTTGATTTTGATTCTTTTATTTTCATTGATTAAATGGCCTCTCATTCAAATAAGTAAAAAATATATTTTTTATGCTTAAAAATAATATCTTTATTAGGGGCTAGCAAAGACTTACGTGTGAGGGTGTGAAATAACCTTCACCGATTAGGTGATGAATAGCCTACTAAATATTAATTTGTGAAGTCTTACTCTTATTTCAAATTATGTGAATTAAATTGATGGGTAGACTTGTCAAACCTAAGAGTCCAGATTTTTGCTTTTGAAGTTAGTAAGATATGTTATAGCTCCATTTTGTATTTTCTCTATATACAATATTCCTTAAAAAATTTGCGCCCTACAATGTAATTTTATTAATTTCCAAACATAACGGGAGAGGGGTGAACAAGAACCGAGTCAATGATGTAAGCTAAGACATTGAGATTAAGTAGTCAATTGATAAAGATGATTCAGGACACATTTGGATCAGTTCGAACCTCATAGCCTAAAATTGTTGATATTATTCATAGCCTTTTGAGCTTGAGCATTGTCATTCTGATACAAATTGTCCAAGCATAATTTCACTATATTTTTTACTAGTTATTCCTTAATAAGTTTTTCATCTATGAGTGTTTAAAAAAAGGAAGAAAATGTATAAAAGTGTCATAGTGATATGTGGCTTAAGTATGTATACACCTACTTGGAATGATCTCAACTATGATTGTAAAAAAAAACTCATAATGATATGCGGCCTAGGTATGTGTATTTCACTACACCATATCATGCATTTGGTAGCGCTCAAAAACCGCTACTGTATATAAAAACAACGCTACTGTAGGGCTACGGTAGCGGTTGCGCGTGTGTTGTATCTGTTGCCGTGGTCTTATGGTATGGTAGCGGTTACTTAATGTATTGTGACATTCTCGCAACCGCTACTATAGGTACATCTATTGTAGCGGTTATAATTTTTAATGGTAGCGAATATTTCATTTAATGGTAGCGATTATTTCATTACTATTGGTTCTCTATGGTAGCGTTTATGCTTGCCTTTGGCAACATTTTTAATTTTCTATGGTAGCGGTTATTTTCATATATAACTTCTCCAACTTATTAATATCATCCATACATATTAATATCGATCCGATTACTATAATACATGCACAAGATTTGTTGGTTTGCTTTCATTCTAATCAAATTAGCCAAGTTTATCATTCTACGGTTGGGAACATTAAATTTAGCTTGCTTTGAGAGACACCAACAACAAAAGAGAGCCAAGAGTTCCCTCATGCCCTAAATGCTATTAAGAACTCAATGCAAAACAGATAGATCAGGTCAATGCTTGATGCAATTAAGAAACTCAGACACTCAAACCAAAGACAAGCAACAATCGTAGAAATGAGGTGATTGTGAAAGAGGAATACATAATATTCTCCAACTGCATGCAACTAAAAAATGAGTGGCAAGCGCAAAAGCGCTCCAAACGCAGCAGTTATATATTCAACACATTTGAAAGAGGAACAACATCAAATCTCTATTCCTCTCTTACAAGTATAGTAGGAGCATCAAAACAAAACAAAACAAGGCATTAACAAATCTGCTAATCGAATCAGTTCATCCTATATATATATTGTAGATCACCCTAATTACAAGATGCATTCTCAGCCCCTCATCATTCTTCCTCGCTCTCAGATAATTCCTTCCATGTATCTTCTTCGCCATTCTCTTCTTGTTCTTCTTCTCCTTTTCCCTGCTAATGAAAGTAGCAAAAATTAATGTTAGCGTTTTGAAAAACATTGGAGGTGTGTTTTGAAAAATTACATGCCCAATGAAATAAAAAAAATGCAGTAGATTACTTGACGTGCTGTTCACATTCAAACTTGAAGAACCCTGCTGGGTCAGGCAACTTTTCACTATGATACTCGCTGTTCACATTCAATTGGAAGGATCAACAACTCTGGATTAATGGATTTAGCAACTATGCTTGTGTCGTTAATTCATGTTGCCTCAGGTATTTGTGATGTATTGACAATCTTTATAGAACCATATATAACATAGCACAAGAACCTCCTAAAACACATGCAACTTGCGGGAAATTGTCTATTGTAAATATTGTTTAATAATTCTAGAAGTGCCATATACCCAAAAAGCCATGAATCAGATGGAACACTTGATCTAAGATGAAGCATCAATTCCAATTGTACGAGGGACCAAGGGAGGACTCTCATGATCCCAAATTAAGCCCAATATATTATGAAATATATATGTCTCAAGCAAAGAAAAATAATGCACTGTTACATGTCACTAACACAAACAGTCGTGCTTATTACTATTCAGGGAATTACATTTACCAAAAAACAGTTATTATATTTCACTAAATCGTCAAAATTTTAAAATTAGTTGATGACAAACATCAAGTTTATCATAGAAACGAAAAAAATATCGCTGCAGCCTACCTCATGTACTTCTATGATGCTTTCATCAAGCAGTCCTGATCCCAACTACATCAATGCTAGTCTCAAGCACACAATGCCCCATAAATCCTACATTTTGAAGAAGTTTTGGTCATGTTGTATAAATAAATAAATCTAATCAAGTTGACCTTCAGGTAAACTAAACACTTAGTTTATAATTTAAAACAAGAAACTAAACTGACCAAAGGATTCCTAGTTGTCTTGAAAATTGCTATGCATGTAGCATTTAGGAACTGACATAAGAATGAAATCTACAACGTGAAATGTACGGTAAAAAACATGGGGTCTGCAAAATAGATTTGGAAAACGAACTTGATGAGCAAAAAGCATAATTAAAAGCTTAGAAACCATTGAAAGGAAGAAATCTCACCACTATTATGATAGGATCCCGAGATTTGCTTGCATCACATTATGTCAAGCATGAAGTGAAGAGAACAAAAAACATAGCTGGATTTATCAAGATTGCACTATAAAAATATAAAATCAAGATTGCTTCTCGTAATCTTTCAACTGTTGCCTTTCCTGACAAATCGATGCACGGGGCACGGCAAGAGAGCAGAAACCTGGCAAAGATGGGAAATCCTGTAGAGACCATTTATGCACAGATAACACTACCACTTAGATTTGAACCTGCATGTTGATACTCGTGATTTCTATTGTAATACAAGTTGTCCAGAGTTTTGCAAAGAAATGTTGCCTATTTATACAAAGAGACACCCGCCCATTATCCCATATACTATACAACAAATATTGGACTAAAAACATAAATCTAACAATAAATAAATGATCTCAATTGCGGTGATTGAAAGACAGAATTCATGCATAAAAAGCTAAAACTATGGCAATGATACCTCACCAGAGGGCCGTCAGCAGATGCCTGAGGGATGAGTTTACAGCTGCCGCTGCCATCAAAGAACCAGCCATGGTAGACGCATTGAAGGCGACCCCAGCGATCAATCCTCCCTTCAGATAAGCTTGTGTTAAGCTTTGTTCAAAAAAATGACAGCGGGAAGAAATGAAGAATTGAGGGTTTAACTTGTAAGAGACGCACTCACGAGTCACATACCTAAGATCTTGGGAGCAGACGAGCGGCGGAGGAGAAATACGGCGGTGAGGAGAGGCGGAGGCGAAGAGCGGCGGAGGCGAGAGGAGCGGCGGAAACCCTAATGAGAGGCCGAGTGGGGCGGCTTTGGAGAATGAATGATGATGATCGGGCCGGGACTCGGGAGATATATTTAAGCTAGGCTATATATTAATATTTTATTGTATTTAAATATTACTTTTTAATTATAATATATGTAAGATATTATTTAATAATAATTAAAAAAAATCCATCGGACTCGCAAGCTCATGAACAAAGCTTATTACGCTCAAGCTCGACTCAAAGGTAAGCTCGAACATATATGTTTGTTGTGGGTCGTCGAACATTTTTCTAGTAGTGAGATATGATGCCTCTCAAGTCGCAAGAATCTCAACTCTGAAGTCTCCTCAGTAGCCGACTAGCCGCTCGTCTCACTCCGGCGACTCCGCAGCCGCACTCGGTCGGTCGTTCAGCAAGAAAGCAAAAAAAAAACTCTAAAATGTGATGACGATGAGATGGCGTGAAATGAAAAAATTGAACTGAAATGCACGTAATATATGCAGACCGAGTTGGAATATTGATGGCCTAATTAATTAAGGATATAATTTATACATTAAATGAGTGGAATATTTTATAAATTAGGGTGTGGTAGCGTTTATAATATCTAGTAGCGGTTGTACACGCAACAATAAATTTATATTGGTAGCGTTTCTATAACCGCAACAAAATAACTGATACTGTAGGACTAATATGTTATAGTAGCGTTTATTTTACTACAGTTGCGGTTATGAACGCTACCATAAATATCTTTTGGTAGCGTTTACATAACCGCTACAAATTAAGCGCTACCAAATGCATGATATGGTGTAGTGTTTATACTTGAAATGATCCCAACTATGATTATAAAAAAAAGAAAAAATTGTATAAATATTATAGTGATATGCAACCTAAGAATGTGTACAGTTACTTAGAATGATCTCAACTATGGACTAAAAATGATGATTATGAAAGAAACCTCATAGTAGGTAGAGTTATTATTAAGAATATTAGCTAGGAATATCTTTACTCAATCAAAATTAAATCGTGAATTCCTAACCAAGCCAAAGCCTATCATATTTTCAAGTTCTTATGATTTTCTTTCAACTATCAAACTCTTGTGGAGGCTAACTCAAAAACTTAACTTATTTTTATCTTTTTCTACTTATGAGAAAATTTAATGAGTTAAGTTGTTAGGGAGTAGGTAATTTTAAGGAATAACATTATGGAGCTTTAATTTTGGAGCTAGAAAATCATTACGAAGCTTTAATATCTATCAAACTAATGAATTGATGCATATTTGAAATTTTAATGATTGACATGTTTACCAATTATTAATCCAAATAATTGAGTAATCTTGATAAATTATGTTCAAGGATAAGGCGACTCGAACTTGTATGTGGTAGACATTCATTCATTAAATGACTCGCAATGATTCATCTTTGCTATGAACTAACAAAGGTTTATGTGTGAGGGTGTGACAACTTCTCAAAAAGAAGTTATCGTGTGTCTTAATTGTTATCCTTTTGATTAAAATATTTGATAAATTTTAGTTAAAAATATTAAATATGAGTAATTTAGTATTTGGTGAAAGTTTGGGGTATTATCATCATTTTGATATGTTTTTTATCGTAGGAAGTCTGAAGTATCCACCTTGAAAGTTTAAAGGTTAAGCATATTTGAATTTAAGGAAATATGTTGCAATATTTTTCACAGTTTAGAAAAATATATTGCAACATATTATTTGTTGTTTGGAGCAGTTTTTAGAAATACAAAAAAAATATTGCAACATTTTTTGCAGTTTAGAAAAATACGTTATAATATATCAGCGGGAACAAAATTTTGAAATCCAAAAATATTTAACTTTGGGCTGTTACAATGCAAGAGGAGACATCTATTCAGCAATTAAAATATTTTTTTGAGGGAGGAACATCTATAAAGGGGTTAAGGAGAGATAAAAATGCAATCTTTTCGTCATCTTCATAATTATTTCAAGAGGAGAACTAGAGTTTGGAAGAGAGGAGGGAGGAGCCGCACCGGATCATCATCAAAGAGGGATTTTGCGCAAGTTCGAGTGGAATTTCCTGCATTATTTAAATCTCTAAACAATCATGTCATGTAAGATCTCTCTAAATTTGCGGTGTAACTTCCAAATCATGAACTAATTTCTAGGTTTTGTATTTTGAGAGTATTTTATTTAATTTGATGTGATCTCTATTTTTATTTATGTTTATGAGATTTTTGGTGTGATTTTTTTATTGAATTTCTGATCTTGATAGTAAAACTTTTGGATTATATTTTCATTCTAGTCTATATTTCGAGATTCGAGAGATGAGACACGTGAGTCTATGCATGAAAATTATTTTTCTACATTGTGAGATTCAAGAGATGAGTTGCGTAAATCTTTAATCAAAGTTTTCGGCACATTTTACTGCACTTTGATATTTGAGAGAGGACATGCATAAGTGATTCATCAACTCAATATAACATAGAAGAGAAAGAGATTTCACATGTACGTTAATAACTTTGATTTTTATTATTATTAATATTCTTCGTTTCGCCTGAGTTAGAGATGACAAAGAAACGAGAGATGTAACAATTTCTGATATCGAGAAATATGAATTTCTATCTTAAAATCATTGTAGGAAAGCGCACCAAGTTGCATCATAAATATCTTATATCGATCCATCATAATAGATTTTGGAAATCAAAATACAAAACTATTTTCTCATCATTTGATAAAAAGTAATTTTAGAAAGTCATGAATTTTTCTTAGAGTTTTAATTTGTTTTCAAAATCTCTTAAATTGATTCACTTGGATTTAAAGAAAATGTTAGCTGGTATTTGCTAGCATTAAATTTATCATCTCTCTGTGAGAACGATCTTTATTCACATTATATTACTTGAATCGACATGTGCACTTATGTTAATACATAATCTTTTTGGGTGTATCATCGGGTCACTCAAGACTCCTGGTAGACTGCACTAAACTAGGGCTCTGCTTGGCGCGGCTGTAGCGATTGAAGAAGCAGTGGTGGGAAGCAGTGTTGGAATAATCAGTTGTTTTGCAGAGTGGTGGAAGAATCTATGAAACTGTTTGGAAGTACAACTTTTGTATTGTTGTTCCAAACAAAGAAGCAGTTTAAGCTATTTGGCAAAATAGTTGTGTTATGTGCAGTTTAATTTTTTGTAACTAAAGACAAACAACAATAACATAAAACAATTTTTTAAAAAAATTAATAGAATAACAATCTATCTTTTTAAGGTTTTTTCCCCCAAAAAACTCATTAACATGCTCCGTCTTGTACTTGAAACATATCTCTCGATCATCGAATGTTAACTGCATAATAAAAATAAATATAGTTATTGAATTTTATATTTGGGCATACTAATTTCCTATCACGCTTTAGTTAATCTTATTTGTTTTTCATTTGTGTACGACTGTAGTCCAAGCTTGTGTGTTTCTTAAAGTTTTTCATTATGTTACCCCAACCTTCCTTATCGAAGTGAGTGATGGATCTATTCCCTAAATCTATCTCTCGGATACAAAGATCGCAAAATAAAAGAACATGTATGTTTCCCAATTCGTTGAAATACCACCCTATTTTGATTTGCACGTCTATGGAGAAAAATAAGAACAATGCAATTGTACGTACATGAACATTTCATTTCAAAGAACAGGTGATGATAACAAGAATCAATATCAATCAATGTGTACATGAACATAATGATAGGTTGAAATTTGATAGAACAGAAACATGTGTAAGCTTATATTTAACATGGATACAACATATGTTCAAACACAACTAACAACCTTAACAAAAATCTTAACTAAAAACCTTAACAAAAAACTTGGCAAAAAACTGGCCGAACGATGTGCATGGACAGCAAAACACTAGAAAAAAAACCTTAACAAAAAACCTTAGCAAATAACTGTGCATGGAGAGATGAACACTGAAAAAACCTCAACAAGAAACTTAACAAAAAATTGGAGTCCGAAAACTGGAAAAAAAAGGGAGAAAAAAGCACAAAACAGGTGGTTTGGCCGGAAGATGTTGGGGAGTAAAAAAATGGGGAAGAAAACCTCGATCTATACCTTAGAGGAATAACAGGAGAAAAAACAAGCTTGGTCGGAAGTTAATGGCGGGGAGATCAGAAATGCAGAAGGAAAGTTCGATCTATACCTGCAGTAGAAGAGAAGGGTCGTCGGCGTGTTGAGGGAGCCCAGTCGTCGAAGAAGAACAGTCAGACGTAGCTTATCGCCGGTGAAGTATGGCTGCAAGAACGTGCGGGGGTTTCGGTCGGGAAAAAATTCCCTAGGGCGAAAGATGGAAATGAGCGGGGGGGGCATGCGATTTCTTGATTGCGAGAATTTTTTGCGACTACGAAATCGCGAAATACAGCGATTTGGGAGTGGCAGCAACTGCATCCGCCTTCCAAAAAAATTAGTTTGGCGCGACGTTTTCAAAAACTGCGGCCCCCCACTCCCCAAACGCCGCGCCAAACATAACCAGGGCCGTCTTAGCTTGGGAGCGATCGAGCGCGCAAACAATCATAGAAGCTGAGTAAAATGGCAAGACAATTTTTTTAACGTAGAAAATTCCGAAAAGGGATGAAAAACAATGTGGTCGGATCGGTGCCGACCAAACTTCCACTATTCTCTTTGTTTATTACAGAGTCTTTAAGGAATACGAGGGCGGCAAGCTGCTCCTCGTTACAATTATTGGAGAGAGAGATAGAGCTAGGTCACCGCTCATGAAGCTAAGTATTTCCTCTTATGTTGCGGGGAGCAATGCACTCCTTGTATTCTAGAGTCCTCTATTAGTGCTTGGAAGCGGGAGTGGCGTGTCTTGCACATCCTGGTACTTGTAGCCTGGAAGCTTGAGTGATGTGTTCTGCGCGCTTAAACCTCTGCAGCTTGTCTTTTGTTTTGCTCAGAGGAGTGATCTGGAGTTCTGGTCTTGTTGGTGGCTAGAGCGCTTGTTCTTAGTTAAGGGTGCTAGGAATGTCGAGCGCACAACTTTCTTGAGTATGGTTGAGAGGTACTTCGTGTGCTACTCAACCTCTGCTCTAGAGGAAGTCAACTCGAACTCCAACTTATCCCGCTGGGAAAGGGCCTTCTCTTTTCTCTTCCTAGCAACCGACAAAGAATTCTCTGACGTGGCCAACTTCGTCTGCAGGGAAAAAAACTCCCCCTTCATTGTCACGTGATTAATTTTGCATGTAAGCACGCTCTCGCACAACTCATCTAGTAGCAAAAGCAGGGGACAAGTCAATATAACAAGTAGGAACAAACCGAAGGGAAAAGCAATGGGGACAATCGACGTACCTTCAGAAGGAAAGATTGACAAGAAGAAGAAGCCCACCTCTCATCCTTTGCCGCCACCGGAGGTAGCTTGAGATCCTCTCAAAAAATTGGTTCGTCTACATGTATCTCTGGGGAATCCTCGGTCTCGTGAATGGCATGCAGATGATCGTTGAGCAACTCGTCCGGACAGTCATCAATAACTTCCACAACAGCTTTAGGGGCAGTAGAGGACAATCTGTCTTCCCCTTGGTCTTGCAAGAACACCATCTTTCTCTTCTTAACGCGCTCCAATGGGACAGTACGGCTTCGCTCCACGTCCGTCGAGAGGCCCGCAAGAATCAATCTCTTCTTAGTGAGGAACGTGCCGATCTTATGGCGGGTCGCCAGCTTGCAAGGATTCTCAAAGTCCAACATTGAGGTAAAATCATACTCCAATCCTTTAAGGCGGCAGCAGTACCTTAGAAGGTCCTGCCAGATCTAAGGCAGCCTCCAAAGATTCAGAACAAATGCGAAACAGTGTTCCCTCATGACGATAGCAGGTCTTTTCTTCGAACGCAAGCCACCTCTTATTGCTTCACACCTCGATTCGGTTACTATTGCCATGGAAAACCTCGCACCACTCGCGAAGAGCTGGACTATCATACGGGAACTGCACTCCTAAAAATGCAGAATAGTCACATGATCCTCATCATCTCGGTCGAGGAAAACTGCGAGACTGGCAGTTGTGTGACCCCGAACGCTCGCGGACCCGCACGGCCGGCCCGCGCGTGCGCAACTTGCGTGAACGGCCTGTGCACGCATGGCATGTGCGCTCGCTAGTGCACACTCGCGGCCGGCCTACACACGCATGACCTGAGTGTGCGCGGCCTGTGCGCACTGCCTGTGCACACTGCATGTGCGCATTGCCTGTGCGCACTTCCTGTGAACGTGTGGCCTGCGTGTGAGAGGCCCCACGTGCGCGAGGAGCGCCACTTGATCTATCGCTAGCGCGGATCGCTCGCACGTGTGCGCTAGCGCGCGCTCCGTACACACGTGCACCGCCGGCCGCCTTCGCCGTCGGCTGCCTCTACTGCCTTTGGCCGTTGTTGGCCGCCACCGTCCCCGGGCACCTTGCCCAGAATTTTCGGACAGCCCAATGGCACGTCCTTATTTTTATGAAAAGTGGTGATCTAGGTGACCGGAGCGGAGCGTTGTCATTCGCCGACTCAGGATCCAGCCTTCAGCTTGATAGAATTCAGCTCATCTGCCTTCAGTTGGGAAAAATATAGTTCATCAACCTTCAACTCGTCAGCCTGACCTTGAATGCCTTCAACTCGTCAGCCTAACCTCGACAATATTCAGATCATTACTATAACCTCGACAGTATTCATCTTATCAGCCTGACCTTGTCAGTATTCAACTCGTCAGCCCGACCGCGTTATCCTGACCTCGTCAAGCTCTTAGCCTAACATAATTCACCTTGTTGGGGTGGCTATTTATAGACCGTGTACCCTCCTTGGATTGTCTATAAATAGGACATCAAGGCACAAATGGAAGGCAGGTTGACCCCCCCCCCAAAGGTTCTTATTTGACGAGTCAATGTCTTCCTAGCTTGTATTAAGCTCGGTGTTGGCTTTAGATGGAGAAGTTCATGTAAACATTTGAGTGTGTGGTTGATCCTCCTCGTTGTAACACACATGTCCTGTTTGTAGGCCGTCCATTGAACTTTCTCAGTTCTCTGATCATTTCATTTCGTTGTGCTTTGCTCGGGCTGACCGCAAGACCAGTAACATTTGATGATGATCACCCCTTAGTTCGAACTTTGTGAACCAGGATTTCTTAATTTCAATAAATCTATCAAACCAATCATACAGATTATATCAAAATATCATATTTATTCCCTACATAATTATTGTAAAGAAAAATGTCTTTGGATGAAGAATTAAAAAACAATGAGCTATTTAGCCATAAATTATTTTTTCGAAGAATTTCAAACCTAATATTAGAATAATGGTATATATTATACTTCTATATATTTATGAGCCAAAATTAAATAGAAAGCTTACATTTAAAAAGGGCTAAATAATTGATAGTTTAAACAATCATTTTTCTCATGTAAAGGTCTGCTGAAAAGATGTAGTTTTGCAGCATATTTTATGAGAAGAATGATATGAAAAGAACATACTGTGTCCTTATAGTTAGAATAATAATAATTAAGAAGTTGGGAATTGGGATCACTCCAAAGGAAAGAGCAACATGCATGAAAGAATGTAATAGAGTACTAAAAGGGGAAAGGGACAAACTAATTAATAAAATGTAAAAGTAAGCTCAATTATTTCAAAATTGTCAAGTTCTCTTTAATATTCTTATTGAATTCGGAATTGTCCATGAATTGCAGAAAACCTTACTATTGACTGAGAATGTTGGAGCATTCTTGGAGAGGTTTTGGCCCTATAAATAAGGATGAAGGATGAGGGGTAAGACATCCACTTCTTTCCAAGCTCAAACATTGAAATTTTTTCTATGGAATCCTTTGTGACAATCGTCTTAGTTTGGGAGAGCTTTCAGGAGGCATTCTACGACGTTGACGAGTAATACTTCGCCTACACGGATTGGATCTAGAGAAGATTTGGGTAAGATTCGAAGAGGCTTCTAGAGAGGATTTGTGTAATCCGTCTTGTCCGCCACTGTTTGTAACTTGCAATTTTTTTGCTACTGTTTATTGTGTAATATTGTGTGATGTGAAGTTAGTGAAGATCCTGTGTAGATCGAGGAGGGAAAGTCATGTAATTGTCTATAGTTTTCATACATTTTTAGTGGTGGTTTTCCGGGTTGGACTCTGATCGTCTCGTTGTTTTCACCCTATTGGGTTTCGACGTTAAATCTTTGTGTCACTTTTATTGATGTAATTTTGTGATGTGTTTTGGTTATGCATCGACATACCACTAAGCAGTCGTGCAGGTACTTGCTCGAACTAATTTGCAGGTGCTTTGATAGAACTTGCATGCTCTCTAGACCAACAAGTGGAATGAGAAATGAGGAAACTCCCAAGAGACTAACTATAAAGGGATAGTGTGAGATGTTGGGTGTGGCCCTCCATCCAGGTTTGTGGATGGGATTTGCCCGGGCACACCCATGGTTAACTGTGAGCATGAGTGCAGGGCAGCTCCATGTACAGTTTAGTGCAAGGGAGCTGAGTTTGCTCTGGATACGGGTACAAGGGAGCTCCGGGCATGGTTTAGTGCAAGGGAGCCAATTTGAACAATTTGACCGATCCTGTGAAATAATATAAAGGAGTTGGTAGCATCATTTCTAGCACCTCAGGGTTTTGGGAGAGTTTGTAGGCTCCACTCTCTAACAGTGGTATCATAGGGAGGTTGGAGGTCATGGGTTCGATCCCCCTGGATGGTATTTCAGGGGGGATTTTTTGGGTGTGGACCGCCATCTAGGTTCACTACTAGAAAATAGACTTTTTGCCACGACAGATTTCTGTGACTAAAAATCCAAAACCGTGGCTAATAACTATTAGCCACGGCCTACCCACGGCAAATGGGCGTGGGCACTGCGAGCATGGCTAATAGTATTAGCCACGCTGAATCCGTGGCTAATAAGTTATTAGTCACGGTTCAATTGTCGTGGCTAAAAGTTCCTCATTTGCCGTGGTTCAATTGTCGTGGCTAAAGGGTCTGTAATAAACCTAACATAAAAAATATTCGGCCGTCGCTGCCGCCGCCGCCGCCCGGCCGTCCGCCCTCGCCGCCCGGCCGCCGCCCGTTCGGCCGCGCGCCGCCACCGCCGCCGCGCGCCCGGACGCCGCCACCGACGTCGCACCGATTTTATTTCAAATAATAATTTTTAATGGGCTATATAAACCCCAAATCGAGCTTTTTGTTGGCGGTGTGGGACAAAAAAAACCCGACCTTTTGCCACAGATTAGGCTTCCGTGGCTAATACTAGATTATTAGCCACGAAACAGACAAATCGTGGCAAAAAGTTGGATTATTTGTCACGGATTAGTCATCTGTGGCTAATACTAGCTTATTAGCCATGGAATAGGAACCGTGGCTAATACTTCAGTATTAGCCACAGTTTTCCCCCGTGGCAAAAAAAATTGTGGCTAAAAGCCATTTTTCTAGTAGTGGTTGGTGGACAGGACTGGTCCAGCACACCCATGGTTGGCTCCAAACATGAATGCAGGGGACCTTCAAGTACAGTTTAGTACAAGGGAGCCGATTTGGTTGACTCTGAGCACAGGTACAGGAGAGGTCCAAGCACAGTTTAGTGCAAGGGAGCCATTTCGAACAATTTGACTAGGTCCTGCGAAATAATATAAAGGAGTTGGTAGCTTCCTTCCTAACACTTAGGAGTTTTGGGAGAGTTGGTATGCGCCACTACGTAACATGAGACACACGGAATTTAGCGAGGCATAGTGTGTTGAGGTAGTCATGTCATGCTCTGAGTGGGCATATATAGCGAGAAGAACAACACAGGCAACTCTCCTAAAGACGCAATAAGATGTAGCATGAAGTTATAGGGTAACTGTATGGATATGTGGGATGATCGATATTCTACCATATTGGTTTGTGAAGCGGGTAGTGGGCGATCGGTCCATACCACAAGATATTTGGTCGGGTCTTAGGCTTCCTAAATCGAGGCAAGGGATACATGTTAGGCAATGATGTGATGTCGCTTTTGGTTAAGCTTTTAGGCTGCGGTGTCATTTTGGTAATAAGCAACGTTTGGTTTCACTTCTTTCATAAATTCAGTTTATTAATATTCGTTGTTTTCTTTATTTCCTCAACCACAACTTCCTACCTGTGGTGAACCGCAAAAGCATGCATCTGGAGGAAGCTGTATGGGCATAAGCCGAAAGCATCGCTCTACTTCCTTCCCTGTTTGCCCCTCTTCCCTGTGTGCCCTCTTCCGCCCCGCAGGTTCTTCTTTGCAGGTACGTTCTTCTTCTTCCCTATGTGCACTCTTCCGCCCGCTTCTTCATCTTCTTCCTCGCGTGTCCTCTTCTGCCTCACTGGGAGCATCCTATTTTGGCTTTCCTGGGGGAGGTACGGAGCCATTCCTGCCTTCCTGGAGGAGGAAAGGGGGAGGTACATAGGGAGGTACCCTAAACCTACATGTATTTTTAGTCTTATACATTCATGATTGTGTAGTATAATAATATAATAATTAAAATGCATAAATAGATTAACCACACTACATTGAATTGAGTATTTCAATTCTTTGTATTTCAAGCACTTATTTATTAGTTTTCAAAAAATTATTATCGTTTGCGAAACAAGTGAATTCAGAGTCCTTTGTCTCTAAAATAAAAATCAAATAAAGATTGACAAGGAAGACTCCACCAAGCACTACTCACCCTCCATAGATGTCTTAAAGAGCATTGCGAGGTTGAGCACCTTGGAAAAAGGATTGTAAAGTGTCTTATAGCAAACAAAATATTCACCACTTTTATTAGTACATAGGATCACAAAAAAGAATAAATGTGATCCCCCAAACACTACTCTGCCCCCTGATAAGTCTTAATAAGCATTGTATGTGTAGAGTATCTTGGTAGTTATACTCCTTACTCTTGTGCATTGAAAAATCGTGTAAGTATTATTATTATTTTTTATTTTAATGTTATGTTATTCATTATATATGTCTTATGTTTTGATTAATCCACTTGCATACTTTATCAGAAAATTATTTGTACACATCATTAGTTCTCATAAAACTTCAACTAATGAGAATTGGATCCTAATGCATACATATACTATTCTCTACAATCTTAAGTAAATGTACTATATTGCAAAGCATGATCGCTATAATATTTATTTTTACTTGAAATTCAAATTAGCTTACATTGTACTTCTTATCTCTTTTTGATATTTTGAAATCATGCTCGCAAAATTTCAATAAGATAGCATCTCTTGGACTTGAATTGAATTAAAAGCATCTTCTTTTTAGGCTTAAAACACTTTTTCCTTTAAATGATTCTATTTTGAAAAAGGTGTTTATTTTAAGAATGCTTATCATATTCTTATTCTTACTACTTGAGCACAATCATAATTATCTATTTTCCTTCCAAACGGTATCGTAATTATCTATTTTCTCAACAATTGGTAAAATTTGATTAACCATGTGGTATTTTCTTACTCTCTACCATATTCAATCATGCATATATTTTGTCATACAAGTGGTAGAGTGGTTTCTATGAACTTGGATATTGCATCATATCTTCTTCTCTACATATATCTCATTGATTCTCATTGCATAAACTCTCATTTACCCTATTTTGATACAACCAAAAAGGGGGGAAATGTCTTACATAAATTTCATAATTTAGAGGGAGTATATTAAAAAATTTCGTAGGGGGAGGTATAGAGCCATTCCTGGAGGAGGTACAGAGCCATTTAAGTAAGGAAGATGAATCAATCGGCCATTTTCAGGGAAAAAAATGTTTCGTGAGAATTTTTTACAATTTTTGTGCTCCGTTATAGTTTTCCTGCTATTTTTTCTTCTTTTCATGCTTCATTTCTGGTACCTTGTGAAACAAGGGTTCAATAATTGATTAAAATCATGAAACAATTGTGTATTTTCTTCTGATAGGGTTATTATGTTCTTTGATGATGGAAAACATGCTTATCAAAACAATGATTTGAACAGTTCCTTTTGGTAGATATAGGTTTTCTTCTGCCGTTCATCTATGCTACATTGCTTATATTTTTACTGGAAAGATATTCCTGTTGCCAACAAATAGGGTTTTGATTAGATTTTTGAATTGTAGGATATTAATAACTTCTGTGTTTGAGTTTGCACTCATTTGTATGTGTATGTTTTTATGTTTGAAGTTGTGTGTGCGTGTTAGTTATCATTATATTT
This sequence comes from Platanthera zijinensis, assembly GCA_039513925.1. Taxonomy (NCBI): domain Eukaryota; kingdom Viridiplantae; phylum Streptophyta; class Magnoliopsida; order Asparagales; family Orchidaceae; genus Platanthera; species Platanthera zijinensis. The sequence continues at coordinate 172,898,457 of CM077091.1, forward strand.
ATATTTATATTTATATATATATATATATATATATAAATTCGTCCAAAATTTCATTTTGTTTCAAAACAAATTTTTCAAAGCTTCGTTTTACAAACTCAATTTCACTCAAACAGTTTTTTTTAACAAAACTCTATTTTCCAGAAATAATTTTTTTCTTATCAACAACTTTCCATCAACAATAACTCAACCAAACAAAGCCTAAATCATTGTCACCAATTCTAATGAGTTTAAAGATTCAATCAAATACGCACATGAAAAAAACGAAAAAAGACAAACAATTCAAAGCCATGGTGCCAAGCATGGCTAGCTAATCTAGAAGCTCAATTACTTTGAATTTTGTTACAATAAAAGTTTTTACTTGTCAAGACACTTTAATAAACAATGTGAGTGAGAGATCAAACCCCTATTGCAAGTTAAAGAAGTTTCTCGTAGAGTTATTTTATTGTCTCCGGATGAATTTTGCTTGATTGTTGCACGCCTTCGTCTTTCTCGTTTGCAAGTCACATGCAATCACGGACCTCTTTTATACTATGTAGGTCATGCAGTGCTAAAGTGACACTCCTTAATTCAGACCCCAAAGGAGGTGTGATTGTTGATCATCCATCGCTCATGCCTCTAATGGGATTATATATAGCACCTCCTTTTTTTCGATTGACATGCATGTAGTGTAACTGTTGAATGGCCATTTTTTTTATAAATGATAGAAATTTTTTGGCCTAATACTATAATTAATGTACAATCAAAGAGAGTGTGATTTTAATTTCATTATTTCTAATACAAAACCAAAACAAAAGATAGGACACAATGACGACAAAGGATTCATATAGCCGACCCCACTATAGTGGGATAAAGGCTCGAGTGTTGTTGTTTTGTTGTATTTCTAATACAAAACCTAGAGATGCATCACGGACTAAGCTGATGGTTATAAAAAAAAGCAGCCAAACATATTTTAGGATATTGTGATGCTCTAATATAAACAAATCCTAAAACATTTGTAAAAATTTATAAAACAAACAAACTATGATCATAGACCCTTATACCAAAATGACAAAAATTCTTACTAACACCTCTTCATTACATTAATCACAATAGTACTAGAATTATATGAATAAATTTCATGCATGCATCTGACCACACAAAATCTACTCCGCATAATATACAAACTACAACATGATGTAAAAATTTATGGGAAGGTGAAAACGAGGTCGCAGGAACACTCAATCACAACCGAAGACATGTAAAAATCAGCAACACAAGATTTTCCAACTGAAATTAACTTCTTTACATGGTGATGTATACATTGCAAGACATGATTACAATGCAACCAAGGAAAACAAAAAACTGTCACAAGAAGTTAACCGCGTGGATAGAACCCTGTAACCGCACAAGTCACCTAACTGCCAGTTGAGTCTACCGAGACTGCCGAAGCCGCCTATCCGCGGCTAACCGTGTGGACTGCTGTTATTGAAATGTTGAAAGAACAAGAACAGAACCCGTTGATAGACCAAACGAACTAATCTGCTTATCAGCAACTCCGAGGAAGAGATCTAGTCGCAGAGACCGCGACTAGCTACTATCCGCTGTCTGTTTTCCACGAACTGTTTCACACCAAGCTTCCACTAGTTGCCTAGCCGCTTGATGTTAGCAGCAACGCCTGCACAGAATCAACTTCTTTAATCACAGCGGTTAGAAAACCATAATCGCAAAAACCATGTGCGAGCTCGTTCTTACTATTCACTGCTAAATATGACGAGTCAAGCACTCCTATTTATAGGTGTGGGGAAGAGTGTCATCACAACCCATAGCGATGGGATAACCGCTCGTCAAACTTGTCGGCTAACACCATGTACCCGCACTGTGCGGATACAACCACCAGTTCGCTAAGGTCGCAACAATCAATAAAATCAGATAGATCGATCAGTATGTCATGCCTTACACCAAACCACAAACATGACGAACATAACATAGGCGGACTGCCGAACATCGACACCAGACCGCACAACCCCGCGAACACTACTTCCAGTCCGCGCAAAACTGCAGCCCGCGACTAGAGAAAAAATCATGCCCAGTAAATCTACTGAACTCGGTGAATACTAGAAGCAGTCCGCAACCAGACGAACTCGACGAGCTAGGCAACCAGCTAGACTTAGTCCCACAGACCGAGTCCACCACAAGCTCTGCGGTCTCCAAGAAACAGCACCACCTGATACCAAGACCGCGCCCACTGAACAACACCAATCCGCAATCTTGCGGACTGCTCCATCAAACCACGCGACCTCCAGGTAAACCAGTCCTCACATCTGTGCCAACCTCTACGATCTAACATCCAGACCACAAGCATAGAACCAATCCAAACACCGACAAGCTCTAGAAGAGTCTGCCACGACATAAAAGCTGGACTCGGTGAATCTAGACGAGTCTGCCACATCCGCGGTTAGCCAACACTAACCGCCCGGTTAAACAAGGATGTTTGCTAACCCAGACCACAAGAACTACCGACAACCCGTCAAAGGCTATCCGTCAATGATGTCCGCCAGGTCACCGCGAACTCTGCGGTATGTGCGGTTTGACAAGTCTAACCGCCCAGCTCCACTTAGCTCTCACTTCAACAATTTCAACACATGATATTACATTATACAAAAACCACTTCACATTTGTCGCTTTTTGGTATAAGCACAATATAGACATTGACTTAGCGTTGCGAGAACCTGAATCACAAATTATTTTAAATGAGGTTTGGCTAAAACAGATTGCAATGTCTCTCCTTGCCCCAAGCTTTCATAGAGGAGTTATCCAAAAGAATCTTTCCCCAACTCTCAAAACATGCAAATTAGTCCAGCAATATTGATACGGGTCACCCAGTTTTTTCTCGGTCCGGAGAATCGGACATCCTTAGCTCAGAATTGGACTGGTGCTACAAACATTCAATGAAAAACAATAACAAATGACAAGAGACTTTTTTATGTGGAAAACCAGGAAAGGGTGAAAAACCATGTGGTCGAAACTGTATCGGTCTAAATTCCACTATTTCGTTGAATTTACAGGAATCAAAGTCTCCTCGGAGGGTGACAGGTCACCTCTTCATTACAAAGCTTCAAGTACAATGACAACAGAAAATAAACTAAGTCAATGATGCTCTGGCAGGAGCGTCCAATGGAGCTGAGGATTCACTAAGTCTTCGAGGCTTGGATGAGAGTATTTTTCCTAAAAAATGGCTAAGTCCTTGTAGTGTTGCACACTTGATGGCCTAGAGAGAGTGGAGCAAATTCAGAGCAGAGGAATGATCAATGTCCCACGTTCTCGCTAGAAAATGTCAGAGCTCTCTCTAGTCTCTGGAATTTCTTTCCTTCAAATGAATGCATGGGGGGCCTATTTATAGTTTTTTGGAGGGACATGCTGGTAATTGCGTCGGGGCGGATTTTGTGTTGACGAATGGCGTCGCTCCGTTGCAATCACCTAGATCACCAATTTTCAGGAAATAACAAGTGTGCCCCTTGAGCAGCTTGGACGGCCCGGGCAGGTTGCCAAATGGCGGTGGAGGCTATCGGTGGCAGAGTCGGTCAGAGGCAGTGGATATGGCTGGCAGCACAATGATCATCGATGTGCGCGCTGGTTGTGGTTGTGCGCTTGCTGGTCATGGTCACGATGCCGCCCGCATGCGCGCTAGCCATCTAGGAGTCCACCTAATTTAAGCAGCCAGGAGGCCAGCCCTTCGCACACTGGTGGAAAGTTGGGCGGCCAGAAGGCTGACTAGACTTGGGTGGCTAGGAGGTCGGCCCTCCGTACACCTGCGGAGGGCTGAGCGGCCAAGGGTGGCCAGAAGGCCGGCCCTCCACATACCGGCGGAGGGCTGGGCAACCAAGGGCGGGCAGGTGGGCCGCCCAAATCGGGGAGGCTAAGAAGCCTCCTTATTAGGGCAGCTAGGGAGCAGCCCTCCGCACGCCGGTAGAGGGATGGTAGCCCGAATGGCCGCCGGAATAGGACGACCGATGAGCCGCACGGCTTGTACGGCCGGAAGGTCAGGCGGTCACTCCCTGGGCAGTTACGCCCCAAGCGGTTAATGGGGGCCTTTTGGATAACCGCACCCCATATAAAGGGTGTGACTAGCGCTTTTAAGGAGTGTTATATGTCTCGAAGCATCCTGAGTGACGGTCAAAGTGGAACTACCTCCTCGTTGCCCCCAGCTTGGGTTTTATTGGCAAACCCTAGGTTTAATACGGATATCGGATATCCCGGTATCCGAACCAAACTCACTAAGCCTTCAAACCCGTTATGTACCCAATTATACATTAATAATCTCCTCCTATATTTGTGGTATATAATGTTTATATTTCATAGTGTAGAAAAGTAGAAATGACTAAGTTTCAAACTTTTAAGTATTATCAAGAAAAGAAAGCACAATTGAACATAATATGAGTTTTGCATAAATAAAAAAGCAAGCATTCAAATATAAAAGTGTATCTCAGGAATAAAAGTCTGAAAACATAGTCATAATAGATCAAACACGTAACAATTCTAGTCATAGAGTAGATCATCAACATCTAGGTTAAAATCTACTTTCTCTCATTCATCTTGACCAGTGTCTGCAAAAAATTTCATGAGTTTAGACTCTATGAATTCATAAACATATGCAGTGACGTTTTAAAGTAAACTAGCTCTATATAAAAGAGCTTAGTGCTTGTAGTAGTAGTGAAGTAACACTGTCAACATCTCTATCCAGCCTAACTAAGATCAGTCAAGTTTTTATTTTAATAAATCAAACATTTTTATCTTACTCATTAATAATCACTATGTACATTATCATCAAATATGGAATGATATGATATACCATCATATGCAATATTATCAAATGTAAAATAATGTGTTATGATTATTAATATTTAGATTAACCTTTGCAACGACTTTCTATTCTCAGTTGAATAATGCTCGAATCAACTTATAATGAGAAAGTTATTAAGTCATCAAATGTGGAATGACTAGTATATAACCATCTTGGGTTTTCATCAAAAAAAATTATTTGGGGTTTTCAGTCTATTATTAAATGATTGCATATTACGACTATAGGTTCTTACTATTTCATATTTCTATGAATTTTAATCACATATCCTCGATGTTTTGATTTTGAGAGCTCTATTTATGCCTTTTGTCAAAGCGTCTGTAATATTATCTTTTGACCTCACATCAATTATGTTCATAATCTCTTGACTTGTGAGAGAGGTCAACCAGACTTGTTTCATCCTTAGTTTCCTTCTTTTGTCATTAAACAAAGTGTTCGTAGCAATCGTTTTAGTAGCCTGATTGTCGCAGTAAACTACAATAGAACTCAGTTGCAGGCTCGTCAGTGGAATGTCCATCACCAAATCTCTTATAAACTTTGCTTCTTCTCCTACTGAAACTAGAGTGTGGATTTCAGATTCTATAAAAGAGACTGCAATGCATGATTGCCTCTTGGACTTTCAGGTTATACCTTCTCCTCGTGTGAATATAAATTCACTAGTAGACTTGCTATCGTTTATTTCTGAGCACCGTGATGCATCAGAATGTCCTTCCAGGACTGAAGGATAACCATTGTAACATAAGACATACTTTTGAGTGTGCTTTAAGTATTTCATTAACCTATCGAGGGCATTCCATTGGTCTTGTCTAGGATTACTAGTGAATCTGATTAACATGATAATCGTAAAGGCTATGTCAGGTCTGGTGCAGACCAAGAATACATGAGACTACCGATCATTTTAGAATAATCTAACTATCTAATCGTAGCTCTTTCATTGGGCTTTAAGCGGTTATTATAGTCATATAGTGTCTCTACCTTTTTACTTTTATTGTATCCCCACGTATATAACATGGATTTATGTAATGACTTTTGTTTGGTATTATATCCACAATAACCTAGATTTGTATGAAGTCACCCTTGAACTAAGATGAATTAAGTTTGTATTTGATACTCTTTTCAAGTTGAGTGCTTGCAGGTTATAATTGCCAAGTGTAGACCAATGTCAGTCTACAATGAGTCACCAAACACAGAACCATACAATGTAATCCCTCATTGTATGATCCATGGTGTTGACTCATGTGTAGCCTCTCTATTGGGACACACTTCTTTTTCAAGTACTAAAGATATGGAAGAAATTATGGGTTGCTGATCTCCAAGAAGAAGAATTAAAATCTTGTTAAGAAATTTTGCTAAGTTATTACTCGAGAAGGCCAAGCTTTGTCTCGAGAAGCAGAAGTCATTACTCGAGAAGGCCAAGTTTTGTCTTGAGAAAGCAGAAGTTATTACTCGAGAAGGCCAAGCTTTGTCTCGAAAAGCAGAAGTTATTACTCGAGAAGGCCAAGCTTTGTCTCGAGAAAGCAGAAGTCATTACTCGAGAAGCCGAAGTTATTTCTTGAGAAGTCTAAATTTTTCTCGAGAAGTCCAATCAGCTCTCGAGAAGTCATTACATATTTCTCGAGTAACAGAAATTATTTCTCGAGTAAAAGTCTTTTCTTTCTTGAGAAGCCAGAACTTATTTTCAGTATTTTCCTTAAGTACTTCTTCTCGAGAACCTTATACCTCTTCTCGAGAAACAGAAGTTGTTCTCGAGAAGTCAATCCTTCACTCGAGAAATGAAGTTCAATTCTTTGAATTTTTTGTTAAGTCCCGATGAAAGTAATTTCGAATTGATCTCATTTCTTATTGGTCCACATATTCTGTCATTAATGATTATGACTGTTAGGCAAATCCTATAAATGGTCTTATCATAATCGACTAACCCAAAAAAGAAAATTAAGTATTCTGAATCGCATATTTTTCATTCAAAATCGGGAAGCATCGTCGTTGTTCATCGTCTTCCTCGCCGATGACCTTCTCCGATCCAAGATATTCAGAACAAGAAGGTTTCAATAGATCAAGACTTTCAACATCGACAGATCTATTCCTTGATCGTGCTGATCCTAAGTTTTCATATCTAGAGATTTTGCCTTTGTCTTCTTCGATCCGTTTCTGACAGAGCTTCAAATTTTAAGAAAGAAGAAGGGCTGAAGACTCAGATCTGAAATATTTTTATTTGTATATTTTCTGTAAAACACTTTATTCCTGTAGGAGATTTTTCTCTGAGTTGGAGGAGCTTTGTTCTCCGAGATTTTTGTAGGAGTGTTTTAACTCCGAGTTGTAGGGGCGTTGCTCCGAGTTGTAGGATTGTTTTCCAATCCGAGCTAATAGTGAAGTAGTCAAGTCTAGCGTGGTGCTAGATCAGTGAGGTGGAGAGTGGATGTACCCAAGGTTGGGGAACCACTATATATCTTGTGTTTTTTATGGCTTGCTTGTTTATTTTCTACGCTCCGTTGTTACAAGTTTTTATTCCGCAAAAAAAACGCAGACCTCACCTATTCACCCCCCCCCTCCCTCTAGGTGATTTAGGTAGACAACTAAAAACATCAACTTTGACTTAGGGAAATGTCATTTTTCTCAAAACTCGCTTGCTTGCCTAGTATAGTTTCAGCTATACCTAGGTCTTTAATGTTATATTCCTTTATTGGACCTGACTTTACGTCAATTACTTCGGAGTTCGGATTGATCAGATCCTAGAATTAGCATATCATCTACATACAAGTATATTATGGTGGCTTTATTTGATCGATGACATGTGTAAAGACATTTATTAGAAAGACTCGACATGAATCTCATGTCTTTTACACTATAGTCAAATTTCTCATGCCATAATTTTGGTATTTATTTTAGTCTGTATAGTAACTTAATTAACGTGCAGACCTTATTTTTGTGACCTTCTGCAATTAAGTCTTTAGGTTGGCTCATGTATACCTCTTTAGTCAAATCTATGTTCAAGAACGCAGTCTTAATATCTATTTGATGAACAATGAAGTTCTCAATATATATAATGGTAAGAAGGATCCTAATGATTGTTAGATGACACATGAGTGAGTATACATCAAAATAATATATTAAAGCCGGAAAAATCCCAACTCCAAAATTCGGATCAAGACAGCCTAAGGTTACTGATTCTACGGTACGACATCACAGTTTAAATGGCTAGCGCACTAGAGAGAGGAAACTATCAAAAAGCACACCCCAAGTGCTCTAGTAGGGAGGTCCCACCATATGCCCGAAAGTTTGGGAGAAACTTCCCCTCCACAACCAAAAGGCTGGGCAAGGTGCTAGGCAGGCATGGACTTGGCGAGTATCCATATAGGAGGAACTCAACCTCTTCCAAAAGTTTCATTTCTAGTACCCATGAGGGCTATTTATAGAGAAATCTTGGGGGGGGGGGTATATGCGAGTATCCAACTTCTATCAGCGAGTTCTAAGGGTCTACTCACCCAAACTCGTGAGATACTTGCCCAAACTCACCTCTGCTCGCCCAAACTTACCTCTGCTTGCCCAATGGTCTGTGAATAGCCATCATCATGGCTACTTCTGATCCCGACGAATTACGGGTTATACACAAGCCCCACTTTTTTCGAGCTCGATACGAGCTTGGAAAAACAATGTTGAACTCGTAGTTCAGAGAGATGGCGTTAGACGATGTGCTGTATGAGGTCCTTCCTAGGAGTGGTGCTCAATTGGATGTGGCGAGAAGGTTGATACATAGCATGAGGAAGCTCAACTCAAGGTGGATAATATAGTCGACACCCAGCAGGAGTCGAGCCCAACTGGTGGTGGAAAAGAGGTCAAAACCTAGCAAGAGGAAGCTCAACTAGAGGTGGAGAGTATAGTCTACATCTAGCAGGAGCCGAGTTCAACTGGTGGTGTATAATAGGTCGACACCTAGCAGGAGGAAGCTCAACTGGAGGTGGAGAGTATAGTAGACACCTAGCAGGAGCTGAGCTCAACTGGTGGTGGAAAAAGAGGTCGACACCTAGCAGGAGGAAGCTCAACTGGAGGTGGAGAGTATAGTCAACACCTAGTAGGAGCCGAGCTCAACTGGTGGTGGAAAATAGGTCGACACCTAGCAGGGGGAAGCTCAACTAGAGGTGGAGAGTATAGTCAACACCTAGCAGGAGCCGAGCTCAACTAGTGGTGGAAAAGTGGTCGACATCTAGCAGGAGGAAGCTCAACTAGAGGTGGAGTCGACAGATCTCAGGAGCCGAGCTCAACCGGAGGTGGATTCGATAGCTCTCATGAGCCGAGCTCAACTGGAGGTGGAGTCGACAGCTCTCGGGAGCCGAGCTCAATTAGAGGTGGAGTCGAGTCCTCTCAGGAGTCGAGCTCAACTAGAGGTAGAATCAACAGCTCTCAGGAGCCGAGCTCAATTGGATGTGGATTCGACAGCTCTCAGGAGTCGAGCTCAACTAGAGGTGGAGTCGACAACTCTTAGGAGTCGAGCTCAACTAGAGGTGGAGTCGACAGCTCTGAGGGCTCAACTAGAGGTGGAGTCGACAGCTCTCAGGAGCCGAGCTCAACTCGAGGGGGAGTCGACAGCTCTCAGGAGCCGAGCTAAACTGGAGGTGGAGTCGATAGCTCTCAGGAGCTGAGCTCAACTAGAGGTAGATTCGACAGCTCTCAGGATCCAAGCTCAACTAGAGGTGGAATCGACAACTCTCAGGAGCCGAGCTCAACTTGAGGTGGAGTCGACAGCTCTCAAGAGCCGAGCTTAAGTGGAGGTAGAGTCGACAGCTCTCAGGAGCCGAGCTTAATTGGAGGTGGATTCGACATCTCTCAAGAGCCGAGCTCAACTGGAGGTGGAGTCGACAGCTCTCAGGAGGCAAGTTCAATTGGAGGTGGAGTCGATAACTCTCAGGTGTCGAGCTCAACTAGAGGTGGAGTCGACAGATCTCGGGAGCCGAGCTCAACAGGAGGTGGAGTCGATAACTCTCAAAGCCAAGCTCAACTAGAGGTGGAGTCGATAGCTCTCAGGAGCCGAGCTCAACTAGAGGTAGAGTCGAGAGCTCTCAGAAGCCGAGCTCAACTAGAGGTAGAGTTTACAGCTCTCAGCAGCCGAGCTCAACTAGAGGTGGAGTCGACAGCTCTCAGGAGTCGAGCTCAACTAGAGGTGGAGTCCACAGCTCTTAGGAGTTGAGCTCAACTGGAGGTAGAGTCGACAGCTCTCAGGAGACGAGCTCAACTAGAGGTGGAGTCGTCTCGGGTTTTGCTCGTAGTCGGCCTGTAGGAGGGAAGCTCGTACAGGGAGCTCGGACTACGATAACTCCGTGGCTCGAGGACTTCTATCGGTGCTGAAGTCATTCACCCTACTGCTTAGGAGATAGCCAAAGAGTTAGATGTATCAATTTCTTTTAAGACGAAGGAAACTTTTTGAAGATACGACGATCTTCTCCTCGTCGAGTTGGGAGGTTAGTGTCCGAAACTGTTCCTGATAGTTCCTCCAGACGGAGGAGAGATGCAATAGGGGGTAGCTAGGCTGACATGTAAGGGGGAGCTGATCTCGACCGTCAATGTAGGGGCTTCATCTTACAAGGATGCTTAAATCCTAACACATTGTCCTATCGTAGGCCCTGAGCTTTTTAGGAGAAATAGGTCAAAGGCTCGTTCCCTAACCTAACCGTGGAGATTGCTCCCAGCTCTTCCACCTGGCTATGAAGGCCATTGTACAAGTGAAGGGAAATGGTACTCAGGGGGGGTCCTACAAGACACATATTCGAGTCCACCATCCTTCCACAGACTTGTACCTTCAAGATCTTGGCAGGTTATCCCACCTTGGCAACAATAGAGACGCGTTCTGCTTTGCAAGACTAATAGTCGCTAAGAGCAGGTCTTCCTTCATCGAGTTTAAGAGGTTAGTGTCCAGACCTGTTCCTAATAGTTCCTCCAATTGGAGGAGAGATGCAATCGGGGGTAGCTAGGCCAACTTGCAAGGGAGGAGCTGATCTCGACCGTCAATGCAAGGGCTCGGTCTTACAAGGACGCTTAAATCCTGACACACCGTCTCATTGTCCGCCCTGGGATTTTTAGGAGAAACAGGTCGAATGCAGGTTTCCCAAACTGATCATGGAGATCGCTTTCTGCCTACTATGCCTGCTCGATATGCTTTCAAGAAGAGAAGCAAAAACCCCATATTTCAGGGTGTTAGAGAAATATCATCGATGTATAAGTGTGAACGAGCGTACCATTCCCTCCTATAGGTAGAACCCTTTCAGGTTATCATAACTCCAGGTGTTTGAGGAGATAAAATGAATAACATAACAGCCTGGTTGCTGAAGCGATAACCTCATGCGTTTAAACTTGCAGAATCGAATCGAACACCATAGTTGTTGAAGTAGTGATCTCGCGAGTATGAACTCATAGAATTAAAGGAGAGCACCATAGTTGTTAAAGAGATGACCTCACGAGTATGGAACTTGCGGAATTGAAGAGAACACCTAGTAAGCAAGAAGAGCATCACGAGTAGGAGCTCGTAGAATAATAGCTTGAATATGTCATGAGTAAGCCGTCTCATGGAATGTAGGTTGTCGGAGGAGATCATCGCAAGTAGGAGCTCGCAGAGCACCTCGTATATTTTTCCCTGGTGGTGAACTCATCGTGATTCGCCCTGTTTGTTAGTCATACAAAAAATAAGCCCATGCTTTACCAAAGCACTCATAAGTATGAACCTGTATGAAAATCACCATTATTGAAAAAAAAGATGAACTAGGCGGAGGGTAAGTGTCACTTCTGATATTAGAACCCCTATTCAGATTTTTCGGGGGTTCCACTGCCCGGTTAGCGGACGGGGGTTCCACTCCCAACTCGTCTAGATTCCGAGCTCCCGGCCTTATGAGTAAGTCACCTGCAGAACTCGCCTATGGGCGAGTAACAAAGATACTCACCCTGTTCAATTCGCCTATGGGCGAGTAACAAAGATACTCGCCTCTCCTACCTGTAGAACTCGCCTATGAGCGAGTAACAAAGGTACTCGCCAATTCTATCTGTACTCGCCGGTATATCGTCGTCTGCAACTCGCCTCCATGAATTATTCTGCATATTCTTGCATAGGGTTGTCGCCATATGGAACTCACATATTAGCGAGCAATAAGGGAACTCTCCATCCTCTATGAAATCGTCTGAATATACTGGCAACCTGAAGTCATCATCTGGAGCCCGCCTAAGGAGGTTGCAATCTGGAACTTGCTTTTGAGCGAGTAACAGGGAAGCTTGCCTCATGAAGCCGCCGAGCTTGAAAGTCGCCATCGCGAAGTCTCCTATGGCGAGTAACCAGAAAACTCATTCACCTTGCCAAGAACTCGACCACTTTGTCGAAAGATCACGAGTTGCTGTCTTTGGTTTCCAACTCACCGTCTTAAGCTATGAAGTCTTCTCGCAAAGATTTTTTTCATTGACTACAATCCACGCTCACCGCACCAAAGTGTTGAATCCGTGAAAATCTCAACTCTAAAATTCGGATCAAGACAGTCTAAGGTTACTGATTCTATGGTCCAACGTCACAATTCAAATGGCTAGCACGCACGAGAGAGAGGAAATTATCTAAAAGCACACGTCAAGTGCTCTAGCAGGGAGGTCCTACCATGTACCCGAAAGTTTGGAAAAAACTTTCCCTCCGCAACCAAAAGGCTGGGCAAGGTACTAGGCAGGCATGGACTTAGTGAGTATCTACATGGGGGTACCTCAACCTCTTCCAAAAGTGTCATTTCTAGTACCCATGGGGGGCTATTTATAGACAAATCCTGGGCAGTATAGGCGAGCATCCAGCTTCTGTTAGCGAGTTCCAAGGGTCTACTCGCCCAAACTCGCGAGATACTCGCACATACTCGCCTCTGCTTTCCCAAGCTCATCTCTGCTCGTACAAGCTCGTCTCTGATCGCCCAAGCTCGTCTCTGCTCGACCAAGCTCGCCTCTGCTCGCCCAATGATCTGCGAATAGCCTTCTGCTTGGGTACTTCTGATCTCGATAAATTACGGGTTATACATAATCTACTCTGTTAACTTGTGTGAAACCTTTAGCCACTATGCGTGCTTTATACTTAGTTGCGTTACCATTAAAAAAAATTTTAGAACTCACTTACACCCTATACTTTTAGCTCATTTTGACTTATCAACCAACGTCTAGGTGTTGTTCTGAAGTAGAGAGTTCGTCTCTTTATCAATTACTTCTTTCCATAGCAGAGAATTCATGGATCTTAACGCTTTCTTATAGGTAGATGGATCAGCCTCAACGTGATAAGTGACAAAATCATTACCGAAGGTTCTGGGAGTTTTTTCTCTCACAGAAGTTCTCCTAGACTTTAGATTGTTATTGTCTATTGGAACTGAATAGGAGGTGTTCGGTATTGCTTCAAGATCTTCCTTAGTAATAGTTGTTTACATACCTGGGAGTGACAGATTCTTATCTTTAAGGAATTTGTCTTCAAAGAATACTACATCCCTAGATTCTATAATTATATTATTGGAAATGTCTAAGAATATATCTGCAACACTATCCTCAACACAGCTTAGGTAGACACATGTGTTGGTCATAGGTCCAATCTTAGACCTTTTTGGATCGAAAAACTCTAACATAGGTTATACGGCCCCAGGTCTTAAGTCTACTAATATTTTGATGTCTCTTAAACCAAAGCTCGTAGGGTGTAACCTCTAACATAACATGAGGGATTTATTTTAAATGTGATTGACAGTTAATAATACTTCTCCCCAATAAGTAGTAGACATGCTAGCAGTCAGGATGAAAACTCCACGTTCAACTTGACTTGTAAAATAGGAGATTCACCACATATTGCTCAGCGATTTTGACACTATCCGAGAGGATGTGGGCGAATATCTATGGAGCAAAGATGAGTATTTTTGTATGTATTACCTTCTAAATTTCTTAAATCCTCATCTTACATTGACCTTAAGCAAGCTGCCTCATCTTCAAGTCCGAAATAGACAGACTGAAGGAGAAAGAGGGAGCCCCACAGAATACTACAAACAAGAAGACAAAACAAATCTAGAAGCTCTGCCCTTCTTTTGCAGCAACAGACCTAAAGCGGTCAGGATATCCTCACAACTGGCGGAATCAACCATGATCTGCGATCCTTTTTTTGCATGTAAAGAAATGTGAAGCAGGGGAGGCAGGGATCATCCTCCTTCCTATTGTGATCAAGAGCGGACACGCTATACAAGCGGCGGCGTCAAAGATCGGGAGCACCAACGGAACCCAAAAGCACAAGGAGTGGCAAATGGAGAAGCAGCGATGGTGGCACACCAATCTCCTTCGTGATGGGCGTTTTCCTGATCCATAGGCGATGGACTTGTCCCTTCCTCTTGATCTAAATAGCAACAGCGGATCCTTCCTCTTTTCCTCGATCTGAATCTAGCGGCGTGGAAAAATCCTCCTTCACCTATCAAAAAATCGCCGGATGCTTTTCCTTGTCGGCGGGATTTTAAGAAAACGGGAAATCAGAAGTGGAGAATCATGATTTCCAGGCGGCAGGACAGAGAATTCCACGGGAGAGAGAAAATTACCAAGCGGGGATAGGAGCGGCTAGGGCTTTACTTCGAGAATGTTATGTCGCTCGAAGCATCTCAGGTGGTGGTCAAAGTAGGACTACCTCCGTGTTTCCCCCAGCTTGGGTTTTATAGGCAAACCCTTGGTTTAATACGGGTATCGAATATCCCGGTATCCGAACCAGCCTCTTTAAGCCTCTGAACCCGTTAAGTACCCAAATATACATTAACTAGGGGATCTATCAATAATTAATGTTACAAATATTAATGACTTTGCTTTGTTATACGATATTAATTAACGCAAGTAGCCCCTAACTTTTATTCTCTTTAGTGTTTTATCTTAACTACTTTTGTATGATCTTCTCACTTTATTCTTCTCAAGTCGTGCCTCTCGAAGCAATTTCAACGAAATCATATCAAAATTGTCTCAAACCAAATTGACTTTCAGTGACTTTACTCTGGTTGACATTGAGAGAAGCTCGCCGCCCGTCGATGTCGAAGTCATATCGATATTTGCGATATCTTTAAAGTTGGATCAACAGCTACTTTCCTGAACTAGGTGTAGTTAATGAGGAGAGGACTTTAGTTTCTGTTGCGGACTAACTCGGCATCCCGGTCGGACCGGAATAAACTGGATCGCCTTAGCTCTCGGGACGGTCAAGCGCGCACACAGCCAATGAAAACAGAGAGTTTCACAGGAGGTTTTAATGTGGAAAAACCCCTCAACTAGGTAAAAAACCACATGACCAGATCTGTGCTGGTCAAAGTCCACTATCAGCTTGTAGTTACAATATGCTTGGAGAATCGAGGGCGACAGACTGCTCCTCGTTACAACTTGGTGGTGAGAGAGAATTCCTGACTCACAATGGGCAATAGCCTGTGCCGAGGGAGTTCTGGATGTTGCTTGGTGGATGGTGCGTTCCAACGCTAGTGATGGTCATCTTCTTCCCTTCTCTGTGCATTTGGGGACTTGGGCGTTCCTCTGGCTCGTAGACGGCTTAAATATGACCCGAGGGAGGAGTTCGACAGAGCTCTGACCTGAGGAAGAAGAAGATTGGGAGAGCAAAAGGTGAGAAATGAGGAGGCCTGGGGCTCCTTTTATATCCTCCAGGAGGTGGTTATGACGCCCCCCCCCCCCTAACCTGGTGGTTACTTGTAGATCAGACGATGATGGATGCTCTGTAGTGATCGGACAGTCGCCAATCTGCAAGCGGTGGTGGCCGGCGGCCGGCGAGCGAAGGCCGGCGGGCGAAGGCCGGTGGCGGCCGGCGGGCGAAGACGGCCGGCGGCGGCCGGTGGTGTAACTACCTGGCCCGCTAGGAGCACAGCGCCGCCCGGCCCACCACACAGCCCAGGAAGGCAACCTGGCACCACGGGTGGTACAGTCGGAATCTAAAAGGCCTGCAGGCCGTACACCCCAACCAAATCTCTGTTACTGTTTCTCACCACAGAAGGTTGTTGCCGCGGGGTTTCGAACCCGAGACCTTGATAAGACCCTCCGACAAATAGGGCTCATCACCAACTGAGCCCTGTTTGCAGGAGGGTATTATCAAGGTCTCAGGTTCGAAACCTCGTGGTAACAACCTTCTGTGGTGAGAAACAGTCACGGAGATTTGGTTGGGGTGTACGACCTGCAGGCCTTGTAGATTCCGGTTGTACCACCCGTGGTGCCAGGTTGCCTTCCTAGGCTGCGTGGTGGGTCGGGCGGCGTTGTGCTCCTAGCGGGCCAGGTCGTTACAGGTGGCGATGGCGACGACGGCGGGTGACGGGTGGCAGTGGCCGGTGGTGGAGGCAGCCGGCGGCGGTAGTTATTGAAATGACGGCCCCCATGATTTTCCTATTGTGGAGGAGATCATGGGTAGTGGGTTGACCGGTCAAACCCATGATCTCCACAATAGAAGAAATCATGGGGGATGAGTGGTTAAATGCACCCCCAAGGCTTTAAATGGAGCTTCATCCCCTTCAATTGCCTCCCAGATCCTTTGTTGTCGAAAGTTGGCACAAGCGAGAGAATAAGGATTTCCCCCCGTTCTCTTCGATCATGACGGCGACCAGCGAAAGTCCAGAAACATCAGAGAGCGGCGCCCGACGAGCCCAGGTAATGATACGTTAAAAGATTTCTGGGGGAGAGAGGGGACGGCAAGTGGAAGCGTCGGCGTGCCCGAAAAGGGGGCTCCCGGCGCCCCCATGACTGGGCATCGTGGCAGCAGGTGCGCGCCCCTGACAGCGCGCGTGCTCGGACGTGGGCGCACGCGAACCAGGCCGCGCGCGCGGCTTGGTGGGCGCACCAGGGTGCGCGCATGCAGGCACGCGCGTGCCTGGGGTTCGCCTGCCTGGGCGAGTGCGTGCGCCCCTGGTGCGCGCGGTTGCGCGCCTGGCTGCCCGCGCACGCGAGGGCGTGCGCGCTTGGCCATGTGTGCGTGGGCGCGTTCGTTTTTCGCTTCGTAGTCCCCTTCTATTTGGGAGACAATGAGATGAGAATCTGAGTAGACTATCAATCCTCTAATGTGGCAGTCGATGGCGAGCCTTAGTCCCGCAATTAAAGCTTCGTACTCGGTGACGTTGTTGGTGGCGGGAAACTTCAACTAGAGCCCATACTCCAAAGTGATAAGTTCTAGGCTTACGAGAAGCAATCATGCTCCTGCACCTTCGAGCCCAGACACTCCATCAACGTATAGAGTCCACCGCTAATCGGGTTCGACTTGCGTGCTCTCCGTCTCTGCTGGTAGGGTATTTTCAACAATAAATTTCGCCAGGACTTGTGATTTGATGACGGGGTGTGGCAAAAAGTGGATGTCGAATTCGCCTAACTCGACCTCCCACTTGACCAATCGGTCGGATGCTTCTGGTTTCTGGAGGATTGCGTGGAGAGGTAGCTCGGTCAACACTTTGGTTGTATGGGCTTGGAAGTAAGGAAGAAGCTTCCTAGCTGAGAAGACGAGTGCTAGGGCTATCTTGTCTGCAGTTGGATACCGAGTTTCCACATCCGAGAGGATCTTACTGAGGTAATAAACGGGGTACTAGATTCCCCCTTCATCCCTTACCAATATAGAACTTAGCGTCGCGGGCGTGACGACGAGGTACAAAAAGAGTGTTCTTCGGGAGAAGGCTTTGATAGAAGCAGAGGGGAGGCCAGATATTTCTTCAAATCCTCAAAGGCAGCTTGACACTCGTCAGTCCACTGAAACCCTGCGGTCCTGGCTCCTCTGAGAATCTTGAAAAAAGGGAGATACTTGTCTCCGGTCCGTGCCAAGAACCAGGAGAGCGTTGTAATTCTCGCATTCAAACGCTACATTTCTTTGAGGGACTGAGGCGGTGACATCTCCTCGAGAGCTTTGATCTTTTTTGGGTAGGCTTTTTTCCCCACTGCGTTACCATGAATCCTAGAAACTTCCCAGACGTAACCCCGAATGCACATTTACTGGGGTTGAGCCTCATACCATACTGACAGAGGATTTTGAAACACTTTTCGAGGTCTTCTAGATGATCTTGATCTTCTCAATGAATGCTTTTAACTAGCATATCGTCCATGTACACCTCCATAGACTTGCCAATGAGATCCTTGAAAACCTTGTTCATGAGTCGCTGATAGGTTGCTCCTGCGTTTTTGAGCCCAAAGGGCATCACTTTGTAACTGTAGATTCCTTTGTCAGTTCGGAATGTCGTGTGTTCTTCATCTGCAGGATTCATTCAGATCTGGTTGTAGCCGGAGTAGGCGTTCATGAAACTGAGGAGTCGATGTTCAGCGGTCGAATCAACTAACTGATCAATCCTGGGAAGGGGGAAGTTATCCTTAGGGCAAGCTTGATTGAGGTTGGTGTAGTCCACACACATCCTCCACTTTCTGGAAGACTTCTTCACCATGACCACGCTGGCAAACCAGGTGAATACTCTACCTCCCAGATGAACTTGGCGTCGAGGAGCTTTTGTACTTCTTCTTCAATTACTTGGAGCCGTTCCGGGGCAAAGTTTTGCTTCTTCTGGATGACGGGTTTGCAAGCCGGGTTTATGTTGAGGAAATGCTTGATGATTTGAGGATCTATGCCAGAAATATCTACGGGAGCCCAAGCAAAGTTATCCTTGTTCTTGCAGAGATAAGTTGTTAGCTCCTTCTTTTCTTGTTGTGATGGGAGGGACCCAAGCTGGACGATGCGAGCAGGAACTATTGGTGATAGGGGGACTTTGACCAATCCTTCCATAGGCATTCCCCGTTGCAGGATCGCCTCATCACGTAGATTGAAGTCATCAATAATTAGAGCCATGGCTTTGACGGGTTGTGCCTTCTTCGAGTAATAAGTCCTAGCAGCCTCTTGGTTCCCGCGTATGACTCTGATCCCTCCTGAAGTGGGAAACTTCATCACGAGATGGGGAATCGAGGGGATGGCTTTGAAAATGGACTGGACAGGTCTTCCGAAGATAGCATCGTAGGCTGAGCTTGAATCTACCACAACAAACTGGACTTCATGCATCGTCTGCCTTGGGAACTCTCTCATAGTAACTAGTAGGGTAATCATTCCCAGCACATGGACTGGATGGTTGTCAAACCCGTACACCGGTCATGCGGCTGTTGTCATATACTGTCTGGAAAGCTTCATGTTCTGAAGGGTGGAAGAGAACAGGACGTCAACTGAGCTTCTGTTGTCGACGAGGATTCGCTTGATATTATAGCAGGGATCCCCAATCCTGGCGCTGATTATAAGAGGGTCTTAGCTTCTGAATGATGTTAGGAATCGTGGTTCCCACAGACGGCGTCAAACTGTTGCGGACTAACTCGGTGTCTCGGTCGCACCGGAATAAACTGGACCGCCTTAGCTCTCGGGACGGTCGAGCGCGCACACATCCAATGAAAATAGATAGTTGATACATGACGTTTTAACGTGGAAAAACCCCTCAACTGGGTAAAAAACCACGTGACCGGATCTGTGTCGGTCAAAGTTCACTATCAGCTTGCAGTTACAATATGCTTGGAGAATTGAGGGCGACAAGCTGCTTCTCGTTATAACTTGGTGGTGAGAGAGAATTTCTGACGCGCAACAGGCAACAGGCTACGCTGAGGGAGTGATGGATGCTGCTTGGTGGCTTGTGCGTTCCAACCCTGGTGATGGTCGTCTTCTTCCCTTCTCAGCGCACTTGGGGACTTGGGCGTTTATCTGGCTCGTAGATGGCTTGAATATGACCCGAGGGAGGAGTTCGACACAGCTCTGGCCTGAGGAAGAAGAAAACTGGGGGAGCAAAAGGTGAAAAATGAGGAGGCCTGAGGCTCCTTTTATAGTCTCCAGGAGGTGGTTGTGGCGGGCCCCCCACTAACCTGGTGGTTAGTAGGTCCACCTATAGATCAGACGACGATGGATGCTCCGTAGTGATCGGACGGTGGCAAATTCGCAAGCGGCGGCCAGCGGTAGCGGTGCCAGGTGACGACGGCGGTGGCGACGACGGCTGGCAGTGGCGGTGGTCGGTGGCCGGTGGAGTCCGGTGGTGGCAGCGGCCGGCGGCGGTAGTTATTGAAAGGGAGGCCCCCATTGTTGAAGCCAGGAAAATTCCTAACCTCGAAATAGGATCAAGGCAGCCTAAGGTTACTGATTATACGGTCCGACGTCACAATTCAAGTGGCTAGCGAGAGAGAGAAAGGAAACTATCTATAAGCACACTCCAAGTGCTCCAACGGGGAGGTCCCACCACGTACCCGGAAGCTTTAAAGAAGCTTCCCCTCCGCAACCAAAAGGCTGGGCGAGGTACTAGGCTGGTATGGACTTGGCGAGTATCTACTTGGGGGGACCTCGCCTCTTCCAAAAAGTGCCATTTCCAGTACCCCTGGGGAGCTTTTTATAGAGAAATCCTGGGGGGTAGGCGAGTATCCAGCCTCTGAGAGCGAGTATCTAGGGTTACTCACCCATACTCGCGAGATACTCACCAAAACTCGCCCCTGCTCTCCACAGCTCGCCCAAGCTCACCTCTGCTTGCCACAGCTCGCCCAAGCTCGCCTCTGCTCGCCACCGCTCGCCACAGCTCGCCCAAGCTCGCCTCTGCTCGCCACAGCTCGCCTCTACTCTCCACTGCTCGCCACTACTCGCCCAAGCTCGCATCTGCTTGCCAATGCTCGCCCAAGCTCGTCACTGCTCGCCCAAGCTCGCCTCTGCTCACCACTGCTCGCCACTGCTCGCTCAAGCTCGTCTCTGCTCGACCAAGCTCGCCTCTGCTCGCCCAAGCTCACATCTACTCGTCTCTGCTCGCCACAGCTCGCCACTGCTCGCCAAGGCTCGTCTCTGCTCGCCACTGCTCGCCCAAGCTCGCCACCGCTCGTCTCTGCTCGCCACTGCACGCCCAATGGTCTGCGAATAGCCATCTACTTGAGTACTTCTGATCATCCCCGCTTTTTTCGAGCTCGACACGAGCTCAGAAAAACAATGTTGAACCCGAAGTTCGGAGAGATGGCGCTAGACGATGCGCTGCAAGAGGTCCTTTCTAGGAGAGGAGCTCAATTGAAGGAGAAAAGAAAATGTTGACACCGCACAGAGGTAGAACCCAACTGAAGGAGGTGGAGAAGAGTCGACACCTCCCAGATCATTCGCTAGGCGAGCGAGATCAACTGGAAGAGGTGGAAATGGGGCGGACATCTCATATGTAAAGCATACCAGGATGTGAAGAGAAGGTCGATATTTCTGTTGAAGCCAAAAATGACCGAAGCCAAAATTGACTTCTGTGGAGTTCGACCCTTGGGGAAAGGGGTGACCTCACACCTACTATGCTCGGAAGAAACGTCACGGACCGAAGACTTATGAAGCTATGAACTGACCCTCGGCTCTAGCGTGGAGGTTCCCACCTCACACCCGGAAGACCTTTGAGGTCTCCCCCTCCCTAGCCAATGCTTGAGCTAGGTGCCTTGGAGGAAGAAAGCAAAAGAGATTTTTGTGGCTAAGGAAAGAATGACAAGTCCCTCTCCAAGGCACCCTCAAGGGTCTATTTATAGTTTTTCCAAGTTCTGGGGGTAAAATGACCAAAATGCCCCTGGGGCAAAAATGCCCCCAGCCAATAGAAAGCCTCCACACCGGGGGCAAAAAGGAAAAATCCACCTCGGGGGTAAAACAATAAACGCATGAGAGGTGATGCCCTCCGCCCCCCCCCCCCCCCCCCCCTTGGTCGGTCTCGCCCGGCCTGACCGCAAGGCCGCAAGGCAGGGGCGAGAACCTAGCCCCGGGCTGGTCTCGCCCCGCCTGCCCTCACCTAGCCGCGAGGCAGGGGCGAGAACCTGGCCCCGGGCCGGTCTCGCCCTGCCTGCCCTTGCCTGGCCGCGAGGCAGGGGCGAGAACCCGACCCCGGGCCGGTCTCGCCCCGCCTGCCCTTGCCTGTCCACGAGGCAGGGGCGAGAACCTGGCCCCGGGCTGGTCTCGCCCCGCCTGCCCTCGCCTGGCCGCGAGGTGGGGCGAGAACCTAGCCCTGGGCCGGTCTCGCCCCGCCTGACCCCGCCTAGCCGCGAGGCAGGGGCGAGAACCCGGCCCCGGGCCGGTCTCGCCCCGCCTGCCCTCGCTTGGCCGCGAGGTGGGGCGAGAACCTGGCCCCGGGCTGGTCTCGCCCCGTCCGACCCCGCCTAGCCGCAAGGTAGGGCGAGAACCTGGCCCTGGGCCGGTCTCACCCCGCCTGACCCCGCCTAGCCGCGAGGTTAGGGCGAGAACCTGGCCCCGGGCCGGTCTCGCCCCGCCTGACCCCGCCTAGCCGCGAGGTTAGGGCGAGAACCTAGCCCTGGGCCGGTCTCGCCCCGCCTGACCCTGCCTAGCCGCGAGGTTAGGGCGAGAACCTGGCCCCGGGTCGGTCTCGCAGCTGAGCTCCAAAGCTTGAACTTTACTTGCATGCCTTATGCCTTGCTTGGGGTCCTCACTCCGCGAATACGGGGTTGTACAATTTCACAGGAACTGAGTTCAACTGAATCGTAGAAGAGGTCGACACTTCGCAGGAGGAAGCTCAACTAGAGGTGGAGAGTCGACACCTCATAGGAGCTGAGCTCAACTGGAGGTGGAGAAAGATGTCGACACCTAGTCAGGAGGAAGCTCAACTGAAGGTGGAGAGTATAGTCAACACCTGGCAAGAGCCGAGCTCAACTGTATGTGGAGAGTATAGTCGACACCTGGCAGAAGCTGAGCTCAACTTGAGGTGGGAAAAGAGGTCGACACCTAGCAGGAGGAATCTCAACTGAAGATGGAGAGTCGACACCTCACAGGAGCCGAGCTCAACTGGAGGTGGGGAAGAGGTCGACACCTCGTAGGAGAAGTGCTCAACTAGAGGTGGAGAAGAGGTCGACACCCAGCAGGAGGAAGCTCAACTGAAGGTGGAGAGTTGACACCTCACAGTAGCTGAGCTCAATTGGAGGTGGAGAAAGAGGTCGACACCTAGTCAAGAGGCGAGCTCAACTAGAGGTGGAGAAGAGGTCGAAACCCAGCAGGAGGAAGCTCAACTAAAGGTGGAGAGTATAGTCGACACCTGGCAGGAGCCGAGCTTAACTGGAGGTGGAAAAGAGTCGACACCCTAACAGGAGCCAAGCTCAACTAGAGGTGGAAAAGAGTCGACACCCTAACAGGAGCCAAGCTCAACTAGAGGTGGAGGTCGACTCAGGAGGCAAGTAGTCGGTCCGCATGGGAGAAACCCGTACAGAGATCACGGACTACGACATCACTCCAATGAGGAACTTGATCTCCTCGAGGAGGTTTGATGGCCGGTATGCAGGAGAGGAGCTCGTGCAGGGACACAGACTTACGTTTACCCTGCCACTCGAGGGCTCTTGATTTCAATCGAGGAGAACGGCCGATCCCCTAATTGAGGAGCTCGTGCAGGGACACGGACTTACGTTTACCCTGCCACTCGAGGGATCTTGATTTCAATCGAGTAGATCGGTCGATCCCCCAGGAGAGGAGCTCCTGGGAAACCAGACTTACGACATTTCTGTCACTCGAAGTCTTGATTTCAATCGAGAAGATCGACCGATCCCCAAGGAGAGGAGCTCGTGGGAAACCGGACTTATGCCATTTCTGCCACTCGAAGTCTTGATTTCAATCGAGGAGATCGACCGATCCCCGAGGAGGGAGCTCGTGGGAAACCGGACTTACGACATTTCTGCCACTCGAAGTCTTGATTCCAATCCAGGAGATCGGCTGATCCCCAAGGAGAGGAGCTTGTGGGAAACCGGATGTACGACATTTCTGCCACTCGAATTCTTGATTTTAATCGAGGAGATCAGCCGATCCCCGAGGAGAGGAGCTCGTGGGAAACCGGACATACGACATTTCTGCCACTCAAAGTCTTGATTTCAATCGAGGAGATCGGCCGATTCCCGAGGAGAGGAGCTCGTGGGAAACCGAACTTACGACATTTCTGTCACTCGAAGTCTTGATTTCAATCGAGGAGATCGGCCGATTCCCGAGGAGAGGAGCTCGTGGGAAACTGGACTTACGATATTTCTGCCACTCGAAGTCTTGATTTCAATCGAGGAGATCGGTCGATTCCCGAGGAGAGGAGCTCGTGGGAAATCGGACTTATGACATTTCTATCACTCGAAGTCTTGATTTCAATCGAGGAGATCTGTCGATTCCCGAGAAGAGAAGCTCGTGGGAAACCGGACTTATGATATTTCTGCCACTCTAAGTCTTGATTTCAATCGATTAGATCGGCTGATTCCCGAGGAGAGGAGCTCGTGGGAAACCGGACTTACGACATTTCTGCCACTCGAAGTCTTGATTTCAATCGAGGAGATCGGCCGATTCCCGAGGAGAGGAGCTCGTGGGAAACCGGACTTACGACATTTCTACCACTCGAAGTCTTGATTTTAATCGAGGAGATCGACCGATTCCCGAGGAGAGGAGCTCGTGGGAAACCGGACTTTTGACATTTCTGCCACTCAAAGTCTTGATTTCAATCGAGGAGATCGGTTGATTCCCGAGGAGACGAGATCGTGGGAAACCGGACTTACGACATTTCTGCCACTCAAAGTCTTGATTTCAATCGAGGAGATTGGCCGATTCCCGAGGAGAGGAGCTCGTGGGAAACTGGACTTACGACATTTCTACCACTCAAAGTCTTGATTTCAATCGAGGAGATCGGCTGATTCCCGAGGAGAGGGACTTGTGGTAAACCAGACTTATGACATTTCTACCACTCGAAGTCTTGATTTTAGGTGATGTTATCCTGTTACTTGAGACATCGAGGATTAATCGCATAGATATCTTGGCGAGAAGATAATCTTTTTCTTTCGGAGAGACGCTATTAAACCCACCAAATCGGGAGTTGGCATCCAGACCTGTCTCTAATAATTTCTCCAATCGGAAGAGAGATGCACTCGGGGAGACATAGGTCGACATGCAAGGGGGGAGCTGATCTCGGCCGACAATGCAGAGGTTCGGTCTTAAAAGAGCGCTTAAAGTCCCGAAGCATCGTCCTATCATCTGTACTGTGATATTTAGGAGGAATGGGTTGAAGGCACGTATCCCGATCTGATAGCGAAGATCGCTTCCAGCTACGCTTAATGGTCATGAGTGCCAGCGTCCGGTTGGGGGGTGATGTTTCATCGAGGGTCCCTTAGGACGCACTCGGAACCAACATGCACCCTTGGGCTCGTCCCTGCCCTTTCTTTGGCAGGTTATCCTGCTTTGGTAAAAAACAGAAACACGTCATGCTTCACAAGACCTGCGGTCGCTAAGAGCGGGTCTTTTCGTCTTCTCAAAGACCGATGATGCCTTTATATAAGGTATCACTTTGAGGTCGATCCCTTATCGAGTTCAGGAGGTTAGCGCCAAGACCTGTTCCTGATAGTTCCTCCAATCGGAGGAGAGATGCAATCGGGGGTAGCTAGGCAGACATGCAAGGGGGGAGCTGATCTCAGTCATCAATGCAGGGGCTCGGTCTTACAAGGACGCTTAAATCCTGAGGCATCGTCCCATCGTCCGCCCTGGGCTAAATAGGAGAAACAGGTCGAGCGCAGGTTTCCTGGATCGATCGTGGAGTTGAAATTCACTGCTCCTAGGTAACTTTAGATGAATCAACACAAAGAAGACAACTCGCACTAACCCGTGACTCCGGGGGAGAGGAAATGCATAAATAACTTGTGTTGAAGCCAAAAATGACCGAAGCCAAAATTGACTTCTGTGGAGTTCGACCCTTGGGGAAAGGGGTGACCTCACACCTACTGCACTCGGAAGAACGTCACGGACCGAAGACTTAGGAAACTATGAACTGACCCTCGGCTCTAGCGTGGAGGTCCCACCTCACACCCAGAAGACCTTTTAGGTCTCCCCCTCCCTAGCCAATGCTTGAGCTAGGTGCCTTGGAGGAAAGCCAGAGAGACTTTAGTGGCTAAGGAAAAAATGACAAGTCCCTCTCCAAGGCACCCTCAAGGGTCTATTTATAGTTTTTCCAAGTCCTGGGGGTAAAATGACCAAAATGCCCTTAGGACAAAAATGCCTCCAGCCAATAAAAAACCTCCACACCGGGGGGCAAAAAGGGAAAATCCACCTCGGGGGTAAAACGGTAAAAGCATGAGAGGTCACGCCCTCCGGCCACCACCCCCCCTGGTCGGTCTAGCCCGGCCTGACCGCGAGGCCGCGAGGAAGGGGCGAGAACCCGACCCCGGGCCGGTCTCGCCCTGCCTGCCCTCGCCTGGCCGCGAGGCAGGGGCGAGAACCCGGCCCCGGGCCGGTCTCGCCCCACTTGCTCTCGCCTAGCCGCGAGGCAGGGGCGAGAACCCGGCCCCGGGCCGGTCTCGCCCCGCCTGCTCTCGCCTAGCCGCGAGGCAGGGGCGAGAACCCGGCCCCGGGCCGGTCTCGCCCCGCCTTCCCTCGCCTGGCCGCGAGGCAGGGGCGAGAACCTGGCTCCGGGCCGGTCTTACCCCGCCTGCTCTCGCCTAGCCGCGAGGCAGGGGCGAGAACCCGGCCCCGGGCCGGTCTCGCCCCGCCTTCCCTCGCCTGGCCGCGAGGCAGGGGCGAGAACCCGGCCCCGGGCCGGTCTCGCCCCGCCTGCTCTCGCCCAGCCGCGAGGTAGGGGCGAGAACCCGGCCCCGGGCCGGTCTCGCCCCGCCTGCTCTCGCCTGGCCGCGAGGCAGGGGTGCGCCTCTGGACTCCGGTCGGTCCCGCAGCTTCCCCTCATGCCTATCATGCCGGTACGGGTGTCTGCCTACTCGCCGCCCCCGCCCCTCAAAGGGGCTCAAAAGCTTAAAACTTACTAGCATGTCTTATGCCTTGCTTAGGTCCTCCCGTCGCGAATACGGGGTTGTACACAATCCCCGCTCTTTTCGAGGTTGGTACAAGCTCGGAAAGAAACATCCAACCCAACGTATTCGCTGAGTGAAGCTTGCTCTCGCGGTATCGAAAGACTGAGGCCTCTTCCGAGGGGTCAACCTGCCATGCCAGCTGATGAGAGCCTGGGTGGCGAGACCCCCTCAGAGTAAAAAGATCTAACCTCCTGGGGGGTCATCCTGCCATGCTAGCTGATGAGAGCCTGGGTGGCGAGACCCCCTCAGGGTAAAAATGCTTACCCCCTAGGGGGGGGGTCGACCTACCATGCCAGCTGATGAGAGCCTGGGTGGCGAGACCCACTCAGGGTAAAAGGATCTAACCTCCTGGGGGGGTCAACCTGTCATGCCAGCTGATGAGAGCCTGGGTGGCGAGACCCCTTCAGGGTAAAACGGTCTAACCTCCTAGGGGGGGTCATCCTGCCATGCCAGCTGATGAGAGCCTGGGTGGCGAGACCCCCTCAGGGTAAAAACGCTTACCCCCTGGGGGGGTCAACCTACCATGCCAGCTGATGAGAGCCTGGGTGGCGAGACCCCCTCAGGGTAAAAGGATCTAACCTCCTGGGGGGGTCAACCTGCCATGTCAGCTGATGAGAGCCTGGGTGGCGAGACCCCCTCAGGGTAAAACGATCTAACCTCTTGGGGGGGTCATCCTGCCATGCCAGCTGATGAGAGCCTGGGTGGCGAGACCCCCTCAGGGTAAAAACGCTTACCCCCTGGGGGGGTCAACCTACCATGCTAGCTGATGAGAGCCTGGGTGGCGAGACCCCCTCAGGGTAAAAAGATCTAACCTCCTGGGGGCGGTCATCCTGCCATGCCAGCTGATGAGAGCCTGGGTGGCGAGACCCCCTCAGGGTAAAAACGCTTACCCCCTGGGGGGGGGGGGGTCAACCTGCCACGCCAGCTGATGAGAGCCTGGGTGGCGAGACCCCCTCAGGGTAAAAGGATCTAACCTCCTGGGGGGGTCAACCTGCCATGCCAGCGGATGAGAGCCTGGGTGGCGAGACCCCCTCAGGGTAAAAGCACCTAACCTCCTAGGGGGGGTCAACCTGCCATGCCAGCTGTGAGAGCCTGGGTGGCGAGACCCCCTCAGGGTAAAAACACTTAACCTCCTGGGGGGGTCAACCTGCCATGTCAGCTGTGGGAGCCTGGGTGGCGAGACCCCCTCAGGGTAAAAGCACCTAACCTCCTGGGGGGGTCAACCTGCCATGCCAGCTGTGAGAGCCTGGGTGGCGAGACCCCCTCAGGGTAAAAACACTTAACCTCCTGGGGGGGTCAACTTGCCATGCCAGCTGTGAGAGCCTGGGTGGCGAGACCCCCTCAGGGTAAAAACACTTAACCTCCTGGGGGGGTCAACCTGCCATGCCAGCTGTGAGAGCCTGGGTGGCGAGACCCCCTCAGGGCTAAGTACTTGGGCTTCCACGAGAGATCAACCGGCCTTGTCAGCTAGTGAAAGCCTAACAGCGGAATCATCATCGGAGCTAAGGACTTGGCTCCCACGAGAGATCAACCTGAACCCACCAGCTAGTGAGAGCCTGGCAGCGGAATCATCTCAGAGAAAAAGGACTTGGCTCCCACGAGAGATCAACCTGAACCCACCAGCTAGTGAGAGCCTGGCAGCGGAATCATCTCGGAGCTAAGGGACTTGGCTCCCACGAGAGATCAACCTGAACCCACCAGCTAGTGAGAGCCTGGCAGCGGAATCATCTCGGAGCAAAAGGACTTGGCTCCCACGAGAGATCAACCTGAACCCACCAGCTAGTGAGAGCCTGGCAGCGGAATCATCTCGGAGCTAGGGGACTTGGCTCCCACGAGAG
The DNA here is from genome assembly GCA_039513925.1 of Platanthera zijinensis. NCBI lineage: Eukaryota > Viridiplantae > Streptophyta > Magnoliopsida > Asparagales > Orchidaceae > Platanthera > Platanthera zijinensis. Next base: position 172,926,918 of record CM077091.1, read on the forward strand.
ATCAACCTGAGCCCACCAGCTAGTGAGAGCCTGGTAGCGGAATCATCTCGGAGCAAAAGGACTTGGCTCCCACGAGAGATCAACCTGAACCCACCAGCTAGTGAGAGCCTGGCAGCGGAATCATCTCGGAGCTAAGGGACTTGGCTCCCACGAGAGATCAACCTGAACCCACCAGCTAGTGAGAGCCTGGCAGCGGAATCATCTCGGAGCAAAAGGACTTGGCTCCCACGAGAGATCAACCTGAACCCACCAGCTAGTGAGAGCCTGGCAGCGGAATCATCTCAGAGCTAAGGGACTTGGCTCCCACCACGAGATCAACCTGAGCCCACCAGCTAGTGAGAGCCTGGCAGCGGAATCATCTCGGAGCAAAAGGACTTGGCTCCCACGAGAGATCAACCTGAACCCACCAGCTAGTGAGAGCCTGGCAGCGGAATCATCTCGGAGCTAAGGGACTTGGCTCCCACGAGAGATCAACCTGAACCCACCAGCTAGTGAGAGCCTGGCAGCGGAATCATCTCGGAGCAAAAGGACTTGGCTCTCACGAGAGATCAACCTGAACCCACCAGCTAGTGAGAGCCTGGCAGCGGAATCATCTCGGAGCTAAGGGACTTGGCTCCCACGAGAGATCAACCTGAGCCCACCAGCTAGTGAGAGCCTGGCAGCGGAATCATCTCGGAGCAAAAGGACTTGGCTCCCACGAGAGATCAACCTGAACCCACCAGCTAGTGAGAGCCTGGCAGCGGAATCATCTCGGAGCAAAAGGACTTGGCTCCCACGAGAGATCAACCTGAACCCACCAGCTAGTGAGAGCCTGGCAGCGGAATCATCTCGGAGCTAAGGGACTTGGCTCCCACGAGAGATCAACCTGAACCCACCAGCTAGTGAGAGCCTGGCAGCGGAATCATCTCGGAGCAAAAGGACTTGGCTCCCACGAGAGATCAACCTGAACCCACCAGCTAGTGAGAGCCTGGTAGCGGAATCATCTCGGAGCTAGGGGACTTGGCTCCCACGAGAGATCAACCTGAGCCCACCAGCTAGTGAGAGCCTGGCAGCGGAATCATCTCGGAGCAAAAGGACTTGGCTCCCACGAGAGATCAACCTGAACCCGCCAGCTAGTGAGAGCCTAGCAGCGGAATCATCTCGGAGCTAAGGGACTTGGCTCCCACGAGAGATCAACCTGAACCCACCAGCTAGTGAGAGCCTGGCAGCGGAATCATCTCGGAGTAAAAGGACTTGGCTCCCACGAGAGATCAACCTGAACCCACCAGCTAGTGAGAGCCTGGCAGCGGAATCATCTCGGAGCTAAGGGACTTGGCTCCCACCACGAGATCAACCTGAGCCCACCAGCTAGTGAGAGCCTGGCAGCGGAATCATCTCGGAGCAAAAGGACTTGGCTCCCACGAGAGATCAACCTGAACCCACCAGCTAGTGAGAGCCTGGCAGCGGAATCATCTCGGAGCTAAGGGACTTGGCTCCCACGAGAGATCAACCTGAACCCACCAGCTAGTGAGAGCCTGGCAGCGGAATCATCTCGGAGCAAAAGGACTTGGCTCCCACGAGAGATCAACCTGAACCCACCAGCTAGTGAGAGCCTGGCAGCGGAATCTTCTCGGAGCTAAGGGACTTGGCTCCCACGAGAGATCAACCTGAACCCACCAGCTAGTGAGAGCCTGGCAGCGGAATCATCTCGGAGCTAAGGGACTTGGCTCCCACGAGAGATCAACCTGAACCCACCAGCTAGTGAGAGCCTGGCAGCGGAATCATCTCGGAGCAAAAGGACTTGGCTCCCACGAGAGATCAACCTGAACCCACCAGCTAGTGAGAGCCTGGCAGCGGAATCATCTCGGAGCTAAGGGACTTGGCTCCCACGAGAGATCAACCTGAACCCACCAGCTAGTGAGAGCCTGACAGCGGAATCATCTCGGAGCTAAGGGAAAAATGAGCCACCCCCCGAAGCACTCTCGACCCTGCCAGCTAGTGTGAGCCTGGTATGAGGAGATCCTCTCGGGGGTTGGGAGCTGGTCATGTCACCTAAGCTTTTTCAATTCCAACATCCTCTAACGGGGGAAAGAAGGTGGGTTACATGACCCCCTCGACTCTACTGGTCGGGGGCTAGACTCCTTACAATAACATAAACATAAAAAAAGGTACATGACTCCGCCGAGGCAAGGCTTCTTCAGGGGGGCCTGGGCCTGGTGGTTGCCATCAGGTTCCATCCCACTGGCCACCTCAACCCTGCTCAGGCTCTCCATGATCTCCTCCATCTCTTCCGCCTTAGCCAACCAAGAGATGGTGTTGACTGCCGTGACGTAGCACTGCCTCGCCATCCTGGAGTCTCCCTTGATCCTGACCTGGATCCCATCTGAGTTGAACTTGAGGCACTGGTGGAAAGATGAGGGCACGCACCGGAAGGCGCTGATGAGGGGCCTTCCGAAGATGGCGTTGTAGCTGCTTGGAGCGTCGACAATGACGAACCTGCAGTTCCTTGAGGTCCCTCCTAGCTTCACCTGGAGTCCGACTCCACCTTCCACCTCCTTCCTCTCCCCCGAGAATCCAAACAGAGGTCCATCCGACGCCACTACCCTCCTTGGCTCCACCTTCATCCCCTCGAACGCCTTCTTGAAAATGACGTTGACCGAGCTTCCGTTATCAATCAAAATCCGGGATACGGTGAATCCTTCGACGGCTGCTTGGATGACCAAGGCATCGCAGAAGGGATCCTCATGCTCTGGCATGTCCTTTGATGAGAAGGTGACCCTTTCCTCCGGGGGAGGGGTCTGGGATGTCGAGGCAACGCTCCGCCGATACATCACATGGAGACTTGCCTCCCGAGCAGCTTCGATCCCCACCCCCTCGTGGATCACAGCTATACCACCTCGGGGTCCTACATCGACCCGGTCCTCGCACACATCTTCACCCCCTCCTTGGGATAGAACTTCAATCCGCTCCGGCAGCGGTTGCTGGGCTGGAGCTCTCGCCCCCCTCACCTCCAGGAACTCGGGGCAGGTAGCCGTGGCGTGACCTTCCAACTGGTGGAAGTCGCAGTACAGTAACTCTACTCCGCCTCCCCCTCTCCCCTTGTGATTCCTCCTCTCCCTTCGGCCAATTGCCATTGCTTGCTGGGGTGGGGGCAGGAGCTGTCTTGGGGCTTGCCTCTGGAAGTTGAACCTCCCTTGACCCCCATGATGGTTTCCTCCATCCTGGATGAGAGCTCTTCCTGGACCATGGGCAGGTCCTCCCTGCTGCCTCCATCCTGGCTCCGGACCCTCCTGTCTCTGGAAACCTTGAGCTCTATGCTCCTCTCTCCTTCTCCCTTCATGATGCCTCGAGCCACCTTGCTCCTTTGACTCCACCTCTGTCAACCTTGCCAACTTCTTTACAAAGGCCGGGTTGGCTGCCTCCATGGCTATCTCCTCTGCCGCCCTTTCCATCAGCTCCTCGAAGGAAAGGGGGGCCTTCCGAGTCAAGCTCATCTTGAAGAACCCTTCGCGCAATCCTACCGTGAACGCCATCTGGAGGGCATACCCTGGCACCTCTTGGATGTCCAGGACCTCTTCCTGGAACCTGTCAACGTAGTGGGCCAGCGACTCCTCGGCCCTTTGCTTTATCAGGAAGAGGGACTCGGGACCTTTCTTCCTCTTCTTGGAGGTGGAGAAGCGAAGCTGAAAGCTCCGGCTCAAGTCTTCGAACCCGAAGATGGACCTTGGAGGGAGTTGATGAAACCAGTCCCTTGCCTTCTCCTTCAACGTGATCGCAAAGAGGCGACACTTGAAGGCATCCGTCATCGGCCTGATGGAGACGGCATCCTCGAACCATTGCAGATGCTGGATGGGATCATCCTTCCCGGTATAGTAAACCATGTCTGGCTCTCTGAACCCTTCGGGAATGGGAGCTGAGATGATCAACTCACTAAAGGGTGACCCCCTAAGGGGAGCTCTCGCCACCTCCACTCGCGCGACCTGCTCGCCTGGGGGGCTAGCTCTCGCCGGGCTGGGGAACAGCTCCCAGCCTGGGAGGTCTCGCTCGACCCCCTCTACCATCCTCTCCTTCCCAGGCCTCCTATCCAGCATACTCACTTCTCCCCCTGCTGGGGTGATCTCGCCTTGCCCCCTGGGAGCCAGCTAGTCCCTGGGGGGTGGGGGTTGAGCTGTCAGCCCGAGGGGCAATGCTTCTAAGCATCCCCATGATGCCTTCGATGGAAGCCATGAACTCCTCCCTTCCTACGAAGGGTCCGGGGTTGGGGAGGCCACCGAGGTCATCACCACCTCCCTGATCTCTAGCCATGATGCTCACCCGAGATTTTCTGTGCTGGTCACTCTCCACGCTCACCGCACCAAAACTGTTGAAGCCAAAAATGACCGAAGCCAAAATTGACTTCTGTGGAGTTCGACCCTTGGGGAAATGGGTGACCTCACACCTACTGCACTCGGAAGAACGTCACGGACCGAAGACTTAGGAAACTATGAACTGACCCTCGGCTCTAGCGTGGAGGACCCACCTCACACCCAGAAGACCTTTGAGGTCTCCCCCTCCCTAGCCAATGCTTGAGCTAGGTGCCTTGGAGGAAAGCCAGAGAGACTTTAGTGGCTAAGGAAAGAATGACAAGTCCCTCTCCAAGGCACCCTCAAGGGTCTATTTATAGTTTTTCCAAGTCCTGGGGGTAAAATGACCAAAATGCCCTTAGGACAAAAATGCCTCCAGCCAATAAAAAACCTCCACACCGGGGGGCAAAAAGGGAAAATCCACCTCGGGGGTAAAACGGTAAAAGCATGAGAGGTCACGCCCTCCGGCCACCACCCCCCCTGGTCGGTCTAGCCCGGCCTGACCGCGAGGCCGCGAGGAAGGGGCGAGAACCCGGCCCCGGGCCGGTCTCGCCCCGCCTGCCCTCGCCTGGCCGCGAGGCAGGGGCGAGAACCCGGCCCCGGGCCGGTCTCGCCCCACCTGCTCTCGCCTAGCCGCGAGGTAGGGGCGAGAACCCGGCCCCGGGCCGGTCTCGCCCCGCCTGCTCTCGCCTAGCCGCGAGGCAGGGGCGAGAACCCGGCCCCGGGCCGGTCTCGCCCCGCCTTCCCTCGCCTGGCCGCGAGGCAGGGGCGAGAACCCGGCCCCGGGCCGGTCTCGCCCCGCCTGCTCTCGTCTAGCCGCGAGGCAGGGGCGAGAACCCGGCCCCGGGCCGGTCTCGCCCCGCCTTCCCTCGCCTGGCCGCGAGGCAGGGGCGAGAACCCGACCCCGGGCCGGTCTCGCCCCGCCTGCTCTCGCCCAGCCGCGAGGCAGGGGCGAGAACCTGGCCCCGGGCCGGTCTCGCCCCGCCTGCTCTCGCCTGGCCGCGAGGCAGGGGTGCGCCTCTGGACTCCGGCCGGTCCCGCAGCTTCCCCTCATGCCTATCATGCCGGGACGGGTGTCTGCCTACTCGCCGCCCCCGCCCCTCAAAGGGGCTCAAAAGCTTAAAACTTACTAGCATGCCTTATGCCTTGCTTGGGTCCTCCCGTCGCGAATACGGGGTTGTACAACTTGGAAACAATGTTACAGGTAAGCAATACATGTTACCACTGGGGTAGAACTTTTTCAGCTCAACCTCGCTCCGGGTATTTGAGGAGATGAAATAAATAGCATTGTTGTCCTGGTTGCTGAAGTGATAGCCTCGTGTGTATAAACTCACAGAATTCGAACACCATAGTTGCTGAAGTAGTGATCTCACGAGTATGGAACTCATGGAATTAAAAAGATAGCAGTCTATCCGTTGAAGAGATCACCTCACGAGTATGGAGCTTGCGGAATTTAAAGGAGAGCATCCTAGCTGCTAAAGAGATCATCTCACGAGTATGGAACTCGCGAAATTAGATGAAGGCATCCTAGCCTACCCGTTGAATAGATCACCTCGCGAGTATGGAGCTCGCGAAATTATAAGAGAGCATCCTAGCTGCTGACGAGCTCACCTCGCGAGTATGAAACTCGCGGAATCGAAGGAGAGCACCTATTAAGCATGAAGAGCATCACGAATAGGAGCTTGTAGAATACTAGCTTGAAGATATCATGAGTAAGCCGTCTCATGAGATGTAGGTTGTTGGAGGAGATCATCGAGTATGAGCTCGCAGAGCACCTCATACATTTTCCTCGGTGGTGAACTCGTCGTCATTTGCCCTGCTTGTCAGTCATACAAAAAGTACTCACGGGCTTTACCAAAGCACCCGTAAGTATGAACATGTATGGAAAACACAACTATTGGAAAAGGAGATGAAGTAGGCGGAGGGTGAGTGTCACTTCTGAAATTAGAACCCCCCAACTCGCCTAGATTCTGAGCTATCCCGGCCTTGCGAGTAAGTCACCAACATAACCCGCCTATGGGCGAGATCACTTGATACTCGCCTCTGCAACTTGATACTCGCCTATGGGCGAGAGAATCCTAGTTGCTGAAGAGATCACCTCGTGAGTATAGAGCTCGCGGAAACTCGCGAAATGTAAAGGAGAGCACCCTAGCTGCTGAAGAGATCACCTCGCGAGTATAGAGCTCGCAGAAACTCGCGGGATTTAAAGGAGGGCATCCTAGCCAGCATGAAGAGCATAACGAGCAGGAGCTCGTAGTATTCTAATTTGAAGATGGAATGAGTAGGTTGTCTCCTGGAATGCAGGTTGTCGGAGAAGATTATCGCAAGTAGGAGGAGATCATCGCAGAGCATCTCGTGCATTTTTCCCTTGCGGTGGGCTCATCGTCATTCACCTTGCTTATCAGTCATACAAAAAGTACTCACGGGCTTTACCAAAGAACCCGTAAGTATGAACCCGTATGTATTGTTAAAAGTAGCGAACAAACGACTAGAGCAGAGAACAAACGACTAGAAAACAAGCCGGAACTTTGAATAATTGAAATTTTATTATCCAAAAAGATATCATTTACAAAGGTATGGCCTCCCTTTTATAGAATGGAGGAGAGAGAGAAGAATACAAACTAACAATGTGGGACTAAAGCTATACAACAGATCTGCGCGGCTAGAATAAGAGACCGGAACAGGCCGCGCGGTTAGACAATGTTCTAACCGCTCGGCAATACCAGAACCAAGAGAGAGATGCGGTAGGAGACCGCTAGACCGGCCGGTTTCCAAGCCGCCGGAGATAATCCGTCAGACCGCCGGATACCACACAGCAACAGTCTGGAAATCAACCCGCCAACCTCAATCCGCCAGACCGCCCGGTTAACAACCCGCCATGCTCAAACCGGCAGACCGCCCGGTCTCATACTTCGACACTCCCCCTCAAGCTGGAGCATAAATATCAATCATGCCCAGGTTGTCACAAATGTGAAAGAAGGAAGTAGAAACCGGCTTGGTGAAGATATCAGCCAACTCTTTGTCGGAGGTGACGAACGGAGTGCAAATCTGTTTCTTCAAGACCTCTTCTCGGATGAAATGGCAGTCGACCTCTATATGTTTCGTTCTCTCATGGAAGACCGGATTTTTGGATATGTATATAGCAGCTTTGTTGTCACAGAACATAGGCAGAGGATAATTGTAGACCTCTCCTAGGTCAAGCATGAGAGCCCGCAACCATTTTAACTCACACGTGGTTGACGCCATACTCCGGTATTCGGCTTCTGCACTGGACCTTGAGACAACAGACTGCTTCTTGCTCTTCCAGCTCACAAGATTACCTCCAACAAATGTGCAGAAACCCGATGTAGATTTACGGTCACCTTTATCATCCGCATAGCTTGAGTCTGAGTAGGCTTCAACTCTCAGATGACCATGCTTCTGAAAGAGTAGCCCTTTCCCTGGTGCTGCTTTGACATACTCTAGTATCTTCAAGGCAGACTGAAGATGACATTCCCTGGGAGCTTGCATGAACTGACTGACCTTGCCTACAGCATAGGCGATATCGGGTCTGGTCACCGTGAGATAAATGAGTTTGCCCACCAGACGTCTATACCTCGTGGCATCGGATATAAGAGGCGAGTCATCTGTCCATGTTTTGTCTTCTCCAGTGGCCATGGGATACCGGGCCGGTTTGGCCCCGGTCAATCCTGCCTCTTGTAGAAGATCAAGCGCATACTTCCGTTGGGAGAGAACCAACGAGTCGGGCTTCCGAGAGATTTCTATTCCCAAAAAATATTTCGGGGAGCCCATATCCTTCGTGACAAGGTGTTGACGGAGGTGTTTCTTTGTCATGTCCACCCCAGCCTGGTCATCACCGGTAAGAAGGATATCATCCACATACACCGCCAAAACCACAAGGCCAGATGCGGTTTTGCGAATAAACAATGAGTGATCGGCGGAACTTCTTGCAAAGCCAATTGCAGCTACAATGCCACTAAACTTGTCAAACCACGCCCGAGGGCTCTGCTTTAGGCCGTAGATGGCCTTCTTCAACTGGCATACTCGTGTCTCCCCCTGAGAAACATACCCTGGAGGTTGCTCCATATAGACGTCCTCCTGAAGATCCCCATACAGAAAAGCATTCTTGACATCAAGTTGAGAAATTTCCCACTCCCTGTTGACGGCCACAGAAAGAAGAACCCGGATGGTGCTGAGGCGAGCAACCGGAGAGAAAGTGTCAAAATAGTCAACTCCATAAGTCTGAGTAAAGCCTTTGGCCACCAGTCGGGCCTTGTAACGATCCACAGTGCCGTCCGGGCGAAACTTCACAACGAACACCCAGCGACAGCCAACCACATCAGTACCGATTGGTGGAGGAACAAGGGTCCAGGTACCTCTTTCAGTAAGAGTGGCAATTTCCTCATCCATGGCAGATTTCCAATGAGGAATAACAAGAGCCTCCTGGTAAGTGCGGGGAGTGGTAGTAGCCGAGATGGCCAAAGCAAAGCACCTGCGAGAGGGAGTAAGCCGATCATAGGAAACAACAGCCGCAAGCGGGTGTTGGGTACACGCCCGCACCCCTTTGCGAAGGGCAATGGGAAGATCCAGGTCGTCTTGTGCCTCAGGGACCGGAGCATCCGTGGCAGAGAAGGCTGGCCCGGGACTAGAGAGAGACGGCTGCGGAGAGGAAGGAGGGGAGATAATAGGGAGAGGAGGAGACGGCATAGGAGGGGAGACGTCGACATGTGTGGAAGGCTCACAGAGAGATGGAGGAGAGTCAGAGACAGCAGGAGGAGGTGAAGATGGGAAAGAAAAGTAGGATGCATTTTCAAAGAAGGTGACGTCTGCGGAAACAAACTGTTTGCGCAGAACGGGATCAAAGCAACAGTAGCCTTTTTGAGTTGTCGAGTAACCCAAAAAGACACATTTGGTGGAGCGGGGGGAAAGCTTGTCGCGGGTAGCAGACGGAGCATGCACAAAGGCCGTGCACCCAAAGATACGGAGAGGAAGAGGAAAGGGTTCCTTGCTCGGGTAGAGAATGGAGAAGGGGGTCTTGCCGTGAAGAACAGAAGAGGGAATGCGATTGATGAGATAGCAGGCAAGAAGAACAGCATAGCCCCAGTAGGAGCGAGGCACCTGCATCTGTGTCATCAGAGTGCGAGCGATATCGAGGAGATGACGATTTTTACGTTCCGCCACCCCATTTTGTTGGGAGGTGTAAACACAGCTGGTCTGATGAATAAGACCATGTTGCATACAAAAAGATGAAAACTCATGACTGAGATATTCTTTAGCATTATCAGAGCGCAAAACTTTAATAGAAATAGCAAACTGAGTTTTAATCATATTATAAAAAGATTGCCATACAGATAAGAGTTCAGAGCGGTCTTTTAAAAGATACACCCAGGTACATCTGGAGAAATCATCAATAAAAGTTACAAAGTAAAAACTACCCCGACCAACGGTGGGAGTAGGAGCAGGACCCCAGATATCAGAATGAATGAGATCAAAAGGGCGGGAGGAACCACGGCCTTGCTTCGGCGGGAAGGAGGAGCGGTGATGCTTGCCAAGCTGACACGCATCACAGTTGAGCGGAGGACTGGTTTGAGGTAAGTGGGGAAGAAGCTGACGAAGAATCCGAGGAGGAGGATGGCCAAGGCGAAGATGCCATTGAAGCAGATCAGTAGACGAGGAAGAGAAGGCGGACAGAGCGGAAACATTGTCGAGGAAGTAGAGGCCGCCGCTCTCAGTCCCAGTAGCAATCGTCCGTTGGGTCCTCGGGTCCTGAAAGCAACAAGAAGTAGGAGTAAATAATACAGAGCACTGAAGTTGCTTGCATAAAGTAGTAACTGAGAGTAAATTGCAAGGGAACTTCGGGACATAGAGAGTGTCCGCTAAGCGAAGCGAGGGAGTGACTTGAACCATGCCCGTCCCATGAACCGGGGAAGGCGAACCATCCGCAACTAGGACCGGGGGTAACCGATCATGCGTCTCTAGGAGAGAGAAGCAGTGAGGGTTTCCGGTCATGTGATTTGTAGCACCAGAGTCAATCAGCCATTTACCTTGGGTAATGACGTGTGCACTACCTGAGGTGGTGGCCACAGAAGCAGATGGCCGAGAGGAGGCGGAGGTTGAGGAAGAAGTATCACCAGAGGGACGAAGATGAGGATATTTCTGCCAGCAGCGGTCAACAGAGTGGCCGGTACGACCGCAGTGAGAGCAGAGGAATCTTGACGGACCGCGCGTGCCAGATTGGCTGCGACCACTATTGCCACCCCGCTGGACTTGGTGAGCATAGGAGTCCGGTAGAGGAGGGGAGGACAATAGAGGACGTTGGAGCAGTGAAGTAACAGCGGCGATGCGAGCCGCGGTGGCATCCAAGGTGGGAGACTCGGCTTCGCCCAAGATCTGCTGGCGGATCATATCAAAGGATTCAGGAAGCCGTAGAAGATAACAAACAACCAGGAGTTCCTGGAAGTGTTTGTGCTGTTCGGCCAAGTCCGCGGAGAAGGGGCGATTCTGGAGGATTTCGGCTCCAAGAGCCTGAACTTGCTGATAAGCCGCAGCAGGAGACAATGAAGGGCGAGCGAAGAGATCCGCGTAGAGAGTATAAATGCGGGATGTCTGGGCCCCCTTTGAGTAGAGAGCAGCAAGGTGAAGCCACGCGGTCTTGACCGTCTCATCATGGCGTATGACAGGAAGACATTCATCGGAGAGGCTGTTGGCCAACCACGTGCGGACAAGCGCATCACTGGCATCCCAGTCATCAAATTCAGCAGAGTCTGAGGGAGGAGGGTCATCGGTGAGGTGATGACGTTTGCGCTGAGAGCGAAGAAGAAATGTGAAAGAGACACTCCAATCCGGATAGTTGGAGCCAACAAGTTTAGAAACCGTGCCAAGGTTGCCAGAGGGAGTAGGAAGCGGCGCCGGAGTGGCGATAGGAGTGGTGGTGGTGGAGGTTTCAGAAAGGGCCATAGGAGAAAACTGCGAGAAGCCGCGCGGTTAGAAGATAAGCCGTGCGGATAGAAAGAAGAAGAACTGCGGCGGTCACGATGTTAGACACCAGCGGCCAGAGAAGCCACGACCAAGCCGCAGGTCCAAGACGGGGAAGAGGTCGAACGGCTAGAAGATAGACCGCGCGAACAGACAAGGCGAATAAAGCAGCAGGTCGCGACGAACAAGGAGATAGGTCGCTGCGACTGAAAGGCAGGAGAAAGAGGACGCGCGGACAGGGCGCAAACAGCGAGAACAGGTCGCGAGAAGAAGGGGCAAGCCGCGCGGACAGGGCGCACAGAATCAGGAGGAGAAGATCGAGTCCTCTGATACCATGTTAAAAGTAGCGAACAAACGACTAGAGCAGAGAACAAACGACTAGAAAACAAGCCGGAACTTTGAATAATTGAAATTTTATTATCCAAAAAGATATCATTTACAAAGGTATGGCCTCCCTTTTATAGAATGGAGGAGAGAGAGAAGAATACAAACTAACAATGTGGGACTAAAGCTATACAACAGATCTGCGCGGCTAGAATAAGAGACCGGAACAGGCCGCGCGGTTAGACAATGTTCTAACCGCTCGGCAATACCAGAACCAAGAGAGAGATGCGGTAGGAGACCGCTAGACCGGCCGGCTTCCAAGCCGCCGGTGATAATCCGTCAGACCGCCGGATACCACACAGCAACAGTCTGGAAATCAACCCGCCAACCTCAATCCGCCAGACCGCCCGGTTAACAACCCGCCATGCTCAAACCGGCAGACCGCCCGGTCTCATACTTCGACATGTATGAACATGTATGCAACTTGATACTCGCCTGTGGGCGAGATCATCTGATACTCGCCTCTTCACTTGATGCTCGCCTCTGGGAGAGTGTCATTCCTGCCTATGCTCGTCGGTATGTCGTCGTCATCAATTCGCCTCCATGAACTCACTTATGGAACTCGCATATGAGCGAGCTTCTAGGGAAGCTCGCCTCACGAAACCGCCGAGCTTGAAAGTTGTCATCGCGAAGTCGCCTATGGGCGAGAAACCAGAAAACTCGCCCACCTTGCCGAGAACTCGCCCACCTTGCCGAGAACTCACCATCTTTGCCGAGAACTCGCCCACCTTGCCGAGAACTCGCGAGTTGCTGTCTTGGGTCTCCAGCTCGCCATCTTATACCATGAAGTCTTCTCGCAAAAAATTCTTTCTCGGCTACTATCCACGCTCACCGCACCAAGTGTTGAAGCCAGGAAAATTCCTAACCTCGAAATAGGATCAAGGCAGCCTAAGGTTACTGATTCTACGGTCCGACGTCACAATTCAAGTGGCTAGCGAGAGAGAGAAAGGAAACTATCTATAAGCACACCCCAAGTGCTCCAGCGGGGAGATCCCACCACGTACCCGGAAGCTTTGAAGAAGCTTCCCCTCCGCAACCAAAAGGCTGGGCGAGGTACTAGGCTGGCATGGACTTGGCGAGTATCTACTTGGGGGGACCTCGCCTCTTCCAAAAAGTGTCATTTCCAGTACCCCTGGGGGGCTATTTATAGAGAAATCCTGGGGGGGTAGGCGAGTATCCAGCCTCTGCGAGCGAGTATCTAGGGTTACTCTCCCATACTCGCGAGATACTCGCCAAAACTCGCATTTGCTCGTCACAGCTCGCCCAAGCTCGCCTCTGCTCGCCACAACTCGCCCAAGCTCGACTCTGCTCGCCACAGCTCGCCACTGCTCGCCTCTGCTCGCCACATCTCGTCACTGCTCGCCCAAGCTCGCCACACATCGCCACTGCTCGCCCAAACTCGCCACAGCTCGTCCAAGCTCACCTCTGCTCGCCACAGCTCGTCACTGCTCGCCCAAGCTCGCCTCTGCTCGCCACACCTCGCCACAGCTCGCCTCTGCTCGCCACAGCTCGTCACTGCTCGCCTCAGCTCGCCCAAGCTCGCCCAAGCTCGCCTCAGCTCGCCCAAGCTCGCCTCTGCTCGCCACTGCTCGTCCAATGGTCTGCGAATAGCCATCTACTTGAGTACTTCTGATCTCGACGAATTACGGGTTATACACCCATGATTCTCCTATTGTGGAGGAGATCATGGGTAGTGCGTTGACCGGTCAAATCCATGATCTTCGCAATAGGAGAAATCATGGGGGATGAGTGGTTAAATGTGCCCTCAAGGCTTCTTCATCCCCATCAATTTCATTTGATCCGCAATAACTAGCAATCAAGCTCCTCATCAATATTGTGCTTCATAGAAAACAAATGTAACAAAATCACTGAACATTTTTAACGAGCATCCATATTCATGACTTGTCATTCCAATTTTGCCTACATGGTGGTGGGCCCCACTCGAATTGAATTTTGCATGGTAAACCGCCCCCCTTGCCGGCGAGCTACGTTGCCACAAAATATGGTACGGCCAATATTCTACCCCGTCCCTCCTTTTGGACGGTTACCGAGCCCAGAAAGCCTCAAATTGCCCATTCTGGTACCATCATTTTCTGATCCGAAGATTCCTAACCGTCTGATCATCACAGTAACCACTTGCCGTACACCCATCCAGTCAGCCAAGCAGCAGAGTATCATTTCAATTATAAAGCGGATTCCATTCCCCTTCCCTCACCATGATTACCTCAACAGTTCAACTCCCCCGCCTCTGAATTATTATTCCTCCCTCATTCTCTATTTATTATTATATAATGTTATATATTAATAGCTCGTGCAAATTACGCTCGCACCCTCGGCTCTATCGGTCAATATTTTCCGAGATCACACGTGGACGGACCTGATGGCGCTTCTGCAGATTTTTTCCGGTAAAGTAACATCAAAACCGCATGATTCCAGGTATCGACAATCGACCTCTAGCCGTTAAACTCGTACACATGGATTCATAATGGCGGCTGCTTTTCAGTTAATCGTGGCCGTCCGTCCGTTGCTCCTGTGGTCCCTGAGCGGCGTATTGCCCGGGATCCCCAGCAGTAGAGTATAATTTAGGGTAGAAGAGTAACTTCGTATCACAACAATTATTTCGTCCGTCAGAGAAAGGAATCAATATTCAATACGCGATTGTTACCTGGAAGAGCCGGTTTGGATTGTTTGAGGTAAGACGCCACCGGCACTAGCCGGTGAAGCGAATGGCTGGAGATCGCCCACCTGTCGCGCTTTGGTACGAGGCCAGATCCGAGAGACGGCGCTGTTACGTGAACCCGTTGCCGTTAACGGGAAAGCGAGAATGGGTAATATTAACTGTTAACCCGCCCTTTAAATGGATCGCCGGCGTGCTGCCTGGCGTACCTTGATTCATCGGTATTCTCTCTGCGAGGAGGACGCAGGAAGGAGGACATGGGGAGGTATATGAGGAAGTCTCGAAGGATTGTGGAGGTGTCTGTGATGGAGGTGACGCAGGGGGTAGGGGTGAGGACGAGGGCGAGGACACTGGCGCTTGCTGCCGGGGCGACGGCGCCTGCGCCAGAGACGGTGGTTGGCGAAGTGAGTTCAAAGAAGAGTAAGACGGCGGGGGAGGAGTTGGCCGGAGATAGAACGGAAGGTGGGGAGATGCAGATGGATTACCTGCAGCTGAGAAGCCGGAGCTTGGTGATGACGCGGCGCTTTTCCAAATCTGAACGGAATTTGGATGGTAAACGGCGCGAGTTTGCGGATCGGGGCCGGATCTCCAGATGCTCGAGCATATCTTCATGCGAGGCGGGGGAGGAGGAGGACGACGCCCGGTTTCCGTCTGCAAATGGTCAGAAGGTGGGCTTGGACTGCATCTTTAAGCTCGCTTGTAGTGTAATTAGGGTTTCGTCTCACTAGAATTTCTAAATATGTTGCAGCCACGCGAGGATCTAAGTAGCTCGATCTGTTATTTCGACTGCAAGCAAGAGAGGTTTCTAAATATTGCTTTCTCCGCCCCCTGTCATCTCTTTTCCTATACTAGCGTCTAGCTAAAAGCTCCCTATAATAATTTTCTGCTATCATCTGATCCTCTACTCTTTTTTTTTTCCTCCGATTAATTCATTTCCAGGAGAGAAAGCACCCCCTCATGTAATAACCGCGTTATTTATTCCGGCGAGCTGGAGTCAACGGCAGAAAGAGAATCCCGGCAATCAGCACCTCGATTAAATCGGATGCCATCCGCCTCGGAAATTGAGGAATTCTTCGCCGCTGCGGAGAAATCCGAAAAGCAGCGATTCGCTTCCAAGTACAACTTCGACTTCGACCAGGAGGCTCCTCTTGCGGGACAGTACGAGTGGGTTCCAATAAAACCCTAGCTAGCTGAGACCGTGCTCATCCAGTGAATTGAACAGAAAGAGATCAAATCGGTCTCCAGCAGGCAAATTAACACAATTATATTATTTCTGCTCTTTCCTTTTTTCCCCTCTTTCTCCATATGTTTCTCTTTTAATTGGGATTTAATGTACAGCAAAGCGACCATCGTCTTATCTTCTCCGCTCGCAAAGCCCACCAGCCATTCACATTTCTCTTTCTTTCAGCAATATATCCTCAGATGATGCATCTGTACTCATAATTCGTCTCCTTCCATCTTCCTCCGCCGGATTAGGGTCAGAGAGAAGTAGAGAGAGAGAGACGCAGTAGAACTCTTAAAATCGCCTTTCCATTTCTCCATTACGGATTCCTTCTGCATTTCCCGCTTTCGTTGCACAGCGTCCGCACGATGCTGATCGGACGGTCTGATATTCTTGAGCTCTATTTTCCCATTTCCCTGAGGCGGAACAAACGAAGCGCGGTGTTGTGACTCGTACCGGTGAACTCACCGCGAAGCGGCGTGGAAGGCGAGGAGTGAGGACTGGAACAGTGGAACCATGGATGGGTGGGGACGGTCACCTTTATTTAATTATTTTTCTCCCTGCGAATTCAAATTAATAAATTATATTAATTTTGTCTTTGCAATCAAAGGAAAAATAATAATAATATAATAATCGGGCGGAGCAGAAAGAGGATATACTTTTGTGCTGACTGCTGAGCCCTGACTCACTTTTTTTCTTGCCCTTCCTTCTTTTTAACGTGAGTTTCTCATTACTGGCCCAGTAAACGCACTGAGAGTCGCGTTTCACCAAGTCGATTCCCGAAACGCGCGCTCATTCCCACGCTGAAATTGGACAGTTTAGGCGCACCATATGATTGGAGACGCATCTTTTCATCTTTCCCGCCTTTATTTTCAATCAGGAAACAATGATTTTTTTTTTTCAAGTAATTTTTTTCGTGCTTACAGTGATATATCGCGCGCTTGATTATCTGATCTGATCCACCCTTTTTGCAAGTACGAATTCTATGTCATGGGATTGCGGATTAAAAAATCCGCCCAGATTTTAGTGCAGAATCTCCACCATAAGATCGTAGATTCGAAAATTTGTCTTTATTTTAGCACTGAATCTCTACCATAGGATGGTGGATTTTTTGGTGGCGGTCGTAAATACATGAATTAAAACGTCATTTGCTAAAAATCACTTGACAAACATTATTCATTTGAATATAAAAGTGGATGAAGTTTCTTAGGTGGGTGCTACCATGGCAAAAGGAGCCTTAATCACACATGGTTAATCACCTTGTGTTATATTTACAAAAAAAAAATACTCCCCTAAACGAGATGTTATAAAACATAGCGAACTAAAGGTCTTAAATTTATCATTATAATTTTAAAATTGTAAATACATTCTTTTCTATTTTTGTATTGCTTTAGTGATGACCGATCTTTTTTAATATATCATTAATGCTTCTTCTCTATTTATTGAAAAGATGATTTTTTTTAAGTCTATATGTACTTTTTGTGACTGGCATAAAATATTCTTCAAGTGTATATATAAAATATATTTGTGTTAATATGCATAATTTATTAAAAGTAATTTGTAGCTTGCATGATATGAATTTGAATTTTTAAATTGACTTAGTATTCAATCATTTCAATTAGATCTAATTGAGTCAAAGTGATGAGATTATGATTGAACTTCGTTGAATTTCATTGTGTCATGATAAACTAGAACTATGAGAACAACAAAAAGAAAGTTAATGAGCATAGAATCTCTATCAAACTTTTAGGAACAATTACATACTTAATAACTACATGTGGCTATTCATTTGTCAATGAATGATATTTTCAATCCAATTTTGTAGTGACTCTAGCTTGTTAATATCATATTCTTGCAATAGTTGCGATTGAAAAGTAGATAAATCTTGAAGTCTTCTCATACAAAATGGACGTTTATAAGTTATTTTAAGATCTCCATAGTTGACGTATCTTAAAGATAATTTTATCAAAGTTAAAAAGAAAGAGTTTGCGGATTCTCCTTTTATATTATAGCTTACAAAGTACAAGTATAAATATGTTTAAATTTTGAATGATGTTTTTGCAATGCCCTTGCTAGTTTATTTATATTAGAAGGAATTATAGAGAGTCGTCAATCGAGGGATCATTGCTAAGGTGCATCTTATGGCACATTTGAATGAAGACGTACTTGATGATTTGGATAATTGCATGTTGATAGGTTGAAGCCCCTTGCTCAAAAAATAGCATGTGTTGTTAAGCTATGAAAAAATGTATAGGGCTTGCCATTGATTCAAAGTTTTATCTGAAATAATTGATTATTGAACTAACATAAGTTAATTGGGATGCTAATGTGTTGTTTAGCTAACTCTTCATATGTTGTTGTTAAAAACTATGATGTATTATCATCATTTTATTTCTTTTTTGCATTGTATTGTGGATGTGATGCATACGGTTTTTTTTGTGGGAACAAGAACAAAATACCTTAACTATTGTTTTTTAAATTGTAGATAGGGCATCTTCTTGTGAGTGTGATATGAAATGTTGTATTCTCCTTCTTGTCATCATTTTGTTGAGTGCAATCGACTGCCATGATAAGTGTTTGTACTCGCTTTAATGGTTTTTAAGTGTCGAGAAATACTTTGACTATTTCTTTCAATATGAATGATGAAGATCAGCATTTTTCATGATTAGATTTTTTTTTATTTTTTAGATAGGGCTATTCTCATTCTGCCGAAAATTATTTAATATTACTAAATATGTCATGTATTGACCCTTTGCCTATTTGGTACTAAATAATTTGGAGTGCTGACATAAGGTTATTATTTGAAATATTGGATTAGAGTTTTTTATATTAAATTTCAAAGATGATGCGTAGATAATCAAACTTGATCATTAAATTTCATTGAAGCAATCAGAATTTCAGAATGTTTTTAATTTAGATCGATGGAATAAGTATATCTACACAAATATAATCTACTAATGCATGGTCAGACGAGTGTTGAAGCCAAAAATGACCTCTCGTGGAGTTCGGGGTCTCAAAAGAGGGGTGACCTCACACCTACTACACTCGGGGGAACGTCACGGGTCGAAGACTTAGGAAACTATGAACAGACCCTCGGCTCTAGCGTGGAGGTCCCACCACACACCCGGAAGGTTGCTAGAACACTTCCCCTCCCTCACCAAGTGGCTGAGCTGGGCGCCTTGGAGAGCTCTCTCTACTCTACCAAGATGAAGCTATGGGAGGAGGAGGTAAGAAAATCTCATCCTCTCCAAAGGCACCCAAGGGGGTCTATTTATAGTTTTTCCAAGTCTTGGGGTCAAAATGACCAAAATATCCCTAAGGCAAATAAGCCTCAAGCCAATAGGAAAACCCCACATCGGGGGGTAAAGAGGTAATCCCCCCTCGAGGTCACAACGGTAAAAACAGGTCGGGCGAGCTGGCGGTTAGGCGAGAAGCGAGGGGCGGCCTGGGCGAACAGGCGGCTTGCGAGACGAGACAGTCTGCGGTCTGCCTGACGAGACGTCCTGCCTGACGAGACGGCCTCCCTGACGAGAGGACCTGCCTGACGAGAGGGCCTGCTTGACGAGAAGGCCTGCCTGACGAGAGGTCCTACCTAACGAGAGGGCCTACCTGACGAGAGGGTCTGCCTGACGAGACGACCTGCCTGACGAGACGGCCTGCCTGACGAGACGGCCTGCCTGACGAGACGGCCTGCCTGACGAGACGGCCAGCCTGACGAGACGGCCAGCCTGACGAGACGGCCAGCCTGACGAGACGGCCAGCCTGACGAGACGGCCTGCCTGACGAGACGGCCTGCCTGACGAGAGGTCCTGCCTGACGAGAGGGCCTGCCTGACGAGAGGGCCTGCCTGACTAGACGGCTTGCCTGACGAGACGGTCTGCCTGACGAGACGGCCTGCCTGACGAGACGGCCTGCCTGACGAGACGGCCTGCCTGACGAGACGGCCTGCCTGACGAGACGGCCTGCCTGACGAGACGGCCAGCCTGACGAGACGGTCTGCCTGACGAGACGGCCTGCCTGACGAGACGGCCTGTCTGACTCTTCAAGGGGGCCCTGGAGAGATAAATATTTCCTCCTATTTCCAAGGTTAAGCCAAAATTGGCCACCAAGAGTGTAAGATCTCTTAAAAGCTTAAAAACCTACAGTTGGTTCCGCGCCTGTCGGGAGGGCCCTACTCGGCGAATACGGGGTTGTACACAATCCCCGCTCTTTTTGAGCTTGGCACAAGCTCGGAAAGAACATCCAACCCAACGTATTCGCTGAGTGGTATTCTTGGGGGTGAAAATCACATGGCCTCCTCACGGGGTCAACCTGCCAGGCCAGCTAACGAGAGCCTGACTGACAAGACCACCTCGTGGAAAAGAACTGGGCTACCACGAGAGGTACCACCGGACCTGTCAGCTAGTGAGAGCCTGACAGCGGGACCATCATCGGAGCAAAGAAACTAGGCTACCACGAGAGGTACCACCGGACCTGCCAGCTAGAGGGAGCCTGGCAGCGGGACCGTCATCGGAGCAAAAGGACTAGGCTACCACGAGAGGTACCACCGGACCTGCCAGCTAGAGGGAGCCTGGCAGCGGGACCGTCATCAGAGCAAAGGAACTAGGCTACCACGAGAGGTACCACCGGGCCTGCCAGCTAGAGGGAGCCTGGCAGCGGGACCGTCATCGGAGCAAAGGAACTAGGCTACCACGAGAGGTACCACCGGACCTGCCAGCTAGAGGGAGCCTGGCAGCAGGACCGTCATCGGAGCAAAGGAACTAGGCTACCACGAGAGGTACCACCGGGCCTGCCAGCTAGAGGGAGCCTGACAGCGGGACCATCATCGGAGCAAAGGAACTAGGCTACCACGAGAGGTACCACCGGACCTGCCAGCTAGAGGGAGCCTGGAAGCGGGACCGTCATCGGAGCAAAGGAACTAGGCTACCACGAGAGGTACCACCGGGCCTGCCAGCTAGAGGGAGCCTGGCAGCGGGACCGTCATCGGAGCAAAGGAACTAGGCTACCACGAGAGGTACCACCGGGCCTGCCAGCTAGAGGGAGCCTGGCAGCGGGACCGTCATCGGAGCAAAGGAACTAGGCTACCACGAGAGGTACCACCGGACCTGCCAGCTAGAGGGAGCCTGGCAGCGGGACCATCATCGGAGCAAAGGAACTAGGCTACCACGAGAGGTACCACAGGACCTGCCAGCTAGAGGGATCCTGGCAGCGGGACCATCATCGGAGCAAAGTGACTAGGCTACCACGAGAGGTACCACCGGACCTGCCAGCTAGAGGGAGCCTGGAAGCGGGACCATCATCGGAGCAAAGGAACAAGGCTACCACGAGAGGTACCACCGGACCTGCCAGCTAGAGGGAGCCTGGCAGCGGGACCGTCATCGGAGCAAAGGGACTAGGCAACCACTAGAGGTACCACCGGACCTGCCAGCTAGAGGGAGCCTGGCAGCGGGACCGTCATCGGAGCAAAGGAACTAGGCTACCACGAGAGGTACCACCGGACCTGCCAGCTAGAGGGAGCCTGGCAGCGGGACCATCATCGGAGCAAAGGAACTAGGCTACCACGAGAGGTACCACCGGACCTGCCAGCTAGAGGGAGCCTGGCAGCGGGACCATCATCGGAGCAAAGTGACTAGGCTACCACGAGAGGTACCACCGGACCTGCCAGCTAGAGGGAGCCTGGCAGCGGGACCATCATCGGAGCAAAGGAACTAGGCTACCACGAGAGGTACCACCGGACCTGCCAGCTAGGGAGCCTGGCAGCGGGACCTTCATCGGAGCAAAGGAACTAGGCTACCACGAGAGGTACCACCGGACCTGCCAGCTAGAGGGAGCCTGGCAGCGGGACCATCATCGGAGCAAAGGAACTAGGCTACCACGAGAGGTACCACCGGACCTGCCAGCTAGAGGGAGCCTGGCAGCGGGACCATCATCGGAGCAAAGTGACTAGGCTACCACGAGAGGTACCACCGGACCTGCCAGCTAGAGGGAGCCTGACAGCGGGACCATCATCGGAGCAAAGGAACTAGGCTACCACGAGAGGTACCACCGGACCTGCCAGCTAGAGGGAGCCTGGCAGCGGGACCGTGATCGGAGCAAAGGGACTAGGCTACCACGAGAGGTACCACCGGACCTGCCAGCTAGAGGGAGCCTTGCAGCGGGACCGTCATCGGAGCAAAGGGACTAGGCTACTACGATAGGTACCACCGGACCTGCCAGCTAGAGGGAGCCTGGCAGCGGGACCATCATCGGAGCAAAGGAATTAGGCTACCACGAGAGGTACCACCGGACCTGCCAGCTAGAGGGAGCCTGGCAGCGGGACCATCATCGGAGCAAAGGAACTAGGCTACCACGAGAGGTACCACCGGACCTGCCAGCTAGAGGGAGCCTGGCAGCGGGACCGTCATCGGAGCAAAGTGACTAGGCTACCACGAGAGGTACCACCGGACCTGCCAGCTAGAGGGAGCCTGGCAGCGGGACCATCATCGGAGCAAAGGAACTAGGCTACCACGAGAGGTACCACCGGACCTGCCAGCTAGAGGGAGCCTGGTAGCGGGACCGTCATCGGAGCAAAGGGACTAGGCTACCACGAGAGGTACCACCGGACCTGCCAGCTAGAGGGAGCCTGGCAGCGGGACCGTCATCGGAGCAAAGGGACTAGGCTACTACGAGAGGTACCACCGGACCTGCCAGCTAGAGGGAGCCTGGCAACGGGACCATCATCGGAGCAAAAGAACTAGGCTACCACGAGAGGTACCACCGGACCTGCCAGCTAGAGGGAGCCTGGCAGCGGGACCATCATCGGAGCAAAGGAACTAGGCTACCACGAGAGGTACCACCGGACCTGCCAGCTAGAGGGAGTCTGGCAGCGGGACCATCATCGGAGCAAAGGATTTGGGCTCCCCGAGGCACCCTTGACCCATCCAGCTAGTTAGAGCCTGGCATGAGGAGGTCCTCTCGGGGGGTGGGATTGGGCATGTCACCTAAGCTTTGTCAATTCCCACATCCTCAAAAGGGGTAAAAAAGATGGGTTACATGACCCCCCGACTCAGCTTGTCGGGAGCTGTACTCATTATAACATAAGAAAAAGGTACATGACTCCGTCGATGCGAAGTTTCTTCAGGGGATCTGGGCATGGTGGTCATCCTCGGATTCCATCCTACTGGACACCTCCATCCTGCTCAGACTCTCCCTGATCTTCTCCATCTCCTCTGCCTTGGGGCAGAGCTTCAACCCGCTCTGGTGGCTGTTGCTGGGCTGGAGCTTCCGATCCCCTCACCTCCAGGAACTCAGGGCAGGTAGCCGTGGCGTGACCCTCCGTTTGGTGGAAGTCACAGTACAACAACGCTCCTCCTCCCCCCCTTCGGCGGGTCCGACGATCTCTCCTGTTGCCTCTTCTTCCTTCACCTATTGCCAAGGCTTGCTGTGGTGGGGGAAGGAGCTGCCTCGGGGCTTGCCTCTGGAAGTTGAACCTCCCCTGGCCCCCGTGAAAGTTCCCCCCATCCTGGATGAGTGCTCTTCCTGGACCATGGGTAGGTCCTCCCTGTTGCCTCCATCCTGGCTCCGGACCCTCCAGTCTCGGGAGCACCTGGGCTCTCTGCTCCTCTCTCCGCCTTCCTTCCTGGTGCCTTAAGCCACCTTGCTCTCTTGACTCCACCTCCGTCAACTTTGCCAACTTCTTTTCAAAGGCCGGGTTGGCTGCCTCCATGGCTATCTCCTCTGCCGCCCGTTCCATCAGCTCCTCGAAGGAAAGGGGGGTCTTCCGGGTTAAGCTCATCTTAAAGAACCCTTCGCGCAACCCCACCGTGAACGCCATCTGGAGGGCATAACCTGGCACCTCTTGGATGTCAAGGACCTCCTCCTGGAACCTGTCAACGTAGTGGGCCAGCGACTCCTCGTCCCTTTGCTTTATCAGGAAGAGGGACTCAGGACCTTTCTTCCTCTTCTTGGAGGTGGAGAAGCGAAGCTGAAAGCTCCGGCTCAAGTCTTCGAACCCGAAGATGGACCTTGGAGGGAGTTGATGGAACCAGTCTCTCGCCTTCTCTTTTAAGGTGATCGCAAATAGACGGCACTTGAAGGCGTCCGTCATTGGCAGGATGGAGACGACATCCTCAAACCACTGCAAGTGCTGGATGGGGTCATCCCTCCCGGTATAGTATGCCTTGTCAAGTTCCCTGAACCCCTCGGGAACGGGAGCTGAGAGGATCAGCTCGCTGAAGGGTGACCCCCTGAGGGGTGGTCTTGCGGTTTCTACTGGCGCGACCTGACTGCCTAAAGGGCAAGCACTCGACGGGCTGGGGAACAGCTCCCGGACGGGGAGGTCTCGCTCGACCCCCTCTCCCATCCTCTCCTTCCCAGGTCGCCTCCCTGGGGCACTTCCCTCTCCCCCTGCTAGGGTGATCTCGCTTAGATCCCTGGGAGGCAGCTCACTGAGGTCCCCGGGAGCCGGTCCCTGGGGAGTGGGGGTTGAGCTGTTAGCCCGAGGGGCAATGCTTCTCAACATCTCCATGATGCCAGAGATGGAATCCATGAACTCCTCCCTTCCAACGAAGGGTCCTGGGTTGGGGAGACCACCGAGGTCATCACTACCTCCCTGATCTCCAGCCATGACACTCTCCCGAGATCTTCTGTGCTGGTCACTCTCCACGCTCACCGCACCAAAATGTTGAAGCCAAAAATGACCTCTCGTGGAGTTCGGGGTCCCAAAAGAGGGGTGACCTCACACCTACTACACTCGGGGGAATGTCACGGGTCGAAGACTTAGGAAACTATGAACAGACCCTCGGCTCTAGCGTGGAGGTCCCACCACACACCCGGAAGGTTGCTAGAACACTTCCCCTCCCTCACCAAGTGGCTGAGCTGGGCGCCTTGGAGAGCTCTCTCTACTCTACCAAGATGAAGCTAGGGGAGGAGGAGGTAAGAAAATCTCATCCTCTCCAAAGGCACCCAAGGGGGTCTATTTATAGTTTTTCCAAGTCTTGGGGTCAAAATGACCAAAATATCCCTAAGGCAAATAAGCCTCAAGCCAATAGGAAAACCCCACATCGGGGGGTAAAGAGGTAATCCCCCCTCGAGGTCACAACGGTAAAAACAGGTCGGGCGAGCTGGCGGTTAGGCGAGAAGCGAGGGGAGGCCTGGGCGAACAGGCGGCTTGCGAGATGAGACAGTCTGCGGTCTGCCTGACGAGACGTCCTGCCTGACGAGACGGCCTCCCTGACGAGAGGACCTGCCTGACGAGAGGGCCTGCTTGACGAGAAGGCCTGCCTGACGAGAGGTCCTACCTGACGAGAGGGCCTACCTGACGAGAGGGTCTGCCTGACGAGACGACCTGCCTGACGAGACGGCCTGCCTGACGAGACGGCCTGCCTGACGAGACGGCCAGCCTGACGAGACGGCCAGCCTGACGAGACGGCCAGCCTGACGAGACGGCCTGCCTGACGAGACGGCCTGCCTGACGAGAGGTCCTGCCTGACGAGAGGGCCTGCCTGACGAGAGGGCCTGCCTGACTAGACGGCCTGCCTGACGAGACGGTCTGCCTGACGAGACGGCCTGCCTGACGAGACGGCCTGCCTGACGAGACGGCCTGCCTGACGAGACGGCCAGCCTGACGAGACGGTCTGCCTGACGAGACGGCCTGCCTGACGAGACGGCCTGTCTGACTCTTCAAGGGGGCCCTGGAGAGATAAATATTTCCTCCTATTTCCAAGGTTAAGCCAAAATTGGCCACCAAGAGTGTAAGAACTCTCAAAAGCTTAAAAACCTACAGTTGGTTCCGCGCCTGTCGGGAGGGCCCTACTCGGCGAATACGGGGTTGTACAACGAGTAATGCGTCATACTTAATTATGAATTTTACAACAAGTTAAAGCATTGTTTTTATAGATATATCGAAGGACTTCACTAAAACCCTACACACATATAGGATCCGTTTGTTACGGTGGTGGCGGTTATGATCAGTTAAATTGTCATTTCTTAACGCCCACTTAAGGAACTTCATTGGCTTTTATGTGCAAACGAATGATATTTGCTCGGTGATCCTTAACAAATGACGTACGTAAGTCATGCGTTTACGATTGCCGACGCCGAGCCAAACGGAGCCATAATCAACAAATTTCTAACCACCACAAACAAATTTCACTAACTCCTAACCACCGCGTCACTATTTCAGCTGCCTAGCTTTTAATAAGTATCACGTAACTGCTTCCACTAATCAAGAGCATTACCATGATATCAAGGTTCGCGCTAACTTCTAACTATTATTTTCTTAATAAGTAGGTGAAATTTTTACTAAACTAGTTTTTTTTTTTAAAAAAAAACCTTCAAAAACAAAAGATATGAACAATGAATCTATTTACTAGTTAAATTCCACGGTAAATAAAAATTCGAGAGATTGATAACTCTGCCAATTTTCAATGAGAAAATTGATTAAAATAAATATTAATATAGGGTTGTATATGGTATAATAACGTATATATATAGTTTTGAGGCTTTTATGTAAGATGTGGATGTTAGATTTGATTTGTATGTTTATAAAGGAGCTTAAATGCAAATGCTCCATTTGGCTATATCTATATTTAGGCTCTGTTTGGCTCAGCTGCAGCGACTGCAGAAGCAGTGGTGGGAAGCAGTGGTGGAATAATCAGCTGTTTTGCAGAGTGGTGCCAGAATCTGTGAAACTGTTTGGATGAACAGCTTTTGCAGTGTTGTTTAAATTTTATTTTAACATAATTTAAAAAGTAAACCTCTGAAATTGGAAGAAGAGAAGAGCAATCACTCGTGCACTATGAAAAACTAATAGTTTAATGCAAATTTCTCATAGAAAACTACAATAATTGTGCAGATTATTATGCTAATAATTAATATTTCCAGCCATGATTTGTTGCCGGCCTTGCCATATCTCGGTGCCCTAGCTCAAGAACGTCGAAGGCTAGGGCTTCCATGGCTCACATTCAGAAGGAGGTTGGCGGCGAACAGTGAAAATAGGGCTGGAGGGGGTTGACGGAGAATGGGAAAATGGAGAAGTTCACCAAAACTGGATCTCGCCGGTGTCTTCCATGGCCGATTGTTGACTAGACGAGGTTGACGGAGATTTACAGCTAGCCATGGTTGAGAGAAGGGTTTAGGGAAGAAGTCGACATGGTCGATTGTACGCCGATGGCTTCGTCCGCCGACAGGAGATGACAAGACCTGATAGGAGATGTCAGCGGAGGAAGAAGGGCGGAGACGTGCCGTTCGCGTTTCTGGAGTCGT
Organism: Platanthera zijinensis; assembly: GCA_039513925.1. Taxonomy (NCBI): domain Eukaryota; kingdom Viridiplantae; phylum Streptophyta; class Magnoliopsida; order Asparagales; family Orchidaceae; genus Platanthera; species Platanthera zijinensis. The sequence continues at coordinate 172,953,742 of CM077091.1, forward strand.
GAAAATTTTTCACGACTCTGAATCGCTCGTTTTCCCGATTTGACGGCGGGGGCGACTCCCACTGATGGTGGTGAGTTTGTTGTTTGGCGCGGCGTTTTGAAAAACCGCGGCACCCCACCCCTAAAACACCGCGCCAAACAGAGCTTTACTATATTAAAAGTCAAAAAATATTAGTTGACTAAACATTGGACTTTTCAATTTTACTTTTCTTTATTACAAAAATTTCAGTCTCATTAATTTATATGTTTTTTTAATTTTAAAATATATGCTCTCAAATAGGCAATCTCTTACATATAATAAAAAATATGCACTCATTGTCGCTCTCAAACTCTCATGCATAAGGAAAAAAGCGAGCGACTGATGAAGTATAGCGTTCGGGGATTTGCGAGCGGTGGGAGTTTCGTCATGCCAAGACAATGTCGTGGCCAAGTATTGTCGTGCGGGACATTGGAGGCCCGCCCAGTGCACTATCACGATCAAGGTACTATCGCGGTTGGTCGTATGGGCAGAGCCTCGTGCCTCTCACTCATCTTTATAAATAGATAATTTATGGTTCATGACTCCCTCTGATTTTATAAAAGCTCTCATATTTAGGCCTCATTTGGCGCGGCGGTGGCGAGTGGAGAGGGCATGTGGAGGCGGCGCTTTCGAACTGGAGGGGGGGAGGAGTGTTGACGCCAAAAATGACTTCTGTGGAGTTCGGGGTCCCAAAAGAGGGGTGACCGCACACCTACTACGCTCAAGCGAACAATCTAGCTCTAGACTAGGAACGTAAGGGACAGGCCCAAGGTCTCAGCGTGGAGGTCCCACCACACACCCGAAAGACTAACGAACTCTTCCCCTCCCAAGCCAAATGCTGAGCTAATTAGGCACCTTCGGAAGGCTCTCTTGGCCGACCAGAACCTTTAGGGAGGATCTCGAAATCCACTCCCTCTTAACTAAAGGTGTCACCTCGGGTTTGTGCAAAACACCCTTTAACTGCCATCCTAGTAGCATAACCTCGCCTAACGGTTCTATTTTCCTGTAGTCCTATTTGGGCCGCCACCAACGTAACATAAGCCTTCTAGGGCTAGCAAAAGCATCGCAGGCATTTTAAATACATTCCATACCTCGGCACGCAGGCCGGCAACATAAACAAAATAGGCCTTCAAGGGCCGGCACGAACTTGGGCTTAAGCCCGCTGCTTTCCGTTGAATAAAGAATGCACAACTTCCTCAGAGTCTTCTCCGGGAACCCCAGAACATCACCAATCCGGCTCATACGTCCGGATGGGCTTCACACAGTATGCCTAAACCCGTACTCACACTTCTGGATGCTAATGCAGTTAATAGTGGGGACGTACATGTCAACCCATCCGAGAGCTCCCTTCCTCCACCCATTGGTGGAGAGGGGCTCCATGCAAATATGTAAATCGAGGGTTTCACCTGCCCGAGTAGAAACATCGTTACCCTTGACGTGTGTTTGGCGGCGGTGCCGGGAGAGGAACTCCGGGCTGTTCCTGCTAAAGACGATGCCGGGAGAGGAGCTCTCGGCCGATCTTGCTCCATGTGGCTGTGGTGAAGAAGAAAGCTAGGGCTCGACCCTACTTGAGGCGGCGACGGGAAGAGGAAGTCGGTGGTCAGACTTGCTGCTGGCGGCGACGAGAAGGAGAGCAAGGCTCAGTCAGGCCTCGATGTAGCCGGTGACGGTGAAGGGGCCGGGCTGGCCTAGATGCAGCCGACTTCGAGGAGGTGGCCGAGCTCGACCTTGTCGCAGGCGGAGTCGAGGAAGGGGGTCGAGCTAGGTCCATGCTTTGGCGGCGACGGGAAGAGGGGCCGAGCTAGGGCTCGACCCTGCTGGAGGCGGCGATGGGAAGAGGGGCCGAGCTAGGGCTCGGCCCTGCTGGAGGCGGCGACGGGAAGAGGGGCAGAGCTAGGGCTCGGCCCTGCTGGAAGCGGCGACGGGAAGAGGGGGCCGAGAGAAGCTCGGCCTGCTGTGCTGCTCCAGGCCGAGAGGAAGAGAGGGAGGCCTGTACGGGAGGTGGAAGGAGGCGGCTCGGGCTGCACTTGCCGGCGGCGGCGACGAGGATGGAGAGCAAGTTCGGGCCTTGCTTTGACCTAGGCGGTGGCGGGAGAGGGGGAAGCAAGGGCTCGAGCTGGTTCCAGGAGGCGGCGGGAAAAGAGAGCCAAGGCTCGGCCTTGCTCCAGGCGGCCGAAGTGGAAGGAGATCCCGGCCGGCCATGCTCCAGGCGGCGCCGATCCGAGCTCCATGCGGCGATAAATCCTGATCCCCTCCCTGCCGCTTGCCTTTGATCTGCCTCCTCCTTGCTTTATCTCCTCCCCCATATGTATATATAAATACATATATATAAAGAAATTATATATTATATATATAATTAATATATAATTAATGTATATCATAAATAAATATATATATATAGTATATATATTTATTATATATAAAGCATAAAATCTCCGCACACATATACGAGCACCCGCACGTCTTCGAACGGGGCTGCACTAAATTGTCGCCCGTAGCTCGTCCCAAGTCCGTCACTTGGGGAGAATCCCGCTCGACCGGATACGGGGTTGTACAAGGAGCTGCTTCAGATGGAGTTTTTTGCTCCGTTTTTAAGGGCGCGGCGGGGCAAACAGAGCTAACGTCGTCGGAGCCTGTTTGATTTCCCACTGTCCGGCAATACGCTGGCGTTGGATGAAGTTTGCCGCCGCACCGGGCTGGCCCAAGATGAAACGCGGGAACTATTCTATCGGAATGGGCCAAAACTTGTAAGAAATAAATGGGCTGGCCCAAGTAGAAACGCGGGAAAATAATTGCCATTTCTAGTTTATATACCGCCCCTTTTTTTTTTTCTTGTGCCTCTTCTTCCTCGTATCCCAATCCTGCTGGTTTTAGGGCGACTGGTCTTAAAGCCCCGCTGTTACGAACCGCTAACGAGCGGGGACGAAGTAGAAATCCAGGAATGGAGTCTAATGGCCCCGAGTCGCCGGGGATGAATGATGAAGGAGAGGAGGAGTTTGGGTTCTCCAGAGACTACTTCCTTGCAAGAGAGCAAGCCGCGTCCAGCCGTAAGAAGTCCGCCCGCAAGCTCTCCGAGATGGATCTCATCGACGAGCAGGTCTGAAACCCTAGCCTAAAATCTACCCCATCATTTGCTCCTTTCCTGGTAGGTTATTTTGCCGTCCCAAACCATGTTGGTAGGTTTTGAGAGCTGCGGCATCTGAAATTGTGCCGAAAAATGAGAAAGGGATTGCTGCTCTGATGAGGAGCTACAAGAACTTCTATACCCAATGGCTGTTTGAACTGAGGTCTGCATTTCTATTTACTGCCTGTTCAGCTTAATTCCTTTGTGCTGAGGATTCTTGGGTGTGTTTGTTTCAGTCTTACTTGTTGTTGCGGTTTCTAGTAGTAAGTGTTAGGTTTGCTCGAAGCATCCGTGTGTGGATCAAGGTGGAATCTACTACCCTTTGCCCCCAACAAACCCTAGATTTAATACGGGTATTGGATATCTCAGTATCCGAACCGACCCGTTAAGCCTCCAAACCCGTTATATGTCTTAATATACATCAACAGTAAGATTATTTATTACTTGATATTATGAATTAGGAATCTGGTTTTCATTTAGTGACAAGTGTTTCTGTGCATGTGGCATTTTATTATCTTGCAAGTAGTCATGAAAATTGTTCTACATGCTAGAGCACCCAGTAATGCTAGAAACTGCACCTGCCCATCTACATTCAAGCTGCACATGGCTTACTTTGCCCTCTTTTCAAAGTTATTTTATTTGTTAAGTTCTCCACAAATCATGGAGAAAGTTGAAGAATTTCCTCACTAAACCCAAAGAACTAGATAGGTAGCTGGTTGTGTCACAAGGAACCCTTTAAGGCGAGATCCAATCTTCGTTTCCCGAAACCCTTTTGTTGAGTTGAGAGAAAAAATTGGCTTGTTTTTGGTCCTTTTGTACTGCATTATTCTTTTATCTCCAATTACAAAGATCATGTTTTGTCAGCTGTAGTTCTTTCAACTGTGCATACCGTCTTCCAGCGCTCTGTAGTTCCAGCAGCTAAGTATTCCTTGCTACAATTTGATTTGTTTCAGGTGTGGTTTAGGCCTCTTAATGTATGGATTTGGATCAAAGAAAGTCTTACTTGAAGACTTTGCTTCCACCTCATTAACTGATTATGATGTAGTTGTCATCAATGGTTTTCTTCCCGCAGTTAACATAAAGCAGGTACTTTTTCCCCTTAATTGGAAGCAATTACTAAACTCCATTACCTTTCATTCCTTAACCTCCAATGTATGTTCTTATTTAACTTTATCCTCTGGCAATTTTCCTTGCCATAGGAAAAATAGTTTTTCTTTATTTCCCAACGATCGAGCCATATCCAATTTAGGCTCTGTTTGGCTCAGCTGCAGCGATGGGAGAATCAGTGGTGGGAAGCAGTGGTGAGAAAATCTGCTTTTTTGCAGAATGGTGAGAGAATCTGTGAAACTGTTTGGAAGTACAGATTTCTCATTGCTGTTCAGAAATAGAAAACTGTTTCAACTGTTTGGAAGAAACAGTGGTGGGAAAAGCTCTTTGAATTTTTTTTTCATAAAGTTGATAATCAAAAGAAATTAAACATGATAATATTGAATTGTTATACATGCAAAATTAAAAACACATTTGATAACCAAAATACATTTGTCCTCCAATATGACCAAAATACATTTGTACATCACAACCTTCTACGAGTTTTGAATTTGATCTGCTATGAAATCTCGTAGCGCTGCCATAGCAGTTGACCCAGACCCTTCGGTGTTAGTAGGATCTATGTTCGGATCAGCATTACTTAGGTTTTCCCCTGTTCTATGCTCGTAAGCTTCTGGATATACCAAATTTTCATCTTCATCACATGGACCAAACTCTAGATCAACGCGCGAAGGATGTCGTCGTATGTAGTTGTGTAGAGCCATTGTTGCCACCACAATTACACACTGCTTTGAGAATTTGTACGGTGGCATCCCTCGTAGGATACTCCATCTTTTTTTCCACACCCCAAATGTTCTTTCAATTACGCTTCGAAGCGAAGAATGAGCTTTATTGAACAATTCACGCCGTCCTTCAATCGGTCTTTCACCCCTTGCAAAGTCCGGCAAGTGATATCTTGTTTCGGGATATGGCTTCAGTAATTTCTCCAAGAAAATCATTCAAAAATGCCATAGATCTACAAGAAAATGCGTCCGACTGCTCAAGCCTAGGAAGGATGATCTATAGAAAAGTAAATAGCAGGAGGATCTTCCGAAAATGAACAAAAATGGGAAGGGGAAGGAAATACCAGGGCGAAGGAGAAGTTATATGCTGGGTAGAACCGTCGACGAGCACCGTACAGGCGGAGCGGGAGGAGGAAGATCGTGAATAGCCGTCGTAGAGCAGTCCGAGGGTAGCGGAGAAGGCCGCCGGGGAGAATGTCGCGCGCGGGTCTTCTGAAATCGCCGAAACCCTATCAGGCGGTGCGGGAGGAGTAAAATCGCGGAAACCCTATCGGGAAATCGATTAGAAATCGCGCGTGGGGAGGCACGACCGGAATAGAGCTTTTAATCGTGCATAAATTGAAAATCTATTTAACCACTGCTCCTTTGAAATACCTGTTTGGCGCGACTTTTCAGAAATCTCCAGCAAGAAGCACCTAAAACGTGGAGCCAAACAGGCCCTTAATTATGATTTTATGAAATTTGGCTTCCATTTATCACTTTGGTTTCCAATAATATTAACTACTAATTAACCCTAAATATCTTGATAAGACAGACAATACTGAAGATTATCTATAATTAGCTTTCTTACATCTACTAGGCTTATATTATGTCTTTATTTTTATTACAAGTTTTGGAATAAAACTTCCTTTTTATTGAATGTCCATTGTAGGTTATGGTCACTATAGCTGAACTTGTTCATGATAAGCATAAAGGCAAGCGGAGGGCTTCAACAGGAAACGGGCAAAAAACCAAACAGCAATTTAATACACAAACCATGGATGATCTGTTTACATTTCTGAATGAAGAAGAAGAAGCCATGGATGGTAGAGATTCATTTGTATGTGTTGTCATCCACAACATAGACGGACCTGCTTTGAGGGATTCAGAATCGCAGCAGTACCTTGCGCGTATGGCATGCTGTTCTAATGTTTGCATTGTCGCGTCAATTGACCACGTGAACGCCCCTTTATGTGAGTTTTCCTTTCTAAATCACATATTTGAATTCTACGGAATCCCATAGTTTTTTCTGCACTGGAAATGATAAAACTTCCTGTTTTCTCAATCGGTTGCAATCAAGGTTGTCAGGATCGAGATCCTAGATGAGATCGTTTTGAGATAGGATCGGATCTGAAGTAGGGTCGGATCTGATAGTAGGGTCGAATCAATGACCGCTTTACAAAATCAGGATTGATTTACAAAATCTGGATCATAGGATCTGGATCGCGATCCTGATAATTTTGGTTGCAATAAATTTAGTACTTTTCTCTATGCATTTCAAATCATAATCGGTATTAATCAATGTTCATGCTTTTTATTATAGTTTTTTTGTCATTTTTCAATGGAAGCACAAGTGAATTCATAAAAAACTGCCTGCACCCTCCTTTAGGCTGAACAATTTCAGTTTCAGGACAGTGTGGGACAAGAAGATGGTCCACACGCAATTCAATTGGTGCTGGCACCATGTCCCGACCTTCGCACCTTACAATGCCGAAGGCGTGTATTTTCCGCTGATACTGGCTTCGGGCACCGCCGCACAGTGCGCGCGGACAGCCACAATTGTCTTGCAAAGCTTGACCCCAAATGCGCAGAGCGTCTTTAGAGTTCTCGCGGATTATCTCCTGGCTAACGAGAAAGAGGAAGGTATTTAGTCTCATCCATCCATCCATATGTTCGTCCATTGCCACGTTACGCCGATTAATGAATGATGCGGATTTCTCTTGTTCTCAGGAATGCCGGTGAGCGCACTGTACGCCAAGTGCCGCGAGCGTTTTCTGGTGAGCAGCCAGTTGACTCTGAATTCGCATCTCACGGAGTTTAGAGATCACGCATTGGTGAAGACGAGGAAGCACTCTGATGGGCAGGACTGCCTCTACATTCCCCTTCCCTCTGATGCCCTCCACAAGCTGTTATCTGATTTGGGATGAATCCTTGCTTCTTCCTTCAAGTCTACCATCCATAAAGGCCCGTTCTTCATTAGGATGGAATTCGAATCTATTTTCATTGAATTCCAATTCCAAAGCCGAAATTCCGTGTAAGGGTCCTTTCATTGGAATTGGGGCTTTTGAATTGAAATTAAAGGTCAATTTCAATGAAAATGGATCTCAAATTCTAATTGTAAGGCTTCAATTATGTCCAAAAATATTATGATGGTATACAAGGTTAATTCTATAACCTAACGTAAGCCGATTATCCCTACTCCTTGCATCCATTTGAAATGAGGTCGATTTATTTTATAACCTTCTTCTACATTAACTTGTGATGCTGGGCTGCGAATACAAATTTAGAGGCATTCACACTGCCGAGAAAATTCCGGCTGAAAACGGCCACATCCACACTCTCAGTTATGATGTTTCTAGAACAATCTATGATAATTTGTTTTAAATACCACAACAATCTCACAACATCAAATACCAATTATATATACCTATGCCATATAATAAAGCTAGTTCGTGTTGCTACAGTCCCTGTCATCGCGTTACTTCGGCTATTCTGAATTGAACCCCACCGCGGGGCCTCCATTGTTCCTTCTTTGATTAGATTTTTTTTATGTTGATCTTTACCTCTTTTTTTTTTGACCAAAGAGTTGATACTTCATTTCTCATGTGTCACCGACACCTCTCTCCCAAGTGGAATGTAAAAGTCATCTTCCCCCTTGCAAGGAGCATCCTTCCACCAAGAGGATTCATATTAACTACTATATCCAAAAGATTGCTTCTGGCTATTGGGATTTGAATCCCTCGCCGCTAACTCTGTTGGATTCAATCCCAAGCATCCAAATCAAATTCAACAGCTCGAATGCAACAATGAGAAGATTCATCGACCATAAGCCCCTCTCAGACGAACGATGTCTGAAGTTCCGTCTGTTCTCTCCAACTCGAATTAATACTGGCACCTGAAAAATGCCTAAACCGAATACTACGACTTCAAGACACAAACAAATTCCTGGTGTTTGGATATCAAAATTGTTAGATGCACACCATATTTTTATATATAAGTCCATACCTCCTTCGCCTGTTATTGAGTGAGAGGTTAGGGCATTCTTTGGAGGCTTTAGATTGGGCTATCGGAGGTTTCTCTGCACATTCTAGTCGGGCATGGACGGGGCAATCGGTGAAGGTAACTTCTCCTAAGATGTTTTCAGCCTAGTCATTATGACCCAACTCTATTTGTCTACTCTTCATCCGGACTCTTCTCCTGTTATGTGGACGACATGATTATCACCGGCGATCATCCCACTCATGTTGAGTTTATCAAGCATCACCTTCAGTATCAGTTTCAGATGACTGATCTTGACACACTGAGTTACTTCTTGGGCATCGAGTTCTCTGCCACTCTCACTGGCTACCAGTTATCTCAGCGGCGTTACACCTCTGATTTACTTGCTTGTGCTGCTCTGTCTGGCACTCTAACTGCTACTACTCCCATGGAGCTTCACCTTCATCTATGTCCTGATGAGTGCTCTACTCTCTCCGGTCTGACACGATACCGTCATCTAGTTGTGTTGGGAAAGTTGGGAGCCTGATTTACCTCACCATCACTAGACCTGACATTGTCTTTGATGTTCATGTGTTGAGTCAGTTTTTGAGTGATCCCACAACAGTTCACTATGCTCATCTGCTCAGTGTTCTTTGATACCTTTGTGCTACTATGTCTCGTGGACTATTCTCTATGCTCTTTATGGTCCTACCACTCTCTATTGTGATAACACTGGCGCTATCCAGATAACCCTGAATCCAACCAAGCACTCATTCTTCAAGCATATTGGTGTTGACGTCTTCCTCCTTCGTGATCAGCACACTCACGACACTCTTGTTCCTCATTATATTCTCACCGAACGTCAGCTTGCCGATTTGCTCACCAAGCCTCTGACTTGCGCTTAGCATGAGTTTTTTCTCTCCAAATTCTTGGTGTATGATCTCCCGTGAATTTGAGAGAGGTGTTAGATGCACACCATATTTTTATATATAAGCTCATACCTCTTTCGCATGTTATTGAGTGAGAGTTTAGGGCATTCTTTGGAGGCTTCAGACTGGGCTATCGAAGATTTCTCTGCACATTCTAGCCGAGCATGGACCGGGCTATCGGTGAAGGTAACTTCTCCTAACAAAAATAAGACTGTCAACAAAAGCGTCACATTAACTTTGACCCTAAACCATCTACTTGTCCGAATATATACATCTTCCATGCTTCAACTCAAAACCTATTTTAACAAAAGGAAGAACAACAATCCCCAATGGTGCTGCAATGTCTACACATTAACACACTGCTGCTCTCAGAACACTTATTTGGAATACAACAATTAATCAAATTTCTTTCTTCTCCGAGTGCTAGTCAGAGGCAGACGATCTTTGGTGCCCATTATAAACCCTAGACCCTCGATCTCCTGAAGGTTGTTGTGGCAGGAAGATCGGTCGGTTTTCAGCTGCTTTGTGCTGCTGCCAATCTCCGCAGCTCTCTCCTTCCGAAAAATACCATCTTTAGGGCTAGATGCAGAGAATGAGCTGCACGGGACTATCTGAAAATGAACAAAAGTGTTGGTAAAACACTTAATTTTAAGTAACCATCATTAAAAGAAAAACATAAATGATGCAGACAGTACTTGATCTATGAACTGCAGCTCAGGAGTTCTTCTTGATCGCTTTTTAACCCTTGCGTTGCCCGGCCCTTCTGCTAGTTCATGCCCGGTATCAACAAAGTTCTGATCGCTGACCTCTGGAAAAAGCTCCAAGAACTTTAGAATCCTCCATGAAGTTAAATGATTGATACAAGTAGCATATTCCAGAAATATTGTTTTTTTTTTGTAACCCGGTCTCAAAGTCATTCAATCCAAATTCCAAGCCAAGCTAGATATTAGGTTTTTTTTTTCAATTTCAATTGATTAGAGACGATATTTGATCCGATTTCAATTAGGTTTCGATCTCCTGAATATTATTCACAAGCATATACATTTTGATTCGATCACAAGCTAGCTCGATCCGATCCAAGATCGAACAATACCGGACTCGGCTCATTAGGCGGCATGTTGGCTTCAATCTGAGCTTAGATCTGAGCAAAAAGCCAATCATGTTATCGAGCGAAGAGTCAAATTCGTAGCCCTAATGTGTAGACACTGTAAGATGCATAAAGAGATCCAGATATTCTCAAATGAATTCCTTGTGACCAAATAATTTACATTACTTCAAAGGATGTTAGATTGCAACATAGGCCCGGCATGGAAAAACGGTATCAATGTGGTGGAGGTTGTGAATGCAGTCTTGAAAAATGCAGACAACATTTGGATAGGGGTGGTCACGAAAGCTATTTTACAAAAAACATCATTTTAGGCTAAAATATCACTACAATCATGCATGTATGATCAACTTTGCCGGTCATGAACGCTCAAACCCCAAATTACTTTAATTTAGGTTTAAAAAGTTGTCACTAAAGTTCCAAATGCAAGTAAATCGTCACCACTGCATTTACTACCACAATTTCACACCGCCGTAGCTCAAACGTCATAGCCATCCAAATAGAGCCTCAAAGAACTAATAACTGCAATTGGAAGGCAGAACTAAGTTAATAAGCAGAGTTGAGGGGTGAAGTCAGTTGATAGAAAGTCATATAACATATTTAAAAAAATGAGAAGTGATTCAAAGTCAGCTTGAGCTTAACCAACTTTACTCGATTGTGATGAGAGAAGGGCGCGTATTTATTGTTAAATTACAAGAGAGTATTGATTTAGCCTTATATCCGATAAGAGGAAATTTTGTTGGTGTAGAAGTATCACGTGGTTGACCCTATAATCCGTGTGCTTAAGCTTTTGGGATAAATATGAGCTTGACCTTGGTGATCAATCCAACTTCCATTACCCTCTGGTTCATGCTGCCTAACATGTGATACCAGAGCCGTGGTTCTATTGGGATCAAATTTCTCTCATGTGGCTTGTGGCTCCCATGGTTGAGCAAAGCACAAGAGTAAAAAAACTTGTATTTTTTTGGAGGGGGATTGATGGTCAATTTGGAGAGATCTCCAGTGAAGGAATTTTTTTTAAGATATGTGATACTACTGATTTAGTCTTGCATCAGATATATGAAAAATAGGATTGTGGCGAAATAACATACCAAGTGGTTGATCATCACTCATAAGTTTACGGTTTTGAATTGGATATGGCTTGACTGCTACTGTATCTGACCATCTTCGGTCCCGGTTAGTTCTGACTCCCTTATAGTCCATTCAATCAAAGTGAGAAGGCACGATGCGATAACTTCCGGTGAGTCTGATTAATATACACATGTTGCCTCCTAATGGATAACTTGAAAAAATTCTAAGAGAAGAGTTAGAAATCTGAGTGTTCTTCATCATTTTCTAATTCTTCCCACCAATGAGCTCAATCTTTATCATCCCCTTTCCTAGACTATGGATCCCTGGTTGAGAGAGGGGATTGTATAAATTCCTAGGATATAAGAGAATTGAATAGCTGAACTCAAATAGAAAGAACAACCATTGAGAAAGGAGATTGTCCTCGTCTATTTATTTATCTAGATAACGGTGAGGCGAGATAATCTATCTCAATTAGTTATTTTGGCTACAAATAGACCCATCATGCAATGCAGAATCAACAGAATTCTAGATACAGATTTATATCATGATTTCAGAATCCTCTCAATTTATAGCCTCCAACCATACAATGGAGAAACCATAGATCTCCATGGCCATATCCCTTTCCATGCAAAAATAACACTATAATCCTCTAGTTTCTCCCTCAAGTAAAATCATTACAAAGGAAAACCCTAATCTCTACACAATGAAATCACAATGCAAAGGAATACCCAAGTTTAAATGCTTAGCCTTTACAATTTTGAGGATGGATTTTGTTAGGCCTCAAAAAATGCTTTACTGAGTCACCCCGCCTAATAAGATTATTATTAATCATGCTGGAGAAGAAAGTGGAGGGAAATACGGGGCATTAGGCCAATGAACTTCTTACATCACTCTGGGCATATCTAACCACAACAACAGTTATGGGTGAAACACCAACTCAATAACCTTTGGAATGGAAGCTATGGTTCTAGTAGAATTCAAGTAGCCTTAACTGACTCGAGCTGTCATGCAGCATGAAATTTTAGAAGAAAATACTAAAGGATTGGTACAACCTCTTGAGTTTTAGAAGAAAAGAGGAATGAAGTTGAAGGAAGGCAGAGTTTAAATGCTGAGGAATAAAGTTCTTCAATTCTCATACGAATCTACTGCAGTTTCAAGAAGAAGACGTCCTACAAAATATCAGTGCTACTCGTTACTAGAATTTGGCAAGTTGGACATGCCTTATAAAGTTATGGAGGCAACAAGACCAACGACTTTTCACCAAAAACACAAGCTGAATGTTAATGACCCAAAAAGATAGCTTTCTTAATTACATGAAGCAAGAAAGAACTTGTGTTTCCTTGTAGGAGTAAACACAGGAACAAACATGGAAAAGACGCGGTTGAGATGGGATAAAATAAGGCTATGTTGTTAAAGGGGCTCCCAAGGCTCAAAGCTCACCAGACTCAAAGGTTCGTGCTTTCGTGCGCCTTTCTGTGTCTTTGGAGCATAAAAAAAGGACTTGGGTAAGACTTTTGTTCCAAACATTTTATTTTTCAAAAGAAAGAAAAAATAGAGTACTAATTCTAACAACTTTTGAATGATTTAGAATTTGTAAAATATAATACAGCGTTGACGCTTCATTATAATGTAAGTGGCCTCATTGATCTCATATATTACGAGATATAAATGATCGTAATGAATAACTTATGTTTAGAATGGATTAAGTATCCGATTAAGAGGATAAAATGATGTTTGATGGATTATTTAAAATGGGATTCAGTTGTGGTTTGCCCTCATCAGGTGCCAGCCAACCTAAAAAAATATTGTTGACTCGCCCACACATCCATTGGGATTTACGACCGCGGAAGCACAATCTCCAGAAACAATTAAATACAGAGTTACAAGAAAATACGTACTTCACACAATTTATCAACATAATAAAATTAATAAGTATTCAAATTAAGAGATACAAATCTGAAAATATACTGCAGAAGAACTCGGACTACGAAAATCCGATTGAGTAATATGAACTTCACTGCAATCCGTAAAACGGATTAACAAGATTCGTACTAGAACGAACCTTCGTTGTCGTCAGACGACCAACCACCGCCACCATCACCGAGAAGAGATCCAAGACAAAACTTGACCTTGTCGCAAACGCGCAACCTGCCAAAGTCACCACTTGTGCATAATCACCACCACCTACGAGCATGCAACCATCGAGCATTGCACACCTTTCCGTAACCCACGAATATGACGCTTTGCCGCTACCTGCACGCTTTCGCTCTTCGTTGTCGATGCAGCCCGCAATCGAATGTTGACACCCACCGTCTCCATCGATCGTGCACTATCGTTCTCCTCTTCAAGGCATTACCTCTCTTTGATTTGGCTTTTGGTGTGATCTTCATAGTTTGCCTTATTTTCCTTTTATCGAGTCATTTCATAGCTTGTCTTCCTCTCTTTGGTCTGGATTTTGGAAGGATCGGGAAAGGCCGACAAAGGGAAGTGGCGGGGGAATCAACTGGTAGTTCTTAGGGAGGAGGGGACGGGTGGGTCTGGGCCGACAGAATGTTGGGGTAACAGCGGTTTGGACTGGGAAGAGGCCAACGGGAGTGAGGAAAAGCAGAGGGGAGTGAAGCGGAGATGAAAGGCACAGTTGATTGCAGCAGGCGGAGGGAGCTCGAAGGCGTCGAGTATAATCGGGAAGAACGACAGTGGGGTCTTGCGGGAGGGAAGGAAAGACTGCGGTTTTAGGGCACGATGGGCTGGACAGGGAAGGAGTAGGTGCAGGGAGGCCTTGCCTGGAGTCGCACCAGGCACGGGAGTTCTTTCGACGTCGCGCCAGAGGGGGGAGGGATCAAACAGTTGCAAAAACTCCAATAAACCTTTCATAGCCTCCACGGGGCTATAAATAAACCATAACTCATAACCGCTGCAATAATTGTAAAATCAAATATACTACACGAACAGACGGCTCAAATTGTCAGGACCGATTGGGGGCAAATACAACTCAAAACATAAAAAGTAATATATGAACTCGACTCGGATCGACCATCCGGACGCAACCACGGACTCTGATCGACCGTCTGGGCAGTGGATCACTGCCTCCTGCGGGAATACACCTGTGTCGAGCGTGGCGTACCATCAACTCCCCCCGGCTTGAAAGCACTCATCTCCAATGAGTGAAGATGGTCATACTCAACGTGTAACCGCGGGGCGAGTCTCTCGAGCTCCTCAGAAGAAATCCAAGTAGCATCGTGCAGAGGCCGACCGCTCCAACAGACAAAATATTGCACAATATATTGTCCACCCGCAGTGTAGAAGTTGTGACCGATGATCTGAAGTATGTCGTTTGTAGAAGTGGATGACTCTTGTTGTAATGTATCTCCGCATGACTGTTGTGTCGGTGGAATCGTCAGGGGTACAATGCGATCCTCATGGTGCGACTCTGCGGATGGCAATAGAGAAGGACTGGAGAGGGCAATAAGAGGTGACGGCTCAGATAGAGGGGCTATAGGAAATGAGGGCTCAGCTAGAGGTGTGGAGGAAGGGTCCACATACACACGCTTCTCATATTAAGGAGTCAGATCCTCTACGTTGAATACTCGGCTGATACCAATGCAGTCAGGGGTGTCGATTGATACGTCTGAAACAGATGTATATAAATTACGCAAGTGCACGTGTCTGATCAAGTAATAAAATGAGAGTAGAGATCATTCCTACGAGAAAGTGACAAATTTAACGCTTGCAAATGCTAACTTAACTTTTTTTATAAATCCAAGTAAATTTAATTAATTAGGGTGATAGAAAAATGATTTAAAATACTAATAAAATCTAATCGATATTTCCTATGAAAATAACTTTTATAATACGGAGAAATAACCTTGTATTCTGATTTCCTATGTCTATTGTGATAAATGGTTATAATGATGTCATATGAAAATGTTTTAATAATTTATCTTGCAACGATTTTAAAGAGGAAATCTCTATCTCTCGATAACAGAAATCGATATATTCCCCATTTCTCTTGTCATCTCTAACTTAGGTGAAATGAAAAATAGTAATAATAATGAAAATCTATGTTGCTAGCATGAAGTGAAATTTCATTCTCCCTTCGTTTGCTATGTTGAATTTATGATGCACTTACGTCTTTGCTATCTCGAATCTTGAAACACAGTAAAATACATAAATTTGTTTTAAAAAAACATACGTCACTGCTCTCTCGAATCTCACAACACAGGAAGAAAATCATTAACGCTTCTTCTCTCTCGAATCTTGAAACGCAATAAAAAGATGAACCAAAATTTTATTAAAAATCATAAACAAACAAAGATAAACAACCAAACATTCATAAGCTTTAAAAGAAATCCATCATCACAACATACATAGTATTCTCATCATACAAGACTAAGGAAAATTAGTTCATATTTGAGGAAAACAGCACGTAATTAAAAAGATCTTACAAAACATGATGATTGAAATCAAACCCTGCAGGAATTCTTCTCCGGATTTTTGCTATCGCCTCCGGTCTTCTTCTTTCTCCTCTAGTCGTTCCTCCTCCAAATGATGATGATCGAATCCCCCCTTGTGCTGGACGAAATCCACCTTTTTATTCCCCTCTTAATTGGTTCAAGAGAGTAATCTCCAAAAGTTCTTTTTCCTTTTATATAAATTGTCCTCTTTAATGAAAAATCTTTTGAATAGAATATAATTATTTTTCTTGTAGTAATACAACCTCTTTATGATGATATTTTGCTCATTTATTTCATGTCAAAAACGAATTAAGGCTCCCTTTTTTTCGAATTTGCAAATGACGTCAAGATTTGAATTTAAACTTTGAATTTCGGATTCCAGTTTGTTGCAACAAATCTGCAATAACTTTTCAAGATTTTACATTTTTTTGTCTTCACTTCGAATTCTTCAGTGTTTCTACAATAAAAACATAAGAAAATGACATTATTACTTAATTTAGACTAATTATAAATTTAATCTTATTTGATTTTATTTAAAATCATTTTTCTAAATTATAACAAGCATAAAGTCCATGAAAATGGACTAAAATAACTTCTTTTTAAGAAGTTATCATCAATCTCATATACGTTCGTACCAATCTGTCGTACGACTGTATAAGGGCTCATTCTGCGAGCACTTAATTTTTTTGTTGATCCTTATGGGACCCTCTCAGATCATATGTGAATCAATATTTTTTCTCTTGCCTCAAAGATTTGTTTCTGCATGTGTTGTAGTATGCTCGATCATAAACGCATTACTAAAAGGCATTTTAAACGCATTACTAGCTGCAATTTTTTATGAACCGACTTATGGAGTGCATGCACATACTGTATGCTGACTCACTGGGTCTAGACTCGAGGGAAATATCTACCAAGTCAATAGGTTTCCTAATTTCATTCCCTAATATGATATGAAATGGACTCAAACCTGTGCTCCTATTGACAGAGCTATTATATGCAAACTCGGCTATAGGGAGAACAGAATCTCAGGTGGACGAACTATACCCAATAAGGCAACGCAACAGTGCTCTAAGACTACGGTTGACAACCTCAGTTTGTCCATCCATCTGTGGGTGATTGGAGGAGGAGAACTTCAGAATCGCGCTAGCTTGACTTCACTCACTTCATATACAGAGCGAACCTTCTCTAAAAAAAAGGACGGACGATACCAGTCTTCTTCCATGGTGTCATCCAAAAACAACCCATGAAACGCACGTCGTGATCAAAGACTATGGAAGTGGGCAGTCCATGATACTTAAATACCTCTCTAAAGAAAAGCACAGTCACGTGAGAGGCGTCAACGATCTTTCGATAAAGATAAAATGGGTCATTTTAGAAAAACGGTCCACCACTACAAAGATCAAATAAAGCTTCCTCAGAGTGCGAGGGAGCCCGAGAATAAAATCCATACTAATATCAGACCAGGGTCTATCGGGAACGGGTAGCGGAGTGTATATCCCAGTGGGCTGGCGGGTTCCCTTCGCGGTCTGGCAGACTCGACAATGTCTGACAACCCTAGTAACATCCTTTTTCAAGTTGGGCCAAAAGAAGCGATCCTTGACTAATGCAATTGTCTTGTCTCGACCGAAGTGACCCGCTGCCCCGCTTGCGTGTAGCTCCCAGAAAAGGAAATCTCTGAGGGATGACTGTGGAATGTAGAGGCACGAACCCATAAATAAGTACCCGTCTGAAATCGAATAACACTCATGCAGATCAGGAGGGTCCCTCGATAGTGCGGCGTAAATGTCCCTGAAATATGGGACTCTGTATAATCGTAAACTAGCCGCTCAAAACCCACTACTTGAGTGCTCATGATGTGGAGAATGCTGACTCGGCGACTCAAGGCGTCAACCGATTTGTTCACAACACCTGAAACTCCTGCATATACTCCACCAATTTCGGATGTCGGTGACCCAATTTCTTTTGTGAGTCGAGGTACCTCGGCTCCCGATGATCAGAATACAAAACAAACTCCTTGTGTAGGAGATAATGACGTCAGTACCGCAATGTATGCTTAATGACATAAAACTCTCGATCATAATTTAAATATTTTTGACGAGCTTTGTTCAGCTTCTCGCTAAAGTAGGCCAATGGATGACCTTCCTGACTAAGTAATGCGCCGATGCCAACTCCTGACGCATCACAGGCTACTTCGAAGGCCTTGGAGAAATCAGGTAAGCGTAGAACAGGAGCAGTAGACAGTCTCTCCATGATCTCCTCAAAGGCTCGAGTGGCAGCCTTCGTCCAGACAAATTCACCCAAGCGGAGGCAGCTCGTAATGGGGGTCAAGATCGAGCTCAAGGCACGGACAAACCTCCAATAGAAGGTGGCAAGTCCATGAAAATTACGAGCCCCGTGAATGTTCGTCGGGATGGGTCACTTCGAATCGCTCTGACCTTGTCAGGATCAACGGATATACTAGACGCTGAAACTACATATCTTAAAAAGAGCATGAATGTGGACAGGAACGAGCACTTTTCAAGTAGATGTATAGATTCTCCTTCCGGAGGAGCTCGAACATCAGGCGAATATGGCGTAAGTGCTCGGTGCGACCCTAGCTGTATATCAAAATATCATGAAAATATACTACCAAGAATTTGCCCATGTAGGGCTGCAAGACCTGTGTCATCATTTTCATGAACGTGTTGGCCGTGTTCGATAATACAAACGGCATAAATAGTCACTCAATCAAGCCATCCTTCGTCTTGAAGGTCGTCTTCCACTCATCCCGCTCTCTAACTCTAATCTGATGGTACCCACTACGAAGGTCGGTTTTCGAAAAGATCTGGGCACCGACCATCGAGTCCTGGAGATCATAGGGGCAGAAAATCGAAAATGATACTTCACCGTGATCTTGTTTATGGCACGACTATCAATGCACATGCGTCAGCTCCCGTTTTTCTTTGGAGTAAGAAAGGTCGGTACAACACAGACTCAAGCTCTCTCGTATAAACTTCTTCCGCAGAAGATCATCAACTTGTTGTTTCAGCTCGGCATGCTCAGTTAGATTCAAGCGATAATGTGGGAGATTGGGCAAAATGCCCCGGGAATCAGATCAATAGCAAGTTGGATGTCCCTCAGTAGGGGAAACTCATCAGGAATCTCCTCGGGCATAATGTCTATAAAATCATCCATCAGCTGACGAACATCCGGATCAGTAATCTCAGTTTCGCTAGAGATCTCGGTCGTCATTGTGGCTGCGACAATAAACATAACTCCTGCCTCTAAGCTCTCTCTCAGAAAATCACTCTTCCTCAAGACATGGAGGGATCTTGAAGATCCCGCATTAACTGAAGAATCAACATTGCCCTTGGGAGGATCCCTGAGCTGGGTCATGGTAAGGGTAATCTTTCGACCTTTGTCGAAGAATACACGTGTTGGACCAACCATAACACGTGACATCACGATGATATAACCAAGGTCCTCCGAGAAGAACGTGTGCGACATCCATGAAGATAACGTCATACCAGATCTGGTCCTCAGTGGTCGCTAAACAAATCGGCACCAGACATCTCTGTGTAACCTAGATAGCAAATAATTTTAAGCGCACGCGGAATACGCCTTGCAAATCACACGAGCGTAGGTACTAATAGCAAATAAAATGAACAATCACTACAGGTATAGTGCCGACATAAACAAAAGTAGAAAATAAAACTGCATACTACAATTTACACGTGCAGGTAGCGGCAAAGACAGTTGTAGGAGGTTATCCAAGGTTGCTGCAACGTCAGAGAGCCGACTGATTTGAAGTGGAATCCACGACAAAGCAAGAGAGGGATGGAAGGAAGGATCGAAAAAGGATGACGAAGGAAAGTGGCGGGGGAATCAACTGGTAGTTCTCATGGAGGAGGGGCGGGTGGGTCTGGGCCGACGGAATAGCGGTTTGGACTAGGAAGAGGCCAACGGGAGTGAGGAAAAGTAGAGGGGAGTGAAGCGGAGACAAAAGGCGTGCCAGATTGTCGCAGGCGGAGGGAGCTTGAAGACGTCAGTTCTAATCGGGGAGAACAACAACGGGGTCTTGCGGGAGGGAAGGAAAGGTTGTGGTTTAGGGCACGGTGGGCTGGAAAGGGAAGGAGGAGGCGGAGGAAGACCTTGCCTGGAGTCACACCAGGCACGGGAGTTCTTTCAGCGCGCGCTAGAAGGGGGGACCGAACAGTTGCAAAAACTGCAATAAACCTTTGATAGCCTCCATGCCTTGAACCGCCGTCTATAAATAAACCCTAACTCATAACCACTGCAATAACAACAAAATTAAATAAACCACTCGAATCGGACGACTCAAATTGTCTGGACCGATCAGGGGCAAATACAACTCAAAATATAAAAAGTAATATATGAATTCGACTCGGATCGACCATCCGGACGCAACCACGGACTCTAATCGACCATTTGGGTAGTGGATCGTTGCCTCCAACGGAATACACCTGTGTCGGGCGTGGCGCGCCATCAACTCCCCCTGGCTTGAAAGCACTCATCTCTGGTGAGTGAAAATGGTCGTGCTCACTATGTAGCTGTAGGGCGAGTCTCTCGAGCTCCTCTGAATAAATCCAAGTAGCATCGTGTAGAGGCTGACTGCTCCAACGGACAAGATAGCGCACAATATCTCGATCTCCCGCGGTGTAGAAGTCGTGACCGATGATCTGAAGTATGTCGTCAAAAGAAGTAGATGACTCTGGCTATAATGTATCTCTGTTTGACTGTTGTGTCAGTGGAACCGTCGAGGGTGCCATGCGATCCTCATGGTGCGACTCTGCGGATGGCAATAGAGAGGGACTGGTGGGGGCAATAGGAGGTGACGGCTCAGGTAGAGGGGCTATAGGAGAAGAGGCCTCGGGTAGAGGTGTGGAGGAAGGTTCCACATACACGCGCTCCTCGTAGTAAAGAGTCAGATCCTCGACGTTGAATACTCGGCTGATACCCATGCTATGAGGGATGTCGATCTCATATGTGTTCATACCAATTCACTGTATGACTGTATAGGGGCCCATTCTGTGAGCGCTTAATTTCTTTGTTGGTCCTTGTGGGACCCTCTCAGATCGAATGTGAATCAATACTTGTTCTGTTGCCTCAAAGAATTGTTCCCGCCAGTGCTGGTCTGTTCGATCCTTATAATAATTATTGCTAGCTGCAATTTTTTTACGAACCGACTCATAGAGTGCATGCACATGCTGTATAAAATACTATGCTGACTCACTGAGTATAGACTCGAGGGGAATATCTACTAAGTCAATAGGTTTCCTAAGCTCATACCATAATATGATATGGAATGGACTCAAACCTGTGGTCCTATTGACAGAACTATTATATGCAAACTCGTTTATAGGAAAAAAAATCCCAGGTGAACGGACTATCCCCAACAAGGCAACGCAACAGTGCTCCAAGACTATGGTTGAAAACCTCAGTTTGTCCATCCGTCAGTAGGTGTTAGGCGAAAGAGAACTTCAGAGTTGTACCAGTCTTCTTCCATAGTGTCAATGATGTAATGATCATCTAAGAAAGGGGTCCAGATCTTGTTTATTGACTAGAGCTTAATATAAGAGATTAGATTTTCTCTCCTTTGATTCTTTCTCGCATCCCTTCTATCACATATGACAGGTGTTTCAGTCTGCCCAATCGGAGTCCTGAGCATTTCACAAGCCTCCTCATTGACCCTCTTGGTCTATTTGTTCTTGTTAGAAAATACTAGGAAAGATAATGTATTGACTCATGTAGGAGTTAGTGTTTAGTCCCACGTTGTTTGTATAGCTAGAGCTTACTCTCTTCTCTCCTATATATTTGTACTCATACCTGTTTTTCGGTATTCAAGAAGTATATACAAGGTTTGGAACTTTCTCTACATGGTATCAGAGGGATACGGTCCGGCCTGTCCCTATCTGTCCGTTTGGCCTGCTTGCTAACCGAGCGGTTTGGTGCCCGGCTTCCTTTTTTTTATTTCTCTCTAACCGTTGTTGCTTCTGTGCGGTTAGCGGTTTTCTTACTGCCCCCCCCCCCCTCTTTTTGCTCTCTCTCTCTCTCTCGTGGTCTCTTGGACTGGTGGACCCCCCCCCCCCGCCCCTGTTCGCTGCGGTCTCTGCCCCTAGCCGAGCGTCCTTCTTCTCTCTTCTCGCTACGGCTTCCTCTTCTTGTTTTACACTGCACATTGGTCGCGGTAACTCCTTTTATCGCTGGTGTTCTCACCGAGACCATGCGGTCTCCGCTCTTTAGTCGTTGTGACTTCTCTTCCCGCTACTGCTTCTCCAGTCGTCGACGACTTCCCTTCCCGCACAGACGTTTCTGACCGTTGCGGTTTCCCTTCTCGTTGTTGCCTTTCTATTCGCGGCGATTTCGGTCTCTTCCTTGTCTCTGCGAGCTTCCCGCATAGGCATATCTTACCGCTACGGCTTCTCTGCCTGCAGCGGGCTCCGCATTTTGGTTGCGGTCTTTGACCGCTGGTGTGTTGACACCGAGACCGTGTGGTTTCTCTTCTCCGCCCCGCTTTGAGGTTGCGGGTTGTCTCCCTTAACCGCTGCAGTCTATCTACCCGCTGCGGTTTCCGTACTTGGTTGCGCCCTCCTGCCGCTGGTGTGTTGCCACAGAGACCGTGCGACCTCTCTTTTGTTTCGCTTTGTCTGGTTCTGCTTGCGGGTTCCTTCTTCTCGAGCGGCCCCATAGTAGCACGCGTCTTGTTCTTACCGTTCGGCTTCCCCTTTTCTCTCTCCAAGTGGTCTCTCTTCTCTGACCGTTGCGGCTAGGCCTTTTCTTCTTCCGGCCCCTTCCCGCTGCGGCCTCTGTCTTCTCGTCGCGGCTTGGCTCTTCCTGCGGCTAGACCTGTTTTTTATCTTGGTGCGGTCTGCCTCTATCCGCCCAGTCTAGTTCCTGTTCGCCAGCCTGTGCTATTTGTGTTGCGGTCTTCTCCTCACCGCGCTGCCTGCTCGAGTTTTTTAACCGCAGCGGTGTGTTTCTATTCGTTGCGGGCTCATTTCTTACCATGCTGGTCGTGATCGTTTCCTGCCGTCGGTGCGTTGCCACCGTGACCGCTGCGGGCCGTGCCTTGCAAGATGATCAGCTGTCCGTCGGGCTCTGTGGTGTCTATTTCCGATGATGGTACCTCCTGCCTTGCTCATAGCTCATCCTGGATTTTGGATTCCGGGGCCTCTCACCACATTACCTCACGGAAACCACCACACTATTTAAACTTCGTGCATCCCAAGTTCATTATTGTTGCTAGTGGGGACACAATTCCCGTTTCTGGCACGGCAGATATTCACCTCACTCCCTCCATTACGCTTCGCTCTGCCCTTCATGTTTCGGGCTCTCCTTTCAACATTCTCTCTGTTGGTCGACTCACTACTGATCTCGATTGTGATGTTATTTTTTCTTCTAACTTGTGTGTTGTGCAGGATCGCAAGACGCAAACTATCATTGGAAAAGGGCATCTGTCGAATGGTCTCTATATCCTTGACCCCTCTCCCCCAACGGTGGTCCTCTATTACCCCTATTGATTGGCATCGTCTGGGTCACGCTCCTCTAAACATCCTCAGAAAATCTCTCCCCGACGTGCCCCTCCAAGAGTTCACATGTGAGTCTTGTATCTATGGGAAACATCATCGCTCTACGTTCTCGCCACATCCTACTCGGAGTCCTGCTCCCTTTGATCTAGTACACTCTGATATTTGGGGACCCTACAAAATTGCGAGTGTTTTTGGATATCGTTACTTCGTCACATTTGCAGATGACTACTCTCGGGTGACCTGGCTGTATCTCTTTCGTGACCGCTCTGAATTGCTCGGTGTATTCCGTACCTTCTTTATTGAAACTCGCAACCAGTTTTTCACTACAATTAAAACCCTCCGCACCGATAATGCCCGTGAATACACGAGTCATGCCTTCGCTCTCCTCTGTGCTGAGTTTGGGATCATCCATCAAACCTCCTGTGTCTAAACCCCCCCCCCCTCCCTCAACAAAATGACATTGCTGAACACAAGAATCGACACTTGCTTGAGGTCACCCGCTCTCTTATGATTCAAATGGATGTTCCCAAATAGTATTAGAATTTTGCGGTCTTTACCGCCTGCACTCTTATTAACCGCATGCCTTCCTCTATTTTCAATTTTGTGATTCCCTTCAATCTTCTTTTTCCCTCCAAACCTCCTTTCTCTATCACCCCTCGCGTGTTTGGTTGCGTGTGTTTTGCTCATCATCTTGGCCCGTCCACTGACAAACTTGCTCCCCGTGCCACTAAATATATGTCTGTGTGCTATTCTCGCACTCAGAAGGGCTACATTTATTTTTCTCCCAAAGATCGCAAGGTGGTTACTTCCGCTGATGTCACCTTCCTCGAAGATCAGTCATATTACTCTCAACCAGCTGATTCTCCTCTTCCATCACCTCTCCCGCGGCCTGTTATCCCCTGTTCATTCAAACCTTCCACCTCTTCTTCCCACACCAATCCCACCTAAATCACCTACACCACCTGTCATTCGTGTGTACACTTGACGTCCCTCTTCGTCTAATACCTTACGGGAGCTGCCCTGCTCTAATGATGTTTTGCAGCCTGCGGATCCGACTACAGCTTCCACTGCCCACCCGCTGGCCAACTATGTCTCTTTTCACCGCCTCTCTCCGGAACTCCGACAGAGTGCTCTTTTTTTCTCCTCTATCTCCACCCCTTATTCTGTACAGGAGTCTCTCCAGCATCCCGGGTGGCGGGCGGCTATGGATGAGGAAATGTACGCTCTTTGGGCAAATCACACTTGGGATTTGGTCCCGCTTCCTCCTGGACAATATTGTGTGGGATGTAAGTGGGTATTTGCCGTCAAACAGGGTCCGGATGGGACAGTTCACCGGTTGAAAGCTCGTCTTGTAGCTCGCGGCTTCACTCAACAACAAGGATAGGATTATGATGAGACCTTTTCTCCAGTCGCTAAACTCAATATTGTTCGTGTGTTGATCTCCCTCGTTGTTCACCGCCGCTGGCCCTTGCACCAACTGGATGTCAAAAATGTCTTTCTTAATGGCGATTTACAGGAGACCGTTTATAGGCAGCAACCTCCCGGGTTTGAGACCACAGGGGAGTCTTTTGTCTGTTGTCTGAAGAAGTCTCTTTATGGTCTCAAACAGTCTCCTCGGGCATGGTTTGACAAATTTAGCAAGACCATTAGTGTTGTTAGGTTCACTCGGAGTTCAGCCGACTTCTCTCTGTTTACTCGTCATCGTCCAACAGGCACAGTAATTCTGTTGGTTTATGTGGATGATATTTTGATTACAGGAGATGATATTTCAGGAATACAGATGATCAAACAGCATCTAGCAATTGTGTTTCAAACAAAGGACTTAGGAAGGCTTCGATATTTTCTTGGTCTCGAAGTGGCTCGGAGACCTGATGAACTTGTATTATCTCAGAGAAAGTACTGCTTTGACCTACTTCATGGTGCGGGCTATTCTGGATGCAAGCCTGCTGACACTCCCATGGATATCAATCACAAGCTTTGTGTTCATGCCTCAGACTCCGATTTGCTCCTTCCGAATCCAAAGTATTATTGTCGCCTTGTGGAAAAGCTGATATACCTCACTGTTACTAGACCTGATATATCATTTGCTGTTGGAATTGTCAGTCGATTCATGCATGAGCATCATATCTCTCATCTTCAAGTTGTCGAACGTATTCTTCGTTACTTGAAGACTGCTCCTGGACAAGGGCTTGTATACAAGCTGATGGGGGACCATCGGCCCGTAACAAGGCGGGGCCCACTTTCGTATATTCTCGCCGGAAGACTTGAGCGGAGGGATGATCCGATCCCGCGAATGCGTCCGGATGCGTGCCGCGAATCTTTTTGATATATAACTTTGTTATTTTTACTTTCATTTGCTTATGTTTGGCACGAGGACTCGTCGGCCAACATAGCCGTCGAATCCGGGTTGCCCTAATGTTAGAATATTATAAATAGGAGTGTTAGAGGCTTGGAGAGACTCATTACTGGTTTTGGAGAAGAGATTCCCGGACCTCCGCGATCACGCCACGGTGCTGACGCCGTGGAGCCCTAGGTGTTGACTCCTAGCGGTGGAACTTCATCCCCAAGGTACTACCCATCCATAACCTTCTTTTTCCCCCTCCGAAACCCTCATCCGCAACCCCTATAGCCCCCAAATCCCAACCCTACCGCTGGCCAGAAACCCAGAAATTACTGTTCACCCGCCGGAATTGTTCATGCGCACTGTTCATCCACTGGTACTGTTCATCCGCACTGTTCATCCGCCGTTACTGTTCACCCGCCCCCTCACTTCTTCTCCCCTTCGTGGATCCACTTCCAACCGCTCCGAAAACCCTAGATCTACTTTGATCTAGCGCTACCCTTCACCGATCTACCCTCCACTTACATATTTCCCCTCCGTAACCCAGATCCGTCATAATATTACCGGATCTACCCGTTTCCAACCCTCCGCACCCATCTTCCACCGTGGACAACCACCGTTTCGATTCACCAACCCGGATCTATTCCCGAAACCGCCGGATCTCTCCCGCCTCGGACATCCCTTATGTTTGTGAGTTGTTTGTTGTATGGATTTCTAATTCTCAGTTTTGATTATTGTTTGAGATAGTTTGTGCTTGCATAAAATATTTTGTTGTGGAATTTTGCCCGTGAAAGTGTTGATTGCAGGAAGGAACTATTCGCAGCGCGCTTAATTTGGCCCTCCGCTTGGAGGAAAGCCTTGCTTAATTGCCCTAAAAGAATCATTGTTGCCTAATTTAATTATGCGTGGTTGTGAATCATTGTTTGAAATAATTGTCTAACGGGTTTTGTGCATCTCATCATATAGCATTCACGTGTCCACTCACTAGAGTCAACCTAGGTTGCATAATAGATAGCCTACCCTACATCACAAGCCCTCTTCATCTCCCTTATCTCTGGTTGCATATTTTGATGCTGATTATGCTAGCTCTTTGGATGGCCTTCGTTCCACAAGTAGATACTGCACTTACTTTGGAGGACATCTTATTACATGCCGCAGCAAGAAACAGTCTGTGGTTACTCGCTCATCTGCTGAGGCTGAGTATCGATCTATGGCAGCTGTTGTGTCTGAGCTCACGTGGCTTGAGGGTCTTCTTGATGATCTAGGATTCAAGCTCTCCTCACCCGCAACTTTATTGTGCGACAGTCAAGCTGCTATACACATTGCCAAGAATCTGGTCTTCCATGAACGGACAAAACATATTGAAGCTGACTGTCACTTCATTCGGGAGAAGGTTCAGTTGAAGAAGATAGAGTTAACACATGTTCCTGCTGCTCAGCAAGTTGAAATGCAATTAGAGAATACTAGGTAGTTTTCTTCAATTTACTGCAATATAGTGAAACAAATAGATTTTGCTATAAAAGACAACCCAAATCATATAATTTTTATACAGTTTCTTCAACCGATACACCGTGACATTATTTTAGGCGTGGGTTCATGGTCTTCAGGAGGCGTGGGGTTAGAGGCATGGACTGCTGGAAGAGATATAGGATTAAAATTGCAATAAATAATTAACTAGAGTAAAACTTATTTAGAGACATTTGTTCAAAAAAAATATTTTGACAAGCAAGTTTTAATTCACAAATAATTGAGGCACAAGTACTTTTAAGCGTGCACAAAATAAGTCTTACAATTACACGATTTCACGATAACTACATAATTTCACATCCAACAAATATGGTCTAGATATGCAATATTTGAAAACGACTCTTAATAACGACTTACACATGCAGGCGCAGACAAATGCAGCAACAATGGAATTTGAAGGCTCGGGTGGGGGGGGGGGGTTGGTAATTGCTGGATCGAAACAAGAGCAAGATTCACGACAAATGGCTGTAGTCATTTACAGTTTGATGTAGCAGGGGATGATGAGAGTCTCTGGACAATGCGAAGGAGTGTGGGTTCGCGGGCTTCAGAAGGCATGGGTTGGCCTCTTGGAAGAGATAGGGGACATATGGATCTCCTCGAGTGGGGGAAATAACGGGGCTGGGCGGTTAAGAATATAAAGGGGAATCATGAAAGAGGGGTTGCCAGTGGCTTGGCGACTGAAATGGAGGGGTGGAGGTTTGAACATCGAAAGAGAGGAGGAAGGACTTACAGGGGTTGGGCGACAACGGAGAGGTAGTAGCGGCTTTGCTTGGCGTCGTACTAAGGAGGAAGTTTCCCAGAGTCGCACAGAGAGAAAGGGGAGACCGTCAGTTTCCAAGAACTGCAAATAACCATTGATGCCCATTCAGCTAGTGCTTGCGGGGGAGTGTTAAAAAATACTAGGAAAGATAATGTATTGACTCATGTAAGAGTTAGTGTTTAGTCTCACATTGTTTGTATAGCTAGATCTTACTCTCTTCTCTCCTATATATTTGTACCCATACTTGTTTTTCGGTATTCAAGAAGTATATACAAGGTTTGGAACTTTCTCTACAGTTCTATTTACAAATTTGATTATTAATTTTTGGCACCTAATTCTTCACGAATAAATCATGTTCCAACAAAACACATTAGAAAAGTGGAGTCAATTTGTTGCAAATATTCGGGAAGGATTGCATCACTGATCGAGAGATGGGATCGAAGCATGGAGAGAACTTCTCTCTATTTCCCGATGTCCCCCAATGTTGAAAGGAGAGAAGGCTTCTTCGTGAAGAAGCGGAGAGGAAGAAGACGAAACCAATAGTGCATATGAAGCACACACATGAACGCCGGGGTCTCAACCAGCAGGGGGCACGTTCGGCGCTTGTGTATCAGGCCTAGGTGGATGTCCCGATGGTTCTCCATTGCTAGAATATGAGTGTGGGATAAATACTTGTGTAGAGGATATGAGGATGATATCAAAATGGTTTAGAAAATGGCGGCGGGCTCTACGGTGTTGTCGAAGGGGGAATGTCAATGATGGGAGGATCTAGGGGTGGTGGCATTCTTGGTGATGGTGTAGTGCGACCAATAAGGAGTGTGTGAATCTCCGACAATGTGACCTCGAAGTCAGAGAAGGTAGTTCGATGCAATCCATGTGGATAGAAAGGGAGGTGACCATGGCATGACAATTAGTTCTTTATGACGGCCATGGAGTGGGTGGCAAACATGAACTATATTAGTGATAACTGATACAAGATGAGGCACAAAAGGAATTGATACCAACAAGTGTTGGGAAAAAACTGAGTGCAAGTTGTGAGAATCGTGGGATCATCAAAAGCACGTGATTACATGCAAAGCTTGTCCTCGTTTTATGTCGATGGGAGGAGAGGCCGGCAGGACTAGCGTCGATAGGAAGTGATTAGGAAGCCTGAACTGGATGGCCTTAAGTTGGCAAATTGGAGGGATTGGAGCACGCAACTACACAACAAGCATCTTCGAGTTAATTTCGACAAAAGGAGAGATCAATAGATCTGGCGTCAGTGGGACCTAAGGAGGACGCAATCTGGATGTGATCAACAAGGGCTCACTCGACGAGCAAACAACTGGGTCACACGTTCGGAAAGGAGAACAACAAGATTCAACAGCTCTTGGGATGGTGCTGGAATGGCTCGCCGAAGTGACCACACAGTGCGGCGGGCAACTATAGACTAGAGGTTGTGTCATCGGAATGAAGGCAAATGGAACTGCAGGAGTAGCTTCGATGCACCGTTGGGAGGAAGCAACCAGATCAATTTGAAGAACTTCAATAGGCAGGCCTCTCTCCCAAGTGCAAGTGCAATGTTCCAATTTCTAAGGGTAAAATTACCATAGGGAGTTCGCAACACAAGACCTCTTTATATATAGAGATTTACAAAAAGGAAAAAATAAAGACTATTACTATAAGAAAAAAATACTATAATTTAAAAGGGCATTCCCATGTCCTTGAGCCTAGTACGCACTAGCTGACGTCCCTTTAATCGTTCATCCATGCACTTCCCTAGCAGAGCTGACGTGCATGCAAGTATCAGGTTATCACATAACAAAACCAAACCGTACATAGTTTATTACTTTTAAACAAGTACCTTAAAAATGACAAGTTTCTTTTAGGGGTGATTAAAGCATAGACCTGAAAAGAGCAAATACCACTCAATGCGCCTCTCTCTTTCCATCTTATTGAAAGATCATATGTGACTTGGAACAAATCATAGCTACATCATAAATTCAATAGTATAAGAAAAAAATTTGTAAAAGAACCACAGAAACTTCTGCAAGAATTTAACTTACCAGCATTATATTAAGGAAAACAATTTACAAAAATTTTACTGGAATTTAATCAATTTTGGGGATTGGCTGAAGAACTAGATATGGACAGCATTTACCAGTATTGCATGCAGAATGACTAATATATATGGGATGATTCTTTACAATAATTTTACCAAGTATTTAAAACATCAGTGCCATAACCATAAATTTAAACATCAAAAGGAGTCCATGTACAGTTTCATGAGAAGTAACAGCTGAAAACTGAAAGTACCTGCACTGCTACTGGCAAGATTTTGATAATACATGAGAGTATGACAAACTGGAAGCTGCTTTGAACTAGTTTTTCTCACTTCCATTTGACTATTAAAGTTAATGGATTGCCTAGAAAAATCATCATTATCCATGTTGACTGATGTCTGTGTGCGTTTGCCAATAGAAGCTAGCTTGAAATGCTGAACCCAGGGGTTAGCCAAAAGATAACATGATTCTTCCGCAATAGCTTCTCTGCTCTTTGCCCCCACAAATTTAAGATTCTCCCAACAGCCTTGAGACATAACTTTAAACTGAAGCAAATAATTTCTTAGGTTTCTGCTGGCTTAAGGAAATTATGTTTGACTAGGTTGCATGGTGATAAAAAATACCTGGCCAGACTTTTGTTTACTGGGATTTAATTGTGATGGATTTGCCTTGTTTTGTGTTTTTGAAAACCATCGCGATAAATTGCTTGAAACATGTTCACGTCCATATAACTGTTTGACAAATGTTGCCTCTATAGAACTAAGATACAAATTATGTTTCTCATCTGTCCATCCACTGGATAGAGAATCAAGAACAACCTGACAAAATGTAAGGGCATTTGTAAGGCCAAAAATGTGAATAAGAAAATCGTTTGGGAATAAAAAATAATACTGTTGCTCGAGGAATGGGTAAAGAGTACCAGGCAGGTGACTTAGCTTATTAAAGCTATGTGATCAAAATGGAGAAAAATCTAAGAAACATTATGAGATAAAATAATATTACAGAGCTATGTGATCAAAACGGGGAAAAATCTAAGAAATATTATGTGATAAAGTAATATCATAGAGTCTTAATATATGCAACATAAGCAACATTCAACAGAGAAGTATACACAGAAAGAGACGCCATAAAAAATGTCTCCAAAAAAAGTCCATAAGGTGTGCGACAATGATTATATTTGGGCAAAAGTAAGTCTGACAGACCAATGGTCAAATTCACTTTCTACCCAGAAGCTTAAGTTTGTTGGTGAGGACAAAGCACCTGGTATTTCTATACTAAAATAGTTCCCAGCTATTTGATGTGACTAAACTCAATGCTCTCACGGTCCTTGAGATTTGCCAAAAATGGGTTTTTTTCATCAAGTGGGGTCTTTGGATCACCACCCCCCCCCCCCCCACGCACGCACACAAAAATCAATGACATCAATAATCAAGTATCGTTGATTAAGAGCTCACTCAATCTCATGAAATCATCATGAGAGCCGACACACTCTAGGCTCTTGAGAGTTGCATATTGAATGTTGACTCATATTTTATTATTTAGCAATATAATGAACAAGACTTTGTTATTACCCTTGAGAATAAATAGGAGGAATTTTGGGATGAAGTTGGCTTGGAAAGGATGCCTTATGAATAGGACTATATGTTTTAAGTATATTTAAACCTAATGCATTAAAAATGTCTTAAATAGTTTATTACTTAGTTAGACAGCAAACCATGCCTCCAATTTTGCAAGAGCAAAAACCAAGGTTTTATAAATAAGACAAGCAGGTCACACACAAATTACAAAGGATGAGGAGAGGAAGCTACTTTGACTTCTTGCAAGTACAAGACTGTAGTGGTAAGCGGAGAGGTGCGATATAAGTCACGAGTAAAGTAATGAGTGTTTCTCGAAGATAAGATCTGGACATCAACTCAAATTTGACTAGATGTTGATGGTCTTGTTCGACTATCCAAGAATTAGTGAAGGCAAAACCGCAAAAGTGTGTGGATTTGATTTGGATATATCTCCATGGGTAACAAAGTCGACAGCTTTGGGAATTGAGATATTATAAAGTATTGGTCCGAGGGTGGGTAAGTTGGTAGTCATTTTTTTTTATCCGACAATCATCATCAATGTCTACACTAGATCACTCCTGAGGGATAAACCATGTGAAGGTTTTGGGTTTCCTCTTCTTATTAAGAGATGGTGCACTCGGGTTATGGGAAGGGATTGTGGGTGTCTTTTATTTTACATCATCTATATGACTTATGTTTCAATGGATCAAACCCTCTACCCTTTCAAATATGAGATTTATTTGAAGGTTGAACCATGTATATATTTATACTCTCTTTGATGCTTGATTTATCTATGTTTATCTTTTATGCTCCATTATATTTCTCTATTGAATGTCTCTTTCTCATGTGGGTAGGTACCATCGCTACAAATTAGAATAAGAGCACAACGTTGCTCAACCCCAATAATAAAAGATACTAAAAGATCGGTGAGAGACAGAAACCTCATGAACTTTGTATTCTACTTGAATAGTATGTGATGCCACTTCTCGGGGATGTGAATCAAATGGTATCTAAATTCCAGCAGACATGCCAAGAGTCAAATTCATTGTCAAAGAAACCAAAGCTTCATCCCATAGTGGAGTAGGAGTCAATACTTAGTATTTATACACTTAACACTTGGTTTTTTAATGGGAGTAACCCAATACTCTCAAGTGACTTAAGCTCCGTTTGGTATGGTGGTGGGCCTGGTGGCGGTCATGAACACGGGGATTAAATTGTCATTTGTCAACGCCCACCTAAGGAACTTCATCCACTTTTATGTTCAAAAGGATGATGTTTGTTAGGTGATCCTTAACGAATGACGTTTTAACCCATACATTTACGACCGACACCACAGTTCCAAACAGAGCCTTAATAGATGATGATGATGAGCTCTATCATGCATCTATTCCCACCACGACAGCATACAGAACAAAAACTTTCAAGAACAATGTACTAATCCATACTAAGAATAAAAAAACATCAAAATAAACGAACCTCTTCTTGAAGATCCATTTTTTATCTGCCAATAGAGTGAACAAACAAACACACACACACACACACACATACATGAAAAACAATCCTCCTCATAAGAGTAAACATTTCAACAAAATTCTCCAAATGGATCGATCTCTGTACTTAAAAAGGAGCACTAAGCATCAGGATCCCTCAATTGCAAAATTACATAAGAAAATTTGAAGGAAAAAGATGAGACGTGACAGAGACAACTTTACTTCCACGGCAAGATAAGAGAGAATGCAATGAAATGAAAATCAGCGATTACCATTCTAGGATGTTCTACCTCGGAGATCCTCGCCGGAGAAGCCCGATCCGGTTGCATGGTGTCGCGGCTTCCCATTAATCCCTAGCTACCGACAACCGGCCTACCAAATTTCCACCTCAGCTCCAAAAAATCGGCACTGATATACAAAAAGGGCGAGCGATTAACCCGAAAATATCTAGAAAATATAATAATAATAACCAGCGGAAACTTAACGCGAAGAAGAACACAGAACCTCCAGAAACCCAAAGCTTCCAGGAGGAGCTCCTCGTTTCTCGTCGCTTCTGTTCTGAGGGACAGAATTTGATGCGAATGCGAAAGAGAAGCGAAAGGGAAGAGAAAGAGGGAATTGGGGCCAAAGAATATCCAACGTGGCAACACTTTACTCGTGGATACTCGAATAATAAACACGTGGCGTTAATGCTGAATCTACGGTGTGGCGCCGCTGCTCCCCAGATATTTTCGCTGGAGAAAATATCGGACTGCTTCGCACGCAACCCAGCACGTGCAGGGACCGGCCGGCCGGCCGGCCGATAATGATTAGCACTGTAGCACATAAGATTTTCTATTTTTTTCTAATTTCACGCGGGCATTTTATACTATCCAAGTAATCCAACTATATCAACCACTATATTATTATAAATATATAAATATGAATATGAACTTCTCTAATAAGTATTAACAAAGATTACCAGTCCAATTACATTATTCATATTTAATCGCTATTTATATGCCAAAATAATTTAATTATAGTTCAATATTTTAGGGGCATTATTAAAGGCAAATCAATTTGGCTAGTCGCAAACTCAAAAACATAAAAAACAACTCTTTTCTTCCGCCGGTTTTTATCGCGCAAACCCTAAAGCCATCCCAAATCACAAACCTGTCGAATCGAATGGAGAAGAAGACACTGTTGCTGCTCCCGTCGCCGCTCCAGTCTCCACTCCCGTCGTCGCTCCAGTCGTCGATCTCGTTGCATCTTACGTCACTTCTCCCGCCGGCTCTCATTGCAAGTTCTCTCGCCTCACACGCGGCCTCTCCTGTCGCCGGTTAGTTGTCAGGGTTCCGGCGAACAGTTTAACACATAGAAAGGGTCTTTTGAAGGTAAACGAAAACAGAGTTTTTCCAAATAGATGAGCCCATCACTAAATTTATAGAATCTGCGGTGCGTATATGCTCTTCCCCATAATCTCCCACTAACTTGGTGGGATCATGGGTTTGACCGCCACACACGCAATCGCCACACGCGATCTGCGAGCACTGTCCGATCCACTACCACGATCGGTCGCCCGCGCCGCTGTCACCGGCGCCGGGCGGCCCAAGTCCGGCCGGCCACGCCGCAACCGCCCCTCCCCGCGATCGCCTCCCGCATGTTAGAGTTGTGCTCGAAGCATCTGCGTGACCGTCTAGTTTGGAACGGCCTACTCGTTGTCCCTAGCTTGGGTATTTATAGGGAAACCCTAAATACCCGACTATGGGTTGTTGGACTCCTATCGGATCCTAACCGCAACCCGTTAAGCACCTGTCAACCCTATTCCAATATACCTCAACAATCTCCTCCTATATTGTAAATAGGTGTTAGCACAGTACAGGTTACTTAAACAAAAAATTAATAACGACCAAAAAATAAGTTTTTTCAGAGAAACATAAATATGAGTTTTAGATAACAAAATGCTAAACTCAAGCACAGTCCCAAACATAACAATAGAATATCTGAAAGAAAACTCAAAACTGAAAATTGATATATGCAAACAATAGATCATCTTCATCTGGGTCGAAATCAACTTTCTCTCCTCCAGTCTCCATATGATCTGCAAACAAACACAATAAGAATGTCATGAGACAGATCTCTATGAATTCTAACATTTGACAATCAAAAGTAAAGTGATTAGTTCTAGCAGTAAAAGAACGTAATACTCTAACAAAGAAGAAAGAATCACATATCAGCATCTCTATCTAATTTACACAAAATTAGAAAAATTGATTTCATAGAATCAAACCATGTTCCATCGATTATTAAGATTATTGTTAAACGTTTCACAATTGTGCTATATCATCAAGTTTGGAATGATACAACAAGCTGTGACTATTATATCATCAAGTTTGGAATGATATAACTAATAATCAAAATATCAGGACTCATATCAGCAACTTCAGTATTCCTTTTTGGAATGATACCTAATTCCGCCTTCGAATGAAATAGTTGTGTAAGTCATCAAGTTTGGAATGACTGGCAACTAACCATCTCTGGCTTTCATCAGATAGCATCTGAAATACTTCAGTGTACCCAAACCTAGATGCTTGAATGTAAGCAGACTACAGTTCTAAAATTTAAAACATAAGCAAGGTATTAAGTCCTCCTAAATGGACTTTAGTCCCATCTCCCCCGATGTTTTAGTTGTTAGAACCTTACATAAGCCCTTGGTGAGGACATCTGCTACATTATCTTTTGATCTCACGTCCAAAAGGGAGATTATCCCCTGACTGGTGAGATAGGTCAACCAGGCCGGTTTCATCCTTAGTTGCCTTCGCTTTCCATTGAACAACGTATTTGTAGCAATGGTTTTTGTGGCTTGATTGTCACAATATAACGAAATAGAGTGCATTTTCAGACTCGTCATTGGAATGTCCATTACCAGGTCTCTTATCCACTCTGCCTCTTCTCCAGCTGAGGCGAGAGCATAGAGTTCTGATTCCATAGAGGATAGTGTTATACACGTCTGCCTCTTAGACTTCCAAGCTACTGCTGCTCCTCCTAGGGTAAACACATAACCACTAGTCGATCTACTGTCAGCAATTTCTGAGCACCATGAGGCGTCAGAATAACCCTCAAGCACTGGAGGATATCCACTGTAACATAAAACATACTTTTCAGTGTACTTTAATGAGAGGTCTAAGATGTTAGCCTAAATCACCTAGAGGGGGGTGAATAGGTGAAATGCGTGTCAAATGCGGAATTAAAAACTAACACAGCAAATATCAAGCAATCACAGAAGACAAGAGATTTATAGTGGTTCCCCAATCTTGGGTACGTCCACTTTCCTCACCGATCTAGCAAATTACTAGACTCGGCTACTCCACTATCTCGGATTGAAAACAATCCTACACCTCGGAACCACGTTCCTACAAATCTCGATCCAAAATGGATCTACAAAAACTCGGAAGACAAAACTTCCTACAAGTCTCGGAGAAAAATCTCCTACAATGAAATTTGGTTTGAAAATAAAAATCAAAACATCAATCTCAGATCTGGATCTTTGACGGTCTTCTTCTTTAGGAACTTCGGCTTGATCAAAAAAAAGGTTGAAGATGACCTGAGAGAAATCCACGAATCTGAAAACTAGAACCACCTCGATCGAGAAAGTAGATCTGGAATCTTCAAGGCTCGGCAAGATCGAGTGATTCTCTTTCTTCTGGATCGCTAGAGGAAAGATCGATGAAAACGAAGGTCGTGATCCAAACTTTTCTTCTTCTTCCGTGAACGGCAATGGCGGCGGCGTGAAATTAGGGTTCACGGAATTTCTCTTTCTTAAAAAGAATATTTCTGTAATAACGCTTAAAAGTCATTTCTGAAAAGACCTATTTATAGGTGGGTTCCAACGGTCATAATATTGATTAATGATGACACGTGGACCAATCAGAATTAACAGATTCAAAATACTTAAGACGAATTAGAACTTAGAAGAATTCTGAATTAGAGAACAGCTATACTCGAGTGAGAGAAGGAATACTCGAGTATGGGAACTTAGATACTCGAGTATCAGAAAACATATACTCGAGTAACAGAAGGATATACTCGAGTATCAGGGGATTACTCGAGTATCAGAAACACATATACTCGAGTATCAGGGAATTACTCGAGTATCAGAAAACACGTACTCGAGTATCAGGGTATTTACTCGAGTATCAGAAAACACATACTCGAGTATCAGGGTATTTACTCGAGTATCAGTACTTTGAACTTGCAGAGAAGAGAAGAGAAGGATCTACTCGAGTATCAAACATGATTTACTCGAGTATCAAGTTACTTACTCGAGTATGAAAAGAACTTACTCGAGTGACTAACTTAACTACTCGAGTATAGATTTATCTACACGAGTATTCAGACCCTACTCGAGTAAGCCAAACTGATTACTCGTGTATCTCACTAACTACTCGAGTATGGGACACAGACTACTCGAGTATTAAGACCTTACTCGAGTAAGTCTAACTGACTACTCGAGTATCTCTAACTACTCGAGTATGTCTTACTAACTACTCGAGTTTTAAGCCTGATACTCGAGTATCATAAGGGGTTACTCGAGTATTAGGGACTTAGAAAAATTCTATGAGGAAATTTGCTCTAATGCTTCTGTCCATCAATCCAAGTGCATGAAGGAAGTGTATCCCAATAGAGAGGCTATACATGGGCCAACACTTTGGATCACACAATGAGGGATTACATTGTATGGTCCTGTGTTTGGTGACCCATTATAGACTGACATTGGTCTACACTTGGCATTAAGGACCTGCACACATACAACTTAAACACAGCATCAAATACACCTTAATTCATCTTAGTTCCAGGTCTGACCTCCTACAAATCTGAGGCATTGTGGAGACAAACCCCAACAATCTCCCCCTATTTGTAGATGTCAGCACTCTCTATACTAAGGTGAATTACTTAAGAGTAAAAGAAACAACATGCATATAACAGGAGAATAAACTTAACTAAAGCAGGGTAAGTAAAACATTGCCATAATCAGAATTAAATATATATATATAGAAATGTTTTAAGCATAGAAACAAAAGTCCAATTTCACATTCTCAGTTCAACTCAAGATGGGGCATCCTTGTGCCTCCTTTCTCTCTTTAGTTCTTGCCTTTCTAGATAACTGTATGGCTTGGGAAAGTAAGTCCTGGGCCTAGGAGGAGCAGATGGATTATTGTGTTCCCAGTTTCTGTCATGGAGTCTGATTTTAATCTGGGACACTTCATAGGCCTTCCATTCTGTATTACTATAGAACTGATCTCTGTTTTCTCCAAGATCTGTCACTAATTAACCTCAAAGTATCAAGAATTATGGACTTAGAGGTAGGACTCCACACTTCAGCATGAACAACAGGAGGTCTACTTTCAGAGGCTGGCTCTTTCCTGGGAGCAGAACGACTTGCAGAAGCACCTTCACCATACTTTCTTTTCTTCTTAGAAGGACCTTGAGAACTGGAAAGAAAATCATCTTGCCACATGTCAGAGTAGTTAAGAGGAGGCTCAGTCACATCACCCTCAGGTCTAGGAGAGAAGGCTGGCACACCACTTCCTGGAATGGTAGCTTGGACAGGGGCATCTGCAGAGGGTTGCTCTTCAAGAGGATTTAGGTGCTGAGGTATAATGGTTGGGTTGAGCTGGGCATTAGGGAAGTTCATGTTATGCAGCCACACAGCAGTGTCATAGGTATAAAACTTTACAGATTGAAGTTGAGAGAGAATGTCTGCTTTCATTTCCTTTACAATTCCATCCACTGTAGTTTGAGCCTGTTTAGAGAGAGTTTCAACTTGTTCTTTTACAACTATTTGAGCTTGCTCATGTAGTTTGTCCACTTGTTCTTTTACAACTTTCTCCCCCTTGCTGATATCTATGTTTAGCTTTGCAATGGCTTCATCTTTGAAGGTGCCCACTTCATTACATACTTTCACAACATTCATTTCAGCTCTCTCATCTAGCTTGATCTGATTGTGAGCTACTGTCTCGGCCTGGTTTCTTAGCTCACCTATGCTTGTAATGGTGTGGTCTATGGCTTTGCCTCCAATTTGGAACAACCTTTTTAACTCATCAGTATTTGCTTGAATCTCAGCAAAGCCTCTGCTCATCTCTGTTTCAAGAGCAGAGACCTTGGATGTTACTGATTGCAGAGAGGCATCAAAGTAATCTCTCTGTTCTTTGAGCATAAGCTCAATCTTGCTTATTATATCTGAAGAGGAGGGAGCTGAGGTTGGTTCAGGAGCTGAAGCAGCAGGAGCAGGAGCAGGGGCAGTCCAAGGAAGGATTTCTGTGATCCCCACTGAGCTGACAGCTCTCTTGAAGGGTTCTATTTCAACATTTTCTTCTGTGGGTAGGAGAGAGGGCATGGAGAAATCCAAAGTCCTCAGAGGTGCCTCCACAGGATCTGGAGACATCTCATCATCAGACAGGAGAATATGAGCTGATTGGCTAGGCTCACTCTCAGGAGATTGGACTGGAGATTGGACTGGAGTTCTTGCAGGAGATGGAGCTGGGGTTCTTGCAGGAGACTGAACTGGAGACTTTGCAGCTGATCCATTCTGGAAGAGTGGGGCATCTGAGCTGAGCTCATCAATCAGATTGTTAATTTCTTCAGCTGTAGACAGAAGGGCTGCTGAGTCTGGAAGCTCTGAGTCTGGGTTTGCTGATGGAATCTCTGCTGGAGGAGGAGAGACTGGAGGAGTAGGAATTCTTACTTCTTCTTGTTCTAGAATTACTGATTCTGAAGAAACCTGATTCTGAGGAAGAGAAGAGGCAGGCTCCCCCTCAACTATTGCACTGGTGGTAGCAGTAGTTTGATGTAGAGGAGGAGATGGAATCCTGTCTTCAGGGAAACTGGTTTCTTTGGGAATTTCTGAGGTGGCAGCAGATTTGGAAGCTTGGGCAGTATTGAGGAGCTTGATGTCATACCTCTGGATGGAGGAGAGAGAGACTTTCTTCATATGGTGGAGAGGAATACCTTTAGAAAGGTCAAAAACCTGAGGATCTATCTCATGGAGGATGAGTGAGATAATCCTTGCAAAACTGGGTTGCTTGATGCTCCCCTGAATCTTGTCCAGTAGCATCATGCCAAACTGGAACTTCTTTCTGCAGACGATGGCTTGCATGATCTCAAACATGTTGTGAGAGATTTCTCGGATGGAGTAGGTCTTGCAGAGTATGACCTTGGAGATAACATCAATCAGAAATTTTCCCTCTCTATTGCAATCTGCTCTGCTGAAAGTATCACACTCGGGATCAACCCCACAGTATAGGGCTGTTCTGTCAGAATCTGCGGTTGTGAGTTCATCCTCTTCCTCAACGACGGGCAGCCGGAGTAAAACAGAGATTGAGGTTTTGTCCAATCGGATTTTGAGTCCTCTGACCTTGGTCTTTAGAACTTTTCCATTTCGTTTAACCTTTAGGTTTTTGTAGAACTCTTCCACTGCGGGAATAATAGCCTTGCACGGCGTCTGGAGGAGGTAGGTCAATCCAGCGGTGTCGAACAGAATGAGAAGGTTGCGGAAGTCATCTGAGAGGTCTGCAATACCATCTGGAACTAGTTCGGAGCCGATTCCGATCTTGGACGACGGAGGAGCCATCTGAAACTGAGAAATCGGCGGCGACGGAAGAGCGACGAGACAGAGTCGGGAAGACGATAGGTCGGCGGATACACGAGTGAATGAGAAGTGGAATGGACGTTTTCATTTTATATATATATATATAATTAATCCTAATTAGGTCTAAAAATGATAAAAACATACCCGAATGAGGCGGCAAATTCGTTGTGCGAATAGAGAGTTTGAAAAATTCCAGAGAAATCCGATTACACGAGAGAAGTTTACGGCATACACGAGTAATCCTTAACATATACTCGAGTATGTACTGAGTATACACGAGTATTAAGTCTAGACGGATTTTTGCATACTCGAGTATAAGAAATTCATACTCGAGTATCAATCTGATTACTCGAGTATATGAAGTTCAATACACGAGTATTAAATTCTGAAGACTTTTCATACTCGAGTATAAAGAGTGCATACACGAGTATTGATTTGATTACTCGAGTATATTTGACTTGTTACTCGAGTATTCACTATTTCACTCGTGTAAATGTAACTATTCTCGAGTCTCAAATTTCTTGAAGGAATTTTCACTAAAAAAAAAAACTGTACCTCAGAGTATCCAACATTTCTGACCTCTTCTAAATTTCTGAGTCCATCATTGGTCTTCTTTGTTAAGCAGTCCAAGCTCAGTTTTGAAGAATGAAAACTTGGACTCATCCAGCGGCTTGGTGAAGATATCTGCAACTTGCCTGTCTGTGGAGACATACTGTAGATCTATATCTCCATTTTCCACATGCTCCCGGATGAAATGATAGCGAAGCTCTATGTGCTTGGTCCTGCTGTGGGAGACTGGGTTGTTGGCTATTGCTATGGCGCTGGAAGAGTCACAGAACAGGGGAATGTTCTGGAACTTCATGTTGTAGTCTTCAAACTGATTCTTGATCCATAACAGCTGTGCACAACAGCTGCCTGCAGAGATGTACTCTGATTCAGCCGTTGAGATGGCTACACAGTTTTGCTTCTTACTGCTCCAGGAAATGAGTCTCCTTCCGAGGAATTGGCAAGTCCCGGAGGTGCTTTTCCTGTCGTCTTTGCTTCCTGCAAAATCTGCATCTGAAAATCCAATTAGTTCACTATCATTACTTCTTGGGTACCATAAGCCAAGATTTGGTGTTCCTTTGAGGTATCTCAAGATTCGCTTTGCAGCGATGTAGTGAGATTCTTTAGAGTTCACCTGAAATCTAGCACATACACATGTCGAGAACATTATATCTGGCCTACTTGCAGTAAGGTAGAGCAAGGACCCAATTATGCTTCTGTACTTGGTTTCATCAAAAGGTTTCCCTTTCTCGTCCTTGTCCAGAGACATAGCTGAGGCCATTGGAGTCCTCATAGAGGTTGCATTCTCCATTCCGAATTTCTTAAGCAGCTCTTTGGTGAACTTGGTCTGAGAGATGAAAATTCCATCCTCAGATTGTTTCACTTGAAGCCCTAAGAAATACTTCAGCTCTCCCATACTGCTCATTTCAAACTTCCCTTGCATAAGTTTAGAAAACTTCTTGCAGAGGTTGTTGTCTGTAGAGCCGAAAATAATGTCATCGACATAGATTTGCACTAGCAAAATCTTGCCCTTTATTTCCCTAAGAAATAATGTCTTATCTATCTTTCCTCTCGTGAACTTGTTCTCAAGAAGAAAGGTAGATAGCGTCTCATACCAAGCTCGAGGAGCTTGCTTAAGACCATATAGTGCTTTTTGCAATAAGTAAACATAGTTAGGAAAGGTTGAGTCAACAAAACCTGGCGGTTGCTCTACATACACTTCTTCCTTTATGTCACCATTCAGGAAGGCGGACTTTACGTCCATCTGATAGACGGTAAAGCCCTTCAGTGCAGCGTAGGCAAGAAATAACCTGATTGCCTCCAGTCTTGCTACTGGAGCATAAGTTTGGTCGAAGTCGATCCCTTCCTCTTGACGATATCCCTTGGCGACAAGTCTGGCTTTATTCTTTATAATTGTTTCGTCTTCATCCATCTTGTTCCGGTAGACCCATTTTGTCCCGATGACGTTCTTATGCTTGGGTCTAGGAACAAGTGTCCAGACTTTGCATCTTTTGAACTGATTTAATTCTTCTTCCATGGCTAGAATCCAGGATGCGTCGGAGTTGGCTTCCTCAAATTTCTTTGGTTCAACCTGTGAGAGAAAGCTTAAGTGTAAATTCTCGTTAGTTGTACCTCGACGAGTTCTGACACCATCCCGAGGATCTCCTATGATTTGGTCAACAGGATGATCCTTCAAGTGTCTGAACTCTAAAGTCCTTGCATCTGGGATCTCTTCAGCCACTGGAGTTATATCTTTAGCTGGGATGTCTTCTTCATCTTGATCATCTCTCTCTCCAAAGGTGGT
This sequence comes from Platanthera zijinensis, assembly GCA_039513925.1. Lineage (NCBI taxonomy): Eukaryota > Viridiplantae > Streptophyta > Magnoliopsida > Asparagales > Orchidaceae > Platanthera > Platanthera zijinensis. The sequence continues at coordinate 172,996,731 of CM077091.1, forward strand.
TGTAGAGGGGATCTTGATGAACGTCTCATCTTTATCTTTAATAGGTTCATCCAAGCTGAGTTCTTTCAACTTTGTACCTGCATCTACAATAGGCACACTAGACGAGTTGCTTTGCAACAGACTCGTCTCATCAAATACAAGATGTATCGACTCTTCCACAACCAGAGTTTTTCTATTGAAAACTCTATAGGCCTTACTATGGCTACTATAACCTACAAAAATACCTTCAAAGCTTTTCTCGCTAAACTTTGTAGTGTGATACTTGCCATTGTTAAGTACGAAGCACTTACAACCAAAGATTCTAAAGTATGAAATGGTTGGTTGCCTGCCTTTTAGAAGTTCGTAAGGAGTCTTATCATGGTCTTTGTTGATGAGTGCTCGATTTTGCACGTGACAAGCGGTGTTGACGGCTTCAGCCCAGAAATACTCCGGAAGTGAGGCATCACTCAACATGGTCCGACAAGCCTCTATGAGTGTTCTGTTCCTTCTCTCAGCCACTCCATTTTGCTGTGGTGTGCGGGGAGAGGAAAACTCATGAAAGATAGCTTGACTTTCACAAAATTCTGTCATGGCTCCAGACTTGAATTCCGTTCCATTGTCACTTCTGATTTTGACTACGGAACGGTTGTATTCATTCTGGATTTGCCTGACAAAATTAGTGAAAATACCGAAGGTATCTGACTTGTGTTTCAGAAAGAACACCCACGCAAAGCGCGAGTAATCATCCACAATAACCAACGTATATTCCTTACCTCCCAAACTTCTAACCTGCAGTGGACCAAACAAGTCCATATGAAGAAGCTGTAAACTTCTATTGGAATCCTTGCCTATTATGCTTTTAAACGAACTTCTTGTTTGCTTGCCTTTGATACAAGCGTGACAAGGACTGTCCGTAACGCACTTGACCTTGGGTGCATCACGCACTAAGTTTTGAGAGAATAATTTATTAATAGTTTTGAAATTAATATGTGCTAGTCTCTTGTGCCATTGGTCAGCAAGAGATGCACTACTTTTTGCCAAAAGACACACTGGTGTCGAAGAGTCTATACAAATAAAATTCAAACAGAAAATATTTCTGCTTCGAGTGCCTGATAAAATAGTTTCCATATTGTTAACCGATTTTATCAAACACTTGTCAGCATGAAATTCAACTACGTATCCTTTGTCGCATAGTTGGCTTATGCTGATGAGATTGTATTCCAATCCTTCAACATAGGCTACATCCGAGAAGGATACGCTACCGTTAGAAATCATACCATAGCCTTTAGTGATTCCTCGATCTGAACCTCCAAAGATGACCTTTGGTCCGTTGCAGACTGAGGTGTAGTTCAGTAGTAGGCTCCTTGTCCCGGTCATATGCCGAGAACATCCACTGTCCAAGTACCAGATTGGCATTTTGGTGGCCTTTGGACATACCTGCAATTACAATCATTTAGCCTTAGGAACCCAAACAAGTTTGGGTCCTTGGTCTCGAGTTAGAATACTCCCCCTACGAGTATTAGCCTCATGAGTGGTCATTCTCACGTTGCTAACTTTAGGGGTAGCAGCATTATTAGGATTGAACCAACAATCACTGGCAAAATGACCAATTTTGCCACAACACCAACAATTGAACCTGTTGTATCTTTGCCTTGGGTAGTCCTGCCTGACTTTCTGGAATGAAGGTCTAGCAGGAGCCTTACTTTTGGAGGAAGAGGCTTCATGATGATTGCAGTTACATGAAGTCTTCTCCTTCATAGGCTTTTCTACAATGGGTTTTACTTTTGGTGTCTTCTTAAAGTTATGACCATGAGCATAAGGTCCATAGCTTTGAAGCTGAATCTCCTCATAAGGTGCCTTGAAGACACTCTCGCCAAAGTTACGAGGACGAGTCCAACCTTGGTATCTTGACTTAGGCTTCTCAGAGATTGGCCTAGAAAAGTGTCCGTAGGTGGACTCATAATCGAGTTCGTTCGTGGGAAAGATAACTTTCTTGAACACAACAGGTTCCAAGGGAGCTTTCCCTTTTTCTTCAGCTAGAGTCTTTCGGGCAGCCTTATTCTTTCTCTTGGCCTTGTTTCTTCTAGAGGATTTACTAGAAGAGCCAATGTGGCCTAAACCAGCACCCTTGGCCTTAGCAGAGAATTCAACAACGATTGGAAGAACTGTCTTAGGCTTAGAGAAGCTCTCAACAAGCTTCTTTTCAGCCTCGAGTTGTTGTTCCAATTCCTTGATGATTGTCTCTTTAAGGTCAAGGTGCTTGAGAGCTTTATTGTATTCCTCCATAGCAGCATTGAAGTTCTCTTGAAGAGAGTTAGTCTTATTGACTTCTTCTCTCAAGCTGCTCTCACTAGCCTGTAGAGATTTTATCTCTTTGGCTTGAGTTTTCACTACTCTACGACATTTTTCGTAGGCGGTGAGTAACTCCTTATACTGACTCATGAGCTCAGATTCATCTTCAGAGGAATAGCCCTCTTGCTCATTGTCATCATCAGAGTCAGAGAGAGGAGTGTGAGATTTTACCTCCCCAGTGAACTGGGGGACTTGTTCATCATCTGAATGAGCCATGAGCCCAAAGTAAGCTTCCTCTTCTTCACTTGACTCAGATGAGTCAGAGTCGCTGAGAGTTTTGCTCTTCTTGGCTACTAGGCTTTTCTCTGTCCTCTTCTTATGGTGTGAGGATTTCTTTTCCTCTCTTCTTCCACCCTCTTTCTTTTTGTGAGGGCAATCGGCGATGACGTGACCTGGCTTATTGCAACAATAGCAAATGATGTCAGTTGAAATATGTTTGTTCTGTTTAGAATTGTACCTGTCATGGCTGCTTGAGCCTTTCTTCCGATGATCACCGTCATGTCGTGATCTTCTATATGAGGCATCCTTGCCTCTCCATTGCTTCTTCTTGTTCAAGAATTTCTTGAACTGCCTTGAGAGTAGGGAGAACTCTCCATCAGATAGTTCTGAGCCAGATGAGCTAGGATCAGATGATTCTTCTTCATCAGCCTCAGGAACTGGGGCAGGAGAGCTAGCCTTTATCTTCCTTGAGCTATCTGCCTTTAGAGCGACAGATTTCTCCTTGGATGCAGACCTGCTTGTCTCTTCTTCAGCTTTTCTTGAGTTGATTTGCAGCTCGTAAGACATAAGCTTTCCGAACAGATTCTGTGGGTCCGTCTCAGCTAACCTTCCAAACTCCCGAATGACACATACCTTATTGTCCCATTCCTTGGTTAGGGATCTTAAGAATTTGTCATTGAGTTTCCCGTTGGTGAAGACACGTCCATAAACTCTTAGGCCATTTACTATCTTGAAGAAGTTCTCAAAAGTGTCAGCTATGGCTTCCTTATGACCCTGCCTGAAGGCTTCATATTTTTGGTTCAGTAGGGATCTACGATCATCCCTCACTTCTTCTGTACCTTCCATTAGAGTCACAAGGGATTGCCACATCTCCTTGGCAGACTGGCAATGAATCAGATTTTGCAGCATTGAGTCATCCACTGCACTTGCTATAATATTTTTGGCTTTCTTGTCCAGAGAGACAAGTGCAATCTCATCCTTATCTAGATCCATCAGCTTCTTGGGAACTTGCTTGGTGGGATCTATGGTGGATGCAGTCATAGGAATGTGGGGACCTTCTTCAACAATCATGAAGATCCGGGGATCTACTGCTTCCATGAAGAACTTTACTCTTTCCTTCCACATAGGAAAGTTGTTCTTGGTGCAGATAGGGAGTTTAGCAAAATCCTTGGTCTTACTCATGCTTGATACTTTTCAAGAAACAACTTAGAAGGATAAGATCAAGGTGTTAACCTTTTAACGATCAACCTCCCTCTGATACCAATTGAGAGGTCTAAGATGTTAGCCTAAATCACCTAGAGGGGGGTGAATAGGTGAAATGCGTGTCAAATGCGGAATTAAAAACTAACACAGCAAATATCAAGCAATCACAGAAGACAAGAGATTTATAGTGGTTCCCCAATCTTGGGTACGTCCACTTTCCTCACCGATCTAGCAAATTACTAGACTCGGCTACTCCACTATCTCGGATTGAAAACAATCCTACACCTCGGAACCACGTTCCTACAAATCTCGATCCAAAATGGATCTACAAAAACTCGGAAGACAAAACTTCCTACAAGTCTCGGAGAAAAATCTCCTACAATGAAATTTGGTTTGAAAATAAAAATCAAAACATCAATCTCAGATCTGGATCTTTGACGGTCTTCTTCTTTAGGAACTTCGGCTTGATCAAAAAAAAAGGTTGAAGATGACCTGAGAGAAATCCACGAATCTGAAAACTAGAACCACCTCGATCGAGAAAGTAGATCTGGAATCTTCAAGGCTCGGCAAGATCGAGTGATTCTCTTTCTTCTGGATCGCTAGAGGAAAGATCGATGAAAACGAAGGTCGTGATCCAAACTTTTCTTCTTCTTCCGTGAACGGCAATGGCGGCGGCGTGAAATTAGGGTTCACGGAATTTCTTTTTCTTAAAAAGAATATTTCTGTAATAACGCTTAAAAGTCATTTCTGAAAAGACCTATTTATAGGTGGGTTCCAACGGTCATAATATTGATTAATGATGACACGTGGACCAATCAGAATTGACAGATTCAAAATACTTAAGACGAATTAGAACTTAAAAGAATTCTGAATTAGAGAACAGCTATACTCGAGTGAGAGAAGGAATACTCGAGTATGGGAACTTAGATACTCGAGTATCAGAAAACATATACTCGAGTAACAGAAGGATATACTCGAGTATCAGGGGATTACTCGAGTATCAGAAACACATATACTCGAGTATCAGGGAATTACTCGAGTATCAGAAAACACGTACTCGAGTATCAGGGTATTTACTCGAGTATCAGAAAACACATACTCGAGTATCAGGGTATTTACTCGAGTATCAGTACTTTGAACTTGCAGAGAAGAGAAGAGAAGGATCTACTCGAGTATCAAACATGATTTACTCGAGTATCAAGTTACTTACTCGAGTATGAAAAGAACTTACTCGAGTGACTAACTTAACTACTCGAGTATAGATTTATCTACACGAGTATTCAGACCCTACTCGAGTAAGCCAAACTGATTACTCGTGTATCTCACTAACTACTCGAGTATGGGACACAGACTACTCGAGTATTAAGACCTTACTCGAGTAAGTCTAACTGACTACTCGAGTATCTCTAACTACTCGAGTATGTCTTACTAACTACTCGAGTATTAAGCCTGATACTCGAGTATCATAAGGGGTTACTCGAGTATTAGGGACTTAGAAAAATTCTATGAGGAAATTTGCTCTAATGCTTCTGTCCATCAATCCAAGTGCATGAAGGAAGTGTATCCCAATAGAGAGGCTATACATGGGCCAACACTTTGGATCACACAATGAGGGATTACATTGTATGGTCCTGTGTTTGGTGACCCATTATAGACTGACATTGGTCTACACTTGGCATTAAGGACCTGCACACATACAACTTAAACACAGCATCAAATACACCTTAATTCATCTTAGTTCCAGGTCTGACCTCCTACAAATCTGAGGCATTGTGGAGACAAACCCCAACAGTTAAGTATCGCATTAGCCTTTTCAAGGCGTCCCAGTGGTCCTTCCCAGGGTTACTCGTAAATCTACTTAACATGTCGACCGTAAAGGCTATGTCAGGTCTAGTGCAGGTTATAGCATACATGAGACTTCCTATGAGTTTGGAGTAATCCAACTGTCTAATAGGTGAACCTTCATTAGGTTTCAGTCTATTGTTGTAGTCGTATGGAGTCTCGGCCTTTTTGCTACTAACGTAACCCCACTTCTCAAGTAGATTCCTAACGTAGTGACTCTGACTTAGGGTAATACCCTTTTCAGTAAAGTTCACTTCCATACCTAGGATGGTCTTCACCACTCCCAAGTCTGTCATGCTAAATATAGCCGTCAAGGCAACTTTCAAGTCTTCCACCTCAGACTGATCAGTGCCCAGAATTAGCATGTCATCAACGTACAAGCATATAATTGCGACTTTATTTGAACTCGTTCTTATGTACAGGCATTTATCTGATAGACTAGACTTGAAGCCCAAGTCTTTAACACAAGTGTCAAATTTCTCATGCCGTAATTTCGGTGCTTGCTTCAATCCATAGAGTGACTTAATCAACTTACAAACCTTATTTTCTAGACCTTCTACGACAAACCATTCAGGTTGGTGCATATAGATCTCCTCAGTCAGATCTCCATTAAGAAATGCAGTCTTGACATCCATCTGATGAACAACAAAATGTTCAATAGATGCTAATGCGAGAAGTATCCTAATCATCGCAATGTGACAAACAGGTGAGTATATATCAAAGTAGTCTATACCACTCACTTGAGTGAAGCCTTTTGCAACTAGACGTGCTTTGTATTTGGCGATACTCCCATCAGGATTAAGCTTCTTCTTCAGAACCCACTTACTTCCAATGGTTCTAGTCCTTTTGGGCAAATCAACCAAAGTCCAAGTGTGGTTTTGCAGGAGAGAGTTCATCTCATCATCTATGGCTTCTTTCCATAACAGAGAATCCCGAGATCGCATCTCCTCCTTATAGGTCGATGGATCAGCTTCAACTTGGTAAGTCACAAAGTCTGTACTGAAGCTTTTAGGAACTCGTTCTCTATTAGATAACCTTTTAGATGCTAACACACTAGTGTCTATGGGCTCAATGTCAGAGGTTCTCATTTCTGGCTCAACAAAAGTCTCAGTATTGGTGACTGTCAGACCTAGAATCGTCAGGTTTTTATCCTTAAGGAACTTATCCTCAAAGAAAACTGCATCTCTAGATTCTATTACAGTGTTAGTTGAGAGATCTAGAAATCTGTCTGCAGCACTATCCTCTGTACATCCTAGATAGACGCAAGTGTTCGTCCTAGGTCCAATCTTAGCTCTTCTAGAGTCTGGTATCCTAACGTAAGCGATACAGCCCCAGGTCTTTAGATTGTCAAATCTAGGAGGTCTCTTAAACCAAAGCTCATAGGGTGTTTTAGTCAACTTCGCATGAGGAACTTTATTAAGAATGTGATTTGACGTGAGCACGGCTTCACCCCAATAAGCTGCAGGCATGCCAGCAGTCAACAACATGGAATTCAATATTTCTGTTAAAGTCCTATTTTTCCGCTCAGCGATACCGTTGGATTGTGGTGAATATGGGGCAGTCTTTTCAGGAATTATGTCATTGCTGGCAAGAAAATCTCTGAACTCCCCCGAGACGTATTCGCCTCCTCTATCACTCCTTAGCCTTTTAATTTTCATGTCTAGTTGATTTTCAACCCTATTTTTGAAAATACGGAATTTTTCAAAAGCTTCATCTTTGGATTTAAGTAGGTAAATATGACTAAATCTAGAGTAATCGTCGATAAAAGTTATCAGATACTTCCGACCTCCTCGAGTGACAGAACTTTTGTAGTCACAAATATCGGAATGTATTAACTCTAGTAATTGTGTGCTCCTAGAAACCTGACCAAAAGGTGTTCTAGTGATCTTTGTCTGAGCACAAATTTCACATTTGTCAAACTTAATGGTTGTGTCTAAGGGAATGTTGTGAGTTCTAGCTAGTAGAAGTAGTTTCCTATAGTTCACGTGTCCTAGTCTTGCATGTAATGTCTTAGGATCTATCAAATTTGAACTAACCTGATTGACTACCTCATTTGCTAGACTCAGCCGATACATCCCGTTGACAACATACGCACAACCAAAGTAATGCGAGTGAACCATAAGGGTTACTCGACCACCACTAATGTTAAACGGCATACCCGCATCGCATAACAAACTAATAGAAATTAAATTAGCAGCTAACGAGGGTATAAATTTAACATTCTTCAAAATTAAACGAGTACCTGAAGATAGAGTCAGAGTAGCATTTCCAACCCTCAGAACATCAGCAACAGCACCATTTGCAACAGTAACAGTCTCTTGAAAAACTTTATCATCCTCCAAAAGCGCAGAATTGTTGCAGACGTGGCAGGTAGCACCTGAATCGAGCCACCACTCTGAACTTGCCTTCCCCTTTCCGACCATGGCAACAAAGTCGGTAGGCGCAGTCTGATAAACCATATTGGCTTTGTTATCAGTCCTGGGTGTGCTGGATTCGCCCCGTTTGGGCTGCTTGCAGTCGGAAGCGCAGTGACCCCACTTGTTGCAGTTGTAGCACTTGCCTTTGAACTTTTTAATTTTTTGCTGGTGGCAGCAACTGCGGGTGCACTGGTCGGTGGTTTGGTCTTGCCAGGCTTAGGCTTGCGCTTAGGAAAAGAAATCATGTTAGCAGCAGAGGTCTGCTTGCTAATCGTCTCTAAGGCATGCCTAGTCTGGTTCTCATCCTCAATGCAAATGAAGCGCTTGAGGTCTTTCAAGCTCACCTGCGTCTTCTTCCGATACATCTCAGTTTTGAATGAGTACCATGCCGAGGGTAATTTGAATATTATCGCTCCTGCAACGAAACCATCTGGCGGGGAATGTTCTCACTGTTCAGCTTGTCCACTAGAGTCTCAAAGTCAGCAACTTGAGAGAGTAGCTCTCTGTCTTCAGTGAAAGTGAAGCCCATGAACTTGTCCATCAGGTGTGTCTTGGACATATTCTCTTCCTCTCTGAATTGCTCCTCAAGTGCGTCCCAGATCTCCTTGGCTCTTTTCATCTTGCTGTAGGTCTCGGCCAGCCTATTAGAGAGACAATTTAAGATGTAATCTCGGCAGAAGTCTTCATTGTTGATCCACTGATCCTCATCTTCTCTTCCTTTATAGGATTCGAAATCGGTCTGCACCGTGTAGAAGATGTTCAAGTACTTCATGCCGAACTGCGTGTTCCTCTTCCAGGCACTATACTCAGCGTTGGAGAATTTCTCCAGCTTGATCATCGGCACAGGAGACGACAGATTGCTTGCTTTCGACATTGTGGGTTCCTTACACAAAACTAGAGCTCCACTAGCAATCTAAACGAGAGCAGTAAAAAATAGGAAAGAAATCACCTGAGCGATGCGACGACAGTCTTTGGATCCAATCCAAGAGAATTAACTTGTTCCTCCTCTTTGGCTCAACACAAGATCCAATTGATCTGGTTATTTGGTAGCAACGTTAATCCAGAAGAGCAAACTATGAGACAATATTCAGATCTCAATAATAGATCCTCTCAGTTGGAATGTGTTGAACTAATTCATATCAATCAGCAGGAAAATGTAATTCGGCCTCTGAAAACAGATGTTGGAAGCGATTTGCCAATGGAGAAATTTCTCCTTACTGGAAGCGGAAGAGCCCGTTCCAGAGACCTGGAATATGACTTGCAGGAATTTCTCCTTCTTGTTCCTACTTCAGGAGAGAGAAAAGAAAAATGACTAGGGCCTTCTTCTTTTGCGATCCAGAGCGGCGGGAGGGAAAAACACGTGCAGGTGGCGGGTTTCCACGATCGCACTGAAGAGAAACCAGAGCAGCGGCGCTAAGGCAAGCGTCGTTCGACAGTCCGATCCCGATCCCGATCGACACAGAGACGGGATGGACCCTTCCTTCCAGCAAGTGTCGATGGCGATCGAAGAAACGCAAAAAAAATTGCGGATCGTTCCTCCAGGCGGCGAATCGCCGGATCAAAAAAGGTGCGAAAACTTTCCGATGGAAAACATCGGGCGTCGCATTCACGAACGAGCGCCGACAGAGACGAAGACCGAACCCCGATCTTCCACTTCTCGATCGACACAGAGAAATAGAGCGGCGCAGGAAAATCGCGAAAGATGGTCGCGGGAGAGACGGCGACGGGAGCGGGCTAGGGCAAAACGAAATCTTCGAGAATGTTAGAGTTGTGCTCGAAGCATCCGCGTGACCGTCTAGTTTGGAACGGCCTACTCGTTGCCCCTAGCTTGGGTATTTATAGGGAAACCCTAAATACCCGACTATGGGTTGTTGGACTCCTATCGGATCCTAACCGCAACCCGTTAAGCACCTGTCAACCCTATTCCAATATACCTCAACACCGCGGTCGCGGGGCGCCACCCGCAAGGCGCGTCCGTGCTCGGTCGCCCCTCCCCGCGGCCGCCTCCTTTGACCGCGGGACACCGCCCGCAAGGGGCAGACGTGTCAGGCCGCCCCTCCCCCATCCGCCTCTTGCGGCCGCGGGACGTCACCCGTAAGGCCGGGGTTAAGGCAGCCTAGTTTAGCTTGATCTACCAGGAGGGTTGAGTTGGCCGCAACACAGATAATGAAATTTTCATTCAAATTTGTAGAATCTTTCTCAGACTTCCATTTTGTAGACGAACCCAGACTTCCATTTATTTGGAATCTTTCTCACCCAGGCTTACATTGCGCGAAAATTATTCATTGCCACCATTATTCACACCAGGCACAAGATATCACGAGTATATTGATGAAGCATGAAAATCTTTGTACCTGTCAAGGATTACACTTCCACGATCAAAATTGGATGGTAGTCTGGTTTTTGGTTTGAAGGTAGTAATTATTCTTATTGTATATATGCTCAACTAGATGTTGGTTTTTTTTTTTCTGATTTTGTTCCTGATTTGATAAAGCTAATGCAGATAATGACTAATTTATTTTTCTAAATGATATAGGTAGTCAGTGGCCTCATTCCTACTGAGCTTGGAAACATAAGCATTAACAGACTTTCTGGCCTCCTTCCTACTGTGCTTGGAAACATAAGCATTAACCGACTTTCTGGCCTCGTTCCCGCTGAGCTTGGAACTTGACTAGCATCACAAAAATGTAGAAGCTAATATTCCAGTTGAGCTATTGTGCTCAACTGATGTTGGAAATTATTTATTTTTGTCTAAAATATTTGATTATGTAATTTATAGTATTGATTTGCTGTTAACAATATTTTTTATTTGTGGTTAACATTTTAATTTATACCAAATATTTTTTAAAATATATGATTTGTTGTTAACAATGATTTGCGGATAGTCAAATTTGATTTGCCTTTTAAAAATTCCCTATTTTAAGATTTTATTCTCTCCGGCTTTCAAGCAGGATCTTAGCCTTCTTCCTTCTTGTTGGCACTCTTCCTCCCTGTATTCAAGCAGTAACACGTCTTTCCCCCTCCAGCTTATACTCTGAAAACATAGGAGGTACAATAAAACTTAAGCAAAATTTGGAATCAAGAAGAAAGGAGGATCACCCTCCATTGTTCCACCTCATGATTAATGGTCAAGATCTTAATCATTCCTTCTCCAACTCCATTAACGGCCGCCGCCACACCTCACGCCACCGTACGTCTTCCCCTACCCTGCTCAAGGAAACATCATCTCTCTCCTCGAGCTCTCATGCTGCTCACTCGACTGTGACTTCAAAATCACTTTTTTAACCCTAGTTTTCCCGACATTGAAAAACAACAGGTTTTTTATTATTGAAGCTATTGCCGGCGTTAGTGATAACGCCAGACAATAGCCTTGCGTCAAATAAACACGGCGAACGTCGAGTAGACATGTCAAGCATCGATACTACGACACCGTCGGACGATAGTGATATCATCGGTGATAGTAGGCCACGCGTCAATCGACTGTGAAGCGGTTGTTAAGCGATGCTGGTTAAGACCACCACCGTACCCCTGGGATATCGCTGTTAAAAATCGAGATGAAATAGCAGTTGAAAGAAAACTCACTCCAGCTTCTAGCTTTTACATATATATCTATGTTCAGATAAGCGGTGCACATATTTTATAATACTGCTGCATACACATAGTTGGGCCTATAATTATTTGTTCTGGGCCCATACAACTTATACAACAAAGCCTGTTTTACTATCTACTACCTGCAGGTGCTTTTAATATGGAGTACAGCTGTCTAGCATTCTTCCTTCCTGCAGATGAGATCGATATGCGATTTCTTCAGTCCTGGAGGTTATTCTGCAACAATCGCCCAGCGATATTAATTAATATTGTCGACGATAACAATTTAAATAGATTCGTCAAATTGCATCTAGGTCTTCCATATCCGTTTGAACATATAGAAGTGGATGAAGTTTTTTTAGGTGGGCATTAGCGAATGATAATTTAACCCTCATGTTCATGACAGCCATCACCATGCCAAATGGAGCCTAAAGCTCCTTTTGGTGCAATGGCGATGGTCACAAACGCAATGACTAGCTATGAACGTCCTGCCACAATGTCACACCTTAATATCTTCATCCACTTTTACGTTCAATACTAGCTAGTTTGGCAGGGCGGTGGCGATCATGAATGTGGTGGTTATGAACCATTGTTCACGAATGCCGGACCTCATTCATGTAATTTTATCTACTTTTATGTTCAAAACTAGTTCTTTTCGAGGTAGACAATAGCGGATCTAGGAATTTTAATAAGTTTGTCCAGACATCAACTTCGTCCAACAATTTTTTTTGTTTTGAACATTTTCATGTTATTGGAGCCGTTTCTCGCTCATCTGACCACCATTTTTGACATATAAGTAGTTAATATTTATTGTCTCGACGAGAGAAATCCAAATTCACCAACTATTTGTCAAAACAAATTTTTTTTATGGGCATCCCAAATCCGCCCCTTCTTGACAATGACATTTTTGTCCAAAAAAAAGCTAGCCCTGCCAAATGGAGCCATAACCATTATTTGCCAAATTAATATGCATTTTATGGCCCTGAGAGAGGGACCAAAAAAAGGCTTGTGAAAAGGAACCTAAATTTGGATAATAATAATAATATTAATATAAATATATAATATAAAATATTATATTTATATATTAAATTGCATGCAAAGATGGATGGATCTTCTGTAAAGTAACCGAAGAAGTGTTTTTTAATATTTAATTATAGCAATAAATAATATATAAAAAGAGAAGGCAGCAGATTTAAGGAATCGGTGGAAAACATCTCCGGTTTCACGCCATTATTGCCAATTTATTCTCCTCTTTTTTAGTTCTCTCTCGTTGGAAATTTTTGCCGGCCACCAAATCTGATGAGCTTAATTGCCATAAATCATTAAATCTGACTCCCCGCCCCCGCGCCTTATAAATTAATATACACGCTCTATAGTATTTGACCCATCCAGCAGCCCCACGTACTACGGACACTGCTATTTTGGCCCTCACCGTCGACACGTTCATTATTATATATCTAGCTAGATGCAGCGGTTTGCCGGAGGAAGCGGTTTGCCGGAATTCGGGCTTGATGGCGGTGGCCGTCTGGAATATCTTTGGCAGCCTGCTAATTATCTGCAGCAGGTGCCGACGGTGCCGGCCTCGACGATGAATGTTTCGCTGGATCTTGCTCACGCTATTTCCGAAGTTGATAGGTACCTTCTTCTGCAGGTAAGGTAGTCTGCTCTTTCCAAAAAGACGCTATACTCACTAAGGCTCTGTTTGGGGGACTTATTTTCACCGGTCAATCAGTTACGACCGCATGAATCGGACTTTAACTAAGGTCTGGTTCATGCGGTCGCAATCGCTTGACCGGTGAAAATAAGTCCCCAAACGAAGTCTAAATAAAATTATATCAATAGTAGCTTCCAATTCATTGATTATATACTCACTAAAATATATAATTAGAGCATGTGTGTCTATATTTATATATGCCCACACATGTACTAATAAATTTTATAAGAATGCTGAATATATATATATATATATATATATATATAATATATATATATATTTATATAAGTTTTTCATAAATTATTATGCCTCATTATTGTATATATACTTTACTAGTGAAATATTTTAAGTTATTCATCTTCTCTGGACGTTTGTTCAATCTAGCTGTACATGAGCTTGCTTCATTTTATTTCTTCTATGTCTTCGTCTTTATCATTTATTGTTCTGAATTTGATTCACACTCAGCTTATTGACAAATGAAATTACCATCTTTATCTTAAAAAAAATGTAATTCAAAAGTTTAAATATAATTAGAATGATTTTTATTCACTTTAATTCATTTAAATTAAAATCTAGATTGGATCTTATAAACATAGTAAAATTGAATATTATAACATTTTTAAATGTTTATATATGTATATATATATATGTATATATACTCTCATATATATATAATAATATGTATTAACTAAGAGGATTTATTGGATTGGATTGCATTAATTTCTTCTTCTTCACAAAACTCATGCTACTTCAAACCAATTACACAATTTTGTAATTATCTAATATTTTTATTTAGGAATTATGGAAATAATTATATGTTATACATTAAGGTTCGATGTTTAATTAATAGTCTACATCAGAAATGAATGTATTTTTATAGTAAAGTAATATATAAAATTAATATTTCAATTAATTAAATAAGGGGACATGACTCTATAGTATGTGATGACATGATAGTATGTGATGATATATCTATAGTAAAGTCTGTGATGATATATCTATGAGTTATAACTATTTTAAAATAAAATATCATTTTATCCACATCAAAATAATCAAATTTTTAAAAAATTTAAATTGATTCTAAAAAAGAAATGATCAATTATTTAAATATAAGTTATTTAAAAAAATCAATTAATAAATCCTTTTATACAAATTAATAAGTGAATTAGCATTTAGGATATATATATATATATATATATATATATATATATATATATATATATATCAATTCATTTAACAAGTTGAGAGACTAATTTATTGCAAAAAATGTTCATAGACTAAATAAAAAATTCATATTTAGAGACTGATTCCATGCAAAACAAATTTTAGAAATTGATTTAATAAAAATTCATAAAATTTTGATAGGAAAAGACACCTCATTTAATAATGATAAAACAAGAATAAGAAGTTTACATAAATATTCCTAGAATCTCCTCAAAACTACTATAATATTAACATTGATAATATTAAGAGTTTCATTTTCCAGTCCTCCTTTTTTTCATTAATTTAAAGCATTATCTATAATATATATATTTTAGGAGTGTTTAAATATTTGGTGATAGTAATATTAAATTTTGGGGATGGTAATGTGCAAATCTATTTTGGATATGTGCACTTCATTTTATTAATTAGAAATTTAGAAAATAAAATATTTAAAGATGGATAGGGGGCAAATCAATTCAAAAAAAAACTTCTCATAATGTTATAAAACATTTTTCAATTATTCTCCTTGTCATGAGTCTATATCTTAAAATGGTTCAGCAATTGGAGTCATGCAACTCAAGCAATGTTGGTTTAAAGTTGTAAAACTCAAAATCTTTCATCCCAAAAATCTCTATCAAAAATTCATCAACACTTTCGATCAAGGTATCTGTTAGAAGAAGCCAAGCCGGGCCCACAATGGGTTGACTGGACACACCTGACCGACTGCAGTCTAGCAACATCCCCAACCAAATTCCCTGGGTTCCACCTCGGTTTAATCCCAGGTAGGTTGTTGAGGCCCGGGGCTTGATCTCGGGACCTCCTTTATCAAACCCCGGGATCAAGCCCCAGGGATCAGTTGGGTATCTGGTCCCTGAATAAGGGTTTGATAAAGGAGGTCCCGGGATCAAGCCCCGGGCCTCAATAACCTACCTGGGATTAAACCGAGGTGGAACCCAGGGAATTTGGTTGGGGATGTTGCTAGACTGCAGTCGGTCAGGTGTGTCCGATCAACCCATTGTGGGCTTGGCTTCTTCTAACAGTATCTAACTTGTGTGTTTTTTAGCCGTAGGTCCACTACCGCTTTCGGATTCGAAATTCATTAAGCGGATTGAAAGTTATGACCCTCTACAACTCAGACTTTTGAATGAATTGATTTTAGTCTGCACATAACAAATTGGTCTGCTCTTAATTTTTTTACCTACACTTAAAATAGATCTGCACATATCAAAAATAAATTAATTTGCACATAACAATCACCTAAATTTATCAAAATCATGTGATATCTTATTGTAATTAGTGTTGATTTAAAGATATTTAAAATACAATTAAACTTCAACTATAAAATGGAAATTAATAAAAAATTTATCTTTACCATATTACAAGAAAAATAGTTGTCTTTGATGAACATTCAAAATTGTCAAATATAGCCTTATTATTTTCATCTATGACTTAATTTATACTATAATGAGTATAATCTATTTAAGAAATAAATATAATGTCTCTTTAATTTAGTAATTACATCATATTCTCGAATTAAAAGTAATTATAAAAATCTTTAAATTGAAGAAGTTTTTAATAGTCCCCTTAAATCTAGGGCAATGTTAATAGCACCCATGAAGTCGCTATTAGCAGCCATTTCAATGTGTTATTTTGGCTTTTTTGGGGTGCTATTAGCCAATAGAGGGGTGATATTAACATTGCCCTAAATCTATTATGATATGCTATCATTATGCATGTCCATTTTATTAAAGTTGATTTGAAATGCAATAATGAAAACTAATTAATTTAATTTATAAAAGTAATGTTGAAAAATTAATAATATATAAATAATGATGAGATTTTTTTAACGAAAATCAAAAAATAATGTATAAATATTTCTGGCATTAATTAATTAATAATATATTTATTTTAAGCTGCATTAATTAATTGGTTGGGGGAGCCCCGTGCCTGTCAAGATTGAGATACTGTCACAGTCGGGATGCAGAGGTGGATCCAGAGGGGGGCCCGAGGAACACTGACCCCCCCCCCCATTATTTTTCAAAATATTCAGTGTATTTGGATATCTCTCGCCGTCGAGGCAATGAATTTTGACTACTTATACGGCAAAAATGGTGGTCAGATGATAGAGAAACAGCTCTGATAAGATGAAAACGTTCAAAAAAAAGTTTTTTGAAGAAAGTTGATGACTGACCCCCCATGTTAAAATATTAGAACTCAGTGACGCATTCAAAAAAAATGTGCATCGCCATTATTAATTTTTTGGATCTGTCATTGGGGTACTACCGCGGTTGGCAGTAGAGGCGAAGCCCCGTCCCTGTCACTCGTATTTTTAAATGTGGGAACTGTTCTTGAATATAATGGAAGCGTTCGTTGTTCCGAGATTATATGCTAAAACATGGCTCCGTTTGGCATGGCAGTCGTGATCGTGAATACGGTAATTATGAACTATTTTTCATAAACCCCTGACCTCACTTAACAAACTACATTCATTTTTTATGTTCAAAACTATTTTTATTTTCATAAAGATAATCACATTTTTGTTCAAATTCGCCGGAGCAAAAATGCGGTGCCAAACAGAGCCTAGCTATGCGATGAAACATAGTATAGAAACGATGAGAGCTCCGATCAAATTAAGCTTTGAGAAGATGATGGATCAGCCGGAAATTAATTAACCTTCAGATGTAAGTTGGATTAAGGCTCCGTTTGGCACGGTGGGGGCGGTCACAGACATGTGAGATTAATTAAGGTTGTGTATGGCGCGGCTTATCGCAGCTTATTTGCTCCGGTGAAGTTGGACAAAAACGTCATTGTCATAAAATATATGTTTGGTATCACAAATGTTACAAAAAAAAGAAATTAGTTTAAGACATAAGATTTTGGTATAACAATGATATTTTTGTCCAACCTCACCGGAGCAAATAATCAGCGATAAGTCACGTCAAACGCACCCTAAATTGTCATTCGTTAATGCCCACCCAAAATACTTCCACCTTTATATATGTTCAAACAGATGATATTTGTTAGAGGATCCTCAACAAATTAATGACGGTTTAATTCATGCCAACCACCACCACCGTGCCAAACAGAGCCTAAAGCACATTCGTATTAATTCTATTAATCTCTCTCTCTATATATATACATACAGAGGGAGCAGTTGAAAGCAGCTCTGCAGCAACAGTGGAAACGAGATCTGTCATCCCTGGCGCTGAATTTGAGAGCAAAGTTCGCGATGGTGGTGTTGCAGAAGGATAAGGATTTGGCCGAAGCGAAAAAGGGAGCGTCGGAATTAATACAACTCCTGAAGAAAGTTGCGGCGGAGAAGGATAGCTGGGAAAAGATTGCCAGGAAAATGAGCGCCACCATCGCAGCACTAGTACTGAATCAGACGACCACCGTAACGCCACCGCATCACAACAATAATATTTGCATTCCCTGCGGCCAGCTGTCATCAACTGCGCCTAGCGTGGAAGAGGAGGTTGCCTCCAGTTTCTTCCCCTGCAACGACCCTCCAGCAGCAGCAGCAGCAGCAGCAGCTGTGATCAAGAGATCCAAGAAGCGCCGCCGCCGCCGCCTAATAAATTCTTCTTCTAATAATTGTTCGCTGTGCGGGAACTGCGGGTCAAACTTCTCCGGTGTAGTTCTGCTGCCATGTCGGCATGTCTCTTTGTGCGTTCAATGCGCGCCTCGTCGGACAACCTGCCCTCTCTGTACCCATGCTATAACTGATGCAATAGAGATTATTTTCGAGTAATTAATAATTAATGTTATAATTAACCCTTTCTAATAGACTATTCGCCGCACCCCCCAATTTTTTTTTTTACAATTTTTAAATATAATCTTAGTTTTAAAATGACTATTCACACTTTAATGTTGTTGCGTATTTGCCGCCCCTTCTATAATTTTCTGCTGGATTCTCCTCCTAGTCGGCTCCCTTTTCTTTTGGAATTCACTCTAATTATGTAATCTTCATTATTCCGATATTAATTGATGATTTCTTTAAAGGAATTTTTGATCACTTTTCATTATTGCCGCCAACCCGTTTTGGAGACTGCTCCAAATTTGACATCCTCATTATTCCGGTGATGATTGAAGATTTTTTTTTTGAAGAGATTGATCTCCTTCCTTAGTGGACGTCATACCTATTTTGAGTTTTTTTCCACCACCTATATATAGTGGTGTGGTCGGTCATCCAAGCAGTGCAGTGCAGTGCAGTGCAACTGCTTCTTCTCAACAGAGTTCTTTCGGCAAAGCCTGGTGCTTAGTCGCCGGTCTTCCTCTACAGAGTTCTTCTTCTCACCGGTCGTTGAATCGGAGCTCTTCTTCGAGTCGCCGTTTTGATTTTTCATCGCAACGTCTACGGCCGGATCTTTTAGGGTTCGAGATATTTCATCTTTTTCTCGGTTCAATTTTATTGCTTCATTTTAGTCGTATTGTATGTTTGAGAAATCATCAGTATTATTGATCTCTGTCTGCACAGTGGACGTATCAATATTTATTTTTTTTGAAATCACTTTAAAATTTGGCGTGCCTTTTGTTTGTAGTGCTTGTTCATTTTCTTTATTTTATTTTATTTCATTTTGTGCGCTAATTATTGTTCGTAACCGCAATTAGTCGTTAGAAAAATTATTTTGAACGAGATTTTTCATTTGCACTCGAACAAATCGATTTTCATAACAAGTGATATCAGAGCTAAATTCGATCCGCGACCATTTGGATGTTCCGTTTCGAGTTTGGACAGTGATAGGCGACGATATCATTCCGTTTCAGGTTCTTGTGAAAAACCACTAACTAGAGAGTAATGGTTTAGTTGATTCATTGAGTCAACATTCGAGTGGCTCTGTGATGTCATAACTCTTGCTGACTAGTGCAACCCCTAGTATTACTCGTTGGCACTATGACAGATTTCACTTAAATCAACTGTAAAAGTCTTATTTGATGACATAGAAGCTGAGGCTTTGAGGGTATTTGATAATGAGTCTGAAATAATACATTGTTTATTCACAGACTTTACCGTATATCTTTTTTCAATTAATTGACCTACTGAAAGTAGGTTTTGGGCCAAATCACAGACCCATTGAACATCATGGGTACTTTATTTCCACTGTTAGAAGCTGCAATTAGAATGGTAAGTAAAATTTGTCGAGTAACCAGACACTTCGTCGAGTATCAGTTAGGATTCAACGAGTATCGCCGAAATTATCGTTAAGGCAAGTTCGCCGTGTCTCAGAAGAAGGTGTCGAGTAATGATGGTCAATGTGTCGAGTATAGTAGGAATTCGTCGAGTATCACAAGTGTTTTTCGCGAGTACCAATGTAGTTCGTCGAGTATTCACACCGAATCAAGCTGATTCATTGAGTATCGCTGGTCTTATCTGCCTAGTGTTGCGCAATTCGTCGAGTATCAATGTAATTCGTCTGGTATACTCGCCGAATTTAGCCAGGACTTGGAATATTTTCGCCGTTTGTGTCTGATTCGTCGAATATGGTCTTTAGGGTGATTTTAGTGCTTGTTTAGGTATGTCTTTGGGCTTAGACTTGGGTTTTGGTTTGGGGTATTTGAGTATGATGTTTTCTTCAGCTGATCGCCAGTTTGAGAATCTTTACACTTTGTAGTTTGTTTGGTCTCTGTTTTGTAGCCTGATGGGTTGTGTTGGGCCTGGTGGCCACCACCGCAGTGTCTTTTGTGAGACGTTTGGGTCTGGAAGCCTGGTATTGGACGTTTTGGTCACCGATTTCGGCCAGATTGTTTTTACCAAGTGTTAATGATTCGCGTTTTCGAGTTGTTTTGTGCTAAGTTTGCTTCTTATAGAATCAGGATGCTGCCTCGCTTATGAGTCATTGGGGACTGTGGCGGAACTAGAATTTTTAAATCGCACGGGCATAATATAAGTACTGTCAATTCGGAGGATTCGGGGGGCAGCGCCCCTGTACTTTTTTTTTTGCAAAGATATCATTGTGAAATCTAGACTGTTTTAGTCCAGATTTCAATTGTGAAATCTGGACTGAAACAGTCCAGATTTCACAACAATCTGGACTGAGATTTCAGTCCAGTCCAGTCCAGATTTCACAATTGACAATTGGAATCTGGACTGATTTCAGTCCAGATTTCACAATGAAATATGGACTGCTCGACAAACGAAGCTATTCGCTCTATGGCTGAGGGTCGCTCCAGAGGTTGACTTTGACTCATGTTATCTTGACTCGAATGACCCCCCTCGACAAATACGGGTTATACACTCGGCTTCTCGTAAATCCCCATAGTTGTTTTGGATACACAAACGATGTAATCGTGATGCATTCACTAATTGGATAATTATTTTGTGTACACATAACACTATTCTTTGTATTTAAAATTTTTGAGTGTTAAAATGGTCTGCTCTTCTAATTTCTTTTTAATATATATATATATATATATTTATGTATTTGCACGGAGAATTTCACGATTACTAATGTAACTAGTATAATATATATTATAGATATAATTATCAATAAAAATTGATATTCGCAGATTATATTTGGATATTTGTATCTCATCGATTTTCGTATCCCACAGAATTATAATTATACTCAAAACTGATATTCGTACCCCACAAAAATAAATTTTTTAAAATTAATGTTATATATAATGAGATCCTAATAAAAGTAGTCAAATCTATGTAGACATCTTTATCAAATACATTTTACAACCAATATATCTTTATCAAAAAGTCAAGTTCACAAACTATTAAAATACAAAAATATCTAACATAATTGTGAGCTTCATTTTTTCTTGATTTCACTGCATCCAAAAAAATCCTAAAAAACAATAATTAACACACATGAACAATAATAACTATAAAAATTTTATTATTAATAACACTGTCCGTACCTTCTATTTTAAATCATTATGATCATTCAAAGTTTTCAAACTATTTTTCAAAAATATCATCAAA
Source organism: Platanthera zijinensis (assembly GCA_039513925.1). Classification (NCBI taxonomy): domain Eukaryota; kingdom Viridiplantae; phylum Streptophyta; class Magnoliopsida; order Asparagales; family Orchidaceae; genus Platanthera; species Platanthera zijinensis. Next base: position 173,018,179 of record CM077091.1, read on the forward strand.
ATGCCCTCTAAATAACGCTATGAAAAAAATGGTGATTGCATACCATTAAAAAAATATGATAAACAATGAATAAATTTTTTTAAATATGCATGTCTTTTTAAATATGCATACCTTATTGGCAAAATAATATGTTGATAGGTTCATATTGCAACATATCGTAAAACAATATGTTGCAAAATTATTAAAATAAGGTATCCATAACTTTGGAATATGAACCTATCAACATATTGTTTGTCAATAAGGTATGCATATTTAGAAAATTTTATTCTTTGCTTATTATAATTTTTTCATCATATGTAATCACAAATTTTTTATTTCATAGTGCTATTTTGAGGGCATTTTGATGATATTTTTGAAGAAAAGTTTGAAAATTTTGGATGATCATAATGATTTAAAAAAGAAGTAACAATTTTTTTAATTATTACTGTTCATGTGTGCTAATTATTGTTTTTTAGGATTTTTTTGTATGCAACAAAATTATGGGAAAATGAATTTCACAATTATCTTAGATGTTTTTGTATTTTAATATTTTGTGAACTTGAATTTTTGATAAACATATGTTGGTTGTTAAGATGTATTTGACAAAGATGTCAACATAGATTTGACTACTTTTATTAGGAAGTCATTATATATAACATTAATTTAAATTTTTTTTGTGGGTAATAATATCTGCATATATCAGTTCCCTTAGGCTCTGTTTGGGACAGCTTAGGATGATGAATAAGCCGCTACTTAAAAATTGATGGTTGAATAGAGATTTTATATAATCAATGATGAATAAGCAGTCGACTATTTGGATAGTTTGTCCAAAAATGCTTATCTAAAATTTCATTCATTCATAAGGATTTGTTTGTTTGTACGCGTTTTTTTTATCCGTGCACGATTTTTTTGCCTGGGGGCGATTTTTCGCTCGGACGTGTTTTTTCGCCCGTCACGATTTTTTTCGTCCAGTCAAGATTGTTTTCGCCCAAGCTGGTTTTTTTTCGCCCGGGCGTGATTTTTTCGCCAGGTTGCGTTTTTTCGCCAGCTCGATTTCTTTCAACCGGGTGCATTTTTTTTATGCGGGCGCAATTTTTTCGCCCGACCGCGGTTTTTTTCGCCCGGGCGCGTTTTTTTCGCTCGAGCGCATTTTTTCCGCCCGATCGCGGTTTTTTTCGCTCGGTCGCGGTTTTTTCGTCCGGGCGCGCGTTTTTTTCGCCGAGGCGCATTTTTTTGTCGGGGCGCGTTTTTTTTCGCCCGAGCGCGATTTTTTCGACCGACCGTGTTTTTTGTCCCGAGCGCAATTTTTTCTCACAGGTGTGATTTTTTCCCCAGCAAAATTTTTTCAACCCGAAACACTTTTTTCGCCTGGAGAAAAACGAAAAAACGCGTCCGGATGAAAAAATCATGCCCGAGCGAAAAAAAGATGCCCAGACAAAAAATACGCGTCCGAGCGAAAAAATCGCTTCTTAGCGCACCTGGGTGAAAAAATCATTTTCGTGCGAAAAAATCGCATCTGGGCGAAAAAATCGCCTCCGGGCGAAAAATTCGCGTTCGGGCGAAAAAATCGCGCCCGAGCGAAAAAATCGCGTCCGGGCGAAAAATTCGCGCCCGGGCGAAAAAATCACGCTCGGGCAAATTAATCGCGCCCGGGCGAAAAAATCGCGCACGGGCGAAAAAACGCGTCCGGGCGAAAAAACGCGTCCGGGCGAAAAAAACGCGTCCGGGCGAAAAACGCGGTCGGGCGAAAAAAATGCGCCCGAGCGAAAAAAATGCGTCCGGGCGAAAAATACGCGCCCGGGCGAAAAATAACGCGCCCGGGCGAAAAAATAACGCGCCCGGGCGAAAAAATAACGCGCCCGGACGAAAAAATAACGCGCCCGGACGAAAAAATAATGTGCCCGGGCGAAAAAATAACGCGCCCGGGCGAAAAAACGCGACCGGGCGAAAAAAATGCGCCCGGACGAAAAAATGCGCCCGGACGAAAAAATGCGCCCGGACGAAAAATTCGCGCCCGGGCGAAAAATTCGCGTCGAACGAAAAAATCACATCCGGAGAAAAAATCACTCATATGGCTTTTTTTAAGAAATAAGCGCTTATGAGTAATCGTAAGCTGGACCCGGATAGCTTATAAAAAATCAACTTATAATCTGTTTTAAAATAAGTGATTTTATATAACCTGCACAAACAAACAGCTATAAAACAACTTTTGCGTTTTAAGTAGAGATTATAGATCAGCATAAGTTGTCCCAAACAGAGCCTTAGGCTCTGTTTGGTTGGGCTGTTGCTGATGAAAAGCTGCTGATGAACTGTTGCTGATTGAAAAAGTGCTGATTCTGGAAAACAGAGTTTTGCTAAGAAACTGTTTGGGTAAAACAGAGTTTACAAAACGGAGTTTTCCAAAGTTTGTTTGGATACAAAACGGAGTTTTTGAGTTTTTGGATACAAAGGCCTTTAGCAATTTCATCTTCGATCAAGTCCACATGAAATTGTGATGAAAGAATTTCATTTGACTTGAGTAAATTAATCAATATGCTACTTTTACATAATGCAAGGCAAATCATCCTAAATTACATTAGGCTTCGATCTACAAGTAATTTTCAACAACTATAATTAAGAATCAATAAGCATTATCTCTCAGGTGGTATTACCCCCAACTCACAAAATCTGAGCTAAGGAATTTAATTGAAATAGAAGAAAAACCTAAAAGCGAAGCACGAAGCTCACCAGGAAAAGAGGCGCAATATAGTAATCGCCTTGGAGATACTCAAAAGATCTAGTAACCTTTTGCCTATAATCGAAGACAATATCCGCTGACAAATGCCCCCACAGAATCAATAGCGAGCGTGGGCTCCAAGGGGAACTCATATTCATCAACAATGGGATAACAAGGGTTACCGTCTTTCCCGAGAAACCCTCCTGTGAAGAGATCGTCAATTACGCCAGCCCTCGCGCCAACTGTGATGTTCACGTTGTCTGATTCTGCCCTAAACGGAACAGATAATCGTTCCCCTCTGAGTCCTTCGACGATCGGGGAAGAAACGCGGGATCGGGAGGAAGCTCGGACTGCTGCAGGGAGGAATGGCTGGCTCCGGTGCTCGCTGCAGGGGAAGAATCGCGGGATCTGGCCGCCTCTGGCTTCGGTATGCGAAGGAAAGAGAAGGAGCGGAGGAGAGGGATAGCGGGAGGATTTCACGATTGTGGCGGAACGCAAGAAAAAGTCGCGGCACGGGAAATATAAGAAACAGCGGATATAATTAAACGCATTTTTTAGTATCAGCTGAACCAAACGCTGCTTATGTCCATAATACCGTTGCGTTTGCACCGCACCACAGCCCATAAGCCGAACCAAACGCTACCTTAATCTATTATTAAAATGTCGCTTGCGTTGGCCTCCTGATCTATTATTATGCTTAATGCTTATCCACAAAGTATCAGAGTCGTCTTCCAGTTTTCAATTTCCAGCAAATGCAATTGCAGTAGTCCGATTTCTGTAAACGATACCGTCTTCTCCGTCTCGGAGGTCCTCCGGCGCATTAGATTTTTTTTTGTAATGGATATATTGCGCAGGTGCTTCTCCGCGAAGCGTTCATGGAGGAAAGGGTTTCCACTTCCCGCCTCCAGACATGGGCAGATATGTGCCCCATTCAGCTGCGCCGTGCTCCCCGACAGCGTCGATCGGAACTCAGAAGCCTTTGCCCGTAACTCCGCTGCCGCCGAGAGCCTCCTATCCCAGCTCCGATCCCACGTTCAGAAGGTTCCCGCGCTCCATTGCTTTTACCCTTGATGCCGTTTTTGTTTGGTGAAAGACGCTACTCAATCTTTCTTTCTTTTAATATTCAAGGTTCTCGATGGAGGAGGTTCCGAAGCTGTGAGAAGGAATCGGAGCCGGAATAAGCTTCTACCCCGGGAGCGGATCGATCGAGTCATCGACCATGGATCGTCCTTTTTGGAGCTCTCACAGGTTTGTCTTATTCCAATCTGCAGCTTGGTTTCTCATAAAGTTGTTTCTGATTGTCTCCATGGCTAGTTAGTTATACATCGATTTATTATTGTTGTTCCCACTGCTCTTACTAAAATTATTACTTGATCGCACTGATAAGAGTTTTTTTTATCAAATAATACTGGTTGAAATTTGTAAATCCGTAAAATTCCCTTTGCTAAATCCAAACCTGCTAAACTTTGCAAACCATCTGATTTGAGATCTGCTAATCTAATCTAAATCCTGGTAAAATGTTTGGTTGTTCGCTTGAGGATTTATGATTTGTTTGTATACTGTAGGTCTGAAATGTGTTGTAACACTAAGGCTTCGTTTGGGAGGACTTATTTTCCCCGGTCAAGCGGTTACGACCGCATGAACCGGAGCCTAAATAGATCCGGATCACCATTAAGGTCCGGTTCATGCGGTCGTAACCGCTTGACCGGTGAAAATAAGTCCCACCTAACGGAGCCTAAATAGATCCGGATCACCATTAAAAAAAAAGCAACATGAATCATAAACACAATAGAACAATATAAACATGATAAGAAATTGATGATAAGCTTAGTGTGTATGTATTTAGGTTTTCTTGGTTCTTCACATTCAAATAGTTTTCTTTCTCGTAATTAAGGGGTACTGTATTTCAGTCCTCTCTATTGGTCGAACTTAGTGCGCACAACTCAATTAAAGTCCAACTAAGTTGACCCACATACATCCAATGCGTACAACTCGCTTAAGGTCAATTAAGACCCAACTTGATTTAAATCAGTCTACAGATACCCTTAATATTTTGCATTGATGCATTACTTAAAACGTTTCGTATTATGGTGGTAAAATTTGTTACTTAATATTTTCATACGACATACAAAACATGGTTAAAAACTTTTATATAAGAAAAGTATGTGTAATTAAAACATAATTAAAGAAAGAAAACCCTCAAATTGATTTTCTCCTTATCTTTGTCCTTCCTTGGATCATCATCTCATCGACTGGGCGACGTGATCCTTTCGCGTAACTGTTAGCAAATCTGGGAATGTAGTAGTTCATCTTTCTCAATAGTTTATGAACGATCCATTTAAGGTTTCGACCAAATGACATCTACCTCCTATACGTTCTTGAAGCCATGATTTTGTCTCAGTAGAGTCTTCATTGGCATGATTCCGTCATCGTCCCCATCCTTAAAAAAAGTGAGCACCGGTTCAGGTACAAGAACTATCATACCGGCCTGGCAATTAGACATCCAAATCGTAAT